>CM057450.1:340950000-342300000 GCA_016271365.2 Neoceratodus forsteri
ACAATACTCACCCTTCCCAAAACCAGACACTTAATGTTCACTACATAGCCACAAGTAAACTGAGGCTGTTAACATTAATTGTACATATAGGCAATACCAGCTGCACACATGGTAGGACACTGAGTAGTTGCATAGCACCAATCAGTGAATCCCCCCATACATGTCCAGATGACTTAGTGTATCTTGAGTACAAAGGGAAAGTCAACGAAAAAGTGTTGACATATGCAAGATACATTATTGATATCAGTTGCACTTGTTAGGACAGTGGCAACTTGCATAGGCTGCCCCAAGCAATGCCCCCAAGTCTTGTAACTCAGGCACAAGATCATAGGTATAGAGAGAGATGCCAACTAAACAGTACTCTCTCATACCAGTAGCACACATATATTTGTAAGAAGGAGTCAAACACATCATTGTAAAAGAAAAATATTTAATAAAATAATAATTGTATAAAAATATAAAACTACATCTGTTGTGTATAAAAATATAAAAATAAATAAATGTGATTCTTCACACAGAGCAAGGGGAAGGAATAATAAAGAAAACATAAATAAAATAAAAGTAGTTAAATAAAAAAAGAAAAGTGTTGCTTCACATTAGTAGTGGAAGGGGATATATAATTAAAAAAAAATAAATAAAAATAAACTGGAAAATATTTAAAACAATGGTCAGGAGTAACAGGGAGGTGCTGGCCATTCAGGCTGTTGTGCCTTGAGGAGAGGATGAGGAGGAGGAAGAGTAAGGCTGCACAAGAGTAGGTGCATCTTGGTGCCTCTCATCTGCAGCTGATGGTGGTGTTGTGGGAGGGGCATCTTTGAGGGGCTCTTCTGGCTGAGGAGGTGTGGAGGGTTGGTCATCCTATAGATGCTACAGGTCCTTACGGAGCAGGTGGTGAATGGTTTCTGTGCCCTCGAGCTGGTTTTCAACCAGCCACACCATGAGACTGTTCATGGTCTCAAGCGAAGCAACAGAGGCCTCCTCCAGATCCCTCAGCTCATGAATAGCTTGGGTGAGGCCCCTGTTGCTCTGCTCTAGACCACGGGTGGATACTAAGGCCGCATGCCCTACACGCCCATGACGCTGCAGCAAATCAATGATCTCCCCCCTTGACCAATGATAAAATTGAGTTTTGCTGCAATGTCATGGGCATATTGGACTGTAGCCCTGTTGCCACTCTGCACAACCTCAAGCAGCTGGCTGAGAGTGTCGCTGATTTTGTTGAAAACGACAAGCTGCCCTGTAAAGAGAAAAATGACAAGAAAAGACATGTCAGCAAAGTAACATGTTCTCTAGTTAACTGATAATATACTGTAGTGAATTCTGTTTTTGTTTCATTAATGATAGAGGAGATGTATGAAAATCTATGGTACATCAGTATAGCTGTGCTTATTTCATTATACTGTCATTTAAGTCTGTTGCTGACACATTTGGCTTCCCCTCCCTTTCAGGTCCTGTACTATATCACTCCTTGCAGCAGAATGTGGTAGTACAAACCCCACACTAGTTGTCGATAAATGCTGTTTCTTGAAAGTCCTGAAGACCCTCTGTATGCCAGCATGCGCAACAGTTGGGTAATGATGAAAGACGACGACACCTCCCACCCAGCTATGCTGGAAGCCCATCATCTCCCCGCCCCTCAGCGTGCTCCAACAAGCTGCACAGGTTACTAATATATACCAGAACTCAGGAGTTACACTGGACTCACAGAAACCAGATACGCATCCCACAGAAGTGTTATAATAACGTTATTTGTACAGTACTCTGTGATCTGTCTGCAACTCATCAAGTTTCTCAATGTCAGGCACTACTGTACAAATAAATAGATTGTCACACAAGTGTAGCACACATATGCCTGATCTAGATGCACAAACTCCACTTCAACGGTGAACTTGACATTGAACAACATGAATACTAGTATTAGAGGTTGCTGTTATCTGCAGAACTACTAGCTGACATACCTGTTAACAAAAGAACTGCAAAAAAAAATAAATAAATAAAGGACCTGTTGTTAGATTTATTTCATACAATACCACATCAAAATGTTGTAGATTCATTGGTCAAACCAAATAACAACACTTTTATAAATCATGCAGTATATCCACAGTAAAAGACAAATATTACTATATAAGGTTACGAAAGACTTGAAAATTGAACAACAACAAAATGTTTGTATACGCCCCTTTCACCACATACCAAGGTACTGTAAGCGAAACTAGTTTTTAATACACACTGCACTTCAGTGGGTAAATCCTTGTCACCCATAATAATCTTCCTGAGAACTCATATTCAGCACTGGATGTCTGTTGAATATTGTGCTGCAACTGTTCATGTCTCTCAGTTGGAGGCTTCAAATCTCAGTTATTGCAGAATCTCATTAATATCTGACCACCAAAAGGTGAGCTGCAGTATCACAGTATGTAATACAACAGTCCAGGTATGACTTCGCACCTGCTCATCAAGGTCATCACCCACAACAACACATTGAACCTCGATCCCCACCCATCTGTACTGAAGAATAGCCAGCATATGTTGCTGCAAGTATCAAAATGTAGCAGTAATAACATAAAGTTTTAACTTTTTCACAGAATATGCACAAAACAAAAAAATGATAGAAGCTACTTTTGTTCCTCAGCTGGAGGCACAGGCAGACCTGCAGTACCCATTGGATGACCTGGAGAGTCTGCTGTCTCCTCCACAGAGGGGTCGATCTCAACAATATGTACCTGCCCTGTGGTTTCTGCTCCTCCAGCTGCACCCTCCATAGATGGCTCGTCCTCTATAAAGAACATAGTAAAAGATAAAACATTACTTGTCCCCATACAAAAAAATAAGTTAGCAAATAACTAGCGAATACCTTTTCATTAGGTAGTGACTAACTAAAAAGTTAAGCATTATGCCTGACCATTGGTTGAGGAGTTTTTCTCAATTAATGTTTAATTTTTGCCATCTAGCAATTAGTTCAGAATTGTCTTTGTTTAATTAGTCATTAGTTGAGAAATGAGACTGGAAAATACTGTAGCTAGGAATTATTTGAAGTTTTCTACTTAAACATAATCCAGCTTGAGAGTTAGTTGTTTATATGACTTGGAAAATGTTTCAGTTGTTTTACTTGAAATGCAAAAAATGGCTCAGTTATTAATTACTTGAGATTTTAACTTAGCATATTTTGCAGCCACAAGCTACTTGATAATGGACTCACCTGTCCAGGAGTACGGTCCACTCTAGGGGCAGGATTCACAAAAAGGATGCACCCAGCACACCCGAGATGTGCCGGTGCAACCCCAACTTGTGCACTGATGCAATTCAGGCAATGGATTGATGTGCATCACACACCACCCTTAATGTTATGTAGCACATCTGGAGGGGTTGTGCAGGGGGCATGCCCATGCATATGGTGCACAGCCCCATTCACAATCCACATTGGAGGCGCATCCCCAGAGCAAGTCCGGAGATGTATCTCCTCATGCTAAATCTACAACAAGTAGATTAAGTGGGTGTTCACCCACTGGCAGGCCGCTGTACTGCAGACAGGAGTTAGCAGCTTTCTACTCTGGCAGTCCAGTGCCCCTCCCTGCCTGCCATCCCAATTGTATGCCACACGCTGCAAGAGTAAATAAAACATACATGAACCCTCCTGCCCACCCACCCTGACTGTATGCTGCACACTGCAACAGTAACTAACACATATACGAACCCTCCTGCCCACCACTCTGATTTTATACTGCACACTGCAGTGGTAAAGGAATAATAACTGACCCCCACCAACTTGACCTAATCACACATTTGCCATAATCCTTAAGTCAACCCGGTGGTCCAGAAGATCCCCACCCACTCAGGCAGCCCGCCGACCCCACTCCCCTATCACAGCATGGTCCTAATGTCAGTGGGCAGCTCAAGTCACCTGCGTACCACAGCTGCCTGCTGATAGAACTGTCTGTGAATGACAGCTATTGTACACCTGGAAGCCCATTGGTGGATCCTGCCAACCAATGGACTTGCAATGTGCACTGTGCCCTGTCATTCACAAAGTTTCCCAAGTCTTGATAGAATGGAACTAAGATGGAACACCAGCATGCACAACATTCACTCTATCTGAACAACACTGGATATGGCTGATCAATGCTAGAACTGCCTCCATTACCCTCAGCCACCAGAAGGAACACCACCATCCTACCTGTCCTATGTGGTGGGGGGATTGCAGTCTTATGCTCTGGTGACTGCCAAGGCACTGAATGGTAGGAGGATCAGGGGATGATTACCAACTATGATACCCCAAATTACTTTCCTGTTACAGAATAGCAGGTGGATGGGGGATTACTAGTCTTATACCCTTGATCAATATCTCTGCTGGGGGCAGCCATATTTTCACCAGTCAATGCCCCAGTACTGAAAGACATGCTTCTGGAGGATATTGCATAGCCTTTGTGATTCCAATTGCTGCCCATCTACTGCATAGATTTTGGGGGGGGTGGAGGGTAGGTGTTGCCAGTATTCTTTGCTCAACTTGAACAATTCTGCCCCTCCCCATGCAGTCTACCCTGTTGGGCACTTTTATATTATAGTTTAGATTTTGATCTATTCCATGCCTGCCCTGACTGTCATTAGCACTCTTGCACAGCAAACGCTACGCACCCTGTCTGCCAGATTTCTTTTCCACACCCTAGGCAATGTCCCAGAATGTTTGCCTGCATAAATCATTAAATAAATATTAAATTATATTCTATGATCCCCTGAGACTCATGTGTTGTGGACAAGATTCCAACTTGTCAGCCTGGAACAGCACACAGCTGCTCCTGCACTGTAGCATGGGGATTCGGTGGGAAGGCTGTATCTGGCCTGCCTGCTACCGTCTTCCAGTGTGAAGAAGCTTGCAATCTGATATTGGACTTTGTCCAAATTGCTGTTATTGAGACCAGAATCCTGAATAGTGAAAGTGTGAATTTCACCTGGTGTGAGCCATAGACTTGCTCCTGGAGTGATAGACCTCACAGGAATTGGAGAGAACCACAGAGGGTATGGTTTGCGCAGAGACACTGCTTTATTGCAACCAGACTGTCATCCGAACTGTGGTATCTGGCTGTTTTGGTTATAATTGTGCTGAATGTGTATTGCGGGTCATGATTTGGTTCCCCACACCCCTGAATGTATTGCACTAGCTGGACGTTGCATTCAGCACCTAAAATGGACTGCAATCAAAGTGTTCACCTGGTCTGGGCCTCACCATCTTGGCCTAGACCGCCTCTCATGCTGCAGAGATTCATCCAATGAAAGACTCACTCAGGGCTTTGGCTCCCTGCTCAACACCATCAAACAGGATCGACCATCATGATGCATCATGTGGGCCCTGTTTCCCCTAGCAAACAGCATACCATCCTGAGGTTTTCATCTTGTCAATCCTGCCTCCTGGTCTGGGTAGCATGAGTAACCATCAGGGTAGTTCACTGCAACAAAGCTCAAATCATTGTGGGTCGTGGGTAATGGGTGCTCAAAATCTGAAATGGAGGGGATAGGGGAGGGGTTGGAGATCAGCAGGAGTGGAGGGGAGATCAATAGGGAAATCCCAACAGGCAGAAGTCAGACTGGTAAGATGATCGGGGGGATGAGAGGAGCAGGGCAGAGACAGGGAGTGAGGTGGAAACAGAGGGAGCAGTTGAAGGAGACACAGAGGGTGCAGCTGGAGTGTGTAAGGCGCAGGGTAGTATGAACTCTAGAGTAGAGGTAAGGGTAAAAGAGAGGAAAGGGGTAAGGGACAGAAACAGGAAGGTTACTCGTGCTGGGGGATTCTATACTGAAAGGGGTCAGATAGAGCGGAAGGGGAAAAGACACAGCCGTATTTGGGCTGAAGATATTCCTGAGTTGACCATGGGAAGGGCAGGGCAAGCACTGCTCAAGTGTGCATTGAAGAGGAGAAAGAAACCTCACCTAGTGTTGCACATAGGTACAAATGACTTGGCAGGGGAGCCTGTAGAAGTGGTGAAGGGGAGGTTCGAGGAGCTGGGCAGGCAGTGTGAGGGGGTTGAGGAGTCAGTGGCATTCTCAGAGGTACTCCTAGTACCATGTGCGAGCATGGAGAAGAAGGGAAGGATAAAGGAGTTCAATGAGTAGCTTAGAGAATGGTGCCACACCAAGAATTATGGTTTAGTGACAAACTGGGATAGGGTCTGAGGGAATAGTGACTTAAATGCAGGAGACAGGCTACACTTGAGAGAGAAGGGGCATACTAAAGGGTGGAATTGAGGGGTATATATAAACTAAGGTGGATTTAAACTTGGGGGGTGGCAAGAGGACTGAGGATAGTAAAAAGGTCTGGATAGGGGAGCCTAGAGAGCTCACCCCCCTAGATATGGGTAAAGGCAGAGGTGAAGTGACTCAGGGAAGGGCATGCAGGGTAGGCAGGTGTGAAGTGCAGAAGCAGCACCATCCTGTAATAAGGTGAAAAAGGTGTGGCTACTGAGAGGAGGGGAGCAGACCAAGGAGAAGAGGGGAAAGAGGAAGGAGGGGTACGGATGGAAGGTGGTCTCCTAAATGCAAGAAGCCTGGGAAACAAAATTGAGGAACTTCAGGCACTCCTCTCAGAGGGGAATGTGGACATTGCTGCAGTAACAGAGACTTGGACCACCGAGTACCATGACTTGGATCTAGCTCCCGAGGTACAGTATATACAGGAAGGACTGGGGAGTTGGAAGGGGGGGTAGCACTCTGTGTGACAGAAGGGATCAAATGCATGAGGGACGAGGGGAAGGATGGGAGGATGGAGGCAATATGGGTGCAGCTTCTGGACTCCATGGGTAGAAAGCTGAGGCTGGGGGTGGTGTACAGACCACCAACCCAGTAGGGGGAAATGGATGGGGAGTTGGCAGAATAGATAAGAAGGGTGTGTAGGAGGGGAAGTGTGGTGATGGTGGGGGATTTTAACCTACCAGGGGTTGACTGGAGCACCCCTGCCACCAACAGCTCCAGGGAACAATTACTCCTGGATGTGATTCAGGATGGCTTCCTGACAAAAATGGTAAGTGGGCCTACAAGGCTTGGTAACACACTGGACCTGGTTCTAACAAATGGTGAGGCAATGGGGGAGGTAAGGGTTGAGGACCCACTAGCTGGTAGTGACTACCAAACAGTGTGGTTCATACTCACATTGGGCAGGGAGACTGAAGGCATGAGCATGAAGGTGGTGGACTTTAGGATTGTGGACTTTGGGAGGATGGGAGGAATACTGTAAGGGAGACTCCAGGATATAAGGCGGGGATAGATGCAGAGCAAAAGTGGGAAGTTATTAAAGCTGGGCTAACGGAGGCTACAGTAGCCTGCACCAGGGCTAGGAATAAGAAGGGCAGAGCCAGAAAACCATGCTGGCTGAACAGTGAAGTGCTGCAGGGGGTGAGGAAAAGAGTGCATATTGAAAGTACAGGAGAACAAGGAAGGAAGGAAGAGGATAAGGAGGCTTTATGGGAGTTGGTCAAGGAGGTGGCCAGGTGGGTAAAAGCCAAGGCCTCAGGGAATTAAGGTTACAGGGGCCAAAGGGAGGAGGAGAAGGACCTTTTAGATATGTCAGGGAAGGAGAGTGCAAGAACACATAATGAGGATAAAGTGGGAGGAATGGGTGGAAGAGGGCGGGTCAAGCGGGAATATGGAATGAGTACTTTGCTTTGCTTTCACTAGAGAGAGGATGGACTCCACCATTATGGACTGGGGGTGGATGAAGAAGGGGAGGAGGTGACAGACAAAATGATCATAGGGAATAGAGTGCTAGAGGGGCTGAGGGTGTTAAGGGTGGACAAGGCACCAGGTCATGATGGCATCCACCCCATGGTGCTGAGGGAGCTGGCAGAGGTGTTGGCCAAGCCGCTGGCAGATCTGTTCAACACCTCCCTGGAAACGGAGTGTGTGCTTCCAAACTGGAGGGTGTCCCATGTGGTGCCCATACACAGGAATGGGCCTAAGGAACAGCCAGGAAACTATTGGCTGGTCAGTATCACTTCCATAGTGGGAAAGCTTATGGAGACTATACTGAAGGAGAGGCTGGTGGCATTCCTCGAGGGTAATGACCTCCAGGATGGGCGGCAACATGGGTTTGTCTCAGGAAGGTCCTGTCAAACAAACCTAATAGAGAATTACAACTGGGTAACAAAGGAGCTAGATGAGGGGTCATGTGGTAAATGTCCTGCACTTGGACTTCAGAAGGCCTTTGATACAGTGCCTCATGGGAGGCTGGAGGGAAGCTGACTGCTGCAGGGGTGGAGGAAAAAGCTGACAAACTGGATACAGAACTGGTTACAGGGGAGGGTGCAGAGGGTGGTTGTGGGGGTGGGGAGTTCTCGACACCCACAGCAGGGACAAGTGGGCTGCCATGGGGTTCAGTGCTGGGCCTGGTGCTATTTGGGCTCTTTATCTCCGATACAGCCACATGGAGTTGGGAGTAGGGACAGTCTGTTCACAGATGATACCAAAATGGGTATGGTGGTGGACGAAGAGGATGGATGGAAACAATTGAACAAGGACCTCACCAAACTAGAGACATGGTCGGAGAAGTGGCAGCTAGGATTCAATGTGAAGAAGTGTAAGGTGATGCACTTCAGGGCAAAAAAACCATAGGAGGGGCTCTGGTTGGAGGGGTGAGGCTAGGGATAACTGAGGAGGAGAAGGACCTTGGGGTGTTAGTAACAGTGAGCATGAACACCTCTGTCCAATGCAGAAAAGCAGCTGCTAAGGCAAACAGGATGCTGGGTTGTATCGCAGGGGGTTTCTCATCCAGGCATAGGGATGTAATCCTGTCTCTCTACAGATCCTTGGTCAGACCACATTTGGAGTACTTATGTGCAATACTGGAGGCCACCTGAAGATGAATTAAAATTACTGGAGGGTACAAGAAGGGCAACACAAATGTCTAAGGGGATGGAAGGAAGGACTATGAAGTCAGGCTGCAGGAGCTGAATATGTACACACTGGAGGAGATGGAGGATGGGGGATATGATTGAAACATTCAAATACTTGAGGGGTAAATAAACCTATCACCGAGGCGTTTAAACAGAGGAAAGCTAGGAAGACAAGGGGGCATGGACTAAGGTTGGAGGGGGGATGACTTAAGAGGGAGATGAGGAGGCACTACTTCACTGAGAGGGTGGTGTCTAACTGGAATGCTCTACCAGTGGGGATGGTAACATGTATGATAGTCGGAAGCTTTATGAAGGGGTGGGACAAAGCAAGAGGAAAGATCTGGAGGCCGGGGGCTATGACAGGTATGGGAAGGATAGTGAGGGAGGAGGCTGGGGCAGCTGCAATCTAGGGTGCTAGCTGCACACTTGGGCAGACTTTGATAGACCAGTTGGTCTGTTCTGCTGGCAGATTTGTATGTTTGTATGTATTGTGTGTCATCCGATTTATTTTGGTTGATCATTATGAACTGTGCAATCTGGCTCCGAAATATAAATTGTGGGTTAAAGTGCATGTTGCTTGTTTCTTTTCTAAGGGCCCCAACAATAACTGCAATGCCGGCTTACCCTGGGCAATGCATCAGGCTAGCCTGAGTAACAACTGGGTACCCAGGGTGTGTGTAACTGTGCTAGAGGGACTCTTGATGCATGCATGTTTAACCTGACTAAATCAGATAGGAAATCAAATGCTAGATTGCTGCCCCACCCTTGTTCATGTCCTCTGAATAAACCAGATTCTGTTCTTTCTGCATTTAACTTGGCTAGCGTGTACCTTTGTGGATGGGATACTTTATTGCCATTGCACTGTTCTATTGCAGGTCCTGTTTTATAGGGGGTCTCCAGGTCCAATGCAGCTGAACCAGCCCTGGTGGTAATTGTGCCAAGAGTGGGTTCAACAATATGTTCTGACATTAATGGTGATTGTTTATCTGCTGACCAGTGCAAGCCATTGGGAGAGGTATCAGTGTCCTGGAGAGCTATACCTAGAGCAGCTACGCTACCCTTAAACCAACTCTTCCCATGGAGGCACCCATTTACCGAGCTCAGGTCCCTCAACCTGTGCCTAGTCATGCAGGCAAGGATAGTATCCCTTGGGATAGCGCCACCTAGGGGTTACACTTGTTTCTCACAGAACTTGAAGAAAGAAAGACTGATCGAGAGCTTTGGTGTTAGGCTTCCGAGAACTCAAGACTGGTCAGGGAAGTATTGCAACTTTGGACTTCCGGTTCAGTAGCCTGTGAAACACAGAACTCAAAAGAATGTGGTAATGACTGGTGAAAATGGGAGGATGTACGGGACATAGCGCACTGGTTTAATGCAAAAAATCAACCTCAAGGAGTTACACCAGGAGTGACCAGAATGAGTGGAAATAAAACAAGCAGAAGTGACACCAAGCTTTATGTAGGTGAGTAAAAGCAGGAAGGGAGCAGTGTGGCAGACTGCAATCCTTGATGTATGGCTGCACATCAAATTATGGTGAGAGTACCATGCTGTTCCCTTACGTAATGGGGAATTTAATGCAGGGCCATTGACAGCTGGTGTTTGTATGAACCCCTCCCCCTTTCCTTGGACCTCTGCTTTTTTTTTTTTATTTAACCACCGACTGTGATTCCCCTTCCCCCTTTGCCGTAGGCTCTAAGAGCCATCCTCTATCTAGCCCATGCTGGAGACTCTGAACACTGCCGACTACACATGGATGTTAACATGATCATTTCTGGCTCTGACAGTTACAAGAAGTTGGCTCAACATTCATCAGTATTCACCAAACATAAAGGACACTGCTGTGTTGAGGACAGTAATTACATTTACTGAATTCAACGCAAACATAAGTGTGTATAAGCTCCAAAACGCATCAGCAGAGCTTCTGAGGTCACAGCAGTCCCCAAACCCCCAAAATTTATATAAACTATTTCCTCCAGAAAATCTCCTGAAAAATTGCTAAAATAATCTAGCAAAGCTTCAGACCTCCCTTGGAAGGTATGCAGTATTACAATGAGTTAGAATTAGTACTTCAGTAATGCTGGAAAAAACAAATTGCTAGCAAATTCAAAGGTGACTCTGGAAGCTTGTGTAAACAGGCAGCAATGCTCACATGCTTTTCCAGTTTAACCGATCAAAATTAAATTAAATGAAAAAAAATATAAAAAATTAAATTCAAAGGTGATCAGTTCATTCACTCAGTGCTGATGTATGGAAGCAGATGATTAAATCTGTGAGTCTGTAATATGTTTTTTTTTTTCCTGATATTTTATCCTCTTCCTAGCCTGCCACCTCCGACCTTTCAGGAGAGACAAAATTAGCCATCCCACTGCCTGGAACCCTTCCCAGATGGACCCCCAAGCCCCATGGAGCTGGGATTACCCCCCAGGCCGGGACGAGGGGGGAAACAGACTCCCCGTAACTTACAATTTTGTCGGTCTGAGGTCCACTGGGTGGGCACAGGCAAATCGTGGACACAGCCAGGTCTCCCCATCTTCAATGCTGTGGCAGGCTCTTTTCACATTTTCTCCCTCCCTGTGCAGGAAATGACTCCCCTGACATCATGACACAAGAGCCGATATCTATGCTGCACAGTGGCCACATCCCATCCCCAAATGGAGCTTGCAGGTCTGCGAGCCTCCGCTCCGGGTCTTGCAAGTGTCAGGCATCGGCCGAATCCCTCTCTGGAGAAGGTGAGCTGTCATTGGATGCTCCAGCCTATCTCCCCCCGGCCGACCCACCAATGACCCGAGTCCACTTCCGAACCCGGGTCGCCGGCATGGTGTGAGGTGTGGCGTCCAGCGCATCAACCCTCAGTGCCACCAGGCTGGCCTGTCTTTGATATGTTTTATGGAGGAAAAATACAGTTATATGACCCAATCAATACTGAAAGTGGCAATACCTTGGGATTGAGGTACAATGGATTCCATGCACTGACATTCTAAATAAAAAAACTAAATAAGGAAGTGCATGCTTGTGATACAGAAGGAGATAAAAAACTGAACACAACATGTATTATTTGTTTACAGTATTTATTCATTTAAACATTCTCTGTGTTAAGCATATGCTTTCATTAACAACTGTTCAGACAGAGCAGCACTCTGACACATTGCACTACACACTGGAATGAATGTGCATCACTTATTCCTGTCCTCCATTTACTGACAGGTGGAACCAAATGTTGGCAGTAGTCGCGCAACATGGGACATTATTCAGTGTGACACCATAGAAGACTTGCTGTGATGACACTGTGAAAGGACCTCTTCAAGCTCAAATGGATGGCAGACTGCATATTTATTTATTTTATTAATAAAAACTTTACCAATCAACCGATTTAAAAAAAACAATGCAGTATATAATAAGCGAGACCTCCAGGAACAATCATTGCTGATCAGGTGAAGAAAACAAACTCCTAGAGTGTACAAGAGACTTCTACTTTACAAAAAGTATGCCAGGCCCACTGCAACCCTGCTTTGCCATACCTGCCTCCAATAATACCAACACACATTAAAGGTAGATCATTCTCATTTACTGCAGTTTTCCTTTTAAAACCTGTGCCAGTTTGAACTTTAAAAAAATGTGACGCACACTGTTTGTCTGCTGGTTGTGTTGTGGCATTGGGGTAGACAGGTTAAGACTTGTGATGCTGCGTTAAGTGGAAACAAATCTTGCAGGGTAATTTTTTTGAAAGTCACATCTGCAGTATGGCCCTGGACATAAAACTGCAAACAAATGCTTAAAAGGAAAGCCTACAGCAGTTTTCTTTGCCAGGGCTGCCTGTATAATATATATTGTATTGTGTTGTGTTGTGAAGTGTGGGGTGAGAAATTAATCTTGCCAGTTTGTTTATATTTGTGTTGGGTTGTGTGTCGGCTTGCTGGGGCTATAATTCTGTGATTACTGCCAGCCATAGTGCAACACATTTTTTATCGTGTGTCTTCCAGCGTTTTCTGTCTGCATATTGGGCAGGATCTAATGGACAAGGAACTTTGGGGGACATTACTGCCTGCCTACTACATCCAGTTGCACAGGCAAGTGTTCCAGAATGTAAGACAAAAAGTTCTATGAGGTGTTAGAGGTACCACCAGTGTGATGCTCTTGGTGGTAGTGGCTGGGGAAGGGTGGTAATGTACAGCAAGGTGATTAACTATGGTTGGTGGTACAGCTGATTTGGACATGGATACATGTGACTGATTTTGGGTGGGGGCAGCTAGATTATTATGCTGGTGGTGGGGGTTTGGTCTGTGCTTGGAGGGGAGCTGACTGAATGGTGTTGATCTTGTGCAGTGTGCCAGTAAGGAGCGCTGTCCTAATGGAAGGGTGTGGACTCTGGATATGTGGTCAGTAAGGTGGCAGCGGTGGTGTTGTGGGATGCAGTCCGTATCTGAAGGGGAGGATAGCCAGATGTGAGGTTGAATGTTGTCCATGGATGTGACCGTGTGTAGTGCCCTGAGCAAGCACGTGTATAGGAAGGGAAACTGGACCTCCAGGAAGATCTGGAAAAGCTGGGGAGGTGGTCCAGGATCTGGCAGCTTGGCTTTAATGCCAGTAAATGCAAAGTTATGCATCTTGGAGCCAAGAATCCCAGGACAGAGTACTACCTGGGTGGAGTCCGAGTATCTGCATCTGAGGAGAAGAAGGACCTGGGAGTGATGATCACTAGTGACCTGAAACACTGCACTCAGTGCAAGAAAGCAGCAGCAAAGGCAAACAAGATACTTGGATGCATAGCTAGGGGGATCAGTAGTAGGAGAGAGGAGGTTGTACTGTCATTGTACAGGTCACTGGTAAGGCCACATCTAGAGTATGGAGTTCAGTACTGGTGCCCTCACCTTAAAGAAGACATTAACCTGTTGGAGAAGGTCCAAAGGAGGGCTACAAAGATGATAGCCAGTCAGTAGGGCAAGGCATACAAGGAGAGGTTGAGGACACTGAACATGTACTCCCTGGAAGACAGGAGAGCGAGAGAGAGGGGACATTACTGGAACCTTCAGGTACTTGAAAGGGATAAATAAGGTTGATAAGGAGAGTTTCTTTAATCTGAGCGGTAACCATAACACGAGGGGATACAGTCTTAAGCTGGAGAATGGGAGGTTTAGGAGGGAGGTCAGAAAGCACTTCTTCACAGAGAAGGTGGTAGACACTTGGAATGCGCTGCTGGAAGAAGTCATCACATTGAAGACAGTGGGAAGCTGTAAGAGAGGCTGGGATAGGCACAGGGGAAAGGTAATGATCATGGCTAGGGGGATGGGAGGAGTGGGGAGGAGGGCAGGGACATTAGCTCAAGCTGTGGACCCTGCTGTATGAGCAGACTTGACAGACCTTTCTTCTGCTGGCTTCTTTGTATGTTCTTATGTAATCCCCCATGGTCTGTTGTTATTGCTTTCTTTAAGTTTGGCTATCTCCTACTGGCCATTGCTTTTCAACTCAAAGAAATGGAAAAGCAGAGCCTGGGAACCATAAAAAAATACTGGAATTTTGTTTTTTTGTTACCTTTTAAAGAGCAGCTGACACCTTCAGTAGAACTTAAACTATATTTAGACAGTTCAGATTGTATTTCACATTCATTCTGAATTTTTCTCCTCACTATTTATTACTGAGGTCAGCTACATGACAACAGGATCTTTGCGCCTGAAGAGTTCATCTATTCCTGCTGCTTTCTCCCTACCTGAGGTCATACTGCACAGATTTGACATCACAGTTTCTCCCATGACAACAGTTTGTTATGTCACAACAGAGGATTATGACTTGAAGTAGGGAGTCAGCTGTAGAGGTAGATGAACTCTAAGAAATAAAGATCATGTATTCATGCAAATGTTCTCAGTAATAATCTATGGACAGGAGAACTCTATAGAATATATACAGAATGTAAGCTGAATTGTACCCAAACAGTATGTTTTTCTGTTTTGAGGCGTCAGCAGTTCTTTAAACTCCCCTCCCCCAAAGCTTTGTTTACATTTGCAGTGCTATCGCTGGTGGGGAACTGTTGTCTGGGGCAGCCGAGGCCACACAATGCAGTGGGGCACTTCCGTAGAAAGATACTTTGGCACCACCTCATTGTGAGCTCTCAGCTGCGGACTTCAGCTTGAGGAGCATCTCGTGGCCCATGATGTGTATGAGCCGCTCCAGTCTGGGTTTCCTATGAGGCATAGCACAGAAACTGCGCTAGTTTGGGTGCATAATGACCTCCTTAGGGCTAGAGATCAAGGGAAGGGGACAATTCTTGTTCTCCTCAGTCTCTCTTCAGCATTTGACACAGTGGACAATCGAGTGTTACTTGACCATCTAAGGGAATTCTGCGGACTCGCCAGCACTGTCATCTGCTGGTTTGAGTCTTTTCTATCTAACAGGAGGCAGAGGCTAGTGATGGGTAATTTCTCCTCCTCCCCTGGCCACCTGTCATGTGGAGTTCCCCAGGGTTCAGTCTTGTCGCTGATGCTGTTTGCCATGTATATGCTGCCCCTGGGAGAGCTCATTAGGAAGTACAGTCTGGGTTTTCACTGCTATGGTGATGACACCCAGCTGTATCTTTCCTTTGCCCCTGGAACATATTGTGCAGTGGAAGTGCTTAACAGATGCTTTGCTGAGATCAGTGACTAGATGGCCTCCAGCTGGTTGTGACTGAACCCCAGTAAGACGGAGGTACTGGTGGTGGAGTCGAACAGATGGCATGATAGGTTGGCCTCTGGTGCAGAGACAGGGCTTTGTCTTGACTCTGTACCATTGAAGGCCTTCTCTAAGGTGTGTGATCTGGGCGTTATTCTTGACAGCAGATTGACACTTGAGTTTCGGGTGTGTCTGTTGTCCATACCAGTTTTTATCATCTGAGGAATATCGCCAGGATAAAGCCGCTAGTTCCACCACTGGACCGCCCCACTTTGGTGCATGCCTTCATGATGTCCAGGCTTGACTACTGTAATGCACTCTATCTTGGGGTCTTTGGGAGTACCCTGCGCCGACTGCAGCTGGTGCAGATTGCGGCAGCAAGGCTGTTGACAGGACAGCCTAAGTATTGTCACATCACTCCGGTGCTGTGTCAACTGCACTGACTGCCGGTTAGGTGGAGGGTCCTCTTTAAGTTGGGTTTGCTCACCTTTAAGGCCCTACATGGCCTGGGCCCTAGCTACCTGAAGAACCTTCTTGCACCTGCTGTCTCGGTCTGCTCCCTCTGCTCCTCATCTAGGGGCCTCTTCACAATTCCCAGGACGAGGTTAAAAACAGCTGGCGACAGAGCATTTAGTGTCGCCGCCCCATCCTGTGGAATTCGCTTTCTTTAGCCATCAGGGAGGCCCCTTCTGTGGAGGTATTTAGGGCCCACCTCAAGGCCTTCCTGTATAATCAGGTCTTCCTGGACTGTGTTTTATAGTCCCTACCTGCCTTTTAGAAATGGATGTTTAATTTAGTTTCTACCTATTCTGATTTTACTTGCTGTTGAGAGCAGTAAATTATGTTTTAACTGTTTGGTATATTGTATATAAATGTTTATTATTATGTTGTTTTGTATCTATTTTGATTGTTGTATGGCGCCCAGAGCCTCCGGGACTGGCACCTCTTAAATAAAACTTAACTTGCCTTGCCTTTCAACAACCAAAGAGGTGAAATAATCCTCATCGTATACCTAGAGTATTGAGCTGAATGTCTTGGTGCACTAACTGGCTACGCAAGAAGGCAACTTCATAGAAGGAGTCTGCTAATGGGAACAAATGGTCGAAGAATGCACTCCAGCCACTCACACTGTTTAAAATGCACCAAAAAGTGAGTTTCCAAAAATTTTTACAATAGCAATATTACCCTGTGAAGTGTAGGGCATCTTCTGGAGTTATTGACCTTGGAAAAGGGTAGGGCCTTTGCTTCACCTCGTGTCCTTTGATAGCTTTCAAGACAGTAACAGACCAGGAGAAGCTCACTTCATCAGGTAATATTTAAACTGGGTGGCAGTTTCTAGAGTTTCAAAGTTGTAACTGTACTCCTTGTACTTCGCTATAAAATATTGCCATGTTGTACACCCAGAATATGTAGTAAGCAAAATTATGCAAATTACAGTTAACTTATTTAAATAACAAAATGATAGATTAAGACATTAGTCTCTCCCTTTTTTTTATCTGAGTGAGAATTTTCTTAAAGGGAAACTCCTGTACTGCCCCTAAATGCAGCAGCTGCTGTAGAAATGCCCGATTAGGGTTTTTAGCATACAATAAATTATTTTATTTACCCGCTGTCTGGTGGTTTTAATTAGAAAGACCCACTCCATCTATAATGGCTGCAGAGCCCTTGGTGGACATTTCGCACACCCCGGATGGCTTCCACCACAAAGGTTATGCTAATGAGGGCTACCAACAAATGGCTGAGTTGGCAGCTCTCGTTAGCATAACCTTCATGATAGAAGTGGACATCTCACACACGGGTGGCTTCTGCCATGAAGGTTTTCCTTTGAGTCTTTTACTCAGATGCATCCTAGTTGGTATATATCTTGTGTTAGTCATGTATTTTTAATTATTGTACATTTTAAAGCAGCAGTACTACCTAACCAGAAAGTGATCTGTTACGACTGTTGTAGCGCCACATAAAATATGGTAGCTGCTATCTAGTACTACCAGTACTGAATGCAGTTTTCCAGGCGAGGCCTTACGAGTGTTTTATACAATGGCATCACCCCACCTCCTACTGGTAATACCTCCTGCCTGTGCACCCCAGCATGCCGCTGGTCCTTCTTGCAGCCTTGGCACACTGCCTTGGTACCTTAAGGGCATTAAACATGATGACCCCTAGGTCCCATTCCTCTTTGGTGACAGCACCTCCCCCATCCTGTAGCTCTCCCTAGGGTTTCCCCTACCCAAGTGCATTATCTTGCACTTTTTTGCACTGAACCTCAGTTGCCACACCTCTGACCATCTTTCAGGCTTCTCCAGGTCCCTCTTCATTTTCTGCACTTTTTCTGGAGTATCCACCCTGTTGCAAATCTTGGTGTCATCTGCAGATAGGCAGGCCTTTTCTTCCAGTCCCTCTGTAATGTCACTAGTGAAGACGCTGAACATGGCTGGTCCCAAAATTTATCCTTGTGGTATCCTGCTTGTCACCCCTCTCTCCCCGGATTGGATCTCATTTACCACCACCCTTTGCCTTCTGTTTGTCAGTCAGTTTCTAAGCCACTGTATCACCTTATGCCCCCTGCCCAGACTACTCATCTTGTTAACCAACTTTCTGTGTGGGACAGTATGGAAGGCTTTGCTGAAATCTAGGTAGGTGACATCTGTGGCCCTTCCCTGATTCAATTTCCTAGTCACCGAATAAAAAAAATGTATCGGATTCATTTGCAAGACCTTCCTGATGTGAATCCATGCTGCCTTAGAGCCTAGGCACCAATGGATTCCAGGTGTGCCACTGTCCTTTCTTTCAGCAGTGCTTCCATGATCTTCCTCACCAGTGCAGTGAGGCTGACACACCTGTAGTTCTCTGCTTCCACCCTTCTGCCACTTTTGTGCAGTGAGACTATGTGCACCCTCCTCCAGTCCTCTGGAACCACACCTGTGTTGAGTGACTCTGTGAAAAGGGTGTCCAGGGGCGCTGCTAGTTCCCTGTGCAGCTCCCATAATATCTTCAGGTGTATGTCATCTGACCCCATGGCTTTATCCACCTTCAGCTTTGTGAGTTCCTCCAGAACTCTCTCCACTGTGAATAGGCTGGTGTCCTCTTCTCCCCCAATTGCCTCTGCTCTCCAACTGTGGTCCTTGACCCTTTCCTTCCTCAGTGAATACTGAACAGAAGTATTTGCTTAGTATTTCTGCCTTGTCTAAATCCTCCCCCTTAGACTCTTCCCTTCTCCCCTTTGAGTTTCACTATCTCACCCCTCATTTTGTTGATGTACCTGTAGAATGTCTTGTCCCCTTTTTTTCACAGTCTGTGCTAAACTCTCCTCTGTCTGTGCCTTGACTTTCCTTACAGCCTTCCCTGCTTCTCTTAGACATTCAAGGTACACCTCCCTGTCCTCCCCCCTTTGGATTCCCTTATAGTTCCTGAAACTTGCTCTTTTAGACCTTACTTAGTCTCCCACCTCTTTAGAGAAACATAGTGGTTTCTTTCTTCTTTTTCCTTTAGCCACTATCCTAATGCATTGGTTAGTTACCTCCATAATGACTCCTTTTAGTCTTTCCACTGTTTCTCCACCCCCTCTATTACCAGGGCTGCTCTTAAACATCTACACATTTCATTGAAAGATGCCCTCCTGATATCTAATACTTTTGCCCTTCTGTGGCTTAACAGAGTCCCTGTCTCCATGCCAGACATACCACAGTGTATAGATCTCCATACACAACGACGCTCCACCATGCACTATAGTGTTTATAGTATATGGTTAGGGCTTATTGTAGATTAAAATTGGTGGCTTTCTAAATCTTGTTGTAGGACAGTTCAAAGGTCAAAAAAGTGGTTGTGCTATCGTTCTGACGTCACGTCGATAGTACAACTTTTCAGCCTTGTCCTACCTCCTGATTGGCTGACTCCACTGGCTGTAATGGCAAAAATAAATTAAAGCATGGTGGGATTAGGTGGTCACGGAGAGGTGGATCTTCCTGGGGAATCTTCCTTCTACCACATGGCTTTGTGGTGCATAAGCATTTTTTTATTTAAAAACAAAAAACTGCTGCTGAAAGAGTGCGAGCGGGTGTGGGTAGAAGCAGCCAATGGTGGGAGTGCAGTGAAGCTGAAATGAGCTAGCTGGATGGGGTAAAGCTGAACTGAGAGCAGGGCGAGTCGGAGCTGGAGCATTTTGACTTAACAAAGGTAAGGATCAACTTGGGGGGGTGCAAAAAAAACCCACAAAAGCCAGGAACCGCTCTCGAGGTCTCTATGATGTCATCAACTCCCTCAATGGAAAACAGCCTTGTTGTGGATGGTCACTCATCCACTATTCTATATATCATAGAGATGGAGGTTGGGGCCACCGGACACCAGGGAATAGCACAGTATTGGGAAAGCCAGACAAATGTCACTAGACAACAGAAAACTTTGCATGGGGTGGGAAGAAGGTGCCACTAGAAACCAGGGAGTTGTACATATAGGATGAGTGGAAAGAGGATGGCACTGTACAGCAGGAAATGCCAGTTACAGGATGGGGAGGAGGAGGCATCAGTCTTGTGCAGGGAAAGACTGTCCAAACTGGGGAAGGGGGTGTTGTTTGGGTGATAGCTATGCCAAAATTCCACAACAAAACTCTTTTCAGCTTTCTAGTGGTTTGAAGATGATGCCCAAACAAAACTAGCATATTGATATTCAACAAAACTGGGTAACCATCAGCATATAGAAAATACTGAATGGGCAACTATGCACAGTCAGAGTGTTCTGCCACAGAGGGAATGTGATTCTCTCTGACCTTGAGGATGAAGCTCGAGCGGTCTGTGGGAATCAGAACCCCGAAGTGGCTCAACACACTGGTTATACATAAAGTTGTTCATCCTGTGTTTTTATAGTGTATATTATTATGTGAAATATGTGCATTGTTGTTTTTATATTTACTGGTTAGTGGTTATGAACCACTGCCAGTGAGTGCTCAACAGCTTCGTAACTCACATGTGTTGTTTATGGAGCTCTATAAGCTATGGGCAGAACAGCACTGCTGCATCACCTGAAAAACCACCGAAAAAGCTGTCCTCGTGCTGGATGTTCACAGGCGCTACACAATCGATCACTCAGCGTGAGACAAGCTTGTCGGTGGTAACAGTTACCCTCGCAAAGTGTCAGAGACAATTTAAACCAAAAAAACACCAAAAAACAGTAAATGAAAAAATAAAACATGGAGAAGTGTGATTCTATGGGGATTTTATGCACCATCTCGGTGTGTGATGCCCATATAAACTTTCAGGCTTCATGGGGCATCACACACCTTGGGGTGCATAAACCTACTAAACAACACTCTCCATGCATTATTTTATATTTCTCTTTCACAGTGAAATTAACTTGTGCATGTCTCTAGAGGGTTTAGAATGCTGTTCTGCCACAGAAGGGTACGATCACATTCCATGACGTTTGAACTGTGGTACAGCAGCATTTTGAAAACTATGGATTTCTATGTAGAACAGTACTTTACTATGCACTGTATCACTGCTGCTGTATGCTTAGCCTTGCTCTTAATCCACCTGTGACCAGGCCTGTTGAACCCCATATGGTATCCAACCAAGCAGCTGCTTCTTTTGCAGCTTCATCTGCATGTTCCAACTTGCTGTTTTCCACATGGAAATGGAAGGGCATGCATTTTTTGGAGCAACTGACATGATTGCTAGTTCCAGGCAGGCAACTCACAACATGATGGTGCCTACCGCAGAAGCTATTTTAGCCACACATAACATTTTTTGGCTTGCATAAAGAGTTTAGTCCATAAAGCCTGGCTTGTAATTTCCTTGTGCGAGTCAAGTGGCTACCAAGCATTGCAGCCCTAGCCCTAAAGCAGCATAATGATTATGCTAGGCAAATAGCCCCATACATGTATACCTGCCAGCAAAGATGATCCAAGTATATTTAGGTGTCCCCCTCTCCCCTATCCCACTACAATGCCCACAGAGTGCCTGCAGCCCCATCCCCTACCAAATGTCATCATTATGATGTTTTTAGGGGTTATTTAATAACTGAGAGGGTTATTGGGCAATAAATACCAGCTTACAAAAATGCACCAGATAGGATCTGGGGCTGCAGCAGTGAGTAGGGAAATGAGCAGACTAGGTGGGCTGATGGTCATTGTCTGCTGACAAATTCTATGTTTATTAGGGCAGAAATAGCCACAAAAAATAAGATGACAGGACCTACGACTACACATGTGAATGTGCAGACCAGTTACATTTCACAGATCCTAGATTTTTGCAGGCTCACCATTGCAGTGATGGTGCTGTACTTGCAGTGTTGAAGACCCAAGGTTCAAGTGTTATCTTGGGAGTTGGAGGGTCAGCAAGAGGGAAGAAGATTGAGTTCTTGCTGGATTGCTCATCTCAGGGTGGAGTGGAGCAGAGCTTGGTGCTTGCCAGATACCATCAGTGGCTGAGGATATGCAGGATGAAACCCCCAGAGTTGGGAAGAGGAGAGGCAGATGTCAGGTGTACAGTGCATGGGGGCATGCTGCACTTTAGGGGGAGTACTAGGAAAATCTGTACACTGGCTGCATGATGACTCCAGCTGCCTACATGCCCTGTACTAGACGACCCAGACCGTGCTGCCTCTGAGGGATAGCAAGTCCTGGGGGTGTTGGCTGGGGTGATGGGACTGGGGTGACCAGTATAATGGAGGCTGCCAGTGCATGGGGGAGAAATAAGACTAACTGAAAAAACAATTTGTTAACAGTAAAATTACTTTTAAAAAGTTCTGTTGTTTGACCATCACATAAACATTTTGGTATAGAGTTGGTGTTAAAGGGACACTTGTCAATCCTTTTTGCATTATATTATTTATAATTGAAAAAATATGTTTAATGTTTGCTTACCTTCTCTACAATTCATTCAAGTTGTTGGTTGTTTTAACCACTGTGCTTTGTTTTGGCATAACTGAAATGCATACAAACGGTGTATTTATTCCCAAAATTTTGTTTCAAATCCTTGATCTACTCTTGTTGCATGCTTCTTGAACATTAAGAACACCCCAAAGAGTGCATTTACTTATGATACAATAGTGTCCTCTCCTCCCACTGCACTGTGAGTGTCTATGCTGTATTGGGGGTATTCACAGTTTCTAGGAAGACGCAAAGAGAGTTGAGGACAGTGTCCATTGAACTTCATGATAGAAAAATGTGGTCTAGTACGGGCTTCAGTTTCATTTCTAAACAGTGTATATGACCTTTATCTTTCTTTTCTGAACACATTCAGGATTTAACCCCCAGGAAATTATGAAAAATTGTTTAATGTTTGAGAAAGATGAAGACTTCACTGTGTTTAATTCAATGAGCAGAAATGAAAGTATACCAGCAGCCTCCTGAAGAAAGCTCCACCACCAGTAAGTAAATGTCCTAAGATATGGAAGGGGGGTGTAGTGTTAAATTGTGGTTAGTTGTACCTTCTTTCCAACATAATATTGTCTCTGAAACTGTGAAGCAGGATATCTGCATTCAAGCCCAGCCACAGCCTCTGACTCACTGTGTGTCTTGGAGAAAGTGATGCTGATCTCTGTTGAGCTTCTGCTCCAAGTTGTAAAATTATATGAAGATGGACCCCACTGAAATGTTGCATCTCTAGGGTTTTCTTGGTCATTATGTGATAAAACACTATTTGACACCATGCTGCTGACTGGATGGGGGGGGGATCAGCTTGAAAAGGAATTTGAATAGTGAGTAATGAATAGCAGAGTATCTGAGGTGCAAAAGTATTTGCCAGTGAAAATTTTAAAAAAGGTAAATGTACACCCCTATGTTATGGCTTCCAGGACTCCCTAACCCTTATTTAAAAAAAATAAAATGTACATCCCATCCCCTTTCTTAGTCCTGCTCTGCTTGCAGATTTGTGTGGCTAGTCAGGTCAGATGCTGAGAAACTGACATGAGGGCAAGTGCATGTTCTGAGTACTAGATTTGCGTAGTTCAGTTCTCTGGGAGGGCACTGAAGCTACACAGGGATAGGCCTATCACCCCATTGTGGCACACGGGTCTCTTCCGGAAGTTTTAATTTACAATTGTGCCCTAACTGTGAGGATATTTTACACTGAAAGATTGAAGTTTACTCAAGAAGGTACTTAAATTGCATTTTGGGTGCATTTGCAGAGTACAGGGTACCCAATTTGAAGTGTATATACTATAATTCCAAGACTCTTCAGTAACATTTTTGGAACACACTCTAAAGGTGATTTTCTGGAGTAATGCAGGAGTGTCCCAATTGAGAAGGTACTCCATTGGCGGTATATCAGGAACAACTATAAGGCACTTCATTAGCATTTTAACAACACACTCCTAGTTTACTCAGCACTTATCAGTCAATTGCTTGATAGTTAGCATAAAGTTGCTTGACTTTTTAGTGGCACATTTTGAGTATGTACCCAGTCTATGTGCTCGTAGGTGACTGCAAAATTATGAACAAGTGACTCCAGCTGGGTAAGGAGTTTTTCTTGCATAAATGCATTTTATTTCAGATAGTCATTTGGGACTTACCTCTTCCTCCTGTTTAACACTCAGGCCAACCCCCAGGCTGTACCGCCGGGATGGAGCCTACCCCAGGCAGAGACTAGTTTCCGACTTTGGGGGGTGGAGGGGTACCTCAGGGTGTCTCAGTCAGATGTGTGACACCTTCAATGAGGAGTGGATGTGCTCCTGCAGCTTACCTGGACTCCCAGCTGGGTAGTTTCTAGCAGCACAGCGCAAATTAACTGGTTAAGAATTAGTTATTCTTAACTAATAACTATGCTTACTATGTGGTGTACAGTTACTTATCAGCTAGTGCTCAACAAGTTGAGTATTGATCATGAATTATTTATTACATAAGCTCAACTAGTAATTAATCAATGCCAAACTAATACTCAATTCATGGGGATTAGTTAATTCTTAATTAGGAAATAGGTCAATGACTAACTGCTGAAACTGTTAACAATTAGTTAGCGGTAGGTTGAGCTAGGAGGAGTTAGCCACTAACTCATTTGCATGTGAAAAAATCAACCAATGCAAAACTGATTAATAATTAAACATTAGCTAATTATTAGTCCCCTTACTCCCGATTGATCCCCTTACTCCAGTCACTTGCATTGCTTGATTTTTCATGGCAAAAGCTGTTGTTGGGTTAAGTTTAATTTGTTAAATCCTGCCAAAAAGAGCTGTTTTCATGTACTTGTGAAATCCTTGGGGCTTTTTGTTAAGTGTAACTGTGGTTATGTGATTACAGCATCCTGTTGTTAACTTAAAGTGGGCCAGACGCTATGGCGCCCATCCCCCCCACAGCCTTTTGTTGTGATAATTTAAGTCTGAATTGCCCAGCAGAAACGCTTGTTCCTGCCTAAATATTAACTCCTGTGCCATCCTCTGTCCCTTCCCAGTCGAAGCTCCCTGTTGGAAGCCCTCGTTATGAGCCAGGGCTACGCTCTGCCAGTGGGCAGGCAGCAACTGCCTAGCTGCCTCCAGGGACCAGAAAACCGGAGGGACAGCCAGGAAGGTACAGAAAGCTGCAAAATTTATGCCCACCCACCCTGCCCTCCTCGGATGTTATTTTATAGGCATTTTCCCGCCTAAATTACAATTCCTGCCCCTCAACGCCACGCTATCCAGTAATCTGTCTCATTGCCACTGCTGTACTGCCAAATCAGCAACCCTTCCTTATTGTTCTCCCTGCTACTACACTGTTGTTTCCTAGTTCCATTTAATCATCAACCTTGCTTTCATAATGGGGGGATCCCTTTGGATACTCCTGGCTATGCTCTTCATGTTGTTCAAGGAAAAAGACATCCTCCCTGCCACTGTCACACTGAAAAGTGCGTCCCACCTTCCTAGTCTCGCTATTTCACCATTATTAAAGAAGGACCAGATCCTTATCTATGCACTACCTATGCCACAGTTTAACCAGTGGGGTAACCTCCATGTAGGATGCAAATTGCTCTATCAACATATCGCCGGTACCCATTATTGGGCGTATCAGTTCCCATTATGCCTGACCACCAGATTGCTATTGAGTGTATTGGCACCAACCCATAACCCTGACTGGCTTATCTTAAAACAGAAGCCCCTGAATAGAAAAAGGAGGACCAAAGATAGTCTCCTCATTTTCTCTTGAAGCCCTTATGAAACTTTTTAATTTTTTCCTGATCTGTGTTGGAAATGTGGAAATTAACCCGGACCTCCACAGTGCATTACCTCACCAGCAGACTTAGCCTCGACCAAAGGTCTAAGCTTTCTACATATCAATGCCTGCAGTCTGCTAAAAAGCTCATGTTGATACAATCCTGGGTTGACCATACTTGCCAGACTTTCTTGTGGTATCAGAGACATGGCTCAGACCCGCCACAGCAGACAGAGACATAAACTTACCCAATTATCAAATATTCAGAGCGGATCACCAGACAAGGGGTGGGGGAGTTGCTATATATGTCAAATCCAAAATATATGTAACTTGCTTAGATGCAACATCTATGCCCAAAGAATTTGAATGTCTATCCCTCAAAGTGGCTCTCTCAAACACTGCAGCATTTCGGATAGTTGGCTGCTACAGGCCCCCTTCAGCAGATCATAAGCTTCTAGCCCACCTGGGAATCAAATCAAGATGGATACTGAAGAGACTCATAATCCTAGGTGATCTAAACCTTAATTGGCTATCCAAGGCCGCAGTATTCTTTAGTATCATTTTGTGATACATATGGTTTTTCACAACTTATATATGAACCAACAAGAATCAACAAAAAATCTGAGCAACAGCACATTACTTGACATCATGCTGGTGAACAAACCCCACCTCTTCACGCACGCTGGAGTGCTGTTCAGTGACATAAGTGACACTGCCTTATTGCTGGAATAAGGTCATCCGTAAACTAACACCCCAGCTAAATTCCTACGGAGGAGATCCAAGAAAACTTTCAACTTGAGGTATATCTTCATGATCTAAATCACTCTACAAGATGGCAAGAGTTCTACCTAGCAGACTCAGTGGAAAAGCTCATCAGGTGTTAAATAGCATAATACTAGATGCCCTTAACACTCATGCACCAATTACTAGAGTTTGAATTAAAAACAAATCTTGTCGTTGGTTTTCATCTGACCTTAAATCAGCCCTGCTTGAGAGAGATAAGCTTTGGAAAAAGGCAAGGAAGACTAAGAACCCAAATGACTGGTTGATATTTAAGAAAGCCAGGAATAGCTGTACCAAGAAAGTACGGGCTGCTAAGGCTGCCTACTACATGGCTGAACTCGACTCTTTATACCACAATCCTGCCAGGTTCTGGAGCACTATTAAGGGCATAATGGGACAAGATCCTAGCACTTCACTACCAGCTCAAATGCACCACAACAAGGTGACAATCTTGGACAGAATGGAAATACTGGATGCACTCAATAATCATTTTACAACCGCTGGCCTTGCATTTGATACCTCTCCAGCCAATCTGTCACGTGCTCAGTTAAGCTCCCAGTATACAGGATCTCAGTAGTGATCCTCCTTCTCCTTCAAACCAATTCTGTTGAAACAAGTGGAGGATCTAATCTGCAGATGGATATAAAAAAGTGCAGGTGCTGACCCTTGACCCTACTTTCTAAAGATTGCAATGCATGCACTTGCAGTTCCTTTAACACACCTTTTAACTTGTCCTTAAAATCTGGTTCTATTCCTGCAACTTGGAAAACAGCCCAAGTTTTCTCTACTGAAATCAGGGGACCCCATGGACCTTAACAACTATAGGCCAATCTCTATCCTTCCAGTACTATCTAAGCTGCTAGAAAACTGGTAAGCATCCAATTAAGAGATTGCCTTGAAGAATCTAATCTTTTAAATCCAGCACAATCCGGTTTCGTCTAAGCATAGTACTATTTCTGCACTGGCTAAAGTTACAAACGATTGGTAAACCGAACTGGATAAAAAGAATAGCGTTGTGCTGTATTCCTTGATCTAAGCAAGGCATTTGATATGGTGGACCATGAGCTACTCTTCCTTGCACTCCATAGGCTTGATCCATCCTCCCTACATGGTTCAGGTGTCACCTAACAGGAAGAACACAGCAAGTGAAAGCTGAAGGAGACCTATCTCCACTAAAACCACTTCTAAGAGGAGTTCCACAAGGATCTATCCTGGCCCTATCCTTTTCGCCATTTATATTAACAATATTGATTCGAAACTTACCAAAGCCACTGTACACTTGTTCGCAGATGACACTGTTTTATATGTCAGCAACCCATCGCCTGCTACAGCTTGTGAAGTTCTACAAACAGAATTCTCTATACTACAACATCAATTATTGGAAAGCTTCTTTAAATGCAAAGAAAACAAAGCAATGTTTTTTCCACCCAAAGCCATACAAACCTCATTACTAAACAACTCCCCAGCTATCCACTATCCTTGGTGAAAGCCTTGATTATGTAGAAAAATCAAGTATTTGGGGTGTGGATAGATAGCAAACTTGACTACACAGTTCATATTGAAGAACTTTTAAAAGCTTCGCCAGAGACTTGGTCTATTTTTTAGAATAAGGCACTTTCTAAACAGAGATTCCAAAATGAGGTTGGTCCAGGCCACATTTCTCTCAGTAATTGACTATGCAGACTTCCTCTATAGTCACTGCCCTATCTCCTACCTATGCAAATTGGATACACGATACCACAGAGCTCTAAGGTTCATAACAGATCTACCATTTAACACTCACCATTGCTCTCTCTATGCAGCAGTCAGTTGGACATCTCTACATCTCAGAAGAAACAGAAATGCTGCAGTGTGGACATACAGAATTTTGACTAAGATGCTTCCAAACTATATATTAGACTGCTTCGCACAGGCCACAGCTGGCACCTAAGCCCTAAGAAGCTACAATTTCATTATGATCAAAGTGCCTAAAGTCAACTCCCGGCATGGGAGATCTGCTATCAGCTATAATCTAGCTATATCATGGAACACCATTCAAAAGTCCTTGAAGTTGATCAACCGGTATCCTAGCATCCTTGAAGCATCTATACCTAAGTTTCTTCCTGAAAATGCAATTGCTTCCACAAGTTCTAGTTTATTCACAGTTCTTTCCTTCCTCTCTAGGCTGCCATCATATCATGGCATCCACTTCCTAGAATTCATCTCCACAGATACCTCACCCCTGGCTATAATCTTCTCCCATTAACTCCAGGCTCCTACCTTAGCCCTTATCACTGCCTTTCACCTCCCAGTTCTAGCACTGCCCCTGCTCTAGTCATGCATACCCCTTCCTACCATGTCACTTGTCTCAGTCTATGACCACCCTTTCAGTCATCCAATCACTATTTCTCTTTGTCCAATTGACTTCCCTTGGATCTTTGGAATCTTGGGTATATCATGTTGAATGTATGCCATGTTTACTGCCAATGTTGATATGTATATACTGGTTTACCTAGAGTGCATATCATATGTTCCTACCATATCCTGTTATGTTTAAACAAATTCTGTTCTTGATTTCTGTATATAAGTGTTTTAATTATTCATGTACATATACCAATTATTGAACCTTGATTACTGTATATAAGTATATACGTGTTTTAAATCTTCCTATACATGTACCAATTATTGAACCTTGACCTTATCAGGTCCATCTTGCAAATGATCTGTGCTCAATGATGTTCACCTGAATAAATAAAGATTTGATTGATTGATTAGTGATTTGAGGTAGTTGAGCATTTGGCCTATTTTTTGTATAAGCTCAATTAGTAATTAACGAATGGCAAACTAATACTCAATTCATGGGGATTAGTTAATTTTTAATTAGGAAACCAGTCAGTAACTAACTGCTGAAACTGTTAACAATTAGTTAGCAGTAGGTTGAGCTAGGAGGAGTTAGCCACTAACTCATTTGCATGTGAAAAAATCAACCAAAGCAAAACTGAGGAATAATTAAACATTAGCTAATTATTAGTGATTTGAGGTAGTTGAGCATTAGGCCTATTTTTTGTATGGGTCTGTGAATGTTAGTATGAGTATGTATACCTCTGTACTACCAGTTGCACTTAATTGTTAATTCTAAGGGGTCCAACAGCATCTACCAGGGAATTCTGAAATCACTGTACCCCTTCTCCCTGAATTAGAACAGTTACTGGATCCTGAGTCAACAAGCATAGATTAAATAAAGCTGTGTACATATATGGTATCCCTGCCCTCCTAGTAGCTGGACACAAGGTAACATGATGAAGAATTTAAAGGCCTCATGCAGACAATGTCTTGCCCATTCTCCCCATTGTACCAACTAGCTTTAAAGGACCAACCACACAATACTCCCTGTGCAGTACTCTCACAATCTCCTTGGATTAAATATTGTATCCCCAGTTCAGAGCACATGAAAACTTAAGCTGCGGACATCAGAGGCATCCTTTCCTGATTCATATATACAGTAATCATGACATTGAGGAGCTGCATATAGACACACAGTCAATACTCTCAGCTATGTACGCTAGTTAGTGCATGATGAGTACAGAAAGACACCAAAAATAAGGGTGTGGATAGAGATGTAATACCTTGTTGATGCATGCTGTACATATACTATTACAGTGACAAGTTGCACTGTGTCAGGCAGGGAATATAGTCTTCTCCAGTGCAACAGTAGTGTATCTTGACTGTACAGACACAGGCTACCTAAACATTTGTACATGAAACGTATAAGTATGTGATGCCACCTGCACACAAGCTGTGACACTCAGGGGTTTTAGCAACTTTTACAGATAATAGCCCCCCTTCCTTACATCGGGGGGATCATCACTGCAGAGCAACAGGGCTAAGTAAACCAGCATATATCAATCTGTAAGGTTACTGATGGCAGGCACAGACAGATTTAGACAGTGAACACTTTGACACACTGAAGAAGGCAATCATGCTAGACACAAACAAGAGACACTGGATACTGACTGGTGATTCACTTAGCAAGTAAATCTGTTGATAAAAACAGTATGATAGTGTGACATAATGTACGGATGTGTTATATACTGACTAACTGAACTGGGTCACAGAGGGGATGCTTTTACTCCCCCTTTCCACATACAGAGAAGTTTACTGATACCGGTTATACACAAGTCATGACAATAAGGAGTTCCCTGTCAATTGTCCCATCTTGTGTCAGTAAGCACTGAAACCTGAGTGCAGAGTCACACAGTAAATAAAGATGTGAATATTGCCAGTACAACTCTTTGATATCGGTTGAACATGTTCTAGGAATGTATGAACTTAAACTGCATCATACTAGCAATGCCTGTAACCAGTCATCTACTCTCTGTAGAACACGTACTACATACTAAGTGCACAGCCACAGGCCAGCTAAAGATCTGTACATGAATGTACACGTGTGATAGGGCTGCAGACAATGTACAGGGTTAAGTACTGGAGCGCTTAACAGTGTTTTTATTTGGATTTGGCTGCAGTTTCTGTGAAAGTTGCCCTAATATACATCCAGGGGCTCAGAAACAGCTGAAAAATAACTTTTTTAAGCAACTTTAGTTGCAAGTGAGCACGCGACTCCTAGAAGCCACTTCTGGGTCACAGGCACTTTAAAACTTCCCCCTGCAGTGAGCAGGGCATGTATTTTCATGTGCGGAGATGTGCGCAGAGACACACGTGTCGGCATGTGTCGGCTGTGTCTGCTGAGACTACTGAGAGATAACATTGCATATTAGAAGGTAAATGCTAAAATAATAAACATGAAATTGTGTACAGAATGTAGTATGTATGCAGAAGGGGAAGTAGAGTTAGGCTTTATATGTAACAAATGTTGCACATTAAAGAGTCTAGAGGCAGAAATATCACAGTTGAAGGAGAGATTAAAGGTACACCCTGATATATTGACTTTAGAGCAATATATAGGTGGCATGTTGGATAATGTGTCTGAACCAATTCACTTGGGGCAACAGGATCGAGTCATTCATGAGGCTGAAAGTGAGGAATATGTTGGGACTCTGACAAGTGGTGCATTGTGAATAATAAAGTAAATAAAAAGGTAGAAGGACCATTGAAGGGGCTTCTAATATATTAACACCCAATATGTATACTGCACTCTTAACAGAGGATTGTAATGGGGAACAGGAAAATGTCAGTACAACATATGTATATGGTAGGCAGAGCCCACTGGAGGTGCAAGCGATCCCTTCTACCTACTTTGACACAGACCCCAGTGTACAACAAGCACAAGATGTATTATTTATAGGAGAATTAATGTTAAAATATACTGATACAGTACTATGCAACAACAGGAAATTGTACACTATAGTCAGTGCCTTACCTGGGCCGGGTATATGTGATGTTAAAAAACTAATCCCAGGACTGATGGAAAATACGGTAAATCTGGTGACATTCTTACACTTTGGAGTAAATGATGCGGGTAAAAGGAACATACTGGATACACAGAGAGATTTTGAGGAAGTTGCACAGGAGATAAAAGCATTTGGGGGAGGCTAATTGTTTCAGGGCCCTTACCTGTACCAAGGGCTAAAGCATCATTAAGTAGGAGATTTATAGATTTAATGGCTGGTTAAACGCTGGTGCCAGAGAGAAGACCTGCAATATGTGGATAACTGCCAAGATTTCCAGGGGTATCAGTTATTTGCACAGGACGGCTTACACCCAAATAGACAGGGTAAATGGATTGTTGCCTATAAATTAAAATGGATAAAGAACAACATAAAAAATGTAAACTAACAGTAGGGGGGGATGAGGTTGCCCAAATTGGAGGAAGAGACTATGATAAAGGGAATAAAGAACAGAATTCTAAAGTATATACAACACCCAATATAAACTTTATTTTAGTGAATGCTAGAAGTCTAAATAATAAAATAGAGGAACTTCAATTGACCCTACACAACTTAAAAATCCATATTTGTGCAGTCACAGAAACATGGTGGAAACTTGATGATAGACAGGATAAAAATATACCAGGATATACTCTCTATAACATGGATAGACCAAATTCTAGGGGTGGTGGAGTAGCTCTATATGTGGCCAATGAGATATCCTCAGAACAAATGGATACTTCTAGACGGGGAAGTAATGAAATTCTATGGGTATCAATATCTCCTGCACATAATGTTAAAATAAACTTAGGTATAGCATATAGAAACCCCTCAATAACACCAACAGATGATTTGACATTGTTAGAGTTTATTAAACATCTGGCGGATTTGAAAAAGAGTCATCCTAAAGGGCAATTTTAATCTGCCAGGAATAGACTGGGAAAAACTTGTAACAAAAGCTAAAATAGAGAATGAATATCTAAATACCTTTAGTTTAGCTGGATTAGAACAGTATGTGAGTAACAACACTAGAGGTAACCACATACTTGATCTGGTTCTAAGTAATTTGGGAGATATGATCAAAAACTGTTCTGTGCTGCCTCCATTGGGCTCTAGTGATCACCTAATGGTTAAATTTGCTTACACAGGGCAAATGAATAAAAATTCAGGCAGCGCTATAATATATAGATATGATAAAGCTGACATAGAAGGTATGCAATGAATTTAGATTTTAAAGGGGCATCTGTATCAAGTATGTGGTGTAAACTTGTGTCCAAACTAAATAACTTGATTGCAGAATTTGTACCAACAATGAATAAATATAATACAGCAAAAAAAAATCTTCCCCCCGGATGACAACTGCAATAAAAAGGGAAATTAAAAAAAAGAACTGTGTCTTTAGGATGGCTAAATTAAGTGGGGATTCAACTAGTTGGGCCCAATATAAATTGAGCTTAAAATCTACAAAAAAAGCAATTGAATTGGCAAAAAGAAAGTACAAAAATAAGCTAGCTACTAAGGTCAAAGATAATTATAAATCTTTCTATCAGTACATTAATAATAAAAAAGGAACTTCCAATAAGATAGGACCTCTATTAGATTTTGAGGGAAAATTAGTGGCGGATAATCAGGGTATGGCAGAGTTAAGTAACAGCTATTTTGCTACTGTACTTAATAAAGGTATGGCATTAGATGGGATAGAATGTGTCAGGACTATAACTGATCCTGGTATTACCCTGGATATGAAGGAAGTTAAAATAAGATTGCAGAAGTTGGACCAGAACAAAACACAAGGCCCAGATGGGATACATTCAAGGTTGATTAAGGAATTAGCAGAACAACTTGCAGACCCAGTCACAGAATTATTTCAGAAATCCCTAAATGAGGGGGAGGTCCCAGAGGACTGGAAACAAGCTGTGGTGATCCCTATATATATAAGAAGGGCTCCAAACAGGAGGTTAAAAATTATAGACCTGTTAGTCTCACTTCGGTATTGAGTAAAGTATTAGAAGGATTTATCAAGGACTATATTACAGAATACCAACATAATTCTAGTAACATTGACTATGCACAGCATGGCTTTGTTAAAGGGAGTTCCTGTCAAACAAGTTTATTGGAATTTTATGGGAAAGTAAGTCAAGCTTTGGACGAGGGAAATGCAGTGGATGTCATCTATTTGGATTTCGCCAAAGCATTTGACAAAGTACCATATGACAAGTTGCTGGAAACCCTAGTGAATATTAATATTAATCATAATATCATTTATTGGATAAAAGCCTAGTTAACAGACAGGAAACAGAGAGTTTGTGTGAAAGGGGAATTTTTCAATTGGCAGAGTGTGACTAGCGGTGTACCATGGGGCTCTGTCTTGGGCCCTTGCCTATTCTATTTAACATTTATATTGGGACAATGAAGGTTTCTTCTGATATCTGGTTCTCAAAATTTGCAGATGATACTCGGCTAGGTAGGGTGGTAAACCACAATAATGATGCAGAATCATTACAAAAAGCTTTAGGAGAGTTGGAAGTGTGGGCACATAAACAAGGGTCATCTTTAAATGTAGAAAAGTGCAGTGTGATGCACTTTGGAAAAAATAATATTTTACATCATTATAAAATGGGGAGACAACTACTTAAAGTGATCTCAGAAGCGTGTGACCTGGAGGTAAAAATATGTAATAATCTAACTTTTGCATCACATTATAACCAGCTAATAAAAAAGGCTAGCAGCATACAGTACTGCATCAATAAACATATTAAAAGTAGGGACGGGGGGTCCTTTTGCCACTGTATACATCATTGGCACGCCCCCATATGGAATATTGCTCCCAGTTGTGGTCCCCAGGAAAGAAGGGGTATATTGCTTTATTGGAGAAGGTTCAGAAAAGAGCCACTAGAAGAATTAAGGAAGTTCAGTGCCAGGATTATAACCAGAGACTGAGCTCTCTAGGACTGTATTCCCTGGAGTTTTGGAGATTGAGGGGGGATATGTGTTTAATATATAGGGCCTTAAATGATCCAACATTATGGGAGCAATTAGATCTGGAAATTTAAATTATAGATACAATACTAGAGCACATCTGTTTCAGATAAAAATAGAAAGATTTAGTTCAAATAAAAGAAAGCAGTGGCTGACAGTAAGAGCGCCCAAGATCTGGAATAAATTACCGGTGAAAATAATAGTAAGTAGAAATATAGTTTTAAAAAGGAGCTGGATACCTTTTTAATTAATAATAATATCTTGGGGTACTTATAATTCTTGGTGAGCATATGGACTATGTCTTTTAAGCTCTGGAAACCTATGAAACCTATGAAGTAGTCTAAAAGGCTCTCTGAGACAATGTCCCCCAACCCCGAATCAGGCCAATGAAAGCCATGACAATGAATACTGCACCTTTGTTATAAGAAGCCCACACAACTAACAACACTGATTGCTTGCATGCCGTCACCCTGTCATGGTGTCACATACCTAGAACAGCTACTAGATTCTGAATGCACAGACACAGACTAAGTAACACTGTACACACTGAAGGTGTACCTCTTTTGCACCAGTTGTAGACATATCAAGTAAGTTAGAAGTTGTACTGTCTCAGTCAGGCAATGTGCCCTCCTTACAAGAGCAGTCCATTGGTGTTGAAAATAGTGAAGACTTGCATAGTGTGATGCAGGTAATACACCCCACTCCCACCCAGAATGTACTACAGTATGTCAGTACTGCATACAACCTAGTCAGCTCAGCAGCACTAGCGATTATGTATGCCAAACTGATAGTTGTTCAAAAAAGTTATTATGTAGGACTTCAACATGCCAGGAGTGGACTGCAGTACCTGAACAACCAGCAATAGTAGGGAGCAGGTACTGCTGGATGACTTGCAGGGCAGGTTCCTGATGCAAATGGTCAGTGAACCAACTAGGTTAGGGAGTACCCTTGACCTTCTGCTGTGAAATGTAGTGTTTGTGAGAGAACTTACCATGTAAGAACCACTGTCACGGAGTGACCACCACTCAGCATGGTTCACATTGGATATGGGCACAGAAGAAGTGGACTGTGCCAGAATGGTGCTCCACTTCAGGAAGACCAAATTTGGAAAGATAGGGGAAGTAGTGGAAGGGTATCTGACCAAAATTGAACCTAGCATAGTCACTAACCAGAGGTGTCAGCTGATAAAGCTGTGCAGAGGACAGTCAATCAGAACCTGCAGAATGAATCAGAGGGAAAGTGTGGAACACAGGAGCAGCTCCAGTATGAGGATTGCTAGCTGTAAATTCAATCAGACTACACAGACCTCTGGTGCTTTTCCTACTGGCAAGTTTCATATGTGCATATGTTTTGTGCATATTTCATTGGAAACATTTTAAGCTAAGCTAACGTCATGTCTTCTAAATGTTATCTGTTACCATAGGAGTAGACAACTCTTACAATGTAACTTTTAATGATGTAAACAAATCAAAGTCTGTTTGTCAGTTCAGAATAGGCCCTGTGACTGCCCTGGCACTCTTCATTTAATGTCTCTTGACATTGCATTGTCTCTTAGAGCTGCATTTCCATATGAGAACTCCCAGGACAATCACAGAGCCTACTATGAACTGAAAAATGACACCAAAACATTTGCATACATCATTAACAGATACATCAAAAGAGTTGTCTATTTACAGGGCAACAAATAACATTTAGAAGATACGAGGGTATACATTTCATTTAGTAGCATCAGTAAAATATACTTACGACCATGATGACGGGCCCTAAATTTAGGCTTCTCTGCTTCCTCCCATATGACATAGACTATGTCATACCACTCCTGCGCATATCACCTGGCGCAACCTTCACCTAATAAAAGGTCTGGCGGGTGATTTTCCACTTCTTCCTGCACTCTTCTGGTGCTCTCATGATTTCATCTCTCCTCAAGGCACGGCTAACCTGCATAAAACATAGAAAAGAAAGTGCAGTGAATAATTGCATAGTAGTAAAATATGTAGATTCAGCAATACACAACAACAGTTGTTAATTAAACAATAAGGCACGACAGGGTGTGTGTTATCGTGTAATAACGTCACTCCTGGGGTGGGTTGAGGCACGAGGTGAAGCCGAGTGCCTCCACCACCCCAGGAGTGACGTTATTACACGATAACACACATCCCTGGAGTGCCTTATTGCTATTATACAATGGCTCGTTGTTATACAAAATAAAAAAAAAAAATGATTTTAAGTAATCCAAATGGTCATGATCAATAGCAAAATGGTCAGGATCCATAGGATCCAAAAGCAATACAGTGATGTTATTGTGTAATAACATTACTGTCTCAGGCACACATTGACCAATCAGAGTCCAGGAAATTTTCTTGCCATTGTATAATAAAGAATAACTGTATGTATTTTAGATGTGCAGATCAGATAATATGCACATTCAAGGTTTGTCAGCAGGTCAATTTTCTGATGTATATTAACTCTACTCACATCTGCAAGTACAAGGATTTTCTACACCAACACATCAGCTATATGTTTTTATTCCAGTGACCCTGCCTGTTGCCCTGTGCATTTCTGTTTTTGAGCAAATTAAAATTCATAGCACATACTAACTCTGCAGTTAACACATAATATTGGCATAGTTAGGTTTGCATACATTTTATTTTCCTTATGTATATGTTCTATCTTACAATAGTGAGTGTCACTGCATACAGCCCAGTGTCCCTCCACCTCATAATTCCAAACAACACATCTGTATCTGAGTTCTTACATGTCTTGAAGAGAAAAAGTGCCACACAATCATGCTTGTAAAAATAAAGTTTGCATTGAGGACAACTGCTCAGAATTGTCATACGCAACAGCTACTAATTGACAGCAAATCTGTGGCACTATAATATGCCTGGTGGTCTAGTGGCCTCTCACCCCACCCTACTGAGCAGTACCTGTCTACCCACATCCCCCCATCCCTAACTAGTGACTGGCACACCCCACCTCTGACCTACACAGCAATCTGCCAACTGACACCGCATGAACACTTACTGTATAGACATGCTCAGAAATGAATCAATACCCATTAATTTCTGAGTATATCTATACAGTAAACATTAAGCGGTGCTCACTCGGCAGTTGGGCATCCAGGTCAGAGGTGGGCTGTGCCAGTTACCGGCTAGTGATGGTTGTGGGGGGGCATGTGGGTAGACTGGCACTGCTAGGTGGGGTGAGAGAGGGGCCACTATACCACCATGCATCTCTGGATTATTTCATTATTTACCATTTGCAACATTTACTTTGGGTCGGGAACTGACTGGGAGACACAGCTGCCCTGTGGGGTTCTAGCATTGTGGGGTCAGGGTCATGATGCACATCGGCTGCCCTGCAGAGCACTGAGGTTTAGAAGTTCTGGGGCGGCTTGGGGTGCAAGATGCCTAGCTCAACACATCTGCTGTGGGGGATCAAGGTCAAGGGGGTGGTTGTGGACTGCCCTGTGGGGCAATGATGGGAGTGTTCTGTGCATGGGTGGGGGGGAGATCCTGCAGTAGGTCACCAGCGCCCATGTATGACATACATACAGTTACACAACCTAAATGCTGGTGTAACTTACATTACCAGTTCTTTTCTGATGGTTCTTGTAGAGTCCTGACATTAGGGACTTTGTCGTTGCTCTACTAGAATAGGGCGCATCTGTTGCCATAAACCCACTAGCACCATGTCACAGGTGTTTTTAATGACACGACTGTTGTCATAACTGCTCATTGGTGCAAGTGCCTGTGACATGTCACAGGCCACATAGTAGAATCCCACAAGTCACAACTGCTGGCATAAGTGGCTGCTTGTGCCACTCTAGTTTGCGCAAGTTCAGTTGCGGTAAGCATGACTGTTGTAGAATCATGCCCTATGTTCAGATAATAGTGTAGTAGTCAGAATAATTCTAAGTGCTTGAACATTGTCATTCCCATCATTTGATTTCACAAACACAACATTTGGTTCTATTCTGTGCTGTTAATGACTTATGTAGTATCGACTTATTTTGGAACTGTGCACATTACTCTTAAACATCACCTCTCATTCAGTTGTACTAATATTTTTTTTTCTTTCTTTCTTAGGAGACTTCTGCAGATAAGAAATTGAACATGTGATTGAGAGTTTCCATCATGACCATATTCCATAAAGTTAAAGAACACATAAGAAGTAGTAGGTGTACTGGAGGTTCATTGTCATACCATGTAAATAGTAACAGTGTAAAATGTCAGCAGAAAAAAAGACTATTTCTTCTGTAACATGTGGACATATCACAAGATATGGACATGTTGACAAAGACAACACCTCCCCTAGCAATGTAAAAGGCAATAACATTTGTAAAGGTACTGTGCGCAACCAATGTCCAGCACTGTCAATGCAGACTCATATGTCTTTGATATGCAAAAAAAATGCTGGATGTGTGACTTCTGCTACTGCACAGCACAGTAAGGCAACTTTTTTCAGAAAAGTTGTCCATCAAGCTAGACTTGATCATCTCATCTCTAGTATAATGAGACGCAAAGGGAACAAACTGCACCATAAGCTAACATTAATGACGTTACAGTTGGGAGTAAGATGATTTGTTAATGTGGGTGTTGCAATTCGTTCCCAGCTATGGGCTGCAATGTTGTCAGCTATTAATAAATTAACCCTTAGACTGCTGACAGAAATAGAATGTATAGGAATTTTGGACTGATATATCAGTCCACGGTCATGCAAGGGTTAAGTATAAAAATTGAGGACATGAGAAACAAACTCTTGTCTTTTGAATACTTGAACAGAGAAAATATCGCTGTGCTATTTCAAGGAGACTGGTTGCACTCAGAATATTCAGTCATGTCAATTGAAAGTTTCCTGTCAGCATTCACTATCACAAAGGGGTCTATACGACATAGATTGATTGACACCATTGTGAGATTCAACCTCACACAGCCCTAATGGGTCATTCTCTCGCATGCTTGGAGCGCAGCAACTGTGGCAGTGTGTTTCATCACTTCTGCATGCTAGCAGTGCATCACTCTGGCATATGCAAATTTGTACAAAGATTATGTCAGGTGAGATCTGTTGTCCGAGACTACGTGCACTTTCAAGCATTGCTGGATGATGGAGATGTAGAAGCACTTGTGGAGTTTATCAAAAAGTTGCAAACAACCCATAGATTGAGGTCTAATGTTCCTTCTGATGAACATGCAAATATGATGAACACATCAGTAGTGCAAGAAGCTCAGCTTCTCAGTAATTTTGGTAGTGAGTTTGCTAAATTTGAAATCAGCAAGACACAAAAATTTGATGTAATTTGCATATCATTTGAGTGCCTGTTCTATAAAGAGCAGTGTGTCAAGATAGACCTGCAGAACTCCATGTTGGAATGTTATGTGGGGGCATCTCTTTGCATATCTTCTGTTAAAGACAGATTTTGCTGAACTTGGAACTGTATCACTGTGTACTTACTGTTGAAACAAGATTAAGGGTGACACTTTACCTCCTCGATCTGTGCTTAATAAAATGGAAGTTGAAGCAACTCCTACTGAGATAGCAGTCTTGAACTTGTTTGAACAGATTCTAATTCAGACTATGAAGCTATTTCAAACAATTATCAGGCTTAATACAAGAATACGAGACCTACCAAAGAAAGAACTGGTACAGTGTCTGAAGGGCTGTGTTGTATATTTGCCTTTGCAAGAAAATGTAAACACTATTTCTCAGGATAGTAGTGTAGTAATCTTGGTGAATGGTGTCCCAACTAAGGCAAAAACAATATGGCAGGAGATAGTCAATGTTAAGAAGGCAAAGCATGCTTTACAACATCTATAGGAGCATAGTGTTTTTTATACTGACATTGACATCGACACATTTGCTGGTCTTTCTACAGGAACCACTGCAGAAGACTCTGACAAAGCAATATTGGAGAAGGTTGACATCGCATCTGCACACAATGTCTATGAGCAATTCACCATACACCCATGGCATGGGAAGGATCCAGTGATGGATAACATTGAATTGTATCAAATGAAGCAAGTGGAGGGCAATCCTGAAAGTAAATGGGAGGCTACACTGGAGGCTCGTTGTTTTCCTGATCTGTTTCCATTTGGCTCAGATAGTTGATTAGATGAGCAAGAAGTTTATGTGCCAGGAGCTGAGTATAGGACCTCAAGAGTTCTACATAAGCATGGCAAGTTTTGTAGAAACATTGCATACCTGTTCCATCTTCTTAGGGAAAGTTAACTTAGTGTTCTGTCTGCTAGTATTGCTCATACATTGAGACTTGGCACAGAGTTCAGTAATATGACAACTGCACAGTTACTACATAAGTTGTAGAACAAAGATGAAACACTACAAGTCAGTCTTTCTTCTATTTTGTCCAGCATGCGTGGTACTAAAGAATATTGGTACAGATGACACTCTGAGGTGATGTGCATGCTGAGATAGTTTAGGCCAGTGACATGGTTTGTGACACTAAGTTGTGCTGAATACTATTGGGATGATCTGCTTGATCTTCTCAGATGGGCAGACACTGATGTTGAGAACATCCAAAGTATGACACTCAATGAAATATGCTCACTCAATCCAGTAACTGATTCACATTACTTCCACCACAGGTTCCAGGCTCTTTTGAAGTTCATATTGTCTAAGATGAATCTTCCTCTTGGGGTTGTTGAGCACTACTTCTGGAGGGCTCAGTACCAAGCTCAGAGAGCTCCACACATATACATGTTGCTGTGGATAAAAGATGCCCCATGTATTGGTGACAGTGAGACAAATGAAATCCTAAATTTCATATTGAAGTATGTCACATGTCAGATACCAGACAAGTATGACAGTGCAAGACTTTGGGAGCTGGTTCAGAAATTCCAATGACACCTGTGCGGTAAGTACTGTGGTAGGAAAGTGAAGAACAAAGGACAGTGGTACACTCAGTGCCATTTTGGTTTGCCAAGATGAGCTTGCCTGGATGCTTGATTGAATGATGTCTTTTCTGCCATGTGACACCACTTGAAGGCAAACTCCACAAAGCAAGTGTATGAACTATCTCACAGGGAATCAGAAGTCTGTATCAATCACTATAGTCCTTCTCTTCTGTTGATGTGGCAGGCAAACATTAATGTTCAGTTTGTTGCTGATAATTCAATGGCTTTGGTGAGGTATGTTACATCATACATCACTAAGCATGAGCAGACAAGCCTGCAAGAAATGTGGGAAGAGTTGTCTAACTGTGATAGGTCAATGTCTTCTAGACAATGGTCACTGGGACTTAGGACTATGTCACACCATGAGTGTGGCACCTATGAAGCAAGTGATCACATTATAGGTGTATGTCTATATGGGAAGTCAGATTCCATTTGTTATTTAATGTGAACTACAAGTAGAACAGGCATCTTGTGCTTAAGAGCCATGAAGAGATTGAGGATCTGGCTGCTACAAGACCAACATCGACAAATACTCTGAAGAGCAACTTAATTGACAACTACTATCCACAGCACCACAGTGCTATGGAAGATCAGTGTCTCTTTGAAGTTGCTCAATGGTATGATTATAAGTGGGATGTTTCTTCTGACCCAGAGAAGAGATTATATATAAAGTCATTGGATTTGATGGCTCACTTGTGAAAAAGCAAAAGCCATGGCTAATTGACCACTGCAAACTCAGCTTGAATACTACAGAAAGCAAAGAGCATTACTATTTTGCTCTATTATTTCTGTTCAAGCCTTGGAGATCAGAGTCTGAATTGAAAGGATTATCTGATACATATGAACAAGAGTTCATGGTAAGTTATGATACCTTTAAGAGTCATGTCTCTGACACTTACATTGAGAGACTCGAAATGGAAAAAATCAGCTGGAGAAAACTAAGCAGATTCTGGATGATGATACCCCAGTAACATCACGGGAAATGGTTGATGTTGAGGGAGAAGGGACTATTGATGCTCTTCTTCCTCTTAATGACCCAGCTGTGCTGATGTCAGAAGTAGAGGGTGTAATGCAGCAAAGTACGCAGTTATTAGAGTCAGCTACAAACATTGTTGATAAATTGAACTTGCATCAAAAAGTTGTGTATCACTCTGTAATACATGGTGTGCAACATGTTATTCAGCACAGTACCAGACACTGTGTTTGTGAGGAGCACACACCAGTGAGGACGTTTGTCAGTGGTGCTGCTGGAAATGGAAAAAGTTTCTTAATTGAGGCTATAAGCAGAGGTGTGTGTGACCTTACTAATTCTACAACTTCAGTTATTGTCGCTGCTCCTACAGGTTTGGCAGCTTATAACATAGGTGGTGTCACATTTCATAGGCTGTTCATGTTGCCAGTTGAGCACGGCAAGAGTGGTGATTACAGAAAATTGTCATTTGACGTTTCCTCTGAACTGAGGTCAATGTTTGGCAAGCTGCATTTGCTGATAATAGATGAGATCAGCATGGTTTCAAATGTTCTCCTTACATAAATCCACCTACATCTACAAGAGATACTTGGTACCGATGACGACGTACCATTTGGTGGCAAGAATATTCTTGTTCTTGGGGATCTCTTGCAGTTGGCTCCTGTGAATGCAAGCATGCTTTCTGTACTCTTTCCATTGAAGAGGAAAAGAAAACCATTGGATGCATAGGTGGTGTCAATCTGTGGGAGTTCTTCTCATATGTTGAACTGTTACAGAATATGAGAAATCAAGGTGACATGTCTTACAAAGCATTGCTTGATGAGGCTCGCATTGGTGTATTGTCAACCATTCATGTTGAAATGCTAAGAAAGCACATGATCGCTAGAAATATTGCTCCTATTCAGAATGCTTTTGATGCCTTTGCACATGTGCAGAAATCTGGGGTATATGTTGTATGTCTATTCCCAAGACTTAAGCAGTGTGTAGAGTTCAATGAGATCATGATGCAGAGAAAGAACAGGAGCCTATTGTGACTCTCACATGCATAGATACCATAGATGGTGTAAGTCTAACATGAACAATGGTATCAAAAATGGTCAAGTGTCTCAGAGAGCTCACAAGTGATGTGTCATGTACCGCTGGCTTGGAAGCTGTGCTACCACTGTGTAGGAATGCATGGGTCATGCTTCGTGAAACATTTACATTGACCGAGGTCTTGTGAATGGAGCCATGAGGTACATCCATGAGTTCCAGTATAATGTGCAGAAGACAACTGTGGAGTTTGTGGTTAAGTTTAACAACTGTGAAACTCCTTGACCAATAGACAGAGTGACAGTCAAGTTTGAGCTTGTCAAAGACATATATGTGACAAGGAAACAATTTCCATTGTGTGCTGCTTATGCAGTGTCTATACACAAATCATAAGGGCTGTGCCTTGATAGTGCCATTGTAGATACAGGCACTGGTATATTCAAGGATGGAATGTCTTATGTTGCTTTGTCTCGTGTGAGGCGCTTGTCTGGACTACACATAGTGAATCTTGCAGAAAGTAAGCTATGTGCTGATACAAAATGCATCGTTGAGTGCAATAGATTATTTATATTGTACCAACCAAATGCTCCTTTGTTAGCAGTTCCCAGATATGCATCAGGAACAGATGTCCCAATGGATGAAGGGCGCAAATTAAAGAGGAAGCACACTAAGACTCCACAGTCGTCACCACACCATTCTATTAGTAAACAGTCTCTCTATCAACAACTCACATCTCCACCTGTGAAGAGATGCATCAGGGTTTACACACTGCCAATATCTGACAACAGCACAGGAGTAAACTGCTATGCCAATGCTACAATGCATGCACTTCTCCATATCCCTCAGTTTGCTGATGTCTTGAACTCAAGTCAGTTGACACTTCTCTCTGAAGCATTAAAGAGAGTCATTAGAGATAGTCAAGATGAGTTCCCCAGTTTACAATGCTTGACCCCTCTATGACTAACTCTTGCAAAATATGCAGGACAATCAATGTTTACTGACAGTGCACAACAAGATGCCACAGAGTTCATGATGGGAATGATAAACAGTTTAGCAGATGATGGTATTGGTCTGCGTCAACAGTTTCAAGTTGGCTATGTGGCAAGTACACATGTTTGTCATGTGGCCACAAAGAATCACAAGCAACTCGGGACATGCTGTATTTGTCTATGTCCCTGAACCGAGATCCGTGAAGTTTTGTAAGTTGTTTGCAAATGCAGAAACTGGTTGGCTGTGCTGAAGATGTGGTCGTTCTTGTGTTTGCTCTCTGAGAGTTACATCTTCCAGTTTATACATAATGATTGTATTGCAACATTGTAACTCTCAAGGCATGAAAATCACACCATCAATTTCTTACTTCATTGTTGGAAGAACTATGTTTTCAGGAAGTCGATTTGACACTCATGCAACTATCTTCCATCAGGGCCTATCCATTCACTCTGGCCACTATGTCACTTGGCGAAGGTTCAGAAAGGGATGGGTGGAGTGCAATGATACAGTATGCATTATGAAAGAAAGATTATCAAGGAATCTGAAAGATGCATACGTCATCATTCTCCGTTGCACAAATGTTGCACCATATGTGGAGGAGTGATGCTATCTGATCACAGCAGCTTACTTAACCAACATGTTTGCAACAATAGCATTCCACGTGTATATTCCAGCTAGATAGCATTTTCTTCCACCAGTTTACATATTTATTTTCATTTCATAGAAGAAGTGACATCTTTCATCTAAAACTACCACTGTACAAAACCACTCATGGTGATCTATGTGTTTTACTTCTTGTACACTATCGGTACAGTCCATGTGAATTACTTTGATTTTCCTGTCATTGCAGAAGAGAACCACAACAGTACACCAATGTAACAGACTGTGTAGTAGGCAATGACTTGTTTATCTCAGTGTCATTCTGATATGCTGGATGCACAATAATATTGTTTTCATCATTTATTGCAATGCAATTTCTAGAAACATTTGTATTGTAATATTGAGCATTTGCAACTTTGATGTACTTACTACAATAACTGCCATGTTACTGCTCAAGTAGACCTGAGGGGTATTGAGCTATAATCATTAGACACTCAGTGAGCCATATCTCTTTGCAGGTCTCAGTTAATCTTGTATGTTTTTGCACATGTCACTGTGTATTCATTTCTTTCACAGTGCCATTTTACATGGTGATGACAAAATCATTAATATAGTAACATGTTTATCAGAGTTTCAAGCACTGTTCTCCACATATTGTGTGAAGAACTACACTTGTTTGAACAATACACATCAGGTTAAGTTCTGACTCCTTTTCCTGTAGTTGCTACATTCTTGACCTTGACTATGATACTTACTGAACTGACTTCCACCAAAGCCAAGCAGACTCGAGGGCGCTGGATATTACACACATGTCAGTTAGTGAGTTATGTCTTGGCAGATGTAGTTATTTGACTCATGTTCACAGCATGACTTTTTACATTATGGTGTCATCTGTTAGCACTGAACTGCATTTGTTGAACAGTATCTGACAGCATGATCTGTCACTGTTTTTGGAGTATACTACCAACACTGGATATGACAAAATCTACCAACACAATGCGACTCAGATTTGTAGATCTGTATATAGTGCTCAACTGCGGGTTGAGCCTAAGTTTCTTACATAGATTCTCAGCTATTTTTGTTTGTTGACAAAAAAAATTGCATACATTCATTCATTAACTGTCCCAAAGCTGTTGTATTCATGCATTTAATGTTATTGCATTGCATTAAGTGCTACTGTTGATATTGTTCATAGCCGAACATAAAGATGTATACATGTGGTTATCTGGCCTATTTTCAGTGTATGTATGAATTTCTGTATATCTGTGCAGATGTGTGCAACTGATAATTTGACAGATAATGTCAATAATGATTGTGTACTTCTGCTCCACAATGCAAACTATTGGCATGCTCCTGCTTTTATAGGATCATCCATATTTTGGAGGTCGGATGAGGAACTTTTCCCAGTTCTACAAATGATAAACAATTCAAAAAATGTATTGATTTGGAGATGAACCAACCTTTTCAGCATGAGTGATAAAATGGCTGTGATATGTGCTATCTTCACCACAGCATGATATTGCAATAATTTCTCAAATTATTTACTAGCTTACTAATCTAGTAACACTACAACCAATGGCTAAATATGTTTCTGCCATTGTATGATATAACATTAACTTGTTCCATACATATATATATATGTGTGTGTGTGTGTGTGTGTGTGTGTGTATATATATATATATATATATATATATATATATATATATATATTAGAGGCAAAAACTCAGTTAGGGTTGTTCCACAGCAACAAAAGCAAGAAAATTTGATGTTAGGGTTGAAACCCCCTTTGCACCCTTCCAGCCCACCCCCCCAACTGGAATCAGGGTGCACATTGGGGTCATCAGCCCTAACTGTCACCCCATCACATGTGGAAAGAAGCTGAGGAATAGGAGAATGGGGTGACATTTAGGACCGATGACCCCAATGTGCACTGATTCCAGTTGGGGTGGGGCTGAGGTGCAAAGGGGGTTTCAACCCTAACATCGAATTTCCTCACTTTTGTCGCTGTGGAACAACCCTAACTGATGCATTAAATGGAGATTTCACCTCTAATTTTCCTTCTTTTTGAGAACGATAATGAGAAATAGTGAACGTAATGTGGTGGAGGGAGCATGGGGCCCAAAGGACCCCGCGCTCCTGCCACGTGATGTCTTATCACATAGTAACATTGTGCCCACAAACGCAAATCGTAATGTGCATGGTGACGCAAACTGAAACAGAAAGAGAAACAGTACTGTAGACAGAAATGTTAAAAACAACGGAAATGCAACCGCAAATGAAAACGCAAAGGGTAATGCACATGGTGGCGTAAACGTGAACGGTAAGTGAAACGTGTATGGAATCACAAGCAGAAACGGTAATGATAAGAGTAATGTAAGTGCACAGGCTGGTTTTCCACAAAAGCTGTATACAGAAAGACAGTGAGTAGAAAGAATGTATGCAAAATAATGACTCTCGGAACACAGAAATCAGGAGTTGGAATAGTAAATTGCTTATATCTCAGTAACCATACGACATAGAAAAAAAATTTAAAAGTCACATGTATTACCACTTTCCTGGCTAGTTTTGTACTTAGCCCCCATGAGGGGCTAAGAGTTTTTTGACAAAAACTCTGTACCTCACACCGTTTTCTAGATACGGGCCCTCAAAGATTCGGCGAATGCCGTAATGTTATTAAATGGGAAAAAAACAGAAGTTCGGAGTGCCATAACTTTGCCTCCCTGTAATATTTTATCACCAATCCACTGAAAGACACATCTGTCGGATGTTGGCTGTATCCCCTGCAAATTTCAGCCCAAAAGACCAAACCGTTATTTTGCAGCAGGGCGCCAAACGATTGCTGCAATGCGTTGGCTGCCGTAATGTTATCCTATGGGAAAAAGTGTCAAATTTGGAGTGCTGTAACTTTGCCATCATGTAATATTTTTGCAACACAACACTGAAAGGCACATCTGTGAGATGTCGGCTGCGTTCCCTCCAAATTTCAGCCCAAAACTCCAAACCATTCTTTTGCAGCGGGGTGCCAAAGAATTGCTGTCATTTCCCCACAGCCTAGGAAAGTACTGTCGCAATTTACGAAAGCTTTCACAAAAATTAGCAACACTTTCGTGAGCGTGAAAGTACTTTTTCCAGAAATTTTAAAAACATTTCTGGGGTGTTTTACCCCAAAATAAAGACGTGGCTAGCATCCTCAGGCTCCGACTAGGTGAATACAAAAAGAATTAGGTTGCTAGAGGGACTCAATGTTAAATGCCAAGCATTTTTCTGATCACTAACTAAAAACAAAATGGCAGATTTGTGAAAGTAAGAGGGCCATTTGCGAAAGTAAAAATGCATTTGCGACACTGTAGAACTTTTTGTTAACTTTTCCCATTGACTTATAATGGGAAATTGTTTTTTTAATAACTTTTAAACCGTTTAATATTTTTTCACAAAATCTTTGAAAGGCACATCAGGGACCCTGGGCTGCACTTTCCCTGAAGATTTTGGGCTGGTCGCACAAACCGTGCGACCTGTAGGTGCGACCGTAGAATTCCAGAAAAAGCGTAAACACATGCGCAGATCATGCTTAATAACTCCACAGCCGTGTATCCGACCAGTACAAAACTTGGCAGATCTCAAGGCATATGGGTCTTGATCATCTATTCCAAATTTCAGGCAAATCCGTCAAACAGTTGCAAAGTTATTAAGGTGCAGTATTTTGGGTTTATCATGTAAATGGCTCCTCAACCCTAACTAATATATATATATATATATATATATATATATATATATATTAGAGACAAAAACTCCATTTAATGTATCAGTTAGGGTTGTTCCACAGCGAGAAATGCGAGGAAATTCAATGTTAGGTTGAAACCCCTTTGCACCCCCAGCCCACCCCAACTGGAATCGGGTGCACATTGGAGTCATTGGCCCTAAGTGTCACATCACATGTGGAAAGAAGCTGAGGAATAGGAGAATGGGGTGACAGTTAGTACCGATGACCCCAATGCACACCCTGATTCCAGTTGGGGTAGGCTGAAGGGGTGCAAAGGGGGTTTCAACCCTAACATCGAATTTCCTCACTTTTGTCACTGTGGAACAACTCTAACTGATGCATTAAATGGAGTTTTTTGCCTCTAATTTGTCTTCTTTTGAGAATGATAATGAGAAATAGTGAATGCAATGCAGCGGCGGGAGTACGGGAGTGATGTCTTGTCGCATTGTAACATTGTGCCCGCAAACACAAATCGTAATGCTCATGGATGACGCAAAGCTTAAACAGAAAGAGGAACAGTACTGTAGACAGAAATGTTAAAACAACGGAAACGCAACCGCAAATGAAAATGCAAAGGTAACGACATAGGTGGCGAAACGTGAACGGTAAGTGAAACGGTATGGAATCACAAGCAGAAACGGTAATGGTAAGAGTAATGTAAGCGCACAGGCTGGTTTTCCCCAAAAGCTGTATAGAGAAAGACAGTGAGTAGAAAGAATGTATGCAAAATAATGACTCTCGTAACACAAAAATCAGTAGTTGTAATAGTAAATTGCTTATATCTCAGTAACCGTACGACATAGAAAAAACATTTAAAAGTCATATGTATTATCACTTTCCTGGATAGTTATACATGTAGCCTCTATAAGGGGGCTAAAATTTTTCAACAAAAACTCCATATCTAGCACCGTTTTCGAGATACAGGCCCTCAAAGGCGCAGCGAACGCCGTAATGTTATCCTATGGGAAAAAAACAGAAGTTCGGACTGCCATAACTTTTGAACAGTTTAATATTTTTTCATGAAATCTTCAAAAGGCACATCGGGGGCCACAGCTACACGTTCCATGAAGATTTCGGGCTGGTCGTGCAAACCGGGTGACCTGTAGGTACGACTGTAGAATTCCAGAAAAAGCATAAACGCGTGCGCAGATCATGCTTAGTAACTCCACAGCTGTGTATCTGACCGGTACAAAACTTGGCAGATCCTAAGGCCTATGGTTCTTGATCATGTATTCCAAATTTCAGGCAAATCTGTCAGACAGTTGCAAAGTTATTAAGGTGCAAAGTTTTGGGGTTTAACATAGAAATGGCTCCTCAACCCTAACTACCATAATATATATATATATATATATATATATATATATATATAAATATATATATATATATAAATAAAATAGTGGCACGTAGTAGTGCCACTATAATTAGAGTTGCGTACCCATTTGAGGTTAAAGTGTGAAATTTTGCATCTTAAAAACGTTGCCACTGTATGACAGATGTTCCTGCAATTTGGCAGGCACAGAGCAATACCACAGATCTCTTGATATGCCAAGCTTAGCAACAGTTGGATATATGATTGCGGAGTTATCAAGTGACAATCCATAGCACATTTATGCTTTTTTGCGCATTCTTTGCTCATGCCTACAGGTCGCATGGTTTGCGCAACCAGTTCAGAAACTGCAGGGAATATGTGGCCGGGTCCCCGATGTACCTTTCAAAGATTTTGTAAAAAATATTAAACAGTTCAAAAGTTATTCAGAAAACAAGTTTCCCATTATAGTCAATAGGAAAAGTTAACAAAACGTTCAACAGTGTTGCAAATGCAGTTTTTAGTGTCGCAAATGACCCCTGTAGTGTCTTGAGTCAGCCATTTTGTTCTCAGTTAGTGGTCACAGAAATGCTTGGCATTTAAATGTGGGACCCTGTAGGGACACAATTATTTTTGTGTTCACCTAGTTTGACCCTGAGGATGTTAGCCATTTCTTTTTTTGGGGGGGTTAAAGGGACACTGTCAACCCCCTTAAGTTTCAAAGTGTCCCTATTTTAAAAAACACATTTTATGATTGCCAACATTCTGTAAAGACTGCTGACGTAGCTGGTAGTTTGATTCTGACTCTTGTTTTCTTTTAAACAGTGAAAAACAGACTACCCTCTGCACTGGTGTTACTACACAAAAACAGATTTGTTTACATTTATTGATCCACTCCAACTGCATGCTTCCTGGACTTGGGAGCACCCACAACACAGTCTAGCCACTTGAGATGCAGTGGGAGTTTAGGATGCTATTGCTTCATGAATGACTGCACTATTTGTAACTATGTAACCTCTGTAACCTGATGTACTCATGTCTTTCTAGGCATGGGACGAGCTTGTATCTGCTTATGTACTTGTAACCTTTGTAAATGATGTAATGACCATGTATTACTACGACGTGGAACCTGAGGTACTTCCTAGAAATAAATAAATAAAATAAATACATTTGGGTATGTTTCTAATGCTCAGGAAGTATGCAGTAAGAACAGACCCAGGATTGTAAACAAAAACAAAGTTGTTTATAAATATACATTGCCATGCATTTCAGTTCTACTAAACAAGGAGACAGACAAAACAAACAGCAACATCAATGAATTTTAGAGAAGGTAAGCAATCATAAAATGTGAGTTTTTAACTAGAAATGATATGATGAAAAACAGGCTGACAGTGTCCCTTTAAACACCCCAGAAATATGTTTTTGAAATTTTTGTAAACTGTAGTGTCACAAAGTAGTGTTGCATTTGCCACACTTTAATGATTTTTTCTGCGAAAGTGTCATGATTTGCGACACTACTTGGCGACACTATGGCCAAAATAACAGGAATACTTTGCCACCCTGCTGCAAAAGAACGGTTTGGTCTTTTGGGCTGAAATTTGTAGGGAAGGAAGCCAACATCCCACAGATGTGCCTTTTTGTGGTTTGGTAACAAACTATTACAGGGTTGAAAAGTTACAGTACTCTGAAGTTGACACTTTTCCCCATAGACTAACATTATGGCGTCCACCGCACCTTTCAGGGCCCGTATCTCGGAAACGCTTTGAGATACGGACTTTTTGTTGGAAAAATACTTAGCCCCACACTAGGGGACTAAGTAGAAAACTAGCCAGAAAACTCATAATTTATATGAAATTTTAATTTTTTTCTATGTCGTACGGTTCCTGAGATATAAGCAATTTAGTATTCCAAGTGCTCATTTTCTGCTCCGAGGCCCATTATTATGCATACATTATTTGTATTCACTGTGTTTCTCTTTGCAGCTGTTGGTAAAAAAAGGTGCGCACTTTTGTTACTGTCACAGTTAGTGTTCCCTTCATTTCCGTAACCGTTTGCATTAGCGTTCCTGTCTATGCCACCTTGTGAATTACCCTTTGCATTTTCATTTGCACTTGCATTACTGTTACCATTTGCATTTCCATTACTGTTTCTGTTTGTGTTTCATTTTGCATCACCGTGTGCATTACCATTTGCATTTGCATACGTGCTTCCGTTTGCGTTTCCTTTGGCATCATAGTTTCTGTTACCATTAGCATTTGCGTTTCCTATTGAGGTACCTTGACCATGCATGTTACCATTTGCATTCCTGTATGCACTTGCATTTGCTTTTCCATTTGCGTTACTGTTCTCATGTACGCCACTGTGTGCGTTATCCTTTGCGTTTTGGTTTGCGCTTGCGTTTGCGCTACTGTTAACATTTGCGTTCCCATTAATGGTTTTGTTTGCATTTCATTTTGCATCACCGTGTGTGTGTTACCATTTGTGTTTGCGTACGCACTTCCATTTGCATTTTCTTTGGCATCATCGTTGCTGTTACCTTTAGCATTTGTGTTTCCTTTTGCAGTATTGTGACAGTGCGTGTTACCAGTTGCGTTTCCATACATGCTTGCATATCTGTTTCCGTTTGCATTACCGTTCCCGTCTATGCCACTGTATGTGCTACCTTTTGCGTTTTCATTTGCCCTTGTGTTTGCGTAACTGTTAACATTTGCATTTCCATTAGTATTTTTGTTTGCGTTTCCTTTTGCATCACCTTGTGCATTTCCATTTCCATTTGCATTTCTGTTTGTGTTTCCTTTGGTGTCATCATTGCTGTCACCATAAGTGTCTGCATTTCCAATTAGGTTACCGTTCCCATGTGTGTTATGGTTTGCATTTTCGTACGCATTTGCATTTCTGTTTTCATTAACGTTTGTGCTAGTTTGTATTACCGTTTGCGTTACCATTTATGTTTGCATCACCATGTGTGTTAGTGTTTGCATTTGCATTTGCATTGCTGTTACTTCACTATTTATAGTGCTCATTCTCAAAAAGAAGGGAAATTCATGGCAAAAAACTGTTTAATGCATAAGTTTGGTTTGTTCCACAGTGACAAAAGTGAGGAAATTCAATGTTAGGGTTCCTACCCCCTTGCACCCCACCCCCACCCCGACCCAACCAACAGGCATTGAGGTGTGAGTTGGGGTTGTCGGTCCTAACTCTCACCCCATTCTCCTATACTGCACCACCTCAGCTTGTTTGCACATGGGATGGGGTGAGAGTTAGGACCGAGTTTGTTTTAATTGGGTTCACCACAACATAACCCAGATAGACCATCTTAGGGTAGCTGGTTCAGTCCACTGTGGTGTCAAACAGATGATGCATGCTGAGGAGTCCCAGTAGGACAAAACACATGTCTATGTCTTCTGTTGGCACCCTTTGCAAACTGTATGAGTGGCCTTTCGGCACTATGCATTTCTGCTTAAAGTTGAACCAGCATAATATTCTGTGGTGATTTGCATATGCAGTCCATGATGCTTTGCATTGTGGAGGCATGTGTGATTTTGTATTTCATTGAAACTTGGCTTCCCAGCCAAATTCCCTTTGGGGTAACCATTGCCTCAGTGCTTGCACACATAGGTTATTTGTCTCTTTTATATATATATATATCTGTTAAAAAAAACTTCATTAATGCATCAGTTAGGGTCAAAATGATAAAAGTTGGGAAATGTGATGTTAGGGTTCCAACCCTAGCACCCCACCCCCACAATGCACAGACAAAGAGGGTCCGGGGGGTGGCATTGGCATCTCCTGCCTTAATACTTACCCCATTCTCCTGTGTTGTGGCTGCCCAGCTTATTTTGTAATGGAATGTGGTAAGCGTTGGGGCAGGAGATTCCAATGCCACCCCCAATCCCTCTTTGTCTGTGCAGGGTAAGGGTGGGGTGTTACGGTTGGAAATCCTAAAGCCACATTTCCCTACTTTTGTGGCTTCAATCCTAACTGATACATGAGCAACGTTTTTTGCAATATATATATATATATATATTGCTAATGTTATCAGTGTCTCTTCCCATTACCAAACCAAACACATTGGTGTGTACCATACAATCTTTCTGCCACAGACATACTGTGCTACTTACCTCTCTTCATTTTTCTGTTTTTCACTTTTTGATATTCGTTGGTCCATTTTCAAATAACTACTAACAAACTAAAAACAGTGTTAAAAGATATCAACAGATTACTTAGAAAGTACAATAATATCCAACTAGAATATGGAAAAATTTCTTCTAGATTACTAATACACAATAAATACATAAAGACAAATAAAATTTCATAATGTCTCTATTGACATGCAAGTAAAAGTGTGTAATCATATGTACAATATTGTTACTTATTTTAACACTGTTGACATAATCTACACATGTAGCTTTTCCATAAAACAATACATTTATGTGCTCATGACAACCACGAAATGTTTCTTACTGTCTCAAGTGCGTAAGCAGTGAATAACAAAACATTAAAAAATTAAGTTAAAAAAAATCAGATTTTGTTCTAATGACTTGTCATAAATGTGTCAAATAGTGATATCCACATGTGCAATAATTTATTGTTAGTCTTGATTATCTAAATGTGTAACTGTGCAGTCTATTTCATTCATGCAATAGTGTAAATGGACACATTATCAATACTACTTAGCAATAGATGTAAGCAAAATTAGAAGTTGTTCACTACATCTTCTGTTACATAAACGTTCATATGTTATTACTTACTCATTCTATATAAAACCTAAATTGAATACATAATACGCAGCAAAATGTAACAGTGTAGATTTACTTTGTGAGACATGTAACAGTGTAGATTTACTTTGTGAAATACCAAAAATCACAAAACACCCAAAAATGATTAAGAATATATACGAAGAACTGTTTTTTTACGTCCATCCCAGGAGCAACCAAACAATGTGACCTGAAGATATTTAAATAGTTAAATAATAAAACTAATGTAAAACCTTATCCTATGTCCCTTGCATATTATTGAAATACAATTGGTGTGACAGAGGCATAGTATTGATCTCCATGTCTTTTATTGGGCTGTGACTGTGCACTAAGGACCCACTACCTGCTCGAGGTGGTGCTACAGGCATCATCTGCCTCAGCCTGTGCAACCCTTCACTTTAATAACTACTCTGTATTTGGTATATACATGTATACCATTGAAGATAATGATGTCACTTCTGCTGTAGTTCTGCACTCAGTATCCACTGCCTGGTCCAGGGGTGAGGCTGTGCTGGGGGGTTGCTAGGCTGAGACTGTGCAACTCCTCAGTGTTCTAACTTGTGTGCAGCTGACATGAAGTAGGTATAGAGTTCATGTCCATGCCTTTATTTGGGCTGTGCATTTGTACTCAAAATGCAATTCCTGGTCTGCGAGGGTTGGGACACTGCCTGTTTGAGGCTGTGCAACTGTTCACTGTTCTAACTTCTCTACAGCTGATATGATGGAGGCATACCACTCATGTCCATCTCTTTATTTTGGCTGTTGGTCTGCACTTAGCATGCAATTCATGCTCTGTGGGTAGGAGATACAGTGGGGGCATTGCTTTGGCTCAGTCCATGCAGCTGATGAGTCTAGTAAATAGCCTGCACACAGCATCACATAGGTATACCATTGATGTTCATAGACTGACTTGGGTGTGGCTCTACACTCAGCATCCAGCACCTCTTTGTGGCAGGGGAGACAGCACAGGGCGCTATTGCCTGGCTCAGCCCATGCAACTTTTCACTGTTCTAAGTTGTATACAACTCGTAAGAGGGAACTATACTATTTATGTACATGGCTTTATTTCGGCTGTGCCTCTGCACTCAGCATCCAGTTCCTGGTCTGGGAGTGTGGAGCATTGCCTGGCTGTTGCAGTGCAACTCATGACTATCGTTACTGTTATGCACTTAGTATCACAAAGCTATACCATTCATGTTGATGACCTTACTTCGGCTGTACCTCACCACTTAGCATCCAGTACCTCTTCACGACAAGGCAGGTGTGGGCATTCTGTGCCTGAGGCCGTGCAACCCCTCACTGTTCTACCTTGTGTGCAGCTGGAACAAAGAAGGTATACCATATATGTTGACATGTTTGTTTGGGCTGTGACTCTCTACTCAGCATCCAATTCCTGGTCTGACAGGCTGGGGGCATTCCCTGGCTGAGGCCGTACAACTCATGAATGTAGTAATAAGCATTCACTTGTTATCACACAGGTATACTGTTGATGTTAATGACTTTACTTAGGCTGTAGCTCTGTACTCAGCATCCAGTGCCTCTTGGGTGTGGGGAGGTATTGTCTGGCTGACCCCGTAAAACTCCTCAGTGTTCTAGTTGTGTGAGCTCATATGAGGGAGGTATACCATTTATTTCCATGTCTTTATTTGGCTTCTGGGTCTGCATTCAGCATCCAGTTCCTGGTCTGGGGAGGGGGTGGGGTGGGGGACATTGCCTAGTTCACTCCATGCAACTCATGCATGTACAAACAACTATGCACTTGGTATCACAGAGGTATACCATTCATGTTAATGACCTTAGTTGGCTGTAGCTCAGCACTCAGCATCCACTATCTCTTCAGTGGGGAGTGGTGAGAAGAGGCATTGCATAGCTGAAGACCCAAGAAAGAATAGAAAAGTAGAAAGTCATGCAAGTTGGTGGGAGGGCCCCATGCTCCCATCAACTTGCAAGTTTCTGGCTACATTACACACCTAACGAGTAAAAGCTACATTGACAGCAGCAAGGCCAGCTACCGTACAAATTTCAAGCCACTACCACAATGGAAAACACTGTTTGCAGACTGTGAAATACGCGATGCAATATCTCCACCAAACATATTTTCTCTGACACATAAGACACACAATTCACATCTACAGGACATGGTGTAAACACCCTCCAAATTTCAAGTAAAAGGATCAAACCATTTCTGAGAAATTTAAACTCAAAGATTGTGAAAATTGCCCTATGTATTCCATTATAAAATCTGGCCATCTTGTCCCTCCATCGAGATCAAAGATGGTGATCAAAGAATCTCACGACCAAAGAATTTTCAGGGTCATGATCAAACAATTTGCAAGCACATGATCAAAGAATAAAAAATGGTGAAACTCGAGTTTTAGGCAGAAGTTAATGAAACCACCACCATGCCTCAATAGAACAAAGCCCACTGAACAAAACCCACCCTCATTTGTGTTCATAGCCCAGCCCTGGACTGAGAAATTAGAATTTTTCAAATGGCCATCTGGTCATCACTTTGCGATCAAAGATGGCAGTCAAAGAACCTCACAATCAAAGAATTTGCAGCCTCTCGATCAAACAAATTGCAGGCTCAGGGTCAAAGAATAACAAATGGTGAAACTCAAGTTTTAGGCAGAAGTTCATGAAACCACCACCATGCCTCAATAGAATGAAACCCCCTGAATAAAACCCACCCTCATTTGTATTCCTAGACCACCCCGTCCTGAGTAATTTTAATTTTTCAATGGGCCATCTGGTCGCATTCTCATGCTCAAAGATCACAGTCAAAGAATCTGGTGGGCAAATAATTTGCAGGCTTTCAATCAAAGAAATTGTAGCCTCGTGATCAAAGAATAAAAAACAGTGAAACTCAACTTTTAGCAAAAAGTACATGAAACCACCACATGCCTCCATAGAATGAAGGCCCCTGAACAAAAAACACCCTCATTTGTGTTCATAGGCCACCCCTAGGCTGAGAAATTTGAAATTTTTCAAACAGTCATCTGGTCATGGCTTTGTGATCAAAGAATCTCGTGGTCAAAGAATTTACAGGCTTGCGATCAAAGATTGTTAGCGAGCCACGATCAAAGAATTAAAAAAGTTGTAACTCTATTTTTTAACCATTTCACATGAAACCAAAGGCATGGATTGATAGATCAAAGCCCCCTGAGTAAAACCCATGCAGGTTTTACTTCAGGAGTGACCCCTGAGCCAAGATATTTAATTTTTTGTGATGGAATTGAAAAAACAAGATGATGGGCCTCACAATCAAAGAATTCTCAGGGACAAAGATTCTTTGACCGCGAGGCTGAAAATTCTTTGTCCACCAGGTGGGACAAGATGGCCCAAGCCCCGTTCTTTGTTCGCAAAATAACCATATAAATTTTCCCATTGACTTATAATGGGAGCTTAAAAGTGACATAACTTTTGAATGCCTTAATATTTTTTCACCAAACAAAAAGTGGCATGTTCGACCAGCCAAGCTCTTTCAGATGAGCCATCATGCAGAGTGGCACACCACATGATGGCCGTGCAGGGCCACAGACAAAATCCCCAAAACTGCCTCCAAAACTGGATAATTTTGCATTTTTCAACATTTTCGTGCGCAAAGACCATAAGTCCAACCAAAACAAAATTTGGTAAATCAAGAAATATACCATACTCCACCACACATACCAAATTTCAGACAAATCTGTTGAATGAGTTCAAAGTTATTAACATGCAAAATTTTGACTTTAACATAGAAGTGGCTTCATTAACCTAACTATAGTGGTGCGACTGCACCATTATAATATCTGTATATAGTTATATATATAGGGGATACATAGAAACATAGACTTTGATGGCAGATAAGGACAGCTTGGCCCACCTAGTCTGCCCATTTCACTACCTAGATGATAAGCTGCAGATCCTATTTAACCAACAGCCTATTTCTTCCTACCCCCCAATTACATGATGGGCAGGAGTGGAATATGGAAAATATTCTCACTCCTGAAGAGTGAACTGTGTATTCTCACTAGTGCCGAAGGCATGAGTGAAACTACACAGCACATGAGACAGGAGTGAGAATATTTTCCATATACCATGATCTGCCCATTATGTGTGCAATTTATACCACAGGGGTGAGAGCTGCAGGAGCATTTTTTCTGAGTCTGTGTGTTTCCTGCTCATTCTGCGTGTGCTGTCAGTGTATGTGTGTGTCTTCTGAATGGACTGGGAGTCAGAAACACAGGTGAGTGTGTTTTGCAAAGCTAATTGAGTGAGTCAGAGGCTCAGTGAGAAAGACAAACTGCTGCAGGTAGCACTGAGAAACAGACCAAGCTTTGTAAAAGATTTTCATTTAGAATTCAGGTTGTTTTGAAGCTGAGAGCAGCACAGTAATGGGCTAGCAATGTTAGAAACACAATGGGACATAGGTGAGAGTCTTTTGCAAAGCTAATTGAGTAAGTTGCAGCTTCAGTGAGAAAGAGAAACTTTTTCTGAAGCAGTTTCCTTTAGAATACAAGCTGCAGTGCATTTATCCTCACTCTGGTGACATCAGCAGAGTATGGATAAATGTCAATATCCTCACTCTGCTGATGTCATCAGGATTATCCTCACTGCAGTGGAAATAACACAGGTTATCCTACTGAGAAAGCTCTCACCCCCGTGGTATAAATATATATATATATATATATATATAGTAAAAAAAACTATGTTAATGCATCTGTTAGGGTTTTTATTAAAGTGTAAAAAGCTGGGAAATTCAGTGTTGCGGTTACCAACCCCACCACCCACCCTCCACACACCAACAGGCATCTGGTTGTGCCTTGGAATTATCAGCCCTAATTCTCATCCCATTCTATGTGTAAACAAGATGAGATGGTGCAGTATAGAAGAATGGGGTGAGAGTTTGTCCCAATGACTCCAAGGCACACCTCAATGCCTGTTGGTGTGGAGGGTTGGGGTGGCAGTGAGGTGGTAGGGTTGGTAACCCTATGAATTACCAGCTTTTACTAACAAAACCTAACTAATGCGATAATAATTTTGCAATAATTTCCTTCTTTTGAGAAAGTGTAATGTAACTGGCATGTGGTTGTGGGAGCATGGGCCCTTTGGGCCCTGTGCTCCACTCATGCTATCCATTGTTGCATAATGATATGCATAAGTGGGAGCGTGAGCTCTCTGGGCCCTGCACTCCCACTTACACATAAGTACGGACATACTGCAGCCCTATAGTCATGAAAAGTAACCTTTGTAATACTCATTTGTCAATATCTCAGTAACCATAGGAACTATGGAAAACAATCAACTGCAGCTGTAATCATGGATTTGAAACCTCCACAGTTGCATAGTCCACCTGGACTAAGCTGCAGAGAGCAAAAAATCTGTATCTCGAACCATTTTCGAGATACAGGCGTCGAAAGGTGCAACGGGCACCATAATTCAATGAACGCATGTAACTCGGACATTTTCAGGATTTCTTCACCCAGTTTTCAACATGGCATTTTGGGGACCCCACCTCATGAACGATCTCATTGTAATTTCGTTAATCTGTCATGAAAATTGAGTTTGCACTGCAAATGTGCCATTCTGTGCCACAGGTACAAAATTGTGTTTTGGGCAGGATGTTAAAAATGACAGCTGTATACTGTTCATGAGGAGATGTGGAAAAGGGTAATGTTGAAAATCAAGATGGAAAATATGAAATATTGGTGAACTTATGAGCACATGTAGAAACTGCACAACACACACTTGCAACATGGCCATTTTGGGGAATTTTTTAACAAGATTTTCAACATTGGCTTTTTGGGAAATCCACTCATGAACACTGGCACTGTGATTTTGTTAATCTAGCCCAAATGTTGATTTTGCACAGCAACTGCGCCATTCTGGCGCTAGAGGTGCAAAAACACATTTCAGGCAGGATGTGAGAAATGTCAGCTGTACTGTTCATGAGGAAGTGTGAAAAAATGGCAATGTTGAAAATCTGGAGTGAAAATATTACAGATTGGTGCAGTTATGAGGGTGGGTAGAAACTGCGTAACATACACTTGTAAGACAGTCTTTTTTTTGATTTTTGCACAAAATTTTCAATATGGGCTTTTTGGGACCTCCCCTCATGAATGCTGGGACTGTCATTTCATTAATCAGTCCCTAAAGGTGATTCCACACAGCGACCGCTAAAGCACCTTTCAGGATCAGCGACAGTGTTCATGAGGTGGGGTGGGGTCTCAGAATGACTATGTTGAAAATTTGGTGAGAAAATATAAAAAAATTGGCTGAGATAGCCACATTTAAATTCTTTGTTTGTATCAGAAGCATACAAAGTAGGGCCTTAGTTTGTATAACAAGATATGAACTAAGATCTTACATCGCATGACTCACAAAGTTGGATACTAGTTTGTATCTTGTCATACAAATTAAGATACTATGTCATATGACGCTGATACAAACAAAGAATTTAAATGTTAAATAACACTCATTTTAAGGGCATTTTCCAAACAGTAAAGTGCAGAATGCTCCTGGGAGTCACAATAAGCAAGCTACATGTGTTGCTTCCTCCCCAGAATATCATTTTGGGAGGTTTCCAAATTTGAATTTCAGGAAAACTGGAAACAAGATGGCAGCCATATGAAGGAGGAATTTTCTCATGCAATGCAGGATTCCCCTTTCGTATCATACAGCTATATTGAAGTGCCTACTGAGCATGCTCAGAAACATTTTTTTCACATTTTTAAATTGTAATAACTTAAAAACGGCTTATTGTTTTTTTACCTTACTAGCAAAAGGCATATCTGTGGAGTAGTACCTTTCTGTCCTGAACATTTCATACCAAACAAACAAACCCTCTGTGCTGTAGGCAAGTTCAAAGAAAAATCCCAGCAAAGTCAATGGGTAAAAACATGTTTCTTCACCTCTCCATAACTCGGAGACTACACATCTGACTGGAATGAAACTTACCAGGTCAAGAGAGCTATACCACAGGAAGGCATATACCAAATGGCATGCAAATCTGTTCAATGATTGCAAAGTTATTTAAGTGTAATATTTTGAGTTTAACATTGAAGTGCCTACTCAGCCCTAACTATAGGGGTGTGACTGCACCCCTACAATATATATATGGGCAGCTCCATGAAAAGGGGTTACCAAAGTGTGACATGAGTGTCCATTTTTAAAACCCAAAGTAGATGAATTTTGTTATGTGTTTTATGATGATGCTCCCCACCACTTATTAAGTGACTATATTGGGAGATAACTACCTGATCAGTTCATGAGAAAATAGGTTGTGAAAGTTGCACACGTAACAAGGGACACCAGTGAACTGTGACATGCATGTGTGTTTTTGTAACTCATATTAGGCTCATGTGACCGTTCCATGCGCAGCAGGCAAACAGGGGTCTTTCGTGAAGTGGGCACAGAAGCCGTTGTTAAATGTTTGACTGTCCACTGTTCTACATACCTTCTTTTGTCACATGGTAGCTGTCATTGACATTGTCTACAGAAGCATGTTAAGTCTCTGACTGCAACCAGTCCTACCTTCACAGACTTTACGCTTTGTATTTGATGGGTCCCTGGTATGGTTTTGATATTACCAAGCATGTTTCATTTAATGTCATTGCTGCCAAAACAGAAGAAAGTGTGAATGGCTACACCCATCACTGGCTGGCTGTTTGGTTAGATAGTTCTTGCAGTATGTATACAGGACTTCTGCATTTGCAATGGCAACACACAGTTAAGGAGAAGACTACACTACATTTTGTTAAGAACTGTTACAAGACACACATGCAGGAAAGTGGCAATGCTTTTCTACTTGAACAACACACAGTTAAGGAGGAGAGAACACTCATTTTGTTGAGAACTGTTACAAGACATGCATGCAAGAAAGTGGCAATGGATTCCTACTTGGCAAACTCATAGATAAGGAGAAGACTGCATGTTTCTTAAAAACCATTACAGGATGCACATACAAGAATGTGGTAAGGGTTTTACACTTGAAGACACAAAGGTAAAGAGCTATTGGAGCCAAAACAGGCAGACAGGAAAACACAAATTTGAATTAGTAGTCCACAGTAACTTTCTATTCTCGGAAGTATATTTCTTTTTTCATCAGAAAGTCGTGATGTGATAATACTGTGCTGGATGTATTTAACAGATGTTAGACTGGCAGTTGACAACCTACTGCCCCACAATACATCGGCAGCATTAGGATCTCAGTGACTTCACCGGCGAGTGCCCTGGCAGTCATTTACTTACTGTTCGTAAGTGGCACTGATGTCACAGTCAGCGAGGTCATATTGCTGATGTACTGTGGGGCAGTAGATCATCAGCTACCACGCTAACCACTGTTCCACACATTCTGAACTCCAAGTACTCCCCCAACCCCACATCTTGGGCAATGTGGGGCAAATGTGTGTGGTTACATGCACATTTCGGCATCTTGTCACACTGGAAGAAGGGATTTCATGCTATTTCACACATAAAGCATAAACGATTTATAGTAATCCTATGCCCTCCCTGCTTAGGGAATATTGTGCCAATTTAAGAATGAATGGCACCAAACTACTCACAAGCCCCACTTTGTTTATGTCTAAGCCTTGGCATCAATACCACAGGAAAATCATAATGGGTCACAGAAGAAGGGTGGTGTTGTGAAACAGCATTAAACAACACTCCCTGTGAGCAGAAAGATGGCAAAATACCATGGCAATAAACACATTACCAAAATACTGCGTGAGGTAGGGGTGTTCTGGAAATTCTTGGTGTACTGCCAGCACATGGTGCCTAAAGTAACCAAGACCACAAAAGTAGGGAAAATGCAAACTCTGAAAAAAATAAAACACAGAAAATTGCTGAATCAAGCCCCAAATAAACATAAGGCTGAAATATACCATCCCACCAGCACAGTTTACATGAAGGGTTCTTTATGTTATTAATAAAATACAGTTTATGGGTGGCTAACATAACAGGGACCCCAAGCACATGGTCCCTAAAGTAACCGAGACCACAAAAGTAGGCAAAATGCAAACTCTGAAAAAAAATAAAACGCAGATAATTGCTGAATCAAGCCCCAAATAAACAGAAAGCTGAAATATACCATCCCAATAGCACAGTTTACTTGAAGGGTTCTTTATGTTAATAAAATACAGTTTAAGGGTGGATAACATAATGGGGACCCCAAGCACATGGTGCCTAAAGTAGCCAAGACCACAAAAGTAGGCAAAATGCAAACTCTGAAAAAAATAAAACACAGATAATTGCTGAATCAAGCCCCAAACAAACAGAAAGTTGAAATACACCATCTCAATAGCACAGTTTACATGAAGATTTCTTTATTTTAATAAATTACACGGTATGGGTGGCTAACATAATGGGGACCCCAAGCATATGGTGCTGAAAGTAACAAAGACCAAAGATACTGACAAAGAACAACAATTTAGTAATAACACAGACTGCATCTGTAGGTTACATTTCTCATGCAATACAATTACTGTATCATTTTTGTTAGAAAACCACTTCAAATAGGGACTACAACTGCACGATTGGTACAAGAACAAGGAGGCCCAAACTTCAACCAAATCACACAGCCTTAGAAATAATGTGAAAAAAATAATTTACCAAGAACAAAATCACTTCTGTGACCACAATTATTTTTTGTTAAGGCTGCATTTGGAAAACAGACAAACACACACACACACACACACACATAAGTGGGTGCTTGGCCTTTGGAGCCCATTAAAACTGTACCACCAAATCCCTCTCAAAAAAACCAACTTAACTTGCCCAAAAGAAATGTGCCACTGATTAAAACTGTTGTATAATGCTAGACTGCATTTGTACAATATAACTGTCCATTGGAAGTTTGTAAAAAAGAAAGGAGCCAGAGACACATAATGTTGGGGGTCTCCATTACTTAAACTGTGCCCCTCTCCAATAACACAATACCTCCAAGCCTCATTTCACAAGAAAAAATATATATTAAAATGTTCACATTTGTACTGCACAGTAAGTGCACAGAAACATTTTGTTCCACCAGTCTTACAGCCTGATACACACAGCAGTACTGAGAATGAGCCCATTTGGTGGTGAACACAGAGACTACAATTCATTTGTAGTCCCCAAACACTGTATCAGGGCTCTAGTGCTCATTAAAATCATCAAATTGCTATACTATTTGCTAGAATAAGCCCCTTACTCTAAGCAACATCCCATTTGTATGAGCCATTCTGCAGCTGTATTCTTAGACCTGAAAGTAACAATGACCTACCTGGGCTCCATGTGGCTGCTCGCGTAACTGACATGCTGCTGGCTGGACACTGGGATTGTTCTGCAAGCTGGCAAGACCAGGATTGGGAGTTCAACCCAAATTCTTGTGCTTTTAAGCACTCTTGAGAGCCTTCCCCATTCTTGGTGCACGTAAGGGCACTAACATGATTATTGGTGGTGGGGAGGGGCACTGGGGTGGTAGTGAACAAATATTCAGGACTTCTGAACACCAGGAGACCATGGGGACAAAGGTCAGACACAGCTCTCCTGCAGTACAGTATTCTCCAGTGAAACTTAGAGATGTGTCTTTTGCAGAAGCTCCCTGATCAAAACACAGTGAAATTTCTGGAGGATTTATTAACATAAGTACATTTTGGGGGCAAAGGATGAACGTAACCACTGGAGACACAAGTGGTTACTTTAGCAACCGCATTTACTCTGCTGTGTAAGCGCTATGCAGGCACATTTAACATTAACTAAATGGTCTGAAAACAAAGTCTGAACACAGTACAATAAGTCAAAGCAGTTTATTGTGGTAAAGAGCATTTTTTTAATTAAAATAATGAATACCATTTACAGTATGTGCTGCAATGTCACAAATTAGGCACAAAACATTACAGCTTTTATCACAAATCATGTTTCTTTCTTGAGGAAATTAACAACTGGCAGCATTCATATTATGTAATTTATCTCTCCACATCACATATTGTTCTACAGCATAGTCATTCATTGGGCAAAGGTTTTACATAGTTTATAGATGGCATGTACATTTTGGGACACCATTGGTAACCCCTTCTCATGGAGTCACCTATGTATGTGTATATATATATATATATATATATATATTAGAGGCAAAAAAATCTGTTTAATGCATTAGTTAGGGTTGTTCCACAGTGACAAAAGTGAGGAAATTCGCTGTTAGGGTTGAAAACCCTAACTCCAATTCACCCCAAGCACCACACACACACAGACACACACACACATATGCAAGTATGGGGAGGACCAAGTCAACACAACCAATGACAGACATCCAGCAGCAGGTGACAGAAATAACAAACAATTGTCTAAATGTACTGAGACATCCCCACCCACCTCACCAGGTACTGCATGCTCAGTGGAGATCAACAGCAAAACTGAGGCCATGTACACAAATGTACACATCCCTGATTGCAGCTGCACACAGCATACCACACTTAGTAGTTGCATGGTCTTACCTACCGATGCCCACACCACACCACAACTGGTACTGTGCCGTTAGTCAATATAAATGCTGAAGGTGCATGATGACAGTTGTAGAAAGGTTTTAACACTAGTGAGTATACATTAATTAAGAGAAGTACAAAATTAACTACAAGACACTAGCATGCTCAAGATAAAAGTAGTGTTACATTTAGTATGTGATTTACATAGTAGTACATTTACTGCAACTGTTTACTCAAGATAGAGGCTGATGTAAGCGTATGGAAAAGCATTGCCTGTTCAACACTGTGAAATTCATACTGCCAGTATCAGATGCATTCTTACTGATGAAGGTGTACTGCTGATGTACATACATAGACCTTCAGTGTGTTTCAATACTAAAGATGCAGTAAGTATTCTTTATGAAACAGTGTAATTGCATGGATCAGGCCAAGCAACTTCTAAATATCATAGCACTACTGAGCCAACAATGACGTACCTGTATCGGAGATGTCTATAGGATAGATTTTCCTGTAGGCAATTACTGAGTATGTTGTACCTGAGAAAGACAATCTCATTGCATCTGTGATGACTAACTTATTCAAATAGTGATACATTTACTATTGTTGCAATGAGTGATCTATGCCACTTATGGACACAGTGTAATTTGTTTAACAGTTGTTTCATACTCAGGCTGTATGCCTAGTGTTTGGGTTTGTCACACTTCTGTCACTGATGCTATCAAAGTGATAACTATGTTAATTGTGGTACAACAGGAATCAAGTAGGTATAGTGTAGATATAAACAGAATGGCCCAGATATTCAAAAGGATTGCGCCATGCGCAATAAGGTTGCGCCTGAGCAAGTCCGAACTTGTTCCATTCTGCCATATTCAGCAGGAGGCAGTTGTGCCACAGAAAACATGCTGAGCGACAGCGCAATGCAAATGAATGCATGCTGAACTGGAGGGGCAGGAACCATGCATAAACTGCACAGCCCGATATTCAGCGGGCTGTGCAGAATATTAGCGCCAGCTAACCTGCGCCTGCACAACTTTGAGCCAAAAACAAGTTGAGGGCCACCCACAGGTGAGCTGCTGCAATGCAGGCGCAACACAGCAGCTGCCACCTGTGGCTGGCCTAAGCAGTCTCTGTCCCCCCTGCAGCAGCCCGATCGCGGGCAGCCGACTGTAAATCCCCACCATCCCCACTGGCCCGATCGCGGGCATAGTGTAATCCCTCCCCACCAGCCCGATCGCGGGCAGCAATGTGGCTCCCCCCATGTATCACTGGACCAGTGGACCGAAAAGCCTGATCGTGGGCAGTAGTTGTTTAATAAACCCTCCCCTCCTCCCGCATTCATCCCTGGTGGTCCAGTGGACCAAAAAGCCAGATCACAGGCAGTAGTTGTTTAATAAACCCCCCCTCCTCCCGCATTCATCCCTGGTGGTCCAGTGGACGAAAACCCGATCGCGGGCAGTAGTTGTAACAAACCCCCTGCGAATTCATCCCTGGTGGTCCAGTGGCACATCCGATCATGGGATGAAAATGTTGAACAAACCCCGAACATAGACCTGGTGGCTAGTGTCCCCACCCCACCCACCCCGAAGCCCACCACCCGCCCCCGGCAGCCAGCTGGCGACAGCATCCACCGCCTGCCGATCCCGCTGCCGCTAACTGACTGCATTGATGCATGCCCATTGGTGAAAGCAGAGCCAATGGCGTGCAGCCATACCATATGACAGTCCAGATTTGTGAATGAATACATTCTTGTTATAGTCAGAGATATTATACCTGTACAACTCCTTGGTTTTGCTCAACTCTATTGCTCAGGTGGCCCATCACATGTGGTGTGGTCTGGTGTGGGGCATCGGTAGGTAAGGCCATGCAACTACTAAGTGTGTTACGTTGTGTGCAGCTGCAATCAGGGATGTGTACATTTGGGGCTGGATATTCAAACTGTGCTATTCTTAGGCACAAGCCCTTGCGCTGCGCAAAATAGTTGTGCAGAGGTGTGGCTGGGGCAATATTCAAAGGAGTTGCGCTATTGAGCAACTCCTTTGAATATCACCCAGCCACAGCCACTGTGCATGGTAGCAATGGAACTTGTGCCACATGAAGTTGTCAAGTGGATCAGCACAACATGATTGAAAGCTAACTCTACGATATGTCATAAATCCTCATATTCAAAAGGTGACATGCAAATGGGGCCATAATTCATGCAAGGTGCAGGGGGCCATTTGCATCTGATTCTACCTCATTGCATGCCATTAGCATGCAGGTGTACCGATCCCCAAGGACTTGCGCCTGGCGCCTGCCAGGCAGCGATCAGAGACCGATCTCCTGCAGCCCGATCATGGGCAAAGAATGAAAATCCCACCACCACCCCACTGGCCCGATCGCGGGCAACAGCAGAAATGTCCCACCCACCAGCCCGACCCGCGGGCTGCATTGATCTAAAACACCCCCGAATACATCCTGGTGGTCCAGTGGACGAAAAGCCTGATCGCGGGCTGTATCGGGTAAATACAACCCCCTCCTCCCAAACACAGCCCTGGTGGTCCAGTGGACCGAAACTCCCGTTCGCGGGATGTAAGCAATAACCCCGAACATAGCCCTGGTGGTCAGTGGACGGAAACTCCCATTCGCGGGATGTATGCAGTAAATACCCTCCAGCATCCCTGGTGCCTGGTGTCCCCCATCCCACCCACCCATGAAGCCCACCACCGCCCCCGGCGGCGGCGGGTGGCAGCATCCACCGCCTGCCGCCCGCCACCCGCTGACTGACTGCCGGTGGGCTGCCGATGGTGCATTCAGCCGTCAGTCGGCGGGTGGCGGGGCGGCAGGCGGTGGATGTTGCCACCCGCCGCTGCCGGGGCAGGTGGTGGGGCTTTCGGGTGGGTGAGGTGGGGGACACTAGGCACCAGGGTTGTGTTGGGGGGTATTTACTGCATACATCCCACGATAGGGGGTTTCGTCCACTGACCACCAGGGCTATGTTCGGGGTTTACTGCTTACATCCCACGAACGGGAGTTTCGGTCCACTGACCACCAGGCATGTGTCGAGGTGGGGTGTATTTTACACTGGATACAGCCCGCGATCAGGCTTTTCGTCCACTGGGACCACCAGGGATGTATTCGGGGGTTGTTTTTAGAACTAATGCAGCCCGCGGGTCGGGCTGGTGGGGGGAGATGGTTGCTGCCCGCGATCGCCAGTGGGGTGGTGGGTGGGGATTTTCACTCTTTTGCCCATGATCAGGCTGCAGGGGGCACAAGGAGTGGGTTAGCCAGCCAGGTGGCAGCTGCTGTGTTGCACTCTGAAATGCAGCAGCTCACCTGTGGGTGGCCCTAGACTTGAGCCTTTTTTTTTTGGCTCAAAGTTGTGCAGGCACAGGTTGGGGGTTGCGCCTGCACAACTCTGCACAGCCCGGCTGAATATCGGGCTGTGCAGTTTATGCATGTTTCCTCCCACCTCCAGTTCAGCATGCATTCATTTGCATTGCGCTGTTGCTCAGCATGTTTTCTGTGGCGCAACTGCCGCCTGCTGAATATCGCAGAATGAAGCAAGTTCGGACTTGTGCAGGCGCAACCCTATTGCGCCTGGCGCAACCCTTTTGAATATCTGGCCCTTGGTGTACATGGCCTCAGTTTTGCTGTTGATCTCCACTGAGCATGCAGTACCTAGTCAGGTGGGTGGGGATGTCTCGTAGTACATTTAGACAATTGTTTTTATTTCTGTCACTGCTGCTGGATGTCTGTCATTGGTTGTGTTGACTTGGTCCTCCCCCATACTTGCATATGTGTGTGTGTGTTTGTATGTGTGTGTGTGGTGCTGGGGGGGGTGAATTCGGAGTTAGGGTTTTCAACCCTAACAGCGAATTTCCTCACTTTTGTCGCTGTGGAACAACCCTAACTAATGAACTAAACAGAGTTTTTTGCCTCTAATTTCCCTTCTTTTTGAGAATGATAATGAGAAATAGTGAACGTAATGCGTCGGCGGGCCCCGCGCTCCCGCCACATGATGTCTTGTGGCATAGTAACAGGAACAGCAATGCAAACAGAAAGCTAACAGTGGGCGACATGGTAGCATAGCGTGAATGAGAACAGAGGGTAACGCACACGGTGGCGCAGGACGGGAACGGTTCTGCCACGTGATGTGTTGTCACATAGTAACATGGTGCCTGCAAGACGGAAATGTCAATGGGCATGGTGACACAAAGTGAAACAGAAGAGAAACAGTACTGTAGACACAAATGGCAAAAATAAGAGAAACACAAGCGCAAATGAAAACTCAAAGGATAACGCACATGGTGGTGTAGACGTCAACGGTAAGTGAAACGGGCACGGAACCACAAGCAGAAAGGGCAACGGTAACAGTAATGTAAGTGCACAGGCTGGTTTTCCCCAAAAGCTGGATACAGAAAGACAGTGAGTACAAAGAATGTATGCATAATAATGGGTATCGGAGCAGAAAATGAGGAATTGGAATACTAAATAGGTTATATCTCAGGAACCGTACGACGTAGAAAAACAATTTAAAAGTCATATGATTTATGACTGTCCTGTCTAGTTTTGTACTTAGCCCCCATTAGGGGCTAAATGTTTTCAATGAAAGTCCGTATCTTGCACCGTTTCAGAATACGGGCCCTGAAAGAGCGCATGACGCCCGTAATGTTATCCTATGGGAAAAGAGAAGTTCGGAGCACCATAACTTTGCCTTCCTGTAATATTTTTTCACCAAACCACTGAAAGGCACATCTGTGGGCTGTTGGCTGTCTTCCCTCCAAATTTCAGGAAAAAATACCAAACTGTTATTTTGCAGCAGGGTGCCAAAGGATTCCTGTAATGCGTCGGGCACCGTAATGTTATCCTATGGGAAAAAATGTCAACTTTGGAGTGCCGTAACTTTGCTGCTGTGTAATATTTTTTCAATACAACACTGAAGGGCACATCTGTGAGATGTCGGCTGCGTCTCCTCCAAATTTCAGCCCAAAAATCCCAACCGTTCTTTTGCAGTGCAGTGCCAAAGAATTGCTGTCATTTTCCCACAGACTAGAAATCTACTGTCGCAATTTGCGAAAGCTTTCGCAAAAATTTGCGACACTTTTTAGACATGAAAGTACTTTTACGAAAAGTACTTTTTCCAGAAATTTGAAAACATATTTCTGGGTGTTTTACCCAAAATAAAGACATGGCTAGCATCCTCAGGCTCCGACTAGGTGAATACAAAAAGAATTAGGTTGCTAGAGGGTCTCAATTTTAAATGCCAAGCATTTTTCTGATCACTAACTGAAAACAAGATGGCGGATTTACGACAGTAACAGGCCCATTTGCAAAAGTGTTGAACTTTTTGTTAACTTTTCCCATTGACTTATAATGGGAAATTGTTTTTTGAATAACTTTTGAACCGTTTAATATTTTTTCATGAAATCTTCAAAAGGCACATCGGGAACCCCAGCCGCACATTCCCTGAAGATTTTGGGCTGGTCGCGCAAATGCAACGACCTGTAGGCATGACTGTAGAATTCAGAAAAGCGTAAATGCTTTACAGATCATGTAATAACTCCGCAGCCGTGTATCCGACCAGTATGAAACTTGGCAGATCCCAAGGCCTATGGTTCTTGATCATGTATTCCAAATTTCAGGCAAATCTGTCAAATGGTTGCAAAGTTATTAAGGTGCAAAGTTTTGGGGTTTAACATAGAAATGGCTCCTCAACCCTAACTATGGTGGCACTACCGTGCTATCATAATATATTATACTGGCACAGTAGTGCAAGTATACTAGTTTTGAGTGCAACCTTCCATGTTAAACTCCAAATTTTGAACCTTAATAACTTTGGAACCGTTCAAAGGAGTTGCATGAAATTTGGTATGCTCAATCTTCAGGAGTAGGTCCCTTGAATTTCATACAAATCCGTTGTGTGGTTTTTGAGATATAAAGTGTAAAATAAATTCTAAATTTGCCATTTTTTCACATTTCTTTGTCCTCCTGTATCTCAGAAATGCCTTTACGTTGTGGTCTGAAATTTTCAGGGTAGAAATCCTTTGGGTCACAGATGTGCATTTTGAAGGTTTGGTGAAAAAATATTAATGCATTCAAAAGTTATAAAATGTTTAATTTCCCATTATTTCCTAGGGGGCAAAATATATGCTCTGAAAGTGAAAGTACTTTTCACACAGTTTTGCATACTTTGCATCTCAATAACTTTGAAACCCCTTCACTGGATTTGCTTGAATTTTGGCATGAAAAAGCTCTGGAGGTAGATATCTTGATGTGGTAAAGTTCATGCAAATCTGTGTTTTCTGAAATACTGGGCCAATTCCAGAAGCCGGCTGCATTGAGCGCACAATGCATCATTAAAGAGTGCTGTGCCCGATGCAGTTGCAGCATACACAAAAACTGCTATTCCAGAAGAGTGCCGACTTGTGCCAAGCCTTCTGGAATAACCACAGAAATCCCACCTGCAGCAGACAGAGTTGCATAACTGAGGGTCCTGTTGCATGTCCTAGCTTGCATCTGTGTACAGGTGCGCAGGTGGACCCCCAGGTGCTGGAAGGGGCAGGATGCCCTGAACATGGGCAGGGAAGGGGCTGCCACCACAGGACTGTGGCATGGGTCCTTTGTTCCCCTGAGGGCACTGTTCCACAAATGCCAGGAGCACCCACTGACATGCCCATCCACCCGTCCAGGTCTGTCCCTCTTCCACCCCCATTACCCATCCCCCAGGATGGCAACATTGCAAGGGCACCACTAGTCCTACCCCCCAGTGGTCTAGTGGACCCCCATCCCACAGACAGTGGGTCCCAGCCCCATCCCTTACATGCAGTGGCAGCTGGCACATCCCGTCTCACACCACCATGGGCTACTGCACAATGCAGTCGCAGATCGCTTATGTGTACAGTTCACATATGCAGTCTGTGAGATCACATTGTGTGGCTGGCCCTGGTGATGTGAGGAGGGATGTGCCAGTCATCACTGCATGTTGGGAAGGGGGATAGTGGAGGAGGGATCACTGCCTGTAGAGGTGGGGAGGGTGGGGGCCACTAGACCAGCAGGGAGCATACTTTTGCCTGGGGATCAGGGCCAGGGGTAGGGTAGGCAGGGCCATTTGCATGGGTGATCAGGGATGGGAGGGCCACTGGACCAACAATGATGTATTTGGGACACCACAGGGGATAGGAGCTGCAGTTATAGTGCCCTAGGGTCTGGCCATCAGTGTGCTCACTTTGTGGCATGCCAGACTGGGTTGGCACCAGCATGCCCCTGCTGTGGATGGGTCAGGACCCCCCACCCATGCCCCCACTACCACATCACCAGCCCAGGTGCCCCTACAGGCCCCTTTCCCACCGTACCCTGGCACCACAAGCCAGTTAGACCACCTCCCTGCTGGTCTTACTGGTGGCCACCCCTGTGTCCATGGTGGGGCATCTGGAATCCCATTTACAGGGTTGTGGTAGCCCTGCCATGATGCTGGCCCACTTGCAAAATGATGCACAGGGATGTTGGAAGCAACCATGTCACAAGTGAGCTTTGACACCACTGTGTCAGGCACTTATGCAAGCAGTGTTATAGAATCTCGTTTGTCACAAGTTGTGTCACAAATGACAACTTGCATCAAACAACCCTCCCACAACTTTCTTGCATTGGGCACATGGAAGGAAGAATCAGGCCCACCTTGTCTGCAACATCATTAAACTTACTTGTTTTTTTCCATTTTTACCAACAGTCTTCCAGTTTTGCATAATTTGTACTTTAATAAGTCTCGAGCCCTACAACATATGTTCATAACATTTTGCAAGCATAATTTTGTAGGGTTGGTCTGTTTATGTCTTTAATTCCATTTGAATCGCTTGTGTGCTGTCTCAGATATCCTTAAATTTACTCGTTTTTCCCATTTTCGCAGTAATCCAATTTTGCATACTTTGCACTTTAATAACTTTGCAAACTTTCAATGAGTGTGCATGAAAGTTTGCATGCATAATTTTGTCATGTAGATCTGGTGATGTTGCTAATTTCATTTGAATTGCTTTAGTTGTTTTTGAGATATTGGGCTTGGTTCCAGAAGCCAGCTGCGTTGGGTGCACAATGCAGCATTAAATAGTGCTGTGCCCAACATAGTTGTGGCACATGCAACTGCTCTTCCAGAAGGGTGGCAACTTGTGCCAAGCCTTTTGGAATAGCTGCAGAAATTGCAACTGTGGCAGACAGAGTGGCTTAACTGGGGGTCCTGTTGAATGTCCTCACCTGCATCCATGGACAGGTGCACAGGTAGACACCTAGGTGCCAGAAGGGACAGGATGCCCTGAACATGGGCAGGGAAGGGGCTGCCACCACAGGACTGTGGAATGAGTCCTGTGACCCCCCTGAGGCACTGTCCCACAAATACTGGGGGCACCTACTGACATGCCCAGCCACCTGTCCAGGCCTATCCCTCCTCCACCCCCCATCACCCATCCCTGAGATGGCAGGATTGCAAGAGCACCAGAGGTCCTACCCACTAGTGGTATAGTGGCTCCACACCCCGACAGACAATGGCTCCCCCACATCTCCTACATGCAGTGGTGGCTGGCACATCCCACTTCACACCACCACAGACTGCTGCACAGTGTAATCGCAGATCACCTATGTGTACAGTTCACATATGCAGTCTGTGAGATTGCATTGTGTGGCTGGCTGTGGTGGTGTGAGGAGGGACATGGCAGCTGACACTGCATGTTGGGGAGGGGGAGTGAAGGAGGGATCACTGCCTGTAGGGGTAAGGAGGGTGGGGGGCCACTAGATCACCAGGGAGTATACCTTTGCCAGGGGATTGGGGTTAGGGGTGGGGTGAGGAATCTGTGTGGGTGATCAGGGATGGGAGGGCCACTAGATCAACTATGATGGATTAGGGACACCACAGGGGATGGAGGCTGAGGTTACAGTGCCCTAGGGTCTGGCCACTGGTGTGCACACTTTGTGGCATGTCAGACTGGGATGGCACCAGCATGCCCCTGCTGAGGATGGGTCGGGATGCCACACCCATGCCCCCACCACCACATTGCCAGCCCCAGGTTCCTCCTACAGGCCCCTGTCCCACTGTACTCCGGCACCACAAGCCAGTTAGACCACCTCTTTGCTGGTCTAACTGGTGGCCCCCTGTGTCCATGGTGGAATATCTGGAATCCCATTTATAGGGATGTAGCAGTCCTGCCATGGTGCAGACCCACTTGCAACATGGTGCCCTGGGATGTTGGATGCAACCATGTCACAAGTGGGCTTTGACACAGCTATATCAGGCACTGATGCAAGCTGCGCTATGGAATCTCATTTGATGAAAGTTGTATCACAAATGGCAACTTGCATCAAACAGACCTGCTGCAACTTTCTTGTGTAGGGTGCATGGAAGGGAGAATCAGGTCCATTGTGTCTTAAACATCCTTAAATTGACATGTTTTTTCCATTTTCGCAGTTTTCCAGTTTTGCATACTTTGCACCTTAATAACTTAACAACCCTTCAATGGATGTGCATGAAATTTTGTATGCATAATCTCATGGGGTAGTTCTGTTGATGTGGCTACTGTAACTGAGTTTGAACTGCTTAATTGCAACATTGTTTGCCAAAAGAACTAGGGTACTACCACAGTTTGTGACACTACCTTTCCAGATATTTCTGTTTCTTTGCCACTTCATAACCAAAAAAATGGTTTAGGCTTTTGGGCTGAAATTTTCAGGGTACAAAGGACTTGCCCCAAAGATGTGCCTTTACCTGGCTTGGTGGAAAAATGTTATTGTGTGGCAGAGTTATAACACTTTGATGTTTCAGAATTTCCCTAAGGGTAACTTAGTGATGGTTGGGGTACTTTTCAGATGCTATATCTTGAAAAATGCTTCGAGATATAGCTTCGGTGCTATGGGTAGTTTAGTACACCATTGGGTGTACTAAGTTGCTTTGCATGTTACCAGGCTCTGTTTCAAACTGTTGGTGAATTGTAATGAATAGGGCACATATGACCTAGACTGTGCCATACATTATTAACATGGCAGCAGTACTGCTTTGCAGGGCACAGTGGTACCATAACAAACTATGTACTGATGGGAGTCCCACATGCACAAGAGGGACAATTACAATAGACATGGATGGGAGCACAGGGCCTGGAGGGCCCTGTGCCCCCACCGCTCACTATGGACTGATGGGAGTGCAGGGCATGTATGAGAGCATTGGGCCATACCACTCACTATGGACTGATAGGAGCGCAGGGCTCAGAGGTCCTTTTGCTCACACATTGAAATAAAGGACAATTACAACAGGCATGGATGGGAGCACAGGGCCCAGAGGGCTCTGTGCTACTACTGCTCCCATAATCAAATAAGGCTATGATTATACTTTCTCAAAAAGTAAGGAAATTCATTGCAAAAAACTTCATTAATGCACCATTAGGGTTGAGGCATCAAAAGTAGGGAAATACAACTTTAAGGCTCCCAAGCCTAAGACTCCACACCACTGCTCAGGCAGGAACAGGCATTAGGGGTGTGTTTTGGGGTTGTGAACCCTAATGCTCACCCCATTCTCCTATGCTGAATCCATCTTACCATACTTACTCATGGAATAGGGTGAACATTAGGGTTCACAACACCAAAACTCACCCTCATGCCTGTTCCTGCATGCATAGTGGGGTGGAGACTTAGGCTTGTGAGCCCTAAGGTTGTATTTCCCTACTTTTGATGCTTTCAACCCTAATGGTGCATTAATTAAGTTTTTTGCAATGAAGGTATATATATATATATATATAAAACCAGAGGTGCGCCATGGTGCAAACACAGTTGCGCCATGGTGCAGAAAGAGATGCCCCAGCACAACTGTGGGAGCACAGCAGCAGAGCAACAGAGGAGGGCACGGCACAGAGAAGTGACCCAGGGAAGCACAGTGACAGGCCACAGGAGACCACCACCAGCTGGGCACAGCATGGTGCACACAGGCACCCAGACCCTCACCCCAGAACACAACAGTGGCAGAGATAGTAGGCAACAGAGGTGCCAATGGAGGGCCACCAAGGGGGGGCCCCCAGCAAGCTGCAGACTGTGCCCCCTACACACTGAGACCAGAGCAGGCCACTCCCAAGACCATGCAGCCAAGCACACACACCCACCACACACCCCTGACAGCCACCCCATGGGGACCCCAAGACACAGCCACCAATTGAGGAGAGGGACACCACCACAGTGGGACACACCACAGCACACAGCAGTGAATCACAGAAGAACAACATGCGCCTGACACATGCACTCCACAGGGACAGGCACTGGGCCACTGCCGCATGGCTCCTCAGGCCACCTACAAAGCAGATACAGACCCAGGCAGGTATGTCAAAAGATATATATATATATTAAAGAATTGAACTATGTACAAAACAAGGGCATAGGAGAGGGTAGGAAAGTGAGGTAAGGGGATAGGGAACAGGGACTGTACAGTGGGAAGGGGACTGTAGGGGGAGATTACAGCTGGGGAAACAGGGGAATGCTGGGTCAAACCTAGCGGCGGCCACACCCTGCCACCCCTTGCCATCTTTGCTGCCTTTGATCAGCCAGCAGTATCTTGCGCACCTGCAGCACTGCCTCCATGGTGGTTGAGGCAATCAATATTAGCTGCCAGAGCAGCCAGCAGTAAACAGGCATCCTTCACCTCTGCCAGACACCTAGGACATGGGACAGGACAAGTGATCAGTGCAATGTCCCTAGGAATCATGCCCACCCCCAACACGCAATGGACAGTGAGATCACACACCCTGGAGGGCCAGTACTGGCAACCCACAGGGGGGTGGGCCAATGCCAGCCAGCAACATGGCACACCACGACAGTGCACAGTGGTGGTCCCCAACGCACAGTTGCCACCCGACTGTGCAATGGCAGTCACATGGCACAGTGCAACACCACAGCAGCATCAGTGGTGGGCGGGTGCACATCCACCCCACCAACAGCTGGCATGTGTGTCCAATGGATGTGCCACAGTGGCAGGCACCACACACAGTGTGACACACACACACCTGCCATGGCACATGGCACAGGTGGCCATGCCCACACCCATGCCCCTGCCACCCCCATGTACAGTGCGAAGGACCAAGACAGTGCCTACCTGCCCTCTGTAGCCCCACTGGTGCAAGAGTCACTCCTGCACTGCCACCCTGGCCCACTGCGTCCTGCCGTCCTGCCACTGCTGCCACTCTCCTCCTATTTTCAGGCCCTGGGAATGGAACATAGACAGGTACACATCAGTAACCAGCTACAGCAGCTGCCCACTGCCCCCACCCCTGTGCACAGGGTGAGTCCCTGCCTGACACTTCCCACACAGCAGCATTGTAATGCAAGTGGCGGCGGGTGATGCCACACCATGATGTGCATGATGGCAGTGCACCAGAGCAGTGCACTGTCATCATGCACATCATGGTGCCAGGGCATGCCAGGCAGCCTAGCCAGCACCACAGTACAGCACCAGGGCACACATGCAATATGGGCCTACTCACCTGGCTGTGGCACAGTCCCACACCTGACTCACACCTCCAGCCTCCTGAGGTGCTCCGGGTCCCTCCTTGCCATGTCCCCACAGCAGTGGCGACATTGATCCTCCATCCTGGCCACCCCTATGCACTGCTGCAGTGTGGCAACAGTGCCCTGCCACACTGCTATCCGGGGCTGCTGCAGGGGTGCCTGGCCGAAGATTTAGGGTGCCTGGAGCTGGACAAAGGTGACCAGGCTAACCAGTTCCACCTGCATCCAGTTTGCTGCTCTTGGTGCTCTCTACTGCACCACGCGGTGAGTCATAGCCAGTGAGCAAAATCACAGCAGTAAGTGCACATGGCCACAGCATGCACCAGATGCGCGATCCAAGGGGACATGCGCTGTGTCTGCCCATCACACAGTTTCAGACATGAGTGGCATGGGTGTGACTGGGCAGGGTCATGGGTGCAGGGGTCACCCAGGGCAGAGGTCACAGCAGGGGTCAGGGTTCGACCACCGTACAATGCACACATGCACAATAGCAGGCCTGATGCACCATGGCCCCCATCATGCAATTGGCACACAGTGCATGATTGGTGACATGACACTATCTGGCGCATGCATACTGCAGTCCTACGCAACGTGACTGGCTCTGGAGCAAACTCATTGCACACAGAGCAAATTTGCGCTATTCAGCCACCACATGCAAATGAGCTTATCAGCCAATGTGTGGTGCACCGGGGGAATTAGCATGTCATTACCATTGTGCCAAAGCTCATTTGCATGCAATGCGCTATATTAGCACCACAGAACAGCACAGGCCATAGACTGGTTTTGCATCCTTTGAGGTGGGTTGCGTGTGCCACTGCAGCTCCCTGGGAGCAGATAGCACAGTAGGGTAGGATGCTACAGAGGGATGCTGCCACTAACACACTGTGCTATCTCTGTCCACAGGAGGCTACATGTCCAGACGTGAGGAGGGTGAAGAGCATGAGGACCGTGAGCCTGCTCATAAGCGCAGGCCCAATTTCACTAAGGATGAGAAAGAGGCCCTGTTTGATGCCTACCTGGACAGAGAGCCACTGTTGAGTGGTGCCACAGGTACACCACAGGCCAGGGCTGGGCCTGGGAGGAGGTAGCTGGCTATGTTAACCAGCATGGCATCCACCAGCGGTCAGCACAGGAGTGCCATAAAAAGGTGGAGACAGACAGAAGGCACATAAAGGAGAAGGTGTCAGCCATCCATGTCTCCCAGATGGCCACCGGAGGAGGGATCTCCTGATGCGCCACCGCTCACGGCACAGAAGGAGTTGGTGGCAGCCACCATGCACTGCAGCTCGGTGGAGGGTGTGCCTGTAGGGGGATTCCAGATGGGTGGTAGCCCATCACTGTGTGGTAAGTATGTCAGCCATGCATTGCTGGTGGCACAGTGGGTGTGTACACGGGCATGCTGGCATGCATGCATGTCCTGTGCATGTGTGTGCAACAACATGCATGCCATGCTACTGGACACATGCAGTGGCAGTTTGGGAGGAGGCACATGTGGGCATTGCATCTCTGACACACCTTTCTTCTCATTCAGTACCATCATGTCTGCGTGCAGAAGATGGGGTGCTGGCAGCAGCCATGGATGCAGGACCAGCTCCAGGGGACCAGCCTTCCACCTCCACAGGCATCCGGGGGCCTGATAGGCTGCAGCACACCACCACAGTGCAGGTGGATATCCTGAGTATGGGGTTGGATGAGGCCCTGGATGTGTTCCTGTGGGATGCCAGTCTTCGTGTCCTCTGCATGGAGGCAGAGATCGGGGCGGGATCTGACGATGATAACGACATTACCATCATCCGGGACAGCATGGGTGATATTGTGGGGGAGATGCCCATGCCAGCCACTGACACCAGCAGCATGCCAAGTGACCTGCCAGTGGGGAAACAGCTGTCTGCCACCACTATGGGTGCAGCTGCTTGCAGTGACACTGCTGTGCCCTGTGGTGGTGGCGCAGCTGTACAGGTGCTGGACAGTGTTCAGCAGCTGGATGGACAACTGCAGCAAGCTGTGGGTGCCACAGGGCAGCCGGATGCTGGGTCCGCTGCTGGGGCACCAGCTAGGGACATTCCCCATGAGGACCCCACTGTGCAGCGTCCGCCAGAGAGGGGGGGCTGTGCAGCATGGCCAGTCACCACAGGAGGGTCGGAGTCCTGCCTGGGATCCCCAGGATGCTGACCTGCTGGCTGAGCACACCTGTTTGCTGTGGGCCTCCATAGAGCAACAGGTGCTGCTTGCTGCTGGGGTGCTTGCACTGCATGTGGAGGTGCACCAGTTGGCTGAGCAGTGTGGGAGGGGCACTGAGCAGCTCCTGGCGGTGGATGCAGTGCATGCAGGAGGCCACGACTGCACCCTGAATCGCATTGCCAGTGCGATAGCGGATGACTTTGTGATGCTGGCTGCCACAAGCCATGGCTGAGCACCACTGACCCTATGCAATGCACTGTCCACCCCATGCTCCTTGCATCGGATGACACCCACACTGTCGACACTGGGCTCTGATGCTGACATCCCAGGCATGCCTGGGGCATGCCTGTTTGGGCACCTACACACCCCTGCATGAACCCAGTCATGGTCCCACATTTCAACCCCTTGGGGGCTGTTGCTAACACCTCCTGTGGTTGATGTGCAGCCTGTGGCTACTGATCGGCCCCAGCATGGCTGCCCCATGGCTGTGGTGGCCGTGGTTCCATGCAGCAGCCCTGATGTGCATGCTGCCCTGACCGCAGTCTGCAGCTGCTGCCCTGTGCAAGCATTGGTGGCATGTGTATGTGCATACCTCTGGCGTGGCACCTGTGTGTCATGCCGCATGCTGCCTGTGTGTGTGCTTACCCAGCCACTGAACCATGTGTTGTGGGTGTAATGAGGGCAGTTCAGCACCGGTTGCACCTGTGCTCCAGTGCTATGCATCTGATCCCCACCACATGCCAACGCCTAGGTGTGAACATGTGTGTGTGTGTGTGTGTGTGTGTGTGTGTGTGCTGCTGTGTGTGGCTGTGTGCCACTGACTCCCCTACCCCTGCACCATGCCTCTGTGTGTGCATGCCCAGAGCCATGCATGCCCCTGCATGTGTGCTGTAGCTGTGTGTGTGGCCCATGCATGGGTTGCGCGTCGCCTACCTGCTTGCACGGAAGTGCTCCTGTGTGATGGAATCCTGATGTTGGTGTGCCTGCCTTTGCAGCTGGGGATCCCTCCTCCCGGGGGGGGGCTGTCCACCACCCTCTGGCCCATTGCCTCTGTCGTCCCCACTACTGTTGCCCTCATCAGCCTCGACAGCTATCCCATGATCAGTGACCATGTTGTGCAGTATGCAGCAGGCCAAGAATAGGCCACAGGCTTTCGAGGGGCTGTACTGAAGGGCACCGCCAGACCTGTCTAGGCAATGGAACCATACCTTCAGCATGCCAAATACATGCTCAATGATGCTGCACGTGCTGGGTGTGCCTTGTTGTAGTGTTCCTCTGCAGGGACGGCGGGTGCCAGTAGAGGGTGAGCAGCCAGGACATCAGTGGATAGATGCTGGCCCTTGTGTGGACAATTACATGCTTAGCCCTCTGCCATCCTTTGCTGTGCCCCTTGCCTGTCCCTGGTGTCCAAGCCAGCATGCCCACCCTGGCCTCCCCATCCCATGGCCTGCTCTGCCAGTCACCCCTTGCCTGTGCCATACTTACCCACTAGGTGGCCCATGGGGATGTACCCATGTTCAAACCCGCAGCACAGCATAGAGCTGTGCCAGATGAACACATCATGTGCACTCCCAGGGTGTGTGGTGCAGACATTGGTGATGCGCCCTGTGGCATCGCATACCACCTGGCAGTTGATGCTTGGACTCCCTTTCCTATTGATGTACGTAACACCCTCGGGACCAGGTGGCTTGCAGATGCCCAGGTGGGTGCAGTCAATGGCCCCAATCATGCCAGGCATACGTGCTACCCTGTGGAAGTCCTGCATGGTTGCTGTACACTCCGCCAGTGTGCTGGGGAAATGGATGTATTCCAAAGCATGTGGCAGCAGAGCATTAAGGAACTGTGTGACAAGGCAGGATGTGGCTGACTGGGTTATGCATGTGGTGTCCCCTCTTGCTCTCTGGAAGGTGCCCGTGGTGAGCAAGCACATGACGGATGTCACCTTCATCTCCACGGACATGGCATGGCTCCGTCTGGTGGGTGCCTGCATCTCCTCACTGCACAGCTCACAGAGCTGCCTCAGAATAGTTCAGGTGGTACCAGCCCACTATCTCCATGTCACTGTAGTTCTCAAAGGTGATGATGGCATGGTACCACCTGTGTCAGACATACCACCGACGGGCCCTTTCTTGGCCATGTCGCTGTTCCTCCTGCCCCATCACACCCCTTATTATGGCCTCCATCATGAAGGACACACTATCCATGGCCCCTGATGTCCAATATCACCCTGGGCAGTTGGCTGCTGCAGGCTGTGTGCCACCCTGGTGCACTGCATGGCTGTGTGTCTGCCTGTGTCTCTCACTCTCTCTGCCCCTGTCTCCCTCTCCACTGCCACCTCTGTTCCTCTCCCTTTGTGTCTGCCTCAGTCTGTCTGTCTGTCATTCGCTCCGTCTCTCTCTCTCTGTCTGTCTTTCTTTCTCTTTGTCTGTCTCTCTCTTTCTCTCTCACTCCCTCTCACCTGGCATAAGTGCTTTCTGTGTGCTTGTGCCCTGTATTTGTAGGAACAAGTCTGCTCAATGCATCTCTGATTTGTTCCGCACTTGCTCCATGGTTCCACAGTTGAATATCGCACTGCGCTGGATATTCATGGGCACGCCCCCTGCACTTGCACCTGCATTCATTATAGTTACACATTGGTGCAATGAGATTTGTGATGCGCACTGGCTCCTGCTGAATATCGCTTCTTGGTGCAAGTCCGCACTTGTGCCAGTGCAACTCAGTTGCATCATGCGCAACTGCTTTGAATATCTGGGCCAGAGTATTTTTTGCTCTCACCTACAGCCTAAACAATGTGGAATTTTTTCAAAGAATTTTGAAGTTTGAAAGGGCCTTTGCAAAGGATGTGCCTTTCGGAGGTTTGGTAAAAAAAAAAATATATTATAGGGTTTTAGAGTTAACAATGTTTAAGTAAACATTCAAGTTTGACCATAAAGTAAAACCTTTTCTGAAGTGCTTCTTTTCATGATTTTATCTCTCATGCTGAAATTAATACTGATCATGACAGATGCCATTTTTTCCTACTTTTAAACTCACTAATATTGAAAATACATAAACTTGAACCTAGCTAAATGCGTCTTGTTCTGCTGTTTGTTTTTTTTAAAAAACTTGATACAAACACCTTTTCTGGGCACCGCAAAATCCAGGGTGCCCAGATTTGTATGAGGAGCCGTTCACCCACATTCTCTATATGGGAACAGTGGGCCTTACTTGAGTTCTGAAGCTGCAGTTGGAAGTCATCCTGTGGGCTGCAGTGACAGCAGTGAGCCAACTGATCCCTGTCTTGTTCTCACCATCTGTACACCTCTCTCTTTCTCTCTCTCTCTCTCTCTCTTGTTCTCTCTCTCTCTCTCTCATTAATTACATTCATTAAGCAGATGAGGGTGCCCACCCGATACTGCTTCCCCCACTCCAGGTCACCCGCCTGCATTTCCCAGTATTTATCTTCATAGTATTAAAGATAAGTGGATCGGGGTGCTCACCCCCAGTACTGCTTCTCATGCCACCGCCCCTCCAGGTCGCCCATCCCCATTGCCACAAAACTATCCAAATAATGAGGTGCTTATTCCCCAGTGTCATATTTGATCTGAAATAAAGAAAATCACCCCTCAATGACTTTTGTTTTCTTAAAGATCATATGCAAAGGTCTAAATAGTGCTGCTGCTGCATGTTATAGCATTGTAAATGGTCTGTGGAATGTAGTGTGCGGCAATTTGTCCATTAAAAGTTAATGTTTAATAGATTTCATTACCATTATTTGTTGTGCTCGTTCCCAGCGATTGTACTTCAGTTGTTGAGATGCAGGGCGATGCAAATGCTCATTTGCATACAGCGCGGTGACGTCATTAGGTGTGTGGCCCATTTGACAGCTGTGCACGTCCTTTTTCCCACCGTATTTCTGTGTCAGTCATTAATTCAATCGCTGCCTATAAATTTATTTCTACATTGTTAGGAGGTACTTCTATGTGTTACCAGCTTGATTTTTACTAACATACGTTTAACAAGCTTGTTTTGCTGCTTCAACTCGGGGAAGTGATCACTGTGTGTTCTCCTGGTACTGTAGCTTGGCTGTCAAATTGACAGTAGCAATAGTAACCCACGGTGTCCCTATGTAATTTGTCATTGATCAGTGTACTTCTTTTTTTTATGAATGTCTGCCTTTCTTTTTATGTGTCTCTTCACCTGTTGTGGTAAATGTTTTATTGGTATTTCATTCATAGTGCTTTCCACGTTATGATTTGGAGCGTCTCATAATGGTATCGTGGTACCCTGACAGGATTCTGTCTGTACAGTCATACTCAGTGTTCACCGCCAAAAAAGTAATCTGTTTGGATTTATTTCACTACCGATTACAACCCATCATGTTTACATCTTTCTGTATTGCACAGAAAAATGCCGTGAAGCGCCACTACCAAAAAGGACCTGGCAGTAAGTCTGCATAACCAGGACACATAACTGCAGAACAATTGAGCAATATATCTGACAACTTCATAAATGTTATGGACATGTGTAAATTTTTTTTTTTTTGCGCAGCTTGTGACCGAGGAACTGTCAGCTTAGTTTCCCTACTGCCGCTTCCCGTTATTTTACAGTATGATTCTGCAGGGTTACTAGTCTGTAATGAATGAAATGCACTGACATTCTTCTTATACTCACAGAATTAGTCACTGTTTAGCATTCCATCCTTCAAAGTGACACCTGCCTGCAGCAATCAATGGGGCATATGTTACTATATTATATTCTGTCACTGCAGTTCTTTATTGTTATCTGTTGTCCTCTGCGCTTTTTTTCTTTCCTTGTGTCACACTTTATTGCACAGCTGTAAGTGTCATTGTATGTCTCATGTCATATACTGATACCAGTCTGTGTTTCAAACTGCATTGTCTAGTTATGTCCCCCCCCCCCACATCCAATTCACCATCTTGGTGCGATTCATGCAGTGATCACCTTCTGTGTTAGTTCCTAACCTGGTTTCAGCATGTTATAACAATTACTTTTGTACAACTATTGTCAGCCTCATAACACTTGTTGTACCACTTCATCTGAGTGTCACTTGCAATGTGCAACTGTACATGTATCATGATACCAGTAACGGTGATGCACTGTATGTTCCTGTGATATTACAGTTTCTGTCACTGACTTTACAAGTCATTTGGACATCTATTCCTGTTATGTCACACACCAATGCAGTGTGTCACAATGATCCAATTATAACTATATGTCACTTTATTAAATTTTTTACAATATCATAAATGCCAAAAAATACCACTGACATGTTCATGTGGTACAATTTCAGTTTGTTACCATCTGTCTCACCTTCCCCCAGGGTCGACCTTGAAAAAGACACTTATTCTATCAATGGGCCTAACATGTCAACAAAAATTCTATAAATAAGTAATAGAATAAATTCCTCAATTATTTGCACATGTGTCACTTACTGCAAGAAAGTGATGTGATTCTATGAATCTGTGTGACACATTGCATTACTTACTTGTGCGATATAGGTTCTAATGACATGATTGTTCTGCATTCCACAGTAGAGACAGATCTTGTTATAATCCATAACAGAATTTAGTTACCATAACTGATAGGCAAATTTATGCATATAGGACCAAAGAATCCCATGACAGAGTATTACCTGGGTGGAGTCCTACTATCTGCTTCACAGGGGGAGAAGGACCTGGTACTGATGGTCACTATTGACCTGAATCACTCCTCACAGTGCAAGAAAGAAGCAAAGGCAAACAAGATGCTGGGATGCATAGCTAGGGGGATCAGAAGTAGGGTACATGACTTTATACTGCCCTATTACAGATGACTGGTAAGTCCGCATCTATAGTATGGAGTTTACTACAGGTGCACACACCTGAAAAAGGACATTAACCTTATGTAGAAGGTACAGAGGAGGGATACAAAGATGATAGCAGGTCTGCAGGGCAAGGCATCTGAGGAGAGGTAGAATGCACTGAACATGTATTCCTGGGAAGACAGGACAGCGATACAGGAGACATGACTGCGACATTCAGGTACCTCAAAGGAATAAATAAGGTGGATAAGGAGAGTATATGTAAGCTGAGTGTCAACCATATCAGAAGGTGGCACAGTCTGAAGATGGAGGGTGGTAGGATTAGGAGGGAGGTCAGGAAGCACTTCTTCACAGAGCAGGTGGTGGACACTTGCAATGTGCTGCCGGAAGAGGTAATGTCATTGAAGACAGTTGGCAGCTTTAATAGGGGCTTGGACAGGCATGGGGGGAATGTAAAAATCGTTGGTAGGAAGGATGGGAGGAGTGGGTAGTGAGGGCAGGTCCATTAGCTGAAGCTGCGTACCCTGCAATATGAGCAGCCTTGAGAGAGCAAATGTCCATCTTCTGCTGGCTTCTTCGTATGTTTGTATTGGACTGCTAAGTGAGGAACTGAGGTGGCAAGTGTAATATATATATACAATGGTACTGAGTAAAATTGCTATTGTACACAATTCTGTATTGATGACCTACGTTGTCCTACAGATGCACTATGATCCATTACAATTCTAAAACACTGTGCCAGTGAAGAAATACTTCCTAATATTTCCCACAAACGTTCCCCCTACACCTGCAATTCATGCCCCTTACTTCTTGCATGTAGCTTGCATGACAAACTGTGATAGACGGTCATGTATCAAGATAAATAGATCACGATTCCCTCTGACGGCACATTTCACCTCCACATCCGCATCCAGTGTGCTGAACACATCCATGTTTTGCCGTGTACTACAGTGTAAATCATAGTGCACCGTGTGTTCTACTACTCTTTTGTCTACTAGTAAGATCACACAGTATTTTGTGTGTAACAACAGTTTCGATGACTGTCTCTTGCATGTCATCCCACATGTTAACGTCATGGACTAACAGTGCTTACATACTAACAGGTTCCAGCATCTTATATGACTTTGCTTATTCATGATTAACATTCCACATTTACATTTCTCTTTGTAATATCACTGAATCGTTTATGCTATTATTTTTCTGTTCCTCCCTGTTTTCAAATCAGTGTTGCAGTGAAGCACTGTCGTGCCATGGGATGCAACAATGGTAAAGACTACAAACGTAGTTTTTATCGATTCCCAAAAGATCCCAAATGAAGAAAGCAGTGGGCACAGGCTGTGAAGCATGCTGGATGGCTGCCTACAGACCATACTGTTATCTGTGCTGATCATTTCACCGATGATCAGGTTGCTATTTCTCAAACTCTGTTGGATATCTGTTGGTTTCATCCCTGGTCAACGAAGACTGAAATTGGATGCTTGTCCATCAGTTTTTGCTCATAACTCCATAAAGCCATCATGAACCAGCATTGTTGTTCAAAAAAGAAGACTAGAGGTATATTTCTCACATGTATTTTATTAGCTATGTATCATGTGATTGCATACAGTACTGCAATATTTCAATTTCTCAATATTTCTTTCAATAGGTTCTTGGACATCTTGGCTTGCTGCCTTGTCAGTCCTTCACTGCAAGTACCGGTACACATTCCATCAACTGTGAGCAACACGAAAATGCAGAAAATACATCTTCTGGATCCTGTGAAATGCTAGATGTTGTTGCACGACAGTCACCACCACCAACAATTTCTCACAGTGATGTTACTGGTCATCTGACAGACTCAGGATGTCAGACCTCACGTACTGTGAGTATTACTGTCCCTAAATAAGCACTACAACTTGCAAGGTTACATGCACTGTATGCATGAATAAAACATTGATTTGGGTATCCAATTGAATTTGCTAGTGGTCAGGTAGAGGAATGAAAAGTCTCACCTCCTGCTTCCTATGTGTCACAGGGAAATGTGATAGTGGCAAATGTCATGCTCATATAGTGCCATGCTGACTTACTAACATGACTGCAGAATAGGAATAACAGTCTTTGTAGTCTGCTCTCTTTTCAGCGCCCACACTGAGGGCAGATTATGGTGTCCTTCCGTTTTCCCTTCTGTTATGCTGTCCTCAGTCGCATGTGTCCCACCTGCATTGTACTTGGTCATTCCCCCTCCACCTGTCCAATCCCCTCCTAAACCTGGCCATAGTCTCTGCTTCTACCAGCTCCTTCAGCAGTGCATTGAATTTGCTCCACCACCCTTTCAGTGAAATAAGACATCCACCTCTCCCCTCTGATCCTGCCCCATTGTAGCTTACGCCTGTTTCCTGTCATTTTTCCATGTCTCCTCTTCCTTTGTACAATCCCAGCTCTGCACCCCTTATTGATCCCCTTTGTAAGCAATAAGACATGGCAGTGTTGTCATAGAACGGATTTTAACAATCTTAAAATCTCTTCCATGATCACTCCGTGAGTGTCTTACTGCTCATTGTTAAGTCACAGTAGCTGCCTGCAAACCATCTTATCTCTCCTATTCTCTGTCCGATCACGACTCTCTCCATTGATCCTCTCCTGTCTCTGTAGTCTGTCTCTCGATTCCACATCCCTCTTTCCTCCCCTGGTGGCATCTGGTATCATTAGCGATTACTAGTCCTTGATTGATCCAGACTCAGGCATCTTATAATCTGTTCTTCTCAGTGCATCCTCCTCCCAGCTGCCTATTGTCCAAGTACCAGTTTGGACCAGTAACCCCCCTATCCTATCATTGAGGACACCCTCCATCATCTTGATGACCTCTCCCTTTCCCCAGTCTCATGAGGGACCCTCATCTTCACCGCTCCCATCCCTTCCTCCTGTTTCACCATGCTCCACCACAAAAACATAGGACCTCCACTATAACAAACAGTGAAAGAATGTGAAAAAAGTTTCCATAGATACATTAATGAAAGGAGGAAATCCAGAGGTGGTATTGCTAAGATAGAAGGGGATAAGGGGGTATGTGACGTTGAGAACCATGTCAAAGCATCCTTCCTAAATAGATGCCTCTGCTCAGTATTTACTGAAGAGAACAGCTCTGCACCATGGGCGGGGGGGGCTCCCTTCACCAAACAAGACAAAACCTGAAGCAACCTATAGGCTGGGAAGGTGGTTGTTTGCAGTCATAAGGGAAGAAAGATAAGTGTGCATCATCATCACCGATCACCTGAAATCCTACAAGCAGATCAGTAAAGCATTAGGTTACGATAGAGGGATGTTGGGGTGGATTAGTAGAGGTAGCACAAGTTTGAAGAAGGAGGTAGTAATCCCTCTTTACAAGACACTGGTTTGCCAACATCTGAAGTACTGTGTGCAGTACTGCAGTTCACACCTTCACAAGGACATGAACCAGATTTATGTTACAGATAATGTCAACAAAATGCTGGAGGGACTGCATCACAAAACACACCAGGACACATTAATGGAGGTGAAGTTTTGCACAGAAAGGGTGCTTGATGCATGGAACGGCCTACCTCAGGAAGTGGTGGATATGAATAAAGTTCAGGGCTTCAGATAGGCATGGGATATGCATAAGGGAGCAATACAGATGAGTATGAATACAAAGGTCATTGACAGAGCAAAGGCTGATAGCACATTTATAAGGTAGAAAAAGAAATGGACAGAGTGGATGGAGCTTGCGGAACTTATGTGGCGTCAGCTTCTATGTTTCTATGTTTGCTAATCCACAAAATGTGACCAGTGACAACACAGTGGCAAACGGATTCTCATGAACTAATATATGTACATCTCAGCTTGGGAGTACATCAGGTTTATGAGCTTGATTTCTTATTTCTTTCAGGAAACTCAAAACAAGGCAACACAGACTGCAAAGTACATGCCCCATGGTCTGCGGAAAACAAAGTTCTCAAGAGGTAAGCAGGGCTTTGAACCTCGGTATAAGCAGTGGTGTTCAAATTTGTACATACCAGGAAGAAAAAGTCTTGTTGATACTGCTACACAGTATTGTGCTCCCCATGAAAGTGAAGAATATGTCAATGACAGTACCATCATGTATGGAGACAGTGACGACGAAGACTCTGATGAAGACTTCAAGTATGATTCGGCTGATGATCCAGAATGGACAGTCGAAGATTTCATAAACACTGACTTTGATTCAGACAACGAAGACAGTGTTAATGATAAAACCAATACATAAGTTTTCAGTGCACCCTTGTTACAGTTTCTTGCATCTCTTAGGAAAAACAATAAAACATTCCATGGCACTGCGCATTAACTGGAGAACTACATAACATGTGCTCTTCAGCATTCGAGTTTTGAACCCTGTACACACTGTTTTATGTTTTGGATTGGAAAAGGGAAATCCTAATTAGCCTTTATTCACTGTGTGCAGTTTCACTGTTCCTTTCATAGATGTTCCGAACTTCATTCGGATGTACCTGCCGAGAACCAGCGAACCTTTATCATTTTTGAGAACATGTTACTTGCCCTCACAGACATGCTTCCAATGTTTTGGACATTGTAAAGTTGTGCTGCAGTGACTTTTTGGCACTATGGCAGTGCTCGAGCATGTGTGTGTCAACAGTCATCGGAGGAGATGGGAGACACAGCCCAAACTTGGCCAGCTGCCAACAGGAAATCTGATGATGGCCTGTGGAATATTTTTCAGTGGTGGAAGCCCAGTACGCATGCTGAATTTCTTCAAACATATTAATATGCCGCACATATCATTGTGAACATGTAACCTAATGCAAGCGACCTATTTGATACCTTCCACTCGTGATGTGTGGAAACGGCACCAGGATAACATGTTCAATGAGTTACGTGGAAGGCCAATCAAACTTGGAGGGGATGCCCGGTGCTGTTCCCCTGGGCATGCTGCCAAATTTGGGTCATATTCCCTAATGGACCTTGTTCGTTCAAAAATAATTGACGTCAAGCTTGTTCAGGTAATCAGTCAAGATTGTTTTTATCTGACTGTGTTTGTACTGTTCTTTCTATGTCTCCATCATCTTCCATTCTTATAGGTGGGGGTTCTAGCTGAGTTGAAATTCATATTATTCCTTTTATACCATCACACAGAGAAATGAGGTTTCCAGCTCAAATTTATTTATTTATTTATTTTAGCTTTTGTTGACTGGGTAAGTACACTAGACAAGTATTATGCCTATTTTCAGGAACGACCCGGGAGAGTACAACATAGGGATACAGACATTATTAACAGTAGAGAGTAAGTACAGCATGACAACATGTGGGAGACAGTAACATAGTCCAGGGGTGTGGACTTTCATAATACAACTTAGAACTGTTGAGGTTAATGTACCCACGGGGTGAGTAGGTCACCTACAGATTACAACAAAAAGCATATACACATTTTTCACGTTAGAAACAATTTAGAAAGGCAATGTCCAGGGAACCTTTGCATGGGCAGTATGCCCTGGGTCAAGTGCCCTGGTATAGTGGTAGAGTCAAGGAGAACAGCAGGAGTTATCGGGTAGTATCTGAGGGAGGCAAGCTTTGAGCCGGAAGAGCAGCACGTATAGAAATTCTCAGGGAGGCTTAGGGCAATCACACACAGAGGCCAAGTTTCAGGAAACCCTGGAGGAGTTACAAGCGCAGGTGGGAGGAGGCAACAGGTCTGCACTGGAAGGGAGTTCCAGAGCTCATTCGTGGTTGGCGAAGTCTGCCACCCATGAGGTGCGGATGGAGGGGACCTTGAGGCATCCCGGGGCCTGGGACCTGGTGGTAGGTTGTGGTGTCAGTTAGTGGCAGGAGCAGAGAGCCAGCTCTGGGGGTGCCAGTTCTGGCCACTTTGTCCGTGAGGCAGCCCACCCTGAAGTCAGGTACCTGGCTGGGAGAGCCATGAAGTTTATCGTATAACTCACAGTGATGGGTGAGGCGGGGACAGCAGGGCAAGCGACAGATGTTGTTGTATATCGTGTGCCACCGAGTAAAGGTGAGTCTGGGGGAGGCGGCGAATAGGTGCTGCCATAGCTGAGAGAGGAAGAAGGACACCTTCGCGAGGGCTAGTCTAGCCGCAGTGTGAGGTTGAACTTGGCCCTGTAGGCCAGGCCCAGCTGCAGTTAACTGCCCTACAGATGTTTAGGATGTGACTACCCATGTCGAGTTGGGGGTCAGGGTGGCCCCTAGGTATTACAGAGTTCACTATGGGGAGGGGATCCATTGGGACAGGAAATCTTTAACAAAGCCGACGAGGTTTTGAGTTTGGCTGTTGAGCCAAGAGCATGGCCTGAGTTTTTTCAGATTCAGGACCAGTTTGTTCTCGATGATCCAGGTTTGAACTTTATTTAAAACCCTGGACAAAGACCTTGTTGAGAGTAGCGACATCTCGGGTATGAGCCAGGATCACCAGGTCGTCCGGCATAGGAGGTGGTACTGCAGGTGGAGGTCACCATGGGTAGCAGTTGATAAAGAGGAAAAGAGGAGAGCCCAGTACCGAACCTGGGGACACCGAGGTCACTGGAAGGGACTCTGAGAGGACTTTATTGAAACAGGTCCACTGCATTCTGCCATGCAGGTAGCCCATAAGCCAATTCATGGCGAGTGGGGAGAGACCGAGTGACCACAGTTGTGAGCAAAGCAACGTGTGGTCAACGAGATCAAAGGCTTTGGACAGGTCAATAAATATGGCTCCAGAGAGTTTGCCCTGATCCATGGCTGATCTTATTCTGGATGCTATGCTATGGAGCTTGAAGGACTAAAAAGAAGCATTAATACTGTTAAGTCTGCTGGCTTAAAAATCCAAAGCCTTACCACGGATAGACATGTCAGTGTGAAAAAACACATGCGCGAGCAAGAGCCCAGCATTACTCACTGGTTTGATGTCTGGCATGCGGCAAAAGGTGATTATGTCTACCGCCTTAAGCAGATAAACAGAGAATGGCAACTGAACATTTCTGTCTTTTAATATTTTCTGTGTTTGATTTCACCATGAAACAGGAATCAAGAAAAAACTTGAGGAGAAATCCAGACGAGCAAACTGTAGAGTGCTTGGCCGCTGGGCAAAGCCTATTTCCAACCACTTGTATTGGTGCGCTAACTCAAGCAGCAGAAATGGTGACCTTGTTGTTGCTAAATGGAAATCCATTTCTAATCATGTGGTCAACATTCATGTGCATGACAGCAGTGAGTATCCAAACTGCCTTCATGGTGCACTGGAGGAACGGGAGTGGATTGAGAAAGGTTTGTTGTTATCTTTTATTAGATATTTTGCCATATAAGCTTATTGAAATATAGTGTAACTGTCATAACATTTCTGCTTTTATGGCATTCCAATACTTTTACACCACTTACTAGTACCTGCCCTTCGCTATTCAGTATTCCCCCAGAGATGTACGTCTCCAGGCCCAGGCTGTCATTACTGGGTCATGCCAATTCATGGTATGTGTTTGGTCTTGGTTTTTATCCCAGTACCATGCCACTGCAATAGGTGCAGCATCCATCTCCACCTCTGTGGGGTCAGCAAAGCATCCTTAGTGTGTACCAAAACCATCCAGTTGTGCTGGCAAATGCAGCCCAAACACCACCACCCTCCCTGAGGAAGGAAAGCAGTCCTCTGGATGCTCAGCTGTTACCTCCTGCAGACAATACATAAATGACCCTACTCTTTCTTTAAGTTAAAGCAGTGGTATGTCACGAGGTGCGGCATTTGCTTCCTCAACTATGAGGATCACGGGATTGGATATCATTGCGTAATCACAGGTAACTGCTCTGTAGCTTAGGTTTCTTTTTATTTTTCTCATGTATAATTTGAAGGAATACATGTGCAACATTTATGTTGCACAGTAACAATTCTACACTGTGAACATGGATGCACAACTGAAGTGGCACACTACCATTTGTGTCTGTGCATTGTAGGTAGTAGAGCGCACAAAAAAATGGAGGTTATTGCCTACAACAACCTACTAATGAAGGACATCAGACGACTATCTCCCACAGAGCAGACATCATCTCTTGAATCCTTCCACAAGGTTCTGCTTTTCTTTGTTCCAAAACTTACGCATTTCTTCTATGACAGTATGGAGGCATGGTAGGTTGACATGACATACGTATGATCTGCATACTGTTCTTACTTGCTGGTATCAGAAATGTATATAGATAGATAAATGGGGTGCCTAAAATCATAAAAAAGTAGTTGATAACATCGCTGCTATTGTCTTCATTGACACATCACTTGCGTACTGAACCACTTATTTGAAGCTCCATGATTACACTGTATATTAGCCAATTGCAGTATCTGCTGAGAATGGTTGAAAGTAGGCAGCAACCTCCATGGGGTGGGTGAGTTTTCAACAGAAGTAGTTGAACTGCCTCTTTATTTTTGTTATTATAAAAGGGTCTGAGAAATGGAGCTTTCTGATTGGCTGCAAACATTCTAACAGCCTTATGTTAATCTTTATTAACATATATGTGAGAAACTAACCATATGTTGAACAAGGTTTAACACTGTTTAAAAATATGTTTTATTATAATAGCAATAAGACACTCCCAGGGATTATGTTAATGGTCACTTAATCACCCTCTAGGGGCATATGGCACTCGGCTACACCTCGTGCCACATTAGACCCCTAGAAGGTGATTAACAGACCATTAACATAACCCTTGGTCATGCCTTATTGCTTAATTACTGACTGACTGTGCACAGTCCCACTGCATGGATAACATATATTGTTTCTTACAGACTGCTTATATCAGCAATGCATTTTAATGAGAATTCGAGCAGGCCTCAAAGAATTAAAAATGATGGACAGAAGCAGTAGACAGTATCATTTCCTAAATACAGAAGAGGAGCAGTGACAGTGAAGGAAGTAAAAATGCCAATCACATATGGTAAGTGCCATACTTTTATAGTGCTGCAGTCATAGCACATTTAAGACAATGTGGCACAGGAGGTGGCATCCTGTAACTCAGCACTGTCATTTAACAGGTGATGTGAGTTTCTAACTGGTGATGCGCAGACTTCAGGCACCTAATCCCAGACCTCGAGCCACACCGATGACCCCTGTTTGGGAATGAGCATAGGTCACCACTGCTAGTCGGGGTGTGAGGAGAAGGATCATACATCCTTTGGACTCGTGTCCTTTTCGGGGATTGTGGGTCTTGTCCAGGTCGGACATGTCTGTGCCGACCTGGACACTAGCATGGGCTGTGTGGTTTGGGGGAACAACAGATACAGTACAAAACAAAAACAATTTCATTACTGTGTGTGTGTGTGTGTGTGTGTAACAATGACAACCATCTGTAATGAAGGCACAGGACCTGTGTTATTAAAGAACAACATTTTTCACATTATTCAAACAATTAACTTTCAAAAAGAGAATATATGTTTTTCAAGCAACGGTAATATAGTGGCCATTTTTCCAAGCCCAATAACACCCTCCAGGGAGTGCGGTACTGTGCCCTGTGCGGTATAAGGCACTTGTGTGGTCGGCACAGTACAATACCGCCACACCAAGTCAGGTATTATTAAGCTACACAATGAAATGTCTCCATATACATTTACATTGTATTTATTCTAGTCATACACAGCATATGTGAAACAGTTAACATTTGAGGTTTTCAAGATGCATGAGAAACATCCCAGTTATCACCTGGTGAAAGAGGCCATGCCACCACGTTCCATACCTCCTCCACTTTCATCACGGTTTGAGAAACAAGATAAGGAACTGCTTGCTGAACAACATCGCACACACTTCAACAAGCCTGGGAATGAAGGTTAGTATTGATGTATAAATCATAATGAGGGCACAGTTGCATTTATCAGTAATGACAGTAATATGGTCCACTTGCCATGCCCGAAAGTGTTTTGCAGTCGGGGCAGCTGAACCTTACTGTGTATCGCTGCCATGTAACTTAACGCGTCACCAGGTGATGAAATGAAAGTGACATCATGCGCAACAGTGCTTACAAAACTTGGAAAGGCGGCTTGGGTCATGGTGTGTTTCGGTCCTCTTTCTTTTTGGTTTGTAATTTCACTATGCTGCCTTGAGGCTGGACGGGCTCCACACTGAGCAGCAGACATTGTCAAGAGTGTGAATGCATGCAGCATTTGCTTTACTGTGTCCTACCATGTCTACAATGTATGAGTCGCGCCATGTACTGAATTATCCTGCATTGCGAAGTACAGGACCCCGTACCCACACACACTATAATTTCTAATTCAGCATAACAGTCCATTTTGTCTTTAGTTGTGTATAATTTTAGTTCTTCATGACATTGTCAGTATAGTGACATAAAGACCATTCAAACAAGTGGTGCAGTACTGATTAATAGTATGTGGTTACGGATTATTATAAATAGAAAGCCGTGCCTTTCAAAATCTTGCTGTAGGACACTTCAAAGGTCAAACAAGCTCTTGTACTATTGGTCTCTTGTCACATCGATAGTGCAACAACCTTTTTACCTTGCCCTGTCACCTGATTGGCTCAGCAAATGCTCTTAGGAAAAAAAAAGTTGTGTAACATGGTGGCGTGATGAAGTGCGCACTGGTCAGGGGACGCTCCTCGTTTTGACACCGACAGCTTCATAAGGCTCCATGTCACAAAACTGAATCGCTGTTATTTTATTTTTAAACCAAGTGGTGATGTGCTACCGGTACAGGGTCACGCAGAACTGAGTCACAGCAGGACAAGCAGGAGGGAGCCAGAACGTGAGCAGCATGAGTCGACATAACCAAGGTAACCGTAAAGTTCTGGGTGACAAAAAAAAAAACCAGGAACCATATACTATGTAATATAGTGCATGGCTAACCATCCTATAGTGCATGGCTAACCATCCACAACTAGGGCTGTGTCTCCATCGAGGTTGTTGAAGACATCATGGAGACCTCTCAAGCATCGTCCTCGAGGTCTCCGTGATGTCATCAACAACCTCGATGGAAACACAGGCTTGTTGTGTATGGTCTGCCATCCAGTATTGTATATGTAGTTTATATGTTCTGTATACAATTGCATACCTGTAAAAATGGTGTCGTACCACACATTTGGCATTCACAGTTTCGGAACCCATTACACACCTCGTGTCTGCACCTGTGAACATCAGTTGTGTGAGTTCACTAGTGCAAGAATATTGAAAGCCATGCACCATAACTATACTTTTCACAGTGTCTATATTTGTCATCCACAGGTGCAGAAAAACTACAAGCACCAAAAGAAGAGTGAGCAACATTACATTACGAATAATGTACGACAACGCACGTCAGCAGTGTCAAATGAGAAAGGATATCACAGCAGCAGAAAATACATCTTCATGTCAGTGTGTGGCATGTGTAATGGACAATAGGTTGGTATGTGTGTGTCTTCATGCAACATTGTTCCTTGCAAATGATTGTTGCATGGACATTGTTAAGCAAAGTAAACTATATATGAAATACAATGAAATAATTCACAATCACTAATGGTACTGAGTGAGTTACTGTTTTTATTGTTAGTAAACACAAGAAGTTCAATTACTTGTACTAGTGGAACTGTGACTTGTCACATTTTGCAATTAGAAAAAGACTGTTGAGCAACAGTTGTAGAAGCAAAATCAAGTTTCAGCATTGCTTCAGTAGTTACTTGCTGCCCTAGGATGAAAGAAAAGAACAATATTAGAGACATAATCAACAGTGCACTGATAATGTGCTTATATGTATAGATGGTCATATATGTTACATGCAATGGTGGTGAGGATAACATTTGTCAAATTGCAGCAATATGTTTGTGTGCACAAAACTACATTGAGAATATTGAATTTCTCATGACTGTATGTCATCTATCCACACAGTAGGTGTACCACAGACAGATACTGCAGGTCAGTGTTGCAACACATGACGCACTGATTGACTGAAGCAAGCAGCAGGAACAACCATCTACACAACATCACATACAGTGGCACCACATTCACTTTCAATCCAGTTCTTTCCAACAGCAGAACAGTTTACAACAGGAAGATGCAGCACCCGCACCACCCCTTGTGAATCCCATGGTCACTGGATACATCACGACCAATGCTGTTACTACCTACACATGGGCTGACAATGAACTATCTTACTCTGCGACATGGACAACAACCCCCTGCTTCACTTCACCCAAAACCACTGCTCACCGGACCATACTATCTGGTAATGTCATCACTGCCGATTGCCAAGCTACCAGTTGAATTCACTTGACCACTCACAGACAGTGAAGCTGATACGGTAATGCTGTCAAATAGTCTGCTCTGGTCAGCAGTTTATTTCAGTGAAGTGAAGCAGGTAGTTGCTGTTGTTGCTGAGTGCCTGTTCAAGTCTGTGTTGCTGTGGAGGGACAAAGTTACAGTTGAACATGTGGAATACCAGAAAATAAAACTGTTCTGCTGCGTGAAAGATGTGCTTGGCCTGACCAACAATGAGGACTACATGCAATTGGCTCACAATGATTACTACAAAACAAATCAGTACCTACTGTTTGACTATGGTTATGTGCAGTATCTGCATATGGTGTACGTACTGTGATGATAAATAACCTGCGGTGAAGATGAATGTGATATCACAACTGCGAACAATACTTCTTTGTTTCCAGCCATTGTTTAACCAGGAGACAGACACTAAGGTGACAGCTTGTTGACAGGTGCACGCTGTTAGCACAGGGAAGTTAATTGACTTGATGGGGGTCGCATGGTATGCAGGTATGGGATGTGGTATTGAAACCCATGTCTTCACATCTTAGTTTCAGAGCATCACATCAGTGCACCACTGCCTCCATTTGCCAATTGTTATCGTCACGATCATAGCATACTGGCATATCTATACATATATCTATATATACATATATATCTATAAATATAGAAATATATATAGATACACTTTGTAACCAGTCTTACAAAATGATTCCATGACAAATGCTGCATGACATTTATGACATTGTCATAACAGTTCAAACTGTTCAACGGTTTATTCACTGATGCTCAAACTTGTGCAATACATGATGTGAATGTGATATGCCATGTTACGCACATGGCCTGATTCTCAATTCTCATCACTGGGTGCAGTGAACTTCTGCGTCAAATAATAGTATGAAGCAGCACTTGCAACAAACAATGAAGCAGGAGATAATGACATAGACAGTATGAGGGAAATCACAAGTGAAAACACAAAAGCATGCTGACGCCACCCCTATGCAAAAACCTGGTCTGCAAAATGGGAGTAGGCGGTATGTGGCCGGTGGTAGCTGGGAATTCTCCAGAATATGAATTGATACAGTTGTCGGACACTGAAATTTTTTAAGTATCCTTATACCATCCATGGTGGTTGATTGACAAGTCAAAACCCACACCAAGAATATGCCCGTTATGATGAGTAGCAATATATCCACGGAGGTGTAACGGTCCATCCGACAACCATGTGTTGTCAGTATACGTGTATGTAACTATGAATTTACACTGCTGGTATAATGGTCATGCACCACTCTCTCTCATGTAGTGTCCCACATGCTGAACAACATGAAGATCTTGTACTCATCACCCAGTGATAGTTCATTCAGTGGCAGGTGTGATGGTGTGCACAGTGTTGTGGTTGCACTGAGACAAGAAATGTCTTGGTGTGGTGAACTGGGCGGGACAATACCTGCAAGGGTGGTGTTACAGTTCCATTACACCATCAGTGTAACTGAATTGCTGCATACACATAAAAGACCCTATCAAGGTGGTGGTATGGACAGGTACACCACTGTGGATCAGTACAGTAACAGTCCTCATAAGGAGCATATTCAGGCTGCGCAAAAGGGACAGGCACACCACCATGGAGAACTGTATTAATACTCATAATAATGAGCACATTCCTGGTGAATGGACCAGTGTAGAAGTAGGAATATGTTTAGTAATTATCATAATGCAGTGCATATTTGGGGTGGTTGGAAATATCCAATCCTGTGCATGAATGTGCTGCTGTTTTTGCACATCCATAGGGACCTTTGGTAAATCAGTGCCACATTCACCACTTTATGTAAGTACCAGAAAGGGTACCATTGTCAGAAACCCTGCCAGTAACGCCATTAGTGACAATGTTGGTCACCACTTGTCAAACGACAGCCTTGACGTAGTGTGCCCTGTGATGCACTGTAAATGTCTGCTGCTGTCTCCGTACCACACACAGCAACAGTGTGATGTGTTGCAGCGTGGCCTTACACCACCTTACCGCTGCTGTCTCTGGATCTTTTAAACATGAATGACAATGCTACACTGTCTTTATCTCCAATATTTGTAATCTGTCTTGTTGTACTGTATGCATACTGCAGTGGTACTTTGGTTTTGTGCTTGTTACCATAGTGACTGTATGATCAAATCGATTGCTGCAAAGTACTGTGAAACAAAAAAATGCAAACCTGGTCTCCTAGCTGTGTCAGTAAAAATTGTGCTAATGCACCTTGAATATGGTGCTTTTTCCTACTTAACATTTTGTGTTCCTTTGACATACTCACAGTATATATTACTGATGGTTCCTTGGTTAAACTGTTTTGATAACTCAGGCATGCGTTACGTAGTCTGCTATACTTTGATCAGGAAAAACATTGATGTACAGCTCCTTTGTGTACCTCCTCCACCAAAGTGATGAAACAGAAACAGTGTCCAGTAACATGGACATAGTAATAGTTTCATTTACATGATCATCTGATAAAATATTGTAATTCTCCAGACCGGTGGCACTGAGGGCTGAGGCACTGGATGCCACACCTCACGCCACGCCGGCAGCCAGGGTTGTGGAGCGAGCAAGGGTTGCCATGGGATGGCAGGGAAGGAGAGGAATCGAGCATCTGAAGGACTACTCTTCCTCTCCGGGGGGGTGCACAGTGGTCGGCATCAAACTGCCCCCTGGATAGAGGCCAGGGGTCAGGTACACACACCATACATTGGGGAGGAACTGAGGGAAGATACCTGGACGAGGATGTGCACAGACGCATGTGCAGCCACAGCCACTGGCGTCATTGCATGCCCTCTGTCTCTGGGGAATACGAACAATTAAAAAATGGTGACGGTTGTGACGGCTTGCTGGTCGTTCGGCAGGATGTCCCAGCTGTGAGGGATCACTGGAAACTGGATCCTGCGTAGGCAGAGATAGGGGGGTCTGCATGCCACCACAGCATGGATGGGTGGTAAAGTGAGTAGGTATACAGTGTAGGCCCAGGTGTGAGCCATGAGTGATGTGGACGGTGGCCGGAGGATGCAGTGGCCTGGACGTGACTGGCAGACCGGGGGCCAAAGTTGAGAAAGAATGAGCAACAGAAAAAAAAAAATAGTGTAATTCAAACATTAGAGTACATTAATAACTATACCAAAGTATAAACAATTACTTTCATTTTATGTGACCACATGAACAGCTTCATTAACAGTGGGTGTCAATGACAACACTTGCCAGTATTTAGTACAGTCGTTAGTCTTATGGTTGAGAAATATTAAGGGGGATGACAGGTGTCGGCTGTGTGGCACCAAGCAAATGTGTTCACTCTGCATGCTGGGCACTGTGCTTTGTACACCAAGCACAGGTATCAGGAGCAGATACCGACAGGGAAGAGAGTGTACAAATGTCAATTTGACAATTCCATCCCGTGTGTGGTCCGCATGAGCAGCTATGCTTGTATTGGGCATGTGATTCACTATCCACGGTATCAGTTCATATGCACTGCATGCCCACACATGAGCAGACCAACAAGTAGCTGATGTGACAGTAAATACATTACTGAAGAAGAATTCAACTAAAATACAACATACCATTGTGTGAACTAGGCATCGTGGAAGCCCTTATAGGAGTCCGATGGGAACTTGGCCCTTATAGTAGTCACTGCACATGCAGGCAGAATTTTTCTGTTTTTTCTCCCCAGGCGTTGCCACACCCAGTAAACAAACCTTCGATATGACATGTATCAGAAGAGTCTATGGACAAAAGAATAGAAAAATGAGATGCATTGTAATGCAGAACAGCTGACCCTTTCAATTGAAGCACTGTAGTCAATGACATCACTGTATTTTGTCACTTGTTCACTGCTAACTTCACTCTGTAACCATTCACAGCTTGTGAGAACAGTGGATCATGAGATGAATCCAAGTCAATATGTAATAATTAAACACAAAAGTAGTGAGTCCACATCAGTAAAATTAAACAATGAATGCCTTTGCTTCTGTTGTCAGTCACACTGGGGCTGCTAATCGTTGTACTGCATGGATCAGTGCCTGTGCCACTCATGCAACCAATGTCATTGTGATATAATGGAAGTGCTGGAGAGACAAATTTCACTGTTTGTGACACACAAGATGTGCGACAGGGTGGCTACTTCTAAAGGGAAGCAGAGCTTGAAGAGAGACCTCATGAGGCTGGGAAAATGGGATGTGTTTCAGCAGCAAGGCTTAATTGACACTAAGTTCCAGATGTGTAAAGTAAGGGGGGAATGTGTTAACAAGCAAGAAGGAAAACATTGGCCTTCTGGTTCAGAGGTGCACAAATCAAATAGCATCCCAGAAGAGGTACTTGGAGCAATCATAGTGGACACGAGTGCATATGACTTGGGTACTACAACTGAAAACGGAGGGTGCAGTGAGAGTGATGCAGCAATGTTGAGGCACTGACCAGATAGGGTAGCATGACACACACAAGAACCAGTGATATGAACAAAGTGGTCATCTCTATCAGCGTTGTCAGATACCATGCAAAAACTCAAAGCTGTCTGATTTGTTGTGTAATGAAATAGTGCCTCGTGATGAAATTACGTTAGTGTCTGTACTCAATGTCACTTAGAAGTGTAGGAAACAGAACCGGTTACAGTATGGAAGCTGTAACTGCACAGCTAGTAACAACACTTTCTTCAGGGTGTACTCTGTTTACTATTACCTTCTTTGTCATCATGACATGGCAAATTAATAACAGGGGTGATGACCTTTGACACTCACATGTAGATGTGACTATGTGAAATATATAGCCACAATCACAGTAGGGTATGTCCACACCCACTAAGTGGTGTTCAACAGTTGTTACTGAGTCATAGCAAGGAATTTCATTGGCCTCACATAGCATGTATTTTTTTAATGCATGTTGTGTCACGGTATGTCCACTATTTCTGGAGGAACTGGCGGACGGTGTGTGTATACAGATGGTAAGTAACTGAAAGTGCAGCACATGAAGCTGTCAGTGCTATCTGGAATGAATGTGGGACATTTTGACTGTTAAATGACAAAATTCCACTACTTTCCAGTTGGGCCCACCTCTTGGCAACACAATGGCTTGCTATGTAGGTGAGCTGACTGGAAATGAGACAGCTGTGCAGAAGGTCGGGAAACTTGTTACATACCCCACCACAGATCATTAGCAAACAGATATTTTTCATACTTATTTATATAACCACAGAACTGCATGGTGTGGTGATAGAACACAGTACCTTCTCAGCGGAGAGTGCTCTACGTGCTGAGCCACTGACAGCGATTAACACTGCATCCATGGTACCTGTTCTGGTCTTGTCAGTTGTCCTATACAAAGTCAAGAGTAATGTGTGTCAGAACAGAACACATCATTTTACATACCACTGATGACATACAAACAACTCTGTAGTTTCCTAGCTGTGCCTTGCTCATGCTATTGTGAAAAGTTTTGCAATTTTCAGTATCTCTATAATAACATACCCTGCTTTAGTACCATAACTTGTTCACAAATGGAATATATTTATCCAGTGACTACTTTTGCAGTTGTTTGATAAAATATGCAATGCCACATTGCTTTGTCCAACTTCAATTTATTAGTTGGTTCAGTAGCCTTTTATTGGTGAATGGACTATGTGAGCTCCCCCCCTTCCGCGGACCCTCCACCTCAATTCCCACACTTGCCTATGTCTGCCTTCTCCACCAATACCATCACCCTAACTTTGTCCCATCCCAACTTGAAACATCTCACTGTGTTACATGAAATCAACCCCGCCTGGTACAGCATTCCATTTACTCACCGCCCTCTCAGTGAAACAGTGGCTCCTCATAGCCATCCTAATTCTTTCCCCTCCATTCTTACACTGTAACCCATCATGTCACTTACAATCTTCATTTCAAACACCCCTTCACTATTTTCTTTGTTCAGCATCCTAAAATATTTGAATGTAGAAATCATTCACCTAATAGTTGTCATCATGCAACCCCTCCACCACTTGAAACCCACCTTCATAGCTACATATATCTCTCCAGTCCTATGTGATCAAGTGAAACCTGTCACATGCGTATAACTCACTGTTGACCAGCATACTTCCTCAGTGTGGCACCAACCCATATTTCAGGGTGTGGCATCAGTCCCTCTTCTATCCTTTCTTTCATCACGCTACTACAACATGGTACTGGAAGTACCGCACAGAATGACACTGACCACAAAACCTACTCATTCTGCCAACCCAATTCCTGTAACCTCCCTTTGACAACATTGACAGTCTCCCCTGCCAAGTCGATTGTACCCACAAGTAGTACTATGTGTGCTATCTTCCTGCCATTACAAGCGCACTTACTACCTTACCTGACCCATTTCAGAATGTAATACCTGAGCAGTAGTACCCCCCCGGCCCATGTCCTGTAACCACTCCACTTTACCCTTTCTTGTTCAGCAGTGTCCACCCTGCCATGTCCCTTCAGTACCGAATCTGCACCATCTACGTGTTCTACAAATTCCAGTACTGTTTTAACCAGCCAGTGACACTGACCTGCACACCCCTACTCTACTTATACTTCTGCCTCTAAACCTCCATGCTTTCCTTATCATTCCCCACAGTGCCACTGCTCTGTCACTCCGCTGCTGCATCTGCAGTTGCCAATTCTAAGCAACTATTTCCTGCTAGCCCCTAGCTCTGCTCAGCTCCACCTTCCCCCTGCCCTGAGTCATGCCCCCTACTATACCCACTAGCGGTGCACATTTCCTTCTTCTCCCTGCCCTGAGTCTTCCTCCCAGCAGGACATTTCATAGAAAGACTTTTTCACAGTGAAGATTGGTGAATACTCACTCGTTTCTTGGTTCGTTATCACCAACGGGGCCATCCAGCTCGATGTACTCATGCAAGCATGACATGAGGACATCCTTATCAAAGCACATGTTTTTAAATCCTTGAACATCGGTGATGCACTGTAGACCATCCATGTCTGAAAATTTTTCTGATACAGCTGAGTAAAACCAGCAGCATCTATTTTCACGCAGGGTGGGCATTAAAGAACAATTGCCACAAGTACACCTGATAGGCAATAAGAAACATGGTATTACATCAATAGATATTTACTTGGAAAACATCCCTGACACCTCCACATCCACAATGCAGTACATTGGTTAACATTGACTGCATGTCCCCAAATCCAGATGCTGCCCATATCATGAATAATTACACACCATATCCAGGACAAAAATGTCATGCAACTCCATACCACACCACCTGCTGTCACCACTAATTCTGTCACATGTTATGTGGACACCACATGTTCATGTTATGTATATCCCTCCCACCTTACAATTTCTCCTCACGATGGTCTACTTGCCCCCCTCCCCAGTTTTACATCTTCCACCATTAAAAACCAGCACAGCATGCAAGTTACTTCAGCGACTGCCAGGGCAACTCAACTGCCATTGAATGGTATTGCATATTCGCCTATACTGTACACATTGCGGTCACTGAAAGTTCACTACAGTGGCCAGCTCAGGAAGGGAAAGATGGGCAGACTGATTGCAGGATACCCTGTTCCAGGAAAAATGATGTTGTACTAACTGTGGGACACCACACCAACCAGAGGTGAATTTGTAAGATTGGGGGGGGGGCACCACAAAATGTGGTGGATAAATAACCAAAGTGACAGCAGGAAGCAGAGTGTGACCACTAGAACAACAGGAGGGTGCATACTGTCAGACATCCAAAGCCTGCATTGTGAGCACTATAGCAACCTGACAACTGGTTGCATGACATGGATTGAGGCTAAGGTATTGCTCTGATGTGCGATACAGTGGCCCACGGCTGCCTTTAAACATTACCTCCAGGTGTGCACAATCTTTGATATACAACATGGGTGGCAACAAGCTACTGGGCTTTGACTTTGGGACACTGCAATCCAATAGGCTAAAGGGTGTGTGGAATATACTTCCTTTTGCACAAGTCACTGTCTTAGGCAGCTCAACCCTATCAACAGAATGAGACAGCAAGAACATGCATCATCCAAAAATTATATATATTACAATATGTGGTACATTACATTGCAGCACTGTACATAGACTATGCAAACCAAAATATGAATTCTGTAGGCTTATTAGGTAATGTAAATTGAACTATTCGAACAATTTTTTGACAGCTGTCAGGATGCCTTTACCATTCAGAAATCGCCATAGGATCGCTATCACTGCTGCTCCTCGTTTCGTCGGATTCATCGGAATCAGAAGCCACAGGATTAGAGATGCTGCAAGGGGTTCACCACTGTAAGGAACAACATGAAGGACTGCGTTGCCAGCTGTACAGGACAATGCCAGCAAATCGTTATCCTCATCTGAAGACATTGTGAAAGCAGTGCTGGCTCCCACTCTTACACTGACGGACGCCTACCTAATGACGTCATCAAGAAGGACGTTCACGAGCAATCGGGGATGCGCAGCACAAAAGTAAACAGAGCGTGAAGAACAGTAGCGGGCACAATTTAAAAACTAAATAACGCGTAAATTAATAATGCTGCAATGAGAAACACTGCACAGAACCGAACGACTAAAGGTAGGGAACACACAAAAACGTATGGTGTACCAACACAGGACAAACTTTGCATATGATCTTTAAACCTGTAAATATGAAAATGGTCCCTCACTGATCTGATCCCCCTCCCCAACCTCCCATTCACCACCGATCATCCCACACACCTCCACACTCCCCACATACCCTTACTCACCTGAAAATGTCCCAGAGTGAAGATCCAATCTGATCAAAAGACACGTCGTGCTGCTGGAACTGCCAACTGCAATATGAGAAACTGAAGTAAGTGCAGTTCAGTGTATTTCAATGGGGTTTTGAACTTTGATGCATAATGTCATTTTTGCATATTGACCCCAAATTTTCAGCATGGCCTTTTGGGACCCCACCTTATGACCAGTGGAGATGGAATTATGCAAATCAAGCCTCAAGTGTGAATTTGCAATCACATGACAAAATCACCTTTCAGGAAGGATTTGAATATTTCCACCCACATTCAAGAGGTGGGGACTTAAGAAGGCTATGTTGAAAATTTTTGGTCAAAAAATGTAAAATGGCAAAGTTAAGTGCATACATTGAAATTTTCTTTGTTTATGCATTACTGTGATAATTTTAAAGATTTTGACCCCAAATTTTCCACATCGCTATTTTTTCACACCACCTCATGAACAAGACAGCTGTTATTTTTCAAATCCTGGTCAAAATGTGTTTTCTCACCTGTGGCACGGAGTGACGTTTCAGTAGTACAAAATTATATTTTGGTGGGGATTTGAAAAATTTTCACCTACCAAGTTTATGAGGTGGGGTAATAAGAAGGCTATGCTGAAAATTTGATGTAGAAATATGGTAAAATGCCCAGGTTATGACTGAAAATTGTAGTATTTCAATGCTCACTTGTAACTTCCTTAATTTTCAATATTTTGACACCTAACTTTCAACATAGCCATTTTTCCACACCACCTCATAAACATGACAGGTGCCATTTTTTTAAAATCCAACCAACAAAGGAAAGTGCACAAAAAAAATGGAGAGTTGCAAAAGAATTAAATGCTCAGGCCCAGATATTCAAACTGCGCCATTCTGTGGCACAAACCCTTGCGCTGCTCAAAAAAGTTGCGCAGGGGTGTGGCCAGGGCGATATTCAACGGAGTTGCGCTATTGAGCAACTTCTTTGAATACTGCCCCCTGGCCACAGCCACTGTGCATGGCGCAGTGGAACTGCGCCACTGCAAGTGGTTAGAGTGGAGCATTCAGATGCGGTGGTGCAAATTCCATTGCGCCATGAGCAGCACCTGCGATATTCAAAAGGTGACATGCAAATGGGGCCATAATTTATACAAGGCGCATGGGGAGCCATTTGCATCTAATTACAGCCCCATTTGCATGCCATTAGCCTGTGGGTGTGCCGATCCCTGACGACTTGCACCTGGCACCCTGCCATGCAGCAGCCATCGGGGATCGACACCCCCTGCAGCCCGATCGCGGGCAGAACAGTATTCCGTCCCCTCCAGTAGCCCGATCGGGCATAATGTAATTCCCCCAGCAGCCCAATCGCGGGCATAATGCTAACTTTCCCCACCCCGAATAGCCAGATCGCGGGCATAATAGAAAGGGTCCTCCCGAGGAGCCCGATGCGGGCAGCATCCACACCCCCGTCCAGACTCCTGGTGATCTTGTGCCTCCACCCCTCCTGCCCATGGATCCTCACCACCCTGCTCTCCCCGTCAGCGGTGAGGCGGCAGCACCACCACCTGCCCGCGCCGCCCGCTGACTGACAGCTCGGTAGGGCTACCGCCCGATGGTTCAGGCATGAGCCAATGGGCGTGCAACTGCTCTGTAAGAGCAGTTCAGATGTGAATGAATGAATTTTAAAATGAAATTCATTCACATATCTAGACTACTATACGTATGAGCTGCACACCCATTGGCTCATGCTCACGAACCCGGTGTAATGCGCTTACTGGCTGTCGGTTGGCGAGCGGCGAGCAGGTGGGGTGCTGCCACTGCCAGCTGACGGGGAGTGGAGTGGTGGGGCTCTGTGGCGGGGCAGGATGGGTGGGGGCCACTAGATCACCAGGAGTCTGGACGTGGGGTGTGGTGGATGCTGCCCATGATCAGGCACTCGGGGACCTTTCTATGCCCACGATCGGGCTATTCGGGGTGGGGGGACATTGACAGTATGCCCATGATCGGCTATTCGGGGGTTGGGGGGACATTAACAGTATGCCCACGATTGGGCTGCTGGGGGGGGAATTACATTATGCCCTCAATCTGGGCATGGGGGGTACAGGGAACAAGTGGAGGGACACCCATAGATGGCAGCTGCTGTGTTGTGCCCTGCAATGTGGCAGCTCACCTGTGGGTGGCCCTCGACCTGATCCTTTTTTTTTAAAGTTGTGCAGGCGCTGGTAGGGGATTGCACCTGCATAACTCTGCATGGCCCGGCTGAATATTGGGCTGTGCAGTTTATGCATGGGCACATCCCCCCCACCTGTGCCTGCATACATTACTGATGCGCCCCGGTGCATCGGGATTTGTGTAGGTGCACTTTTCCCTTTTAAATATGGCACCGGGGCTCATCAGTGGGTTGTGCATGACGCAACACTGTTGCGCCATGCGCAGTCCTTTTGAATATCTGGGTCTCATTGTTTTTATTGTGCAAGATGACAGACAGAATACTGCGCCCCAGCCCTTCAAACCCTTGTAGGGTGCCTTGTCAGGGTGAAACAACCTGCAGGTGTTTGAAGGGCTGGTCACAGTGTTCTGTCTGTCTGTTATCTCGCACAATAAAACACTAAGCATGTAATTCTTTTGCAACTCTGCTTTTTTTGTGCATCTTCATTTCTTGGTTGGCTATATTCATAATCATTTTTTTTTAATTTTGGACGAGATGTGTTTTTGCACTTGTGGTGCAAAATGGCATTTCAGTCAACGTACTATAAATGTTACAAGTCATGTTAATATGGCAAATCATAAAATGAGTTTCTTGAACATTTATGATCAAAATAAAAATATATATATGTATATATATATATATAGTCAATGCACTTTGTGTGGAGTGTCAGTCTTGACCCCAGCAGGCGTGCTTTGTGATCCTGTGCTGGTGAGCCAAGTTTGTGGGTGAGCTCAGTAGCCCACCTGGATGGTGTGAGGGTAAGGGATGGCACTGTTACACCACCCCCCATCCAGATAATAAAAGGTGCAGGGTTGTCTGCATGGGCCCAGGTACCATATAGTGAAGAAAACTGTTCTCTTGGCATAGGGCCCTGTACCTCTCCACCCATGGGTGGCAGACAGCCCTGTGCATTGACTGATGGATGTACTCTTTGCCCCATGCATCTGTACCTACAGTAGAGATGCAGCAAATGTAAAATCCACCAGCGAAGTACACGCAAAGTGGTCACTTCGTGTTGTCATAATGCTACGTGAAGTGGCCACTGGAAACTGCTCACTTCACATTGTCATTCTGCCTTTATGCGAAGTGAGGCAAAGTGACAACAATATATGCAGCCCCCCATACATCATATGGCTTACAGTACTGTAAGTCACATGCTTTAGCCAGGCAGGAAGGAAGTGAGTCATAAAAACAGATACTGTAACTTCTCCTGTGCTGAGTAACAGAGAGGAGGCATTTTGTTGGAGGAGAGTAGAGGATTGTTGTTGCTAAACTTGAAACCCAAACGCTTTTTTAAAAGCTAAATTGTTTAGTTTTTGGTTTTTTTGTACTGTTTTGGCACCTTTTTCTTTTCTTGACTGTAATTTCTTTGTTTTATAAGTTTTGTTTTGTGTGTGTATGTGTGTGTGTGTGTGTGTGTGAGACTGTGTGTGTGCCTGTGTTGCTGATTTAATTTTATGAAAAAGAAAACATGTCTCATACAACAAATGTGACAGTCTTTTAACCACTTAAGTTAAAACCTACCAGCATTAACCTCATTATCATCATCCTCATAAAGAAAGCTGCCCTCGCAGTCATCTATGTCTGAATTCTGACTACTGGGAAATTCGTTCTCCATCCTGTCATCATCTATCTCAGTGGTAAGCCATTTCATGCTGCCAGTGCCACCAGGATGGTCCCTTTCTACATAAGCAAAACCATGACTATGCCGGGATACAAATACTGAGGTTGCAGTTTGAGCTGGTATGTGCTTCTTGTTTATTTTTATGAATGTCTGCAAACTGACATTTGCAGGGGAGATGTTTGTATGATGATCTTGAACTACTGCAACTGTTGAACTGAATACCCTCTCGACACTCACACTGGAGGGATGGCATGTCAGGTACTTCAGTGCCACAGCGGTCAGCTCTGGCCATTCACTGACCTTTCCACTCCAGTGTAAAAAGGGGATCATCAGTGATTGACAGATGCCTGTTTTTAGACAAATATGAGACAACCATTCACTGTGCTGCACCAAGTCCAGTGGTTGATGCATCATCCTGTTCTCTAGAATCATTTATGTCACAAATCCCCACTTGTGACAAAGCCTCCCAAAGTGGGTTAACGCCAACCGGTTTTGATGACAGACCACCTGGATCTGCAGTCCCCTTCCCGTTTCAGGATATGCTTGATACTACTCCTCCAGGTTCACCTTCAGCCTTATTATGCTGCTGAGGTTTGCTGACCTTGGCATGTGACGTCTGTGCCCCATGAACAAAGTACACCAGTTGCCCACTGACATTTTTTACCTGTTCAGACCTGACCTCCAGTACTGAGGCAATTCCATGTTTGTATTGTGGGTCCAGCATTGTTGCTATTGCAAAGTGCCACTATGCTGAATGCTCAAGATGTGATGATTCTAGTCGAATACTGTCAGCATGTGTTTCAGCAACATACTGTTAGCACTTTCTCCAGCAACATCAAGGCTATGCTGTACATTCACCAATGTCTGCCTCAGCACCCGCAGCAGTGGAGTTGATTGGCTAATGGAGGCAGACTCACCACTCACTGCCTATATGGCATGTTCAAAAGGCCTCAAAATTGTTATTTCAGAGTCCATGAGGTGCCACTGTTCAGTCATCATAGACATGGAGGTCCTGGAACTGTCATAGCTAGTGTGCATAACAAGATATTCTGAGATGGCTTTGTACTGTTCATACAACCTCTCTGCCATGTATAAAGTGGAGTTCCACCAGGTAACAACTTCCAGCTTCAAGCGGTGCTGAGGGAGGCTGTTTCAGATCTGCAACTGCCAAAGCTGGTCATGGGCCTTTGCAGAGCGTGAAAAGTGAGAACAGATACGGCATGTAACTGTCAGCTTTTCCTTTATAGCAGGGTGCTGCAGAAACTCCTGCACCACAAGATTTAAACAGTTGGCCATGCATGGAACCCAAACAAAGCCACCATTCGTGATGCATTTCACCACATTTGACCCATTGTCACTTGCTATGAACCCAGCTCTCAGGGACAGGGGGTTCAGCCACTTGTCAGTTCCAGTCAGTATCAAGTCCAACATGTTTTCACCAGTGTGTGAACAGGTCACATTGCACATAGCAATCATTATATGCTGTTGAACTCCTGGAAGATTGCTACCACAACACTCCGCCTTACTGATTATTCACACTAACAACAGCACAAACAACTCCCAGCACCTGCACCCAATGTGCAGTTATACACAAATATGAACTCCTTGCTGTTTTGCCACTTGTCCACATATCCATTCTTAAATGGATGAATGGAGAGGAGGAATGTTGAAGGGCATGTCTTACAGAGTCAGACACATTACAGTACAACTCGGGGACAGCATGGATGGAAACGTATGTCCTGGATGGGACTTTCATTTTGGACAGGTGCGTGCAGCAAACCACCAGAACCCATAATTCTCCATGAAGGAGAAGGGCAAAAGATCAATTCCCAGAATTTCAGCTACAGCAGTATTAAGTTCAGGTGACACTGTATGATTGGATGGGTACTTCAGCTTATGCGCAAAAACACTCTGTAACATGGGATGACTTACATGTTTTACATAGGGTGTGATGACAAATGGTTCTGCTCTGTGAAAGGCATGGGGTGGAGTGTGGACATGTGATGAAGATGGTTGTGCAGGTGATGACAAACCCACTAATGTAGTTATTTTCCCAAATTTACCAACAGAGGTTGATGTACCACTTACACTAGACATACTGCATTGACCACCACCACCACCAAAACTGCTACTCTCACCACCACTGGACAACATTTCAGAATCATTATGCTCCTCCATCTCATCATGCCTGTAGTAATCATTTGCTCTTATTTCATCACTACTGCAAACATTTAATTTTCTACTTGATGTTACAGTCATGGAAGGGGATAACATGCTCATTATGGTTGATGATGAGGGTGAACGCCACACTGTTGTGTAGGTATTAACTGTCATCTTGTGCTGGATCCACAGTGCCATGTGCCTGTTCTTAAGATGTGTATGCTGTCCCCCTGTTCGCAGATGGCTCCCCTTTTACCTCACCTCACACGTGCCTGGCAAACCTGGCAGATTGCAACTGACTCATCATTTGAATCTTGCACAAAAAAATCACAAACAAGGGATTGGGATGCTCTAGTTTTAACATGTCCTTGAAGCTGCTTATTGGACTCTGTTTTTTTAAGCCATGAAGTGGGGGGGGGTGTGTGCTACATGATTTTTCAGGCAGGGCACACTTGGACAGCAACTGACCGCCACGACTACCTATCATTATTACTGGGTCATTATCGTCATCCACTGAAACTGCTAAATCACAGCTTTTTACAGTGGGAAGGGGGTTAATGCAAACAGATTCAGACACAGACACTTTGAATTTCTTTTTCTCCGGTTCCCAACTCGGGTCTCTGGCATCATCATCATATTCATCAACATCACCCACATCCACATCTTCTGCTTGGATGCTGGCATGTGGACTGCATGTTGCAACCACAACATCACCATCATCAAATTCATCATCATCAACACCACCATCACCCGATATTTTTTCACCGCACTGTGAATCACTGCATGGCAAATGCGTGACCTGAACTGCATTAGAAGAAATGTCACATTGTATGCCATCGTTGACATGATGATCAGAATCCTCATGTTCAGTTACTGGAATTTTTTATTTTTCATCTGCCTGGATTAGTGGTAGTTCAGGTGGATGTTAAAGATCTCATGGCACTTCTCGAAAAGAGTAGGGGAATTTCCCCGGTGTCCTGGCCAAATTTCCCTCATTCACTAAAAAAATACCACCAACAGCTTAATCTGGTTCAAGGTCAGTTGGCATTCATCTGTATCCCCTTCCCCCAGGTCATGCCTGAAAATAGGCAGGATTTGTCTAGTGCACTTACCCGGTCAACAAAAACTAAATAAATAAAAATAATGTATATATATTTTTTACTTTAGTCTTTGGTAACCGAGTAAGGCCCACTAGGCACAAATGCCTGTTTTCAGGGGCAACCTGGGAGCACTGGGTGGTTAAGTGACTTGCTTAGAGTCACAAGTGGAAGAGTATGCAAGTGGAAGTTGTGAGAATCAAACTCAGGTCTGGTCTGCTGGATGTACCAAGCTCATGAACACCTCGTTCCTCTAACCTCTAGGCTATACTGCCAGCCCAGGAATGCTAAAGGGGAGTAAGACATCATCTACACAGTCACTCACTGGCACTAATTCACACTCCACTATATTTTTGGACACAGTAAACTAGTCAGAAGTGGAACTTGAGCAGCAATACTCATACCACCACCAGCAACTTCACTAACACCACCAGCTGGGACAATATCATCTCCTACAACTATGAGTGAAGCTACCGATTGTGCTGTAAAAAACATTGAAAGAGAAATACCTTTCCTCACATCAGCAATGCACTTCTGCATATTACCATGCCCACAGACAATCTTACCACTGACAGCACTGCCATGGTGAGAAACAGCTTTGCTTGCATGTCTCTTTGCAGGCATTTTGGGGGATCAACAAGAATATTCTAAACAAATTTAGATTTTGGAACATTCACTCTGGGTGGGGGCCGGGGGTGCACTGGATATGAAGCCAAAAAAACAACTGTGGCTTCAACAAGAGATACAGATGCAAAGTCACAAGTTCAACAACACCTTAACTAACCAGTGGTGCTCAAGTCACAAACAATCCAATCTTAGGAGTCATAGGATTTTTACTGAGCCTGAAGACTTGCATCCATTTGCTCGCTATATATATTTTAATTTCTATGTTAGAATTTATCTAGTCTAATGTTAAAAGACTGTGTGGTGGTGCTAACCACCACTTCAGTGGGTAATCTATTCCAATCATGTACCACCCTTTGAATGAACCAGTTTCTTGATCTCACTAGCCTTGTGTGTCTAGCTTCTAACTGTAATGGGTGCGATCTAGTATCATATACTTTATTTGACATTTCTAAAGCCAAATTTTCCCATAGATCATTATCTGTCCATGCCTTATGCACAAGACATATCGCCCTTTTTTCTCCTGTACTCCAAGGTAAACAGATCCAAATCATTCAACCTGTCCTGGTACGTCTTGACTTTTAAATTTTCATTACTTTTAGTGGCCCTCCTCTGAATCCGCTCCAGCATGGCCACATCTTTCTTATTATAGAGAGACCAAACTTGAGCTCCATACTCCAATACAGGTCTAACCAAATGTATGTAGAGAGGCATAATAACTTCTCTACTTCTTGCATTTATATGCCTGAAAATGGAATTTAAAATATTATTTCCCTTCTAAGATAATTGCCTATAATGTGCTGTATATTTCATATCCTGTGACACTAAAATCCCCAAATCTCTTTCCTCAAATGTTTTTCTTAATACTATATTGTTTAACTGATAATTCAGTTCAGGGTTATTTCTCACCAAATGCATAATAGCGCATTTATCAACATTTATTGATAATCCAGCCTTTTTTGTCCATTCAGCTACATGATCCAATGCTTTTTGTAGTGAAGATTTTGTGGATGTATTTTTAATTTTAGCCACCAAGCGACAGTCATCCACAAATTTGCACAACCAAATATCCTCATTATCATATTGTAATGATGATATATATATAAGTTAAAAAGGCTGGGTCCCAACACTGACCACAGGGGAACCCCACTCGTAACTTCTGACCATGTGGAATATGAACCTTTTATACCAACTCTTTGATTTCTATTCGTCAACCAACCTTGCACCCAGCATATTATAGAATGTGCAATACCTAATTTACTCATAACTAATAATAACTTAGCATGAGGTAGCTTATCAAAAGCCTTTGAGAAATCCGGAAAATCCACATCCAATGCCCTCCCATCATCGAGCTCCCTAACCACTTTGTCATAAAAATTTAACATGTTAGTCTGGCAGGATCTGCCCTTGACAAAACCATGTTGTGAACTATCCTCCAGGTTATTTTGTTTCATGGTGTCTAATATATAGTCTTTTAGTATACCTTCCAATATTTTCGATGGAATAGAGGTCAGGCTCACTGGTCTACAATTTGCCGGGTCAGATCGTACCCCTTTTCAGTGATGAACGTGAACAGGAACAGACAGGAACTCAGTTCCTGTACCTTTATTGCAGCAGGAACAGAGTTCCTGTACTTCTTTCCACTGACTCTGGAACTGAAATTCTTAAATCAGCAACATAATGACAGTTTCTGGGCCTATGACCTGAAAACAGGTTTTCCATAACAACATTTGACTTGTTCAACAGTGCTATTTTGCTAGACATTCTTCAATATCGCTAACTGAATCTACTAGTGTCTAAACAGATAAATGTGTCTTGACACAGCTATCCTTCAGATTGAGGATCTTCATTCTGCATCTCGTATTTGCCAGTGGCAGAGTTCTTGTACTTCTTGTCTACCACTTGCTCCACTGCCCCTTTTTTAAACAAAAATATTACAGTAGCTTTTTTCCAATCATCCACCACTTCACCTCTATCCAATGAGACCTGAAATATATATGTTTAGGGTTCTGCAATAGAGCTACTTAGTTCTTTTAGAACTCTCGGATAATGGCAGTCAGTTCCTGCTGATTTGTGAGGATCAAGTGTTTTTTAATCTAGCCTCTACATCAGTTGAATCTAATATTAACCTTGAAATTATTATATGATATTAATCTTGAAAAGAATACCTTTTGCCGGTCGGGGGGGGGGCACTGACTGCAGATTACGGCAGTGCAAAACCAAGAAAAGATACCACAATGGCAGTACAAAATCATGCAGGTGCAGTGGATAGCAGGTTCACACAGCTGTGGCACAATAAAAGGTGCATTATTTGATGTCACACACACACACACACACACACACACACAGTTTGTCTACAAGTAATGTGTAGCAAATTGAAAACTTCAGTAATATACCACATATTTTAAACAACCTGAAATTATGCACTGCTGCACCAGGTCCACAACACATAATCAGTAAAAACATATCAATAATTATTAAAAATATTACTGTGTGTACAATAACACAGTCAGTTATACAAAAAAAATATAACCAAAAAACAAAGAACTGCCTAGTGCTCCAACTTAAATCTACCTACACCACAGATATGCCCCTTCCCCAAAGCACACTTCCACTGTCTCTCAGTACACAGACTGAATGTTGTACATTAACACTGAAAATCCACACACAAACAATTAATGCTCGATGATTTGAGTACAGGAAGGTTTCCTACATCGATGAACTAAAGTTTGAACAAAACAAATTACTCAAAAAAGGCTTTTTTAACAGCTTTTAGAGGGTTTGAATCACAGAGAGCTCTCAGAACCCACTCTCTCCTACAGCTTCCTATACATATTACCCTGAACCGAGGCTATGCAGAACAATATAGAGCCCATGTGACCTGAAATCCCATGAATCACTGCAAATTTCAGCTTTGGAGCTTACCAACAAGGTGAAATACATTGATTTGAATGTACTTCACCTTAAAATGTGTGGAGTAGTGGTTTGGGAAGGGGGAGTAACATGAAGTCATTGCCTTCAATGGACTTTGCGTTGCTCATCATGACGCGAAGTACCCCGTTTCGCGTTGTGGAGTACTTCACGAATTCACCTTCTTTCCACTAATCACTTCGCAAAGCGAATTGAGGCCACTTTACCCACCACTAATCTATGGCCACATGGAAGTGCAGGGAACACAGGGCCCTGTGCTTCTGCAGTCCAGCAGACAGCCATAAATTGTTCACATCCATTGCTGCACGGACTTATGGAGTCTTCTCTTGGTGCAGGGCATGTGCATCTGTTTACACAGATCGCAAAGTGACCTGCATGAATGAGGATATGATTCCACTACCTCAAACAGAAAGGAAATTCTTTGTAAAAAATGTTGTTAATGCACCAGTTAGGATAAGTGAATGCCACAAAAATAGGGAAACGTGGCACTAGGGTTTCCAGCCCTAATTCCTCACCCCCTAGGCAGTGAAAGGAACAAACAGTAGGGTTTTTGGGTCTCTGCAGTCTTGGCATATCAGTGGTGGAGTCTTCCTTGGGGTGGTCAGTCCTAATGCCCACCCCTCCACCAGAACTATGGCCCCCTGTCTGAAGCAAAAGGTACAGCTCCAAGCTAGTTCTTCATACTGATACCACTCTTTGAAAGGTAATATGCCTCTATATACAGTATATTGCCAACACAATTTGTCGTAGCTTTCTACATGCAGGGTCCTCAGGCACTGCATGAAGAAAGGATATCATGTGTGTTGTTTTTTGCTCAGAAGCAGGGTGAGCATTAGTGTTGACAACCCCAAGGAAGACCCCACCACTGATTTGCTAAGGCTGCAGAGTCCCCAAATCCTACTGTTTGTTCCTTTTGCTGCTTAGGAGGTGGGGGTGGGGAGTTATGGATGGAAATCCTAGCACCTCATTTCCCTACGTATTTGGCATTAAGCTATTCTAACTTGTGTATTAATAATGTTTTTTGTATTGGAATAAACATGATTGGGAATGTGTAAAAGTGGTTGCGACTTTGAAATGTGTCACTAACTTCCAGCTTCTTTTACAATTACAGTTACTGTACTTGTCTGAGAGTGTCTTCCAAGATTTACTACGACAGTACTTCTTCTGTTTGACTCACTGAGCCCTTAGCTTTACATTGTGGATGGTACACAATGAAAAAGTTTGATGTACAATTCTTTTGTTTTGCCTTTTTTGGGGGTCATTTGTTCATCAAAAAAGTGAACAAAATTGAATTTTCTGCCATTTTTTGCCGATTATAAAAAAATCTAAAAGGTTATTTATAAATAAAAACATCACTCATTTTGTAGATTTTTTTTGCTCAACAACTTTCATGCTCAAAGTACCATGCATCATGTTTTGTTTTAAAGGTATTCACATTTGTTCATTGAAAAAGAAAATCAACAATTTTTTGCCGATTTCAAAAAAAATCTAATCTGTATCTATGAATTAAATGCCACTTTTTTGTGCTGCGTAATTTCCGTGCTCACAGTACCATGCTATCATATTTGTTTGTTTTAAAGTTATTTGCATTTGTTCACTGATAAAGTGAAACAACAAATATCTTTCTGCTGTTTTTTCCTGATTATCAAACATTTTTTATGGTGTCTATAAATGAAACACCACTTATTTTGCAGATATTTTTGTGCTGAACAATTTTCATGCTCATAGTTCTATCACAATGTGGTATGAATGAGTTCAGAGTCCATGTCAGCTTCTTCAATTTCAAAATGATTTTAACAAAAAAAAAAAACTGAAGCAAAAACAAAACAAAAAAGGCATTCAGAGGTTCTATTCAAGGTTTTCAGGTAAATAGTAAAATGGCCAGCATCACTTGGAGTTCGCCTTCTATCTGATTCTAGCACCAGCACAGAGCTCTGACTTCACTGCAGAGGCCCTAAATGAACTGCAGCTCTGCCCCGAAATCAAATCAAATGTATTTATAAAGCGCTTTTCAATATATCAAAGTGCAAATACATATCAAATATAAACATCAACAATGATAAATAATTACATAAAACAGTAAAAAAACAATTGTCCATTCCTCTTCCGGCAAACTTCTCAGAGAAAGTCTTGAGCAATCTGGGCAGGTTTTAAACTCCTCAAGAAAAATTTATAATAATTAGAACACAGCGTCACAGTTTCTTCCGACTTATACTCTATTAAAAACAGGAATAATGAGAAACCCTCAGAGCTCTCACCCCTGAGGGATCTGTCCCAGAGCCTATCTCTCACATAGGCGAAATAAACAGTTATACGGTCAGATCTTGGAGTACAAAATGAAGCCCTTTCACTGATTCACCAAAATGTATAAGGGGGAAGAAAAAGAAACAATCTGACCTGAATAATAATCGAATAAGAATCAAATCTGTAGCTGTTCCATATACTCCATGTAGAGGAAGCAAAACCTTTACTGTAATTAACAGATCACCTTCCAGTCCTCAGGATTTATTCCAGCTGCTTGGGGGGGAGCTTAATCAACCAACCAGCAAGAAAGAGACTCTCCCTTAGGTCGTCCTCCGAGGTGTCACTAGAGAAGTCAGCCAGCAACTGGATCGACGTGGGCAGGCTCTCCAGCCTACCCCCACAAAAATCCAGAAACCACAGGTACCCTGGGCCTGTCCTCCAAAAGCACACCCCTGATCTCCCGTAGCGGCTGCCTACTCCAGTAATACCACCCCGGGTTCAGGCCAGCACTTTAACCAAAAGAGAGAATCTCCCCCCGGTCGTCCCCCGAGGTGCCGCTGAGGAAATCAGCTAGGAACTGGGATCCACGTGAGCAGGCTCTCCAGCCAGCCCACCATAAAGCCCAGAAACCACAGGCACACTGGGGCCCATCCTCCGACAGCACCACCCCCAGTCTGCCCCAGCCAACCACCCCAGCAAACTACCCTGGGTTTGGATCAAGATCTAATAGGCTCATCCACTCCAAAAAGATGGCACAGAAGGTGCAATAATCCACAAAGCTCAGAAACAAAAACCGCCAAGTCTCCAGGGAAAGAGTCCAATCTCAAAGTCCCAATCTCTGACTCCAGGTCACGCTGAGCTAAAAGCAGATCCAGACAACAAACTCCAATAGCCAGCTTACACGACAGCTGGATCCAAATGTTCTCAAGAAAAGGTAAAACTCCAAAATAAATCCCTCGGCAAATGCCACAGTTCGGGAAGTCCGACGTTCCTGGTGACAGGCCTTCTAGTAGTCCCCCGAGAGAGTGCCACAAACACGGCTACAAGCGTAACTCTAATGCTAATGGAGAGTAAAATCAGGGCAGCCAGGATCGCGCAGTTGAAAGCATACTCCAACACTGCCACAGCGCCGTAACAATTCCGACCCAATGCTACCAGCAACTATGAAACCGGTAACATTTACCGAAGACTATAAAACTAAAAAGTCAACAAAAACTATTCAAAACAGTTAAAAATGACTACAAAAGTTAAAATTAAAATTAAAATAGAGCTATAACAAAACAGAAACAGAGCTAGAACAGAGGCAGACCCAGCATGGTCCTAGTGTATGGAGATGTCAGCTTTTTATACAGATAGGTGTCACATGATTGAAGACCACATTTGATTGACAAGGAAAAGAGGCCTACGTATTCAAAGGAGATGCCTGGCACAAAATGGTGTACAGAAGCGTGATATTTGAAAGGGTGAGATGTGTCGCACATGTACAAATGCACGATCACACAGATATAATGTATGCATTGCAGAGAAAGGGGGTGGGCACATGAATGTTCTGCGTATGTGTATATTCAGCCAAAATGAGTGGAACATGTCCAGCATATCCCAACATTGCTCTGCACAAAGTTAGACATAAAAGGAGATGGCCTAAATCAGCCAGTCACCCAGAGGTAAGCCCCAGAACTGCAGCAACAATGGCTGTGTTTGCTTTCCACATGGCCGTAGTGATGGCTAATGTAAGGATATGGGAACAACAGCAGGAAGGATGTGGTAGGGCCCATAGTCAGTATGCCCAACAGAATAAGTACTGGCCCCATGTCATATTCAAAAAGCTGAATGACACGGACATCTTGGGCAAGTACTGGCTCAACAGGGCAATTCTGAGACAGCTCTGTGAGCTGCTCCATGATGATCTGCAAGCACCCACACACAGAATTCAAGCCACAGTGGTGGAGACAAAGATAACAGCAGCAGTACTGTGCTTGCTCACCATGGGCACCTTCCAGGTAAAGGTGGGTAACACCACTGGCATCACCCAATCTGCAACATCCTGCCTCCTCACTCAGTTCCTCATCAATCTGCTGGTTCATGCTAGTGAATTCATACTATTCCTTAGCACACCAGCAGAGTGGAAAGAAATAATGCAGCACTTCCACAGGGTTGCCCAACTACCAGGTGTACTAGGGGTCATTGACTGCACCCATGTGGCCATCAGAGCACCACCTGGTGGGGACAAGGAGGTCTATGTCAACTGGAAGGGCTTCCACTCCATAAAATACCAGGTGGTGTGCAGTGCCACAGAGTGCATCTTAAATGTCTGTGCCCACTTCTCTGAGAGTGCACACAGTGCCTATGTCTGGCATCAGTCATCCCTGTGCCTCTGGTTTGAGTCCCGGGAGATATCCAGTGGCCATCTTGTAGGTGAGTGGAAAATATTCACAAACAAGTGGCACACGTGGCTGGGCAGGAGGTGGCCCAGTAGGACTGTGCAGCCACAATGGCTGACAGCCATGGGACACAGAGGATGGGGAGGAGGGAGGGAGGCAGAGAGGGACTGTAATATGTCCGACACTGGACAGATGAGGAAAACCACCATGGGAGGGTATACACATGATGGACTGCAACAGGTACAGGCAACAGGGTTGCTTCCAGCCAGTAGGGGCCTGTGACACTGTGTGAGGGGTAGAGCACTGTGATGCATACGAAGGGGACAGTGCCATGTGGCACAACCAGGCAGCAGACATGCTGTGCCCCACAAACCAAATGCTATGCTGGCTGCAGTGATAGTGACAATGCACAAACGACAGCTGAGAAAGGACCACAGCGTTGCGTGCGGCATATACAACTGGGAAATAGTGTCTGGTGTAATGTGCCAAGGCTGTTGGCCAGCTGAAACAGGGCCTGGTGGGGCTTAGAATGCCATGGATGTGTACCGTGGACTAACGTATCACCTTTCCCCACACAGGAGACAGCACCTACCCCCTCCGGCCATGGCTGCTCATCCCAATACTGTGACCCCTGTCAGAAGTGATGGAGCATTACAATGAGGCACACATCGTGACACACAAGATCATCAAGCATGTGTTCAGCATGCTTAGGATGAAATTTAGATACCTGGACAGTTCTGGCTATGTCCTACAGTATGGCCCAGACAAGGTCAGTGGCATATTCCTGGCCTGTTGCATGCTACGCAACATGGCCATTGACTGTGGAATAGTTGTCCAGGTCCCAGAGGGTGACAGTGTGGAGGATGAGGAGTCACAGCAGCCAGAGCTTCACCAGAGGGTCCCAACATTGGCACAGAGGGATGGATGCACAGAGATACCATCGTTCAGGAGCATTTTGGAACCTGAAGGTGAGTAATGTTGTCATCTGTGTTATGGCAGGCATGCTCACAGGCACAGCATGAGTGGGAGCATGGGGCACCCCACAGCAATGTACAGTGTGAACCTTTTTGCTCTATGTGATGTGCAAACAGGTGTGCCTGGCTCGCATCCACACATGTCCACAGGAGGAGTATCAATGGGCAAGGATGCACTCAGGTGACTGTGGTGAAATGGCATGGGTCAGAGTTAGACCACTGTCATATACCTAGATCGGTAAGCCACAGGTGCACTCATCACACCCATGCCACTCCCACAACACCATGGCCCACATTCATGGCCCGGATGCAACTGAAATGGTGTGGCAATTCCACAGGGGTGTAGAAGTGGTGCACTGTGGTTACAGAATGTGGGCAGCACAAAGCCATAGTGAATGCAGGGCAGATGTTGCCTACCACTGGCCACTGGCCATGTGGTAACACAGTCAGGCCAGCAGGGCCTCAGACACCTCAGGGTGTGTGAGTGTTGCCACCACAGACACATGCACAGCTACACACCACAGGCACGGTCAATTACAATAGTAAGAGATTTTATAGCTTAATCCCACCTTCTACAAGAAGTTCCCCCAAGCTGATTTTTCCTAAATCTAGAGGAGGTGTGGCCGGCCGGGTCCCTAGAAACAAGGAACAAGAAAATGGAGGAACACAGAGAAAGCAGGTAAACCTGAGGCCTACAACAAATACAATACAAACTACAAAATGTCCATTTCCTCACATTTTGAATTTAGAGTTTAGGCAGCAATGCTGTTTAACTGTATACGTTCTATTCATGAGAGTGAGGAAGAGAAACAGTTTAAAAGTGATAATGCTACAAATACTGTCTTTTGTCCTGAAAATAAACTGCTATTTCAGAATGTTTTTTAAACTACTTTTAACCAACTAGGCAGCCCAAGTCCAGGGTTACTATAGTCTTTCACCTTGTTTTTTCAGCTGCAATGAAAACAGGCAAGGAGACATTTTACCAGCATTCTGTTCCTCTGCCAGCATGGCTTTGGCAACACTATGTATTGCAGTTAAAGCAAACCTTCCACAGCAATTTTATGAAGTTTGTCACCATATAGTTCAGCTAGTTAAAAGTCAAGGCCAGACACCAATTATGCACAGCAAAAGAAAATGCAGAGTTGAGCTGTTTAACTTATTTCTTGTTACGGCTGCATGGGCGTAGCACTGCAGTCCTCTTGCTAGGACTAGGAAAAAAGGCAACTTGCAAAAAGTTGCAAACAAATAACCTCATGAGGTGACAAGAGTTGCCTCCACTTCTGAGCAACATGGACCTCTCTGCTCTCACACTACTTTTTTTTATGCTTGTCTTACCCCTCCCCCCTTTCCACTACCACCAAGGAACTGGAAATAAGGGTTTTTTTTGTAAGAAATTAGCGTACAGTATACATATGCTAATTTCTTCAGCCTTTGAAGTGCCTCTGGTAGCACCTTGTTAAGTTGTTAACTGCTCTGCTGCAGTCTCAATGACTCTGAGAATAATGGAACCACAGCATCCCATGCTTCTTGCAGGCATCACAAAATGACAATTCATACTTTGCCAGTTGCTGAGGGCTTTTGAAGCTGGAAATCTCGGTACCAGTGTGAAGCACTAAGCACACAGTTTCAATGGTACCCAAAGGTACCCCCACCCCCAAACAATAGGTGCTGCTGGGGTATACAAGCTGATAAATAGCAGCATTTGTCCCTTACTTTACTTGCAGTTAACTCGCTACTGCTACTGCCCATGACATAGTTACTCCAAGTGACGAGTCTCTGAGAGTCAGACCTTCCAAAGCAATGCACTCCCGTTCTGTCGCATCTGCTGCCTGACTGAGCTGCTACCTGACATTTGTCCCTACCGGCTATTGACCAGCTCCCCACCCCAGCTCACTCACTGCTTCCTCCACCCACCGTCCACATTCTGGGAACAGACTGCTCCACACCATGCTGCAGTCTCCCAGCAATCAGCTCCCAAGTCGCCTCCATAGTTCTGACTGATGGATATTGGATCTTCATCTTTCAGTTAGGCAGATTTGCAGTGCTGCTTGTATAGATGCTGAGCCACTGGATCATTAGATGAGTGATGATGATAAACTATAATAAATAAAATTCAATTTCAAATGTTCCCTAATGGCCTAATCCCTTCCGTTCCCTTCCCATGACTGTTTCCTAATCCCTTTCAGACAGTTCCGTTCCCTTCCCATGAACAAAATTATTACATGGCTTGCTTCTTGGCTTGGCATGACTTAATCATGGCACAAACTTCAGAAAAAACATGTAGCACAGCACTAGCAATTAGGCAGTAGTACTGTGCAAAGGTGGTAAAGGGAAAACAGAGTATAAGACTCAGTTACTAACTTACTTTTCTTAATGTAATATATATGTATTACACATGCTAATTATTTTTTGATGTAATATAGGCTCTGTATGAGCTCATTCAGAATGTGGGACTCCATTGCAAAGATGATTTTTTTTTTATTATTGTTAACTTTATGCTCTTTTTTCCATCCCTCACCAAACTAGCCGCCCACTCCTTCAGGCAACCAAGCCTTATTACCATCCGTCTCCCTTCCCTCCTGGTCACCATCCACTGCCCCTAATCATGCCTCCCCTGACTGACCCGATGTATCCCTTTGTTGGGGGGCCCCTCTCCCATGGTCACGACTGTGAGGGGAGACTGTTGCGCACCCAAAGGCACACAATTTTAGTTACGTCCTTGCCAGGAGTGGCAAAGGTGCAGCTCGGGGCTATCCCAGGCTTTGTGATGATAGAGAGGGGAACTGCTGTCATCTGGTTGGCATAGGTGGCCATCAGTTTTGCATTTTCTTGACCCTCCCACCTCCCAATCTGAATCTATCAGGGACGCCCTAGGGTGAAGATGCATGTTGGTATGTCAAGCCAGCACACCACCTAGTACATCTACAATCCACCACCAGGTGTCACAGGTCTGCCCATCCCCTGGGAGGGAAGTGTCCAATGGATGCTTTTCACTCCCTCCCTGCCAGTCTCGCTCCTGGTACCTGGGCTCAGGGGAGCAAAACTGAGTCGCTATTGTGCTGAGCGAACCCTTCGCTCATCACTGCGGAGTCACAATCGGATGATTTTTTATATTAATTAATGAAAGCTGTAGCCTCAGAATGGGATATTGTGAGATTTAATCAGTAATTCATAATCTTAGGCTGAGTAATGCCTATATGAAAAAAAGCACTTTTGGCTAGATCAGCTATAATGTGAGTGTGAAAAGACGTCCAAACAGTTGATCATAACAGCCACTGCTGATGTACCGAACAGCTGCTGCAATCTGTAGTGCCGTTTGTTTTTTTAATCCCTTTTTTCCTTTTGAAAGCAACCCATGTCTGACAACTTTACTAAATATTCAGCCTGCCTCAACCAGGAAATCAACCACGATGCTCTCTTGTGCAGTAAGTACTGTCACTTTCATGAGATAAGCAGTAGTAGTAGTAGTAGTAGGAGTAAAAACATCTTTATTTATACAGGCTTCCAATTTGACATCCAAATTTCTCCATAGGTCAATAAAGCCCTGTTTTCATGGAGATCCTGTAGGTGTTACAAATGTATACTAACAAGGTCTAAATAATATTTCTAATTTAAACATAAGTTAATCAGATATACATACATTACTGTCAGTTTCTCATATACAAGTCAAGATAATTTTAAAGACATTTACAAACATGCACAGAATCCTGTTCATTGTTGTAGCTAAAAGTTTTGACTGTTACCTCAAGCCTCACATTAGGCATCACCATGTGCTGTCCTGAAGTGACACAAATGAAACAGATGCTTGAAAGAAAGACAAACCATGGTCTAGGATCAGGCTTACATTTAAAACATGATGACTTCAAGAATTAGTTCAGTTGCCATATTTGTCCTTGTAAGAACAGATCCAGAAGCAAATGGTTTGATACCTTTTTTGGACCAACATTGATATAACAAAAAGAAGGCACTAAATAGGCACTGTTTTCTTTTTGTTAAACCTATATACATCTATGTTGGTCCAATAAAAATATCAAATATTGCTAACAATCTATTTTAAACTGTGAAAAAGAGTACAGCGGTTGAAAGAAGCACAGGAGACAGGCAGCATTTTCAAAGCAGATGCGCTGAGCGCATCTGAGATGTGCACAATTGCAATATTCAAACAGCTGAGATGCACCAGCACATCCCAGATGTGCCCTAGGGAAAGATAATGATATTCAGCCCATCTGGAGGAAGCATTCCCATGACTACACAGTGCATCCATATATTCAGAGCAGAAATTGATCCCATCTGCAGTGCATCTCCCCAGATGGCATCAAATGAGTTAGGTATAAGAGGATTAGATTGAAGTCCAATCCCCCAGCAGGAAGCAGGCAGAATAGCAGTGAAGGAAGGCCACACACTCACAAACAAGGGTAGCACAGCAGCACATAGGACATGGACAGGGCGCCATTCCTGATAGTAGCAATAATGAATGAGTTGAGAACGTGACATGCACAGTGATGTGGACAGGGAAGGGCCTGTAGGCAGTATGCCCAAAGGCAATACCATGCCTGTGTGACATTTGAACAACTTACAGACACAGAAATAGTGGGCCATTTCAGAAATAAACAGGGTGATTCTGAGGCAGATCTGCGAGCTATGCCATGAACTGCAAGCACCCACCAGAAGGTCTCATGCCATGACAGTGGAGACCAAGGTGACAGCAGCAATGTGCTTGCTCACCACAGGCACTTTCCTGATGCCAGTGGGCAACACCACTGCATCACTCAGTCAGCCATGTCCCGCTTCCTCAACCATTTCCTCACCGCAGTGTTGCCACGCTCTTTGGAGTTCTTACAATTCCCATGCACACAGGCAGAGTGGACAGAGATCATGCAGCAGTTCCACAGGGTTGCACACATGCCAGGCACGACAGGGTCCATTGACTGCACCCATGTGGCAATCCATGCACCACCTGGCAAAGATGCAGCAGCTTACATCAACAAAAAAGGATTCCACTACATCAATTGCCAGGTGGTGTGCACTGCCACGGTGCATCACCAATGTCTGTGTCACTTGTCCTGAGAGCACACACAATGCCTGCATATGGCACCAGTTGTCCCTGTACCACCAGTTCAAAACCAGGGACATCCCTAGTGGCCACCTAGTGGGTGAGTGGGGCAGGACACCAAGTGCAAACACACACACTGCACACCGTGTCATTTCACATGTGGGGAACAACCAGCGGGGCAGTGCCATGAACAGCACATGACACAACAGATAGGAGGAACAGTAGATGGGGCATGGCAAATGAATGCCACACACAAACAGGATGGGCCACCATAGGGGTACTGTGGGCTGCTGGGGCACATTGGCAGACAAAACAGGCAGGCAGTCACACGTGACACTTGGGAAATGCAGGGGCACAAGGATGAACAGGGCAGTAGCAGACAAACACAGATGCAGGGATGGTGGGACACATTGTGGGAAAGGGCAGCCACCACGTGCAGGACTGGGAGCTGCAACCAAATAGGTGTGGATGCCCAACAAGGTGCGAGGGCAAATGGGTGGGAGGGAACAAAGGTGCTCAGGCAGCAGGTGTGAGACCAGGCAAGTGTGGTACTAGTACATGGCAATGTGCATGCGTGTGTGATGCTAACACTCTCTGTCCCCCCCACAGGTGATGCTGCATACCCCCTCAGGCCATGGCTGCTCACCCCCATAAGATGACGAGGAACAGTGGCCGAGGAAAGATACAATGAGGCATACATTACATCATTGAGCGTGTGTTCGGCATCCTGAAGATGCGCTGCAGATGCCTCGACAGGTCCGGTGTTGCCCTACAGTATAGCCCAGACAAGGCCTGCGGCATATTCCTGGCATGTTGTATACTGCACAACATGGCCATTGAACACGGAATACTCATCCAGGCTGAGCAGGGCAACAGTGCTGCCAAGGGGGAGGATGATGAGGAGGATGAAGACACACAGGGTGGGAGTGGGCAGCCCCGCTGTCACGGAGGGACCCGTGCCTGGCAGACAGGGCCCAGTGACACAGGGACACCATTGTACAAGAGCATTTCAGCAACCATAGGGGAGTAGCAGGGGTGGGCCAACACAGTGCTGCCACACAGACACACACACACACATGCACGCATAGACAACCAGTGGACAATGGAGGGGGGAAGGAGGGATACAGGCACACACAGACACACAGCAGTGTGCCACACAGCTGTCACAGAGAGAAATGCATGGGACAGACATGAAGAAACAGACACACAGGTGCAATGGGGATGGGAGGCAGTGTCATTGCTGGGACTGGCATTGATCAGAGGGCACACACCAGCACATATGCACAGTGGTGTCGATTCCACACTCATCATGCCCTTGCCCCACAGCCAAACACTGTTGCCCCCAGCCATGTCCCCTGCAACACACAGGTGGCCCAGTAGGGTGCTGGCCCAGGGTGTACATGTGCCACAGCATGCAGCCTCAGGCACTTCCAGCTTGGTGTGCGGGCAAGGATAGCAGCAGGGCACAGTGAGACATGTGAATCACACCACCAGGCATCGCTGTGAGCCGCCATGGACACCACGGCCATGGGGGCCGCCACGTCCTCAAATGTTGTTCGCCGGAGGGGTGATACTGGACCCAGAGGGGGAGTCCACTTCTAGTGCTGGGGTAGACCTGCAAGACCATGACCATCTGCTTACGGGGTATCTGACCTGATATCCAGGTTGGATCTGGGGGTGTTGGGAATGGCGTAGGCCAATGATGGTGTCAGCAACAGTTGGGTCACCTGACACTGCAACCTTAGGGTGCTAGTGGCACTATGCAGAGTGCTGCAGGTATCCCGGCATCCACAAGGTGCCAGTCTGGCACTGATCACCTCAAGTGCCACTGCCATCCTCTCAAATGCTGTAGTCAAAGCTAACTGTACGTGGTGCTGCTCACCAAGCATTTGAGCACACCATCCAGAGGACTCCTCCTGTTGGAGACCCTGCAGCATCCACATGCCTTTGAGCACCTCCTTGAGTACTGCCTGCCCCTCCACTGTCGCCTGTAGGAGGTGGTCATACTCTTCCAGCCTGTCTTCAGGGGATGCTGCATGTGCTGGGCGATGATGGGCAAGGGGTGAACCAGCCTGCTGTGCTGCCTCCCCCAGCTGTGGACGCTGCATAGCAGCACACTGTATGGGCAGGGACTAGGCAGCAGCATTCTCAGTGGGCCTAAGGGTGGGCACAGGCCTATGCCCTGCTGGTGCTCCATACACCACAGCACCCTGCTGAGCAGAGGCTGCTGATCTTTGTCTCACACCATCACCCAGCCCCTGGCCACCCACAACCACAGGGACAGTGGCAGGTGGGGGTGCCAAAGGTGGGGGAGGGAATGGGGCCACAGGTATGCCAGTGCTGGCTGGATCCACCCATGTGTGCACAGGGACATTGGCTAGGACAATGTTGCCTGTGGGGCCAAATACCTGGGTGGCGTCATCGTCATCATCCTCCTCCTCTGTTGCCGGTGCAAGCATGGTGAGGTCATCTGCATTGTCTTGCTCAGACACTAGGTTGACATCAGCCAGACCCAGGAGCAAATCCAATATATCAGGGGCTGCCTAACCACCTGCCTTGGCCCTGGATGTGGAGAGGTTGGAGTGTCCAGGCTGATCCTGCTCAGAGTCCTCCTGCTGGTCCCCAGATCCTGAAGCACCAAGGAGGTCTGATGGAGCTATAGGGAAAAGGTGTACATGGTTAGTGACATGTAGATGCAGTGCACAGGTGTCTGCCTGGGGGCATGCCCATGTGCCATGGGTGTACATGTGACATCACGGTGCAGCACACAGGCACCAAAGGTCCCAGCATGTGCATGGTCTGGGACGTGCACATGTGGAGACATGTGCATTGTGGTGGTACATGGCCTGGTTGTCCCCCCCCCCCCATCATAGCATTATGGTGTCTTTGTATGGACAGGTTGCACATTGTGTAGTACCCATGTGTCTGGGACACCTGCACAGTCTGTTGGCTGTCAGAACAGCCCACTCAGCCACATACAGCCACACAGCCTCCCACGTTTCACTGTGGTGCACTGTACCAACCCTGATTGCCCTCCCACACCACCATGCATGCTCATCGGCCAAGAGGTCATCATGTGTGTCCAGGGCTTTGGTCTCTGACAGTATGAGTCATGCACAGGCAACATGTGTCCCTAGTAGGGCTTTGTGTGTCGTTTGATAGCCACCCATGGCATGCAGTGGTGCACCCCCATGTGTAGCTATGGATACATACTCACAGTGCTGTGAGGGACTGCTGCCGGTCTAAAATCCTCCACCAGGGACACCAGTGATGGCCTGGCCCATGGTGGCATTGACGAGCTGCTCCTCTGTGGTGAGTGGTGTGACATTGGATTGTCCACCCCATGTCTGCCTCAGGGAGGCCCTTATGGATGCCACACGCTCCTTTCCCTTTGGAGTTCCAATGCTTGTGGCACTCCTTAGCAGACCAGTTAAAGTTACCATGGGTGTTAATGTGCTCTGCCACCTCTTCCCACTGCTGGTCCCGCAGCTGCCTGTTGCCACCCCTGCCGCCAATGATCTTGTGGAGGAGGTAGTATGCCTCCACGAGGGCATGCTCCTCATCCTCTGTAAAGTTGGGCCTGTGCCTTCTGGTTGAAGCTTCCGCATTGGACATGCTGGTACCTGTGAAGGAAAGTGTGTCACTCATCAGAGGTGTGTGAACAGGCATGCGGTTGTGCCTGCATGGCAGCAGCTTGCTGCACTATGTGCCCGTCATTCAGCTATGTAGCCAGACAGTATGGATATATACACCAGGCCTGTGTCTGCTTGCCCATGTGGCACAATTCAAACCTTTGTACTCCATGACACTGGTTGTTGCCCCCCCCCAATGCTTAGGTACCTACATATGCCATACATTGCTCCCCATACGCCCATGTACCACCCCGGGACCTGTACAGCTGTATAGTCCTTGTGGCACAAGTACAGCTTTCGTGACAATTACAGCCAATCCCTCTGTATTTGCCTGCCATGCACACCATTACAGGAATGTTTAGCATGTTCTGTGTTATGTTGTCATGGACAATGAAGGCAGCTCAGAACATCTTTGCTCCTCCCCCCATTAGTGACAGCGGTACACCATGGAGTACATGGAGTATGTCTGACTACACCCATGCCAGCGTTGTCTATGTACCATTACTTGCACAGTGCATGAGCCATGGACTTGTGTCAGGCTGTGTGCATGTTGCTGCAAAACACCACTGTGTGCAGGGCCTACACAGCTGTCTGTTGTGGCATGTACACAAACCTACCTTCAAGGTTGCAATACCTCTCGGTCACCTGGTGAGTGTGGTGGTGCATTCAGTCCCAATTTATGGTTCAGCACATGCAAATGTGGTTTGGAGCAACTGCAATGAGATGCTAATCAGGTGAGATGAGTCTGAATTGGGCCATGAGCTGATTTGCATGTTGTGGCTGAATATACCAAAACTGCTACCAGCTCATCTCAATCAACTGGGCACATCCTGCCGGTTCAGCTCATCTCCTAGGGTGCATTTCCACACAAGTGCGGTGTGGCTGGGCTCATCCTTGAGCTCAGTGCATCTTGTATGGTGTATCCCCGTGCATGTGCGATGCAGTTGGGCTCATCTCTGAGCTCAGCGGATCTCGTACGGCACATTGTGCACATGCGCGGGCCTATGCAGGCCGCCTATTGCATATCTGGCATGACTGTTCCATTACACCATCTGCTGCCATCCTGTACACAGCACCTTCACAACTGTACACTGTATGACCATGGCCAGAGTGAGGGAGTTAACACAGAGGGCCCTGAACTGGATGGAGGTGGAGCTTGCAAACCTCATCCGTGCTCCCTTTGGAGGACCAGCTGTTTGGGGCACAGGACCTGAGGGAGCCCAGGTCTGCAGTGTGGGCCAGGGTTGCCAGCAGGTTGTCCACACAGACGGGGGTGCCAAGGACTGGGGAGCGGTGCAGGCACCGTTATGGTGACCTGCAGCAGAGGGACCCAGCCAAGCTGAGGAACCTGCAGGCACAGGCCAGGAGGGGATAGATGCCATGCCTACGTATGTCTCTGTAATGTTTCTCACGCTGCATCAGGGCCTGGGGGTTGCCTGGTGGTGTGGGTTGGGGTTAGGGGTTGGGGGTGCAGTGTTTGGGGGCTATTTGGTTTGTGGGAAGAGGGACTGGTGTGGGTTTTGTGAGGTGGGTTTGGGTGGAGTTGGGAGGACCTGCTGGAGGGAGGATGTGGGTTGTTTGGGGGTGTTTGGGAGCTTCAGGAGGGTATCTGGGTGGTACAGCTGGGGGTGAGGGTTGGTTTTGGGGGCTGTGGGTACATGCTTCTGATGATGCTGTTCCATTGTGTTTGCATTGCAGGGAGGGCAACTAGGGAGAGGGCCACAGCTGTAGCATCCGTCAGGACAGGTGATGCCCCAGCTAAATCATCACACCCCAGGCAGCAAGAGGAAGGTAGGTGGGATGCGTGTGCATGACTGGTTTCATACGGCGGCTTAGGTGGTGGGTGGGCAGATGGCCATGGCCCTTCATGGCCCATTACCCATGACATGTGCATGTGCATTTGTTCCTGTAAAACACACACTTGGGTTCTCTCCGTGGCAGCATGTCCTGTGGCCTCTGTGTCCGTGGTAGCTGTGTGTGTCCCCCCATGCACTACGTATGCCATTGCCCATGGACATCAGGAAGTGTTCCACTGTGGTTGCACATGGTGTGTGCACTGGTGCACACAGTTGGCATCAAGACCTGCTGTGGGAGTCTTGTCCACATGCCCACCTGAGTATCTCATACATGCACACGCAGGCTGTGGCTGTTCCCTGTGTCTTCCACCAGTCACTGTGTGGCTGTCAGTGCCATCCTGTTGCCAGTGTGTGTGTGTGTGTGTGTGTGTGTGTGTACTGCATGGTGGACTGCTGGTACATTGCTGGTCCGCAACCTACATCATACCAGTGCAAGGCATGGGGGGGGGCTTCTGCTGTGGACCTTGGAACTGAGTCCCCATTCTCTGTGTCCCCATTGTAGATCGGAGGACATTGGGAGCTGCACATGGTGGACACCAGAGGAGTGTGGCCAGGACACTGGTTGGAGACAGAATGGTATCATCAGTCAACCTGCTGGCAGCAATGTAATAGAGGCAGGGAGCACTCCTGCATGTGTGCCAGATGATCCTTTTGTCTATTCAGGACATGAGGAGGAGGAGTGGGCAGCAGGGTGCTGTGGCACCTCAGGGGCACTAGGCCACCTAGGACAGTGGCATACGTACATAGCCCCCGTACATCACCCCAGCCCCCCTTTATCACCCAATTGTACTCATTTGCCCTTCCTACCCATTTCACTCTTCCCGGATGCCCTACCACCTGTTGTACAGACCCCCATTGTTGCATTTGGATGTTGTGTTTGCTGTTGATTTTGTTTTTTCCATATGCAGTCAGTAAAGTGTTTTGTTGTACCTGTCTGTGTCTGTGTCTCATCCTTTCTTGTGTTGTTGGTCACCTGTAGTGTTGCTTGGCTGCCACCCTGCCCACACTTCCCATGGGCCCTTTGTGTCTGTGGCACTGGCTGTCCAGGCACACTGTTCACCTGTTGGCACCCACAGTGTATGCGCCCTTGGTTGGGTCTGCCCTATTTGATGGCCCTGCACACTTGTTGGTCATACATTGGCCCTGTTCTGGGCCAGGCCTTGCTTGTCTGGCTGTGCTGCTCCTGCAGCTCCATTGCTGACCTGCCTGTAGTGCACATGTCCTGTGGGCATATGCCACCTGTGTGGCATACCAGCTGTGGGCTTTGTTGCATAATGCCAGTTTTGTGGGTTCTGTGTCCACCCTGTGGGTGTCCTGTGCAGTGGTGCATGTTTGCACAGCGTGGCATGCTGTGTGTTGCACCACTGGTGCTGTGGCATCTCTTCATGCTGCACCAGTGTGCACGCTCTCTGAGCCTGCTGTTCCTCTGGGTATGTGTTGTTTGTGTGCTGTGGCTTGCTGAGCCCTTGGGTGCTCTGTCTGTGTGCCTTTGGTGCGTGGTGTGCAGTCTACAGTCCTTTGTTGTTTGCAGCAGCACATGCTCCAGGGGTGTCACTGGCTTCAGTGTTCCATCTGTTGCACCTCCCTTTTGTTCCTGGCTGGGTTGCTCCTGGTTGCTATATTAAGTGCTCACAGTTGTGCTCAGCTCATCTGGGATAAGTCGAACTGGATGAGTGGTATTTTCAGAGGGAGATGAGCCGGCACATCTCCCAGCACATGTCCTGAATATACCACTTTCCAGTTTTAGGCCCATCTCACTGGGGCTGGCTCATCTGAGACAAGCCAAGCACATCTTCTTTGAAAATGCTGCCCCTGTTATTTTGTAATCAGTACTGAATTTTTTTTCCACTGGCAGCCAGGAAATAAAAAGCAGAGAGAGAAAAATGTTAAAACATTTGCGCTTGATCTTTAATCCCTGTATTACCTGGCAGTATAGCCTAGAGGTTAGAGGAACTAGGTGTGAACAAGCTTGATACATCCAGCAGACCAGACCTGAGTTTGATTCTCACAACCTCCACTTGTATACTGTGCGACTCTAAGCAAGTCACTTAACTGCCCAGTGCTCCCAGGTCACCCCCTGAAAACAGGCACTTGTGCCTAGTGGGCCTTACCCAGTTACCAAAGACTAAAATAAAAATAAAAAAAAAACATACTGTATGTGACATTAATTCATGTGTTGTCACCTGCTTGGGCACAGGATATTGGATACATGAACTGACTTCAAATGCCTTTCTTATCTTTGTCTTTAACACGTATGTGAGGTATGATGGAAACTTTTCCGACTTGGGTTACCCTATGAGGTGGCAAGCTTTATTTAAAATTGAATGGTAGTAGTATTATGAAAATGGAAATGAAAGCAATTAGTCCATTTGTAGTGACTTTGTGTTACATTAATTTAGGCTTACTCTCACAACGTTGCAGCACAGGTACCTCAGACACTATGTCAAGGGAATTGATTCTAATGCACCTTTTACCTTCTGTACTTTTCTTCAACTACATGTAGATGTAACATGTCGTATGCTGTTTTCTGCCTATCTTTGTTATACCCTGTTGTTGTGGTAAAAAAAAATATTTATAATCAAGTTAAAAAGTATCAGAGGAAATTAAAACACAATTGATTATGAATCTAAGGATATCATGAATACATTTTTGCTAAAAAAAAAAATGGCATGATAAAAATGTTTGCCAACATTCCTACTGATTAACTCTGCTGCTTTAACATGTAATTGACATATGCCAGTGATGTCAGAAGACAGCGCAAGCTCCAGTTGATCAGGATTTCTGTGTTTTAGTCTCACATGATGTGTGCAGCACGTTATAGTGGGAACTGGGAAAGCAGCATCTGCTGTGAGCTGCCAAACAGGGTGGTCCCCACATAAACTCTTTATTGCATTTTGTGGAGAAAGAAACTTAACATATGAGCCATCTGCCAGTGATTTTGAAAGACATCTTTGTCAAGGGCAGGAAAAGCTCCCTCCCTTCCCCCCCACCACACACACACACACACTATCCCCATTGCATTCTATTCTGAAATGCACTCAGACAATAGGCACTTTTACACACGCAGTCTTACAACGGAATAAGCGTTACGGAAGGACCGTACCGGTCCATCCCATGCTGTCTAAACGCTTTTTGTTCCATTGTAAATGAACGTTCGCCTGAACCGCATTCCCTGGCGTGGGTGGTTTGTCCCCAAGCATGCCGTTGCAGCGCGCAGTGTAAAGTGCCCATTCCGGCTCAAGAACTCCAGCTCTTCAGTTATCACATCACGGCCACTGTTGTACCCGACATGCATGTTGATGCCGTATCCAGGAAGTACTCTTGAATGCGGAAGTCATCTCCCATGCGTGACGCAGTGCAGTGCTCCAATCGTCGGCTTTGTTTTTATTTATTTGCCACACAATTATATGCTGTCTGCCTACTTGCAATCTGCTGTCGGCTCTGGATCAAGGTGCTTTAACTTTAAACACCGCACCACCAAACCAGAAGAGTATCACCGCAGCAGCAACACATGTCAACATGCAGATCGTGCTACCTGTCTCCCCCCCCTCCCCATTCTCGCAAGGAGTACTGCACCGAAATGGAGGGCTGGGCGATGTTGTGGCAAAACAGGAGCTCGTCTAATCAGGACGTGAAGCGCAACAGACTATATCGGCGCCGGACAGGTAACACTGGTTTCGGTACAGTACTGCATGTGTAAAAGCGCCTTTAGACTGACAGGCAGGGTGATCATGAAAGCAGATCAAGATAGCAAGCAAGTAACAACAGGGTACTAGTCTTCATAGAATACCCTCTTTTAATATTAGGAAGCTGCAGAGTTACAGTAATTGGTTACTTAATTGGTTTACACAGAGGTCTAACAGCTGCCCCGGAATGCTGTAGATGGCAGAACTGTAGTAGCTAGCCCCTAGGCAGACTGGATGTTTTTTGCACTTCACACTTCACAGTTTGTATATATTGTATATTCCTGGTTTATTGTTGCCATGCCTTGGCTTTTCTTACCCCCAAATCTGCATTACTATATTTTTTGTGTCTCTAACGCATTTCCTCCTATGTTCCTGTAGTTCCCTTGTCTATATACAGCCTTTGCCCCTTTACTAAGATAAGATGCTGTGTATAGAGTGCTGATGTTGGTTGTCGTTAATGTATCAGGAGCTGCCATTTTTGTTTTTTACATATTAGCTCCAACTTTAATATAGGAGGCTCTAACTTGCTGCACACACATTTCTGTAAGTTGCTCTTGCACACATCATTCTAAACAAGCACTTCATTCCCAGCAGAATGGAAACTAGCAGCATTGTAAACTTTATTCCAGTTCCCAACCTGGTGCCCTGTCCCTACAGCAAGGTGATGGACTGGTGCTGCTGCAGAGGCAGTACCATTAATATTTTTTATTTCAATTTTTGGTCTACAAGAATCAAATGTGCTGGAAATCACCCTATTAGTTTCTTCTTCTTTATCAGAGTTTATCCCATCCCTTGTATGGTAAATCATCTTTGCCTGCTTCCTAGCTAGACAACAGATGATGCAGATCTTGAATAAACTTACTTGCTTTGAGTCACTGCAATATCACCTCCATAATTTTCATTGTCCATAATTTGTTTAGCAATCAAATCAACTGCTTATTAAACTATTACATCTGTCCAGAAATCCCAGCATTACCTTCCCAAAAGACTCCTTTAATGTTTCATATCTTACTCGTCGTCACAGCCACAGTTTCACAGATGAATAACGATAAACAAATAGCCCAATTACAAAGGACTGAAAAGTGAGCTGATGAAAATTCATCAAGCAGGGCACCATTGACTGTATACAGTAATTAACTTATTAAGGCAGAAATTTACAAATGCGTAGTTTTAGCAGATTTGGTTTGTCCATTCATTAGAATTGTCTGTTGCATCTTACATTTTCTAAAATAGACCATGCTGACTCCCGTGACAAGCAGACCCTACAACTTGACTCCTGGACAAAGATATTCCCTCATAGCAAAACAAAAAATAGACACACCGAGCATGCATTGAATGAAGTGACAGCCTTATTTCAGTCTTCTCTTCATGAAGATCCTGCATGACAGTTAATTTCTTATATATTAGGTTTTACACAGTTCAAAGTATTTTGTGTTAAACTATCTAGTATTCTTTACTGTTGATAGAGTATTGCTTGGTGATACTTTGGCAATTCGGCAAGATACCCAGCTGCATTAAGCTGGGATTTCCCCCACCCCTCAGTATGTAGTTGACTGTTTGGAATGCCACTGAACTTATGCTCTATGCTGATTTGCCATTTCAAGCTTTTCCATTTTTTTCCCCATTTGCTTTTACACTGCTGCTATAATGGCATGTCCTTTTCTTTTCTTGAGTCTTTTGATCCTTTTACTCTTAGCTGAGCCTACAACAATTGAAATAACAGCTCTCCCTTTTCCCCACCCCCCTCCATTTCCCAGTTTTACTATACTTTATATGTTTTTATTTTCGTGTCTTGTTATTTTATATAAGCTTTATAATATAAACTGTCTCCTATTTCCTTCTGACATATTTGGCAAAGCAGAGTAAATTCTAGTTTTTTTTTTCATCTTCAGCATGAGATGCAAAACTTTGGAGTATAGAAAAGCATTATATTAGAATAGGATAGGATAGGATAGGATAGGATAGGATAGGATAGGATAGGAACTTTATTTATATAGCACTCCTTCCCTGAAGCTTGGAGCTCTTGAAAATAATAAAAACATACATATTCAAAAAATATATAAGGCAGAAACTAACAGTTCTATCTCTCTCACCCTTAACAATAAACAATATTCCAAAAAAACATATAGATAATTAATAGAACCATAATTTCAAATACAAGATGCTAGTCAGTAGTGTAATAAATTTATTTGTCAGCAGGAGATAATAGTTATTATCAAATCAGATTAAATGCCCATTCAAAGAGCAACATTTTTAGGCCCTTTAGAAGGCTTTCACTGAGACTGCTTCCTGCAGATGTCAAGGAAAAGAGTTCCACAGGATCGGCACAGCAATTGAGAATGCCTGATCCCCCGATTGCCACAGCCTAGCCCTGGGAACTGTCGGGAGGCAACCCAAGATGGGCAGTGAGGAATCAGAAGATCTTACAGGTAGGCTGTTCCCCCCTCCCTGTGCAGGGTTTTATAGGTCAGTAGCCCGACCTTGAATGCAATCCTCCACCTCACTGGCAGCCAGTGCAGTTCGTGGAGGACAGGTGTGACATGATTAAATTTTGAAATACCAGTCAACAACCAATTAGCATTGCTGCTCTGGGCTTTTTCTACTCGTCAGCTACTCTACTTGTTTTTTTAATGGCTAGAGCCCTTTAAAGGGACCCTATCAAGCCTGATTGCATTTAAGTTTTGACATACAGTACATGGTTTTAGCAGATTTTGGTTTATCTATTCATTAGAATTGTCGGTTGCAGCTTTCGTTTTCTAAATGAAGCTCAGTGGTTTGATTTTTTTTTACTGATTTATGTTGGTCCACCATAGTGTTATCACATCAGCATCTGTGGTTTGTTTACTTTTTTTCCCATAAAAACATAAGCCGTGCTTTTGCCTGGATGAACGTGCTTACTCCTGACTCCCTCATTAGCACACTGTCAATCACATAGGTAGCACTTGTTTGAGATTGTTGGAGGTAAATGCTTTTGAAGTAAAGGTTGACTGGCATTAAAACTGTTTAGTTTTTTTAGTTTTTATTTTAATTTAATGGCTGTTAGATATAATAATGCATTTTAAATTTGATAGGTAACTGTTACTCGTGATGACCAGTAAATGTTCTCACAGATAGTAAGTTTAATCAAACACTCTTTATTGTGCATGTCAAAATATTTTGTTGTGCCACTGCCTTAAAATTTTACAGAATGATGGTGTCCTGTCAGATTTCACTATAGGTAATCGAAATGTAATAACATTTATCTGATTTGCATGTTGCTAAAAAAAATTTGCTGGGGGATGGCAAAATCGCTATGATGACAGGTTTCTACTTTTTATATGTCAGTATTGTGGAATGTCTAAATGTATGGTAAGACCTCAGTTTTGGAGTTAGGATCTGCCTCTAATCTGTTTTTTTTGTTTTGTTTTGTTTTAGTACTGATAAGACAGTGTGTTATACTGGAGTGGTCAGAGTAAATGTCTATCACTGCTCAGGGTGACGTGCAGCATACTCATACACAGTAGGTGAATATGGATTAATTTAGGGCAATAGTTCTTAGACTTTGTCACAGTGAGCCTCCCCAAATCCGTGGAAAAGATTTTAAGCCTCCCCCAAAAAACTGAAATAATCGTGGGCCTCCCCAAAGAAAAATAACATACTGTACTTTGCGCAGTACACATGAATAAATTGAAACCCCTTTGAGTACTTGGCTCACTTTCAGTTCTTTGTCTCATACTGATGTGGAACCTTTGAAAAAGAGCTCCTCTGCTCAAAGGGGTTATCTGAATAATAAATGAATAAATATATACACATATTATTGTTCAGCTTATTGTGTCCCCCCCCCCCCAGCCAGCCTACTTGCTCCACTATTTTGATTCTTGAACCATTGCTAACCCTTGTTGCAGTACCTTCATGGGTCAGACTAATTTCTCTGTTTCCTCTCTACATGAAATAAGCTTCCTGCATACTTTGCCTCTCCCCCTTCTTCCCTGCTCTTAAGCAACTTCTCTGGGATTACTTTGCTCCTTCCTGCTATTGCTCTTGGCACTTCTATGCTCAACCCTTGTATTTGGGCTGCTCTGCCATCAGTCTACAAACTGATCAATTACCACCACTCATTATTAGTTTATTATTCATATTTGTTTGCACTATTGTTCATTGTACATTTCTTGATTGTTTTGCAGTTACCTTTTGAAATGTATTCACTCCCTACCCTTCCCTGGCTAAACCTGAAATTAACCTTGGCTCATTCACCTTCCCTTGTCACCTATTAGTAAATAAATACATAAAATTCACCTACTGTTATCCTCTTTCAGTTTGCTTCATCTCTTCACACAAAATACATCAAACTCAAAATTTAAATACAGTACTTTTTCAGACTTGCTTGAGCCTCCCCTGGAACAGGTTGGGGCCTCCCCAGGGAGGCTGGCCTCACCATTTGAGAACCCCTGATTTAGGGTATTTTTTATTGTTTTAGACAGGCGAACAAACACAACATACGGCAGCAGAATTTTTTCTTCCACAGATTTAAGTACAATAAAATATTTTGCCCCATGGGTTATCTGAGCAGCTAACATTCCAGCCAGGTGGGAAAGCAAATGGGGTATGATGTGCTTGGGTCAGAGCACAATATTCCAGCAGTGGGAGATTTTTGAGCTAGACAGTGTTACTAGGGATTCATAAGATCAGCTTCAGGGTCATGGAGCGTTAGCCTTATTTTGACCTGCACCGCTATGCTATTACATGAAATTGTTGTGATGGACAGTGTTCGTCCAGTGCATGTTTGAACTGGTTCATTGTATTACAAGACACTACACATGCGGGCAGTGAATTCTACTGTGTAACCACCCACTGCAAAAACCAGTTGTCCCTCAGATTCCTATTATAGATATTACCTTTTAGCTGGTATTGGTGACTAGTGGTGGGCGAAGTGGGCTCAATCCACTCCGCGAAGTGATTCGTGGAGCAAAGGTGGCTTCGCGGAGTGATAGACAATGCAAAGCAGAGTACTTCATGTTATAATGAGTAACGTGAAGTCCATTGAAAACAATGACTTCGCATTACTCTGCCTTCCCAGACCACTACTCCACCAAAACCTTAAGGTGAAGCTCAATGAAAACAACACACTTCGCCTCACTTCACCTTGTTTTTAAGCTATGAAGGAGAAGTTTGCAGTGATTCATTGGATTTCAGGTCACATGGGCTCTATATTGATCTGCACAGCCTCATTTCAGGGTAGTGTGTGTAGGAAGGCGTAGGAGATAGCGTGCTCTAAGAGCTGTCTGTGATTGAAACCTTCTAAAAGCTGTTAAAAAAAGCATTTTTGCATTTTTTTGGAGGGGCTCAAACTTTAGTTCATCGATTGTAGGAAACCCTCCTGTGCTCATATCATCGAGCATTTTTGTTTTTGTGTGGATTTTGAATGTTATTTTACAACACTGAGTGTGTGTGGTGAAAGACAATGAAAGTGTGCTTTGGGGGAGGGGCATATCTGTGGTGTAGGTAGATTTAAGTTGGAGAAATAGTGATTTCTTTGTTTTTTGGTTATATTTTTGTTGTATAACTGACTGTGTTAATGTACACACAGTAATATTGTCAGTAATTGTTGAAATTGTCTTGCTGATTGTAAGTTGTGTGGGCTTTGGTGCAACAGTTCATTTATTTACATTACAATACGTGGTATATTACTGAACTTTTCAGTTTGCTACTCATTACGCATTCACCATTGTAGACAAACTGTTCTGTGTGTATGTGTATGAGTGTGTGTGTCGTGTTACATGACATCAAATAATACACCTTTTATTGTGCCACAGACTAGTGTAATTGCAAGTGCAGCAGTGTGAACCTGCTATCCACTGCAGCTGCCTGATTTTGTACTGCGATCGTGGTTTCTGTTCTTTGTTTTGCTGCTTGTACTGCCGTAAAAATCTGAAGTCAGTGTTCCCACCCACCCCCACTGGCAAAAGGAATTTTTTACCAGATCGGATTGTTTTTGTGACCTCATCAGCACCACTGGTTACTGAAGTTGTTTTCATTGAATGACAGAGTAATCTATCTGTTGCTAAAACTACAGTTGTTTTTTTGGCCTCACATCCAGCGTCCCCCCCCAATCAGAGAGTGAACGTATCAAAATCTAAATTTGGTTATAATATTGTTGTTGATACCCCAAAATGCCCTCAAAGAGACATGCAAGCAAAGTTGGTTCTCGCCATGGCAATGCTGGCAGCAAGATAGTCTGTGGGCATGGTAGTACGCAGACGCAGAAGTGCATTGCTGATGTGAGGAAAGGTATTTCTCCTGCAATGTTTTTTACAGCCCAATCAGTAGCTTCACTCATAGTTGGAGGAGATGACGTTTTCCCAGCCGGTGGTGTTAGTGTTACTGGTGTTAGTGGTGGTGGTAGTATTGGTGTTGGTGCATCAAGTTCGAATTCCGCCCGGTGTACCATATCCAAAAATATTGAGTGTGAAGCAGTGCAAGTGAGTGGCAGCATAGATGGTGTCATACTTCTCAGTAACATCCCAGTCACTGAACCTGAGGATTCTGATAATCATGTCAACGATAATATACAATGTGATATTCCATCCATCGGGGCACTTAACGTCACACATTTTCCATGCAGTGATTCACAGTGTGGTGAAAAATTATCAGGAGATGGTGGTGTAGATGCTGATGATGAATGTGATGATGATGATGATGATGTCACCGTTGTTGCAACATGCAGTCCACATGCTAGCATCCAAGCAGAAGATGTGGATGTGTGTGACATTGATGAATATAATGATGTAATTGACCCCAGTTGAGAACTGGAGAAAAATAAATTCAAAGTGGCTGTGCCTGAGTCTGTTTGCAGGAATCCCACCCCCCCAAGTAAAAACTTGTGATTTACCAGTTTTAGTTGATGATGATGACCCAGTAATAAATATGATAGGTAGTCGTGGTGGTCAAGTGTAGTTCAGGTGTGCAGTTCCCGCAATATCATGTGCCCCCCCCACTTCAGTGCTTAAAATAACAGACTTAAATAAGCAACATCATGGGCATATTAAAAGCAGAGCATCACAATCCCTTGTTTGGGATTTTTTTGTTCAAGATGCAAATGATGAGTCAGTTGCAATCTGCCAGGTTTGCCGTGTGTGTGAGTGGAGGTAAAAAGGGGAGTCATCTGGGCACAGGAGGACAGCATACGCATCTTAAGAATATGCATTTGGCACTGTGGACCCAGCACAAGCTGGCAGCTAATACCATAGTGGGGCATTCACCCTCATCACCGGCAACCATAGTGAGTATGTTATCCCCTTCCATGACTGTTAAGTCCAGTAGTAAATTAAACATGTGCAGTACTGAGGTAATAAGAGCAGAGGATTACTACAAGCATGATGAGGTGGAGGACGATAATGACTTTGAAATGTTGCCCAGTGCTGGTGAGAGTAGCAGTTTCGGTGGTGGTTGTGAATGCAGTATGTCTAGTGCGAGTGGTGCATCAATCCCGGTTGGCATATCTGGCAAAATAACTGCATTTCTGGGTTTGTCATCATCACCTGTGCAACCGTCTTCATCAAACATCCACACTCCACCCCCTGCCAATGCCAGTCATCACAGAGCACAACCATTTGTGATCACACCCCATGTAAAATGTTTAAGTCAGCCCACGTTACAGAGTGTTTTTACGCATAAGCTGAAGTACCCCCAAATCATACAGCGTTACGTGAACCTAATACTGCTGTAGCGGAAATGCTGGCAATTGATCTTTTGCCCTTCTCCTTTGTGGAGAATTCTTGGTTCTGGCAGTTTGCTGCATGTGCCTGTCCAAAATGGAAAGTGCCATCTAGGACATACTTTTCTACCCATGCTGTTCCCGAGTTGTTCCGCACTGTGTCCGACTCAGTAAGACATGCCCTTCAACATTCCTCCTCTCCATTCATCCATTTAAGTATGGATATGTGGACAAGTAGCAAAAGAGCGGGGGGTTCATATTTGTTTATAACTGCACACTGTGTGCAGGTGCCGGTGGATGTTTGTGATGTTGGTAGTGTGAATAATCAGTGCAGTAAGGTGGATTGTGGTGGTAGCAATCTTCCAGGAATTCGACAGCATGCAACAATTGCTACACTCAATGTGACCTGTTCACACACTGGTGAGAACATGCTGGACATGGTACTGACTGAAATTGACAAATGGCTAAACCCTCTGTCTCTGAGAACTGGGTTCATAGCAAGTGACAATGGGTCAAATGTAGTGAAATGCATCACGGATGGTGGGGTTTTTTTGTGTCCCATGCATGGTCCACTGTTTAAATCTTGTGGTGCAGGGGTTCCTGCGGCACCATGATGTAAAGGAAATGCTGACCATTGCCCAACATATCTGCTCTCACTTTGCAAGATCTGGAAAGGCCTGTGACCAACTGCAGCAGTTGCAGATACAAAAAAAGCCTGCCTCAGCACTGTTTAAAGCTGGAAGTTGTCACCCAATAGAACTCCACTTTATACAAGGCAGAGAGGTTGTATGAACAATACAAAGCCATCTCAGAATATCTTGTGATGCACACTAGCCATGACAGTCCCGGGGCCTTCAAATCTATGACGACTGAACATTGGCGCCTCATGGACTCTGTAATAACAATTTTGCAGCCTTTTGAACATGTCACACAGGCAGTGAGTGGCAAGCCTGCCTCCATTAGCCAATCACTTCCACTGCTGCGGGTGCTGAGGCAGACATTGGTGAATATACAGCATGGCCGGAGATGGTGGTAGCAGTATATTGCTGCAACACATGCTGACAGTATTAGACCACAATCATCATGTTGTGAGCATTCAGCGTAGTGACAACTTTGCCATAGCAACAATGCTGGACCCACAATACAAACGTGGAATTGCATCAGTACTGGAGGGAGGGCCTGAACAGGTAAAAAATATCAGTGGTCAGCTGGTGTGCTTGGTTCATGGGGAACAGAAGTCAAGTGCCAAGGTCAGCAAACCACAGCAGCATAATCCAGCTGAAGGTGTACCTGAAGGACTATCAAGTATATCCTGCAAGGTGAAGGGGACAGCAGTTCAAAGTGGTCTGTCATCCAAAGTGGCTGGCGTCAACCGTCTTTGGGAGGCTTTGTCCCAAGTGGGTATTTGTGAAATAAATGATTTGGGAGAACAGGATGATGCATCAACAACTGGACTTAGTGCGGCTCAGAGAATGGTTGAGTCATATTTGTCTGAAAACAGGCATTTGACAATAAATGAAGATCCTCTTGTGTACTGGAGTGGACAAGTCAGTGAATGGCCAGAGCTGACTGCAGTGGCACTAAAGTACCTCACACGACCACCCTCCAGTGTAAGTGTTAAGTGGGTATTCAGCTCAGCTGGTGCAATAGATAGGGATCAAAGGACAAACCTGTTTCCTGCAAATGTTAGTTTGCTAACATTCATTAAAATGAATGAGAGGCACATACCAGCACAGACAGCAACCTCGGTATTCGTACCGAGGCCTGTCATGGTGGTTTTGGTGATGTGGAAATGGACCATCCTGGTGGCACTGGCAGTGGCTGCCTGAAACGGCCCACCACTGATGTAGATGATGACACAATGGAGAAAGAATTTCCCAGTAGTCAGACTTCAGACATGGATGACTGTGAGTGAAGATTTCTTTATGAGGATGATGATGTGGTTAATGTTGGCAGGTTTTAACTGAAGTTGGTAAAAGGCGGTGTGCCATCCCGGACCACCACCACCGGGACTGATGTTAGCCACTGCCACCACTGAGCATGAGTCTGTCCACTCCCCAGACCACCACCACCGGGACTGATGTTAGCCACTGCCACCACTGAACATGAGTCTGTCTGCCCCCCCAGACCACTACCACTGGGACTGATGTTAGCCACTGCCACCACTGAGCATGAGTCTGTCTGACCCCCATACCACCACCACCACCAGGACTGATGTTAGCCACTGCTGCCACTGAGCATGAGTCTGTCCGCCCCCCTGGGCCACCACCACTGGGACTGATGTTAGCCACTGCCACCACTGAGCATGAGACTGTCTGACCCCTGTACCACCACCACCAGGACTGATGTTAGCCACTGCCACCACTGAGCATGAGTCTGTCTGACCCCCGTACCACCATCACCAGGACTGATGTTAGCCACTGCCACCACTGAGCATGAGTTTGTCTGCCCCCCCGGACCACCACCACCGGGACTGATGTTAGAAACTGCCACCACTGAGCATGAGTCTGTCTGACCCCCAGACCACCACCACCAGGACTGATGTTAGCCACTGCCACCACTGAACATGAGGCTGTCTGACCCCCAGACCACCACCACCACCGCTGGCACTGATATTAGCCACTGCCACCACTGAGCATGAGTCTGTTCGCCCTCCTGGACCACCACCACTGGGACTGATGCTAGCCACTGCCACCACTGAACATGAGTCTGTCTGCCTCCCCAGACCACCATCACCGGGACTGTAGTCACTGCCACCGCTGAGCATGAGTCTCTCTGACCCCCGGACCACCACCACCGGGACTGATGTTAGCCACTGCCACCACTAAGCATGGGTCTGTCTGACCCCCAGACCACCACCACCACTGGCACTGATATTAGCCACTGCCACCACTGAGCACAAGTCTGTCCGCCCCCCTGGACCACCACCACCGGGACTGATGCTAGCCACTGCCACCACTGAACATGAGTCTGTCTGCCTCCCCAGACCACCATCACCGGGACTGTAGCCACTGCCACCACTGAGCATGAGTCTCTCTGACCCCCAGACCACCACCACCGGGACTGATGTTAGCCACTGCCACCACTAAGCATGGGTCTGTCTGACCCCTGGACCACCATCACCGGGACTGATGTTAGCCACTGCCACCACTGAGCATGAGTCTGTCTGACTCCCAGACCACCACCAAGGGTGTAGCCAGAAATTTCCATTTTGTACACACAACCTGCAACAGTTACAACCCCCAATTAAAAGATGTACACATCCTCTCCAAATGGTACCCCCTTCCAAACAAGTCAGATTGTTCTCAAATGATTCCTCTAATCTCTAAAGAGGTTATACATGTATCTGTCTCCTAAACAACAGAAGTTTAAACAGAGACACTCCTCAGTGGCCTACACTAACCCAAATACTACAGATTAGAATGAAAATGTTAACAGAAAGGCATATGGTTTGTGACAGGCACACAACAAAACTGTACACAAATGTGTACAGTGAGTATGCCTGCCTACACTCATGACCACCACCACTGAGACTGAGGTTAGCCACTGCCACCACTGAGCATGAGTATATCCGGACCACCATATCCAACAGCCACAGACACAAAGCTTTTTAATATATAAACCATAAAGTGAGTATGTGTACTAATGTTTGTTATGCTATTTCACTTCCTTTAGTTGTATGTTTTGTTTTCTGTAGCTTTTCAGAGCTGCAATGGTCAAACACATAGGATACACTTGTTTTTTTTTTTTTTTTTACAGGTTAACAAAAAAAGTCTGCTTCACTGAAACTTACTGGGAATGATACTGCAGCTGTACCGTACAGAGGAACCTATGGAATATCCATTTGAAATCCATTCTGGAAAGTATGAAGATTTTATTTCATCCGTGTCATTGTTTTGGAAAGACTGCAGCAAATATTGCCCAAAGGTTGTGTTAGTTGACAAGATGTGGGTTTGAAATGTAACTTGACTTGAGATTGAGAACCAGGGAGGGACAAATAACAATTAAGTTGTAAGAAGTCATTCATTTCTTTTTTTAGGAAACTTTCAGGTGCTTTGTTGTTCTGTCAAAGTGGCCTTTATTAGATGACCATGACCCTCATTAACAACCGCACTCCAGAAGGATGCAGATAATATCTGTGAAGAAGTAACAAAATAAGAAACCATTACAGACAAACCTGCAAATATGCTCTCCCCTCCCCTCAAAAAAAATACAGTTACCTTCATGTGCTTGAGAGTTATCCATTTCCAGTTTGAATGCAAAAAATTCTCATTGAGCACTGGAATGTGCATACCAACAGTTTCTGTGACCTGTGATACAGAACAATACCATGAGTACATGTCCATGTCAACCCCCCTCCTCACCTACAAAATACACAAACATAGATCTATATATATCTACTCACCAAGGCTACAATTAGTATACCGACAAAGGACACCCTTCAATCCAGTTGAGATGATCACATTGCATTTCGCCTCACAGAACACATTGGACCAGCAACAGTATGCTCACAGTCATCATTTTATCCTGGGGGACTTTGTATGTGCTGAAACACTCCCATTTCACTGTATTACCACTTGTCAATTTTCTGCACACAAGGAGGATGCATTTTGGTCATGCAGAAAAAATCTGGGAACTCTGTGCCACCATTGCGCACATGACTGAGTGCGCCATTAATTCTGGGGGACTTTGCATGTGCTGAAACACTCTCATTTCACTGTGTTACCACTTGTCAATTTTCTGAACACAAGGCATGACTAAGTAAGCCATTAATTCTGGGGATGCATTTTGTGCGTTGTGTGAGTGTGAGCTCTTGATGTCATACTGACATTATCAATTAAAGCAGCATTGCAAGAATGTCGTGACACTTTTGAACTGTACTTTTTATGCTACTTTACATTGCCACAGCAAATACTTACCTCCGAGTTGTGACTTGAATGATATGCTTCTTTTCCCAATTTCTGTCTGCTTTACTTAGTTGACTACTTTTTTCCATGTATGAAAAAAAATGAGAACGCCTTTCAACATTGTTCTTACCAGGTTTGTATTTATTTGCAGCTGCTTTTCAATCAATATTGTTCCGTGATGTCATAAAACACTGCCTGCTGCATGACTGTTAATTTACAACAGAAGAGATATATAACAATTAACTGATGTGATGGAGAAAAGCAGAGGAAAACAATGACAACGATCTGGTCAGCACCAATTTAAAAGGAATGCTCCTTTCATTATTTCACAAATGAAAAAAGGTAGTACAGCAGACTCAACTACTGGAAATTCTCATATCATACAAGTCAGGATGTAAGTAAAGGAAGTTGTAACATAGCATTAAAAAATATAGGTCAGAGTTCTCAGCAGATTGTTGCACTGCTGCTTTACAGAGATTCACCACGTTACATAGTTATGGTGATGCACATAACCTAATATGTGGGTGCCTTACTTCCAGGGGAATATTTCTTGCTCCACATAGTGCAATACATTTCTGAGAAAACCGCCAGTAATTTCATAACAGTGTGTCATGTGATGGAGGAATTCCCATTCAGAAAAGCCACCCACATTCTGCCTCACTTTCTCAGCAACATTAGGATGTGATACCAGGGGAAGCGCAGGTGCATGCTCCACTATAGTGAATGTCCGGCAGCTATCCCAATATTTTGTTATGTTATAAGGTTCACTTTGTGGTGAAATGCGGGAACGTTTCCACTAACAGGGCTCTTCTTACTGGGAAACGTGCCCACACATTTCACCACAAACTGACCATTATAACATAAAGAAACATTTGGAAAGCTGCCAGACAATCGGACATTCACTGTAATGGAGCACACACCCATGCTCTCCCTGACATCACATCCTAATGTTGCTGAGAAAGGGGGGCAGAATGTGGATGGCTTTTCTAAATGGGAATTCCTCCGTCACGTGACACACGGTAATGAAATTATGGGCAGTTTTCACACAAATGTATGTGGAGCAAGAAAGATTCCCCTGGAAGGGAAAATGTGTATTATTAAACAACAGCAAAAAAGAAAACACACAAAAACAGTACAGCGCAGTAGTGGAGTGGGGGAGTCCAGAAAACAATCCCTTAATGTGGCCTTGGGATGCCGTGGTGGTCCAGCAGCAGGTGCAGCATTGTGAGTATTTGCTGCTACTGTTGTTGGATTGTGTCGACTTGCTGCTGCACAGCACCTACCCTCTCATTATTCTCCTCCAGGGCCACCCACACCAGGGCAATGTCAGCCTCTGTTGCAGGGACTGTGGCAGGGTCCACTGCAGGTGGAAACCCAGGTAGTGGTGGTAGTGGAGAGGATGGTGCTGGTGGCTGTGGTGGCGGTGGTGGTGTTGGTGCTGCTGCTGTACTGGCCCTCCTCCTGCTGCTGTGGCAGCGAGGCATAACTTCAACTCCAAAAGCACCCTTGGCCACTGCCACAGAAGGGCCAGCAGGTGGATGCCTGGCCCCTACCATGGCGACCTGCCACTGTGCCTTGTGGTGGTTCAACATGTGGGTGTGCTGGCCACCGGTCCCCAAATGTGTCCCTCAGGGGCCACAGCTCACCAGCACACCACACAAATGGTACACCATGACATTGCTGTCTCCCCTCACAGAGTTAAAAAACTCCCACACTGGGGAGCTACAGGGGGGACCAGATATAGTTCTAGCACCACCTATGTTTTCCTGGGGCACCTCCTGTGGCTGTGGAGGTGGTGCTGCTGGACCACCTACAGCTGCTACCGGTAGTGGTGGTAGTGGTGGAGAAGGTGGATGTGCAGCAGCCACCGGTGGCACTGGTGCTGCTGCTTCTGCTGCTGTTGCTTCCACAGGGGAAGAAGCAACACCCAAGAGTTTGGAGTGGTCCAGCAACACACGACTGTCCCCATGTGTGCACACTCCCATCCTCTGACCGTGCCCATGGGCCAGCGACTCTCATTCTCCAGGGTCCATCCTTTGCACACAAGTCCCCGACCCTGAATATAAAAAAGTACAACCATGGTTGATGCCTACCCTCCACCTGGCAGCCACACTCACTCTCTCACTCCCAGACACACACACACACACACACACACACACACACAGTCACACACACACACACACAAAACAAAACAAAACTTAAAAAAAAAATTCACTACCAAAAAAACAATCACAAACACAATACAAAAACTAAATTAAGATATAGCTTTTTCAAAAGCTATTGTTTTCAGACACAAAGGCAATAAAGCACTTTCTGGTAGTGACTCAAAACTGCTCTCCTCTCCACAAAGCCTTCTCCCTCTATGAATGCAAAGGAGAAAGTGAAACTGCTTCTCTGACTCACTTCCTTCCTGGCTAAAGCATATGACTTACAGTACTGTAAGCCATGTGATGTGTGGGGGGCTGCCTATTTACTCATCACTTCACCTTACTTCATGATAAGGCACAATGACAATGCAAAGTAATAATGAGAACCCGAAGTGAGCACTTTACAGTGCCCTCTTCGCATTGTGCTCTGCCAAAGCAAAGTGGCCACTTCGTGTTCACTTTGCCAGTGGATTAAAATTCACTGCATCTCTATTGGTGATCTCTGTTTCCTTTTAAGTCCAACCCTTTTATTCAATATCAAACACTCCCAGAGGTCAGTTTCTCTAAAGGCCTTATAGACCAGGCACATATCGCCTGTAAATATTCTATACTGTAGAGAGCACAACCCTGCTTCCCGCAATCTCTCTTCATATGGTCTATCTCTTATCTTGTGAACCATTTTAGTGCCTGTCTCTAAACCCCTTCAAGTTTCCTAACATCCTGCTTCAAATGGGGCATTCAGAAGTTCCCACTGTACTCTTAGTGTATTCTAGGGAAACATACAGTGGGACCACCACATCCATGTTCCTGCTCCTAATAATCCTCGCAATGGATGCTAAAATGCTGTATCCTTTTTTCTTACCTGGGTGCAGTGGACAGAAAAGGTCATGTCATCAGTAATTTGGATACCTAAATCCCTTTTGGAGTTTGTAGTTTGAAGTGTACTTCCATCTAATTTGTAGTTGAATCTACAATTCTTTTTACCTAAATGCATAACCTTGCCCTTATTCATATTGAACCTCAACTTCTTTATCTCTGCACTTCTTTTTTTTTAATTTATAGTCTTTATTGTTTTATACAGATATGGACATTACACAGGTATCCAAGAATACACAGTCACATGTGCAATACAGTAGTTTGTCCATATATCTCTGCACTTCTTGCTATGATGTCTATGCTATCCTGAAAGGAATCAGCACCCTGTCTGTTAAGTATCAGTGCCCCTAGTTTAATGTTGTCAGTGAACTTAGCTATCCATGCTTTTGAGGTACCAACTATTGATGCTACAAGGACATTGAAAAAGGTAGGCTACAGCAGGGATCCCTGTGGGACCCCACTGGACACCGAAGCCCAAGGAGTCATATGACCCTTTATACACACCCTTTGTTTCCTCTTCCCAAGCCAAGCTATTATCCATTGGATAGCACAATGATCTAAATCGATTTCTTTTAAAGTATTTATCAACTCTTGATGTGAAACACTATCAAATACCTTTTCGAAATCAATATACAGGATGTCTACTGGTATATTGTTAACTAGGGCTTCATTCACGGGGTCATAAAAGTTTATTACATTTCTTAAGCAGGATCTTCCCTTTTTAAACCCGTTCTGCTATATATCAGTATGACCACTTTCTAGGACATGTAATTCTATAGTTTCTTTAGTGAAGGACTCCATAGGATTTTACCCAATATACTAGCTAGGCTAATAGGCCTGTAGTTGGAGCAAACAAATTTGGAACCCTTTTCATGAATTAGGACAATCTATGTAATTGTCCAATCTTCTGGGACTATTCCCTTCTGCACCGATTTTTGAAATATGGCCTGTAGGGGGGCACATATGGCAGATACCAGTTCTTTCAAAAGTCTAGGTTGAACTTCATCCAGTCCAGCTGACTTATTAGGGTCCAACTTAGCTAGTTTGTCTTTGATCATTACAGGTGTAATTGTTATATTGCAGTTTGATATGCCTATTGTATTGTTAATTAGTGGGTCCTCTTTTTGGTATATGGTTTTGAAATAGTCGTTAAATTTTACAGCTATATCCTGGCAATCAGTTATTACCTTGTCACCCTGTATGCATGGACCTAGGCTATTGTTCTTTTTTTCATGCTACCAATATAGTTATAGAAAGCTTTTTTATTATCAGCCACTTTGTTAACTCGTTTTTGTTCCATTTCTTTTTTGGATTTTTTAATTGCTTTTTTTCAGGTCTCTAAGTTTTTTCCCATATCTTTCTCTATGTTCTTCCATGTCCTCTTTCTTAGCTTTCCTGTGTGATGGACATTGCAGCCATCACGGAGACATGGGCCACCCAGAACCAGGACTGATATATGATGATCCCAGGGTACAGGATATTCAGGAAGGGCAGGATTAGGGGAAAGAGGGGTGTAGCAATCTAAGTGAGGAAGGGGATAAGGTGTATGAGAGAGGACGGGGTGGAGGGCAGGACAGAGGCTCTATGGATGCAGTTTCAAGACTCTAAAAGAATGACACTAAGGGTGGGGGTAGTGTACAGGCCACCAGCTCAGGGGGATGACCTGGATAAAAAATTGGCCTAGCAGATTATAAGAGTCTGCAGGAAGCAGGACACCATAGTGGTGGGGGACTTCAACCTCCCTGGGTTGGATTGGAACACCCCAACCACCACGTGTGGAAAGGAGCAGAGATTACTAGATGCATTTCAGGACTGCTTCCTGGTGCAGTTGGTCCATGAGCCGACTAGGGAGGGTAGGACTCTGGACCTGGTATTAATAAATAGGGAGGCTGTAAGGGATCTGGGAATGGAGGACCCCCTGGCTGGGAGCAACCATCACACAGTGTGGTTCACACTCAATATGGGTAGGGTAACAGGAGAAACAGGTACCAGGGTGATCGATTTTAAGGGAGTAGACTTTTAAAGGATGGGGGGAATTTTGGTTGAGCATCTGGTGGAAATTCAGACATGCATGAGTGCCAGCCAAAAATGGAATATCGTTAAGAAAGGCCTGGCAGTGGCTACTGAGACCTGCACCAGGACACGGAGCAAGAAGGGGAGAGCAAAGAAGCAAAGCTGGCTGACTCAGGAGGTAATTGAAGGGTTGAGGGCCAAGAGAAAAGCATTCCAGAGGCTTAGGAAATTGGAAGGGCAAGGGGACAAAGACGAGTACACGAAGAAGTCCAGGGAGGTTACCAGGCTGGTCAGAGCAGCCAAGGCTTCCAGAGAGCTAAGACTTGCTCAGGGACTCAAGGATGGGGAAAAGGACTTCTTCAGACCTTCGGTGCTCAGCGGGCCTACCCGGTTACCAAAATGTAATAAATAAATAAGATACATTGGCGAGAGAAGAAGAAACAAAGACCAGATTGTGAAGATTAAGAAAGATGGGGGGTGGGTGGAGAAAGGGGAGGACCAGGCAGAGGCACTGAATGAGTACCTTTGCTTTGTGTTCATGAAGGAAAGACGGGGGTAGATACCCCATGGGAAGGGTGGAGTGGGCAGGGGGGCGGGGGTGACTGATATCAGAATTACAGAGGACAGGGTGCTGAAGGGACTAAGGGCACTAAGGGTGGACAAGACACCTGTGCTGGATGGCATACACCCTAGAGTACTTAGGGAGCTAGTGGAGATCCTGGCAGGACCACTGGCAGACCTGTTCAGTACATCACTGGACACAGGATGCATGCCACAGGACTGGAGAATGGTCCATGTGGTGCCTATTCATAAAAGTGGCCCAAAGGATGACCCAGGCAACTACAGACTGGTGAGTCTCACTTCAATCATGGAGAAACTCATGGAGTCAATCCTAAAAGAGAGGCTGGTGACCTTTCTGGAAGACAATGGGCTCCAAGATGGCCATCAGCATGGTTTTTTATCGGGCAGATCCTGCCAGACAAACCTGGTTGAGTACTATGATTGGGTTACCAAGGAACTGAACAGGAGTCATGCAGTGGACATCCTATATTTGGACTTCAGCAAGGCTTTTGACTTGGTGCTGCATGGGAGGCGGGGGGGGAACTGGAATACATTGTGGTGGGGACAAAAAAGGTCAACTGGATCACTGACTGGCTGAGGGTTAAGCAGCAATGGTGATGGTGGTGTTGGGTAAACTCTCATCACCAAGGGGCATTATGAGTGGAGTGCCCCAGTGTTCAGTACTGGGACAAGTGCTGTTTGGGATATTCATAACCAATATATGAAATGGGATCCGGTGTAGGATCAGTCTGTTTGCAGATAATATTAAGATCGGTGAAGTGGTAGATGACATAGAGGGGTAGAGAAGGCTGCAGGAAGATCTGACCAAACTACAAGACTGGTTGGAGACATGGCAGTTCAGGTTCAATGCCAAGAAGTGCAAGGTACTGCACTTCAGAGCAAGGAACCAGGGGAGGAAATATCAGTTGGGAGGGGTACAGTTGGAAAGCACAGTGGAGGAAAAGGATCTAGGGGTACTAATAAAGGAGCATATGAACCCCTCAACTCAGTGCAGGAAGGTGGCTGAAAAGGCAAACAGATGCTGGGATGCATAGTGAGGGGAATCTCCTCCAGGCACAGAGAAGTGATCCTACCCCTGTACTGGTCACTGGTGAGGCCGCACCTGGTATACTGCGTGTAGTACTGGCAGCCATTCCTGAAGAGGGACATCAGAATGCTGGAAGGAGTGCAGCGTAGGGCAACGAAGATGATACAGGGACTTGAAGGAAAATCCTACGAGGAGAGGCTGGGAGAGCTGCAAATGTACTTCCTGGAAGAGAGGGGAGATGGGGGGGGGGGATATGATCGAAATCTTTAAATACCTAAATGGTATTAACAGGATTAATACAGAAGGGGTTCTTCAGATCAGAAGGGGGAGGGACACAAAGGGCATTGGCTGAGATTGAAGGGGGAGATTCAGGAGGGAAATCAGGAGACACTTTTTCACGGAAAAGGTGGTAGATAAGTGGAACACTGTGCCCGAGGAGGTGGTATTGTGTAGAACAGTGAGAGGATTTAAGAGAGGGTGGGACAGAGTGAGGGGGGCATGGTTATGAGGAGGGGGGTGGGGCAGCTGCAAGTTGAGGGGCTAGCTGCACAATCGAGCAGACTTGATAGACCATGAGGCCTGTTTCTGCTGACATTTCATATGTTTGTTTGTATCTATTTTTTTGCCTTTACTAACTTATGTATTTTGTAATGAAACCATGCAGGTATCCCCCCTTTATGACTGTATTTAGTTTTTATAGGTATATTCATCTCAACCAGTTCTAAGAGGAATGTTTTAAATTCTTGCCACATTTGGGGTACATCTAGGCCCTGAAATATCCATGCCCAAGCCCATTGCATTGCTTTACTCCTAAATTTGTTATAATCAGCTAAATCATATCTATTTATCTTAGCAACCCTCTGTTGAATTTCAGTACTAAGTTTTATACAAAATTCAACCATGTTATGATCACTTCCAAGAAGAAGTTCTCTGACTTTACAGTTTTCCATGACATCCTCCACGTTACTGATCACGAGATCCAGGATGTTGTTTCCCCTAGTGTTATTTGTTACGTGGTTATCCATGGTTAATGTGTCTAATACATTAAGAAATTCTGCCTCAGCAGTTGTAGATGGGGTCCATGATCCCCAGTCAATTCCTGGAAAGTTAAAGTCCCCTAGAAATAGTAATATTTTACCAGAATCCAGCTGGCTTAGATATTTGTTAAATTCAGAGGTCCTTTCCCTGGTTAGAGAAGGGAGTCTATAGCAGACCACCACAGTCATCTGTTTCTCCTGCTGTGGGACCAATTGTACCCTAAGCTGTTCAACGCCAGGTTCAGATGATGTTTGTATTTCATATGCTTTTATGACATTTCTGACATACTGTACAAAGTTATCCCGCCTCCAGTTTTGTCCTCCCTGTTCCTTCTAAACAGTTGATATCCTTTAATATTAGTCTCCCACGTATCATTCTTCCACCATGTCTCAGTTATTGAGCATAGTGCTATATTTTGCTGGTGTAAAATAAATTCTAATTCCTCTATTTTGTTTCTCAGGCTCCTTGCATTGACTGAAAGGGCCTTCCACTTTGGAGATTTTTTTCTTGCTTAACTGCATCATGGTGATATGTCATACCCCCCCCCCCCCATTCAGTTTAAAATCTGGTGAATTTTTGCATTTATTCTGCCACGCAGAACCTTAGTACCCATCTTATTTAGGTGGAGTCCACCCTGGGCATATAGCTTATATGCATATCAACTTTTACCAATGTTCCAGGAAGTCAAAATCTTCCCTAGAACACCACTTACCTAAGCATCCATTAAATCTTTTTAGCTCATTGATTTTATGCAAGCCTGCCTATGTAACTGGAAGGATATCAGATATTACCAGTGAGCATTTTCTCTTTTTTAATTCTGCCCCCCCCCCACACCATCTTGAAATTCCTTTGGATATAAGTAGCATCCCTTCTGCCTACATCATTTGTTCCCACATTCAGAAAGACTAGTGCGGGTGGTGTGTTCCAATAACCCCGGAAGGAGTTTTTCAACATGTGCGATATCTGCCCCTGGCAGACAGGAGACCGTGACATGATCTTTCCTGTCTTTGCAGATAATCCTATCTGTGAAAAATAATACAGAATCTCCAATTACAACTATATCTTTTTTTTTTTTGTACTGGTAGCTATTCATTTCTATTGCTCATTTCGTCATGGTGTGCATTGCCATTTCCTGTCCCTAAGATGCATTCTTGCTTGTTTCCCTTTCTGGTTGTATTTACCCCAGGTTTGTCTAGGATTGGATGGGCACAAGAGTTCTTTTGGGGTTTTATAGAAAATCCTGAAGTTTCAGGAACTGAGCATGTATTGCTGTTTGAACTCGTTCCTGCCATTACATTTCCAGTACCCTCTCCTTTCTCCTGGTTAAGGAGTTTGCTAAGTTCATTCAACCCAATACTTTCTCTCTGTTCTGGGTCAGCTTCTTTTTCTAGTGCTAGCCAGTTGTATCTATTGGTTAGGTTTATGTGTGGGGTTATATCCCTCCTCTGGTTTCTAGTCTCTTTTAGAGCATGGCACCAATCCTCTTCATGGGGAATATCAGTATCTGAATCCTTCAGCCTAACCTTCCTTGTATATTTCGTTTGTTTTTTGCACCCTTTCATTTTCCAGTAACAACCTCTTGGTATCACAGACTAATTGATCAATACTATCTGTTCCAGCTTGAATTTGAATCTGCTCCTATAAGTTCTTCAGTTTGCTTTGCAATTTGCTGATGTGCATACATTTCTCACATGATTGCCCTCCCACTTGTTCACTTTGTCCTTTCATATCACATACTGTGCATAACATTCATATATTAGTGCCTCCATCACATTCTGCACCATATAGTGGTTGTTTGCCTACCTCTATGTGTTGGTCCTCTGCCCCGGCTGATACAGCAGACACAACTAAACGGTTTGTCTTAGCTGTGTTGCCCTTGCTGGGCTCACTGACGCTCACCATCCTATGCGTAGTTATAGTGAAATGACCGAAAGTAGCTTTCCTCCCGCTTCCAGTGGCTCGCTATGACTAGTGTCCTTGTATTAAATTAAATGCAAACTTTAGCTGCTCTTAAAAACTCAGTAAAGCAGTGATTAGGACAAAATAATTAACAAATGCCAGATTTACTGCCCTGTAATCCCCTAATATAATACAGATAATAGGTTGTTACATGCAAGATTACATTATGTTGATTTATAACTAAGGCTTCAGTCCCATGCCTTTTGGTGTTCAGGTAACATCTGGATCATATGGTCAGTAATATTATCTAGGACGATAGAGGGCAGAATGCTTGTCACTAGTGTGCTGATAGGATGTCAGTGTCAGTTACCAATTATATGGCAGTATATATCTGCCTTTAGAAAAAGTATCGCTGTCTTGCATTTTTATTTATTTATTTTTTTATCTTTTGAGAGGAATTACTTGCCCAAGACCACATATCCATTTTTTCATGCTATGTACCTCATGGGTTCTGCACACTGTGACCTCAGTCAGTTTCCCGCACAGCCATCCTCTGTACAGTCCTGCTGTGATCTGGACATGCTGATGTAAGAGGGATATGTTATCATTTATTTTAGCCTAGCAACAGTGAACAATGGCAAAAATCTAAAGAATGCCCTGAAAAAAGGAAGGTGCACTAGGCAACGCAGTTACCCTTGGGCAGATCAATTCAGTGAAGTTATGGTCCCTGTCTGTGCTCTTCCAACCAACAGAAATTAGCCCTATCCTGCACCTCACAGGACCCAAGAACTGAATTGATTATATTTAAACTAACAATTCCTAAAAAAAAAAAAAAAAACTCAAGGGCACCACTCGAAAAATGGTTAGTGCATCAAATTATGGGCAGCTAGACTGAATAACCAATAAAGTATCCAACTGACCCAAAAGTTGAAGATGAACTCCATGGAAACACTGTATAATGTGGATGACACAATGCTGTGCCAAAAAACAACTACCTCAGGTAGTCGCAAGCTAGTGGCTTAACTCCAGACTCTCACTTGTTTCTGCAAAATTAATTTATTTGCTGACCATTTCAGACATTATTAAAAAGTGGTATAAAGTGCTCAGTTCTCTTTGGGTTACAGTCCCACACAATATGTTGTCCACCTAAGTAAGACTGTGTTGATAGTGCTTGGAATTATTTTTTGAAACAGGATATGTCTATAGGAAATGATTGACTGTTGCCTAGCTGCCAGCTCGCCCTGCCCCAGCACTTCTATCTACGATCTTCTTAAGGGGGTGACTTTTTAATAACAATTAGTAATGTTAGAAGTGGTCAATGAACAAATACATTTTGCAGAAACAAGCAAAATTTGGGACTGTTTAAGCACTAGCTTGCAACTACTAGAGAACAAGCAAAAGTTGGAGTGTTTAACCACTAGCTTGAACCTACCAGAGTTAATTTGTTTTTGGCACTGCAGCATGGTATCTATACTATACAGCATGGTGTTCCTTCAGAAAGCATACTAAAGTTTTGGAGCAGCTATATGTACACCAAGTAAACTTGCATTATTTTTGGAGTTTTCAACAAGAAATATGCACTTAACAATAAACAGATCCCAAAAAGGTTTAGATCATCTCCATTTAACCTGATCTGTTATCCTGTCCATAAGTATGGTTTCTACTGCCTGAGCAGCCCTCATCTATAGTGCATCGACAAGTGCAAGTATGCTTGTGAGGAATGAATTGCATAAAATGCATTACAATTAACCAGTCTTAACAGTAATATAAAGCTTAATTACATTCTAAACGATGTCTGAGAAAAGAAAGTATTTTAGGCATCCCTCTTTAACTTATGACAAATCAAGGTATTTGACTTCAGCAAGGCTTCTGACTCAGTACCTCACAAACAATTGCTCAAGAAGATGGAAGACCTGGGTGCAGATAGACCCATAGTGAACTGGATGGATAACTGACTAGAGGGGAGGCAGCAGAAGGTGGGGTTAAATCAAAGGAGTGGGAGGTTATGAGAGGGGCGCTGCAGGAATCAGTACTGAGTCCTGTCCTCTTCAACATGTTCATTAGTGGCATTAAAGAAGGAATCAGGGGCAGGTTTTGTCTCTTCTCAGATGACACAAAACTATGTGGGAGGGTGGATAGTGATGAGGGAATCAGAGAAATCCATAGAGACCTACAAAAGCTAAAGGGGTGGTCAAAGGTCTGGCAGTTAAAATTCAGTGTTAGTAAATGCAAGGTAATACACCTCGGGAAAAAGAACCCCAAGACAGAGCACTAGATGGGAGGAGATAGACTTAGCACTACAGATGAGGAACAGTATCTGGGAGTTATCATTAACAACTCACTTAACCAACTGAATCAGTGCAACGAGGCCTATAGGAAGGCTAACAGGATGCTGGGATGTATCGGGAAGGGGTATTGATAGCAGAAGAAAAGAGGCAAAACTTCCCCTTTACAGATTCCTTGTGAGGCCAGTGGTAATGCACCTGCCTGGAATCACAGCTTTGATTTTTGAATACAAAATACAACCGGTTACTATGCTCATTTGTAAATGGAACTACCTTTGGACAACTCTGTGTTTTTATAGGTAACAGATAAGACCTTTATAACAAATACGACTCCAAAAAATAGCTCGTCCATGAATGTATTTCTCCATGGCTCTGTACGTGTGGAGCTGACATTCTGGGCAGACCAAAAAAAGTGTAATTTTTACAAACATTTTTAATTTCTAGCTCTTCTTTGCAAACATGTGGCTATTTGTATGTTTTACATCAGCAGACCTTGCTCTGGACACCTTTCTTCTCAGCCTTTCAAAATTAGTCCCAAAGGCTGACAGTGTCCTTTTATATATATTTTTTTCCTCCTGCCCACCTGGCCCTCCCTCTCAGCACCTACCGACCCATCACCCCCAGAAACAGGATAGTAACAATGGGGGTACCCAATCCCCCAGTCTCCGATCATGATCCTCAGTCCGTTTTTTTTCTTTTTTTTTTAACCCTGCAAAAAGAAAATTGTCCATCAATGTCTTTTGTGGCTGTAACTGTCCTCCACCTGACCTCCCACTCCTCACCCACCACCCCACATCCCCTAAGCCCTTACTTACCCATCGGGGTCCAATGCTGTAATCATCTCTGGACCACAGACATGCTTTCACTCTTCTATGACGGACCACAAATTGAAGAAACAGGTATGCAGTTCAATGTATTTATTTATTTATTGAATTTTGTTGATCCAGTAGACACACTAAGATTAGAAGTCCCTTTTTCTGGGGTGACTGGGGAGAGGGGGGGATACAGATAGTAACCAACTGAAATTGAACCAGACTGAGCTGTTGGTGGTATTTTTAGTGAATGGGGGAAATTTTGCCAGGACTCCGGGGAAATTCCCCTACTCTTTTTGAGAAGTGCCATGGGATCTTTAATGTCCACCTGAACAACTTCCAGAACAGGCAGACAGGACTTCAGTTTAACGTGTCATCCGAAAGACAGCACCTCAGGAGTGCAGCATCCCCCTCATGCTGCACTACAGTGTCAGTATTGGGATATTAACCCAAGTGCCTTGCATGGGGATAGAACCCACAGCCATCTGATCTTCTGGCCTCAGAGGTTAGTGTGCAACCTGCTGAGCCACTGTCAATGGTCAATGGTGTTTTGAACTCAGTGGCATAACTTAGCATTTTTTCCTATTTTGCTCCAAATTTTCAACATGCCCTTTTTGGGACCCCTCCTCATGAACAGTTGCACTGGCATTGGGCAAATCTGTCCTGAAAGGTAATTTTGCAGCCCCTGTGCAAAATCACCTTTGGGGCAGGAGCTGAAAATTTTCTCTGCCCTTCCTCATGAGGTGGGGTCATAAGAAGCCTTTGTTAAAAATTTGGTGTAAAAATATTAAAAATCAACAACGTTTTTGCTTGGCCCGGTGGCACTGAGGGTTGAGGCGCTGGTCACCACACCTCTCTCCACACCGGTGACCCAGGTTGGGGTTCGGGGTCAGCAGGGGTGGACTAGGATCGAGTGTCCAATGAGAGCTCTCCTAGTCCAGGGGAAAGGAGTGGGTGCATACCATACTCTAGTGATCCCTGGGGATGCCCGGAGGTACTGCAGAGGTGTGGGAGCCAAGGTTGGGGGGGAGCATGGCAGACGTCTGCATGCTAGTGCATGGACGTCATTGCATACCCGTGCCCCCATTGGGGAAAGAACAGGGAAAAGCAGCGCAAGTCCATGGCAGCTTGATGGCTACAGTTCACCGACCCGACGATGTCTGGAAGTCGTGAGCAGGTAGTGGATCCTCGTCGGGCACGGGGGCTTGGGAGAGCCCCTCTTGATGGCATAGCTGCCTATACCAGTTGGGCATGACAGCTTCGGGGTCAGTGGTGGATGAGTCGTGGCCAGAGAAATAGCAGGACTGTGGCTGCAGATTGGAAAATGTTCAATGATTAAAAAAAAAAAGTTTTGTGCCTACATTGAGTTTTGTGAATGCAGCCTTGTAACTTTGGAAATTTTCAATATTTTTACCTAAAATTTAGATTTATTTATTTGAATTTTGGTAACCTGGTAAGATCACTGAGACAATTGCAGTCCCTTTTTCAGGGTTGACCCGGGCATGACAGCATGAGTATACAGTAAATTACAGCAGTTTTCAGGTAGAGGAGATTACAGACAAGGATTGTATGTACATAAATAATCTGAACAATGACAAAAAAAATATTTACAAGTTAAGTAAGCAAACCTAGGTGCAAATTGATAACAACCTTGTCAGACATGGTGGATATGCGTAACTGTACCTATTAAGATATAGCAGTGAAGAGGTAATTATACAAAGGGACATATACAATGGAAAGGAAATGTACAAAACGTTAGGTATATAGCCATATCATTACAGTATCTCATGAATGTGACAGCTGTCATTTTTCAAATCTTGCCCAAAATGTTGTTTTTTTTTACATCCAAAAGGTGATTTCACAGCCCCTGCATGAAATCACCTCTCGGAGAGGAGCGGAAAATTTTCTCTGCCCTTGTTCCTGAGGCAGGATAATAAGAAAGCTATGTTATAAATTTGGTGTAAAATATTTAAAACAAAGTTATGTGGCTATGTTGAATTTTGCAAATGCAGGCTCGTAAGTTTGATAATATTCAATATTTTTACCCCAAATTTTCAACATAGCCATTTCTTTACAGCACCTCATGAACTGGACAGCTGTTATTTTTCAAATCCTGCCCAAAATGTGATTTTGTGCTCCAAAACGTGATTTCTCAGCCCCTGCATGAAATAACTTTTATTCCAGGAGTTGAATATTTTCTCTGCCCTTCTTCATGAGGCAGGGTCATAACAAGGCTATGTTGAAACTCTGGTGTAAAAATATCAAAAACCAACTAATTTATGAGCCTACATTTCATTTTGTGAATGCAGGCTCGTAACTTTGGTAATTTTAAATATTTTTACCCCAAATTCCTTGGCTGCAGCCCTATTGACTCTTGCCAGAATTTGTTAAAGGTAGGACTTACAGACAGGGCAGAATAAGATTAAGATAGAAACAGGGAACAGAAAAACAAAATTGTAATTCCAATTAAAAAAGGAGGGGCATTTCAGCAAATAAAACCTTTAAGTGCCTTAGGTTCTGAAGGACATGCTGAACCATCTCTCCTTTTTCCATAGTGATGCATCATAATTTCTAGAAAATTCTGTTAACATACAACATATATTGTTTAACACCTCTTTTAGCAATAATAAGGTCAGGAAACCGAAAAAGCTGACCTCAAAATCCTAACTAGGTCACCAAAATGTGAGGAGGTCACGAAAAAGAAGGGGGTCACCGATCTGCAAAAGGTCACCTCCTCACATACCTCTCCACTAAGAGAAAACCTAGTCTAGCAGGTTTTCACACAACACTTATCTTGAGGACAGAGTGTAAATATCTCAAGTCTGCTACAGGAAAACATAAACGTCAGGGGATCAGAAGGATCCCAAACCCAACAGAGCATTCAACTACAATTCAGCTTATACAGCAAGCCCAAAATACTTTTTTCAATTTGCCTGGGTGTTGCCATCTATCCCTGCTCCATAGCAGGATAGAAAGTCTGTATTAGCATGCAGTCTACCTGCTGTATGCTGCTCCTCAAATTTATAAGGCCGCAATGCTAAATACCAATGTGTCAGTCTGGAATTGGTATCCTTCATTGCATTTAGCCATTTTAATGAGTTATGATCCGTTATTAAAACAAATTCATTCCCCATTAAGTTGTATTCCTTCTTTACTATGGAATACTTCTTTTTTTCACTCATGCAGCTTTCTGCTGATGTACAGAATAGGCAAGTCATTGCCCTGGTGATCCCCCCCAAATATTTCAGTATAGGCAGTATAGCGCAGTGGTCTAAGGCTCTGAGCTGCAAATCTGGTAACATCCAGCAGACCAGACCTGGGTTTGAATCCCACAGCTTCCACTTGCATATTGTGTGACCCTGAGCAAGTCACTTAACCTCCTTGTGCTCCCAGGTCGCTCCTATAAAAAAGCTTCCAGTTTAGTGTGCTATACCTAGTTAAACAACTAAATAAAATATATTTCTGACTTACTACAGCTCCTAACCCATGCTCAGATGCATCTGTCTGCGCATAGAAGTGCTTCTGGAAATCTGGACGTATGAACACAAAATGGCCTTCATCTCTTCTAATGCCTGGTTACATTCAGGAATCCGCTTTGCTTGATGAGGTTTGTTCTTTTTATTGAGGTCAGTTAAGGGGGAGGCCACTTCAGAGAAATTTCTGTTGAAGTGACGGTAATATCCTGCCAATCCAATAAATGATCTCACATGCTTTTTAGTATGGGATAGGGGACTGTTAGCTACTGCCTCTATCTTTGAAATATCTGGCTTGACCATCCCATTCCCTATTATTACATAACCCAGGTATTTAGTTTCTTGCATTCCAAGTGCACAATTTGCTGGATTGAGGGTCAGTGCTGTTTTGGTCAACGCGTGTACCACCGCATGTGGCTGTTTTAGATGGGAAAACCAATCAGGGCTGTAGATGATTACATCATCTTGGTGGGCCACTGCATACCCAGCATGAGACCATAGCTCAATCTTTGGAAAGTGGCTGGAGCACCACTTAAAACAAACTTTCAGTACCACATCGAGGGGCCCTATGGGAGCTCTGCCACATAATAGTTCAAAGGGAGAGTAACCAGTGGTAGCCTGTGAAACCTCCCTGTATGCGAATATTAAATGTGGTACAATTTCATCCCAGTCTTTGCCTTCCTAAGAAACATACTTCCTTAACATCTGTTCTACTGTTTGATTCATCCTCTCTGCCAATCCATCACATGGTATCACATGATAATAGTGACCCAAAATGAGCGGATACAAAAATAATGACTCATTTTGGTTGCTATTATTCTGGGCTACCCTGCACAATAACGAGGATATGGGAAAGCGACCATGGGGAAGGGCAAATGGAAGGGGGGAATAGCGAGGGGAAGGTGGGGACAGGGAAGGGTTTTCAGGCACTGGTGTACCTGCTGCTGCTGAGTTAGTCATGTGGCATGATGGTGTGGGTGGCTAGCTCTGGCATAGTAGGATCTGGGTTCGGGACCAGGCTTGTATGCATTTTGCTGCAGCCACAACCTGTGGCACTTATATTTTGCTGGAATCTGGATTTTGCTCCCTTCCCGACATGCACCCCTTCCCCCCGAGATCAGAATCCTAATTCAGGGGTGTGCAGGGGGCTTTTAAAATTTGGATGTCAGGTCACCTTGAAGTGTATATCACCGATTTGCTTTCCAGTGATATACACTTGCAATAATAGCGATCGATATTATGACATGGAACCCATCACACTGAGGATGATAAGGAAAGGTACAGAGTGAGGTCACCCCCAACAACTGATACAATTCTTTTAGCATGGTTGAGGTAAAATTAGAACCTTGATCAGTAATGATTTCTTTAGGAATTCCTACCCTGCTGAATACCTTTGCAAGTTCTTCTGCAGTTTTAGTAGCAGTAACTGACCTCATTGGCACAGCCTCTGGGTATTTGGTAACATAATCAGTTACTACTAAAATGAAACAATGCCCTCTACTACTTCTTTCCAAGGGGCCAACGATGTCCACTGCCACCTTGGAGAAAGGTTCATCAACCAGTGGGAGTGGTTGGAGAGGGACTATTTCCCTTCTGGTAACATTTGCTACCTTTTGGTAGACTTCACAGGTCTGACAATACTGCACCACATCCTCATATGCCTTTTGGTCAGCAGAGTCTGTGCAAAATTATTGCTAAGGTTTTCTGTTGCCCCAGATGCCCTGCCAATGGTATATCATGTGCTACATGCAGGATGTCTTTATGGACTTAGGTATTAATTGTTCACGGTCTTTCCCACTTTTAGAATGTACACACCTACAATACAACAACCCATTAGAAATGAAAAACTGAGGTTTCCCCTCTGCTGGTGTTTACTTAACTTTTTGAAGCATAGGTTGTAGAGACATGCCCTGTTGTTGTGCTGCAAAATAAAAGACAATCACCTAGGTGAGAATGTCCCTTAAAGTCCTTTTTTGGTTCTTCATTCTGCCTTTGCTTTTCTCTTAGCACTTTTTGACGTATTTATTTCTCATTTCAAAATTTCAGGGTCATGAAAAGGAAACAGTTCCCAGTAAACTCCTCTTCTGTTGCTTTTTAAGTCTCTGCAATGGTTGTGACTGCAGAAAAGTTATTATGCTCTAAGATGTCCATTAATTCTTAGAAACAAGGTACATGATTAACATGTTTAACATGTATGTACTCTCCTGACATGGAACCTTTGTAAAAGAGCCTTGGCTCAAAGGTAATTGTAATCCTAGATCTAAATAAATAAATAACAAAATAAATAAAATGATGTCCCAACAGCACTGCAAATGGTAGTGATAGAACAAGTCCAACTTTCATGTCCATTTGTTTCCTCAAAACCTTTATAGGGATTGTAGCTGTTGGATAACTCTTTGTATCCTCACGTACACAAGTCACACCAGTAACATCCCCATCAGTCTGTACTGGGCACAAATTAGTCTTAATGAGTGCTTGGTGGCTGCCCGAGTCAATTAACCCTTGCACAGTCTTTGATCCTACAGTACTTGCACAAGTGTAAGACATTTTCCCCACTTAGCAAACAAAGGTGAAGCTGAAGATTTCTTAGGCATTTCCATTTTATGCCTTCCCTTTCCCCACACAAATAACAGGTAACATCAGTTTCTGGAACTCTAGTCTCTTTTTGATTACTAGGGCCTTCATGCCTATTATTAGTGGGGGAGGTGGTGGATAAAGTTGAAAAGATCTTACCAGTTTGTTGTCAGAGTCTCTCTGGTTTCTGGTGTTTTTTCTTGGGGGGGGGTATTTATTTATTTATTGTTTTGAACTTGGAATTACAAACCTTTGAGCTAAGAGCTTGTTTACAAAGAATCCTCATCAACACTTAAGGAGATTCATTTTGTTGCAACAGCATAATTACAGCAGACAAATTGACACTGGGGTTGTACTACTAACATAGAGTTTACATAGGAAGGGATAGCAAATACATTTATGGTTTACACAAGTTAAGACATGAATGAAGCAGCAGGTTACATTGTCAGTTTCCCAGTGGAGGTACACAATGTGCAGCCATCTGAGAGAAGTTAAGTGCAGAGAGACAAGTTTGGGTTTTCAAGTTGAGGTAGGTGGGGGAAGTGGGAGGGAAGAGAAAGAGGTCAGGAAAATGGGATAAAGGTAGTGTGGGTGTACTGGACAGAGGGCAGGTGGAGGGGAGGTGTGGGGGGGCAGAGGAGGTGGGCAGGGGACCAGGCAGGAGGTAGTGTGGGTTAACTGGACAGAGGGCAGGTAGGGGGAGGCAGGTAGGGGGTACTGGACAAAGAACAAGTTGAGGAAGTTGGTAGGGGGGAGTGGGTGGGGGAGGGGAGTAGGTGCAACCTGACCAGAACAAGTGGGCAATTGAGTGGAGGGCTGGATGCTGGGATTACTTTTGACACAGGCAGCGGACTGGAGGAGAGATAAACTTACAGAGTTCGAATTTGAATTGCCCTAGGCATTGAAGGCTGGTGATTGTGTTTGGAAGCTCATTTAGCAAGGTGGGAGCAGCCCTTACTGCAATGGCATATCTCTCCGGTCTGATTTCCTGAAGGGAACAGCTAAGGCATGCCTGGAGACGATTCTTGTGGCATGCTCACCTGGGGTAGGTCTGAATAATGCCTGCAGGGAGACAGGTGCCAGTCCCAGTAGGGCCTTCTTTCCTAGTAGCAGGTCTGGAGCTTTATTCTATTCTGGAGGGGGAGCCGCTTTGTCCTTATGTAGAGCTCGCAGGTGTATGTGATGCGATTCACATCCAGGACAAATCTGCATGCTTTATTTAGGGTAAGCTGGTCTTTGTGTAGGCTAGTGTCCATGGCAGCACCATAAACCACATTTCCATAGTCCTGGATTGACAGGATTGTGTCATTGACCACCTGGAGCCTGGCTTCAGGGGTGAGACAGAAGCAGAGTCTGTAGAGTGTCCCCAACTTCTTGTTTGCTCATCAAAAGAGAGGTATTCATTGATTGTGACCCCCAGGTACTGGAAAAAGTGAACCTGTTTGAGGGTGAAGTCCTTATTGAGTACTATTTTAAATGGTGTGGCAGATTTCCTCTTTTGGTGACTGGTAAAGAGCATTGTCATAGCCTTTTTACTATTGAGTACTGAGAGGCTGGTGTTAAACTAGTCCTGTAGCAGGTTGAAGTTGTGCTGTAGGTTCCTGGTCAGTGTGTCTTTGCAGGAGCCTCTAAGGAATAGCACTGTGTCATCTGCATAGAGCAGGACTTTGGCAGAGGTGCACACAGCTGGGAGGTCATTTACGAAGAAGCTAAACAGGAGGGGGCCCAGTATGGACCCTTGCGGGACCCTGACTGTGACTTTCCTGGCCTCTGAGATGGTACCATTAATCTTTACCTTCTTTGAGTGCTCTGACAGGTAGCTAGAGAACCACCCAACTGTGTCCGAGGGACAACCCAATTCAGGTTAACCTGTGGAGCAGCAGCTTGTGATCCACAAGGTCAGATGCCTTGGATAGGTCGATATAGATTGCTCCAGCTAGTTGTCCCTGGTCTAGTGCCTCATGGACATAGCCTGTGAATTCAGTGAGTGCCGTGTTGGTACTGTGCCACTTGCAGAGCCCATGTTGTTGCAGGCTGAGGAGGTTGTATTTGTGTAGGTGGTCAGAGACCTGGTCTGAAATTATTTTTTCCAGTGCTTTGGAGGGAGGAGACAGGATGGAGATGGGCCTGTAATTGGACACAAGGGAATGATCCCCTCCTTTTAGGACCAGAGTGACCAGGGCAGTTTTCCAGGTAAATAGGAAGGCTGATGTCTGAAGTGACATATTAAAAAGCTTAGTGATAGGTACGGCCACTTCAGGGAGGGTGATCGAGAGAAGTTTCATATCAGTCCCATCCTTATTTTATACAGCACTCTTGCAAGGTATTTAGCAGTCTCCTTGGTGGTCACCTGCCGAAGGTAGAATTTTGGGTTGGAGCTGGGGGGAGGGGGCAGGTGTTCACAGCTCAGTGTGAAAATATTGGCTATGGCAACTTTGTCAACTTTGACTTTGTCACTGTGGTGGAGCATGGTTGGTGGGGACCTGTCACAAGTCCCTACAAGGTCCTTGATGTTAGCCCAGAATTTTTTGCCATCTTTCAGGCACTGGCACTGCTGATTTCTATGGTGGGAGGCCTTGGCTTGCCATATTGCACATGTGTACCTATTTCTAGCAGCTTTACAATTTTGGACATTTTCTACTGTCCCTGATACATACTTGTTTGCAGCCAAGTTAAACTGATCGAGGAAGCACTGGAGGGCTGTGTCAACAGAGGGACAGGTATCCAGGATGATTCAGTCTGTGTTGGCCAGGTGTTTCTTGAAGCCAGTATTTTATGTGCTAAATGGTAATCGCTAATTGGTAATCCTCTACCAGTTCAGTAGCTCTTTCTCCATTTTCAACCCTGCACTCTTTCAACTAACTCTGTAGATCTTCTTGAATAATTTGGACAAACTGTTCCAGAACCATTTCTGCTGTGATTTGGCGGGTTGTTTTCTGGTCTGGTTGCACCCATTTGTAGTAATGGTCTTTTAATCTCAGAAAAATTTCACAAGGTTGGTCTTCAGGTCTAATAGTCCTGAATCTCTGCCTGTATGTTTCATTGCTGATATACCTTTGCAGAATCATTTGCTTCACATGGTTATAATTTATTTATTTATCTATTTATTTATAATTTTGATAAGCTTGTAGGTGCACTGGTCTAGTGGACCATTTACGGGCACGACCTGGGCCAGCAGGCACAAGGTGGAACTTACAGAGAAGGTAACATGAAGGTTACATCAGAGATAACACATAACTAAATTACCAAATAGGTAAGTACAAGAAAGCAACAAACCAGTCAGTAGTACATAACAGTAATGATAGAGACACCAAGAGGCAGAACAAGTAAACATGGATATAAGAATACAGTAACTTCAGATATACCACTAGGTAGACTACCCCCCACCCCATGATAAAGTACCCAGTGAAACCTAGTAACCAACAAGTGCAGGAAGGATGATGGAAACTACTTAGCAGATAGGGAATATATAGCCAAGCAGAGGTACAGAAGTTAGCGAGAGGAGCAGTTGCAGCTATCTTTGGCTAGTAGCCAGGATTTGAGGTTTAATTTGAAGGTTTGATGAGTGTTGGCAGGTAGCCTATTCCACAGAGAGGGGCCACAACTGAGAGAGCTTTCCCACCCATATTGGTGGAGGATCTAGGTACCTCGGAGGGTGGGACCAGTGAAGGAGTGAAGATTCCTAGTCGAGGTTCTGAAGTTGAAGAGGTTAGACAGAGGAGAAGTATTGCCACATCTAAGGGTGGCATCTACAAAACAGCCAAGGGAGTAGTCAAAGTGACCGTGTAGGGAAAGCCAACCAAGGGAGTGGTAGAGGTCACAGTGGTGGGTAGAGTAAGGGGCCGATAGGGCAAAGCAACAAGCGCTTTTGTAAGCTTCCGAGAGTCTAGTCTGGAGGGTGGTAGAGATTCAAGAGTTGATTGAGGAGCAATAGTCAAAGATAGGGAGCAGATTGCCCATGACAATAGCTAAGCGAGCCTCCTTTGTAAGGTAGGGCTTTAGATGATAGGCAGCACCCAGCTTCTGATTAACCCTGTGGACTATGAGGCTTCTGTGGTCACTGAAGGAGAGAGAGAGGGGTCAAGCATTATCCCCAGATACTTAAACGAACAGATGTTTTCAAGGGTGGGGACATCGGGGGTTAGATGAGAAGAGAAGAGTTGTCATTATGGGTTTTGGCAAGGTATGGTTTCAAACCAAACAGCATTGCCTTGTTTTTTTTTTTTGGAACTGACCAACAACAGATTAGATGCGAACCAGTTATAAGTAGCATAGTAGTTCTGAGTGAGGATGGAGGATATACAAAGGAGGGATTTATCACTACGGAAAATAACAAGGTTATCTGCTTAAAATAGAGAGTTGCAGGTAAAGCTGTCAGGGGGAGGGAGTTGACAAAGATAGTGAAGAGGGGGTGCCCAGGATGGAGCCCTGGGGAACTCCCATGGTGACCAGCAGGGGAAAGTAGTTTTGACAATGCACACAGATTGGGAGTGTTTGGAGAGGTAGCTCCAAAACCAGTCGGTGGTCTCAGCAGAGCAACTTAGCAAGGATAGTATAGAGAGGAGGAGGGAGTGGTTGACCATATCAAAAGCTTTAGGTAGGTCAACAAAGACAGCACCAGTAGTGCATCCACGGTCCATGTTGGAGAGAATAGGATTAGTAAAGAGAGCCAGGGCTGTTGATGTGATGTGATGCTTACAGGAGCCATGTTTTTGGCTGCATAAGAGGTTGTAATTAGTTGGTAATCGGATAGTTGGTAAAAGATGACCCTCTCAAGGAGTTTACTTAAATGGGGAATAATAAATATAGGCTGGTAGTTATCGGAGGAGTGGGGGATCACTGGTTTTGAAGATAAGAACCACTCTAGCAGACTTCCAGGAGTCAGGTATGGTGGAGATAGACAGTGCAAGATTAAAGATAAAGGTGAGAGGCTCAGGTATCAAAGAGGAGACAAGTTTCAGAGAGACAGGGAGAGGCCATCGTAGCCAGGGCTTCCCCAATTAGGTAACCTCTTCAGAAATTTTGAGGTAGCCCATGGGGAGGTTGTCTTAAAGTAAAAAGGTGGGTGAGGGGGTGTGTCGCAAGGGAGGGAGTTTGAAGGCAAGGTGGAAGTGCAGGCTCCCAGGGTGAGGACACATAGGTGAAAGATGGGGTGGTGCAAGGAGTGGGGGAAGAGGATGAGGGGATTGCACTGGTGCCCAGGTGAATGGGATTGCTGCATGAGAGTTTACAAAGAAAGGCTGACAAGCCAGAGAATTTGGTGTTAAACACTTCGGCGACCTCTGAGGGGTCAGTCAGGGGGCCAGAGAAGGAGCTCAGGTGCATGTTGGGGCTATTTGAATGTTGATGTAAGAGTGAACTGATAGAGTCCCAGAATTTTCAAAGATTGCTCAAGCTTTATCTCTGGAGCTTGTGGTAGTAATCCCATTTTATGGATCTGGTCATGTGCTTGCATGTATTGCATAGTTGTATGTACTAATTCCACAGGGTGGGGAAGGGGGCCAATTTGTAGGTGGCCCACTTACTGTCCCTTGACTTCATGAGGGTCAGGAGTTCTTTAGTTAACCAACATGTGCACCTGCCTCTGACATGTTGATTAATGATGGGGAAGTGGTGGTCTTGGATGGCCAGAAGAGCGTTGGTGAAATAGGTAACCGCTACAGACACATCACTGAGGGTATAGAGGTCCTGCCAGTTGATGGCCCTAATGTCTCCAAAGAGATGGGAGGTATCAGGGCAGTTGAAGTTGCAAAAGGATAGGTACTTGATGGGAGGCGGGAGGCCTTAGAGGACCAAATGATGTAGGTAGGGGAGTGATCACTTAAGGAGTCAAATAGTGTGCTGGCTTGGGCAACCCTATCTCTACTATTGGTGATCATCCAGTCAAGAAGTGTGTGGTTAATGGTGCAGGGGTTGAAGCAGGAAGGAAGAGTGATGATTTGCACCAGATTGTACTGTTTTAGGAAGTTGGTATAGTCGGGTTCAGAGCACTAAGCCAGTTGAGGTTATAGTCCCCAAGAAGGATGGTTTCCCTGGGTGGGGGGAGAGAGATCCATACCCAGTTAAGAAGCTGTGAAGACCCTCTACACCTCTGTCAGGAGTGTTGTAGCAGCAGCCCAGGAATAGTTTTTTTGTCAAGCCCAGGGTGACTTCAATGATGAGCCAGTCTCTAGGGGAGACATTGTTGGAGCTGAGGATGATGGTGGCAGTGAGGGGTTCTTTGACAAATATGGCAGCACCACCTCCCTTTCTTTTGCTGGATCGATCTTTGCACATCAGGGAGTATCCAGCCAGTTGGAACAAGGTATTACAATGCTGTGGTTTCAGTCAGGTTTCAGTAAGGCAGAGGATGTGGGGATTATAGATGGAAACCAAAGCTTCAATATCAGGGTATTTTGCAGGTAGACTACAGACATTCACATGGAACATTTTTAGCCTGGGGGGTCTACCCCAGGTGGCATCAGTAGAGATACTGGTGGATTGTACAGGGCCTGGGTTGGACTCAATGTCACCTGCCAATAATAGTACGGAGAGTAAGAGGTGAAAAGGGCACAGCAGACACGAGAAAGGGGGTGGTGGTGGTGGAGAGTAGGAGGAAACCTAGAAGATGATATTCTATGTTAGAAAGGAAGCCAAATGTGAGGGTGCTGAGAGTGGATAACTCCCACCTTGCTGGGAGGGGACAGGGAGGGTGAGTGACCTCAGTGAAGTGGTGGCATAATCAGTGGCTCTGGTTGTCTCCACATGGCTATAAGCGATTTGGGCTTTCCCAGTTAAAAAAGGAGCTAGCCTAACCATCTACTGATTATGAGGCCATTTACTTGCTGCTGCAATTCTTTCAAAAGTCACTAAATATGCCTCGGTGTCATCTGAAGGACATCATTTCGTTAACCTGTCTTTTGGAGGAAAGGTGTAATTACCTCTTTCACCTGTAGAAAGCAGCAAAGCTCAACTTATCATCACCTCTAACATCTCTGCCCATCTACTTTCTTGTTTGGAGAGCAGCAGAGAGTAGAAGCATGCTGTACTGTGGGGTGCAGTACAAGCAGGAGTTTGATGTTATGCACTTTTTATCCTTGAACAGGTACAGTATACCACCGTTGCCTGATTTCTTGAGGGCAATTACAAGCTCTTTTCCAAACCAACTTTTAGCTACTCATTTTACCCTTTGAGAGTCTTTGGTATTCTGAAGCACAGCAACATTAACTTGGAGTCCGTGCAGTGGCAGACCCCACTCCCAGTTTCTGTGCTTTAATCAGCCCTGCAGAGGGTGTGTTCCAAACTCTCCTGCAGAAAAAGCTAATTCATGTGAAGAACAAAGCAGCACTGAGGTATAATGTTCATGGCTTGCTCTAGTCTGGAATCTGGTCTATTGCTCTCGCAGTAGTCCACTGGATGTTTTTGTGTGATATATGTATCTGTTTGATTTTAGTAATTATTGCTTGGTTTTATTTTTTATTTTTGTCTGGATTTTAGAAATGCATGGCTGTTTTTACTATTCTTTGTTGCAATGAACCTGGGTATTAGATTTATTGTTTGATATACACTTTAGCAAATACCTGGAGTGAACTTTTAAAACCAAAAAACTCTTGAATGTCCCCTTTAACTTTTTACTTTTCGTGCTCAAAGAGTCACGTGACATAGCCCATTTCATTTCATTTTTATTTTATACTGAAAGGTCTGTGGGCTAAAAACCCATTTTCACAGATGTCCAGTTAACACACAGCATAGATCCAAAACACAGTGACAATATAGTAAGATACAATAAATTAACAATGGAACTGAACATTCAAGAGAAACATTTACAAACAATTAATGAGCGTATAGTTTCTAAGGGCTGTCTTAAAAGAGACTAACTTTCTGTGACTAGTAATACTGCTTGGTAGTTCATTATATACAAAGGTTGACAAAACTTCGTCACCTCACCCAGTCCTAAGCTACTCTGCCTACTAGTAGCGCTACTACTCCTGGCAGGAGATATCCAACCCTAGCCCTAATACCACCAATATGTCAGTGGCATCCCCTCAGGACCCTCGCTGGGTGTCTGCAAAGGGTCTGAAGATAGCACATATACATGTATGTAGCCTCAGACCCAGAATACATGAAGTCCAAACCTGGCTTGACCTCTACAAGCCTGATGTCCTAGCCATCTCAGAAACCTGGCTAAAAGCCCACATCCTCGATTATGAGATACAGGCACTGGGCTATAGCACCTACCGTAAGGACAGGGAGTCCAAAAAAGGGGGCGGGGTGCTAATCTATACCAACGCAGACCTCACTGTGTCACTCCTAAGCCTGCTGCAAAGTCCCCCCTCCGACGGTGAAGCTGTATTCATCCGTATTACTCTTGGATGAACCAAGCAACTAACTATATGATGTGTCTAATATCCCCCAAAGTCAGCCCTCCAATCCCTCGAGGCCATCAGAAATGCTTTGGCCCAAGAAGTATCTACGGAGCTCCTCATTTTGGGGTACTTCAACCTCAACTGGGCCCAGGACCTTGATCATGCCTTGATGTCACTGACCCAAGAAGCAGGTCTGATGCAGGTTATCTCGGAACCGACCAGACTGAATTACAAAACTGGGAATCACACCACCCTCGACTGTGCTCTGGTGTCCAACCCAGCCAACATCCAGATTGCCGGCACAATGGCAGACTCCTTGAGTGACCATTCCCCAATATTCTGTATCTGGAAGAACAGAGCACCTAAGGTCCAGCCCAGAATCCTTACTGCTTGAGACTACACTAACTTCTCGGGAATGCAATTCAACAACTACCTAAGCAGCCAGGACTGGAGCCCAATAACACTACTCCCTACTCTGACAGAGGCCTTGGAATACTTCCAGGACTTACTATGTACAGCGGCCAACCTCTTCGCTTCTCTGAAAAGACTGAGAGCTAAAGGCAGCTGTTACAAGTGGATCTCTCCATCCCTTAAATCTCTCATGCTTAATCGGGACAAAGCCTGGAAGAAGTTCAAGCTCTCCTCCCTTCCGGCAGACCTAGTGGCATACAAAGCTCTAAGAAACAAAGCCAAGAGTGCCATTAAATGCACTAAAAGGGAGTACGTCACACACCTCCAGAAAACCAGCTTAGGCAACCCTAAGCAATTTTGGAATCATGTCAATGACCTGATCAAGGGCAACAAAAAGACTGAACCCAGCCCCATGGAGGTCAACGGTCACCTCCTTAGTGACTCTTCTCAAATAGCGGCTGCCTTTAACAAACACTTCATAGACCTTGAGGCCTACAAGGCTGGCCAGTCCTCCCAGACTTAGGCACCTAACATAGGTGAAGCAACACACTATGAACGACCCTCTTTCCACCTGAGACTGGTAAAACGAAAAGAGGTCCTAACCCTCCTAAAGACGCTGAAACCTAAAGGGTAAGGGGGACCAGATAGGATCAACCCTTGGCTACTCAAGGCTGGAGCCACCTCCTTATCCAGGCCCTTGACCTGGCTTCTTAATAGATCACTACGGGAAGGAATTGTTCCTAACCAGTGGAAACAGGCCAACGTAGTCCCTATCCACAAAGGTGGCCCCAGGGAAAACCTAACCAATTATAGGCCAATCTTTCTGCTCTGCACACTTGCCAAGCTGCAAGAAAGACTAGTCTATGACCAACTTCGGGACTACCTGGAAGCTCAACAGCTCCTCGCTCCCTCTCAACATGGATTCAGACCAAACCACGGGACTCACACTGCCCTTATTAACTTCTCGGATGAAGTACTCAGGGCTATGGACAAAGGGATACCCACAGGTGCAGTCTTTTTAGACCTGTCCAAGGCATTTGACCTTGTTGACCACAATCTTCTGCTACAGAAGCTGAACAATGTGGGATTAGACCCCCATGCCCTCAAGTGGTTTGGGAGCTACTTATCAGGCCAGATACTGAGGGTCTCCTGGAAGGGGGCCGTGTCAGGTCCACTACCTCTAAAACAGACTGTACTTCAGGGCTCAATCCTCAGCCCCCTCCTTTTCTCCTTATTTACCAACGAACTAAGTACCTACTGTAGGGAAAGCTCGGTTGTACAGTATGCTGATGACACTGCCATCTACCGATCCTTGGGCAATGTGGCTGCTCTTGATCCCCTCCTCCAAAAGGACCTCACATCCCTAGAGACATGGCTGTGTGAGAACAGAATGGTACCTAACACAGACAAAACCAAGGCAATGCTATTCAGGCCTAGATCATTGGGCCATGACAGGACCACATCCCTGCAACTTACCACACTCTCTGGTAAAAGCATCAAAGTAGTGCCCTCCCTAAAATACCTAGGCCTTACTCTTGATCAATCAGTCACCTTCAAGGACCACGTGGACCAGGTCACCAAGACCCTACACCGCAAACTTGGAACCTTGTACTGACTCAAGGACCAGCTCATCCCCGAGGCCAGGCTCTCCATTGCCACAAGTGTCCTCCTCCCTGCCCTGACCTATGCAGCTCTGATTATACAGGGCATGGCTAAACATGAGGTCTCTAGGATGCAAATCCTATACAACAAGGTAGCTTGGTTCGCTACCTAGGACCACCCGCGACACCACCACTGTGATACACTGGCCCAGCTACGGTGGCCCTCATTGACCGCTCGCCTACAATACCCTTTGCTTGTCCAGGCCTACTGCTACTCAAACTCCCTGCTCCACCTAGCATAGCTGGATCCATAGCAATTAAACATAACCCCAGGAGACTACAGACGTCAGAATGTACTCTACTGAAAGTCCCCCGAGTAAGGACCAATGCTGGCGGCAGATCTTTCTCTTGCCTAGCTCCCAGCCTGTGGAACAAGCTCCCTCCTCTGGTGCAGGAGGCTCCACACTTAGGAACTTCTGCACCAGACTTAAGGCTCATATGATCGACATAAGCACATGCCTCTGCCACGGCTCATAAAGTACCCTCTTCTCCTGCATCAACCCTCCCAAAAGTGAGCTGACCCAGGTACCCCCATCAAGTTTCGGGACACCTAGATCCCTTTATCCTAAATGTAACATCATGTATAATACTATGCCATGTAGCACCTAGGCAAAACTGTGTCACGGTGATAACCATGTCTGTAACCACCATATGCCTGTATAACCTTGTGACCTAAAGTTTCTCCACTGTATTAAACCATGTATTGTTATCTCTGTTCGCCCCTGAAAAAAGGACCTTCGGGGCTCAGTGGGCCTTCCCGGTCACTAATATTTAATAGATAAATAAATAAAAATTGTTTAACAGCAGAAAAATTCAAAGAGTTTTGAGCAAAAGCAGTATGAAAATATGGAATCTGGAAACAATTCTTACTCTGCAATCGTGTGTAGCCTAGTTTACAAATCCTAGGGAACAGACAAAGAATACTTTTTGGCAATAAACCCAGTTGGTTCTTATGTAGAAACAACATAGACCTAAAATTAAAACACCCTAACAAGGAAAGACAGTTAAAATATTTATAAAGGGAACAGTGATGTGTTAATCTGGGCTGTCCAGTCGCAAAACGAATTACTGAATGGTAAGTCACCTGGAGTTTTGATAAAATCTTAACAGTAGTGTATGAATAAACTGTAGATCCATAATCAAATTATGGAAAATAATCGACTATGTGTAAGTAAGTATTGCACTTGTCTGGTGTCTGTTAGTTCAGATTTGTCATCTTTGATTTGATCCTGGAATGGTCTGCTGCAGAATCATAGAGCAGCAGAACACTCCAGTTTTGAACCTTTTCCCTGGAAGAATAAGTAATTTAGTATTTCTACTTTGGGTTACTTATTGAGTAGAACTAAGAAATGAACTTGGGATAACTGATATTTTCTGGTCACTTAAGGGATTTCTACATGCTTATTGAAATTGCTGTGTAAGGGGCTTTTTAAAAGGCTATCCCGTGAAAAGGGTGACTGAGATTGAATGACTCAGATACAAGCAACTCAGTCTCAGCACCTGTGTTGTGGGCTACCCTAAAAGGGTATCGATGGTCAAAAAGGATGCCGACAAGGTGACTGGATCCAAACCCCGGGGGACAGAAGAGGAGGAAGGTATGTGGGAGGCAGTGCAGCAGAAGGCTGCTGAGCTGACCGTGTAGCGTGGTGGTGGTAAGGGTGGCTGGCTATGGTTGGGAGGGTGCAGGGTTTGGGTCTGGGAAGGTTCGAGAGTTTTTTGTCATCATGGTGGTTTTATTTTATTTTTTCAAGCCCCAATATGCCCCACTAGAGTTGAGAATCTTTAGTTAGAGGAGGTGCAGGGGTAAAGCAGCCCGCGATAAATAGAGATCATGTTGGTGCTACAGCTACATTAGTGTACATCGCTGTTTTTATTTTCAGCGATGTACACTTGCCCTAATATTGATCATCAAAGTTGTTATGACATAGAACCTTTTAAAAGACATTGGAGCTAAGTCAGGAAACCCTCTAAGGCAGCTGTGACTGTGGCAGTTAATTCATTGCAGTAAATTAATCAGAAGTCTTTAGAAAAGTGTATTGAAAATGCATACTAGTGATTCTGTGCCGCTACACCTTACCAGCTAACTAAGCCCAACTTGCTTTTGTTTTTTGTTCTAGTGGCCTGAACAGCTGAGCCCCGTGAAGAGAGCAGAATCAAGGCAATCAGCAATATGGACCATGGGAAGGGAACCAAGTTGACTATAACCCCATGGAAAGGAAATGTTACTGGGGTAAATTGCAGAAAAAATTTCAGTATCTATCAGCGAACTGTGCGAAGTGAGGCAAAGTGTTTTCCTGGGACAGACTGCCAGTGATAATACAGCGCAGCTTTTGAAGCTTGAGGTATACTGTACTTGCTGAAATCAAGCCTGGACCTGCTTTTTTTTACTTGTTGTGATCTGAATATACTTGCATCATCTGTACATCAAAAAATTCTTTCGAAGGAGGTGCTATCACTCAACTTATGGTATGGGCTTTTATTAAAAAAGCTTGGTTAGTGAATTCTGTTCACTTAAAACAATGGAAGTTGGCCAATAAGTTTGATACCTGCTAATAAGACTATTGAACTTTGACATACTTAAACAGGTTACTATTCTACTTGGCAATCAAATTGTTATCTATAGCTCTTTTGGTATATTTATCTGGCTTGTAAATCGGTTTTTAAATAAGACTGCTTACTTATTTTAGTACAAATTTAGATTTCAGTACAGCAGGATGGTCCTAACAAGGAAACAAGCTATAGAAATTGAGGCTGGGACTGAGGCCGATTTCGATATAGTAATTGATAAGATATCAAACTATATGGAAATACAGTATATATATATATATATATATATATAAGTGGCACACTAGTTGAGGAGCCATTTACATGTCAAACCAAAAAATTTGCACCTTAATAACTTTGCAACTGTTTGACAGATTTGCCTGAAATTTGGAATACATGATCAAGACCCATATGCCTTGGGATCTGCCAAGTTTTATACCGGTCACATATACAGCTCCGGAGTTATTAAGCATGATCTGCGCGCGCATTTACGCTTTTCTGAAATTTTACTGTCGTCTCTACAGGTCGCATGGTTTGCGCGACCAGTCCGAAATCTTCAGGGAATGTGCAGCCAGGGTCCCCGATGTGCCTTTTTAAGATTTTGTGAAAAAATATTAAACGGTTCAAAAGTTATTCAAAAAACAAGTTCCCATTATAAGTCAATGGGAAAAGTTAACAAAAAGTTCGACAGTGTCGCAAATGCAGTTTTTACTTTCACAAATGTCCCTTTTACTGTCACAAATCCTCTATTTTGTTTTCAGTTATCATTCAGAAAAATGCTTGGCATTTAAAATTGGGACCCTCTAGCAACCTAATTATTTTTGTATGCACCTAGTCAGACCCTGAGGATGCTAGCCATGTCTTTATTTTGGGGTAAAACACCCCAGAAATATGTTTTTCAAATTTCTGGAACAAGTACTTTCGCAAAGTACTGTCGCACTTGCGACACTGTCGAATGAATTTGCAAAAGCTTTCGCTAACTTCAACAGTATTTTTCTAGGCTGTGGGAAAATGACAGCAATTTTTTGGCACCCTGCTGCAAAAGAACGGTTTGGTGTTTTGGCCTGAAATTTGGAGGGAACGCAGCCGACATCTCACAGATGTGCCTTTCAGTGTTTTGTTGAAAACATATTTCATGGCAGCAAAGTTACTGCACTCCAAAGTTGACACTTTTTCCCATAGGATAACATTACGGCGTCCGACGCATTACAGGAATCCTTTGGCGCCCTGCTGCAAAATAACGGTTTGGTCTTTTGGGCTGAAATTTGGAGGGTACACAGCCAATATCCTACAGATGTGCCTTTTTGTGGTTTGGTGACAAAATATTACAGGGAGCCAAAGTTATGGCACTCTGAACTTCTCTTTTTTTCCCATAGGATAACATTACGGTGTTCACTGCACCTTTCAGGGCCGTATCTCGAAAACGGTGCAAGATACAGACTTTTCTTCAGAAAAATGCATAGCCTCCTAACAGGGGATAAGTACAAAGCTAGCCAGGAAAGTCATAAATCATATGACTTTTACATTTTTTTTCTAAGTCGTACGGTTCCTGAGATATAAGCAATTTAGTATTCCAACTCCTCATTTACTGCTCCAAGAACCATTATTATGCATACATTCTTTGTACTCACTGTCTTTCTTTATGCAGCTTTTGGGGAAAACCAGCCTGTGTGCTTACATTCCTGTTACCGTTTGCGCTTGCGATTCCGTTCCCGTTTCACTTACCATTCACTTCTATGCCACCATGTGCGTTACCCTTTGCGTTTTTCATTTGCGCTTGCTTTTGCATTGTTTTTAAGATTTCTGTCTACACTACTGTTTCTCTTTCTGTTTCGCTTTGTGTCACCATGTGCATTACGATTTACGTTTGCGGGCACAATGTTACTATGTGACAAGACATCATGTGGCGGGAGGGCCTCGTGCTCCAGCCACCACATTACATTCACTATTTCTCGTTATCATTCTCAAAAAGAAGGAAAATTAGAGGCAAAAAAATCCATTTAATGCATTAGTTAGGGTTGTTCCACACCGACAAAAGCTAGTAAATTCGGTGTTAGGGTTAAAAGCCCCCCTTGGACCCCACACCCACACCCAAAGCGGCATCAGGGTGCGTTAGGGTTGTCGGTCCTAACTTCTCACCCCATTCTCCTACACCTCTGCTTCTTTACATGTGATGGGGTGAGAATTATGCCGACAACCCTAATGTGCACCCGTTGCTGGGTTGGGAGTGTGAGAGGGGCCCAAGGCGCTTTCAACCCTAACACCGAATTTCTGATTTTGTCGGTGTGGAATAATCCTAACTCATGCATTAAACAGAGTTTTTGCCTCTACATATATATATATATATATATATATATAAAATATATGGAAAAGGGCAGAGGTGGTACTGCTGTACAAGGGTGGGAGAAAGGATAAGCCTGGCAACTACTGCCCAATCAGTCTCACTTCGGTAGTGGGAAAGCTGATGGAGACACTCATAAAGGGGAGACTGGTAGGGTACCTAAAGGAGGGAGGTCTGATTGATTACAACTAGCATGGGTTCATAATTGGTAGATCTTGTCAGACCAACATGATAAAATTCTTCAACGGTGTTACAGAAGCTGTTGATCAGGGGAGAGTGGTGAATGTAGCCTATCTGAATTTCAGGAAGGCATTCGACTCCATCCAACACAAAGGGTTGGTAAGCAAGTTGAGAAATCTGGGTGTGAGAGCTACGCTTACAAAGTGGGTGGAGGATTGGCTAGGTGGAAGGACCCAGAGTGTAGTCAATAGGAAGCACTCCAGGGAACTGGGGGTGGTGAGCAGGGTACCACAGGGGTCGATGTTGGGGCCCATACTGTTTGACGTGTATGTAGGGGACTTAGCGGAAGGTCTAAATGGAAAGGCATGTTTGTTTACAGATGATACGCAGTTATATAACAGGGTCCACGCTCTGGGGGGGTTAGGAAGCATGAGGCAGGATCTGGCCAGGCTGGAGGAGTGGGCAGAAATGTGGCAACTGCAGTTTAATGCCAAGAATTGCAAACTAATGCACATGGGGTGGAGCAACCCATGGGCCATCTGCAACCTGGGGAGGGGACACTGCAGGTCACAGAACAGGAAAAGGACCTTGGGATCTAGATCATGGACACATTAATGGTTAGAAATCAGTGTGAATGAGCAACTGGAAAGACAACAAGGGTGCTGGCATGTATTGGGAGGGATTTCACTAGTAGGAGGAGGAAGGTGATCATGCAACTATACACAGCACTGGTCAGACCACAGCTGGAGTATGGGGTTCAGTTCTGGAGGCCCCAGAAAAAAGGGTAATGGTGGGGGCAATTGGGCAGACTCAATGAGCTGTAAGGTCTTTTTCTGCTGGCACAATTCTATGTTTCTATGATTCTTTGTTCTACTGGTGTAAGCAAAATTAATTCAACGGCAGCAATTAACAACTCTGAACAAGACCTTATACACTTAGAGCTAAATAATAGCAAGGTTCAGCATGCTCACAAAATGACTCCAAAACCTAAAAAATGTAGAGGGAAAATACACAGAAGATTGTTTCAGTTAAATCCAAATGCCATAAACAGCCTAAGCAGCCTAAAGAAATAAAGGAAAAGGGGGTAAACAATATAGACAAAATTATCAACCTAATAATCAATCCAAACAAACCAAAATTAATGAACACTTTGTTAAAACAAAGATTATTAGAGAAGATGATTTATTACCTCCTGAACCTGCTCAAGCACAAGAAAGTTTATTTATTTATTCATTTTATGTATGTATGTAATTTATTTATTTATTTATTTATTTTATTTATGTATTTATTTATTTTATTTTATGTCATTTTGTTCACTGGGTAGGCCCACTGGGTCCAAGAGGGCCTTTTTTCAGGGGCAACCCGGAATTAGTTACAGAGAAATTTTTGGGTACAGGATATTTTAAATACATGACCATTTTTGATACAACCACAATACATAGCAAATGAAAATACAGCAGTACAATGTAGATTCTTGACAGCTTTGAGGTATAATCACAGTACGTTGCTGACAAAATGTAGCAATACAACAGGTAGACTCATATCAGGGCAGACCAAGACTTTTTATGAGACAAAAAGATATTTTATTGTAGCATATTCATATAGTCTGCACGTGGTCACCTTCCCATATAGAGTGTAGGCACCGATAGCCAAAGGTACAGGACATAGGGGGCAACTTATCCAGATTAGGATAGTCTACTAGGGGTCAGGCGGTCAAAGATTGTCCTTGACATCTACATTGCCTGTGTTCCCTATGCAGCGCTCAGAGTCCTTTTTAAAAGGAGGTTAGTGAGCCTGTATTTTGCAGTTGGTCAGGGAGACTGTTTCAGTGGGTAATAGCGGCATGGGTGAAGGATTTATTCCCTGCTGTCATTCATTTCCTAGGGACCTCTAGTAACTTCTGACATGAGGTGCAGAGCAGTCTGCCTGGGCGTTTAGAGACCAGTATCCCATTTAGGTCACTTGGGTGTGGGATAGTTATTATTTTATAGGTGGTACACAACAGGGAATTGGACCCTTTGGGTAAGGGATGGCCAATTTAAAGAGTCAAGCAGGGGTAATTTGGTAGCAAATAGGTCTCATAGGTAACTACTAGGCCAAGAAGACTGAAGTCCATAACGGCCTGCCATATTAATAACCTGTAATACCCTGCATGATTAAGAATTCGTCCAAATTTTTCTTCAATTTTGTCACAGTCCCGCTGGCTATCACATCTAATGGCAAACTATTCCATATTCTAGCTACCCTTGTACTAAACCAATACTTCCTACTATTTGTACGGTAAGTGTTAATCTTGATTTGAAGTAGGTGTGCCCTAGTATCATAAATCTGCATCCTTAGTTCCAGGCCCAGCTGGGTCCATAAATCATAATCCAAGAGCGCTCTGTACACCATACTCATGTCACCCCGAAGCTGACCAAATCTCGTAATTTTGTTATAAATAACTTGCATCCTGCCCAGTTCCTTACCAGATAGGGCCTGGGCGATGGGAGATGCATAGGTTACATTGGGCAGGAGGATACTGTTTGTGATTGCAACCCTATTCTCAGGGATAAGTTGCACATTCAGTCTGTATAGCAGCCCAAGCTTCCGGTGTATAGTTTTGGTGACCTGGTCCACCTGGTATACAAATGTGATGCATTGGTTAAGGACAAGGCTAAGGTACCTAAAAGAGTTCACAACTTCCAAAGGCATCCCTGAGGATGAGACAAGGGGGAGTAGAAGAGAGCTGTGTGAGCCTAGAGTCCTAGGTCCACAGACCATGACTTTTGTTTTTTTTGTCATTCCGCAGCAGCCTGTTCTTCAGCAGACACTTTTCCAATGTACTGAAGTCCTCCTGTAGCAGAGGCTTCAATTCTGATATGCTGGCAGTGGTTCTGTGTAGTAGAGCATCATCCACATACTGTCTTACAGAGCTACCACCACAGTTGTTGCTGAGATTGTTGACAAACAGTGAAAACAGGAGGGGCCCCAGGATTGTGCCTTGAGGTTCCCCCTCCTTGATAGGTAGACTGCCTGATATCGATCCATTCCACTTAACCTGCTGGGTTCGATGGGAGAGGTAACTCTCAAACTATACCAGGGAGTGGAGGTCTAGGCCTGTGTTCTTTTACTTGTCTGCCAGCAGGCCGTAGCTGACCAAATCGAAGGCTTTTGTGAGGTAAGTGAAAATGACTCCAGTGGTGTAGCCATTGTCAAGGACCCTGAGGGTACTGGTTATAAATTTGATAAGTGCAGTGCCAGTAGCATAATTTGGTCTGAAACCATGCTAGTTTGGTATTAGTAGCTGGTGCATATCCAGATAGTCTTGGAGCTGGTAATAGACAAGTCATTCATGTATATTGGCCACGATACAGAGGAGCGAGATAGGCCTATAATTGCCAATTGGTTCCTTCTGACCATGTATCCAAAATGTTTCGGGTACTCACAACCTCTACAGAGGACAAAGGTGTCCTTTAAGAAAGGACACCTTTGTCCAAAACATGTCAGGCAGGAACTTGTCTGAGTTTGTTTGTTCAGTAAAAATAGAATTTTAAAATCTACCTGTAGCTGTGAAGCTTGGATCCCTCTGTAGAGGTTGTGAGTGCCCAAAACTTTTTGGATATATGCAGTGAAGTTTGTAAATTAGAAGTAGATGTGGGAAGGCAATAAGGTCTCTTCAACCAAAATTGTGAATAAAATGTTATTTTATTTTCATTTAATTCGCCATGATGTTTTGCACTGTGACTGTGCTTTTTCATAGGGCTGTCTGAAACAAATCATAAATTGCCATTAGATATTTTCTTAATCATATTTGTATTTCTTTTTATAATATATCATATTCAATGAAAACACCCTACCGTTTAATAGACACTGTCTCTTTAAAAAGCGAAGAGTGTTAACTTCCAAGCCATGCTGATTATAGTCTACATTCAAAAAAATGTAATTAATCACAAAACTGAATTTAACTCTGTCTCTTATAACACTCTAGATTATCAAACAATGCCTCTGTATACCAGGTTTTGAATTCTGAAGCGCTGCAAATATGCCTGCATACTTTCTTAATACAAACGAGCACCTCCACCACACAGCAGTGTTGTAATCCAACTCATATAATTATCCAACTACATATTAATGTTTTTAAACATTTTTATGATCATCTCTTGCACCTAAAAGCATTCATCTCAGTTTCATCAATACATTATTGTTTCTGCTTCTCAAACATTTGTTTTTTTAAATCGCCTTAATTAACACACCATTTTATATTTGTATTATGCTTCTCACAATTCATTAACATGCTTCATTTAACAGAACATTGAAATTCCATGTCAAAATCCATTCTGCCCCCTTCGTGGTTATATAATTAATCTAACAAACTAACCTGTAAGGTCTCGCACTGCTTTCATGTGCGTTTCTCTACTTTTCTGTAAACAAGCATAGAACAACTTCTGAAGTTTGAAGTTTGAAGTTTATTGTTCTGGGAATTGATACCTTTGAGCCAAGGCTCTTTTACAAAGGTTCCACATCATTAAGTACAAAAACATAGTAGACAGTGTTACAAACAATCAGTAAGCCGTTTAACAAGGCCACAACTTAAACAGTAACATTTACTGTATGTACAGAAAAGAAAAAGGAACTCAGAGGCAGTGTCAAGGGCAAGGAATAAGGATTGGAGAGCTTGAGAGGGAAGAGAGGGAGAAATAAGAAGTTTAGGAGCAGACAGAACCAGGTTAGTGGTACTCAGGTTGTCTTTGTCAAAGAGGAGACCATGGTGGTTGAGTGAAACAAATGTAAGTGCACTCAGTGGGATGAGACTTTAGTCAAAGCAGTCACAGGAGCTGGAGGCTGTGAGGTGAGCGTAAAGTATGGATTTGAAAGCTCCTAATGTTGTGGAGGATAGGGAGGGCAGGTTAAGGGCATTGTACCAGGTAGGGGCACGGTATGTAAACGATCTTTATCCCTGAGCAGTCGGGCATCTAGGGACAAGGAAAGGTTGGTGTTCAGATCTTCTGGTGGTACGAGTGCCATTGTTCAGGCAGAGCAGGTCCCGGATATATGGAGGAGTGAGTCCCAAGATTGATTTTTTTGCCATCACGCAGGTGAGATACATGAGGCGATTGGAAAGATGCAACCAACTGGTTTCCATGTAGAGGTCACAAGTGTGGGTCCATCTCTGTGCTCCAGTGAGGAGTCGACAGGTTTTGTTTAGTGCTGTTGAGATGCGCTTTAGTGCAGTGGTAGTAGCTGAGCCATAGATAATTAGACCATAGTCTATGATTGAGATGATGGAGCTTTGAACAGCAATCCTCAAGGCAGCTTGGTTGAAAAATTGACGGTTCTGATATAAAATTCCAGTGCGTTGGTGCACTGTTTTTGCAGTGTTATCGATATGGGCCTCAAAAGTAAGACATTCGTCAAAAGTGATACCAAGGTATTTGAAGGTGTTCACTTGTTCTAGTGTATTTCCAAGAGAAGTTTTTATGACGAATGGAGTATGCCTATTTCTGTTTTGATGACTGGTGAAAAGCATGACTTTTTTTTTTATTTAGGACAAGTTTGTGCTCAAGGAACCACTTTTCAACACATGAGAAAGCAAGCTGCAAGCTCTGTCATAGTGGATTTGTATCCTTATGGGAGGAGAGAATTACAGCGTCATCAGCATAGAGTATTAATTTTTCAGGGCAGGATTTGGGAAGCAAGTTTAGAAATAGACTGAAGAGGAGATGACCTAAAATTGAGCCCTGGGGGACACCAGAATGGACCGGTTTGGAGTCAGAGAGAACCTCAGAGATTTTTACTGTTTGAGAACGTTGTGCCAGGTAACTTTTTACCCAGGCTCCAGGTCCCTCGGCTAGCCCAGTGTTGAGCAGAAGAGAGATTAGAAGGCTATGGTGAACAGTGTCAAAGGCCTTTGTGAGGTCTATGAAAACAGCTCCAGTTAAATAACCCTTATCCAAGGCTTTATGAGTTTCACTAGAGGAAATCAAGTAGGGCCGTCGACGTACTGTGTCCATTCCTAAATCCGTGTTGCTGAATGCAGAGTAGATCGTATTTTTGCAGGTAGTCTGATAGTTGATCTGCCACAATCTGTTCAAGAGCTTTGGAGAGGTGTGGAAGTATAGATATGGGCCGATAGTTCCCTGGTGTGGATTTGTCGCCCCCTTTATGCACTGGTGTGACTATAGCAGCCTTCCATGTATAGGGGAATTGACTTTGGTACAGGGAGAGGTTGAGAATTTTGGTGAGGGGGTGGATCACTTCTTCCAAGGTGAGGGCCAGAAGTTTTAGATCAATGGTGTCACTGCTATTTCTAGATTTAGAGCAAGCCTTTTTTATGTATCTGTAGGCTTCATATGTCTTAACTATTTTAAAGTGAAATAGCGGTTTGTCTGGCGAGGTGGTTTGGGATACGAGTTTTGGAACTGACAAGTCCTGGAAGAAGTCTGGTGAGAGACACCACTGAGGTCAGTGAAGGTTTTATTTAGGGCATTGGCCATAGTCTTAGGGTCACGGGTAGTGGAGCCATCAGTGTTCATTGCCGTGGGAGAGGATTTAGACTGTTTGCCCGTAATATTACGTATATTGTCCCAGAAGGATCTCCCGTCACCCCAGGTGGTTTCTAGAGCATTCTTGAAATAGGAGCTCTTCATTTGCCTGATTTGTGAAGTGCATAGGTTGCGAGCCTGTTTATAGTTAAGTGAGTCTATCACATGTCAGCCTTGGACGTACTTCAGTTCATTGCTTTTGCTACAGCATGAAGTGCTTTACATACCTGGCATTTTTAGAATCAATTTGGTCAAGCTGCTTCCTCTTAATGTTTTGTTTGTCTCTCTCTAAAAACAAAGAAGCACTGCCAAGTAATGGATATCTGAGTCATTGCTTGTTATTAAAACACTTACTATAAGGTCTTTTTTTAAAATAAGGAGTCAGTTATCCCTACCTTGTTGTTGAGCTCTTAATGTGTGCATTAAAAGTCCTGCAGGTGCATGTAGCATGCTTACTGCTTATAGAGAGTGTGCTAATTTTAAATGGTCTTGGGTTTGATTGCGCTGCAAACCATGCAATGTTTCTGGTGGTGAACTGGCGCTGATGACATCAGCACACATTGCTAAGACTCAAAATGAGTTTCTCAGCAATTGCAGTGTGATCAGACCCATTTGCCTGCACTGACGAGGCTAAGGATATACATACTATAGATGTGGTAAGTTTTGAGAGCACCACATCCCAGTACACACTGCTTCGTACACTACTGTTCCTTCTGACCACCCTTATGTACAGGATAACATGGTCCTTTTTCCATCTGGCTGGGACAACTCCTTCTAATAGGGAGCTGTTTATTAGCCAGGTAACAGGAGAGGTAATAGCGGGTGCAAACTCTTTCAGTAATCTAGGGATCAGGCCATCTGGCCGTGCAGTTCCCCTGGACTTTATTTTCCTTAGTAGAGAGATTACGTCCTTCCACTTCACCTTTTTCAGATGGAATTCAGGATGTAGGGGTTCCAGTCTGCTGGGGCGCAAGTGGTCAGAGGCCTTGGGGGGAATTCAGCCTTGTATTCCTCCAGATCAGCAAAGAACATGTTGAAGGCGTTGGCTGCCTCTAGGTTATCGCTACTAGTGTGCCCATTGAAGACAACTGGTCCTTGCTGGGTTTACTCTTGCCTTTCAGTAGACCATTGAAATGCTGCCAAAAAACACCTAGGATCAGTGACACTGGTCTGCTGCAGGTGTTTGACATATTCTCTTCTGGCAGTTTTTAAGTATTTTTTGCTCTGGTTTGTCAGCTCCCTGTAAGCCACCCACTCTGTGGGTGTACCAGATGTCTTGCATTTCTCGTTGGCCCTATCCTGTTGCTTTATGAGGTTTTTTAGCTTAGGGGTTATCTATTTATAGCATTGCCCCTTGACTCTGAGCTTTCAGAGTGGGGCATGCTTGCCTGCTGCTGACAAGAAGCAGTTCTGGAAATAGTCCAGTGCTTTGTCTAAGGTTGGGAGAAGCCCGGATAGGGCTCCATTCGAGGCTGAAGAGATAGGACTGGAAAGCAGGTGCTGAGAACTTAGAGTAATCTCTAGCAGTGAAGACCCAGGGAGAGATTTTGGGGGAGAGGTTGAAACAACAGTATATCACAATATAATAACTCTGGGTTTTACACATTTATCATCTACACCAAGGATTTTAATATGACAAATCCTATTACACCAAAAAATGAGGCAATATTGTCAGTCGAGGCTATAACTCTGGAAAGTACAGTGAGTCAGCCAACTGCTTATGAAAATGGAGAGGCGAATGGCTTCAAAAAGTTGGAGTATTTTGCTAGCCCAATTAACTCCTCCTTCTTTTCTCATTCAAATTTAGTCTGAAACAAATCAACGCCTCTTGTTTTCTCTCCAGAAACTCATACCCTGGTATTAATTAAGGAAGGTACTAATCACCTACAAACTACAATTTCAGGACTAATGGAACTTAATTCATCAACCAAATCAATAAAAAAAAATCGAACAACGGAAACAGTGAGCACGTATATATTTGCTTTGAGTGGAAATATTAAGGATTTTATGAAAAATACTTATGCTGCTCATTTGATGATTTAAGACCAGTTAGTCATAGTTAAAAATAAGATTGAGACACTTAAAGAAAATATTGCTCTAAATAGCTTCAGACTTGAGGACATATTAGAAAAGTCAAATAAAATTGGCCCACATGAGGGTTCACCCTCACTGGTCATGGATAACTCCACACATTTTAGACCTGATTTTTCACCGGTTCTTATACCCTTGTCCCAAAATAAAACCAAGTTAAAGAAGAGAGGTAGGAAGAAAAGAAATAAAAATAAAAACCTAAATATAGCTGAGAATATTAAAGAAGTAACCCCAGAATTACAAAATGCCCCCCCCCACAGATTTGATGATGACCAAGAATCCAAAAATTAAGAAATTACTGAGTGTACGTCAACAGAGGGCACTGCCCCGCAGGAAACACAAGAGGCAGTTATTCAGGTGAGCCCAGCAAGTGACAGAACTGTTGATGCTGAACAAAAATATACACTGAAAAGATATACATTACAACCAGAAGAGGATTCAAACATGAAAACATTAGTTAATATGTTTAATGTATTCAAATTAGAACTAAAAGCTATTAGGCAGGACCTGAGAATTCAGATTAGCAGTACAGTTTCTGATAGACAACTAGTAAATGAGCAGAGGGTCACTGATGGTTATTCTTTACCTTCTAGATATGAAACACAGACAATGGTTGACACTGATAAGTGTGCCATATTTTGCTTTTATGGTAAAGATAGGATTAGTCAAAAACACCTGCTAAGAATAAGGAGAAGATTCCGCACCTCTACTAAGGGCAGCTACAGGTGTCGATATGTTTTAATCTGATTTTATCAAAGTTTGGAATGACAAATATGAGGATGGAGTTGGCTGTATATACAGTACATTTTTAGCATCTCTCCTCATACAAAAAATCATATACGGTCCAACAATGATGCATTTGGAAATTTGGGTGCATCATTGAATATATAAACAGAGACATGCTCAGTGGAAAAAAATGGTCCAAAGGAAGGAAAATGTTCACAAGTTAGTATTTTTGGGTTTAAGCCATTCCCAAAAGAAAATGAAGGGAAACTGAGAAATGCACTAACACATTTATTTGCCCATTTCTTACAAATATCACCAACAAAAGTAAAAAAAAAACTGAAAAAGTGCATTGATGGATTAATGAGAATTAGTCAGGTCAAATAAATGTACTGATACAGGGAACTGAGGTTACTGAATTAATCCTTCATAAAGTTACAATATTGGATGAAGCTGGTATACATATAGTTGATAGTACCATTGTCAGTAGTCTGCAAACAAAAAAAATCAGTAAGGGGACATTAGAAATGGAGAATATATGCAAATCAGTTCTTATGTGTGGCCTTGGAAGACTACCAGTTGAAACTAACTATAAACAGAAACTTACTCTGAAAGATCTGCTTGAACAGATACTTAAGGCTGCTTTGGAAAAGGATGAGGTCTTCTCAGTCTGTCGTGCTGGTAATGATACTGAGTGTGAACAAATTTTATTAACAGCAAATTCTTCAGATGTATATAATAAATTCATAGATAACATACATATGCTTGACAAAATGAGTTTACACATACTTGAAAATATTAATGCAGGGGAAACTGACTCTAAGGAACGTGCTAGGGTCTTACCCTTGGACCATACTTCCACTGACCATGATCTGATAAGACAACAATATACACTGAGTGAGTATATGCACTCCACTTATAATAGACACTATTATAACAGACAGTCGGTTACAGTGGACAACAATTGATTTCCCAAACCAAACATATCAAATCCAGTGCATTTTCCTCTGGTTATAATGGACATAAACTCTGCTTATAATGGACACTTTTAAGCTTTTAAATATATTTGTAGACTTCCGGTGATGTCATGCTCTGGGCTGCAGCTTAACTCTGCGTCTCCGTCTCCACCAAGGCCTTTAAAAGTTAAAATACTGCTTTTTCGACTTCAAATAGAGCACATTTGGGACAGGTTATTTTCAGAAATGCCCAAGAAAAGACCCGACGCACGAATATCACCAACAGCTGATGCCAAAATAAACGGAGGTGGCTCAAACAGTGACAGCTCGCAAATCTCTGGAAAGAGCATGTGATCGAGGGGAGGAGGCTCTAAAACTTTTACTGCATCCAGACAAATGGATATAGTGTTCCAGGAGCTCAGAGACTTTCGGAAAGAAACCCGTTCCACATTTATAGCCTTATGTACTGACCTTGGGAAGATGGAGAAGCGGTTGGACGGTGTGGAAGAACAGCCCACAATTACCGACTCCCACGTAGATTCTGCTGAACATGCTATAGTTGAGATGCATCAGGTCATGTGAGATCTACAGGAAAGGGCAGAAGATGCAGAGGCGAGAAGCAGGCAGAACAATTTACGTGTCAATGTCTTTCCTGAGGGTACCAAAGGTAAAGACCCAGTCCAATTTATGCAGCAATTCTTTAGATCCAAATGGGACCTACCGGATCAATGTACACTCGAAATGGACTGAGTGCACTGCACTTTGGGCTCTCAGGTTAAAAACAGACCATGCGTCATCTTAATTCAATTCCTGCACTACCAAGAGAAAGAGTTAGTGCTACATAAGTCTTGGCAGCAGGGAGACCTGACTTTTTTGGATCACAGGATTTAAGTTGATAATGATTACCCAATGGCAATAGCTACGAGGTGCAGGGCATACACTTCTATCCTAAAAAAAGCTGAAGGAAGCAAAAATTAAGTTCAGAACCCCGTACCCAGCAAGATTTATCATGCAGTTCGAAGATGGCCCAAAGATGTACGAAATGGCTGAGGAGGCAGCACTGGAATTTCCCAAGCACGGAATCGAAGTATCCCTAATCCCAAAGCAACCCAGCATGTCATTAGCTAAAAATGTGGCCCAGAAAGCATGGAGTAGAATGCCACAAAGAGAACAATGCTGTAGAGAGGGAGCCCTGGCAATCCAGCAGATCATTGCAGGAATGAAACAGCAGCCCACGTTTAATCCTGAGACATCTTTAAGCACCCATGATGTGAATTGAAGTACCGTATGGATTATACTTTTTTTTTTTTCTCTCACACTGGCTGCCCTCCCCCTTCGTTAACTGGGCCCTTTGGCCAATGGAGTGACATGATTTACTTGCATCTGGCCTTACGAGTTCATTTCTGACACAAGGCGGGCCCTCCTTGCTGCCCCCCCCTTTTCTGATGGGCGGGATAGGGGATGCTCCCCCAACACACTCTATCACATCACCTGACCGAGGGCCCTAATGCAACTCAGTGTCATTCCAGGTGCCCCCACAGGTTGCTTTGTGATGGAGGCCCATTACAACAGAGGGGCGGGTATGGTTGAGGCCCGGAGCATGGGCAGAACTTGGAGGTCCGAAGGCAGAAAGATGATCCACAGATACTGCTGAATTAGGCGGTGTCCCTCGGACACCCACAGTTTTGTATGCCTGCTATACTAACCCACTAGGGAAACCCTCCATCTCTGTGCACCCCTTGCCTTTGAATGCTGACACCACTCCTAGCTTGTATGTATCCCCGGGAGACCGCTTGTTTCCCTCTGGGGGCTATTGCGGCCTTGCTATGTTCCTCCCGATCCCACCCCACCATAAACTGTACTGGCAGAAGACGGTTTAGGGAGGTGCAAACCTTCTACTGCTGCGGAACTGAGCCACTGGGGATACTGAGCTGCCAGTGCTAGTCCCTACTCAGTAGGGAACAGGATAGTTATCCTTAACTATTGGACCCTGTCCCATCATTATATTTACTCGCATGTTTAAAACTGTTTTTTCTCTTCTCCTTGTTCCAGTAAGGCCTTGGTAGAGCAAGAGACCTGACCACCTCTCTCCTACAACCCCCCCCCAATATAGACATTTCTTCTGGTCTATCAAATAGATAGACCTGGCCAAGACTTGGCACATTTGGAGACTGAGGGCAAGGTTGCCACCGGTCTCATGGAAGCCCATAATTGTTCAGCGGTTCCTGCCCAGTTGGCAGAATTCTGCTGTAGGATTTTCATTTGGTTAAAGTTAAACTTTTGTTGTTCCCAGTTCAAGGTAGTTGTATCTCACTTCTTCTATACAGGTGGTCACATTTCCTACAACTTGAGAAGGAGTCTAGGTACCGTTGTATTCTGGAGACAGGCATGGATTGGCCTGCACGATTCATTACAAAAGGTTATTACATAAAGAATGGCTAGAACACCACTCCATATTTTTTCTTTGAATGTCAATGGATTAGGCAGCCCTTTTAAAAGAGCCAGAATGATTTCTAGGTTCAATAACGCACAGGCAGAAATAGTATATCTACATGAGACACATATGAATGCTAATGAGCATAGGAAACTAGCTGGGGGGTATACGCAGGTGTTTTCCTCTGCTTTTGCAAATGGACGAAGAAGAGGGGTCGTCATTCTGATATCCGCTCATACCCCATTCCAGTCCACCCAAGAATGGGTCGACCCGGAGGGACGCCTGGTAATTGTGCAAGGCCTCTTACAGAATGAGGTAATTACTCTGGTCAATGCATACTTCCCACTGGGATCAACAACCCAAACAATTAGGTTTCTCCTAAATAAAATACTTCAGTTAGCCAAGGGCTCACTGATATTGGCTGGGGACTTCAATGTTACCCCGAATCCTAACCTAGACACCACAGCCAGACTTAGAAGCAAACAGCCTACTTCCCATAAATTTGTTAATCGATTTGTGTGGGAGGTGGGATGGGTTGATGTATGGCGCATCCTTCTTCCTAGGAACAGGGGATTCTCATTTTATTCTGCTGTACATGGGTCATACTCAAGAATAGACCACTGTTATACACAGAAGGAAAATTTGGGGGTCCTTGTGGAGGCATCCACAGGGGACATAGCTGGCTCAGACCATGCCCCAGTGATTACAAAATGGGAACTAGGTCTTGAAAAATGGAATACTCTGTGGAGATTCAATCCTATTTATCTTAGAAACCCCCTCTTTAAGGATTTCCTGGAGGAGAAGATCCAGGAGATCTTACAGGATAATGAAAACTCAGAAGTTTTCCCCTCAGTTCTGTGGGACACTCTGAAAGCGGTCCTCCGTGGCCAGTTAATTAAATATACGTCATTACTGAAAAAACAACGTCATGAAAAACAAACCCGTCTGGAGCAGACTCTTGGTTTTCTCCAAATGGCCCACCAGCAGAAGATAACTTTGTGCTGCCTCAGCGCGAACAAACTGGGCAGGAACTAGACTCTTTGGTGGCCCAAAACACTGAGATTGCCTTAGCCTTTCTTAGGCAAAGATATGGGGAAATAGGCCCGAGAGCTACCCGCCTGTTGGCCTTTCAACTACACAAGCAAAAGTGACTTTCAACCATAGCCACAATTAGAGACCCAAATACAGGTTCCTCACACACAAGGACAAGTTACATTATCCAGGCCTTTTGTGAATATTATAAAATCCTATATACCCCAGATCACCCCTCAGAGCACAATGACATTAATGCGTTTCTCACCCCTTTAGGCCTTTCACAGCTATCTAATGACCATCAGGACTTATTAGCTTCCCCAATATCATATACTGAATTTACAGCGGCCATATCTCGGTCTAAAACCATGAAGGCACCTGGTGCCGGTGGATATGGTGCCGAATTTTGTAAAAATGTCACGCAAAAGATCACCCTACTTCTCCTGCAGGTATATAATGAAGTATTAATGGGTCAGACGGACCCCCCCACCCAGCTGGTGATATGCAGTGGTATCCCTGATTCCCAAACCAGACAAGGACCCTCAACACTGTACGTCGTACCGCCCAATTTCAGTTCTGAATATGGACTATAAATTTTTATGTCTATTATGGCCAAACGGCTAGACACCATTTTACCATCTATAATTAACCAGGACCAAACCGGATTTGTGAGCGCCAGATCCACTACTGACAATATAAGGAGAGCATTGCATCTGGTAAATGAGATGCAGTCGAAGGTATCCCCTTTAGTCCTTCTCAGCTTAGATGCAGAGAAGGCCTTTGACAGGGTCTCCTGGCCCTTTCTGTTTGCCACAATGACAAAGATGAAGTTCCCTTCGTCCTACGTCTCCCTGATCAGGACAGTGTACTCCCATCCCAAAGCATGTGTAAAAGCCTCAGGGCACCATTCCCCGTACTTCCCATTATTTAGGGGTACAAGGCAGGGATGCCCTATGTCCCCCGTACTTTTTGCTCTCTTCATTGAGCCATTAGCTCAAGCCATTAGAGGTTCGTCCTTAGTAGAGAGGATTCAGCTGATGGGGACGGAACATCACATTGCCTTATATGCAGACGATGTTTTGCTTTTTCTATCCAACCCCGTCCAGTCAATCCCAGCCGTGTTCAATATATTGGAACGGTTTGGCGCATGTTTTGGATATAAGCTAAATATTACCAAAACTGAGGCACTGACTTTTAACTTTTCTCCCTCCCCATATCTAGCACAGACATACCCTTTTCGTTGGGACCTGACTAAACTGAAATACTTAGGGGTCTTTATTTCACACTGGATGAGAGACATAGAGAAGAAGAATTATACCCCCTTCTCCGTCCAGCTTCAGTCAGACCTTGCGAGATGCAATGTGCTACCACTGATCCTGCTCCAGAGGGTTGAGGTCATAAGAATGGTAGTGTTACCCAGATCCTAAATTTATTCCAGAATGTCCCAATCCATATCCCAACTAAAATAATGAGCACATGGAATAAAGCCATTAGTACATTTATTTGGGCTGGGAGACGACCCAGAATAAAATTCTCCACTTTGACACTCCCAAGGAAACTAGGAGGTCTGGCTCTGCCCAATCTTAAACTTTATCACTGGGCTTCTCACATATCTTTCATATTGACTCGGCTGAGTCGGGGTAGCTCAGCTCACTGGGTTGGAATAGAAGAGGGCCTTATGCCTTTTCGAACTTTGATTAGTTCCACCATGTACTGTTCCCCCCTGCCTTGCTGGAGCCTGAACCGAACAACCCATGGATCACCCATCAACTGAAAGTATGGAGAGTGATTAAGAGGCATTTCACTCTTTCCCCATATTTCTGGTTACTCACACCTATATCCCTCTTTGAGAATTTCCACCCAGCCAGACTTGACCATACATTTAATACATGGGAACATCAGGGGTTTTCAATATCACACATTTTCTCTCTGCTGGAGACTTTAGATCTTTTCAGGAGATGTGTCATCCCTCCAAGCTGAGAAAGTGTGACTTTTTCAGATTCCTACAGCTAAGACACTTTTATTACTCAATTCCTGTGGAGACGCGCTGTAGTGAAAATACCCCCTTCCAATCACCCTCCTCCAACGAGGCTGCATTGAGGGACAGATACCTTATATTATTTCAGCCATATAAAAGGCTCCAGGGGAAACACAAAGGCTGGACACTGCCGGAGTATGTGCAAAGTAGATTCAAGAGTTTGGATTTGATATCTCCCCACAACAATGGGACAAAAGCTGTCTTTTCATATCTAAGCTCACCTTTTCTCATAGTTGGAGACAGTTTTCCTGGCAGGTGTTGATCAGATATTTTCAAACTCCTGCCATAACAGTGCACTTTACATCCGCAGGACTAGGCGCTTGCTGGTGCCAGTGTAGTGAGCGCCAGGCTCACCACACTCACATGTTTTGGCAGTGCCCTAAACTCCAGCTTTTCAAGGACTCCCCACAGACTGAACTGTGTGAGCTGTTCACTACTCCAATTACCCTAACCGCAGATCAATTCATACTACATAACTTCCCCCATGGACTTAGAGACTCCCACATGAGGTACCTATTGGGACTAGCCCTGATGGCAGCCAAAAAAGCTTTGACACTTTGCTGGCTGACCTCCAGAATTCCCACACTGAGAGAATGGAGAGATCTAGTGACCCGTGTATACCGATCTGAAAAAATATCATTTCACCTGAATGACAAATCAGACCTATGCACATTGAAATGAACCCGGTGGATCCTCCACATGGGCCAGAAAGATGCATCCTTTGTCCATTGAATATGCACTCTATATAACTCATCGACGGGTATATGAATGCTTTGCCCTGTTTATTACTGGAGGGGTTGTGAAACAGAGAGTTTGATCAGGGGAGAGTATGAAGAATGCCCAGGAAGGAATATTAGGTTTCATGGATTCTATGTCATCCTATACCTTTCAGTGACACATTTGATGTAAGGTACATAGACCTTACAGTATGTATTTTGAAAGTGCTTTCTGCTAATCAACGGTGCCTAAGATCTATGACAATATGTCCTGCTGTACTCTTTATGCTTTATGTATATGGCTCCTTTACTTTTCTTTTTTGGCTGTGATAAAATGAATTGTGACCTCTATGCCTGAACCCCCCCCCGTTAATTGTTTAAAACTAATAAAAAATATATTAACAAAAAAAGGTATGTGTATTGCATTTTTTTTGGGGGGGGGAGCTGGTGAGGACATTTGACACATGTAGAATTAAGATGAAGGAGCTACAGAGACTAAATTTCTTACAAATTAATTCTCCCCAAGCTGCATAAACTTTTATTAGATGATTACACTGAAAAGGAAGTGATTTTAGTTTTTAATAAAACCCTTACAGTACAATTGCCTTTCTTCTTTCTGTTCTGGAACCCCAACATCCAGCCACCAGAGTTACTATCTTCTTCTTACCTTCTGCAATAAACGTCATAAAAAAAGTCATGTTCCTTGACAGTTAAATAACCCTAAACACACAAAGTACAGAAACAGAAATGCTAGGCAGGATTCTGAGTAAGCTATGAAGTTTTACAACTGGTTTTCAATCACTCTGAGCCTGTGCTCACATACACACAAACACACCTAACACTTAGACTCCACCTCCTCTGAATATAATGGACACTGGCTATAATTGACAAAAATTGTGTGCACAAATGTGTCCATTATAACAGGCTTGTACTGCATAATGTTACTATTAATAATGGATGTGCAGCCTTTTCAGGACAAGAGACTTGGCTCAAAGTATTTATTTATTTTATTGTTTATTTATTAAAAATGTTTCACCAGGAAAGGCACACTGAGCAAAAAGATGCTCGTCTCACGGTGCGACCTGGGGGGAGGGGTTACAGAGGAGGCAGGTATACATACAATAGTTGAATTTAGAAGTAGAACAATACAGATAATGTGCATAGTTGGGTGGGATTACATTTGAACTTGTTACATAGGGAGAACAGTACAGCACATGACCATCAAGGACAGGGTATACATATCATGGGTACACATCGAGCGCAATACATGATTACATGAGTTCCAGTAACAGAACTTGAGTGCCAGTAACAGAACTTGAGCTGAAGCACGATGCACCAAGTTGACAGTAGGAGTTGGAGAGCAAAGATAGAGGGTAGAGGAAGAATGGACTAGTAAACACTAGGTGTTAGGGGGTGGTTTAGGTGCGGTGGGGGAGAAGGAGACGGGAGTTAATAGCTGTGAGTAAGGCTGAAGAACGTAGGTTATTTAGGAAGGAGGGAGGGAAGGGAGATATTAGGAGTGAATAATAGTGAATTAGAGTGAGAGTGTAAGTGTTTAGGGCAGTGTATAAGCCAGACAATTAGGCGAAGGCTGAGCCGCTGGTCAGGCGCTAAGCGGGGACGGAAGAGAAGTATCGGGCTGGAGGTCAGGGCAGTTGCAATTTGGTAAAGGAAGTTAGTGAGGGCAGAGAATAGAGGTGTTTGGATGAAGAATGGCGGATCTGGGCCGGCAGGCCGTTCCAGAGTTTAGGGAAGAGGTAAGAGAAGGCTGATTGGCCGGCGGTGGTCCTTCAGTGAGGGATGACTAATAGCCTAGCGTCAGTAGACCTGAAGGCGTGGGTGGGGGTAGGTGGGGAAGATAGGGAGGATACAATGCAGGGTGGGAGGGTGCCGAGTCAGAAGTTGGAAGCAAATTTAACGTTATGAATCAGGCGCCGGTTACTCAGGGATGGCAGGGTCAGTGAACGGTAGAGCTCACAGTGATGTGAGTGGGGGGGGCATCGAGGGCAAAGCAGCAGAAAGCATTAAAGAGGGGGTCAAGTCTGGCTAGGGTGGTCTTAGAGGCGGAGCTGTAAATGACATCACAGTAGTCGAAGGAGGGTAGAATCATTTTCTGGACTAATTCACGTCTGACAGGTAGCAGGAGACTAGTGCGGTTTCTATAGAGGGCACCAAGTTTTGGGCGCAGTTTTGAAATGATGGCATCTATGCGTGTGGAAAAGGAGAGGTGACGATCAAGCCAAACCTCTAGATACCTGAAGGAGGGCACTTCATCAAGGATGGTGTTATTTAGGGTATGGAAGATCAGAGGGTGAGTGAGTTTGGATAGACGCTGTCTAGTGCCAAAAGACATAGACACAGTTTTCTTGGCATTTAGGGAGAGTTGGTTGGTATTGAACCAGTGTTGGATTTTGTTGAAATCAGTTTGAAGTTTGGAGGTGAGTTCTTTGTGGGTCTGGCCAGAGGTAAAGAGGACTGTGTCATCTGCATACATGTGGATTGCGGTAGCAGAGTTAGGCAAATCATTTAGAAGGATGGAGAAGAGGATGGGGCCAAGAACTGAGCCTTTGGGAATGCTGGTGGTGATAGGAAGAGGGGGGAGGTGTGGTCAGCTATTTTAGTGGATTGGGTTCTATTTAGTAGGTAGGCACTGAACCAGTTTGTGGTGGACGCTGCTAACCCAGCCCCTGTTAGGCAGGATAGGAGGAGAGAATGGGATACCATGTCGAAGGCTTTTGCTAAGTCAATGAAAATAGCTGCAGTGATTAGCCCTTTATCCATTCCAGTGAGGATGGAATCCATGAGTCTTAGTAGGGAGGAGGTGGTAGAGTGGTATTTTCTGAAACCAGACTGAAATAGGGTGAAGAAGTTAGTTTCTGAGAGAAAGTGGGAGAGTTGGGATAGCACTAGGTGTTCCTGGAGCTTGGCAAGGGTGGGGAGGAGGGAGATGGGACAGTAGTTAGTAGTGGAGGTAGGATCACCACCTTTTGGAAGGGGTAGGACAGTGGCATGCTTCCATTCAGAGGGGAATGACTCAGTGGTGAAAGAAAGATTTAGTAGACGCGAGGAAGTAGCGATATGAGGGGCAGATAGGAAGAGAGCTTGTTATCGAGACCATCAGGGTTGCTTGGAGGGTTGGAGGGTGAAGGGCATCTAGGGTTTCGTTGGGGGAAATGTGTCTGAAGGAAAAGGGGTACCTACCAGACGGTAGGGGGATAGATGTCTGGGGGGCAGGTGTGGTTGCAGGAGGTAGGGAATCGAGGAGGGCCAGGGTGCAGGTAGTGAAATAGGAATTAAACTCAGAGGCTACCTTCAAGTGGTCGGAGAGGAGAGTCCCTTGGGTGAGGAGGAGAGGTGGAGGGCTTGCTGTTTGGGGGGAGAAAATGGAGTTAATGACTTTCCAGAATTTAGAAGGTCTCCCAAGATTTGCATTTAAGGTGTTGTTAAAATATTCGGCCTTAGGTAAGCAGATGGCCTTTGTGCACTTGTTGCGGAGCATGCGGTAGGTGATGTAATTGCCTGGGAGGAGCATGGATTTGTAGTTTCGCCAGGCCTTGTCACGGGCTTGTTGGCAAGCTATCAGCTCAGGGGATATCCAGGGTAGGTGAGACCTACGGACTCTAGCCTGGTGCAGGGGGGCATGTTTGTCCCAGGCAGTGAGGAAGGTGTTCCGATAGTGTGTAAGGGCCGAATCCATGTTAGAGCAGCTTGAGCTCGGGACCCAATTGGAGTGAGATAGATCTTCCAGGAGGGGGAGGGAGAGGTTGATGGATTTATATGATCATTGGAATATAAATTTGGGAGGGGATTTGACTCTGTGGATTTTGCGGACCAAGTAGATTAGGTGGTGGTCACTAATGGTATCAGGGAGGAGGCCTGAACTGATGTTGCGGTGTGGGTGGGATGTAAGCGCCCAGTCTAGGAGGGAGTGATTACTGGACTTATGGTTTGAACATGTAGTTTCCATAATGGTTTGGCTAAGGTTGAGAGCGGTTATCTCAGTTTGGGTTTTGTTAAAGGTGGGTGCTAGCCAGTTGTGGTTAAAGTCACCCATGACATATAGTTCACCCGACTGGGCAAGAGATGAGAGCTGGCACAGAAGGTCGGTGACTATTGTGGTTTGCGTGCCTGGGCAGCAATAAATACCAGCCACAAAGATAGGTAATGAGGAGGGAGGGGACAGTTTTACCATAAGAAGCTCGTAAGCTTTGGGTTCAGCTTTTGTAAGAGAGACAGTGAAGTGGAGGGCTGTTCTGATGTAGATAGCCACCCTTCCTCCTCTGGAGGGCCAGTCTTGCCATGTGATGGTGAACCCTGGAATAGCAATGGTATTATCTGGTAGGCTGGGGTTTAGCCAGGTCTCAGACAGGATGATTATGTCAGGGGCATGGTGGGCGGCTAGGACCTGGAGCTGATCAAGCTTAGGGGCTAGGCTACGAATATTTAGATGGAGAAGGCGTAAGCCTCAGGGGAGGTAGCCAGAATGAGTGTCAGTGGTGGCCGTGGCTGAGAGGTTCAGTAGGGGGTGGTCGGGGCCTGAGGTTGGGGTTGGGCCAGGGTTGGGGTGCATATCCCCTGCAGCCAGAAGGAGTAGGGCAATGGTTAGGTGGCAGCGTAGAACACAGAGAGACAGGGATTTTGCCATGCGCTGGCTGGAGGCATCAGTAGGGTGGGCTGAGCGGAGCGAGTGGGTACTGGTGTGGGAAATAGAGGCCAGAAGGCAGCCACAGGAAAAGACTGAGGCGGAGGGGAGACGTAGGGAAATGGGACCAGGAGATAGCTGGGAGGGATGAAGTGGACTTATAGGGAGCATAAGTAGGATGAGTCAGAATAACCGGTGGGGGGGGGTGCTGGGTAGGCACTAGGAGGGGGAGTTAAAATGGGAAGGAACAGTACAATGGGGGAGATCAGAAGTACAAGGGTTATTGATGGGGAAATTTTACCAGATTTGTGGAAGAGGTGCCCAAACATAGTGCCTTGGTAATAGCAGGGTGGTGAGTTTCAAGTATCTTGGTTGCCCCTCAGAAAGCGTAGATACCACTTTGGAGTAGTGGTACTGTCACAGACTCTGGTGGACAGTTACAAGGTTCAAGACCCTGGCAGGGCAGTTGGGATAGGACCTGGCTGACAGCAGGGATCCAGGTTCTAGGTGACTTAAAGCAGGCTGGGTTTGGGTCAGAAAACAGGGTTGAAATAGTGACTCCTAGTGGTCACTGGGGTTAGTGACAGGCTGGGTGTGGGTCAGGCGATAGGGCAGGGGTTAGTGAGTAGGGCTAGCCAGATGGCAGGGCGTGGGTGAGGTGTGGGCAGAGGTAGAGGTGGGAGTAGGGAGAAAAGTAGCCTAGTCAGGTAGAGAGGTTACAGGAAGTAGGAGGGGATTCAGGTGGGGAGACTGAGGTGGAAAGGTCAGAGGGTCCCTCTAGTGGCTAGCAGGTATAATCTGCAAGTGAGGACTTAGTAAAACAATAGAGGGGAAGTGATGTCATAAGACAGTGCCTATATAGGCAGTGACGACCCAGGGTGGGTGGGGCAGTGTGCACATCGATGGGCTAACCCCCCTCACAAGGGTGCTGCAGCTGGAGGTAGTTTATTACCTCTCTGCAGGCCCGCGTGGTGTCCGCTCCTGGAGGGAGCTTGGTGGGGAATCCTGCCAGTGGGGGATCGGGAGTCCTGTGGTCTAGCTTAGGAACAGTGTCACAGGCCAGATCTTAGTGCACCAGGTCGCAGTATCATGTGTTAAGGACACTAACATAGGAACAGCTACTAATGCACAGTTATCTTTGCTTTCATGGAACATAGCTGGTGTGGCCACTAAATTTGCTGATGTTGAACAGAAAGATTTTGCTTATAAACAAAAAATTACAGCCTGGATATTCAAAGGTTTGCACCACACGCAAACAGTTTGCATTGGGATAGCACCAGGTTAGCACAGGATTGCAATATTAAAAACAAGACATAATGCCCACGCAACACATTAGCTCTGGTGCAAACACATAATGTATGCAAGGTTGAATGTGCAGAAAGGTGCAAGAGGATATTCAAAAGTATAGCACTGCGCAAGGCCACTTTACGCAACACATAGTGCAGCATAACTTACCACCTATAAAAGGCAGGTCTTATCCCAGGGCAATCCACAGAAGGGTGTGTGGCCAGTGTAGGAAACAAACATGGCATTTTTCAGCAATGCTGTGCTGATGCACCTCATGGAGGAAGTACTGCAGGAGGAGGAGAGGGACCAGGCCCACATCGGCCCACACCGCAGGCCAAGGAGGAGATATGCTGCACACAGGTTGTACTGGACCAGAGTCTCCTTTGAGACCCTGCCTGATAAGTACATCATTGGCTGGTACAGGATGAATAGGGACATGCTGAGGCAGTTATGCGAACTCCTGCATGAGCAGCTGCAGCCCAACACCAGACGCAGCCATGTCATGACAGTGGAGGAGAAGGTGATGGCAGCAATGTGCTTTCTAGCCACCAGGACCTTCTAAACCCCTGTGGGAGACGCCATTGGGATATCACAGTCCGCCACCTTGTGCCTCCTGACCCAGTTCCTAGATGCCTTCCTGCCGCATGCTGCTGAATTCGTAGTATTCCCCAGCACAGCAGCTGAGCGCAGAGCAACCATGCAGCAATTCTATCGAGTTGTGCACCTACCAGCTGTACTTGGTGCCATTGACTGCACCCATTTTGCCATCTGTGCACCACCTGGTGATGGCAGTGACATATATGTAAAAAGGAAGGGGTTCCACTCCATCAATTGCCAGGTGGTATACGATGTGACAGGGCTAATCAGCAATGTCTTTGCACAGTACCCCAGCAATACTCACGATGCCTTCATATGGCACTAATCAAGGCTGTGCCAGGCCTTTGAGGAGGGCAGAATACCCAGTGGGCACACTGCCAATGCACCACAACTGCCCCATGGGTCTGTCTGGCATGTGCCACTGGGCCATGACAGTGGAATGGTGACACACACACCCTGTAGGTGTCATGCAGGCAATGTCGTTGTCATGATGTGTACATACCTGCCCTGGGTGGTATCAACTGTGTCTCACAACCACCACCTTCGACCCCCCTCACCGCCACTGGCCTCAGGGTTGATGCAACCAATGCCAGAATCAGGTCCCAGTCACTCTGCTCTAAGATCTGAGGCCCTCCACCTGTCCGCAGCCTTTCATGTATCCTTTGGGCCTCCTTCTCCTCCTCCTTTGCCCTTCATAGCAGGTCATTCCAGTGCTTATACACTGCATCTGTACTGCAACCACAGCCACCCACTGCATTAACTTCCATTGCTATCTCATCCCACATATGTCTGACAATGCCATCGGTGGGATTGTTGTGCCTCATCACCATATCTCTCTCTCCTTGATGGCATGTACCAGTGCCCTCAGCTCATCTCCAATAAACTTGTGGGTACGGAGCCATTCCTGCTTGGCAGCATCACCTGTATGGGACAGATGGAATGGTAGTGGTTAGATACAGGGGTGAACAATGATTGTGTGACTGTTGCTGTACCTGCTGAACAAGGCACCATACTCACTCAGCATGCCATTACAGGCTCTGTGTGCCTCAGGCACTGGACTGTATAGACACACAGTATAACACACATTACATACATGGCCACAGTGTACTCCACCACCTGCTCCCCTGCTCATGCCTATGCACCAGACGGCAACAATGACACACAATCCATGCATGTGCAGTGCTGAGATCACTAGACACCATGCATCCAAACAGCTGTGTGTATGTGTGTTACACAGCACAAAGCAGCCAAGTATGTGCACAGTGCGGGTGCTCCATGTTGGCTATGTGTCTGTCATGTACATTTGCACATTGCTGGGGACATGGGGCATGTTGCATGATGTTGCAGCCTGTCCCCATGGCACAACACATGACCTATGTCATGCACATACCCCTGCTGCTGACCACCCCCCTAAGCAGCACTGCCACTGTGTATGTGCAACACACCAAGCTCACCTTTTTGGTCATACACCAGTGACAGAGGCACGTCACCCTGACATCCCACAACACGGTTGTGCATGCCACCCACTAGCAGCTGTGTCGGCCTCACCATGCCAGGTGACAGTCCAGTGTTCTGTACAGTGCAGTGCTGTTGCATGTCTGGTAGCACCAGTAAGGCCCAAAGGCCACTAGGCCCACCAATGTCCCAACCTACACACACCTCACTGCAGCAGTTATGTTGGTAGAGTGCATGCAGCCATGTCACACTGTGTAGTGTCAGAGGAGCCCCCATCATGCCACATGGCTGTCCCACTGTGTACTGTGCAGACTGTTACATTGTTGCCTGTGATGCTGTCCTGCATCGGTGTGGTCTACAGTGCAGTGTACACGTATTCACATGGACAGCATAGCATCAGGCCAAATGTCTCCTGTGCATCCCAACTATTACCTTTTGTATTGCCAGTCATAACAGCAGATTATCCTGATTTTTGTACATACCTCTGATGTCATGGTGTAGCTCCTGGGACAGTCTGCAATCAGTGTTCACAAACCTCTGCAACAGCACTGCAGTTCCTGTCAGCCACACCGGGTGGAGCACTGTTTGCCTTTAACTAGCATGGCCAGGCAATCCACCTTGTTGGACATGCAGATTAAACCTGAATGATATGTTAATTTGTGTGTTTGCCCTGCACATACACAAGTAGCCTCATTTACATTCATCCTTTGAATATCCCAGCATTCAGCGCCAGGCAAATGTTTAGTGCCGGGCTACTTGACTGGTGTATAGCGCTATGCTATTGTGTTAGAGCTGCATTACCAGGCTTTACATGATGTCATAGCACATGCGTGCTATAGGTGAGGATGCGCATGCGCTGTGCTTGTGCACTCCACTTGCCCAGCGCTAACGCGATAGCACAGCGCTAAAGGGCACTTGAGTGGTGGGCTTGCACATGTGCACTATGGTGTCACAGGAGTCATTGTGGGGTCACACATGAGAGACTAGTGCACTTCCAGGTTTTGCGATGCTATCACGATAGCACGGCCTAGCACACTGTAGCACAGCCCAATGCAGGAAGCATAGCACCAGTATAGGGACCAGTGCAGGGTGTGCCAATGTGTAGTGCTAGGGAGGTGCCCAGTACAGCAAATCCAATCATGTCTGCATGGAGGAGAATGAGGGATGTTGCCCACAGGGACAGGGTGGGGTGATATGGAGACAGCAAACCTAGTTGAGCTGCTGCAGCAGAGGCACAGGAGACTGTTTGGGGTGGTGAGGGAAAGGGACATGCCCTGTAGACAAGTGTGGGCATCCATTATCTGGCACCTGACAGACAGGACCGGGATAGCCCGGGATGGTGAAAAGTGCCACCACCGGTATGTAGATATGCAGCGGAGGCAGCCATACCAACTGGAGCACTACTAGCAAGTGGTGCATGATGGGACAGTGCCCATGCCAGGTAGGTGTCAGTCAGTGCCACAGCCAGGCTTGGAATTTGTGTGTGTGTGTGTGTGTGTGTGTGAGTGCCTCTGTGTGTGTGTGTGTGTGTGTGTGTGTGTGTGTGTGTGTGTGTGTGTGTCTGTGTGTTGTGGTGTGTGCCTGTGCATGTGCATGTATTCCCTTATATTTGCATGTCACTGTTGTGTGTGTCCTGACACTGGTTGCCTGCATGTGGCCACATTCCACAGCACTATTGGCATGCTGCCATGATCTGTGTGCACAGTGACTACACAACAGGACATTGTGGCTGCCCACATCCAGGGTCAGGGCTGCCACACCCCTCCCCTCCCCCAACTCACAGTTCCGTGAGTTTCCCAAACAGTCACTACTAATGCTGGCTGCCTGACCATGCCCCCTCACACCCCACCATTTTACACTAGCATGTCCTCTCCACTCAGCCTCCCCTCACCCCACCATTTCTCCGTATACCTTATCGTCCCTCTTCCCCCACCCTCTCACCTCCACTGCAGTACTTACCTCTCTCTCTCTCTCTCTCTCTCCCTCTCTTACCTCCCTCCCTTCTTTCACCCCTCTGCCAGCTATCCTTGTCCCTCTGAACTACTGACAAAGTACTTTGTGGCTGCTTATTCCCCCCACCCTCATAAAGTGTTTTTATTTTTATTTTAACTTGTACCTATGTTTTGAGTTATTCTGTAAGTTCTGAATCCAAGCTGTATTGTTCATTGTGATGTACCTTTGCTTTCTCCTACTGTACTTTGTTTTGCAATCTTTGATGTGGAAGCTTTGTAAAAGAGCTTGTGCTCAAAGATTTTTTCCGACTCACTAAATAAATAAAAATAAAGGGCTTTGCATGCCACAAGTGACACAGTGTGACTGTGCAGTGGGGGGGGGACACATGTGCTTGCACTGTCACATGCCACATGTGGTGGGAGGGCTATAGTGTGGGGTACCCCATGTACCATGGCCATTGCTGGAGCATACCATGGTGGCTAACAATGTCCTTACAGTGATGTAACCTATTCCCTCTACAGAGTGCAGCAAGAGGTCCGGGGACACAACCAGGCCCAGGAGGGTGCACAGGGAGCCACAGGCCAATGCAATGGGTGGAGGGTGCCTGCCATTCCATAGTGGATGGAGGAGAACAGTGATGGTGAGCAGGGCATATTGTGTGAGTACAGTGTTTGAATACACACTGCTCAGCATGTGCAGTGGGTGGGTGGGTATGCCCATGGGCTGCCAGTGTTGTTTCTGTTGTGCACACGACTGTGTACCTGGTACACTGTCTTGTGACACATGCTACTGTATTGGCCACTGTATTGACAGGGTGCACTATGGGTCTGAATGGGCGGATGCAGTACGGTGGGCCTGCCAGGGGATGTGGGGCTGTATGGTGCCTATGTGACGTACAGGCCTGTGTTGCTGTGTCCATCATGTGTGCATATGGTGTATTGCTGGGGGGGGTCACCATGTTCCTCTGTTGGCCAGTGTTCCCATGTCCTTGCAGTGACTAGTGTTTGTGCACCTGTCATGCCGGGGAGGATGGTGCTGGGATATTGTACTGGCGTGGTGTACAATGGGTCTGCTGTTGTGGATGGTGTGGTATCTTCCTGCTGAGGGGACATGCCATACCATGCCAGCATGTGCAACACTGTACCTGGTTTGTGTTTGGCCTACTGCTGTCCTGCTGCTGGTGGGCCATGGTCTGTGTCCCTTTGTTACATTGGGTTGGCTATGCTTTTCTGCCTTGGGTGTGCTATTTTTGTGGGTGTTGGCATCTCCACATGCCAAGCTCAGCAACAGAACAGGCTGCATTCCATTATACTGTGATGTGGCAGTGACCATTCCAGTGGTGGATGTGCTCTACTGTGTGTCTCATAGTTCTGTTCCTTTGGGCAGCATGTCCCAACGTGTGTTGTCCCATGCGTTTGTTGTACCATGGCCCCCTGTCCATGTCATCTCGGGGACTGGGTGTCTGGTTGCACTGTGTACTCCACTGGGTTGTGTGGTGTGCACTGTGTTGTTGTGTTGCAAGTGGCCTTCCGCACCTGTCCATGAACATTGGGATAGTGGGTGCTGCCTGTGTCATCATGCCTTGGCACACAAGCATGTGTCAGTTTGTACAGTACATTCTGTGTCTTATCGCTGCATGGGCATGGTCGTTGGGACATACTGTCCACCCCAGGTTACCACCTGGGGTTTGCATTGTACCTCCTTGTCTGTGTACCATCCTGACATGGGCCCCCTTCCTCCTGTAGGTCCACGGCATTGTTCACTGTGGGCCACATGGCCAGAGGAGTCAGAGGGGAGGGATGACATGCTTTGCCAAATTGTCTGCCAGCAGAGAACCCTCATAGAGCAGCAGGCAGTCATGTTTGCTGAGACACCACGGGTAGCTGCAGTCCTTGAAGCATGGCTGCCAGACCCATCATGCATACAGTCCTTGCACTGGTCCCTTTTATGCTGCCCCCCCCCAATGGACTGCTGTTTTGTTTCTGGCTTATGTTCCTTTAGTACTGTTTGTGACCACTTCCGCTTTCCCTCCATTTTCATTGCCATCCTGTTCACATTTTTTCACTGTAGATATGTTTTGCATTTAATTGTTTAGGTAGTAGTTGTAGTGGTAGTAGTAGCAGTAGTATTTCACATAGTTGTAGTGGTAGTGGTAGTAGTGTTTGTTGCAGTATAGTAGTCATAGTAGTAGTAGTTTTAGCAGTTCTGGTTGTAGTAGTTGTAGTGTTGGCAGTTGTAGTTTTAGTAGTAGTCTTTGTAATAGTAGTAGTAGCAGTAGTAGTAGTTCTCATATTGGTGTTGGTTGTTGATTTTGTGTTCATTTCATTGCAGTTTGTTGTGTCTACTGTTGGTGCTGCTGTACTGTTCTTCCTGTTGCTTTATTTTGCCTTTGTTACATTATATATTACACTTTCTTCAGTTCCCTGTGTCCTGTGTCATTTTTGGGTGCTTGGGTTTTCCAAAAGGTATGTACTGTTCTTTGATTGTCACACATGGGTCTTGGGTGTTACTTGGCATTCACTTGGCTTTGTGTGTCATATCCTGGGTTCTGCACTGCAGTCAGCTCTTGGGATCATGTCCCGGGCTATGTTTCTTTGCATGTGTTCCAGGGCAGGGCTGTCTCACCTATGCACTGTGTTTCTGTGGGTGTTTGCACTGACTGGCTGGGTGCTATATTCAGTGCAGTCTTATTTGCTATATTGTGAGCTGTCTTATTCCCAGGTTAGTTTTGCCCTGCACTCACAGCCCAGTTTACCCAGCTTGCTTAGCATGCTATATTCAGCAGATTTAGCACTGGGCTATTCCTTTTGAATATAGTGGGCTATTAAATTTGGGTTAACACACACCATGCAGTGCTAATTTAGCCCAGGGGCAAAGTTTTGAATATCTGACTCTATATGTCTGGTGGCTTAGTACCATGGGTTAAGATAGATAAAGAGGTAACTGTACAGCCCATTGCAAGTATTTCTTTTGCACAGGCATTCCTGATACAGACTGCAAAAATACATTTTTGCCTATCAAATATCTATATTCCTGTCAATTTAAAATATTATTTTTCAATTATATGGGGAGAACTGGATTCTCTAATTCATAAAAGCTGGGTCACAACTGCCTGTGATAATGTTTTGCTCTGTGGAGACTTTAATGCAAGGTTAGGTAAATTTGATGGATATGCAGATAATTGTACACATAACTGGTTACATGAGGATGTTGATAAATTTCCTAGACTAACATTCAATCAAAAAACAATTCTTCTGGTGAAAAACGTGTTGAACTTTTGACAGTTTATAATTTGGCCCCTATAAATGGTAGAGGGAAAGGAGACATTCAGGGTAATTTTACATGCAGCACTTTAATGCAACGGAATCATCAGTACTGGATTTTTTTTCTGGACTGGACCAATGCATGTTTGTTCCTCTTTGGAAATTCTGTTAAGGGTTAAAAGAGATACTTTCCCCTTACGCTAAAATTGGGTGACAAAATATGAAGTAAAAGTGCAAATCTAAATAAGTTAGATTCAAAATAAGAAATACAACAAAGACTAGAGGGGATGCGGGGAGTCTTGACAAAGTTATTTTATTACTTCAGGAATTACCTTCTCACCTGCCTTTTATCTCAGCAGAAGAACTTAATTCAGAAATTATGCATGGCTTGATGTTGAAATATTTTAATGATATTAGAGGGTTGTTATACAAACCAGAGCACAGAAAATATCTGGACAAAACATCTGCTACCTCGTTTCACCTAAACTGTCATAGAGAAAAGAAAGTTCTTACGCAACTAATAAGGAATACTAAACTTTCTAGGAATAAGAGTAAGCTTAAATCCTTAGATAAGGCCGGAGCAAACTATAAAGCTTTTTTGAAAGTCAAGCGTAAGGAGTTTCAACTTAAACAATGGGATAATATGTTGGATATACTATATAAGAATGGTCATCATTCATTGTGGCTTTTGCTAGCCAGGGGCAGTAATAATAGTCAATTTCAGATTAATATATATATTGCAATAGAACAATGGACCAAACACTATTTAAACCTCTTTTTTGGCCCAGATAGTGTTGAACTTACTCCATCTAGGGAAGGCGAAGTAAAAAGGGTTGAGTTCAGACCTTTTTTATCTAACAAAGTATTCTTTGCAATAGCATCCCTAAAAAGGAAAAAAAGCCCCTGGCCCCGAACTCATACCAACAGAGTCATATTTTTCTTCCCCTTCTAAAATTCTTGCACCATATTTCAATCTGGATATAGTAAGGAGAGAGAGATACCATAAGCTTGGACAGGTGCCATCATTGTTTCTATCTTTAAGAAAGGCAATATGAGTGATCCAAAAATGTATTGGCCTCTATCTCTGTTAGAAGTAAATGGTAAAATATTTTCAAAAGTAATATGAGAAAGGTTGACTGAACAATTAATACAGTTCAGTAATCTTTCAGAATTTCAATCAGGTTTTCGCCCAGAATACAGTGCTATGGATAATTGTTTTGTTCTCTTGCATTTACATGAAAAGAACATCACTTTATGGAAGCAAAAGCTTTATGTGGCATTCATTAATTTTAGTTCAGCTTTTGACAATTTATCAAGAGCCTGCTTATGCCAAATGATGTTTCATGTAGGAATTCAACCAGAACTGATTAGCATTGTAAGGGAGCTTTACAGTGAAACTTGGGCTCAGACTTGACTAGGGACACATGGCCAACTCTCTACTGAAACACAAACAAAGGCGTTAGACAGGGTTGTGTCATTGTGCCATTTATATTCTGCATATACACTGATCAGCTTCTACTGCAACTCTTGAACTCAGTTACAGGCTCTCCATAGATTGGTAAAAGATCCTGTCCAGCAGTAGCATATGTTGGTGATTTGGCATTATTTGCACTAGCCCAATGTGGCCTGCAGCAGAAGTTAAATATTTTAAATGAATATGTGCAATCTCACAAACTAAAGATTAATGAAAATAAAAGTCAGGTATTAATCTTTGGCTCCAATAATACAAACAAAACTTGGTATGTAGTAAGTAACAAAATAAAGATGGTCAAAACATATGTGTACCTGGACCTAACTGTGTCAAATGATGGTCTATGGGTCAAGCATATTAAGGACCAGCTAATGAAACTTAAGCAAACTGCTGGTGCATTCACCAAAGTTAACAATAAATAAGTGGTAATACAATAATCCCCCTTATGAAAGCTGTTAAAGCCAGGCAGTCTTCACAGGCCCTTTTTCAGTGCAAAATCTGGGGTACAGAAAAACTGGAAGTTCTAGAAGTCCCTGTAAACAAATTGTATTGAACAGCCTTATGAGTAAGCAGTTCAGTATCAGTATTTGATTAGAACAGAGTTGGGTTTTGCAAGACTAAAAGCTCTGGCTACAGCGAAAACAGTTCACTATTAGAGTAAAGCGGTTAGGATGGATACACATAGATTTCTCCATGAATGTCTAACCAAGAAGATTAAATGCCACAGTTTAGACTGTAAGCACTCAAAATGGCTTAATAAAGTATATTTTGCCCTACATGAGTATGGTTTGCATCACCTAAAGGGATATGATAAAGGAATTATGGTTAGTGAAAAGTATAACATGAAAGAAAAAACACGGCACCAACACTTCCACATGAATAAGCTGTATTGTGCTCAAAACATTAAAAATCACAATGCAGTAACGCCATGCAAGGTCAAAAACAGCTCTGACAAACAAACGTCCGACCGGTTTCGCACCAAAAACAGCGCCTCCTCAGGGACACACACACATCATACCAAAAACCACTATAAATATCCATCAATTAAAGTGACAGTACACCAATAGAATAAACATCATATAAATAAATATATAGAAATTAGTGCAGTAAAAACATGTGCAAAAATTTCCAACTTCGGGAATTTCATAAACACAAGCATCATAATATTATCTAAACATCTTTCTCATAATTTCATTAATAATAAAATAAGAAAAAGTATAGAAAAGATGCCAAATAAATGGAAGTTCATCCTGTAAGAAAAAAGGGACAAAAAAGACATTAAATCACATTTACCACAATAATCACTAACTAAAAAAATATACATATATATCTATCTCAGAAAAGGACCTATGTCAAACAAATCATTAAGCCCTGGATAAAATAAAGCATTCAGAGCATGGATCCAAAAGGCTTCCCTCCGCAAAATTTTGGTTTTAACATCTCCTCCCCGTGGTCCATTAATAACTTTCTCTATGCCACAAAGGAGAAACTATGTGAGAATGAATCAGAACACTGCTGTAAATGTTGCAAAGGGCATTTTAGCATTTGACAACGAATGTCACTCATATGCTCACACACCTCAGTCTAAAAGTTCGTGGTCTTACCCACATAAAATGCCCCACAACAGCATGTTGCCAAATATACGACTCCCACTGAAGAACAGTTTATAAATTGTCTGATAACAAAATGTTTGGCCACATTCTTTGTTGAAAAAGATTTTGTCTGATTCATAACATTACAAAATTTACAGTGGCCTCAACGAAAAAATCCAACTGGCTGAACCGGCAACCAACCCGTCCTGTCTACAGTGACAGGTTGATATGAATGCACCAGTCGGTCCGAAATATTTTTCCCCCTTCTATAAACAAATCTAGGATGGGTTTGAATTACATCTGTAAGTGAAGGATCTGTATTTAAAATCGACCAATTCTTATTAATGATGGTCCTAATAGAGGAAGCATTTTGACCAAAGGTAGTCACAAAATTCAGTGGTACATCACTTTGATTTTCATTCTGTTCTTGGACCCGATACTGAAGTAAGTTCTCTCTAGACATCTGTCGTACTTGGTCCATACTATACTCTAACCCACCAACCGCATAACCTCTCTCCACAAATCTATCTGCCATATTACAAAGGTTCAGCTCAAAATCTTCGTTATCACTACAGTTACGCCTAACTCTCATAAACTGGGACTTAGGGATATTATTGATGGTGTGGCGGGGGTGGCAACTAGAAGCATGTAAAAATGAATTTCTATCTATAGATTTACGATAAATAGATGTACCTAAGGTACCATCATGTAACTTAACAATATCCAAATCCAGAAACTCTATATGCTTCATGTCAGCCTGTATCGAAAATTTTAAATGTTCATTTGATGAATGTAAATACATCACAAATTCTCTAATTCAGATAATGTCCCCACTACACCATCAGCACATCATCAATAAAACGTCTCCAAAAATCAATCTTATCATAAAAATGATTTTTGTCACGATCAAAAATGAATTCTTGTTCCCACTGTCCCAAATAAAGGTTGGCGTAGTTGGGAGCAAAAGTAGCCCCCATCACAGTACCCTTAATTTGGTGATAATATTTCCCTTGGAAAACAAAAATATTGCATGTTAATACAAACTCAGATAACTTGATCAGAAAATCAATTTCATTAGTATCCAACATAGTTTTACGGACCAACCAATTACGCAAAGCCTGTAACCCACCCTGATGTGGTATGTTGGTATATAATGATTCTATATCCATAGAAACCAACAGCCACTGTTGTTCTAACTGCATGTCCCCCAGGAGACCCAAGGTCTGTGTAGTATCCCTTAAATATGAAGGCAATGTAAGAACTATGTCCGTATATGTGCATCCACAAACTGGGATAGGGGTTCAGTAAGGGAACCAATACCAGACACAATAGGTCTCCCCGGGGGACACTGCAGATTCTTATGCACCTTTGGCAGAACATAAAAGGTTGGTCTCACAGGATAATCTACAGTTAAAAAATCAAAGGAATCCTTAGTTAACATACCAGATTCAAAAGCATGCAATAGAAAAACATCAATATTCTTCTTAAATTCTAAAGTAGGATCTCTTTCCAAGGCAATATAAAAGGTCTCATTTTTAAGATGACGTTGAACTTCAGACGCATAATCAGAAGTATTCATAACCACCACAGCACCTCCTTTATCAACAGACTTGATTGTAATAGATTGATTACATTCCAACTCGGTCAGTGCTTGTCTCTCACCCCGAGTCATATTGTTATATGATGACTGCTGCCACTCATCAAATAAAACATTAATGTCATTTAAACATGCTGTTTCAAAGGTCAAAATAGCTGCAGACGGTGGTGGGTTAAAAGTAGATGCTCCTCTAAAGCGTAACTGTCCATCTCCTTCTGATGACAAAGTTAAAGCAGTATCAAAACCCGTCATTGAAGCCTCTGTAGATTGACCATGCTGCTTGTTAAAAAATGATTTCAAACTTAATTTGAGGGTAAACCTTTTGATGTCCAAAAAAATATCAAAGTGTGAAATGATACATGTTGGCACAAATTTCAGCCCTTTTTCTAGGACAGATACTTGGGCTTCTGTAAGATGAACATCAGAAAGATTAATTACATTCGTTACATCGGCCTCCCCCTGTTCTTCTGCGTGCTCCTTTGTGGAAAAACTTGTCTTTTGCCCCCTGGAATTTTGATTCTTACATCTCCTCCTTCTACCTCCTCAGCGGGTCCGTGGTCTGGTTCGAATCTGACCAGCCTCTCTGAGCGGCGAGGTTGGCTGTTGTTCACCCCGCCAATTTCCTCTAAAGGGTCATCTGAAGACTCAGAAGTAGAAAAGAAACTACTTTCCACATTACTATTATTTAGCAATATGGACTTGGATCTGTTAACATCTGTTCTGTTTTTATAATTGCCACGTCTGTTCCTGCCAGTGTTTTCAGACCCCTTCCAAGTGAACACACGGTTAAGTGCATAATCAAGTCTATCACGTTCGAATTTCCTCATTTTAACAGCTTTAAGCCGCGTGTCCTGTTTAATAATCGCTGTCTTTAATTTACTTTCCAAGTCTTTAAATTCTGACTCGTTACTATACTTCACAAAGACAGCTTCTTTTTGTTTTACAAGCGGCTCAATTGCTGCCTTCTGGGTTTGATAATCCCTGATTATGCATTCTTGAAGCATCAAAGAGGCAAATTGCAATTGATTAAGCCAATCTTCCTTGAATTCAGGACGCTCCATACCATACCCAGGCCACTTAACAATGCGAAGACCCCTCGGGACTCGATTAACTTTAACATATGCCTCAAGGCTGGTTAAGTTCAATAAATTCTTCTCGCCTTCAGTATGAGCTTTTCCAATTCGTAATAAGCTGTAAAAATACTTGCTATTGGTTCACAATCGGGAGAATCCACAAGTCGCATGGAAACCTCCATAGACCCCTCCGAGGTTGGTTCAGGAGAAATAAACGGATTCGAACCTCCGACTCCCGAAAAAAGAAAACTGCTGAAAGTCGAGGAGCCGTCATTACCAGCATGTACATCCTCTAGTTTAGAGGACATATTGAGAATAAAGGCGATAGTGAAAAGTAGAAAAATCACAAACACCCGAAACGACCAAAAAAGTAACAGGTCTATTTCTATATAACTCAAGCGTTAATGTGAAAGATAGAATGAGCCAGCCAAAATAACAATAGCATACAAAACCGAAGGATGGCGGCTCCAAATTCCCGTTGTGCCTGTGTAAAAAACTCAAACATGAAAGAAAAAACACGGCACCAACACTTCCACATGAATAAGCTGTATTGTGCTCAAAACATTAAAAATCACAATGCAGTAACGCCATACAAGGTCAAAACAGCTCTGACGACAAGCGTCCACAATGCCGGTTTGGCATGAAAACAGCCTCCTCAAGGGACACACACACATCATACCAAAAACCACTATAAATATCCATCAATTAAAGTGACAGTACACCAATAGAATAAACATCATATAAATAAATATATAGAAATTAGTGCAGTAAAAACATGTGCAAGGGGTCTGAAAACACTGGCAGGAACAGACGTGGCAATTATAAAAACAGAACAGATGTTAACAGATCCAAGTCCATATTGCGAAATAATAGTAATGTGGAAAGTAGTTTCTTTTCTACTTCTGAGTCTTCAGATGACCCTTTAGAGGAAATTGGCGGGGTGAACAACAGCCAACCTCGCCGCTCAGAGAGGCTGGTCAGATTCGAACCAGACCACGGACCCGCCGAGGAGGTAGAAGGAGGAGATGTAAGAATCAAAATTCCAGGGGCCAAAAGACAAGTTTTTCCACAAAGGAGCACGCAGAAGAACAGGGGGAGGCCGATGTAACGAATGTAATTAATCTTTCTGATGTTCATCTTACAGAAGCCCAAGTATCTGTCCTAGAAAAAGGGCTGAAATTTGTGCCAACATGTATCATTTCACACTTTGATATTTTTTTGGACATCAAAAGGTTTACCCGCAAATTAAGTTTGAAATCATTTTTTAACAAGCAGCGTGGTCAATCTACAGAGGCTTCAATGACGGGTTTTGATACTGCTTTAACTTTGTCATCAGAAGGAGATGGACAGTTGTTACGCTTTAGAGGAGCATCTACTTTTAACCCACCACCGTCTGCAGCTATTTTGACCTTTGAAACAGCATATTTAAATGACATTAATGTTTTATTTGATGAGTGGCAGCAGTCATCATATAACAATATGACTCGGGGTGAGAGACAAGCACTGACCGAGTTGGAATGTAATCAATCTATTACAATCAAGTCTGCTGATAAAGGAGGTGCTGTGGTGGTTATGAATACTTTGATTATCGTCCTGAAGTTCAACGTCATCTTAAAATGAGACCTTTTATATTGCCTTGGAAAGAGATCCTACTTTAGAATTTAAGAAGAATATTGATGTTTTTCTATTGCATGCTTTTGAATCTGGTATGTTAACTAAGGATTCCTTTGATTTTTTAACTGTAGATTATCCTGTGAGACCAACCTTTTATGTTCTGCCAAAGGTGCATAAGAATCTGCAGTGTCCCCCGGGGAGACCTATTGTGTCTGGTATTGGTTCCCTTACTGAACCCCTATCCCAGTTTGTGGATGCACATATACGGGACATAGTTCTTACATTGCCTTCATATTTAAGGGATACCACACAGACCTTGGGTCTCCTGGGGAACATGCAGTTAGAACAACAGTGGCTGTTGGTTTCTATGGATATAGAATCATTATATACCAACATACCACATCAGGGTGGGTTACAGGCTTTGCGTAATTGGTTGGTCCGTAAAACTATGTTGGATACTAATGAAATTGATTTTCTGATCAAGTTATCTGAGTTTGTATTAACATGCAATATTTTTGTTTTCCAAGGGAAATATTATCACCAAATTAAGGGTACTGCGATGGGGGCTACTTTTGCTCCCAACTACGCCAACCTTTATTTGGGACAGTGGGAACAAGAATTCATTTTTGATCGTGACAAAAATCATTTTTATGATAAGATTGATTTTTGGAGACGTTTTATTGATGATGTGCTGATGGTGTGGCGGGGGACATTATCTGAATTAGAGGAATTTGTGATGTATTTACATTCATCAAATGAACATTTAAAATTTTCGATACAGGCTGACATGAAGCATATAGAGTTTCTGGATTTGGATATTGTTAAGTTACATGATGGTACCTTAGGTACATCTATTTATCGTAAATCTATAGATAGAAATTCATTTTTACATGCTTCTAGTTGCCACCCCATACACCATCAATAATATCCCTAAGTCACAGTTTATGAGAGTTAGGCGTAACTGTAGTGATAACGAAGATTTTGAGCTGAACCTTTGTAATATGGCAGATAGATTTGTGGAGAGAGGTTATGCGGTTGGTGGGTTAGAGTATAGTATGGACCAAGTACGACAGATGTCTAGAGAGAACTTACTTCAGTATCGGGTCCAAGAACAGAATGAAAATCAAAGTGATGTACCACTGAATTTTGTGACTACCTTTGGTCAAAATGCTTCCTCTATTAGGGCCATCATTAATAAGAATTGGTCGATTTTAAATACAGATCCTTCACTTACAGATGTAATTCAAACCCGTCCTAGATTTGTTTATAGATGGGGGAAAAATATTTCGGACCAACTGGTGCATTCATATCAACCTGTCACTGTAGACAGGACGGGTTGGTTGCCGGTTCAGCCAGTTGGATTTTTTCGTTGTGGCCACTGTAAATTTTGTAATGTTATGAATCAGACAAAATCTTTTTCAACAAAGAATGTGGCCAAACATTTTGTTATCAGACAATTTATAAACTGTTCTTCAGTGGGAGTCGTATATTTGGCAACATGCTGTTGTGGGGCATTTTATGTGGGTAAGACCACACGAACTTTTAGACTGAGGGTGTGTGAGCATATGAGTGACATTCGTTGTCAAAATGCTAAAAATGCCCTTGTGCAACATTTACAGCAGTGTTCTGATTCATTCTCACATAGTTTCTCCTTTTGTGGCATAGAGAAAGTTATTAATGGACCACGGGAAGGAGATGTTAAAACCAAAATTTTGCGGAGGGAAGCCTTTTGGATCCATGCTCTGAATGCTTTATTTTATCCAGGGCTTAATGATTCGTTTGACATAGGTCCTTTTCTGAGATAGATATATATGTATATTTTTTTAGTTAGTGATTATTGTGGTAAATGTGATTTAATGTCTTTTTTGTCCCTTTTTTCTTACAGGATGAACTTCCATTTATTTGGCATCTTTTCTATACTTTTTCTTATTTTATTATTAATGAAATTATGAGAAAGATGTTTAGATAATATTATGATGCTTGTGTTTATGAAATTCGAAGTTGGAAATTTTGCACATGTTTTTACTGCACTAATTTCTATATTTATTTATATGATGTTTATTCTATTGATGTACTGTCACTTTAATTGATGGATATTTATAGTGGTTTTGGTATGATGTGTGTGTCCTGAGGAGGCGTTGTTTTGCGCGAAACCGGTCGGACGTTTGTTTGTCAGAGCTGTTTTTGACCTTGCATGGCGTTACTGCATTGTGATTTTTAATGTTTTGAGCACAATACAGCTTATTCATGTGGAAGTGTTGGTGCCGTTTTTTTTCTTTCATGTTTGAGTTTTTTACACAGGCTCAACGGGAATTTGGAGCCGCCATCCTTCAGTTTTGTATGCTAGTGAAAAGTATAAGGCATATTGTGCTAGGAAAATACTAAATAGCAATAAAGAAAAAGATATTGAAGCAGTAGCTAACCTTAAGATGTCCCCATGGTTGGTATATAATGATCACATGCATTCATACAGATATTATCTAGATGTACTTACTGACAATACACTAAGGAGTCTATACACAAAATACAGAATGGAGCTGTTTAAAAGCAATGTCTTGAAAGCAAGATATTGAAAAATATTATATCCAATGTCAACATTCTGTAATTGTACACATAAGGAGATTGAAAATCTCTCCCATGTAATGTTCTCATGTTTATGATATACTAAACTTAGGGCTTATTGGCTGTACCTTTTATTGGCAGAAATATGTACACAAAACAAAGACATCTTACTTAACTTAATGCTTACCATGGAAGATGTGTATATAATAAAGTAGCTGGTTATCTCAAGGCCATTTTAATGATACGTCTGAAATATTATTAAAGGATCACTCTGCCCTATTGTACAACTTATTGAATGTATAATAGTGTAACCCCCGACCCCTGCCTTTTTGCAAAATGACAGGTGGCATGCTGTTGAAGCTGACAGCAGTATCTGGTGGGGATTGGGTTCCGGGAGGATGAGGTTACTCGGCACAGGGGACCTAGGTTTGGCAACTCTGCATAGGGGCACCCAAGTAAATCCGAACACGGGGAAGCAATAACTGTAATGTCCAGAACCAGGAATGGGATTCTACAGTGTGGCTTTTATTCACATCCAAGCTGAACAAACAAAGCATAGATGGACCCCCACGGGGCTACATTCCTGGTAATGCAGATTAGAGACAACAGAACACTTCATCACTATTTCCAGCCCTCAGGCTCTGAACTCACTAGGCACATAGCCCGGACTTGCACGCAGCTTTGGTTACACAGCTCGACTTGTACACTACTTGGGTTTTCCCCACTGGCCCAGCTCCCCCACCGGCCACTTGATCCGCGGTCCATTTTGGGAAATTAACCAGTTTTCCTGTTGTGGCTCCCCAAACCACCTTAGAGCCTTCTACTCCTAGAGGGAATTTTCCTTCCAATCCCCACGTCTGGGTACTTCCCTCATCACTGGCCAAGTGCATGAAGCAAAGTAAAAATCCACAGAGCAAATCCGTAGAGGTGGACCTGGTTACTAAAGATGGAGGGTCTCCCACCTCCATCTCCCACAATCCATACCCGGCCATTTCTCTGGAAACTAAACAACTCTTTTACTGAAAGCTTGGCAATGTAGATTCCTGGGTAGACGTATGTCACATCTCCTCTACATATCTTTTGATTTCCCAATAAGCACTGGACTTGAACCTACTTTTACTTTTTGGCTAAGCCTATTACTCTAGGCATCCCACTATTTCAGTAGTCCAATTCCCACATGTCACACAAGTCCCAGGGTGAAAAACATAGGCCCTTTCAGGAAGAGCAGACACTCACCCTCCGGTTGCAGGTACCCCATAGGCGATTCACAAGTCTTCTTGTTCTCCCCAAAAAACTCTAGAACAAATAGGCAGCTTCTCCATTAGTAGCAGAACCAGGGGGTTGCCCCAGGAATATGCAGGAAACCCTTTCCTGCCCCCATCCCTGGAGGGAGGGAGCACTGAGACCCGAAACAGCGGTCTCCACCACTTCAAACTATCTTCTGTGTCTCTCTTTTGGTGGAGACACACACCCTTTTTACCTAAATGAAGCCCTCTGTCAGGGCTGAGGCTCCAAGAGCCTATTCAGAGCTGCTGTGCTGCTTTCACAGCAAGCTCCCAACTCCAACTGACCTACAGACTACTGTTCAAACCTCCCAACATTCTATTCCAACTCCCTGCTGCAGATTCCATTGTGGCTCATGCAGCTGCGATAGTTCTATGGTGATGTCATCCCTCAGTCTCAGCTGAGACTGAGAACAGAGTGAGACAGTCTGAAATCCATTTAACTGGAGTTTCACAAGCTGCCTTCCTTGCCTACCACTAGGTCTTACTGGGATTCCAGTAACCCCAGGTAACAAGGGGGTTACAATAGGAATTTATATGCTGCTACATGTATTGCACCCCTGTGAATTATGTATATTTTTACATATAATTATGGATAATTTATGTGTATATTTATAATTGTAATGTCTGTATGTTTGTAATAGTCTTTGACCAAACAAATAAACTTGAAACTGGGAACTTGGAACTGTCTTATTCCTCCCATTTTCTTTCTTCGACTTGTATGTCCTCCTCTCTCTGTTTGTTTGCCTCTATTTGTCTAAGGGACAGCCGGGATAACAAGTCCTTCAGTGTCTCAATAGCAGATTCAGACCAGTCTTCTTCTTCTTTGGTATACAGGTTTTGTAGCTTTCCCTAGCAATATCTTTATGATGCACATCCAGGTCTTTCTTTTCAGTCATACTCAAGAGTTTCTATATCGGGGTCAACCTTAACCAGCACGGCAAGCTGATTCAGAATTGCACTAGCCCGCAGAAGGTTGCACTAGCACTTAATTATAATGGTACATTTTGATCCCTTACACAGGAAACAATGCACCCCAAGAAATACTTTGCACATATATCCTGCTCCCACATTGCTTCCAGCTCCCCAACAGAAAAAAAGACTGTAATGCCATCACACACAGTGAGCACCCCCCCCCATTGTTTTGTACCATGGCCTCCTCTCTTTCTGTTTCTGCCCCCCCCCAACCAAACCAGAGGACATCACAACAGCAAATGTTCAACCAAGCAGTCCTAGCTCTGCACACACAACAGCTGACATCATCATGCACCTTGCCACACTGTCACCACCATCCATGGGGCAATAAACAGAGTCAGGCAGAGAAAGACAATCCCAGCCCCCACCCTATAGTCAACTGGAGATGTGCACTTCTGGAAATCTTTGTACAGTCTCAAGTGATTCATGAGTACATCTAAGATTTCTTTGGGGGTGGGAGCTAAACAAACCTAATGGGCTTGGGAAATAGAAAACTATGACATTTTTATTTTTAAAAGCATTGATTTTAATATGCTCTGCCCCAACAATACAGATTTTTATTTATCACTGTCCTTTCATCAGCCCAGGGGAAACAGTCCACAGGCATAATGCTATACTATCTCTATTTCTATGCAGGATGATCTGTGTATCCCAGGAATGCCTATTTTAAGCTTTCAAATTATGTGTTTTATTAAGGTTTATTTTTGTACCATACATGATCCGAAGCTTTGTTTCTAGGATAAAAGGACATGATGAGTGGGATAAGGGTGGGACTGTATGGATGGTGATGGCTGGCATGGTCCATTTAAGAAGAGGCAGGGACTCCCTACACTTGCCAGTAATGGCAGCTATGGATCTGTGGATGGTCATTTCAGAGTCTGGACTGCAGTGGTGTCCAGGTAAAAAACAGAGTTAAGAGACATGGAGGGGAGAGCGAAGTTATGATGAGGCAGGGATAAAACCCACCACCTGCAGGGCCAACCCTATATACCTCCTTGCATTTTGTCACCGAAATGTTGGATATAGACACTCACATGTAGGGAAATGAGGGGCACTGGGACAAATTGTTAAACAGAGACACCTTCAGAAAACTGGAAGCTAGTGATTTAACAGCACTCTACCCTTGATCATTCCCTGGACACTAACTGAAAGTCCTAACAGTGGAGTGATAGACTCACATGAGTCTTTTTTGGGATCCCTTTCTTGAACTGCAAGATAATTGCAGCCCTTAATGAGCTGTTAATCACACCAGGCCATCTGAAACATTGAGTGAGATTAGCATGAGGACTAGAGCCTGCTAAAGTAGAGACTTTTTTAACTTCATTAACAGCCATGAAAATCTGCACTAGTCAAGACAGGCAAGTAGAGAGTTAGCTGCACTAGCCCCGGTCAATTTGCACTAGGGTTTGGGCTAGTAAAACAGTGTTAAAATCGACCCCTGTTCTATATGGCTAGGCACTGTTGGCTGTCTTCTACATTTCCCAATCATATACCTTGTCATGCTGTCAAGTTAGTTACAAGACTCAGCAATTCCACTGGGCTTAGCATCCCACCAGACTTTAGCATTCCACTAGACTGCAGCATCCCACCAGACTTAAGCATTCCACTAGACTGCAGCATTCCACTACTATCTCGATCCTACCTCCCCTCTCTGAGGCACTGGAAAAAATAGTGTGGGACCAGCTTACCGATTATCTGGCCAAACATAATCTGCTCTGCCACAAACAACACAGTTTCAGGAGGGGTTACAGCACTACCACTGCCCTCCTTGAATTTACCTCCTAGATACATGGGGCCCTGGAACAGGGGTCCATGTCAGGTGCTATCTATGTAGATCTGACTAAAGCATTCGACACAGTCAGTCACACGCTGCTTCTCAACTCCCTTTCTTTACTGAATTTCTCCCATGATGCCACAGCTTGGCTCAAAGATTACCTCTCAGGCCAGACACAACAGGTCAAAATTAACGCCACCCTCTCCTTCATTAGACCAGTACTGACTGGGGTCCCGTAAGGGTCCATTCTCAGCCCACTGCTTTTCACCCTTTTCCTGAACTCCCTCCCCAATCATGTAGTGGGAAGCTGTTGCTATATGCGGATGATGCTGTAGTTCTCTGGAAACACCCACAGCCAAACTCCCTCCAAACTGCCCTTCAGAGCTTTTTCAAAGAACTCGAATCTTGGTTTGCTGAGCATCGCCTAGTCCTCAACCACAACAAAATGAAATCCATGATCTTTGCCCACCGCCAAAGCCCTCATAAGAATGCCCCCCTTAACAACTCAAACTTGCTGGGTTCCCAACATGAGCAGGTCTCTTACTTCAAATATCTGGGTGTCACACTGGACACCTATCTCACCTACCTCTCACACATTCAACACCTTTCTTCTGCTGTTAACTCTAGGCTGGGGATTCTATACAGACATAAACACTGCCTACCCCCACACCCTATGTCTCGCTGTATCAAGCTCCATCCTATTCTTAGTGGACTATGGCATTGTGATTTATGGATCTGTAGACCAAACTACCCTACACTGCATCAACTTAGCCCTCAATAAAGCCTGGGGACTGGCCACTGGATGTGATAGATTAACCCACATATGTGAGTTCTACAAGCTTGCGGACTGGCTAACATTTGAAGGTAGGCTTAAGTATCACACTTGCCTCCTTGCCAAAAAAGTACTCCTGAATCTAGCACCTAAAGGCCTCCACCCCATTATCCAGCCAGTTCCATACAGAAGGGCGCCATGATGCCCTGCCAGTACCTCTCTCATTGTCCTCCACTGTAGGACCTCTCTAGGGCAAAGGTCCTTCCGATATCATGCTCCACTCTGGCTTAACAGCCTACCATCCTCCAGCTTCCTGGCCCCAAGTCTTGGCCTTTTTAAGATGGGACTCAAGAACCTCCTCCTTAACTCCACAGCTTGTGGCTGTTATTGATATTCCTCCACACCCTGAATCTCAAAAAACAGGACTACTGTAAACAGTAATAGCGCTAGTACAGAATGATATCCCGGTGCAGTAATGACAACATGTTTTTACTTTACCAATGACTACATAATCAGGTCCTACAATCTCTGTATATAAACCCTGACTCGGGGCCCTATTAATGACCCTTCAAACTATAACCTGCAGTATCCCACAGCTATTGACCTAGGGTCTTCTCTAAGATCCTGGATGCTGTTATCCTATAATGTAAATAATGTATATACACCAGATCTGAATGATTTATGTTTAATTTCTGTGTAATGTCATGTTTTAACCTTTCTTGTACTGACGTGAAGCCTTTGCAAAGGAGTCTATGACTCAAAGGATTGTAATTCTGATTTCTCTTCAATAAACAATAAACAACACCATATTGTCACGATGTGGAATGAATGATCCCAGAGTCCATGTCAGCTTCTTCAGTTTGTAACAGGGTGCCCCTGTTATGAATATTTAGTCCTGAAGTAAAAATGTGTAACCCCCCAATCTTCTTTTCATACTTTTCTCTCATCTTTTTCTTCCTCCTTTCTTTACTAAATTTCATGTCAGGGTGGCAAATCTGGCATATATCTACAAACTTTACTGTCCTTTTAAATAATCCTAAAACCCTTATGGTTGCACAATGAAAGTTTATCCTTTTCCCATAAGGAGCTCTGTGTTTGAGTAATTGTTGTGCTCTTAAGGTGCCCCCAGTTTGTTTATGTTACGCTTCAACACTGGAAATAGGTGCCTCGGTGTCTCAAGTGAAGCACTATGCGCTATTGTAACTGGTGCCCCTTTAAGAAGCACAGAAATGCTGTGCTGCAAGCCCGATGTCGGGCAAAGTAATAAAAAAGAAAACCGCTTGTTGCGGTATTGATGAAAAGTTCTTGTGAGCTTAAAAAGAAAAGGAAGTGCTGCAAATATTAGTTGTTTAGACAGCCCAGAAAACGAGTGACTGGGAGCTGTCAAAACCAAGGCCAAAATGAAATGTTTTAGCCGACAGCTGACATTTCAGCCATCAGGATTATAAAGCCTGCAACTTTAAATAAATACATCCTTTTTCGTTGTTAAAATAAATAACCTGTGCATCAGTATCAGGTCTCCTAGTCTGGCAGGGGAAGGCAAATAGGGAGCGTGCCCTTCATTTGTCATTCCCCTGTCCGGGCTGGGCATTCCTGTGTATAAAACATGTGAAAATGAACAAATAAATGTTTTTCTTCTGTTGTTATCTGAATTCTTGGCATTATGGGGAGATTCCTACTATAGGACTGAAAGCCCCTGAAGTGATTGCTTTTGTAATAATCAGGAGAGATGAGGTCACAGCAAATGTGAGGAGCTATGCTCCAAATGTGGTAGAAACCCCCTAATTAAGGTTTAGATGATCTAAAACTGATATTTTAGGATATATTCACAGAAGGAATATAGCATAAAAGTGTGTTTTCCAATTGTACAAGAATGATCCAAGATAGCATTAGATAGGACCACATAAAGGTTTATTTTATGTTAAGTGGGAGATCCCTGATTGTGATATCACCCTAAGGATTGCTATAAAACCTACCACCAGGGGACTAAGAAGTGTGTGTGGGTCAGTATCTTCTGACCATCGAGGGAGAAGGAGCTAGTGTGAGAGCTTACACACTGTATTGTTGGGAATTAAGTATTGGATATTGAATGCACAGAATAAAAATTGGAGTCTCAAGAAGAAGTATTTCCTGATGTGTTGAAATGGTGTGATGGACTAACACCCACAATTTTCTTGTTGTAAATATATATTTTTTTGTTTTATTTTGTTTTTGCAAATAAATTGATAAACACATTTATTGTGTGTTTTATGCACTAAATATTACTGTCTGGTGTCTGTCACTTATCTCACACCTTCTACACAGTTTCAAAATGATTTATTAAACAAAAAAATATACTGAAGCAAAACAAAACACAAACAGCATCCAGAAGTTCTATTCAAGGTTTTGGGGTAAATAGCAAAATGGTTAACATCATTTGGAGTTCACCTTCTGCTTGTTTTTTTTTTCACTACAGCTGTGCCCCAAATTAACTCTTCCAAGTCTATGGAGCTGTAAGCTTTGTATACAGATAAGTGCCACATGATTGGCAGAAGACACCAGGAGAAAGGACTGCTGTGTGACTGGACTTCTCTGCTGGGACTAAAGTAGAAGAACTTTTGTATTTGACTTTTAATTTAGGGTAAAAAAACTAACATACAAAAAAAAAGTGTGTGTTTGGGTTAACTGAACTGAATGGGTATCTGAAGAGTTATCTAGGTGTAAATCTCAGGTGACTGAAAGGACTTAACTGCTGTGAGGTTTAAATTACTTGTAGAAAGATCTGGTAAGTAGAGGGTGGCTTAGCTTGAAGGAAGCTACATTTAAAGATCGCCTTAGAAAGCTTCTGCTAATAGCTTGGCAGAAGACACCAGGAGAAAGGACTGCTGTGTGACTGGACTTCTCTGCTGGGACTAAAGTAGAAGAACTTTTGTATTTGACTTTTAATTTAGGGTAAAAAACTAACATACAAAAAAAGTGTGTTTGGGTTAACTGAACTGAATGGGTATCTGAAGAGTTATCTAGGTGTAAATCTCAGGTGACTGAAAAGGACTTAACTGCTGTGAGGTTTAAATTACTTGTAGAAAGATCTGGTAAGTAGGGAAGTGGCTTAGCTTGAAGGAAGCTACATTTAAGACTGCCTTGAAAGCTTCTGCTAATAGCTTGGCGAAGACACCAGGAGAAAGGACTGCTGTGTGACTGGACTTCTCTGCTGGGACTAAAGTAGAAGAACTTTTGTATTTGACTTTTAATTTAGGGTAAAAACTAACATACAAAAAAGTGTGTGTTTGGGTTAACTGAACTGAATGGGTATCTGAAGAGTTATCTAGGTGTAAATCTCAGGTGACTGAAAGGACTTAACTGCTGTGAGGTTTAAATTACTTGTAGAAAGATCTGGTAAGTAGGGGAGTGGCTTAGCTTGAAGGAAGCTACATTTAAAGACTGTAGAAAGCTTCTGCTAATAGCTTGGCAGAAGACACTAGGAGAAAGGACTGCTGTGTGACTGGACTTCTCTGCTGGGACTAAAGTAGAAGAACTTTTGTATTTGACTTTTAATTTAGGGTAAAAAACCTAACATACAAAAAAAAAGTGTGTGTTTGGGTTAACTGAACTGAATGGGTATCTGAAGAGTTATCTAGGTGTAAATCTCAGGTGACTGAAAGGACTTAACTGCTGTGAGGTTTAAATTACTTGTAGAAAGATCTGGTAAGTAGGGAGTGGCTTAGCTTGAAGGAAGCTACATTTAAAGACTGCCTTAGAAGCTTCTGCTAATAGCTTGGCAGAAGACACTAGGAGAAAGGACTGCTGTGTGACTGGACTTCTCTGCTGGGACTATATTGCCCTCCTTCCCTCCCACCCAAAGCTAGTTCTATTTTATAGGCACAGAATTTGACTGACAACAGGAACTTCTGTTTAGGGGCAGGAAGTGAGTGATCACCATACTCAAGGACCCACCATCCTAGAAGGGCAAGAGTAGCTCTCCGGCCCCCTCTAGCTGCTGGAGGTCTGCCTCTGAGCAAGTAAGTGGTCTACTGCGAACTATAGGATATTCTTGTCTCAGAACAGGACAATCAGGAGCTTAAAGGGCACACAGGCAGAAAGTAAGGAGAGAGAGAAAAAAAAACAGAGGAAAGAGTAAGGATTGCAAACAGTTAAGGGCCAGAAATAAGACATGATTGGAGTGGTGCAGTGCAGTGGCTGTGGAGCAGCAGTCTTCCGGGAGATGTTCTGGAGGATGCGGTGTTGTCTCATCTGCAAGCACCTCTCTGGGCTGAGGGAGGAGGTTGCTCATCTCCAGGTTGAGTTGGCCAGGATTTTTGGGACCTCCTCTTCCATCCAGGGACCACCAGTGCCACTGCCGTTGCCTCAGAGGTTGCCAAGAAAGAGGAGCGGTTGGACCACAGTGGGCTCAGGGAGGGTGAGGGTGGTGGAACAGAGGTGCATCCCTCCCATTGTACCTCTCCATAATTCCTATGCCATTCTGGCAAAGTGTGGTTCCTCTATGGAGGCACCCACAGTGGAGACCAAGGAGAATGCTGGGAACCTCCACAAAGGAGACCCACAGGAGGGTGGCAGGGGACCCTGCAGGAGAAGGAAACAACTCCTGGTGGGGGACTCCATTGTTAGGAAGGTAGAACTGGGGGAGGAAGGCGAGAGGGAGGTAAGGTGCCTGCCTGGCGCCATGGCTTGCAGGGACAGGAAGCGAATCCTCAGGATTGCCGGAACAGCTGCACAGGGGAGGGAGCTGGATGTCATTGTCCACCTAGGGACAAATGACCTGGCTAAGAAAGGGATTAGAGAAGTGCAGGAAGAGTTTGTGGAATTGGGGAGGGGCCTTAGTCAAGTAGCACGCACGGTAACCTTCTCGGAGGTGCTACCTGTCTATGGCATAGGAGAGGCTAGGGTGTTCTGCACCATGGGATTCAATCAGTGGTTGAAAAACTGGTGTGGAGCTCAGGGATTTGGCTTCATTGGGGACTGGGGGTCTACCTGGAGTGATGCAAGCCTATACTGGCATGATGGGCTGCATCTGTCCGGGAGGGGAACCAGGATCCTAGGTGATAGGTTTAAATGCTTCATTGGCAAGCTTTAAACTAGCCAAGGGGGGAGGCACTGGAAAGGAGCAGGAAAATCCTAGCCCCCCCAAATAATCATGGTAGTAAGTGCGGCAAACACCAACGTAGAGGTGTCGATAGGGAGAAGGGCAGGGGTAAATGAAGAAAGTGATAAAGGCAAGAAGAACAGGGATGGGGTAAAAGGGAGTAAGGCCATCAGGAAATGGAGGGTAATGAGTACCAATGCCCGTAGTCTGGGCAACAAGCTCCCTGAGCTGATGGCCTTAATGGAAGAGGGATGCCTGGATATTGTAGCCATCACAGAAACATGGTACACAGAGAACCATGACTGGGATGTTAACATACCAGGGTACATAACCTACAGGAGAGACAGGCAGGGGAGAAGAGGGGGAGGAGTAGCTCTCTATGCAAAGGAAAGGATAAAAGCAACTGAACAAAAGAGTAAACAGGGAGGAGAGGAGGCACTGTGGGTCACCTTGGAAACTGGAAAGGGCATCACAATCCGCACAGGGGTTGTGTACAGACCCCCATGTCAGGGGGAAGGAATGGACAAGGATATGATAGAAGGCATTCTTAGAATGACAGAGAAAGGGGAGATACTGTTGATGGGAGACCTGAATATGCCAGATGTTAACTGGAGCACATTTGCTGCAGCCACATCCAAGAGCAGGGCCATTCTTGATGCCCTACAGGTGGCAGGCATTAGACAGTTAGTTTCGGAACCCACTCGTGAGGGAACAATCTTAGACCTCGTACTCTCAAACTGGGGCAGTGAGAGGATCTCAGATCTAGAAGTGGGTTGCCAACTGGGGACAAGTGACCATCAAACAGTGTGGTTCACGTTAAACTCAGCTACAGAGTCAAGCCATACAAAAGTGAGGGTACTGGACTTTAGGAGGGCTGACTTTGGCAAGATGGAGAGTGCCTCAGAAAGCACTAGCAAACAGGCTAGAAGGAGTGTGGAGCAACAATGGGGAATTATCAAAACTGCCATCACAGAGGCAACAAGCCTTTGTGTGAAGCAAATGAACAAATCAAAATGAAAGAAAAAGCCACTATGGTTCTCAAAGAGGTGGCTGTGAAAGTCAGGAAGAAAAGATAGCGTTCGAAGTATAAGGAAACACAGAAGGAGCAGGACAGAGAGCTGTACCAGTTAAGGCAGAAGGAAGCAGGGAGAAGTCAGAATAGCAAGGCCCAAACTGAAGAAAGCCAACTCAGTTAAAGGGGATAAAACCTTTTATAGGTACATCAGCGAGCGTAGAAAGACAAAGGGAGGGATAGTGAGGCTGAATAGAATGAACAGTGGGTGGGCAGAGGGGGACAGTGAAAAAGCAGGAATACTGAACGAATATTTCTGCTCAGTATTCTCAAAAGAGGAGGGGGAAGTGCCTAATCAATTAACAGAAGCACTCTTGATAGGGGGTCGATCCCAGTCCTTTCACAGAAGAAAGGGTTCTGCAAGAACTCCTAAAACTGAAGGTGGACAAAGCAATGGGTCCTGATGGAATTCACCCCAGAATTCTAAAAGAATTAAGGAGGAACTAGTGAAACCACTGGCTATTCTTTTTAATAAATCATGGGAGGATGGTGTGGTACCGAGGACTGGAGGAAGGCGGATGTGATTCCCTTCACAAAAGTGAGTCCAAGACAGAGGCAGGAAACTACAGACCTGTCAGTCTGACCTCTGTGGTAGGGAAAGTGATGGAGTCACTTGAAGGAAAGAATAGTCGAGTACCTAGAGGCCAGTGGAGCACAGGACCCAAGGCAGCATGGGTTCCAGCGGAAGGTCATGTCAGATGAATCTAATAGATTTCTTTGACTGGGTGACCAAAGTAGTAGACCAGGGAGGGGCTGTGGACATGGCCTACCTAGACTTTAGCAAGGCATTTGACACAGTCCACACAAAAGATTAATAGTCAAATTAACCAGCCTGGGAGTGGGACCCAGGGTGGTAGCCTGGTAAAACATTGGCTGGACAACAGGACACAGAAGGTAATTGTAAATGGAGTCCATTCTGAAGAAAGGGGTTACTAGTGGGGTACGCGAGGTTCAGTATTGGGTCCAGTCCTTTTAATGTCTTCATCAGTGACATTGCAGAGGGACTGGAAGGAAAAGTATGCCTTTTGCAGATGACACAAAAATCTGCAACAGGATTGATACACAGGAGGCGTGGAAGGATGAAAAGGGACTTGGCAAGGTTGGAGGAATGGTCAGAGGTATGGCAGCTAGGATTCAATGCAAAGAAGTGCAAATAATGCACCTGGGAAACAAGAACACAGGGAAGAATACACAATGGGTGGGGAGGTAGTAACAACAACAAAAGGAAAGGGACCTGGGGGTAATCATATCAGATGACCTTAAGGTTAGCAAGCAATGTGAGAAGGCAGTAGGGAGGGCTGGAGGTATACTAGGATGTATAGGGAGAGGCATCAGCAGCAGAAAACAGGAAGCTGTTATCCCTCTGTACAGACAGTTGGTGAGACCCCATCTTGAGTACTGTGTCCAGTTCTGGAGACCCCATATCTGCAAGGACATAGACAGGATAGAGGCAGTCCAGAGGAAGGCAACTAAAATGGTGCAGGGTCTGCAAGAGAAGCCGTATGAGGAGAGACTAAAGGAGCTTAATATGTATACCCTTGAGGAAAGAAGGAGAGGGGGACATGATAGAAACTTTTAAGTACCTCAGTGGAATCAACAAAGTCCAAGAGGGTAGCATTTTTCAGAAAAAGAGACTTGCAAGAACAAGGGGACACAATTTAAAGATAGAAGGAGGGTGGTTCAGGGGCAATGTGAGGAAGTATTATTTCACAGAGAGGGTAGTGGATGCATGGAACAGCCTTCCTGAGGAGGTTGTGGGGTCTAAAACTGTGGGAGAATTCAAAAATGCATGGGACAGACATAAGGCAATTCTTGTGGGAGGTAGGAAGAAATAGGCTGTTGGTTAACTAGGATCTGCGGCCTATCCTGTAGGTAGGGAAATGGGCAGACTAGATGGGCCTAGCGGTCCTTATCTGCCGTCAAAGTCTATGTTTCTATGTTTCTATGAAGGTCTGCTAGAGATGACATCATTTGATTGACAAGGAAAAAATAATCATAATATTTTAAATTCAGAGCATCAAAACCATTTACAGATCTTTTTTTTTATTTATTTGTTTAACCAGGAGTAGCACACTTTGCAACCCTTGCATAGAAAAGAGACATATACAATACAAATATCCAATTCAAAAACATATAATTACAATAATAAGTGATTTCATAGCTTAATCCCACCTTCTACTACAAGTTTCCCCCAACCAGATTCTTCCTAAATCTAGGGAAGGTGTGGTCAGCCAGGTCCCTAGAAACAAGAACGAGGAAATGGAGAAACAGAGAAAGCAGTTATGTCTGAGGCATACAACAAAAACAAACAAATAAAAACTGCATTTCTATTTTCTCATGTTGTGAATTTATAATTTAGGCAGCACTGCTGTTTAAATGTTATATTTTATTTATGAGATTGAGGAAGAGAAAGAGTTTAAAAGTGAAAAAGTTAGAAATACTTGTAAACCCCTTCCCCCACCCCATTTCGGGGGGCTTACCTTAAGTATCTCTCTGGGCTCCACTAATGCCCACTGCCTGGCAGAGGGGGAGATTTAACAACAAGCTGCTATGGAGGGAGACATACTGGCAGTTTAAACTGTGAGCAGGATTGTACCCAGGGCTTAATGATACTTTTCAGTTGTCCCCTTTTTTAAAAAAAACATGCATAGGGCAATACAGATAACTTTGAGATTAACTAAAATAAGTTATTGATGTGTGCCATTTGTAAATAGGGGAAATGGGTAAAGTCTAACTACACATTGTTGATGCCTTGTATAGCATTTGTGATGTATATAGTGTACATCTGAGTAGCGAAAAGTGCTGCAAATACATTTGAGTATGTCCTAGAGTATATTCATAAATGAGGAATAGGAAATATTTGTCCTTCTATTCTGCTATAGCAGTCCAAGATTATATAGCACTTAGGTATCAGTTAGTATAAATGTGTTTTTAGATCAATTCAGTCACTTTAAAAATAGATTGTGTAAGATTGTTCATTAACTCTAGAGTTGTAATGTGAGCTCCATACATATGGATAGATGTGCCTTCATATTTAATTAGTCATTTTTGGATAGTGTTAAATTGTTTATTAATTTTATAGGTGCAATATGAGCTCTATGTACTGGATACTTACAATATAGTTATTGTGTGATTCACCTGGGACTAGGAAGTAGCTATTGTAGTTATGATGTGCGAGGAGCATATTTTTTTAACATATATGTTGCCTGTCTTCATTATGTGTGTACACCTTTAAACCAGATTTATAGCACTGTGGGTAGCACACTATAAAGACTGTGAGCTTACACGCTGCTGACATCTTGAAAAAGCACCAGGGCGGCATGAAACATTGACACTGTGCACTGGAGGGGGGTGCTTTGCTTTTAATTTGCTTTATTTGCTCTACTTATTTAATAAATGTATGTTTTTTATCCGTATTTACAGTGTAGAGCCTTCCTGATGAGCTGTAGAGCCCGCCTGTTGTTGTTTGCTAGCTCCTTTAGCCAACCAGAATACCGTATTCTCGACCTAACTGTGGGACTGTTAAACCAGAGTGAAGTTCAGCTCGAGCACCAAGGAGAAGAACACAACCTGCACTTGGGATGAGAGGATCTGCAGGTGGGGAGACCTGCAACTGCCTCCTGTGATTTCTTACTTGGTCCAAACAGGGATCGAGTAGTCAGGGTCTCGGACTGCACCTTAACGAACAGAAAAGGGTTCTGCAGCAGAAGGCTGAAGAAGAACCGGCCATTTACCCAAGAAAAAGAGAAGTTTGTTTCTTCAGCCACAAGCCTGTGGCCTACCACATGTGTGGTGAAATTTATACTGGGACTACTGAAGAAAAGCAACAGCCCCTCCAGTACAGTAAGGACTTTCTCTTGCAAAGCCCATCTGGAGGGTTCACCAGCATGCTGTCTAAATTTATGAAGACATTTTCTTCATCTAGGCCTATGCCACCTACGTCCCAGCCAGACTGTTCTTGTGCCATTTTCAGCATCCTGGTGAGAGACCAGCCTCGTGGATTCAGCCCCTGTGCAGCAATTGATCACAGGTTGCAGCCACCTACAGGGAAAGACCATGAAGTGGAGGTGAGTCATGTCGGCCCAGGTCCACACCAGCATCCAGACGAACACCAGGTTTTCATTTCACCAGCCTTGTCATCTGCCAAATTGGGTACAGTGAGTACAACCAGGGTAGCTCCCTACAAGAAATGTTTTAATCATAAATGGTACCATCTGATTGTGTTCAGCCAGTGTTCACGTGTTTCAATAGACTAGGCCATCTGGCCATGGATACAAACTGTTTATGGCTTCCAAATGTGTTGCTCTCATTTAATCACCCTTCTTTCCATCAAGAGCCCCGACATCAGCTGCTATGCTGGCCAACCTGCGGCACTGTCTCAGGCATGTCTGTGTTCCACTCTGGGTACCCAGTAGTTGCTAGACTGATAGATTACAGGATGTAAACGATTGCATGCAACGTAACCAGTCTCAGTACAATAAAGTAATCATTTGCCTAGATTCTCACCCCTCCCTTGTCCACATCGCCTTAATAAACCTTATTTGCTGTTTTACTGTTAATCTGGCTTGTGAGCATATCATTGCTTGGTCTAAAATGCAAAGAATTCTGAAAGTGCATCTGTATGATATTCAAACTGTCTTTTGCAGGGGGTTACAGGGTGAATGCCAGGAGACCGAACCCTGCTGGTACGTGGAGGTTGCATGGCCGTATCATTATTGGTCAAACTGCTTTGTATTCTGACTGTTAAGCACTGCAACTGTTTTGTTAAATCCAAAAGGTCTCTGGGCAGGTTTGTGGGTGGTTATAGTTTCCCAGAGAGCTGTACCAATTCTTTTAGGAACCCACTTAAGCACTACTCTAGGAGGAGGCACCTTAATTGTAGTTCTACTGTTAAATAGACACATTGACTTTGACGGCAGATAAGGATCGCTTGTCCCACTTAGTATGCTCATTTCCCTACCTACTGGATAAGCTGCAGATCCTAGTTAACTAACAGCCCAATTCTTCATAACCCCCCACCAGAATTGCCTTATGTCTGTCCCATGCATTCTTTGATTCCCCCACTGTTTTTGAGCCCACATCCTCAAGAAGGCTGTTCCATGCGTCCACCACCCTCTCTGTGAAAAATACTTCCTCACATTGCCCCTGAGACATCCCCCCCTCTATTTTCAAATTGTGTCTTCTTGTTCTCCCACATCTCTTTCTCTTAAAGATGCTACCCTCTTGGACTTTGTTGATTCCCTTTGGGTACTTGAAAGTTTCTATCATGTCCCCCCTCGCTCCTTTCCTCATAGGTATACATATTAAGCTCCTTTAGTCTCTCTTCATAACACTTCTGTTACAGACCCTACACCATTTTTGTTGCTCTCCTCTGCACTGCCTCCATCCTGTCTATGTCTTTGTGGAGATGGGGTCTCCAGAACTGCATGCAGTATTCAAGATGGGGTCTCACCAACCTTCTATACATAGGGATAACAACTTCCTGTTTTCCACTGGTGATGCCTCTCCCTATACATCCCAGGATACCCCCAGTTACCCTTACTGCCTTCTCATATTGCTTGCTTTCCTTTAGGTCACCTGATATGACTACCCCTAGGTCTCCTTCTATTTTTGTTGATGTTAATCCCCCCCCATTGTGTACTGTTCCCATGGGTTTTTGTTTCCCAGGAGCATAACTTTGCACTTCTTTGCATTGAATCTAAGCTGCCATACTTTTGACCATTCCTCCAATCTTGCCAAGTCCCTACTCATCCTTTCCACCACCCCTTGTGTATCAACCCTGTTGCAGATATTTGTGTCATCTGCAAAGAGGCATACATTTCCTTCCAGTCCCTCTACAATGTCACTTATAAAGACATTAAAAAGGACCAGATCCAGTACTGAATGCTGTGGTACTCCATTAGTAACCCTCCTTTTTTGGAGTGGACTCCGTTTACTATTACCCTCTGTGTCCTGTTGTCCAGCAAATTTTTAACTCAGCCTATCACCCTGGGACCCACTCCCAGGCTGTCTAATTTGTTTATTAATCTTTTGTGTGGGACTGTGTCAAATGCCTTGCTAAAGTTTAGGTAGGCCATGTCCACATACCCTCCCTGGTCTTTGGTCACCCAGTCAAAGAAATCTATTAGACTCGTCTGACATGACCTTCCCACTGTAAATCCATGCTGCCCTGGGTTCTGTGCCTAGCTGGCCTCTAGGTATTCAACAATTCTTTCTTTCAGAAGTGATGCCACCATTTTCCCTACCGCTGAAGTCAACTATCAGGTCTGTAGTTTTCTGCCTCTGCTTTGCTCCCACTTTTGTGAAGGGGAATCACATCCACCCTCCTCCAGCCCTTAGGTACCACACCATCCTCCCATGACTTGTTAAAAAGTAGTCAGTGGTGTCACTAGTTCTACCCTTAGTTCTTTTACAGTTCTTGAGTGAATCCTGTCAGGCCCCATTACTTTGTCCACCTTCAGTTTTAAGAGTTCTTTCAGAATCTTTTCTTCTGTGAAAGGACTGGTATCAGCCCGCCTGTCCTATTGATTGGATTAGGTACCTCCTCCTCGTCTTCTTTTGTTAATACTGAGCAGAAGTACTCATTCAGTATCCCTGCTTTTTCACTGTCCCTCCCTGCCCCCACCCTCCCCTTTATTAAGCCTCACTATCCCTCCTTGGTCTTTCTTTACTCCCTAATGTACCTATAAAGGTTTTATCCCCCTTCTTAACCGAGTTGGCTATTTTTTCCTCAGTTTGGGCCTTTGCTATTCTGACTGCCTTTCCTGCTTCCTTCTGCTTTAACTGGTACAGTTCTCTGTCCTGCTCCTTCTGTGTTTCCTTATACTTCCTGAATGCTATCTTTTTCTCCGTAACCTTCCCCACCACTTCTTTTGAGAACCGTAGTGTTTTTTTTCTTTTGTTTTGATTTGTTTATTTACTTCACACAAAGGCTTATTGCCTTTGTGATGGCAGTTTTGATGCTTCCCCATTGTTCCTTCATCCCTCCTTCTTGCTTGTTTGCTAGTGCTTTTCAGAGGCACTCTCCCAGTTTGACAAAATCAGCCCTCCTAAAGTCCAGTACCTTCACTTTTGTATGGCTTGACTCTGCTGCTGTGTTTACCATGAATGACCCTGTTTGGTGGTCACTTGTTCCCTAATGGCTACCCACTTCTAGATCTGAGGTCCTCCCTCTGTCCCCATTTGAGAGTACCAGGTCTAAGACTGCTCCCTACTGAGTGGGTTCCACCACTAGCTGTCTGAGGCATGCCACCTGTAGGGCATTGAGAATGACCCTGCTCTTGGATGTGGCTGCAGTAAAGGTGCTCCAGTTAACATCTGGCATATTCAGGTCTGCCAACAACAATATTTCCCCTTTTGCTGCCATCCTAAGGATGCCTTCTGTCATTTCCTTGTCCATTTCCTTTCCCTCAGACAGGAGGTCTGTCTAAAACCCCCGTGCAGATTGTGGTGCCATTTCCACTCTCCAGGGTGACCCACAGTGCCTCCTCTCCTCCCTGTTTACCCTTTAGTTCTGTTGCTTTGATCCCTTCCCTTATTTAGAGAGCTACTACTCCTCCTCCTCTTCTACCCTCCCTGTCCCTCCTGTAGATTGTGTACCCTGGTATGTTGACTGCATGTGTGGGGGTTAAGTGACAAGTCGTGTCCTTATCTTGGTTTTCTTTGAGTGTGGCTTTGAGTAGCAGGTATTGGAGATCCAGTGGAAACTTTAGCTCTTGTGTGTCCCTCATCTGGTCTGTACAATAGGATTCCTATATTGATTGGTACTATATGTTTGGGTGCCTTACACAAATGTGTCACAAGAGGCAAGCACACAAGACAGGAAGAGCTCTACACATTCATGCAATGGTACAGAAAGCATATGAGATGCAAATGCACCCCAAGACAGGTGACCAGGACAAGCCTGTGAAAACTGAATCGAAGAAAGATTCTTCACCTCTTGTTCTTCCCCCTAATGCTCAGTGCAGTGTCAGTGGAGAGGTCCAACTATGCAAAAATGTAACTAACAAGATACTAATGCTGAACGCTCCAGAAGAAGAAAGGGTGCCTCAAGGACTTCTGGTTAAACCTAATGTGCTGTTTGTTCATGCTCATGCATATGGTCGGAGTGTGGTAGTCCAAATTCAGAATGTTATGGACCAGGACATTAATGTTAAATGAGGTTGCACCCTGGCCAAGGTATACTGTGCTGATATGGCTGTGCTGCCTTCTAAGTGCCATAATGGAGCAGAGTGTGAAGTATCACCGGACACGTTTGATTTTGGAGAGTCCCCCATCCCTGACAGCTTGAATGAGAGGATCAGTAAAAAACTGGCTAGGTGAACCAGTGTTTTCTCTTAAAGAATGGGACATTGTTTGAGTTACTGGTGCTGAACACCACATCAGACTCCATGATGAAAAGCCATTCTGAGAAAGATCATGCAGTTAGCGCGTGCTGATATTAACATCAGGCGCCATCTACAGGAAATGCTTGCAGCTGGCATTATACAAGAATCACGTAGTCCTTAAGCTTCTCCAATCATTGTAGTCCAGAAAAAGAATGATTCCATCCATATGTTTGTCGACTTCAGAACCTTAAATAAAATAACTGTGCCTGACTTATATGCTATCCCATGCATACAAGATGCCATAAAGTGCTTTAATGGGAGTAAGTGTTTTTCAGTCCTTGATCTCTCAGCGGGTATTATCAAATCCTGATGACACCAGAGGACAGAGAAAATACTGCATTCATTTTTCCATTAGGTTTCTATGAGTTCATTTGCATGCCCCAAGGCACGTCAGGTGCACCAGCAACTTTTCAGAGACTAATGGAACATGCTGTGGAAGATATGAATCTTCTTGAATGTTTAGTCTACCTTGACAACGTCATTGTCTTTGGCAAAACCCTTGAAGAACATGAAGCTTGTCTATTTAAAGTGCTGGACAGACATAAAGAATTCAGTTTAAAGTTATCAAATGACAAATGTCAGTTTTTCCAGAGCTCCATAAAATATGTAGGCCACATTGTGTCCTTGGAAGGTATTCAGACAGATCTTAGCAAGGCAGAAGCACTCATGACTGGTCCAAGCCAAACAACTTAAAAGAGCTACAACAATTCTTGGGTTTCTGTGGCTAAAATCATTGTTTTGTTAAGGACTATACCAAGGTGGTGCACCACTGTTAAATCTAATGCAAGGGTGTCCTCCTACTCAGAAAAAAATACAAGAAAATCATAAAGACAAAGACGCCAAAAACCTATTTTCGGCCTAATGAACCCTTTGGTCAAAAATTGACATCTGACTGTGATACAGCCTTTCATGAAGTCATTTATCAACTAACTCATGCACCTGTTCTTGCATATGCAGACCCATCCAAACCTTATGTACTGCACACTGACGCTAGTCCAAGCAGTCTCGGGGCTGTGCTCTACAAAGCGAATGCAGAAGGATAGCGCCCAGTGGAGTATGCCAGCTGATGCCTGACACCCTCAGAGAAGAACTATCTTGTCCATAAATTGGAATTTCTCACCCTCAAGTGGGCAATTGTGAACCAATTCCATGAATACTTGTATGGTGGCAAGATTTTAGTTAATACAGTGGACAATCCTTTAACCTACGTCCAAACTGCCACAAAACTTAATGCCACTGGACACAGACGGCTCTTGGCACTGTCTATGTATGATTATGTAGTGGAGTATAGACCAGATCTCAACCATATTAACCCTGATGCCCTGTCAAAAAAACCTGTTGCTAACCAAAACTGGATACAAAAGTCAGAGCAATCTGTAAAAGCATTGTGTCACAAGTTTGACAGGGAGGAGACACCTTCTGCTGAGACTGTGAACTGTCTAGCTGACTGCCTGGGGCCTCCTGATACTTGTTTGCCAGTGAAACATAGAAACATAGAATTTAACAGCAGATAAGGACCACTTGGCCCACCTAGTCTGCCCATTTCCCTACCGAATGGATACGCTGCAGATCCTAGTCAACCAACAGCCTACTTCCTCCTACCCCCCCACTAGAACTGTGGCTGTCCCATGCATTCTTGAATTCCCCCACTGCTTTTGACCCCACAACCTCTTCAGAAAGGCTGTTCCATGCTTCCACAACCCTCTCCATGAAAAAATACTTCCTCACATTACCTCTGAGCCGTCCTCCCTCTATCTTCAAATTGTGTCCCCTTGTTCATGCACATCTCTTTTTCTGAACGATGCAACCCTCTTGGACTTTGTTGATTCCCTTGAGGTATTTGAAAGTTTCTATCATGTCCCCTCTCTCCCTCCTTTCCTCGAGGGTATACATATTAAGCTCCTTTAGTCTCACTTCGTATGGCTTCAGCTGCAGACCTTGCACCATTTTTGTTGCCCTCCTTTGGACAGCCTCAATCCTGTCTATGTCCTTGCGGAGATGGGGTATCTAGAACTGCACGCAGTACTCCCAGATAGGGTCTTACCAGCTGTCTGTACAGAGGGATAACAACTTCTTGTTTTCTACTGGTGATGCCTCTCCTTATGTATCCCAGTATCCCCCAGCCCTTCTTACTGCCTTCTCACATTGCTTGCACTCCTTAAGGTCGTCTGATATGACTACCCCCAGGTCCCTTTCCATTTCTGTTGTTGTTAGAATCTCACCCCTATTGTGTACTCTTCCCCTGGGTTTTTGTTTCCCAGGTGCATTATTTTGCACTTCTTTATATTGAATCCAAGCTGCCATACTTCTGACCATTCCTCCAACCTTGCCAAGTCCCTGCTTATCCTTTCCACCCCACATTGTGTATCAACCCTGTTATAGACATTTGTGTTGTCTGCAAAGAGACATACTTTTCCTTCCAGTCCCTCTGCAATGTCACTTATAAAGACATTAAGAGGACCGGTCCTAGTACTGAACCCTGCGGTACCCTGCTAGTAACCCCTCTTTCTTCAGAGTGAACTCCATTTACTACCCTCTGCGTCCTGTTGTCCAGCCAATTTATTTACCCAGGCTACCACCTTGGGACCCACTCCAAGGTTGGCTAACTTGTATATTAATCATTTGTGTGGACTGCGTCAAATGTCTTGCTGAAGTTTGGAAATTAGAAAACAAACAAATAGTGAGTGACCAAAAACAGAAAGTGCCCAAGCCCGAGCTATTAGTTGATTGGGTCTGTCGACCTGGACCTGCTAGTAATTAAGAGTCCCCGTAGGTGCATGCACAGGTGGTACAATAGTGTTTTTTGAGTAGAGACTTGAGTTGGTGGGTAAAGGGAGGGCATGCCAAATGGCAGAGGGGAGAGAATTCCACAGCTTAGGCATGTGATACGAGGCTGCTTGGCCTAAAGAGGTGGACATGCGAGGGACAAACAAGGAGTGGGTGTCAAGAGTTTCTGAGGAAGCGCAAAGGTAGGGGAGGCTCGGATAGGACAGAGTATAGATACGATGGCAGGGACTGGTTTCAGAACTTTGTCATGCACCTGGCGCAGTGGGAGTGCTGTCTATTCTGCAATAAGGGAAGGTGCAAAGTCTGGTAAAGGATGCAGTGGTGAGTGCTGCTAGGACTGTCAAGGGCGAAACAGCAGAAGGAGTGGAAAAGGGTATCCAGTCTGGTTAGGGTAGTTTTGGGAGCGGCACCACAGACTACATCACCATAGTCAATGACCTGGGCGATCATTTTCTGTACAATTTCATAGCAGGCCGGTAGAGGGATGCAGCTGTGGTTGCGGTACAGCAGGGCTCCCAGCTTGGCATGCAGCTTCTTGTGGATAGCATCAATGTGCATGGAAAAGTCTAGGTTTTGGTCGAGCCAGACCCCGCGGTATCTAAAGAAGGTGCAGTCCTCAAGCAATGTCCCATCCAGGGTGTGAAAATGGGGGATGGAAGGGAGCCGAGATAGTCTCTGCTTTGTGCCAAAGGTCATGGAGACAGTTTTTTGGGCATTCAGGAAGAGCTGATTTGGGTGAAGCCAGAGCTGGACATCATTGAAAGCGTGCTGCAGTCTGGTTGCCATATCAGAGGTAGGGAGGCCAGATGCAAACAGGACTGTCATCTGCATACATGTGAATGGACGGTGGTGGGCAGGCAGAGGGCAAGTTGTTAAAGAAGATGGAGAACAGCAGCAGGCCAAGGACAGAGCATTGGGGAATCCCTGTCAAGGTTGGCATGTTGCCTGTTTTTCCTCTTTGTCCAGGGGGGAAGGCTGATAGCCTCCCAACTCTTTATGAGTGGTCTTTTCTTTAACCTCCCAACCCCGAATTAGTTTAAATTGAACTTCTCTACTATAGAGTCCTCCAGTTTGCTCTTTAGGATAGCTGTCCCTTCACTGCTCAGGTGCAGCCTATCAGGGGCATATAGTCCCTCTTTCTCCCATGTTGAATCCCAGTCACTTATTAATCCAAACCCCCTCTGCCTACACCATCCTTTCAGCCACTGATTGAATTTCACAATCTTTACATTCCAAGGTGTGCTTGCTCTTGGTACAGGCAACACCTCCGAGAAGGAAATGGAAAGGAAAACCTTGCCACTGCAGAACCTAGCAAGCTCCTTGTACCTTGCCTGTACCTCTATCAGACTGTTCCCCTCCAGGTCACTGGTGCCAAGGTGAAACACCAAGTGCATCCTCCCATCCTGATGCTTGCCCCAAGATGGTATATTGTTCCTCACCTCTAGTGCTGTCATTCCTGGCATACACTGAACCCATACTGCACGGTTTCTTGCTCCCTTCATCTCCCATCAGATTCCCTTTATAATCGAGTTCCCTATGAACACTACCTTTGTACTCCCTTCTTCCTGAATGTTCTTTTGGTATTCTAGCTTACACCCTAGTTTGTGCCTCCCCTTGGCCACCGTGTTTTCCTTTTCCACCTTGTCCTTGCCCCATTTGGATTTTTGCTCTCTCCCATTTCCATTTCCTCACCTCCTCCCCCCCTTGGACTTTCCCTCAGTCCCTCTTCTCCTATTCACCTTCTTCCCTAGCTCTGCCCTTTCCTTGTGCTCCGTGGGTACACTTCTGCTGCCTGCATTTCCTTTGGAGCATGCACTACCCCCCTTCATCTCCCCACTGACACTCTCCTTACTTGCTCCTGATATATTCTCTTTTCCCGATTTCTCTGTGCTCTGTGTCCCCCTTGATGGAATTTTCTTTCTCACCACTTGCTCTTTTTGGATAATTCCCTCTTTGTTTGCCCCCCAGGCACTCCTCTCATTTCATTCCTTTCTTTTTCTTCATTCCCTATGCACTCCTTTCCATGGATGGCCCCCAAAGTTACTATCTCCAGCTCTTTTCCTTTCCCTGCCATGGCCCCTACCTCAATGGGCTCCTCGCTGCCTCTTACCCTAAGACCATCCTCCAGTAGTGCCTCTATCTCTAGGTTGGCCCCAAATGATCTGTCCCCTTCTCTCCCAATTTCCCTGCTCCCAAATTATCTATCCATGTCACTCCCAATTTTGCTGCTCCTGCTCCCTCCTCTTTTGCCTCCTCACAGCCTCTCTCCTACATGTCATTCTCCACCAGTATACTGAAGGGTGCAAGTCTGTTTTCCTGCTCTGCTCCCATGCTTCTCTTTCCTTTGTCTGTTGTGCCCCTTGTTGAGTTCCACCCCCAAGTGGCAGGTGTCTGCCTTCTTTTTCCTGAACCTACTACCTTCCACACCTCCTGACCCCTTGTTTCCTCTTTGCTTCCTTTCTCTAGGTCCTTTGTTCTCCCCTTGTGTTGCTGCTATCTTGTCTTTGGGCTCTGATGCATCCACTGGACCTCCTCCCATGCTCATTCCTCTGAACCACTGTGTTCTCAGCCTGTATGCCTAATCCCCCAGTGGTCCTCCTTATTTTCTCCCCCCCATCTGGTACCGTCCCTGTTCCTCCACCTCTCCTCGCCACTGTCCCCCCCTTATTGCCCACTTCAACCACCCCACTTCCTCCCTTAGCTGTGTAAGCTGTCTGAACACCGTGCATCCTCCCATCCTCCAAGCCCAATTTAAGATCATTGCCATCCCATACCCACTACACACTAACACTCTACCAAAGATTCCCCCTCTTTGGCTGCCCCTCCAGCTGCACTGCCTTTCCATGTTAATGTCTGCCCTACCAATAAATTTAGTATAATGCAAGGCATGTAACCTATACAGTTTAGAAATAAATAGCTGTACAGTATGAAATTTGGTCCCAGTAGACCCCCGCCCTTCACCCCACAACAGCAACTGTGCATGACTTCAGTAATTCCATTTAGCACTTTTACCCAATTAGCTCCCTGGTCACCTTCCCACCACAGCAGCTGTACACAGATCACAAATATTGGCAGATTGTAGTGATGTAAGCAATTTTAGCTCCTCCCATTCATACGCTTGAACCTCCTCATTTACCCCCCCCCACCAGCAATAGTAGTTGTATCCTATTTACTCCAGCAATTAACCCAGCTAGTCAAATCTCCATTCCCTGCTGGCCACTTTGAATTTCCATCAGTCCAGCTCCTTTTAAAATTTAGAGCTTCACCTGTTGAATTACAGCTCCTTTTCAACAGTTTTCTTCAGTGCTCCGCTGCCATCTACCCGGTTCCCAATATTAGGGCACAGACCAGTTCAGTGTAGAGTTCAATCATTCAGATCAGTTCTGAGTAAAGATCAAGCAGTCATAGTTCAGAGTTCAGTCATTCACAGCACACAGTTCACAGTACAGTACAATACCTTGCTCACCCAGCTTACCTCCTCATCTCCTGGCCACTCCCTGTTTCCTTCCGTTAGCTTGCTCCTCCTCCCACTGGCATTTAATAGAGGCCTGGGTCTGGGAGGATGGGAGGGACACAAAAGCTCCCCTGATCACTCAGCTCCTGTGGCCTGGCTCTGGCTTTTTAAAGCCTGGCCACGTTGGCACCTCCTGCCCTGATTGGCCGGCCATCCTCCTCAGCCATTGATGAGGCCAATCAGGGTCACCCTTGCTCTCTCTGCAGCTTTCTTGTTTCACCGTCGACTGTGGTGAACCCCCTCCTGCTGCAGCTCCAATCACCACCCGGGTCCTTCTTTGCAGTCCTGCCACCGATGTGGCCGATCCCCTCCATTTGCCGCCAACTGCGGCCTTTCAAAAAGGCTCACCTGCTCACACAGGTCCTGCGGCCTGGTTCCTACTTTTTTAAAACTGGCCATATTGGCGCCTCCTGCCCTGATTGGCCAGCCGTCTTCCTCGGCCACTAATGTGGCCAATCAGGGGCGCCCTCCCTCTCTGTGCTGCCTCCTTGTTTTACCACTGACTGCACTGAACCCCCTCCTGCCACAGCTCTGATCACCACTCGGATCCTCCTTTGCAGTCCTGCCACCGATCCATTCCTCTTGCCACTGACTGTGGCCTTTTGAAAAAGCTTCCCTGCTCACACGTCTCCTGTGGCATGGCTCTGGCTTTTTTAAAGCCCGGCTGCATTGTTGTCTCCTGCCCTGATAGGCCAGACATCTTGCTAGACCACCGATACAGACAGTCAGGGGGCCCTTGCTCTCTCTGCGGCCTCCTTATTTCACCACCAACTGCGGTGAGTCCCCTCCTGCCACAGCTCCAATCACCACCTGGGTGCTCCTTTGCAGTCCTGCCACTGATGTTGCCGATCCCCTCCTCTTGCTGCCGACTGCAGCCTTTCAAAAAAGCTCCCCTGCTCATGTCAACCTAGAGCTAAGCAAAATTAGTCTGATACAATCTATGATACATTACACAGTAAATATAAAGCCTGAGCTCTAAGTAAATGCATTTTCTGAGCTCCAACTTGTTTTATTTTATATTTTAACAGTTTATTTATTTTCTTGATTCCTTTTATTTTGTTTGTTTCATCTTGGCTGTGTCTATGAGCATGTGAAGCAAACGCTGATCTGCCATTTTGCAGCCGCTGAGGTGTAATATTTCTTGGTTGGGGTTTTAGCGGCTTTGTTTTTCAGCATAGCATGCTTGGAGGAAATAACATCACGGGTAGTTCTGGCTTTTACAAGACCTGAGTACAGACGTGGTTCTGCATCAGCCAGCTTGTTACATTTTGGGGAAGCTGCTGGAGGTTGGAGCTGGGGAGTCCCCCAAGGAGTGTGAGATCTTGGACTTTTGCACTTTTGTGCTTGCTGGACTGGCTTTCAGACTGTCATTGGTGTGTTATCTGGGCATTTTGAACACTTCCTATGGGTTTTGTGGATTTACTTTTTGGGAAGTCTGAAGGAGAGATCTGCTGACCGGAGCTCTAGGAATTGAATGGTGTCCTTCCAGAATTAAAAACTGGGATCAGGACTTCGTGAGTGGAGACCTCCTTCATTTTTTTCATCTTAGTTTGAGATGGGAGTGTTTGTGGATTCTGCTGACTGCTAATTGCCCCTAAATATCATTCTGGGTGGTGAGAGCACCCTGGGCCTGGGGACATTAAACAAAATTTTTTCCCTGTTCTGGATTCTAGAAACTTTCCATGGAGTACTGTGATCATAGGGAAATCTTCCTTTCTGATTGTTTAGGAGGATGCTCCCCTTCCCCTGGTGTGGGTGATTCCTCGGGAATTTTTGGGCCGTTTTAGGAGGAATAATGGGGATTTTGGCCAGAGGGCGGCTCTTCTCTGTGGCTGTTGGTTGGGGGATCTCAGCGGCTGGTGGGTGACTGGGATTTCAGGTTCCCCTCCTGGGGCAGCCTGCTTTTCCGTGGGTCTTACTCCTGTGGGGTTGGGGGTTTTGCATTCTCCTTTTGGGTCTTGCCTCCTGGGTGTGGGATTGCAGCTATGTTGGGCTGTTCTGAGGGAACTCTGAGGTTTGTTGGTGGTGTGGATTTTCCTGGGGTTCCCATGGTGTGTCTGTGGTGGGAATTATTATTGCCATTTCGGGGCCTTAGTTCAGATTACAGCCCTCCGGCCTGATCTTAGCTTAGGTGTCTAGGCCTGGGTCCTGAGGATACAGCTTATTGGAGAAAAGTTGGTTTTCCTAAAGAAACCCTTTCGGTGATCAGATTAAGAGGGGGGTGAGAGCCCCTCTTGCTGCTTGTCCGAATTTCATCTGGAGGATCGTCTGATATTTGGACTAAGAGGGGGTGAGAGCCCCTCTTGTTGTCATCTGGATTCTACATTTCCCTGTGGAAGGATGCCATTTTGCCCTGACACTGACTTTTAGAGACTGTTACGTGATTTATATTTATGACTTGTTTTAGAATTTAACGGAGGGTGAGAGCCTCTGGATTTTTGCTTGTTAATCTTGGTTATTTGGATATTTTTATATTGATTGATTTGATATAATTTTGTTTTTTGTTTATTTTTATATTATTTATTTATTTTTATTTCATTTTGGGTTTTGGGTTTGGTTTTATTGTTGTAATGTGTAGAGGTCCTGCTACCATGGTCCTGCGCTATTCGTCCTCCTCACTCTGTGCCCTCCGCCCTTTCTCCCCTTTGCCATTACAGTTGTCATTTACTAGCACTGTAGAATGCTGGGGATTGTACGGAGGGGGAGGAGGGGTTTTGGGAGGTGCGGACAGTGGAGGCCAAATGAGCGGAGACATTGGATTGAGGTTGTGGAGACCAGAAGACACCCTGGGGCGAAATGGATTCGAGAGTGAAGTTCTCCTTGTCTAGGTCCCATACCCAAGGGTACCTCTACTAGTAATGGTATTGGGCAAGTAGTCTGTTCCACTTCAGTTACCCATCCAATCCGAGCGATGTTGTGTAATGCCAGATCCATTAGGAACAAGACTGCATTTATTGCAGACTTGGTGGAGTCCGTGGATCTGGCTTGCATGACCGAGACCTGGCTGGATGGTAATGCTGGTCCAATTATGGAGGCAACAATTCCAGCCGGGTACTCGGTGTTACACCACCCGAGGTTGGACCACGGGGAAGGGGGGAGGTTGCGGTTTGTTTCAAGACCGAACTGGGACTCACAGGTGTACCAGTTGAGAAGATGGAGTCCTTTGAGTGTACCATTGTGGCAGGTGTGGGATGTAGAATAGTTCTCATCTACCGTCCACCAGGGGATGAGAAACGTTTTCTACAGGAAGTAGCCAATTTCATCATCGACGTGGCATTTGAGTCTCCCAGGCTCCCAGGCTGATGGTCCTGGCTGACTTCAATGCCTGGGTCGATGATGAATATTCACAGTTTGGACAACACTTCCTCCAATTAATGACATCTTTGGGTCTCACACAAGTGGTTTCTTCTGCCACGCATAAGAGTGGTCACTCTCTGGACTTAGTCTTCCTCCTGGGGATTGAGGCTGCTAACATGGGGGTGGAACCCATCAGTTGGTCCGATCATTACACTGTGGCCTTCAGTTTTTGCACCCCCCCTTGTAGACCTACCCCTGTGGAGATGGTTAAGTGCCGCTTTTTACGAGATATTAACTCTGTGGGCCTGATAGCAGCACTTAACCTATCAGAGTTTTCTGAAGTGAGCAATAACCCTGATGCTTTGGTGTTGGCCTATAATAGGGCCATCTCCTCAGCTCTGGATCAAATTGCTCCTGCCTGCATTCGTCTTCTCCCCTTTTGACCTTGGTCTCTATGGTTTGATGAGGCCTCGAGGGAAATGCGGTGACAAGGACGAAGACTAGAGCGTTGTTGGCGGAGTACTGCCCTTGATGCCGACCATCTTAGATTGATGTAACATTATCAATCCTATCATTCCACAATCTCTCGTAAGAAGGCAGAGTTCCTGTCCAGAGAGATTGCGGCTGCTCAGAACCGACCAGCTCAGCTTTTTCGAACTGTTGACAGACTGTGTAACCCAGCCTGTCTCCAGGTTCAGAAAGCCTTTTCACAATTAGAGTGTGATGAGCTTGCTCGCTTCTTTGCAGATAAGGTGGCTGACATTAGGGCAGCACTCTGACCTGCTCCCTCTATTGGAGATGCTTTTGATCGGTGTTTGGTTGCTCCCTCCGGTCTCTCTTGGAGTTCCTTTGACCGGCCTGAGTTCATTGATGTCATGAGGATTATCCATAGTATGCGCCCTATGTGCTGTAGTTTAGATCTGGCCAGACTTCCCTGATAAAGGGTTGTCTTGAGACTATCGGCCCGGTTCTAGCACGGATAGTCTGGTGCTCCTTGGATACAGGTGAGTTTCCTAGCTCCCTGAAGGAGGCGGTGGTGACACCCCTCCTGAAGAAAGCTACCTTGCACCCCGACTGCCATGCTAACTACAGGCCGATCTCTAATCTTCCCTTTGTTGGGAAGATTATTGAGAAAGTGGTGACAGCACAATTGGAGAACCATTTAACCATCCATGACATCTATGAGCCCCTCCAGCTTGGTTTTCAAAACGGGCATAGTACCGAGACAGCGCTGGTTCAGGTGCTCAATGATCTTCTGATGGCTAGAGATCAGAAGAATTGTTCCATTCTCATTCTTCTTGATCTCTCATCAACTTTTGACACTGTGGACCATGGGGTACTTCTCGCATGCCTGGAGTTTATCTGTGGTCTGTCAGGGACAGTCCTCAGTTGGTTTAGATCATTCCTCACTGATAGGACTCAGATAGTGGTGTCTGGATTAAATACTTCCTGCCCACTCTCACTGTCATGTGGGGTACCCCAGGGCTTGGTGTTGTCCCCCATGTTGTTCGCAGTGTATGTGCTGCCCCTCGGAGACATTGTAAGAAGGTATGGGCTGAGGTTTCACTGCTATGCAGATGATACTCAGCTCTATCTGTCTTTTGCACCTGATCAGGATAGAGCTATCTCGGTCATTAATAGCTGTCTCACTGAAATCCAAGGCTGGATGAGTTCAAGCTAGCTAAAGTTGAACTCGGAGAAGACGGAGGTATTAGTTGTGGACCCAGGTCACAGGGTAGAGGGGATGGGAGCAGGTTTATCTTCAGGTATATTTCTGGGAGGTATCCAGCTCCTTACCTCTGAACAGGTGTGGAACCTGGGGGTGATTTTTTACAAAGAACTGACACTGCGTATGCTGGATTCGGCAGTTGTCAAACTTTCCTTTTATCATCTTAGGAACATTGCCAGGATTAAGCACCTTGTTCCCCCAGCTGACCTTCCTACGTTGGTCCACGCTTTTGTGACCTCATGCTTGGATTACTGCAACTCCATTTATCTAGGGCTTCCTGGAGTTGATATCCGCCACTTACAGCTGGTGCAGAACGCAGTGGCCTGATTGATGACGGTTACATCTCATACCTGTCATATCTAGCTGGTACTACGCGATCTGCACTGGCTGCCGATTCAGTGAAGGATCACCTTTAAAGTAGGTCTTTTGACCTACAAAGCCTTACACAGACAGGGTCTAGATTACTTGAAAGAGCTTCTGGTTCCCTACCGCCCTGGGTGATCTCTCCGATCAGCAGACGAGGGGTTGCTAAAGATCCTGAGGGTTTCTTTAAAGTCATCAGATGCTTGTACTTTTATGTTTGTTGCTCCGACCCTCTGGAATTCTCTATCCCATCTGCTTCATCAGTGTGCGACCGTGGAGGAGTTTAAAAAGGCCCTCAAGTCCTATATATGGTCAAAGATTAATTTTAATTAATTTATTGTGATGAAGCTCAGATTTAGTATAGTATAAATTATTTATAGACCTGTGTTTATTATTTATTGTTTATTGTTTTAAATTATTGTAATGCTCCTTGGTTTAAGAAAGGTGCCATATAAATAAAGTTTCATTTCATTTCATTTCAAAATGTTTTTGCACACAAAGTGCACAGTGGGATCAGCCTCACAATTCAGTGTGGGACCCTTTGTGCTAATTGTTCCTCTTTAATTAAAGATAATTTAACCTTGCTCAGACTTTTTCAGCCCTTTCTATAAATTACAGCGATCTGTGGTATTAAGAATTATGAAACATGCTTTAGGGATGTAAAGACATAAAGCCCAAGGCTGAGTGACTTTACCACCCTGGGAAGTGTACAGAGATGCTGTTCCATTTAGAAAAGGGCATTTTAAGGTTGTAGTTTAATAAAATATACAGCAATATGTTTGACTAGATGCAACCAATGAAGTAATTTTATTTCAAAGGAACAGAATGTATTAAAGAGTCCACTGTAGCAGGACTACAACTGATTTTGATTGTTGACTACTGTTGATTGCAAGCTAGAACCTAGCTGTGTGTGGTTGGCTGTATGCAGAAGGCTTCGATTAAGAGACAGCAAGAAGAAGAAGAAAGAGAAAGGGGGAGAAATAGAAAGAAAGATGGTGGGGGACTCTGCCCAAGATGTTGATTTAAGAGCTAAATCTTGGGCATTTAAGCTGCAGTTCTATGCAAAGTGTTCAATCAAGATAAAGAGAGGTGTTCCGATCTGTAATTTAATTGTAAAAATATTACAGATTTCTAGATACTCTATCGTCATTTTGTAAGACAAATGTAACCTGTTGTTATGTTGTTTCTGACATAGCTACTGTAAGTCTTTATCTTGATAGTAGATATGTCATCAACAAAAATAATACCATTTATCTTGCAAAATGTATTCTCACTGGTGTGGTATAACTAGAGGACGTGGCATGGTCTGACACAAAATATGCAGTTTGTTTAAGCTTAAGGGGAGAACCATGACTCATGAGTTGCAGAGCCACGAATGAGTTATAAAGTCCTGCCCCCTCAAGTGAAGATAAACTATGTATTTTGAGTCAGATCACTGTGTACTGTGTAAGCCTGATCGAGGCAATCCAAAGAAGGCCTGCAAAAATAATTTATGGACAGCAGAGAAAGGCATACAAGGGCAGATTAAAAGCCCTCTGCATGTACTTGCTAGAGGAGAGGAGGGGGAGGGGAGAATAGACATGATTGAAACCTTCAAGTACCTAAAGGGTATTAAAAAGGTTAATATGTGGGACTGCTTTAGTCTTAGTTGGAACAGGACCTCAACTGGCACTGCTATAAGCTGGCAGGAGGAAGGTTTAAGAGGCAGGTCAGGAGGCACTTCTTCATTGAATGAGTGGAGACAGGGTGGAATAAGATCCCAGAAAAGGTTATCCCCCTAAAGAGAGTGGATGGATTCAGGATGTGATGGGACAGGGTGAAAGGGAAGGTCAGGGTCAAGGGGAAGGGGGCAAGAAAGGGGCGGGGCAACAGGTTTGATGGTGGGGCTCTCTGACTGGTTTGGTACTTTTAATTTTTGCTTGCGCGCATGCGCAAGAAACATGTTGTGCCAGCTTAGGAGAGAAGCAGGTTGTGGAGGTGCTGCATTGTTGCGGCCAATGCTGCCACTGCTTTTGTGGGCTTGGCTGTGTGTCAATGATGCAAGTCCATGCTGGTGGTGACACTAGTTCACTAGTGTGCCATCAACTTGAAATGATTTGGCCGTCACAATCAGAGAGCGCCATATCATTGCAACATCAGCCTCTCGTTCCATCCTGAATAGTTTGCATGCAGATGAGAAGCTGACACTGAGATGCCAGGGCAGTCACTGTTTGTTGTGGCAAATGGTTGTGATCCATGGCTGGATTATTTATTTTTCTAATTTCTTTCCCCCACCCTGCTGTGTGACTGCGTCATGGCTGTTGACTAGCCGAATTGCTTCCCAAAAAAAGCACCACAGAGGTTCCCAACCTGACCCCCTCCCTCAGCGAGCAAGCTTCTCAGCTCTGGTTCCACCTCTGCAGACCACACACCAATCATGAATGTGTGAGAGGTCCTCTGGAGTCCAGAGTTGTTACTAAGTACTGAGGAGTGGGAATCAGTGTGGCAGACTGGCAGTGTGTGCGTGGCTGCATTGTGTCAGGCCATGCAGTGAGGAGTCGACAGACTCGACAAGGAGAAGACATCAGGACAAGGAGCAGGATGAGACCGAGAGAGTGGAGAGAGCTGTTTGGACGTTCATGATAAACTCAGCTGCAGAGTCAAGCCATACAAAAGTGGGGGTACTGGACTTCAGGAGGGATGACTTTGGCAAGATGGGAGAGTGCCTTAGAAAAGCACTATCAGACAGGCAAGAAAAAGTGGTGGAGCAACAATGGGGAAACATCAGAACTGCCATCACAGAGGCAACAAGCCTTTGTGTGAAGCAAATAAACAAATCAAAATGAAAGAAAAAGCCACTATGGTTCTCAAACGAGGTGGCAGGAAGGTTAGGGAGAAAAATATAGCATTTTGGAAATATAAGGAAACACAGAAGGAGCAGGACAGATAACTATACCAGTTAATACAGAAGGAAGCAGGGGAGAGTATCAGAAGAGCAAAGGCCCAGACTGAGGAAAAGATAGCCAACTCAGTTAAGAAGGGGGATAAAACCTTTATTAGGTACATTAGGGAGCGTAGAAAGACAAAGGGAGGGATAGTGAGACTGAATAGAATGGATGGTGGGTGGGCACAGTGGAACAGTGAAAAAGCAGGGATACTGAACGAATACTTCTGCTCAGTATTCACAAAAGATGAGGAAGGGGAATTACCTAATCCAATTAACAGAAGCACTCAGGATAGGGGGGTCGATCCCAGTCCTTTCACAGAAGAAAGGGTTCTGAAAGAACTCCTAAAACTTAAGGTGGACAAAGCAATGGGGCCTGATGGAATTCATCCCAGAATTCTAAAAGAATTAAGGGGAGAACTAGTGGCATCATTGACTACCCTTTTTAACAAATCATGGGAGGATGGTGTGGTACCTGAGGACTGGAGGAGGGTGGATATGATTCCCCTTCACAAAAGTGGGAGCAAGACAGAGAAAGGAAACTACAGACCTGTCAGTTTGACCTCTGTGGTAGGGAAAATGATGGAATCACTTCTGAAGGAAAGAATTGTTGAGTACCTAGAGGCCAGTGGGGCAGAGGACCCAAGGCAGCATGGGTTCACAGTGGGAAGGTCATGTCAGACGAATCTAATCAATTTGTTTGACTGGGTGACCAAAGTAATAGACCAGGTAGGGGCTGTGGACATGGCCTACCTAGACTTTAGCAAGGCATTTGAAACAGTCCCACACAAAAGATTAATAAACAAATTAGCCAGCCTGGGAGTGGGTCCCAGGGTGGTAGCCTGGGTAAAACATTGGCTGGACAACAGGACACAGAAGGAGTCCACTCTGAAGAAAGGGGGTTACTAGTGGGGTACCACAGGGTTCAGTACTGGGTCCAGTCCTTTTTAATGTCTTTATAATTGGCATTGCAGAGGGACTGGAAGGAAAAGTATGCTTCTTTGTACATGACACAAAGATCTGCAACAGGGTTGTTACACAAGGAGGCATGGAAAGGGTGAGAAGGGACTTGGCAAGGTTGGAGGAATGGTCAAAAGTACGGCAGCTTAGATTCAATGCAAAGAAGTGCAAAATAATGCACCTGGGAAACAAAACTCCAAGGGACAAGTGTACAATGGAGGGAAGAGTAGTAATAAAAAAAAAAAATGGAAAGGGACCTGGGGGCAATCATATCAGATGACCTTAAGGTTGGCAAGCAATGTCAGAAGGCAGTAGGGAGGGCTGGGGGGATACTGGGATGTATAAGGAGAGGCATCACCAGCAGAAAATAGTAAGTTATTATCCCTCTGTACAGACAGTTGGTGAAACCCCATCTGGAGTACTGCATCCAGTTCTGGAGACCCTATCTCAGCAAGTACATAGACAGGATGGAGGCAGTCCAGAGGAGGGCAACTAAAATGGTGCAGGGTCTGCAAGAAAAGCCATATGAGGAGAGACTAAAGGAGCTAATATGTATAGCCTTAAGGAAAGAAGGGAGAGGGGGGACATGATAGAAACTTTTAAGTACCTCAGTGGAATCAACAAAGTCCAAGAGGGTAGTATCTTTCAGAAAAAGAGATGTACAATAACAAGGGGGACACAAGTTGAAGGTAGAGGGTAGATGGCTCAGGGGCAATGTGAGGAAGTATTTTTTCAACGAGAGGGTGGTGGATGCATGGAACAGCCTTCCTGAGGAGTTGTGGGATCAAAAACTGTGAGAGAATTCAAGAATGCATGGGACAGACATAAGGCAATTCTTGTGGGGGGGGTAGGAAGAATTAGGCTGTTGGTTAACTAGGATCTGCAGCTTATCCAGTAGGTAGGGAAATGGGCAGACTAGGTGGGCCAAGCGGTCCTTATCTGCTGTCAAAATCTATGTTTCTATGTTTTGCTCATCGTCGACGGTCTTAATCATCGTCGGTGGAGGTGGTCGGTCCATGACATCCCTCCGTCTCTCGACTGAGAAAAGAAGCAAAAAAAATAAGTAAGCTGTGAGAGAGACTGGAGCGGGCCACCAGCCGTGGACTCAGATTGGTTTCATTTAAATGGCAAGCAGCCCCTTGCTTCACCTGTTGCTTTGCCACTGCAGTGTTTAGTGTTTGAGAATGCGGAGGATTCCTACAGTGCCACTGGGCCTGGTGGTCCATCCAAGACCCGAGTCGTCGTTGTACCGCTACCGCCTGCGACATGATCATGATCTTGAGGGCTGTCGAGGTCGATGGTCGACCATCTCAAACAGTCCATCATCAGGACTAGGAGTCCAAGGCAACATCAATCTCAGCCAGGCCAGGGCAACCAAGGAGCAAAGCATAGGAGGAGACGAGGTATGTTGTTTTCTTAAAGAACTAAAGTACTATGATCATGGCATTGGTCATTGGTGCACAGCACAGAGAAAATAAATAAAAAATAGAAAAGTACAATGGGGCATAAAACAGTGTTCATATTAGCTGTCAGAAAGACAAGGCATGTCAGAATCAGTGGCTGGCTGGATAACCTACTAGCAGGGCAGGGGTGATAAAGGGAAGGGAACAAAATGATCTGTATGCTAAAAAAGGTTAAGCAAGCCTACTATCACAACAAGCTTGTTCCCTTGGTAAAATCTTTCTTTCTTCCTTCCTTCCTTCCTAATCTTTCCCCTCTCTCTCTTTCCCTCTTTCATTCTTTTCTTTTTGTTTCTTATTTCAAAAGTTTTACAAGGAGGCACGCTGAGCTGCTAACAGCTCATTTCCAGATGTGTTCTGGGGGGGAGGGTATGGGGGCCTGGGAAATAGTTCAGGAGGAGAAGAAATAATATTATGAGCATCACAAAAGTAGAAGTCATATACGGCTATATGGAATATTGAAGGAGTGTAATCACACAAACTGCATGGCAAAGCAGTGCAACCGGCTCAGGCAGTAGATACAAATTGAGTTTTTTTATTTCACTTTCTGATTCTGAGGTTTTATTAGAAAAACAAAGTCAAAGGGATGCAGGAAATCAGCTCACCCATGATAAGCACCGTTGATAGCCTTCTAGCAACTAAACAAAAACTAGGCTGTCAAAAACAGAAAAAACATGGTGTAACCCATCAACAACATGTGTCAACCCCCCACCTCCATCATCATAGCATCAGGACATAGTAACGGAGATCAGGCAGGGAGCACTACACATGCAGGTATAGCTGGGGGATGAGGGGAGCAAAATGGCCAGGGCAATACTAGTGTGTGTGTGTGTGTGTGTGTGTGTGTGTGTGTGTGTGTGTGTGTGTGTGTGTGTGTGAAGAAGTAGGGGGCCATGAACATACAGCTGCAGGTGGGAGTAGCAAAGTAATGAAAAAAGGAAGACTTAAAGGGAAACATCGGAAAACCTAGAGAGTGCAGCAGCTGCTGCAGAAATGCCTGATTAGGGCTTGCAGCAATAAATGGATTTTTTTTATTACCTGTTACATTTCTGTCTTTACTTTTAAAGAACTGTGCCATCTGTAATGTCTGTCGAGCTGTCTGCAGCCATCTCATGCACCCCAGGTGGCTTCTGGGGTGTGGGTTATACATATACTCTGCCATTAGTTGGTGGCCCTCATTAGCATAACCCGCATGACAGAGCCCACCGGTGGTGCACAAGATGGCTGTGAGCGACTCTGAAGACATTACGTATGACATGATTCTTTAAAAGAAAAAAACAGGAATGTAGCAGGTATTAAAAAATTCCATTTATTGATACAAGCCCTAATTGGGTCAGGTGTTTCTGCAGCAGCTGTTACACTCCCTAGGTTTTCTGCTGTTTCACTTTAAATGAGAAAGCAGGAAAGGCAGAGCAGATGGACAGGGGAAGGGAGGACCAGAGTCTAGAAAAGTGACATGAGAAACCAGATTATCAACAGTAGATTTCCTAGAAGAAATAGAGAAGGAATGGGAAATGTTACTGCGGGGGGGAGCAATAAAGATGTAAGGTAAGAGGGAAGGAAACCAAACCAGAATTTGGATATAAAGGAGGCTCAGTGGGAAAGGTGCCTGGCATCAATAATAATAAATAATAATAACATTTGTTTATAAAGCACAGTTCAACATGTATCAGAGTGCTGTACAAAGTTAAAACATAAATAGAAACATAAATAGTACAATAAAATATCTGAAATAAGTCAGTAAAATTAAGTTACAGATTAAATACACTAGTCTCCAAAAGCACAGCTAAATAAAATTTTTAAGGCCATCTTGAAGCTCTGCAGGGTCAGGCAGTCTCTAATCAAGAGAGGGGAGTGAAAGGGTAGAGTAAAGGGAGCAGTGGTAGATAGGAAGGGGACAGTCTAATGCAAAATGACAAACAGAGGGAAATAGGGGGTCTAGTCTGACAATTGAGGATTTGGGAGCACCACCATAGATTATATCACCATAGTCAAAAATAGAGAGACTCATCAAAGAGTATTGGTCTTAATTTTTATGTTTTCTTGCTTGCATGCGCAAGAAACATTATGTGGCAGCTTAGGAGAGAAGCAGGTTTTGGAGGTGCGGCATTGTACAATGCCGCCACTGCTTTTTTTTGGGCTTGTCTCTGTGGCACCAATGAATAAGCATGCTGTCTATGACAGCAGCTCAGAAGCGTGCCACCAAGCTGAAAGAAATTTGCTGCTGAGGGAGCGCCCTGTCGTTGCAGTGCATAGCCACCGATATGCCACAGCGTGCAGCAGACCAGTGGGCGGGGGTAGCAGGATCCGAGAGCGGAGCCAGCCTTTTTGCCAAGCAGGACTATAGGATTCTAGAAAGAAGCAGCAGCATCCAAGGGGCGCTCACACAAAGAATCACTCTCATGAATAAATAGTTACTTTACTGAGTGCCAGCACATAAAATACAGTCCCAACTCCCGTTGCCATTTCCAGCTATGCTGCTGCCACCACCCCCCCCCCCGCTGCTTTCGGCTCCTCCTCACCTCTAGCTCCTCAACCCCCCGTCTATCTGTCTGGCATGTGGTCTGTCCCCTCCCCACCCACCCAGCAGTGAAACATGATTGGCCAGTTGACCATAATTTAAAAAATGAGCGGTTATCAGTCCTCATCCTCATTGTGATCTGCATGCACCAATGCCGGGCTGAACAGAAAACTAAAGCAACAAGGACAGACTGCCTAGCCATGCTCATTGGGTTTAAGTCTGCCTTCAGTTCTGACCTTGGTTCCAATACTGTTTTGACATGCAGAGACACAGTAGAGATGTGGAGTGTGAGGAGGATGAGCTGGGGCTGCTACTGCAGGTAGTTTGAGTAACCGTGCTGAAAGTGAACGTGCCAGCGGGTGCTCTACTCTCAGCCCGTATGGAGTTCAGGCTGTGGCCTGCTCCATGTAGGTGGGAGATAGGGGGACAGGAGCTTGTAGGGAGGTGAAGGAGGCCAGTGTAACAATGCCTCCCCCACCTACCCGAGCCTCCGCTGAGGTAGCAAATGCAGTTTCCTCGAGGAGCCTGGAAGCAACAGCAGCATTAGGAGGCTGTCAATTAGCAAGCCACTTTTGTGGCTGTTACAAAATGCTCATAATCATGAGCGGAAGGCAGTGGTAACTGCAACAGAGCTGAGCTGTGGCTTTTGAGTAACTGGGGGCTTGGATTGGGGGCATTTGGTCCTGGTCCAGGGGCGAGTGCTGGCTAACTAGCCCCATGGGGGGGGTGTTGATACTGGTCTGGGGCGATTGCCGCCAACTAAAGCCACGTGTGCTAAACTGAAGCTCGACTGGGCTTCATTAACATATATAATACCTGCAGGAGGCATGGCACTCCATAAAGGAGGGAACAAAAGAAGCTGCACCAAAAGGCCCCTACCGGGCAATTGCAGCCATGGTGCCACTCAGATAAGGAGATTTCATCAGCTGCAATTTCAACTGTCTTTAAGGCAGTCTCGTGCTCTTCTCATGGGTCGGGTAGGTGTACCAACATGCTTCTATCCTGCCCTCCTCTGTTTCCAGACAAGTCCTCCCATACTTCCTCCCCCCTCTACACAGAGCAGGCCACAGCCTGAGCTCCATACGGGCTGGGAGTAAAATGCCTGCCTAGCATTTCATGTGGTCAGCAACAGCTTGCACTATCTGCAGATGCAGCCTCTGCGCTTTCTTTCTGTCTCTCACTCTGCAACTCCCTACCTGCCCAAAGCCAGATACCAGCCACTAGATCCCAGAGAAATGATTTTATCATGTATGCTACACTAGGGAAAGCAATCTGTTAACCCACCAGTGATATTACTTAAATTATGGCAGAACCCGACCTGGGGGACTGAGGTACCATTGCCCATAAATGCTGCGGGGAGGTCAATGTAGCACCATTTCTTGCAGTCTTGTGGACTCATTTTTTCTCATAGGGGCTGTTACTATCACTGGGGTTGAGAGGAAGGCAACTGTAGCTCTGCGGTATCGTGGAACCAGCAAACTGAGATTGGGGTTTGCATCAGTGAGTCATGGCTGTGTGTGTGTGTGTGTGTGTGTGTGTGGGGTGGGGTAGACGTTAGTGTGGTACTGTAACAACTATCTGTGTGCCATGGGCAGGGGTGGAGAAATATTTTTTTTTCTGAACATAACAAGGTAATTTGCATTTGAATGTGATGCTCAAAGAACAAGCAGTGTTCACTTAGAACGGCAGGCAGGTTTCAGTTGAGTTAGTAGGGGTAGAGGGTCAGATCCAGATGGCGCATAGAATACTTATCTGCTTGTGGTGGACTGATCCTGCTGGTATGGGGTACTGATCCTGTTTGGTGCTTACTGATCTTGCTGGTGGGCTGATAATGGTTGGAGTAACCAACACTGTGTGTATGCATGTTTCAGTGTGTTTGGGGGGAAGGGGGTGTTGGAAACCTGGAGTAGCCTTTGATAAAACACTGACCCCAGAGTTCCAGGAGTGGACTGTTGTTGGGCTATTTGTACAATCTTTTTTTTTTTTTGTCAGCAGCTCCCTTGTAGCTCCGCTTCCGCCAGCCCTCGGCCCCCTCTTCACATCCCAGGACTTACCTTCCTTGTACCCTGAGACCCCCGGACTGCCCCCCCAGGGTAGGACCACTGCACCAGTATGATCTTCCACAGCAACGGGACAAAAGTGCCAGCAGAAGAGTCCACCAGCATTGCCTCCTGGACTTGCCCCCAAGGTGGGGCATGGCGTTAACTGGCCATAGTGGACTACGGGATAAGTCGGGTCCCTTGGAAGTGTCATGGTGTGCGATCGGACCAGGGTGAGCAGGTGTCATAGATGGAAGTTGCTGTTTTCTGGTTATCTTTTTTCTGGTGCGGGGACATGCAATGATGTCCTGAGTCCGCCATGCCCACACAAGTAACGGCGCTGGCAAGGAGTTACCCCTGCCTCCACCAGGGATCCATGTTGTGCCAGACACTCTACCCCCCTCTTTCCTGGAGAAAGAGAACATTCCCTAGGATGCTCAGTCCTTCTCCCTCCATCTGGCCCTCCCACTTCCCAGGTCCATTCCTAAACCCAGGCTGTCGGCGTCGCAGTTGGACGCTCTGCGCCAGTGGGCAGGCCCTTGGTTGTATTATCATAAGAACAAGGGTAACCAGTGTGGTAGATCCGAGAGGGGTGGTGGATGTAGCCTACCTGGATTTCAGCAAGGCCTTCAACATCATCCCATGCAGGAGATTTATAAAAAAATTGGGGAGCCTGAGAGTGGGTCCTACTGTGGTAAAGTGGGTTGGGAACTGGCTAAGGGGCAGTACTCAGAGGGTGGTGGTAAATGGCATGAAATCTGAGGAGAGGGAGGTTACCAGCAGGGTGTCACAGGGGCCGATGCTGGGACCAGTCCTATTCAATGTCTTCATTAGTGATATTGCAGAGCATCTGGAGGGAAAGGTGTGTCTCTTTGCAGATGATGCCAAGATCTGCAACAGAGTGGACACACTGGAGGGGGTGGGAAGAATGCGAAAGGACCTATAAGAGGAGTGGTTGGGTATCTGGCAGTTGAGTTTCAATTCTAAATAGTGCAATATCATGCACTTGGGTCACAGGAATCCAAGGGAGGAGTACAGGATGGGTGGGGAAATTCTGGCTGCCACAATTCAGGAGAGAGATGTAGGGGTTATCATATCTGATGACCTGCAGGTGACCAAACAGTGTGAAAAAAGCAATGGTGAGAGCAAACAGAATGTTGGGGACATAACATGCAGGAGAAAAGAGGTGGTGGTGCCACTGTACAGATCACCGGTGAGGTCTCAACTGAGTACTGTGTCCAGTTCTGGAGATCACATCTCCAGAAGGATATTGACAAAATAGAGGCAGTCCCGAGAATGGCAACGAAGATGGTACAAGGACTACACCAGAAGCCCTACGAGGAAAGACTTAAAAACCCTTAATATCTATTCACTGGAGGAAAGAAGGGAGAGGGGAGATATGATAAGAGACTTTCAAGTACCTTAGGAGAATTAACAGGGTACAGGTGGAAAACATATTTCAGAGAAAACTCTGCACATGAACAAGGGGGCATGATATGAGGCTAAAGGGTGGAAGACTTGGGTAATGTTAGGAAGTACTTTTTCACTGAAAGGGTGGTGGAGCTGTCAAACAGCATTTCAGCAGAAGTGGTGGGTGCTAAAACAATATGTGGGATCAAGAGTGCATGGGATAGACATAGGGGTACCCTGGAGCTGTGCAGAGCAGGAGAGCTGTAGATCAAATAGGATCTGGGACTGCAGCAGTGAGTAGGGAAATAGGCAGACTATGTGGACTGTATGGTCGTTATCTGCCACCAGATTCTATTTTTCTATGTAACATTACAGGTTGCACTCTTAAAACTTGTGGAAACATCAAAAAGTCTAGTACAGACATTGGCCTCCTCACTACCCAGCTACTGAAAGTACTGTAATGTGCTTTATAAGGGCCTCCTTTCTGGTCAAATTCTGTGCTTGCAGCTGGTGCAAAGATGTGACAGTGAGGTTTCTGAGCTGCTTAATGATAGATTAGAATATAGTATAACACCAGCACTGCACCACTTGTACTGGCTTATCAGTCAAGCAGAGGACTGGCTAGAAAGTTCTTGTGTTGGCATTTAAGGAAAGTGGTCCGAGTCCCTCCTACATCCACAAGCTATTCATTTCCCAACCACTTTCGTTAAGATCCCTCATTCAAGGGTTCAGGGGCTGCTCAGTTCCTCTCCCCTACACCACATTAAAATCAATGGGGGACGGGTTTTGTGTGGTGCTGTGATCATTTGGAGTTCCCTTCCTCTGGTGTATTTCTGCAGTGGCGTAGTCAGAATTTCAGAATAGTGGGTTTTCACCAAGGAAATTATTTAGTTCCTGCATGCAGACATAATCAAAGTAAGATTGGAGGGGGTTTCTGGGCACCCATCCCCCCCGGCTATGCCTATGATCTAGTTGAAAGTCATGGGATGCCAGTTTGCTGTACTCCTGACATACATTGTCGCAGTCCAGGGTAGGATTTTGTGTCATTTCACAGTGGATGTACAGTAGCAGTTTATTGGGCAAGTAGTTTTTCAGACTCTCTGGAGAACTTTAAGTGGATTTTCACAATATTTCCTACAGCACATTTTATTTCTTTCTGTATATCACGATCTCATTCTGTATAGCTCTAGCTTCCCATTTTGCCTTAACTGTAACATGTTACCTAAAGCTCCTTTTTTTACTTCGGAGCTTTCCTAAACCACTTTTCCATGCTCTGTCTCTGCATTTGCTACTGTTTTTTTCTCCATAATCACCTATTTTTCTGTTAAACAGGTGTGACAGGATGCTGACTCCATCCCCATCAGATAAGTATTACTCTACGTCTGACCTTTCCTATCCTTCCTATCTACTCCCTAAGAACTACAGATCCTTTGTGGCCCCTTCCTTGTATCTTATTTTACAGGTCCGATGGACATCACCCCAGCAAAACTTCTATCTCTGGATCCTCAGTACCTAGGTAAGAGACCATCAATGCATTACCTACACTTGATGGGTTTACTGTAATAGTGCAGCTGTGCCCATTATAGAGTGCACGTGTGTGTGGGTATGTACGTATTAAAATACTTCTCTTTTTTTGTACCTGACGTGATGGCCATCCTGCTTTGGGTGACTGAGCGAAGAATGGGAATCCAGGTGAGAAATGGTGCTGCTGCACTGTTATGCCTCAGAGGGTGCCAAGGAAGGGGGGAGGTCGTGTCAAACACATCTCACACCTTTTTAAGGGAGGTGGATCAGGTAAAGGTACTGGATGTGGCCTATCTAGTCTTGAGTAAAGTCTTTGACACTGTGCCAAACAGGAGGCTAATAACTAAGGAATAAGACAAAACAAGGTCTGGCTTATGGCATAAGATCTGGGGAAACTAGAGGTGTGTCCTAGGGGGTGGCAGCTTGGTTTCAGTGCCAAAAACAGCAAAGTTATACAATTTGGTACAGAGATGGACATGTATAAGATGGGGGCACTTACTGCCACCAAGTAAGAGAGGAACATTGGGGTAGCCATATCTGATCATAGTCATAGAAATATGATGACAGAAAAGGACCCCAACAGCCCATCGAGTCTGCCCCTTCGTCCCCCCTATACCTTTCCTTTCCACAGGCCCTCCCCTACCCCTCACTTACCAGCCCTATATCTCTGTCCCATGCAGTCTTGAATCCCTCCACCATTTCAACCCCCACCACCTCCTCTGGCAGTTTGTTCCAGGACTCGACCTCCCTATCCATGAAGAATCACCCCCTCACATTGCCTCTGTAACTTCCTTCCTCCAATCTTAGGCTATGCCCTCTAGTTTGAGACCCTCCCTTTTAAATAAGCTCCCCTGCTTCACCTTATTGATCCCCTTCACGTACTTAAAAGTTTCAGTCATGTTCCCCCTCTTCTTTCTGGTCTCCAATGGGTACAGATCCAATTCCCTACACCTCTGCTCATATAGCTTCCCCTGCATACTGTGCACCATCTTGTTTGCCCTTCTCTGAACCCTCTCTATCCCATCTATGTCCTTCCATGTGTGTGGTCTCCAGAGCTGGACCCCATACTCCAGGTGCGGCCTCACCGTGGCTTTGTAAAGAGGCATCAGTACCGCCTTCCTTCTGCTAGTTATACCTCTCTTAGTACATGCCAACATTCCATTTGCCCTCCCCACAGCTTTGCTGCATTGGCTACCTACCTTAAGGCTGTTTGATATTATAATCCCCAGAACCCTCTCCTGCTGTTTTTTTGACCCCCCCAAAAAAAAGATAAGCTGCTCACAGGTTTTTATGCCACGAGTACATCACAGCACACGTTTTGCCATTGAATTTCAGTTGCCAAGTTTCCTTCCACCCCTCCAGGATCTTCAGGTCCATCCTCATGCCTACCTCCCCTCCCCCGGTATAACCACCCTATTGCAGAATCTCGTATCATCTGTAAATAGTCACACCGTTCTCTCCGGCCCATCTGCTACATATCACTGATGTAGATATTAAAAAGGAGGGGTCCCAATACTGACCCATGGGGCACCCCACTCATTACCCCCTCACTCTGGAGTGCACCCCATTTACCACCACTCTCTGGCTTCTGCCCAACAATTAGTTTTCCACCCACCTAGTTATTTTCCATCCTACCCCTAAGCTTTCCAGCTTATTTACTAGCCTTTTGTGAGGGACGGTGTCGAAGGCCTTACTAAAGTCCAGATAGGCTACATCCACTGCTCCTCCCTGGTCAGCCACCTGCGTCACCCAATTGAATAACTCTATCAGGTTCATCTGACATGACTTCCAATTCATGAAGCCATGCTGCCTATAATCCTGCAGGCCGCTGTCCATCAGGTAGTCAACTGCCCTTTCCTTTATTAGTGCCGCTATCACTTTACCCACCATCGAAGTGAGGATGACCAGGTAATAATTCTCTGCCACCTCCTTACTGCCCTCCTTTCGCAGTGGCAGCACATTTGCCCTATATTCCACTTTCCTGCCATTTCTTCCCAAAATATCCTCCTCATTTTGTTAAAGTCTGTCCTCCTGAAATACATAACCCTCGTGTTGGTCGGATTTGAATCCCTCCCTGTCCTTACCCTGAACCTTACAGTCCTGTGATCACTTGTATCTAGACCGTCACCCACCACCACCTCTTCTACACTTTCCCCATTTGTGAAGATCACATCCAGCAGGTTACCTCCCCTAGTGGGATCCCTAACCAGCTGTTGTATGAATACACCCTGTAGCTTCTCTAGGATCCCCCTGCTCCTAACTGATACTACAGCCAGGATCTCCCAGTCCAAATTAGGCAGGTTTAGGTCCCCCACTAGACATGGTATAAAGGCTACAGAAGTTCAGGGAAGACAGGGGGAGACTGAGGTATTGTAGATCACCCTGGAGCCAAGGAATGGAACAGCAATATGCACAGAGGTGATCTACAGTGCACAGGGAGGAAGTAGACAGGAAACTAGTGGAAAACATACACGACATGCAGCTAAAGGTGAAATCCTGCTACTGGGGGATTTCAATATGCCGGACATGGATTGGGCCACCCAGGTGGTTGCCTCAGCCAGAAGGACAGCCATCATAGAATCCCTACAGGAGGTTGGACTCAGGCATCTGGTACATGAGCCAACCAGGGACAATTCAGTTCTGGATCTGGTATGGACCAATAGGAACAGAGTCGAAAAAATACAGGTGGAAGAACAGCTGGGGTTCAGTGACCACCACATGGTGTGGTTCAGCATGGAGACATGGACTCAAATTACACAAGGGCAAGAGTATTAGATTTCAGGAGGGCAGAGTTCATGGAAATAGGTAGTTGTTTACAAGCAGTAGTGGGGAAGGGAGGGGTAATAGATGGGGTTGAAGAACAATGGGAGAAGGTGAAAGGAGCCATAGTGGAGATAACAAACCAATGTGTTAGGATAACAGCCAAAGGAAAAAGAAGGAAATCACTTTGGTTTTCCCAAGAGGTGAGGGACAAAGTCAGGGCTAAAAGGCTGAGTTTCAGGAAATATAAGGGGGAGCCAAAAGGAGAAGGACAGTGAGGTGTACCTTGAATGTCTAAGGGAAGCAGGGAAGGCTGTTAGGAGGCCAAAGGTGCAGACAGAAGAGGGTTTAGCATGATCTGTAAACAAAGGGGATAAGATATTTTATAGGTGCAACAGTGAAAGAAGAAAAATTAGGGGGGGTTGTGAGGCTCAAAGAGAAGAAGGGAGAGTGTAAGGAAGGGGGATCTGGACAAGGCAGAAATACTGAACAAATACTTCTGCTCAGTATTCACTAAGGAGGGTGAGGGTCAAGGACCACAGTCGGGTTGCAAAGGCAATGGAGCAGTAGAAGTGGACACCAGTCCTTTCACGGTGGAGAGAGTTCTGGAAGAACTCACAAAGCTGAAGGTGGATAAAGCCACGGGGCCAGATGGCATCCACCCAAGGGTATTAAAAGAGCTGCGAAGGGAACTAGCAGCGCCTCTGGTGGCCCTGTTCACAGAGTCACTCAACATGGTTGTTGTTCCAGAGAACTAGAGGAGGGCATATGTAGTCCCACTGCACAAAACCGGCAGTAGGGAGGAGGCGGGGAACTACGGGTCAGTCAGCCTCACCTCAGTGGTGGGAAAGATCATGGAGCCACTGCTGAAAGAAAGGATAGTGGCACATATGGAATCCAGAGGAGCTCAGGATCTGAGACAACACAGATTCACAGCAAGAAGGTCATGTCAAATTAATCTATTAGATTTTTTTTTGATTGGGTGACTTGCGAAATAAATCAGGGAGAGTTGGTAGGCATCACCTACTTAGATTTCGGCAAAGCCTTCGACACCATCCCACATAGAAGGCTGATTAACAAGATGGGTAGTCTGGGCATGGGAGACGAGGTGGTGAACTGGGCTAGGAACTGGTTAATATACAGGAGACGGAGGGTGGTGGTGGTAAATGTGGTACAATCTGGGGAGAGGGAGTGACCAGCGGGGTACCACAGGGATCAGTGCTAGGACCAGTCCTGTTCAATGTCTTCATTTTGACATTGCAGAGGGTCTGAAAGGAAAGGTCTGCTTTTTTGCAGATGACACCAAGATCTGCAACAGGGTGAATACTGCAGAAGGGGTGCAGAAAAATTAAGTGGGACCTGGAAAAGCTTGAAAGATGGTCGGAGATTTGGCAGCTGAGGTTAAATGCAAAGAATTGCAAAATAATGCACCTGGGGAGAGCTACAGGTTGCAGGGGGAGGAATTGACTGTCACCAAAGAGGAAAAGGACCTAGGGGTTATCAGGTATGATGACCTTTAGGTATCAAAGCAGTGTACAAAGGCAGCAAGGGGGCCAGTGGCATGCTAGGTTGCATAAGGAGGGGTAATACTAGCAGGAATCGGGAGGTGGTGATGCCATTGTATACAGCATTGCTAAGGCATCACCTGGAGTACTGCACGCAGTTCTGGAGGCCACACCTGCGCAGGAACATAGATAAGGTGGAGACTATCCAGAGAAGGGCAACAAAGATGGTGCAGGGCTTGCACCACAAAACATATGAGGAGAGACTAAGGGACCTCGATATATACTCACTGGAGGAGCAGAGACAGCGGGGAACATGACCGAAACTTTCAAGGACCTCAAAGGCATAAACAAGGTGCAGGTGGGGAACCTTTTCCAATGTAGAAAAAGTACTAGAACAAGGGGGCACAATATGAAATTGCCAGGTGTTTCATACAGGACCACATGGGTGCAGTCTATTGCGCCATGTAGGTGTGCAACCCTGTAGAAGTCCTGCTTTGCTTCTGTCCACTTCGCTGCCATGCTGGGGAATCTTGTGTACTCACCAGTATGTCACAGCCGAGCATTGAGGAACTGAGTGAGGAACCTGTTCGTGGCTGACTGTGTCATGTTGCTGGTGTCCCCCACCGGCATCTGAAAGGTGCCCGTGGCGAGCAGACACATGGCTGCTATGACCTTTGTCTCCACTGTCCTGGCATGGCTTCTGTGTGGGGGTGTCTGCAGCTCTTCATCAAGCAGCTCACAGAGCTGTCTCAGCATTGCCCTGTCTTGTCGGTACTGGCCCAGGATCTCTGTGTCCATCCACTGTTTGAATGTAATGCATGGCCGGTACCATCTATGCTGAGCATACCATCTACGGGCCCTCCATCGGCCATCCTATTGCTACCTCAGTCTCCTCAAATCAGCCATTACCACAGCCATGCGAAATAGAAGGCCTGCCATGGCTCTACTGTCTTCCGCTTTGTTTGGTCTGTGTAGGCCTGCCACATTATGTTTTCCTGACTCCCTCTGTCATGGTGCAGTTCCTGTGTGTGTGGCACTGGGTGGATTGCTGACTTAGGTTTGCCTTTTGTAGTTCTATCTTTACGCAACTCTGCTCACATATTGCACATTGGCATGTTAGCGTGATCCAGTTTAATGTGTGATTGTGTGGCTTATTCATGTACACACACCCATTTTATGCGCAATTCGGCCTCTTACTGTGCTGTGGAGCAGTCATGTTTGTGCGGCACATGGCTGTCTGCTGAATATCTCTCTTCTGTGCATTTTGGGGTTTGTGTCGCGCATCTCTGTCCTGCACCATGCAATTGCTCTCAATATGGGGGAGGGGCATAGGCTACTTGCTTTCTCCTTTAATAATTAAAAAAAAATATTATAAATAAATTGTAGTATGATGTAGTGTGCCATCTCACCTTGGTCTGTAACTTCCTTTTTACCATACAGATAAATTAAGTATTTTATCCACTGACAAATTCTTGATAAAGATAAATCATTTATCTTAATGACAGCATAAATGATAACTGTTACCCTATCATGATAAATGAGGAAGTCATGCTCTTTGCATGACTTTCATTAACTATGAAAGCAAAGGTAAAGTAGATTACAATATGATACAGTGTATAAGGAAGATTACCATTTCAAGCCAGCCCCTTGGCACTGAGGGTTAAGATGCTGGATGCCATATTTCATGCCACACCTGCAACCTCTGTTTGGGAACGAGCATGGGTTGTCAGTGGTCAGCAGGGGAGGGAGAGGATTGAGCATCTGATGGACTGCTCTTATCTCCTGGAGAAGGGAGAATCGGCTGTCTTGTTCCATCACTGCCATCTGCTGGAGGCCAGGTGACAGCACTGGAGTGCCAGCAGCAAGTAGGGCCTACAGCTATGTAGCATGTGTGCACCTCCATGCACATGCACTTACAGTGTTGTAGCATCAGGGAGAAAAAGTGAAGGAAATGGTGATCATGGGCTACATGAAGCCATGCCTGCCTGCTCTCGTCCCACTCTGTCGCCAGCTCACAGATATCCCAATCTGGATTGTGAATTCATGGGTGTGGGGATAACAGCCCTCACCTTCCCAGCATCATCAAGGGGGGGGGGGGAATCCATTGGGGGAATGGGGCTCAGCAGAGATGGAGAGGTAGTAATTGGACCAGGGAGGCAGGGACAGGGCTGTTCTCAGCCACACATGGTGCACCCAGGAGGAAACAGTTTATATGGAAAAAAGATTACGCTTGCATGTTCATCATGATCAGGTACTAGTCATTCTGTAATTCAGTATAATATTCTATATATAAACACGCATTTGTCAATGCCGAATGTTGATTGTGTTGGTCCGTTGAGCTCGCTCACTGCCTCGTGTCACTCACTCATTCTGTTTCTCCTGGTACTGCAGGCTGCTCTTTTGTAGTGGGCTCCTGCCTGCATTGCCACATTTTTCTGCCCACAAAGAAATCTGCAGCTGTCCTGACAGAGCTCCGTTGAGGTGGGTCACTCCTCCTCTCTCACGTGCTCATTCTGTTTCTGCTGGTGCTGCAGGCTGCCCTTTTGTACTGGGCTCCTGCCTCTGTTGGCAGCTTTTTCTGCCTACAAAGAAATTTGCAGCAGTCCTGACACAGGTCTGTTGAGCTAGCTCACCCCCCCCCCCACTCGCTTGTTCCATTTCTGCCAGTGCTGCAGGCTGGCCTTTTGTACTGGGCTACTGCCTGCATTGCTGCCTTTTCTTCTCACAAAGAAATCCGCAGCTGTCCCGACATAGCTCCGTTGAGCTCGCTCACTCCCCCAGTCTCACTCGCTCATTGTGTTTCTCCTGGTGCTGCAGGCTGCCTTTTTGTAGTTGGCTCCTGCCTCTTTTGGCATCTTTTTCTGCCCACAATGAAATCTGCAGCAGTCCCAACAAAGTTCCATTGAGCTCACTCACTCCCCCTCTCTCACTCACTCATTCCGGTTCTGTCAGTGCTGCAGGCTGCCCTTTTGTACTGGGCTCCTGCCTGTGTTGATGCCTTCTTCTGGCAGCAAAGAAATCTGCAACAGTCATGATAGAGCTCCGTTGAGCTCGCTCACTCACTCCCCCTCTCTCATTCATTCATTCTGTTTCTCCCGACGCTGCAGACTGCCATTTTGTACTGGGCCCCTGTGTGCATTGCTGCCTTTTTCTGCCCACAAAGAAATCCGCAGCATTCCCAACAGAGCTCCATTGAGCTCACTCACTCCCCCGCCGTCACTCGCTCATTCTGTCTCCTGCTGCTATAGGCTGCCCTTTTGTACTGTATTCCTACCTGCATTGGCAGCTCTATCTGCCCACAAAGACATCTGCAGCAGTCCCAACACCACTCCGTTGAGGTCGCTCACTCCCCCCCCCCTCTCACTCGCTCATACCATTTCTGCCGGTGCTGCAGGCTGGCCTTTTGTACTGGGTTCCTGCCTGCGTTGCTACCTTTTCCTGCTCACAAAGAAACCCACAGCAGTCACGATAGACCTCTGTTGAACTCGCTCACCCCCCCAACTCGCTCATTCTCTTTCTCCCGGTGCTGCAGGCTGCCCTTTTGTAGTGGGCTCCTGCCTGCATTGGCACCTTTTCCTGCCCACAAAGAAATCCGCAGCTGTCCCGACACAGCTCCGTTGAGGTCGCTCACTCCCTCTGTCTCATTCGCTCATTCTGTTTCTCCTGGCACTGCAGGCTGCCCTTTTGTACTGGGCTCCTGCCTCTGTTGGCATCTTTTTCTGCCCACAAAGAAATCTACAGCAGTCCCAACAGAGCTCCGTTGAGCTCACTCATTCCCCCTCCCTCACTTCCTTGTTCTGTGTCTCCCGTCGCTGCAGGCTGCCCTTTTGTACTGGGCTCCTGTCTGCATTGGCACCTTTTCCTGCCCACAAAGAAATCTGCAGCAGTCCTGACAGAGCTCAGTTGAGATCGATCTCTCCCCCCCTCTCAGTCGCTCGATCCTAATCTGTTCCAAACACTGATTTCCGACAGCGACTGCAGTATTCTGTGTGGGAAGCACGGAAACACATTTCAGCCAGGATGTGGAAAATGACAGCTGTACTGTTCACAAGGAGGTCTGAACAAATGCCAATGTTGAAAATCTGGCTTGAAAATATTGCAATTCACAAAGTTATGAGCGTGCATAGCAACTGCACAACACATGCTAGCAAAGCAGTTATTTTTGGGATTTTTCCCATCAAATTTGCAACATAGGCTTTTTGAGAGCCCACCTCATGAACACTGGCACTGTTGTTTCATTAATCGGTCCTGAAAGGGGATTCCATGCAGTGACCACAAAATCATCTTTTGGGGCCAAATAACGCCATGACAGAGCCAGAATTCATGAGGAGGGGTCCCAAAAACCCCATGTTGAACATTTGGTGCCAAAATTCCAAATAATGCCTGAGATAAGCATTAAAGTTGAGGAAACCCCTATTTATTCCATTATACAGCTTACCAGCATTTCCTCAGTTCGCGGTCAGCTTTGAAGAGTGCAGACGTGTTCCCGATCCACCGAAGATGGTTGCACCGGACTCCGGAGGTAAGTATGGGGTGAGGGGGGTGTGGGAAGGCAGGGAGCACAGTGGGTGGTCGCGGGTTGTGGGAGGGGGACAGGAAGGGACCATTTGCTTTTTCCACGGGGAAAAAAAAACATTGCGGGACTGTTTTTGTTTTTACAGGGGCATGTGGCACGCTGGGGTGGGCTCCCAGCATGCCAACAGAGTCTTTTTGGGGGGGCAGCTGTAGCTGATGGGGATTGGGCACCCCCGTCAGCACAAAGCAAAAGTGGGGGTTACATTTTGCTGATGGGGATTGGGCACCCTGTCAGCACACAACAAAAGCTTGGGTGGGTTACATAATGCTGATGGTGAGTGGGCTTCCCCATCAGCAACATCAACCTTGGGGCACTGAAGCCTATGGGGATTGGGGCCCCCATCGGCAAACAAACACGGTGGGGGGGCACATGTTGCTAAAGGAGATTGGGCACCCCCTCAGCAGGAGGGGGCTTAATATTGTTTGTGAACATGGCGGCAAGCCACCGCCATGATCACAAACAGTATCACTGTAACAAGGTTCCACCCAACAATGACAGGTCACTTCCTCATTGCAGCAAATTGCTTACGCTGCAATGACAAGGTGGCCCCTGATTGCAGCGGCTTAAACCTTACAAGGTGGTGGCATGCTGGCTGAACTAGTATCAGCAGCAGCATGCCACGGCATTGGGGAAAGTGAGCCAGGCCTTTAAAGGCTGTGGGGGCACTGGCCACAACAGTGCTGTGCCTCCACAACCTGCTTCTGGAAAGCTGCCACAATATGTTTCTTGTGCATGCGCACAATCAACATAAAAATAAATCAGGCAGTGTGCGAGTGTAGCAGCCTGTTCATACTTACACTGTACCCCTCATCAGGTAGATTGAGGCATTGAGCTGCTGTGTTGTCTGACAGCACAACACAAATGAGAGCCTGTGGAAAAGAAATAACCAGGCATTAAAACTGATTTCATTCTCTGCTAGTCTGTTGAGACAGAGAGAGAGAGAGAGAGAATTAAATGTGTTTAACTTCTACTGGTCTTTGTTAGGGGAGATACTTCGCAAAGCTATTTGCAAAGCAATAGTGTTAGTCAGCCAGTGAGTATTGTGAATGGGGAACTGGGTGTTACAGGCTGCAAATAAATAAATTGAAAATAATTACTCAAAGTCAGTTTTGTTTTTCTGTTAGCTGCTAGTACTGCAATGCCTTCTTCCCAACCTTCATATGATTTTTTGCACCCATGTGGTCTGCCTGCATAGTGCTTTATTATAATTTATTGCCCTGCTTGGATCACACTCAATACACCCATCGAGTGCTTTACTACCATGTTTGGGAACAAATTTCCCTGTGTTCACAACTACTTGAGGCAGCCATTAGGGATTTATTGCCCTGTTTGTGAAAACATTTCCCTATGTTTTCACTACTTATAGGAACATACCCAGTCAGCACTTTACTGCCCTGTTTTGCAAAAAATGTTCCTGTGTTCCCAACTACTCAACACATGCAGTCATGTTTTATTGATCTATTTGCGAATATATTTCTCAATATTTTCAGCACAACACACAGCCATTAGTGCTTTATTGATCTGTTAGAGAAGAAATTTCCTTGTATTCACAACTACTCAATGCACTCAACAGGAGTTTATTGCCCTGTTTTTGAATCACTTTCCCAACACACTCAGTCAATGCTTTAGTGTTCTGTTTAGGAAGAAATGTCCCTATGTTCACAAGTACTTCACACATCCATTAGTGCTTTATTGACCTGTTTGGGAATTAATTCCCTGTGCTTACAACTACTCAACAAATCCATTAGTGCTTTATTGACCTGTTTGGGAATTAATTCCCTGTGCTTACAACTACTCAACAAATCCATTAGTGCTTTATTGCCCCGTTTGGAAATACATTTCTCTGCATTCACAACTACTTGGTGCACCCATTAGTGCTTTATTTACCTGTTTCAGAAAAAGCCTCTCTGAGTTTTAAATACACACTGTAGCCATTAGTCCCTTATTGACCTATTTGGGAATAAATGTCCTTTTTTATGGCTTAGTGCAGTCACTAGTGCTTTATTGATCTGTTTGGAAATAAATCTCCTGTGTCTTCACTTCTTAAATTACCACACCCAGTAAGTGCTTTACTGACCTGTTTAAGAATATATTTCCCTGTATTCACAACTACTGCGTGCACCCACGGTTTCTTTACTGATCTCTTTGGGAATACATTTTTCTGTGTTTTCGCTACTTAACTCAATGCACCCACTAATACTTTATTGCCCTGTTCAGGAATGCATTTTATAGTGTTTTCATTATTTAACTCAACATACCTAGCAATTAGTTTATTGCCTTGTGTAGAAATAAATTCCCCTTTGTTTGCAGTACTTGATGTATCCAGTATTTGCTACTATAAAAATTTTAATTAGAAACAATCATCATTGCCATCATGGAAAGACAGCAGGAAAATGTTCTGGAACTTTTATACAAAACTGTGCATGGCAAGAAAAAGAGCAGCAGCACTTCCGGTGCAGTCCAGTTAGTGCCATGCAAAAATAAAATTCTTCCTGCTGAAGTACCATGATAGTCAGAATTTTGATTCCACAAAATTTCAGAATGAGTTTTTGCAACTTTTGCAAAATTCTGACTTAGAACAATGGAATGAATGAATGAATGGATGAACTGTGGATTAGTTTATTAAACTGCAGAAAGAAAGTCCACAGAACTGGTCACTTAACTGCAGAATGATTGCATGTATTGTGGAATTGTTGCTGTTGTCGTTGTATGTATTGTGGAACATGTGTACCGTTCCATAATTCAGCCAGATAATTTAATGGAAAGGGATGCAAATTCTCCAAACACATTAAGAGGATTCAGATTTTGCCAAAGTTGGAATTTCAGAAAATGTCTTGAAATTTGCAAAATTTCGCATAATTTCTGGATTTTTTTTTTACTTTATACTTTTTGGGTATTGCAGAATACACAATCAATATGTAAGAACAGGGTTCCAAGACATAGAAAGCTTGTTAGAAAAAAGATTATATACATAGGAGTTGAGTTACTTATCACCCTTTGTTACATCATAGGGAGGTGATTCCAATAAGACATCAATGTATAACATACATTTGTGTACAAAAATAGTATTAAATGGCTATCTGCACCAAGACCATGGACTATAAGCAAGTAAGCTGAAAAGATGATAAGTCCTTGAGCGCAATGCCCTTGAAGTGGCCCAATGGACATGTACATGAAAATATTTTTCAAAAATAACATTGAGACAACTTTTAAATTTGATCCACTGCTGCAATACAAGTATTTAACTTAGCAAGTTGTTCCTACTGAGAACTGCAAACACTAAGTCTTGCTAAACAAATTCAGCAAGATTATAACTATAGTGAGTGTACATTGAGTAGAAGTATATAATGAAATCAAGTTACTGCCTGCAACCCAACGTGGCTGCCTTTATAACAAAATGCTGTGGGCTATCAAGAGAGCTGAAGAATACTTGAAATAAAGTGAATCAACAGAAATACCCTTCCAGTTGATTGTTCCCTCTCAATAAGCAAGCCAACAGTATAATTAGAGACCTTTTACTGTATATCCTCTAGGATTTGTTATAAAACATCACAAAAGTCAGTAAGTAAGAGAGAGAGTAATAGTGATATTACTGTGTGCCCCTGTATCAGGCCCTCTCAGCCTCTGATTTTTCTGCTGCCTGTCGGCTGTCAAAATCTGCTTTAATTTTAGCAGTCTTTTCCCAGCCTCTTGAGGTTCATTAAAATGAAAAGTTTTACCAGCATATGAAATGTGAAGCATTGCTGGGTACAGCAGGGCCTGCACAATTCCTAGTTGCTTCAGCTTGGAGCAGACCACTTCAAAAGATTTCCTGCATTGGCGACTCACATATGAGAGGTCAGGAAAGAAGAATATTCTGGTACTGTCCATTAGTCACAATTAATATCTCTCTCTCTCCTTGGCTGCTGAAAGAATTTCTTCTTTGATATTAGAGCCAGCAGTAACCAACAGAATGGTCTGGGGTATCCCCTCCTGAGCTGGATGGCACTGGGGGGTTATTCTATATGTTTGTAGTAGGCCTTATTCTCAGGTAAATCCAATAGTTGATCTTAAGAGGTTTAACAGAAAGTCCAATAAGTAGGGTCCTTCCTGCTCCTCTGGCACCTCAAGGATATGAACATTTGTCGACACACTTGATCTTCTAGGTGCTCAAACCGAAGACACAGGAGACAATTCTCTGATACCACTCCTGTGGTGGCTGTAACTGCTTTTTCAGTCTGAGTTTTTGATTGTTGAGAGTTGGAAGACACAGATTCAAGCTTAGTTTCCACCATTGTCACTCTGGTTGTAAATCCTTCTACTTTTTTCTCAGTTTCTTTCATGTTGGGCTCTAGGCCTTTTACAACCTTAAGAATGGCCATGTTGGAAGGCTGCCCTTCAGCTCCATGTGGTTGTATGTGCAGTTTTAGGTCTTCCCATTTTACAGCCTTAAGAGTCCAGCATACATTGGAAAAATAACACCTTCCGTAAATCCAGGGTGTGGAGAATGAATCCAGTTGCCAGAAGTCACCTCAAAGTTGCTTAAAGTTGGCAAAACTTGATAAAATTAGGTTGCAGCAGTTGGGAGCTCCCCTGAAAGACGTCTATTGCTGTTGGCTACTAGCCACTCCCCATAATTTCTGGAAATTTGCAATTTGCAATTTCCAGCCTAAATCCGGTGAACAGTGACAACAGTCGAAGATTCATGACATTGCAGTATTAAGTTGTCATGGTACTCAGAGGATTAGCACAAGGGCCATGACAGTGAAGCAGCAAAGTTTAATAAGCAGAGATATGGATGATAAGGAGGAGGAGAAGGAAAAGGAGGAGGCCGACATGGAGATTGTGACAGAGGATGAAATCAGTAGAACAGATCCTGACTTTGTAATAGACAAAGCAGCAATCCATCTGCCAAGTAGCAGTAGTTTTGGGGAGTGTGATGAAGAGGAGGAATCCAAAACCAAAAACAGAACAAAAAAGACTAATAGGAAGGATGGTGCTGGAAACAAAAAAATGATAATGGGTTAAAAGGAGGCATGCATACATGCAGTGGAAAACAGAGGAGAGAAGAAGGACAGGGCTCCAGAGCAGTAGAAACAGAAGCAGTGCAGACAGTCAGAGAGGCTGTGCATCAAGAAGGCATACAGGTGGAACTGGAAAAAGAATAAGAGATACTGGCAGTGAACTTCCAGTGAAATCACCAAAGTGGATGGTTGGGTGAATGTGGAGCTCTGCATTCGGGGCAACAATAAACCTCCTTAAAACTCCACTTTAATCAAAAATATTCACAGCTATGGGAGGTATGATACAAACAAAAGAGATGATGATGACAGGCTCACAGAAAATGGGATGGGGAATAAAGGATCGAGCAGGATATATCACATCAGGCTCAGACAGTAAGGCCTTGCTTGCTTCTGATCAGTCCCACTTGAAATGCGACTCACCTGCAAAATCATTTAAAGGAGCTAAAACGGAACAAATTGGACCATATACTCCAGGAAATACATTTATTTCAAGTGAAGATGTCCCACAAATTTGATGCTTTAGCCCTAAAATTTATGGGCATAGAACATAGGGCAGACGATGCCAACAAGAAAATTACAGCGAACAACATTCAGATCACCATTCTCAAACAAACCATTGTGCATTTTGTAAAAGCAAACCAGAAGCTCCAGGACGAACTTGAAGATCAAGAAAGCTGACCTCAGAGAAACAATCTCCATATCTATGGCATACCAGAGGGGGCCAAAAGATGCAGCTCATTCCCTTTCTCCAGCAATTCTTAAAACAAGCACTCACTCTACCACCTGACATGGAGCTTGATATTTAGGGGGCACATAGAGCTCTATGAACTGAACCTGAAGACCTGTCTGCAAGGCCTCATTCCATCATTCTGTATTTTTTTTACATTTGCAGTTCAAGAAATGTTACAAAATTAATGGCAGCATAAATCAGTAAAATGTGAAACAAATACTGTATATGTAGTCAGTATTTATCCTTCTGGCATCATGGAGCAGACACAAAGCATACTGTACATTCCCTTGTTACAAAATCCTGCAGGCAGATCAACTTAAATTCTGCACACCCTATCCCTCCTAATTTGGAGTACAATTCCAGGGGGGACAGAGGGCATTCAACACAGCAGAGGAGGCAGCAACAGAGATCCAGTAGAGAGTACTTCAGCTGCAGGAGATGCCTATTGCAGCCAGCATGCCACTTCCATGTCAACTGCTATGAGTCCCTAAATGGAAATTTGCCCAAGATGGGAAGGAAGTAGCATATGTAGCTTACATTTCAGTAGGTCATTGTCTGGTTAAATGCAGATGCCACCACAGTGGAAAGTTTTGGTAATCAAGCAACATCAAGTACCTCCTCTTGACTCTCTTTCATCTAGAACTGCTTAACTTGGTACAGACTTGAAGTGAGACTTACTTTAACTGAACTGTGGTCAGCAACTGCTACTTAACATGGGTTTTTCAACAAAGCAACCAGGGTGGCTGAATTGTGAGCCCCACTTGCCTGGCTTGGAGTGGGGGGGTCTCATCATGCAGCTGTAGTCTAATCCACATGATAATTTGATTTTATTCATCATGGCATCCCATACTATTATCTTGGGCAAATTGCAGTGGAATCTTCCTCTGCCACCCCTCACTAATTTAGCAATCCAGGACATTTCCCATGCATGCCTAATCTTTCTCTAGCATGTAGCTTTGTGGGATTGGTGACTAGGTGTCAGAGGGGAGAGTAAATCTCATGTGCTTCCACTCAGAGGAAACCACACAGCCCTCATCACTTGATAAACTATAGCAATGATGTGCACCTACAGCAACATGGCTATAACAGGGCTTTGGTGGATAGCACTGTTTATGGTATGGTGTCAACAGAGCTGCTGGGGGGGCAGTCTGAAGACCGCATAATTTGAATTGAGAGATTCGAGAAATGGGTGTGTGTGTGGGTGGGATCTTCTGGTACCCATGCCCATGTGGTTCACCAATTGTGGTGGCTCAGGAAAGACACAGCAAAGCACTCTATAGACTCCTTACAGTGCTATAGTAATACTGTGCAACCTGATGGAGTGAATATACATTAGGCACAAAACTGGGTCACTATTACCACTCTGACCCTTCTTTGACAGATAGTGCTAATTACAGATCTTCTCTTAATACAGCTCCAGTACTTGACCAAATTAGCTGCCTTGAGTAGAGGAAGTACCATGATGGGTATGACAAAGTGATTATTTCCCTATTTAGGGATCTTATTCAGGGTCCTTGTAGTATCCTGGCTTTTCAGCACCACCCTGGGACATTTATAGGTGCTTATTTCCTATAGGGAGTATTTCTCCTATCAGAGAGGCTTGCAGGGACTCTTCCCAGTAATATTCATCTCTCTCTTGAGGATATTCTGTAAATTGTCAGAGGGATTACCCCATCAATGAGTATACTTCACAATGGAAAGTGAGAGGAGGAGGCAGCGCCCATGCTTGAGTTCCATCATGATGGCTGAGTGAGTACATGTGGTGGTAATGTCTCTGGCCCGAACCAATGCGTCTTTGTGGTAATGGCTTAAGCAGCTCAGCTTTAGCACTCCGCTGGTAACTTTTCTCTTCACCTTGTCAGCTTGCTTACCTCTCGTTCTTTTGTCATGCCAATTGCTTTGTCCTTGTGGAACTTTGAGTATGCCTTTGGGGACTGACTCTAGCTTGCAAGACTCAGATATCTCCTCGGAGCACCATAAGAAGAAGAAAAGCCAAATGAGAGGTGGTAGCAACATTACAAGTACAAGTACCACGGCAGTGAATTTGTCCAACAGTTGCAGAACCCAGCTTCAACAACAAAAATTAAGCACTTTCCTGGGACCTAACACAATTTGTTCTGGCAAATCCCTCTCCCCCCTCCCACAATTGCCAATGCTCCCCCACGTCTCGGTGGAATCAGCTCCCAGCACTTTTTTTGAAGCTGGAGGAAATAAGACCAACACTACGGCATCAAGTGAATCCTCCACTTCCCCACTAGTACTGTATATATCTCCTCAGTGTACAGCTCAAGCTGCAGAAATGTCAGTACCCTGAGTCAGAAGAGATTAGTTACACCATGGCAGATGAAGAGAATAATGAAGTTATTTGTTCAAATGTCTTGTCTGCATGGAACAGGACTGAACTGTTATCAGGAGGTAATTCTCTACCCTTAAATGGTTCTTTGCTCGATAATGCTAATTTTTCTAAGACTGTAAATGATGTTACAACTTTGGCCACGCCAGTCCAGGGTGTTGGTATTTTACATATGCCTGTTGTGGATAATAGTGACCAAAGAATCTCAGCAGGACTCACTAGCAATAACACTCACAGTTTCATGCTTGTGACTACCAGAGGGAGTATCTAAGGAGGGGGCACTGAAGGGCATGATATTGTAAAAATGGCTGATATGATACACTTTCAGTCTGAAATTATGAATGAGATAAAATCAGGGTTTGCTGCTATAACCTCTGTATTAACAGACTTATCATCTATATTGACCTCTATACAAAATCAAATAGGGGGCTCTTACACTCAGGGTTGCTGAAGCAGAGACCAGAATCAGCACACTAGAAGACAACATTTCTCCTGCTTTAGAAAAGCAAGCATTTTTGGAGAAAGAACTTGGTGAACTAAGGGCCAAAATCACAGACCTAGAAGACCGTTCTAGATGCTGTAACCTAAAACTTATTGGAGTTCCTGAGGGGGTGGAGGGACAAGGAGATCTACTCCCCTTTTTTTGAAAAACTGGTGACTGTGGCTCTCAATAGAAAATATCCAGAGGAACATATCAATTTGGTTAGGGCCCACTGAGGTCCTAAATCAAATGCATAAAATAACCGTAACACTCCGTAGCCCATTTTCATTAAACCGCACAATTATAAGGAGAGAGAAACAATTCTATGGTGTGCCAGAATCAATAAAGGGCTCCACTTTGAACAGTATGAATTTTCAGCTAACCCGGATACATCAACTCACACTTTGCAAATCTGCCAGGATTTTGATAAAACTAAGACTTTATTAAAACAACATGGTGTAAGATTTACTTTTTTTGTATCTGGACAGAATAAGATTTTTCTTCATGGTAAAACATGGATTTTCTACTATCTCAAAAAAGCAGAACAGTTTTTGGAGAATCAAACTTGGAATTCTTCATAATTTGTGGTCATGGCTACAATCTGATTTATAATTTCTACCAGTGTTTTTTTTTTTTCCTTTGCTGAGAATGCGGCCTTGAAAGAGGGATGAGGCTGGGGTTTTTGTTGTTGTTTTTTTTTTTTTGTCCATTGAAGCTTCTTTTGGTTTGGGCTAGGGAACCACTGTACTTGGACCTTCAGCCCAATGTATGGAACAAAGAATGCACAGGGTTATGGGGTGAGGAGGGGTGGCCAAGGGTAAGCTTGACCTTACAGTATGCTTAAATGTAATATTATGCTTTTTCCTCACCCAAACCTACCTAATAACAAAATGGATTATTTTTGGGGAGCTGGTTGCCATTCTTGTGAAATATGGTCAGTCTTGGGTGACTCTCAAGCACTGAGTTTAGTATTTGTCTCAATGATATTTATTTGTTATGCTGTAAAAGGGCTTACATGGCCTGATAGGGGTAGGCTTAGTACAGATTTAAGTATATGGATTAACCAGTGCTCTATTGAGACTTATTGTTTTCTACAGCTTTTTATAATCTGCATAGATTTGTCCCCTCTGGCATTGATCTGAAAGCCTTGTTTCAGGTCCAAGGGTCAAGCAGATGTTAAAATGTATGCTCAGACAATTAGGGAGAGGGGGAGGGAGAGGGGTGGAGATCTTTCTTTAGTCAAATGCTATATCATGTCAAAATTTATAATGAAGGTGACTTACGAATTATGAAATATTTGCTCTTTTCAGGAGTCCTTATGATGAATCTGTTTTACTTTTTTATGACAGAAAATACTGATCTGCACTTTATTTTTAAAAACAGAAATGTCTCAGCCACTTAAAATCATTTCATGGAACGTTCGTGGCACCTACAATAGGCTTAGAGCCAGAAAAGTTTTTAATTATATCGATAGAATGGGGCTAATTGTATCCTTTTCCAGGAATCCATTTGAACAAAAAATAATTCATATTTCATTCTAAAAAGGTGGGTAACCAGCATCAGTGCCCCATATACAAATTGTTCTCAAGAAGTGGCCATCTTTTAAAAATAAAAACGCTAGATATTAAAATCCTCAAGCATTTAGCAGATCCGAATGGCCACTTTATCATTGCTCAAATTTTGCTAGCGAGGAATGTTTATACTATTACTAATATATATGGACCCAATGAAAACTCTTCCCAATTTTACACTCATGTCTTCTTGAACTGGCTAACTTTGCCGCTCCCTATATTATGGAAGGGGACTTCAATGTGGTCTTAAATCCAGTATTTGATAAATCAGGGGTATGTCCTGACCATATCTCCTCCACTGCCTCAAAAATAATTCAGTTCATGGGTGACTATGGTTTAGCCGACCCATGGCATTAAAGAAATGGGTTTCTACACCAGTATTCATCCTTTTCAGTCCCTCATCAATCATCCTCCCTTATTGATTACTTGCTCACGTCTCACTACATTGGATATTAAATCCAAATTATTAAATACTATAATATTTTAATATCAGATCATGCTCCTGTATTGCTTGCTTTACAGGTTCCAAACTATATTTAGACCCCTTCTTTTAAGCTGGACCTGACTTTATTAAGGGACACACACTTCATTGAATATATTAAAAAATAAATTGATTACTTTTTTACAGTAAACACCATGGCAGTTACTAATATGATTAATACATGGGAATCTTTTAACGCATTTATTTGTGGCTCAATAACTTCTTTTCAAATAACGTGTAATAATAAAAGGGGGCCAAACTTAGAGAGCTGGAAAAAAAAATTGTACCGACTTGGAACATGCTCATATGCTTTTTAATAATGACCAGATTTATCAAAAACTGATATCTCTTAAAGAGGAATTTAATAGCTTAACAACCAAAACTGTTGAGAAACAAGTTCTATATATATGAAAAGCCACTACTATTTGACTGGGGAATGAATACAAAACATTGTGGCTTGACAATTAAAATTTGAGCAACAGAAAAATATTTATTTATTTAGTTACTTACTTATTTAAGAGTTTTACCAGGAAGGCATACTGAACGGAGTACCACTCAATTCCAGATTCATCCTGGGGGCAGTACAATACAACAATATGAGGCATACAATGTAACAAGGTGGTATACGAGGTACAGGCAATACAGCAGTAAGGTATCAAACTAAATGGGTATAGCATGGTACAGAGTATAAGTGTACTTACAGTAAGAGTTAAAAAGCTCTTTGAGCTGGAGTTCAGCATACCTCTGGTGAGAAGTGGTATCCATATGCAATTTTAAAAGCCTGTATTGTTATTAGCACTGAGTGCCATGTTATTTGTATCTTTCTGACTATCCTCTGTACCACCAGTATTTGTGCTTCTGCAAAGAGCACTCTGGGATACAGGGGGTATAAAGCCTTCAGTTGTTACACATCATGTTGACAGTGTTGCTATTTTAACTGCTGCTCAACAAAGGGGGTGCTAGAATCATTCTGCCTAGCTCTTTTAAGAGCTACCCTGTTGAAATTGGTTACAAATAAGAAGTTTTAACTCCTCGAACTGGAGCACTAAACCAGAAGTAGGAAGCACCTACACTTCCCGTTCAGTGACATTTAAGGCTCACTACAGTGAGCGGGACTGTGTTTAAAAGCTCTTTGAGCTGGAGTTCAGTACATCTCTGGTGAGAGGTGGTATCCATATGCAATTTTAAAAACCTGTATTGTTATTGGCACTTAGTGCCATGTTGTTTGTATCTGGCTGAGTATCCTCTGTACCACCAGTATTTTTGCTTCTGCAAAGAGCACTCTGGGATACAGGGGGTATAAAGCCTTCAGTTGTTACACATCACATTGACAGTGTTACTATTTTAACTGCTGCTAAACAAAGGGGTACTAGAATCATTCTGTCTAGCTCTTTTAAGAGCTACCCTGTTGAAATTGGTTACAAATAACGAGTTTTAACTCCTTGAACTGGAGCACTAATCTGGAAGTAGGAAGCACCTACACTTCCCATTCAGTGACATTTAAGACTAGCTACAGCGAGCAGGGTAAGAGTGTGCATGGGGCCACATGCATAGCCACATGCAGAGATGCATGCAGAGACACGCGAGTATGCCCATGTCCGCTGGTTCCACTGGGTAGTTGGAGGAAACCCTACACCAAGAGACAGAGGGTGACTAAGAAGTACCTGATTAGCCTAAACATGGATATTAATGAAGGCTTTGCAACCCTACAAACTGTTGAGATTGCTACGCTCTGTATATTGTGTAATACATTTTGTTTAGAGACACAATCAGGATTTAATGGCTTAAAATGTGAGGAATGCTTACAGGTTCTAAATAATAAGATTAAAGAACTAGAGATAATGATAGCAAGCTTCAAAAAGAAAATAAACATAACAAATCTAACATCTTGTTTACAGTAGGTCCCACCAACACTATGAAACAACCTAATATACCTAACACAGATTGTCATAAAAGGGCAAGAGAACTAAATAGTGGTTCAGAAGAAGAATGGAGTCCAGTACAAAATAAAAATAAGAAAAATAAAGGTAGAAGATGCATGAAATTTTCCATACCAGTTCAGAATAGAGTTTCACTTTTATCACCTGAAGGAGATGAGCACACAGAAATAATAGATACCAGCAAGAAAACCAGCAAAAATGAGTCTAGTGAAATTGTTAATAAATCTATGCTGCCTCAGTCAAATGAGCCTGACATAACTCCAATTTCTTATAGTCCACTAGCTGTAACAGGAATTGCCATTGACCAATCCCCTGGCCCACTGAATACAACATCTACTGAAAATTTAAACAACTCAGATGTGTCCAATGAACACAAAAGACAGGTAATATTCTTGGGAGATTCCATTACAAAATACACAGATAGTTACATCTGTAAAAAGGACAAAACAAACACAATGTGCCTTAGCTACAGGGATGCACAGATTCAGGATATAGAATGAATTGCCCCAAATATTGTTAAAAATTTTGGTAAAAATCCTTTAGTAGTCATCCACGCTGGGACAAATGATGCTATGAGATTTATTTTTGATAACATCAAACATGATTTTGTGAAACTTGTTGATAAAATGAGACAAAATGATTGTGAAGTATGCATCTCAGAAATTCTTCCAGTACCAAGAGCAAGTAGGGCATGCCAAAACAAAATCAGGCAAATAAATGAATGGCTTCATAAATGGTGTCTCCAAAATAACATACATTGTATTACTCACTGGAAGAGATTTGATGGAGACAACAGACTTTATTGCTGGGATGGATTCCATCTAAAGAAAATAGGTGCTGGAGTACTGGGATGCTTCATTACAAAATCTATTGAAAATATTTTAAATTAAGAACTAGGGGGCAAATAGGGAGACCTTTGTAAAATCTATCCTTACAGAAGGCTCTTATACAATTCTAGCAACTAACGCAAGAAGTCTATCAGTAGCTATACTTTCAGAATTGACTAAAATACTATTGGATAAAACAATAGCTATTGCTGCAATAACCGAAACTTGGTGGGATGAAACATCGGATTGGTACACCAATGTCCAGGGCTACACTACTTGTAATAAAAACAGAAGCATGAAAAAGTGGGGGGCGGTGTGTGTTTGCTGGTGTCTAATAAAATCAGAGCAACTGAATACATCCCAAATAAACATCCAGTGGAGCTAGAAGGTATATATATATATATATATATATATATATATATATATATATATATGTTAAAGTGAAACCTCACAATGGAAAACATTTTATATTAGCTAACTATTATAGACCTCCATCTGCTGATTTATATTATGATCAATTGTTATTATCAGAAATTGAACAGATAGCCTTAGAATCAGATGTGATAGTAGTTGGTGATTTTAATTTACCTGGAATTAATTGGGAAAAACTAACCACAATCTCCACTCTTGAAGGCCTATTTTTGGATTCATTTATAAATGCAGGGCTGGAACAAATGATTCATGAAGCTACTAGGAGATCTAATATTTGGACCTGGTACTTACACACCTGGCGTTGGATATTTCAATTCCTGTAGTTACCAGTTCTGTTGGTAATAGTGATCACAATACTATAATTTTCAACATTAATAAGCAAAACCATTATCTAAAAAAAGTACGCTATGATTATAACTATAATAAAGCTGATTATATTAAAATTAATAAAGCAATCTCAGGGTATAATTGGGAGACATTGTTTAAAGATTTAAGTGCTGAACAATGCTGGGCTCTGTTGAAGTCCATCATTATAGAACTAGAACACTTGTATGATCCCATTCAAAAAACACATAATCAAAAGGGGAAAGAAAATACCACCCTGGTTAACCAGAGTGGTCAAAAACCAAATTTTCAATAAAGAAAAAGCCTTCCTAAAAATGAAAAAAAAAATCAGACTTCATAAAACATTGCCAACTATAAGATTGAATTAAAAAAGACAAAAAACATAATTAGAAGGGAAAGAAGAAAGGCTGAATTTAAACTAGCAACAACAAAAAATCCAAAAGCTTTCTTTTCATACATAAATAATCACAAATAATTCAATTACCTTGCTTGACAATGATAATGAACTTACTGATCCTTTTGATATAGGCAATAAAATGAAAAAAAATATTGGATCAATATTCATTTCTGACCCTAGGATTCAGTTCATAAATGCAGGAAATATTTCCAGTGACCAAATAACCACAGATGCAATAGTTGGATCAATTAAGGAAATGCGGGCAGATTCAGCAGTAGGGCCTGATGGCATAAGCCCAAAATTCATTAAAAATGCAATCTCTTCTATTGTCCCCCCCTTAAACTGTTATTTAACAAATCACTGATTTCAGGCAATATACCCTCTGACTGGAAATAAGCAATAGTTGCTCCTATTTATAAAAAGAAGGGAAATTGGAAGGAGAATGAGAACTATAGACCAATTAGTCTTACGTCAGTGGTGTGCAAGGCGATGGCAAGAATTCTTAAAAATAGAATTAATAGCCGGATGGGAAAAAAATGGAGTCAAGGATTACAAGCAGCATGGATTTGTTAAGGGAAGGTCCTGCACTATCAACCTAATTTCTTTCTATGAACCTGTTAGTAAGTCATTGGATAAGGGTATACCGGTTGACATAATTTACCTAGACTTCAAAAAGGCCTTTGATAAGGTCTTGCATCACATTTTAATAAAAAACTGGTTAATATTAAAATGGATCCGCACATCATAGGTTGGATAGCCAATTGGTTAACTGACAGAACACAAGTTGTTAAAATACATAATGTGTTATCATACCCTATTGAAGTTTTAAGTGGAGTGCCACAGGGATCCATCTTGGGACCATAATTATTTGGTATATACATAGCTGACCTGTACAATGGAACTACATGTCACAGTAGTAAATGTGCTGATGACACTAAAATCAGCAGAGAAGTGACTAGCAATGACAATATCATATCTCTACAAAAGGACATTAAAGTATTTGAGAAGTGGGCAAAAGATAATAATACGTCCTTTAACGAGAACAAACGTGTAGTGATGCACTTAGGTCAGCACAACTTAAATTCTGAGTATTACCTTAATAATAAACTATTAAAGAAAGTACCATCAGAAGAAGATCTAGGGATCCTGATCAATAATCAACTACTTCCTGGAAATCACTGTAGACAAATTGCTATTCGGGCTAATTATATCTTAAACACTATAAGAAAATCCTTCATTAGTAGGCAGGAACCATGTGTCCTGGCATTATATAACGCCTATATCAGACCCCATTTGGACTATGGAGCGGCCTTTTGGGCACCATTTATGTCAAAGGATAGGAAACTATTGGGGGTGTTCAAAGGAAAGCAACTAAGTTAATTCCAAGATTGAGAAATCTACAGTATGAGACCAGATGTAGTGAGCTGAATTTATGCTCAGTGGATATTAGGTGTACAAGAGGTGGCCTGTTGCTTCTCTAAAAAACACTCCAAGACGAACATCTAATGTAGGAATGTGGGATAAAATATGCTTCTAAACCAATTAAACTATGATGTAATACACTCCAGCTCTTTGTCCCATGAGTAATAAAGAACAGAAGAACATTTTTCTTTTCCATTAGGTCAACAAAACAATGGAATAAACTGCCACAATCAGAAGTTAGTTCAAACACCACGGATCAGTTTAAAAACAATTTAGACAAACACTTACAAAATTGGGCAAATAACTGAATATTCCACTTAGTGTGGGGGGTAGACTCGATGGGTCAGATGGTCTTCTTCTACCTATATAAACCGTGTAAACCGTGTGTAAAAGACAGCTGAGTGGCAGAGACAGGTAAGGTAAAGATACAGGGTCAGGTGGTGCAGTCAATACAGCCATGACTAAGGGTACAAACAGGGAAAGGAGGTAGGGGATCACTTAACTGTGTAAGGAAGTGGTCAGAGTTAAAACCAGGGTTATTACACAGATCTGCAATTTACAAGGGAAAACTCATACAGTCCCTAAGGATATTAATAAAGTCTTCAATGACTTTTACCAAGATCTATATTCTTCTAATAATTCAATCCCAATTAATATAGAATTGAGTTTTTTATCAAAATATGTAGTCCCTAAAGTCCCCTCACAACTAGTAGGTGAACTTGAAAGAACTATATCGAATGAAGAGATTGTCCTCCCAATTAGAAATTTACTCTTAGGGAAAACACCTGGACCGCATGGACCACCCATCGATTTTTATAAAAGCTTTTCACAGGAGCTGGTCCTGCATATTAAAAAACGTCTCAACTATACATTTAAATCTCAGTCTTTGGCCCCCTCCTTTAAAGAAGTCATGCTCTCACTATTCCTTAAAAAAGATAAAGACTCTAAGAATCCCACTTCATATCCTATATCCTATTCACTTAGCCCTGGCAGATAAAAGTCATTTTTAACTGACTGCACCACCCTCCTACTCGTCCTTCTCCTAACCTGCTGCCCTGCAGCTGCCCCATGTACTATTCTCTTCCCTACCTTACACTATACCTCATCAAAGATTATTTGTGTCCTTGCATCCATGTTGCCTTGTATGATGTTTTACTTCCTTGATTTGTATTGAAAAAAAAATCACACATTTTGTATGTACTACCTATGTATTCTGTATCTGACGCGGAGCCTTTGTAAAAGAACCTCTGGTTCAAAGGTATATTAATCCTAGCAATAAATAAATGTCAACCAATATCTTTAATAATCTCGGATGCAAAAATTCTGGCTAAAGTCCTTGCTACCAGACTCGAGAAAGTATTGCCCATATTGATCCGTCCAGATTAAAATGGCTTTATAAAAGGCGGCAGATCTTTAAGATCTAATATACATCGGACTATTAATATCATGGACCACTGCCAAAATGCTGATCTAGCAATAGTTTTGATTGCTGCAGAAAAAGCTTTTCATCAAGTCATGTGGCAATACATAAAACACATTATGAAAAGATATGGGTTTGGCCCTCGGTTCTGCAACTTGGTTAATATACTCTACTCGGGTCTGATAGCCAGGGTCAAAATGAATAGAGATCTTTCACCCATTATTCATGTACAGCACGGTACGAGACAAGGATGCCCACTGTCGTCTTTAACATTCACTTTAGTCATAGAACCTATGGCCACCGCATTTAGATTATCCTCAACATATAAGGCCCAACAATCAAAGGGCAGGAACACCACGTGAGCTTATGTGCTGTTGACACTCTGATTTTTGTAAAAGATCTCAATAAATCATTCCCTTATATTCTTGAAATATTATCTCAATTCAGCACTATTTCAGGTTACAAAGTAAACTGGTCAAAGACGGAGGTCCTAGAGTCCCCATCTCATACAAATCCTTTCTTCCCACCCACTCATTAATAATACAAAAAAGGTCTCTCGAATAACTTATTTGGGTGTTGGGCTAGACAACAAACTTCAGCATTTACATACATTAAACTTTGATCCTTTAATGGAGGAGGTTAAGGGCCTTTTAACACACTGGGAAACTCTTTTGTACACTCTAATTAGAAGAGTCAATGTCATCAAGATGGCCATTCTTCCAAAATGTATGTTACTGTTTCAAACGGTACCTGCTATTATATCAGAGAACTTCTTTTAATGGCTAGAGACTCTAATGAAAAGATTCTTGTAGAAAGGGAAAAGGGTGAGACTAAAATTAGATAACTTAATATTACCCATTGCAGAGGCTGGATTGGCATACCCACATTTTAAGTACTATTATTTTGCAGCTAATCTTGCTATTATATCCACCTGGTTCAAAAAAGATGCACAAGATGCATCCTTTGTGATTGAATTGTGACAGAAGAACACATTGCAAAATCAGTGGGTAGAGGGGACAAAACCTTTTACAGGTACATAAGTGAAAAAACAAAGACAAAGGGAGGGATAGTGAGACTGAAGGGGGAGGATGGGGGCCCGCGTGGAGGATGACAACAGTAAAGCTGACATACTGAACAGGTATTTCTGCTCAGTCTTTACTGAGGAAGAGGAGGGTAATGGGTCTGAAGGGAGTACAAGGGGTGAGAATGGTGCAGAAATGGACACAAGTCCCTTTACACGAGAAAGGGTCCTGAAGGAACTGGAAGTAATAAGAGTTGATAAAGCAATGGGGCCAGATGGGGTGCACCCAGGGTCCTTAAAGAACTAAGAGAGGTGGTGGCTGAACCTCTGGCTATCCTGTTTAGCCGATCATTGGAAACAGGGGAGGTACCCAAAGACTGGAGGACAGCAGATGTAGTCCCCTTATACAAAAGTAGGAACAAAGAGGAAGCAGGGAACAACAGACCAGTCAGCCTCACCTCGGTAGTGGGGAAGATCATGGAAGCACTACTGAAGGAGAGATTGGTGGAACATCTGGTTGTCAATGGACTACAGGACCCAAGGCAGCATGGTTTCACCAGGGGGAGGTCATGTCAGACCAACCTCGTTGAATTTTTTGACTGGGTGACTAGGGAGGTGGATCAGGGGAGGGCAGTGGACATGGCCTATCTGGACTTCAGCAAGGCCTTTGACACTGTGCCACATAGAAGACTATTACACAAACTGGGAATATGGGTGTGGGCAGGACAGTAGTGTGGTGGGTAGGTAACTGGCTGGGTGGCAGGACACAGAGGGTGGTGGTAAATGGCTGTCACTCCACAGAGGAAGGGTGACCAGTGGGGTACCACAGGGATCAGTGCTGGGACGGTCCTATTCAACATCTTCATCAGTGACATGGCGCAGGACCTAGAAGGCAGAATTTCACTGTTAGCTGATGACACAAAGCTCTGTAACAGAGTAGACATACCAGAGGGTGTAGACAGAATGAGAAGCGACCTGCAGAAACTTGAAGAATGGTCAGGGGTTTGGCAGTTGAAATTCAATGCAAAGAAGTGCAAGATAATGCATATGGGGCACAAAAACCCTGGCATAATATATCAGTTGGGGGGTGAGGATATAGCATGCACCAAGCAGGAAAGGGATCTTGGGGTTATCATCTCTGATGACCTTAAGGTAGGGAAACAGTGTGACAAGGCAGCAGGTAAAGCAAATAGGATGCTGGGATGTATAGGCAGGGGCATTACCAGCAGGGAAAGGGAGGTCATAATTCCGCTATACAAGACACTGGTGAGGCTCCACCTGGAGTACAGTGTACAGTTCTGGAGACCATACCTACGTAAGGACATAGACAGGGTAGAGAAGGTTCAGAGGAGGGTGACAAAGATGGTGCATGGATTGCATCACAAGTCCTATGAAGTCAGGTTGAAGGAACTGAACATGTACTCCCTGGAGGAAGGAGGAGAGAGGGATATGATAGAGACATACAAGTATCTTACAGGGAGGAACAGGGTGCAGGAAAACACTATTTTAAGCGAAAAGATGTTCCAGGACAAGAGGGCATGGGATGAAGTTGGAGGAGGACGATTCAGAGGAAACATGAGAAAGAATTTCTTCACAGAACGGGTGGTGGACAAGTGGAACACCCTGCCAGAGGAAGTGGTGGGGGCTGAAACAATCACGGGATTTAAGAATGCATGGAATAGACATAAAGGAATTCTGGAGGTCAGGGGTAAGGTGCAACAGACTTCTAGGAAAACAAACTGAACTTACAAGCTCAAATGGGCAGACTGGGTGGGCCATAGGCCCTTATATGCCGACACTGTCTATGTATCTATGTATGTGCACAGATGTTCTTTCATACCATTAAACACATTTTGTATACAACCCCCAGCAAAACAAAGCTAAATTTAACACTTACTACAAGAACTACTTTATATATTTGGAATAAAGCACTGGGGGTCAAGTGGCATAAAAACATATTCTCAGAGTAAGCTACAAGGTTCCTCAATACCAGTTTCTCACCTTCATTACACAATACCGTATTTAAAATGTGGCATAACAAAGGCTTGAGAGAGATAGGACAATGTATGGAGGAAGGCTCCATAACAGATTTTGAAGCCCTGATTAGAAAATATGGTATACCTAATTCTCAGGTTTTTTGCTATTTACAATTATGAAATTTTATTAATAAAAACATTGATAAAATGAACAATGGTAAGTTAAAAGAGTTAGAGCATCTCTTTAGTCAACTCTCTCATTCAAAACTGATTTCTAAAATTTATAAAATCCTCTTACCTTCCTACTTACAGATAACTAATTCATTAAAAGCTAAATGGGAAGAAAAACTTAAAGAACCTATTTCTTTAGACTCATGGAAAAAATCTATAAATATTAAAAATTGGGGTTCAAAATCTAATAGGATGCAACAAATTTCATTTAATATTCTATATCGGGTTTATCACACACCGTATTTCTTACATAAAATTAATCCTAGTATTTCTTCATCTTGTCCTAGGTGCCAGTCTGATGCTGCAACATTAGAACGCATGCTTATTCAATGCACCAAGTTAGATAAGTGGTGGGACTTGATTCTGACTTATTTCACAAGCTATTCGAATTTTATTAGTTAAAAACCCTACATGGATGGTACTCGAATTGGATATCCTTATAATGCTTTACCTTTCACTAAACAAACCTTGATTAACATTAGTTTAACACAGGCCTTTAAACAGATACTCTTAAAATGGAAGGATCCAAACCCCCCCAATTAAAAATCTGGTTAAACTCCATTATTGGCATTCATGCCTTGGAATAGATACACTATACATCCGTTAAACAAATGCGCAGGTATGAACAGATCTGACGACCATTTAAAATCAAATTTGGAACCATGAACAACCCCTGAGAACAGCATCTAGCATTCGCTATTAACTACTGACACAAGCTATGATATACTGCACCTAGGCTCACTATGTATTGTCTAGGCTATGCTTAGCTGTATAACTTTGGATAAAGCCATCTCTAAGCATTTGGCATTCTATGCACTGGTGATTTTAAAATAAAAATGAATACACAATTCAAAAATGTTATGGGTGCTCTAAAGGCAAGTATTTATTGTTCCAGCTTCACATTACAATTACGTTTCAGAAACCATTACCATAATACATTTTACATAATCTTTCATAAACACACTTAATATGATAACTATCCACTTTGGCTTGGCCTCTGAAAGGCCTCCTTGTTCCATTTTGACTCCGTTTTCACAGGGCCCAGATGCATGACCCTGATGCCCCACCCAGCCTTCAGCCACACCTATGTTCTGGGTCAGGTGCCTCCAACCATGACCCCCTTCTGAAATCTTTCTGTTGGTTACCCCCTTTGCTACCCCCATGGCCAAGTGTGGCCAAGTGCTGTTAACCCCTGCCCATGACTAAACCCTCCCCCAACTCCCTTTTTATATGTTCTCACCCCTTGCTCTCCTCCCTAACCCTCTAATTTTCTTGCTCCCCTACCCCTTTTATTTTCTTCCTCATACATTGTCCTCCCTTGGTAAGCCCATACATGTGCCCCTTCCACCATACAGGTGGCACCCAAGGGCCTCTGTCTGTGCTGGTGGCACTGAGCTGATCCTCTACATGTTCTGTATTGCTGCCTTCACTCAGCGGCCCATGCTGTCCCACTAGGACTGATGTTCACACGTCCACCTAACCCCCATGTCTGAATAGACCAATGAGGTGGGCGGGGAGGGAAACAAATGAGTCTCAGCAAATAAGAAGGGAGTACTGATGCCTGCACCCTTCTTAAACACCCCATAAGGACCCCAAGCAGGACCCCTGCTAGCCCCACCATTAGCCCAATGATGTCCCTTGCCGTGCCCTTCATGTTGCCTCCCTTCTGTGACCTCATCTGCTGCTGATACTCCTCCCACTTTCAGTCCTAGCTGCCCCCTCCTCCCCTCCCTCTCTAGCACCTTCCACCCAACACATTTATATTGGCAACCCCTGACAATTCAGGTTGCCTTTAAGTGGCAACCCATTTGTCAGAGGGATTCCCCTAGGAATTAATACACTTCACAAATTGTTACGGGTGCTCTATAGGCAAGTTTTTATTGATCCAGCTTCATATTACAAGTATGTTTCAGAAACCATTACCATAATACAGCTTACATAATCTTTCATAAACACACTTAATATGATTACAATCTGCCTTGGCTTGGCCTCTTCCAGGCCTCCTTGTTCCTTGTCAACTCTGTTTTCATGGGGCCCAGGTGCATGACCCTGATGCCCCACCTGGCCTTCATCCACATTGATGTTCTAGGTCAGGTGCCTCCAACCATGACATCCTCCTGAAATCTTTCCATTGGTTACCCCCTTTGCCCCCCCCCACAGCCAGGTGCTGTTAACCCTGGCCTGTGCCTAAACCCTCCCAACCCCCATTTATTATGTTCCCTCCCCTTGCCCTCATCCCTAACCCTTTTATTTCCTTCCTCCACTAGCCCACCTCCAGCCTGCAATGGAATGGTGGGCTTCCCGTCATATTTGACTACTGTAGCTCCTTCTCCCACCCTTCATTAGCTTCACAGATGTTCCCAATGAAAAAGGCTGTCCCCATAATATATAAATGCACCCCATCCTCTCTATAGTAACCCGGTACAGAGTAAGTGATGTCTTTGTGGCTGCTGTAAATTCCCCCAGCTGCCCAGACCAATGAGGCCACTTTTCGGTTGAGGTGTTTTCTTCCCCCCCTCAATGGCCTTTATGTCCCTGGCATGTTGCCACACCCTTCTGGATATAATTTCTAACCAGCTAATGGTCAAACCCCAGCCACCATCCTTTAATGTTGTCCATGTCCCTCCCTATCTCCTGTAAAAGTGTTCCCCATGACTTGTCACCTAAATCATTTACCCACTAAATGAATTATTAACAGATACTGCTTTTTGTCCTGCCTCCTAAGCTCCTCCAAAACCGGCAACAGCTGGGCCCACCTCATTCCCAGGACCACTTTCCACATGACTTGTATATGCTCGATGTCCCAGTGAAGTTGCCTCCCCCCTGGCATAACAGCTGCATGTCTTTCAGCCCAGTATATAAGTGAATGTCCTATTAGCCATATTTGAATCTGTCAGCTCTCACCTGTTGACACAGAAATGAATAAAATATTAAGCCAGTTGACTCACATATTTCTTGTAGCAATCAGATTTCCACCTGCCCACTTCTTTGATTGCCTCCTCCGACGCCCCTGTGGCTGCCCTTTCTGAAGCTGCCCTGATTCTAATAGAATGTGGGGAAAACAGGCTGGGATCTTCCCCTAAGAAAACTAAACCTTTCTTAAGTACTGCTGCTACATGGTAGCATGTTACTGGTTCTCTATTCCCATTCATGAAGAGAGGCCCTGCATCTCCAGGCTGTATCTGACTGTATTTCTTGAGAGCAATCAAAGCACATCAGTTCTGCGCCAGCTGGCTCTTCAGGGTGATTGCTACACCTCTGATGGCCTGATCTGTTTTGGAACTGCCCAACAAAATTGACACTGAATCCACTTCCCATGATACTGCCCTCCCAGTCTAGGTCCCCACAGCCCAGCTTTCTATTCTGTGATACCACTTCCCCCACCCTGAAAGCCCCTTTTTCCATCACTGTGAACACTGCCTGGAAGATGCAGGCCTCAACGGCTGACTTGCATATCTGCTCCAAAGCCCTCAATAATCTGACTAATAATTTCCCCATTATGGGCCTCCTGTGATCTGTGGTGTTGCCATAGGTCCTATGCCACCCCATGAGCATGCCTTTCACCACTTTAAACTGGTTTGGTTCTGCCCATCCCCTGTTGCCACATGCACAACCTATCACTTCTACCTGGACCCACATGGCCATGTACAACATCCCACCCTCTCATCAGCAAACCATTAATTGCATTATTTGGCTCTCTGTCAGTGGCTTACTCACCTCAAAACCCTGACTCTGCCAAAACCCTTGGAATGTAGCCCATGTCCCTTTATAGGCCCTTAGTGTGTTAGCCGCCCAAAAGCTTCTGTACAGCTGCTGGGCTCACTCCATTCAGCTGCTCATAGTTGGGCTTGCACTGTTGTTCTCTGTGTAGCTGCTTCCAGTGCCAGGGACCTGAACCTGTCCAACTGGAGATGGGGAATGCTGTCAGCAATGCCATTATGTATCCCCTTGATGTGTTTAGCTCTAAAAGATAAATTAAGTTTGAGCCCTTCTAAAATTAGTTGATGTAATTCCCGAATCACTGACTCCATGTTCCCCTTCTGCCTGTTAATAACCTCGACTACGGCCTTGTTATTTCACCAGAAAGTTGTCTTCTGATTGGTTAATTCCTGAAACCACACTATGAGTGCCACACAAATGGGAAACAGTTCTAACAAGGTAATATCCTTCAGAAGCCCTCAGCTCCTCCATTCCTCACGTCACGACTCTGATATCCATTTCCCTCTGAAGTAGGTGTCCATCCCTAATGCCCCAGATGTGTCAGTATACAGGTCCAGATTGTTACTAAGCAACCAGTCTTTTTGCCAAAAAGTGACTCTATTATACTTGTCCAGGAACTCAACCCACATGTCCAAGTCTTGGTGTACCCCTTTCATAATATCCACCCAATGATGCAGCAACCATGCCTTACCTGTGCATCTACCTAACCTCCTTGTGAATGCCCTCCCAGGGGTGATTGCCTTGCAGATGAAATTTAAGTAACCCAATAATTGCTGTACTTTTGCTAGTGGTACCCTTCTTTTGGTCTGAACCTGGTCCAATAGATCCCTCAGTCTCTGCACCTTATCCCCAGACAGCTGGAACAGCTCGTGCTCCACATCTACCTCAATGCTCAGAAATTTGAACTTTTTCACTGGTCCCTCAGTTTTGTCTGACACTAATGGGATGCCCATACCTGATCACATTTCTTGGAACTCCTTTAACCTCTTGGCTGTCTCCCACTCACTGTTCATTATGATCAGAAAATCATCAATGTAATGTACCATTGACTTATGCCCACATATGGCTCCAAAAACCCATCGTACCCATGTGCTGAACCTTTCAAATGTTGAGCAGGCTATGGAACAACACATGGGCATAACTTTAGTGAAATAATAACTACCCTGAAATTGAAAAGCAAGGAGGTCCCAGTCCTCTGGGTGGACCAAAAGGAGTCTGGATGAAGACTCTGTGTCGGTTTTCACTAACCACCTCCCTCACGATGACTTGATCTGATCTACCGCTTGGTCCAGAGTCATGTATAACATCACACACCACTCTTTGGGAATGCCATCATTCACAGATGCACCCTCTGGGTAAGAGAGATGGTATATTAATCAATATTCACCCTTCTGCTACTTAGGGACCAAACCCAGGGGGGATACCTTCAAATTCAGGAATGGTGGGAGTTGGAAAGGTCCTTCCATCCTGCCCACTGCCACCTCTTTCATTATTTCCCTCAGCACAATCCCTTCTTTGTCTTTCACTGATCCCAAGTTCTTTGCCTGCATAGCCTTCCTTGGTCCCTCATAGCCTAACGTAAAACTCCTTGTGAAACCCTCCATCAACAGTGCCCCCCAACCAAGTCTGGATACACCTGTGACCAAGCAAGAGTTACTTGGGCCTTAACTGGAGTGTGGGCCATTGGAAAACCCCTCCCTGTAATCCCCATCCTTAGACCTTTAGTTCCCTCCATAACCACCACAGTAGGTGCTGCACCCGGATGGTCCTTGCCTTCTGGTCCCCTGGAATTGCTTTTTGCCCTCATTGGAATAGAAACTGACCCAAAAGAACTGTTCCACTTGATGCTGGTAGCCTTGTCTATCTCTTGCCAACCTGCAGTGAGTCACTGGGTGCTGACTGGCACACTTCAAGCAGACATTGGAGCTTGTAGTTTGCCCATGTGTATGAGGCATTATTATAAGCCCAGGATGTTTTAGACCCTGTCACCGCCCCTGCCTTCTTGCTAGTCTTGCCTCCTGATATACAATTCCTGATAAAGTCTGTACCCATACTTCTAAATGGGTGCAAGCCCATCTCAGATCCCCCCATGCTGCCATCCTCTGCCAGAAAGCCTCATCATACTTTAGCCATCCATAACCAAGCTTTACCTAATATCTGTCCCTGATAGTGGCTGAATAGGTTAGCAGCAGGGTAACCAATTCCGATTTCTTTTCCAGAAGGTTGGCACTAAAAATAGTAAAGCTTGCCTGCCAGATCTCTGTTTTTCCTTTTATATGTGACCTCCTCATCAGGGTTCCCCACCACTGCTAATGCCACTGCCATCTCGGACTTGCCTACTTTTTCCTTCTGCTCATACTTCTTAGCTGTGTCTTTGTCTATCAATGCGAACAAATCCACAAACTCCCCATTCCATATTTTCTCTTTTATCGTCAGCGGCACATGGTCTCCTAATGTCATACCTGGAAACCCCCCATCCCACTCTGCCTGCTTGCAGCCGAGGCATCCTTACCAGTGCCTGTGTTACCACCTTTAATCTCTGCCAGGATCTTCTCCATTTTCTCTAGCCCAGCATCCCCCATGTCATTAATAAGCCCTTCCATATATTCCTTCAAGTCGTCTTCACCTGTAAGGTTGATCTTTTCCTTACCCTTTCTGCCATTTGGCACCTCCAGTTCAGGCAAGGGCTCTGGCTCTGGTGCTGGAACCAGTGCCAGAGCCCCTTTCCTCTGCCCATCTTTTGTGGCACAGGTGGTACCTTCCCTTTTTTTGTGTGCTTTTCCTCTTCTTCCCAGAGCCTCACCACCTGTATCAACTCAGTCATCTTTGCCATCAGCTGAGATGCCTCCTCCTTCAGCTGGGCACTTGAGGGAGGTGTTGGGGTCTTCTTTGGTGCTATCTGGATGAGATGATGAGATGCAAAATTGCTTGCACTTGGTAAAACGCTAGACAGCAAGGAACATAAATCACAGATTGTTAGATCCGCTAGCTAAAGGTCTCTTCTTTACTATCCCCATAACATTTGTTTTTGTATGATGTACCTCCATACTCCCATGCAGCCAGTCTTATTTGCACATAAACCCTTAGAACCCATGCTCCGCACCCCCCTGTCCCCCGTTCCCCCTTCTCTTTCCTTTTTTTATATATAGCCACAACCCCCCACCACCACCATGCTAAATGTGGCCCCTACCTTGCCACCATTTCCTGCAGAGCCTGCACCCATTCAGACTGGTCTCCTAACTTTTGTCCTTTTGGTCACACTTTGTCATTGCAGCTGGCCACTGCTGCAATGGCCTCCCCACTTATCGCCCCCTCCTCTCCCAGGAAAGAACCCCTTTGCATCATATTATTTATCATTTATTAAAGCATATATATATATATACAGTATATATATATATACACACACACACTATGGGGGTGAGAGCTTTCTCAGTGGGATATTCTGTGTTATTTTCACTGCAGTGAGGATAAATCCTGAAGATGACATTTATCCATACTCTGCTGATCTCACCAGAGTGAGGATAACTTCACTGCAGCTTGCACTCTAAAGGAAACTGCTTCAGAAAACAGTTTATATTTTACCAGAAGAGAAACACACTAAGATGCAACCTGGAAATTGAAGTGACTTGCTCAGAATCACTCAGTATGCAAGTGGGGGCTATGGGATTCAAACCCAGATCTTCAGCTCAAAACCTTAACAGTGCAGAGCCTTAAACCACTGTGCTATACTGCCTCCTCAGTTTTTTTCTCTCATCTCTTTCCCACTGAAGTTGCAACTCACTCATTTAGCTTTGCAAATGACTCACCCATGTCCTATTTTGTTTCTGACTTTCCTAGTCCATTCCTGTCCTGATCTCAGCTTCAAAATAACCTGAATTCTAAATGAAACTGTTTTACAAAGCAGTTTCTGTTTCTCAGTGCTACCAGCAGCAATTTGTCTTTCTCAGTGAGCCTCTGACTCACTCAATTAGCTTTGCAAAACACTGTCAGCTGTGTTGCTCACTGCCAGTCCATTCAGAACACACACATACACACACACACCCCCACCCCCTGACAGCACACACAGAATGAGAAGGAAACACACAGAATCAGAAAAAAATGTTCCTACAGCTCTCACGCCTGTGGTATATATTGCACACATGATGTGCAGATCATAGGATATGGCAAATATTCTCACTCCTGCCTCATGAGCTGTGTATTCTCACAAGTGCCTTTGGCACATCCCTTGCTGTGCCCTTCAAGTTGCCTCCCATCCATGACCTTATCTGCTGCTGAGACGCCTTCTACTTTCAGTACTACCTGTACCCCTTCTCTCTTTAGCACCTTCCCCTACACATTCCTGTTGGCAACCCCTGACAATTCAGGTTGCCTTTAAATGACAACCCCGTTTATCTGTAATTTTCCCCCAAGAGGATCGGGTTCATACCAAAATAAACCCCACATTTGGAAGTCAATCTGCTTTGAGCTCATGTTTGAAAATAGGCAAGGTGGTGTTGCACTAAGGGTTGTACAGGAGGAGGAGGGATAACAGGCACAGAGGTACTCAGATATGTGCTACATGTTAGTTCCTGGTACTGTGTGGAGATATGAGCTATTTACTGGAGCTTTCTTATCTGTAACTCTCTGTTTGCTTCTTACTTAGCAGGGATGGCAACTAGGACACAATTTAAAATAGTATCACAGGTTTGACATGCCCTGTCAAATGAGTAAAGGTTTTGTCTTTCCTTAAAAAGGTGAGACTGGGTCTCCTCATGTTACAGGACACATATCTCAGAAAATGTGGTTTTGAGTAGTAGTCAGGTAGTGGGGAGTTACTCTGGTCCTAGTTACATTTGAATTTAAAACTACTTAAGCAGACCCAGCAGGCCTCATGGTAGTACTAGTGGAGAAATTATTCAGAGAGTACTACACCATAGTTAACATCTACCTTCCCCCTAGGATGGATTCCTCCAGAAGTAGATTATTATTCAATAAAATAATCAAACACCAAGAAGGCACTTTATTGTTGTGTGGAGATATAAATTTGGCATTCCACAAATGGATACTACCTCTACATATGGGACCTGGACAACCTCTGCCCATAGGAATTTTATGAAACTGTTTCTAGAGTACGTACTGATGGATGTTTGGAGGGCAGAGTACACCCATCAGAAACAGTACACTTTTTACTTACATGTCCACAGTATGTACCCCAGGCTTCATTACTTTTTGTTGGCCACTGAATATGTCTTTGCAGTACATCAATGTTCTGTTGGGTAAATTCTTTTATCTGATCATGCCTTCCTGGTTTTAGCTCTAAAACTACGCCAGGAACCTAAAAAAAGCAACTGCCGATTTAACACTGGTCTTCTAAAATATCCAAAATTCAGGGAACTGCAAAAGTATAAGATCTCAATTGTACTAAAGCAAAATCATTATCTTGATATTTCTCCAGCAATTACTTGGGATAATCTTAATGTTTTATTCTGATTTTATATTGGATGTATCTGAATATGTGTTTGTTTTTGTATTATGCTGTACAGCGCCTTGAGACTTTGAAGGGCGCTTAATTAAATAAATTTTATTATTATTATTATTAAAGTGATATTAAGGGGGGAAATTGTTCCTTGCGCTTCCAGGGCTAAAAGGGTACGTGAGGAACAGATTAATTAAAATTCCATTCCTACAAGTAGCCTAGCAGCAATGTGATTCTTTCTTATTCCCCCAGTGAAACTTACTCAAAATAAAATTCAGAACATTCTAAATTCAAAAACTGAACTGGCACATCAATACTTGAAGCAGAAGTATTATGATGTGTGTCCCAGAACCACCAAATTATTGGCATTTAGGCTGGACCAACACAGGTTGAGAACAACCATATTGAAACTTAAGGATCCAGTCACTGAACAGCAGGTCTTTAAAATGTTGCAAACATTGCAGGTTTTAGCCAATTAATACTCCTCTCTAACCTAGGTAGGGTGTGCACTTGACTGAAGATTGAAATGGACTTGAATCTGTTTAAGCCTATTATAAATAACTAATTTTTATGTTACTATCAAAAATGCCCATATTTACTCTACTCTTATCTAATGTTGCCTGGTGTATGATGGCTATCAATGCCTTGCACATCTATGTATGCATGTTTATATCATTCATTCTGAAGCACTTTTTTTGATGCTATATATATATATACCCCACTGGTGCAGGGGCAGAGCGTTGAACTGTGGCGCCGATGACCCGGGTTTGGGAACGGATCCGGAAACATCGGAGGTCTGGCCAGGGGAGAAGGATCAAGTGTTCTACGACTGCTCTCCTTCTCTGGGGGGGAGGATGGTGGAGTGTCCGGTGCACTATGGACACCCAGTGGAGCCTGGGTGTACCACAAGTGCCAACACCAGTACATTGGGGGACGGGGCAGATGCTGACCATCATTGCACGTCCCTGCCCCCATATAGGGGGAAAAACCCAGCTGCCTGCTGCATCCATGAAGCCAGCCCCTCTGCCTTAATCAGCCTCCAAGGCTGGCTCCTTGTCCTGGGGGTAAGCTAGGGGGCTTCAGGGAAGTTGTGGCCAAGTTGGAGGTAGAGGCAGAGAGGTCCGTGACTGGGCTGACACAAGGCAGCAGGTAGGCTACAAAATATATATATATATATATATATATATATGTATGTATGTATGTATATATATATTTATACAACAAATGTTTGGGGATAAATGTACAGATAGAAACTTGTATCTCAGGCACCCAGTGAAGATATCATTGATATCTCCATGCTCCTATACGTCATGGAGATATCTCTATGTTCCTATACGTCATCCAAACAAAAGTGAAACTACACTTTCCATTGCAGTCCTACCTCTCTACAGCCTAGTGCTGTTTCCCCCACACACGCATACACACCCCTGGCATTTAGTTGACCCAACAAATATTTTTTAACAAATAACTCTGTAACGTATCTGGTTGATCCTGCCACTCTGTGTTTCAGTAATTGAAAATAACACTTTCACTTTCCCTCTTAAAATGTAGCGTGACCGAGCGTATAAAGTAAGAAATAGAACGAATTCCCAGTGACTTACACGACACCAGTCAGTCTTCCAAACATGCTCAAAATTGTTTTTTTCCCTATCGTTTACTTCAATTTTATGCAAGAAGCTGCCGACAATACTGTGAGCGCAGAGAGTGAGCGAGTCGGCAGCTTCAGAACAGCAGAAAGAAATGAGTGCAAGCGTTACTATAGTAACGCTCGCTGTCATTCTTTCTGCTGTTCTGAAAGCTGCCGACTATCGCATCTAATGCGGCGTCTGCATAAGTGAAGTAGCGATGAAACAATTTGGTATTTGGAAGGGCGACTATTAACCGATAAATCATAAGGAGTTCATTCATTTCTTACTTTACAAACTTTCGATCCTTGACGAAGGGAAAGTGAGAAATCAGTACCTGAAGTGGCGAATCAACAATATGTTTAAAAAATATTATTTATTTAAAATAATGGCAAGAATCAACAACTTAAAATTAAGATATACACAAACTTTAAACTGGCAGGATCAACCACAGTTTTTTCAAGTAACATCTCATCTGTTAGGCATATACTATACATAGGACTTTCTATTGTATGTGGCCCCAAACATTTGTTTGTATAAACAGAATATGACATGACCAGGTGAAGATATCATATTTATCTTCACTCGAGGAATGACATCAAGATATCTCACTCGTGGCTGCGCCGTCGTGAGATATCATGATATCATAGCCTCTCGTGAAGATAAATATGATATCTTCACTCAGGTCATAGTCATATCCCATATATATATATATATATATATATATATATATATATATATATATATATATATATATATATATATATGTAAGCAATAATACCTGACAAGGTGGGCTGTACTGGGGAATACCAGACTGCCATGGGGCATAATGAGGCCTGATGCCACAGTAGAAGGGTCTTATAACCCCTGGAAGGTTCACTATTCCTTAATATCACCCACCCAGGAGGGTATTATTGTGCTTAGAAAATGGGCACTGTAAAAGAAAATAAATACTTATAAAAAGTGTAAATAAAGAAAGAGTTTAAAATACATTTTTGTAATAAAATAATTCCTCCACCTGCATTACAATATGTGTGCTTGTGTGTGTGTGTGTGTGTTTTTTTTTGCTTTTGTTTTTTTAGGTAGGGACATTCGTTGTACTGGAGCCTTTTGATCTGGATGTCATGGTTACCACCACCCACCACCACAGACACACACACACACACACACACACACACACACACACAGAGGAGCGGGGATTCTCTTTTATTTTTTTTTTTATTCAGCCATTGTATCTGTATTTACTGTGCAGTTTGATAGTGGCTGCAGTGTCAGACCCAGGAAAAGCATCTGAGTAGGGTCAGTCAAACCACTGCAGTGATTTATTCAGACCAAGAATAGCTTGGATGTGCAGCTCTTTAATGCCCCTGCTATTAAAGTTTATGTTTTTTATAGAGTTTCTGGTTGCCATGAAGTAAAAAAAAAAGTAACGCTCTGTTTTAGGTCTTTTGCTTCTCACTAATGAGCACCTACCCGAAGTTGTTTCAAGCCCCCCCCCATCATGTGATTGTGATCACATGACGGGAAAACAAGGTAACTGCTTTATGTCAGTTGTCTTCTCCCTCCCCCAGAGTTTCTGAAAGTGTTCCCAGTCAGTGTTTCTTTTCTTTTTTCCCCAGTGCATATTTTCCCTGCAATTTGCTGACTGCTGTTACTTGTCCATGACTGACTGGGGGAGGAGGACAAAAGTGCTCTTTCACAAAGCCAAATTAAATTATTGATGGTGGCTTCTGTTTTGTGCCTGTGAGTAATGCATGGGAAGCACTGAGCACGCTCACTAGTTTCTCACTGAAGTCAGTGTTAGGACTGTAGCCTGATTGGGTAGTGCAGCTGATGGAGACTGAATAAATTCATAGACACGCGGTTGAAAAGAGTGGCTGGACAATCCGAATGTAATTTCTCCCTATAAAATAAAGTCCTATTTCATTTACTTTTTGACCTAGTGGCAGGTTTAGCCAAGCGTGAGCAATAATGTAAATGGAAACATGTCCCTGAGTATGTAGCACTCAAAGCAGGTGTCTCTGATAGCATTACAAGTTAGGGAAAAAAATGATAAAAAACATTTTCTTTTTTTTTAATGTGGGGGGGAGAGTTTAAATAAAGATTACCCAATGTGTACTACTTCAGTGCAGCAACTGCGGTGTGTATGTGTGTGGGGGATGAGTTACTTGTTAAGAAAAACATGGGTGCAGTTTCAAAATGAATGTTCTGCTGGCACAAGGATTTAGAACCTAATCAGGCAGCAGACAGGGACTCATTATTTCCCAGTGTCTATTGCCTGATACTGGACTGGCTGGTTGGTGGCCAGAACCAATCAGCTTAAAGGATTTCCCCAGCCCATTTTTTTATATCTTTTGCATATTCTCTGTCCCTATTACATACGTTACATAGTTACTGTTTCCAAACACTGGGGACTGTACCGGGAAAACCACAACTGATATTATCTTCCTGTTTACAGTTTAAGTAAAGGTCCTCAAGGGTAATATATTGATGGTGAAAGAAGAAAAAAATTATACCATTTTTTTTCCACAGTCATGTCCCACATATGTCCCCTGTTACTGTGGACTGACCCATACACATACACATATATATATATTATAGTGGCACGGTAGTGCCACTATAGTTAGGGTTGAGGAGCCATTACTATGTTAAACCCCAAAACTTTGCACCTTAATAGCTTTGCAACCGTTTCACGGATTTGGCTGAAATTTGGAATATACGATCAAGAACCAAAGGCCTTGGGATCTGCCAAGTTTTGTACTGGTTGGATATACGGCTGCGGAGTTATTAAGTGTGATCTGTGCATGCGTTTACGCTTTTTCTGGAATTCTACGGTCGTGCCTACAGGTCGTACGGTTTGCGCGACCGGCCCAAAATCTTCAGGGAATGTGCGGCGGGTCCCCAATGTGCCTTTCAAAGATTTCATGAAAAAATATTAAACGGTTCAAAAGTTATTCAAAAAACAGTTTCCCATTATAAGTCAATGGGAAAAGTTAACAAAAAGTTCAACACTTTCGCAAATGCATTTTTACTTTCGCAAATGGGCCTGTTACTTTCGCAAATCGGCCATTTTGTTTTCAGTTGGTGATCAGAAAAATGGTTGGCATTTAAATTTGGGACCCTCTAGCAACCTAATTCTTTTTGTATTCACCTAGTCGGACCCTGAGGATGCTTGCCATGTCTTTATTTTGTGGTAAAAGACCCTAGAAATATGTTTTTCAAATTTCTGGAAAAAGTACTTTCGCAAATTAGTTTCGTGCTCACGAAAATGTTGAACTTTTTTGTGAAAGCTTTCGCAAATTGCGACAGTAGTTTTCCATCTGTGGGAAAGTAACAGCGATTCTTTGGCACTGCGCTGAAAAGAACCGTTGGGAGTTTTGGGCTGAAATTTGGAGGGAACGGAGCCGACATCTCACAGATGTGCCTTTCAGTGTTGTATTGAAAAAATATTACACAGCGGTAAAGTTACGGCACTCCAAAGTTGACGGTTTTTCCTATAGGATAAGATTACGGCGCCCGACGCATTACAGAAATCCTTTGGATCCCTGCTGCAAAATAACGGTTTGGTCTTTTTTCTGAAATTTGGAGGAAAGACAGCCAACAGCCCATGGATGTGCCTTTCAGTGGTTTGGTTAAAAAATATTACATGGCGGCAAAGTTACATCACTCCAAAGTTGATATTTTTCCCATAGGATAACATTACGGCGCCCAACGCATTACAGAAATCCTTTGGATCCCTGCTGCAAAATAACAGTTTGGTCTTTTTTCCTGAAATTTGGAGGGAAGACAGCCAACAGCCCACAGATGTGCCTTTCAGTGGTTTGGTGAAAAAACATTACAGGGAGGGAAAGTTATGGTGCTCCAAACTTTCCTTTTTTCCCCATAGGATAACATTACGGCATTTGCCGCACCTTTCAGGGCCCGTATCTCGGAAACGGTGTGAGATACGGACTTTTTGTCGGAAAAATTCTTAACCACCTAGTGGCGGCTAAGAACCAAATTAGCCAGGACAGTTGTAAATAATATGACTTTTAAATTTTTTTTCTACGTCGGACGGTTCCTGAGATATAACGTATTTAGTATTGCAAGTTCTCATTTTCTGCACCGATACTCATTATTATGCATACATTATTTGTACTCACTGTCTTTCTCTATGCAGGTTTTGGGGAAAACCAGCCTGTGCGCTTACATTACTGTTACTGTTGCCCTTTCCCTTGCAGTTCCGTACCCGTTTCACTTACCGTTGATGTCTGCGCCACCATGTGCGTTATCGTTTGCGTTTTCATTTGCGCTTGTGTTTCTGTTATTTTTTGCCATTTCTGTCTACAGTACTGTTTATCTTTCTGTTTCACTTTGTGTCACCATGCCCATTGACATTTCAGTTTGCAGGCACCATGTTACTATGTGACAACACATCATGTGGCAGACCGTTCCCGTCTACGCCACCATGTGCGTTACCCTTTCTGTTCTAATTCATGCTTGTGTTACCATGTGAGCCACTGTTAGCACTTCTGTTTGCGTTGCTGTTCCTGTTACTATGCCACAAGATGGGCCCTGCACTCTTGCCGCTGCATTACATTCACTATTTCTCATTATCATTCTCAAAATGAAGGGAAATTAGAGGCAAAAAATTCCATTTAATGCATTAGTTAGGGTTGTTCCACAGCGACAAAAGTGAGGAAATTCGCTGTTAGGGTTGAAAACCCCCCTTGGACCCCGCCACCCCAACTGACATTGGGGTGCGCATTGGGATTGTGGGTCCTAACTCTCACCCATTCTCTTATACTTCTGCTGCTTTACATGTCATGGGGTGAGAGCTAGGGCTGACGATCCCAATGCACTGTGCCAATTGAGGGGTGAAATCAAGGGTTTTCAACCAACATTGTCGCTGTGGATCAACCCTAACTAATGCATTAAATGGAGTTTTTTGCCTCTAATATATATATATATATATATATATATATTTACATATGTGTGTAATACTGGCCTGGTAGGGTTGCACGGCCACTTCTATGTTAAACCCCCAAATTTACACTTTAATAACTTTGCAACCATTTGTCCAATGTGCCTGACATTTTGCATGCACAGCCTCCAATCATAGATTCCTTGATCTGGAAAGTGTTGTTCCAGTTGGATGTACAGTTGCAGAACTGTAGAGCATCCAAAAAGTGAAAATTACCAACTTGCACACATTTTTCAGTTGGCCATAATGGACTGAAGAATGCATCTGAGTGGATTAAAATTTGCATGTCTATATGTGGCTTGGGTTGAACTGATGCCATTTGAAGATTTGGTGAAAGAATATTAATCCTTTCAACAGTTATTCAAGTTTTTCATGTCCCATTATATCCTATGGGAAAATGTACATGTGCATTGTGAAAACATTCGCGATCACATATTTATTGTCATGCTCCCTGAATTTGTTTTCGTGCTGCTGCTGTCTTGTTTTCAGTCAGTGAGAGACAAAAAACATTGTAACTCAAAAAATAATACTCTTTGGTAAACACCAACAGTTGTGTTTACCTAATCGGGCCCTTAGGAACATGACCCTGGCACTAGTTTTTCACCAGGTGGTCTGGAAATATGTTTTTCCAAAGTTTCTTCACCATTCTACCATTTTATTGTGGCAACAACATTTCTTGTTGTTATGGCAATGACCGTAATCATAAAAAAGGAACCGCGGCAACATTTTTCTGTGTGTGACAACATTCCCATTATAGAGATAGGAGTGCCGCAAACCATTAGAGTTATCATGAAAACACTGCACAGGCACATTTTCCCATGTGTTGTTTTCTTTGTCACTTCATTGTACCAAGCTGAATTGTGCTTTTGGGCTGAAATTTGCAGGGTGGCAAGCCCTCGTCCCACAGATGTGCCTTTTGTGGCTTGGTCCCAAAACATTCAATGGGCCAATAGTTACAGCTTTCCGAAGCTGAGAAATTTCCCATAGTATAACATTGCAGCACATTTCGGCACCCATATCTCAGAAACAGTGTGAGATGCAAATTTTTTGCTACCCATGCAAGGAAGTTTTAAAGTAATAGATTACATCTGCAGTGGAATTATTTTCATAGGTTGTATAAATACTGAGATATTGGCAAATTAGTGTTACAAGGGTTCCTTTTCAAGCATATAGGGCTACTTCATATTTAAGTGGAAGTGCAGGGCCCGGAGGGCCTGCACTCCCACACACATATATCATAATGCACAAATGGGCAGCTTGGTGGGAGTCCACGGCCCAGACGGACCGTGCTCCCAACAACACATACCAGTTACCAGGTATATTACACTTTCTTAAAAAGTAAGGAAATTCATTGCAAAAAAAATTTGTTAATGCATAAATTAGGGTTGAAGCATGAAGGGTTGAGATGTGAATTATGCTGTTTAGGTGCAAAAAAAGTCATTGGTTTCATAGACATGCCATTACGAAGTTGAGATTTTCCCCATAGGATAACATTGCAGTGGCCAAAGTGCTTTTCAGTGCCCGTATCTTGGAAAAGATGTGAGATACAGATTTAGTTTACTTATCTCACGTGGAGGTTTTGAAGTAATGATTACAACTGCGATGGGATGATTTTCATAGCTTCTATGGTTACTAAAATATTGCCAAATAAGTATTACAAGTATTTTACAGTACTATGGTGCTGCTGTATGGCTTCATGTTTAAGTGTCAGCAGGAGCACAGGGCAAACAATGGACAATATGAAGGGAGCACATGGCCCGGAGGCTCTGCGCTCCCACAAGCACATTCCACTAACCACTTACAATACACTTTCACAAAAAGAAGGCAAATTCATTGCAGAAAACTCCGTTAATGCATCAGTTAGGGTTGATGTCACAATGACAAAAGTTTGGAAATTTGATGTTAGGGTTACCACCCCTACCACCCCAGCCACCCACCCTACAGGTACCAACAGGCATTGGGGCAAACCATGGGGTTGTCAGACCTAACTCACACCATTCCCTATACTGTAGCATGTCAGCTTGTTTACACATGGAATGGGGTGAAAGTTGGGCCTGACAACCCCATGGCATGACCCATTGCTTGTTGGTGCCTGTAGGGTGGGGCCTGGGGGGTGGGAATGGGGTAGTAACTCTAACATTGAATTTCCAAACTTTTGTCACTGTGACATCAACCCTAACTGATGCATTAAATAAGTTTTTTTGCAATTAATATATATTTATCTGTATCTTATTTATTTATGTATCTTTTTTTTTTTTTGCATATTTTATTTCTTGTTTCTTATGTTTATTTTTATGTTTATTTTGCTTTTTATGTTATGGTAGTCATTTATTTAGTGTTGTATTTAAGGTATTGTTAATTCCTTTTTCATGTGGGGGTTATGTGTTTTATTCAATTTGTGCTTTGCGGGTTTAAGTGTTTCATTCAATTCATGCTGTGTGATTTGTTTGTTGTGAGGGTTTATGTGTGTTACTTTATTCGTGCTTTGCTACTTTATTGTACTTTTTATTACATTTCTGGTGGGTTTATTGCTATGCTTTTCACTTCACTTTACCTTCTCTGCGTCTTCTATTTAGTGCGATTCCATGTCCGTGTGGTTATCGGTTCAGTCTGATTCCGGGTCTGTGTCCAGAACCCGTGCTCTCTTCTTCGTCTTTGAAGTGTAATGGTGTCCTGTAAGAGAGAATGAGACATGTTGTTAGTTCTGTATTAAGTTTACCTGTTTTATTTATGTGATATCTTACTTTTTATTCTTCAGTATTTGTATCTTGGATTATGTTGAAGATGCTATTAGTGGTGTATATTTTGTGTTGGAGAAATATTCTGCCATGGTGTCTTTGTAGTTGAAGAATTCATGTGATTCTGACTTTGGTACTGTACTATTATTTCTTTGAATGTTGATGGTTTGGGCTCCTCCTCTGGTACATTCTGCTTGTAGTTGGAGTTGTGGCTTCTGCTGGGATGTTAATATTTTTGGTCTCTTTCAGTACATGATTTTGACTAACAGCTCAATATATTTGAGATTTCATGTTGTTTCCCCTTGTTTATGCAGCTGTAGTCATTCAGGAATTGTAATTTTTGTGCCCTGATATCTGTATTATATCAGTGGCAGGAATTCCACTGTAAGTTTTTGAATTAAGTGTTTGAGAATAGAATGGTTTGTTAGTCATTTGCTGGTTTTGATGTTGGCTCTGAAGATCATATTTTTGACAATATTTCCAATGGTATTTATTTCAAGGGGTTGGTTCTTGTACCAAGTGCGTAGGCATTCAGATTTGGGTTGGTGGTTTATTGTGAGGAAAACTAGGGAGTCATCCTCTAGGGATTTGGGTGGTTGACGTGCTCTGAATTGTAAGTTCTGTAGTTGTGTACTGGACACCTGTTTGGTTGGGATGTCTAGCAAGCTAGGGGTTTTATTTTTCTGATTTCTTTGGGATTTGTCCCCAGTCTTGTTTAGGTCTGTCGCTCTGTAGTGTATTCTAAATATCTGGTTCCTTGCTCATTTGCATTCAGTTTGATGTCTCCCCAATTTAAAGTTTCTCATCTCTGTGCTTCCTTGAATACCGAAATAAAGGGTGGCTGTAAGCCACATAATATTAAGTAAAGATTGGGAGGGGTGTGGTCTGAGTTGGCATTTCTGATACAGTATTTCTATAATATTATCAGTTATTTCATCAGCCACCATGTGTTGATTACCTTTGCCCAGTTATTTTAATTGCTTTTGTTTGACTTCAATTTCTTCTCTGGTTTGTAAGAATTTCCTGGAAGTAGTCAATGATGCTGGATATTATTTGTCATTAAGGTGGCGTTCTAAACTTTGAAAAATTGATCTGACTGTCAGTGGCTCATTAGAGTCCCAGCTTTTCACTGGCAACTTATGAAGAAGTGGCATAAAATATTGTCTAATTTCTCAGGTGGTATTTTGTAGATTGGTATGCTTGTGTTCATTTCTTTAGCTAAGTATTTTGCTAGGTTTCAGATGTCCGATTCCAGTTTTTTCTTAGTATTAACATTTTTGGTACTCTGAATGAAGTCTTGTATATAATCATGGTCTGTGTGTAGTCTCCAGTCGTTTATGTGTTCTGGTATTCCAGTGCTCTGTGTCTTCTCCATTATTTGCATTTCTTTGGGATCTAGTAAGGGCTCTCTGTCATTCTCAAACTGTTTCAGCAGATATTGTATTTCTTCTTCCATTTCTTCAGTTTGTGTCATATTACTTGGTAATTTGTATGTCACGTTCATATATTGGTTGTCTTGTCCAGGTATTCTATGCTATGTGTTTTTCTTTGCTATTCTGCTGTTCTGTATTGTTTGTTTTTTTCTTTTCTAGGTGAACTACTTCTGCTGTGTAGTTTGCAATACTCTGTCTCTCTGTTTGGCTGCATGAGCATCCTGTTCTTCTTCTTTACCTTTAGTAATGTACAGGTGTGTTTCATTTATTGTCAGTGTCAGTGGCTCAGCAGGTGGCAAACTCAGCTCTGAGGCTGGTAGATCAGAAGGCCATGGGTTCTATCCCCACACCAGGCACTTGGGTTAAATCCCAATACTGACACTGCAGTGCTGCATGAGGGGGGATGCTGCACTCTGAGGTGCCATCTTTTTTATGAGATGTCAAACCAAAGTCCTGTCAGCCTGTTCTGGTGGTTATTCAGGTGGATGTTAAAGATCCCATGGCACCTCTCAAAAAGAGTAGGGGCAATTTTTATTTAAATTAAAAAAAAAAAAACAACTAAAAGTGCAAATACATCTTGCATTTCTCAAATCATAATTTACACAAAGGATATAAACAGTAGCAACCTTAGTTCTCAAAAATAAACTAAAGCACCTTCCTCCACAAAAGACCAGCACATCATCCTCCCTCTCAATCTATAGCTAATATTATTTCCTAATGTCTGTATTCTTACAACCTTTACCTACTCCCAATCCAATTGATTTTGTTCTTTGAAACAGATAACTACATCATACTTCTGTACTTTATTCACCTTATGTATTCCACTTTCTACTTCCCTTTTGCATATTCATACTTTAACCTAAAAACCATATCCCTTTGTCCATCCCTCTGATAAGTCAAGTCAAGTCAAGTCATGTTTATTTATAAAGCGCCTTTCGAAATCAAGGCGCTGTACAGGTATAAATAGAACAGCAAAATACAAACATTAAAATAACCATAACTAGACAGGATAGGCCAGAGTAAAAAGATATGTCTTTAAATCAGTTTTAAAACTATCAACGGTTGGGCATTCTCTTAACCAGAGGTGAGAATTCCACAGGGTTGGAGCGGAAGCAAAGGCACAGATCCTATATAGCTTCAAATGAACCCTGGGGAATTTAGCAATCCTCGCTATGGAACGGAGGGGGTAGAGGGGGCAATAGGGAAACCAGAAGATCTTTCAGGTAACCGGGTCCTTGGTCGGTAGGGCTTTAAAGGTTAGTAAACCAACCTTGAAGGTGATCCGCCATCAACAGGCAGCCAGTGCAGTTCGTGAAGCACAGGCGAATGTGGCTCATTCTAAGAGTCCCAGTCAGAAGCCTGGCTGCAGCGTTCTGCACCAGCTGAAGGCGGCGGATATCAACCCCTGGTAGCCCTAGGTAGAGGGTTGCAGTAGTCCAGACGGGTAGTGACAAAGGCGTGGACCAAAGTTGGAAGGTCCTCCCGGGGAATCAGATGTTTCACCCGGGAGATATTCCTCAGATGGTAGAAAGAGGATTTAACAACAGCTGACACCTGAGATTTCAGGGTCAGACCATCATCAAAAATAATGCCCAGATTTCGCACCTGTCGAGAGGTAGAGAGTGGTACACCACCAAGTAATAAACCTGATGGTCGTCCAACACCCAAACCCACCCCAGGACGACCCGGATCCACAACCAATACTTCAGTCTTATCTGGATTAAGTCTCAACCAGCTCGAACTCATCCAAATTCTGATCTCATCCAGGCAGTTGTTAAGTACAGAGAGTGCATCACTCTGTTCGGGGAGAAAGGACAGGTACAGCTGAGTATCATCTGCATAGCAGTGAAAACTCAAACTGTATTGCCTGATGATTTCTCCCAATGGCAGCATATACACTGCAAACAACATGGGATCTAAAATGGAGCCCTGTGGTACCCCACATGGCAGGGAGAAGGCGTCAGAGGAATAAATTCCGCTGACAACTCTCTGAGACCTGCCAGTGAGGCAAGAACAAAACCACTTGTGGACTGTACCAGACAGCCCACAAAAGACCCGCAGTCACTCCAATAGCACCCCATGGTCTACAGTGTCAAATGCAGCAGACAGATCAAGAAGGACCAGAATGGTACAAGCCTTTCGATCTCTGGCCATTAGGAGGTCACTCAATACCCGAACAAGGGCAGTCTCAGTACTATGCCTTTTCCTGAATCCAGACTGGAGAGTATCATAGACATTATGAGAAGTAAGATGATCATCCAATTGCAATGCAACAGCCTTTTCAATAACCTTACCAACAAATGGCAGGTTAGAGATAGGCCGGTAGTTAGCTAGACAGTCTGGGTCCAAGGAGGATTTTTTTAAGAGTGGTCGAACTACTGCCTCTTTAAGGGGGTCAGGAAAGACCCCTCTCCAAGGATTTCCAGATAATGTCAGCAAGGATTGGTAGATAACTTCTACACAGCCTACTAACAGCGTGTAGGACCCAGATCAAACTACAGCTAGTTGGTGCATTGTTTGGATGATCTTCACAATGTCCACAATTCCGGGCGGTGAAAATCTAACCAGACAGGCCGAGGATAAGACACCACCAGTCGACCACCACAGTCCCCGGTAGGAGAGGTCGAGGACCGATGCGGTACTGATGCGGCAACCTTATCTGCAAAGAAGCGAGCTGACCTCGCATCTAAGCTGAGAAAAGGCTTCTCTAGGCTGAAGACAGACTGGATTGCACAGTCGGTCCACAGTCCAGAAAAGCTGAGCCGGTCGATTCTTTGCAGCAGAAATCTCTCTGGACAGGAATTCTGCCTTCTTACGAGTGATTTCTGATTGGTAGCCATCATAATGGGCCAACAATCTAAGCCTGTCAGCATCAAGGCCCGATAATTTCTCCCTATAATATATGTTTAACCTACCCAGTCTATTCCTTCCCATAAAGACTGGCATACTATCTCCCCCAACGTTCTCTTCTCATATTCATATATTTTATCATGTTCTGCTTGTATCTTAAATAATATATCTTGAATCTGAAAATCCCCATTCTGTAAAAACCTTTGACATCTCATCTGCCATATAACCCATTTGAAACATGCAAAAAACATATATAGTACTTTTTTTCCACTTCTTTCATTGTTCTGATAACTGACCTAATACTAACATTTCATATGTACTGGTTTTAAAGGTATCTTCTTTTCATAAAACTGCTATACTGTACCACAGATTCTGTATAAATATGCATTCAACAAATAAATGTCTTAATGTTTCCACCTGATCTTGACAGCCTTCTTCCATACAGTATCTCTCTGTCTGTGTTTTATGCTTCAGGTTCTCTCTAGTATTTAATTTCTCATGTCCACATAACCATACTACATCCTGCATTTTTAGAGGTATCCTAGCTTCTGTGATGCTTTCTAGCAAGGTCATGCAATTAATCATTGCTTCTCCTTTAAATATTGGATCCTCAAGATAACATCTCTCCACTATAGTATTATAGAACTGCTTCCTATTAACATTTATAAACCATTTAATTCAATTTTCCACATCCTAATATATTTTATTGTGGTCTGTACATATTTTGGTAACAATTTTTCTGACACATGCCATTTTCCATGGCCCCATACTTTCAGGAAATCCTCAGTCCAGTGCTGCATACAGTTTATACCCATCACTTGTTTCCCCAATAATAGAGGTCTTATATTTGTATAAAAAAAATTGGCAAATAGGTATACTAAAGGTTGTAGCATATTTACTCCCCCTTCTTTACAGGCTTTATATGTATGGGCTCCCTTAATCAGGTTCAGCCGACTCCCCCCATAAGAAAAGAAAAAATAGTCCCATCACTTTAGTGTGTATGTCCTGTGGTAAAGGATATATATATATATATATATATATATATATATATATATATATATATATGAAGCAAAAACTCCGTTTAATGCATTAGTTAGGGTTGCTCCACAGCGACGAAGTGGGAAATTCGGTGTTAGGATTGAAAACCCCCTTGAACCCCCTGTCCACCCCCAACCGGCATTGGGTGTGCATTGGGGTCATCAGCCTAACTCACCCCATCACATGTGTAAAGCAGCAGAGTATAGGAGGAATGGGGTAGAGTTAGGACCCGACGACAATGCACACCCCCAGTGCCAGTTAGAGGGCTTAATATTTTCTGACTGAAAAGTCTGTATCTCGCACTGTTTCCGAGATATGGGCCCTGAAAGGTGCGGCGAACGCCGTAATGTTATCCTATGGGAAAACAAGAGAAGTTCGGAGCACCATAACTTTGCCTCCCTGTAATATTTTTTCACCAAACCACTGAAAGACACATCTGTGGGTTGTTGGCTGTTTTCCCTCCAAATTTCAGGAAAAAAGACCAAACCGTTATTTTGCAGCAGGGTGCCAAAGGATTCCTGTACTGCGTCGGGCTCCGTAATGTTATCCTATGGGAAAAAATGTCAAATTTGGAGTGCTGTAACTTTGCCACCATGTAATATTTTTTCAACACAACACTGAAAGGCACATCTGTGAGATGTCAGCTGCATTCCTTCCAAATTTTAACCCAAAACTCCAAACCGTTCTTTTGCAGCGCAGTGCCAAAGAATTGCTGTCATTTTCCCACAGACTAGAAAACTACTGTCACAATTTGCAAAAGCTTTTGCAAAAATTTGCGACACTTTCATGAGCATGAAAGTATTTTGTGAAAGCACTTTTTCCAGAAATTTGAAAAACATATTTCTGGGGTGTTTTACCACAAAATAAAGACACGGCTAGCATCCTCAGGGTCCGACTAGGTGAATACAAAAAGAATTAGGTTGCTAGAGGGTCCCAAATTTAAATGCCAAGCATTTTTCTGATCACCAACTGAAAACAAAATGGTGGATTTGCGAAAGTAACAGGCCCATTTGCGAAAGTAAAAATGCATTTGCGACACTGTCGAACTTTTTGTTAACTTTTCCCATTGACTTATAATGGGAAATTGTTTTTTGAATAACTTTTGAACCGTTTAATATTTTTTTACCAAATCTTCGAAAGGCACATTGGGGACCCCTGCCACACATTCCCTGAAGATTTCAGGCCAGTCGCGCAAACCGTACGACCTGTAGGCGTGACCGTATAATTCCAGAAAAAGCGTAAACGTGTGCGCAGATCATGCTTAATAACGCCGCAGCTGTATATCTGACCGGTACGAAACTTGGCAGATCCCAAGGCCTATGGTTCTTGATCATGTATTCCATATTTCAGGCAAATCCATCAAATGGTTGCAAAGTTATTAAGGTGCAAAATGTTGGGGTTTAACATAGAAATGGCTCCTCAACCCTAACTATTGTAGCACTACCGTGCTACCATAATATGATACATATAAAAATATGGGTGCAATATAAGCCCTTATTAAAAAACATTTCTTCCTTGTCATTTTCCATGACTTCCACTGCTCAACCTTTTGATATGCTGTCTCAAATGCTAAATCCCAATTTTTCTGTTCAGCCTCCTTTGTTCCGAAAGATAATCCTAATATTTTAGTCATAATTCTTGTGACTGGAATCACAAAATCTATGTCTATTGGGGTGTCTCCTATCGCAAGGACTATACTTTTTGTGTAATTTATTCTAATTCCTATTTCCTTAGCTTCTTCTTCTAATAACTGTATAGTTTTCTGACCTGATTCCAAAGTTGTCATCGTGATTGTACACTCATCAGTGTAGGCTAAGACTTTTTTGTAACTTCTTCCATCTTTATCCATTATAGTTTCTATTTTCGTGGTGTTTTCTATCATTCTTAAAAATGGGATCTAGACCAAAGACGTATAGGAGGGGGCTCATAGGACACCCCTGCCTAACACCATTCTTCAAGTAGATGGGGATTCCTAAATGTCCATTGATTAATGGTGTTACCTGAGTTTCCCCATACAATATGACTAATAATTTAATCATGCCTTCTGGAACCCCATATGCCTGCAAAACCTCCCAGATATGCTCTTGCCTTACTGAATCAAAAGCCATCTCCTGGTCAATTGCTAAAATGTACCCTTCTAGTTCCATCAATCATCCTTGTTCTACTATTTCTCTTATAAATAATAGATTCTAATAAATGTTCCTTCCTGGTACTGCACATGTTTTTGACTCTAAAATTACTTTGTTTACCATTTTTGCAAATCTAACAGTCAATATCTTAGTGAGTATCTTATAGTCAGTATTTAGAAGGCTCAAAGGTCTCCAATTTTTAATTTCTTGTGGGTCACCTTTTGTGTATAAAAAAATGATTATACCTACCTTCATACTATGCCCTATCCTGCGTTCTGCTTGAATTGCCGAATATACCTTTTGAAGTATGGGTGCCAGAATCTCTTCAAATACTTTATAAAAAATCATTGGGTATCCCATCATTCCCAGGAGTTGTGTGTGAAGATAATTTATTAATGCCATTTTTTTAATTTCAGCTACAGTAATTTCCTGGCTTAATTCTTCATTTTCTTCTTCTGTGATCTGGTGGATATCTGGGGTTCCTTGAAATCTATGAACAGCCCTCTTTCCCTTCCTTTGAAATGTATCACACACGTGTTTCTGTATAACTTGTTTTATAGCTACATTGTTGTCTACTATCACGCCTTGTTCAGTTACCTGGGATGAAATAATAGTTGTTTTAATGCTTTTCTTCTTTATTATATGGATTCACTTGTTTCTTTGTCCCTTTCATTATAAATTGCTGACTGATTGCTAAACTCTTCTCCCTCTCTTTCTGATAGTCATACATGTTGTCCTTTATATTAGTTACTTGTGGAATCATATTTTTACCAGTTTGCCTCATCTGAGTAATAATTTTTAGATATTGAGCTCTATGTCCTAAATACTGTGGGCCAGGTATTCAGAAATGCGCCAAACGCCGGTTCAAGTCCGGCGCAGTGCAATCCCAATGTGCCATGGTGCAGTGAGTGCAATATTCAAAGGCTGTGCATAGCAACATGTGCCAGCACAACACAGCTGAATTTTGCAGGGATGCGCCATGGCACAAACAGAGATGCGTCTTGGAGCAATCAGACCTGTGCCATAGTGCAACCAGAGATGCACTAAGGAGCAAAGAGAGAAGCACCAAGGCACACAAGGACCAGCTCCAGTCAATGGTGGGAGCAAAGCAGCAGGGGGAAAGCATGGGTCAGGCAGAGGAACACAGCTGGGGACAGTGGCAGGGAGGCACAGTGGCTGGTCACAGGTGACCACCAACTGCAGCATGCAGACAGGCAGCCAGCCTTCCCAGCACCATGGCACAGGATGCAGGGAACAGGTGGCACCAACAGCCAAGGGAGGGCTGCCACTGGAACCCCCCACTGCATGCCGTGCCCTCACCCACCCAGACCATGGCCAGCCACACCCTGGACCACAGTGCCCAAGACACATGCCACACATCCTGGACAGCCAGTCCATGGCCACCCCAATGCACAGCCACCGACCAAGGGGCAGGACACCACCATGCATGGCCCACACAACATCAAAGGCACACCACACAGACACCCACCATGCCACTGCAGGCTCCACACTCCAGCTGCAAATCAGACATGGACACAGGCAGTTAAGCAAGAAATCTGTATTAAACAAAACTATTTACAATGGAGTGGGGTAGGAAAGGGTAGGAGAGCAAAGGAAGGGGACAGGGGACAGGGACTGTAAAGTGGGAGGGGGGAAGAAAGGGGAAGGAATGGCAGGGGTAAATGGGAAACAGTGGGGTCCAACTATGGTTGGCCACAACCTGATGCCGCCTGATGCCTCTGCCATTGCCTGTCCTGGAGCATCATCCATCTCATTTGTTGTGCCACATCCAGGGTCATGGATGTTATCAAAATAATTTGCTGTAAGAGGCAGCCATACAGTGGCAGCCATGAATTCTTCTGGATGCCTATGACAAAGGAATGGACAGGTGATCAGTGCAAGTCCCTAGGAACCATGCCTCCCACTGTGCGCAATGGGCAGTGGGAACACACACACACACCCCTGGTGTGTCACCCTGGCCACTCACAGTGGGTGAGCCAATGCCTGCTGGCACCCCAGCAAGCCACGACATTGCATCACCACCAGTGGCACCAGACTGCACAGTGACAGGCAGTTGGAACAGGGCTGCAGCAGCACCACAGCAGCACCGGTGGCAGCTGGGTGAACACCCATCCCACCAACAGCTGGTACATGTGTGCAATGGCTGCCCCACAGTGGCATGCACACTGCACAGTGTGCAGCACACAGCTGACATGGCACATGGCACAGGTGGCCATGGCCACACCCTCATTTCCGCTGACTGCCTGGTACTGAGTAGAGGAAAACAACAGTGCCTACCTGCCCGCTGCGATGCCACTCACACCTGTCCCGCTGCTGCTCCATCTCCACCAGTCAGACCCGCACCTCCAGCAGATGGTCCTGCAGTGGCCTGCTGTGCCCCGCCAGGCACCCCTGCCACTCCTGAATGGCGCTGATCTTTAGGCCCTAGGAATGGAACACAGACAGGTACACATCAGAGAACAACCACAGCATGTGCCCACCACCCCGGCCCCTGTGCACAGTGTGCACGCCAGCCTGACATGACCCACAAGGCAGTAGCGCAGTGCACCCAGTGGCCAGCAATGCCACACCACATTGCATAAGCTGACAGTGCCCTCCCCACAGGGCATGTCAGGCAGACCAGCCAACATCACAGTACAGCGGCTGGGCACACATGCAGCATGTGATGACTTACCTGGCCATGGCACGGCCCCCCTGAAGATGCATGCCTGCAGCAGCCTCAGTCTCTCAGGGTCCTGCTGCAACATGTTCCTGTACTGGTGGTGGTCCATGGCACCCCAGTGTTCTGAACCAGGCCTGCAGTGATGGCCTGCCAGATCTCTGTTCTTGCCTACTGCAGAGGCTCCTGGCTAAACAGACTATGTGCATGTGGCTGCACACAGACCACAAGGTTGACCAGCTCCAGGTCGGACCAATTTTGTGCATATCACACACCTCACCGAGCCATGCTCTCCACTCAAGGTGCTTGTTCAAAATGGCAGCCTGTACCACACATGCACAATGTGCGCAGGATGCACGGCTCATGTAGGCATGTGCCACATATGCCAACCGTGCATCACCATGGATGCACGGCATAAGCATGGCTCACCAAGCATGTAGTGGTGTAGTCCCAAGGGGCATAGAGTCAGGTCAGGGGTCACTTGGCACACAGTGCACCAGAGTACAATTCAGGCCATGGCACATAGTGTGCCATGGCCCCTATAGTGCTCTGAGTGCACAGTGTGCAATAGGCAGTAGCACAGGCCATGACACATGCATACTGGGGGCAGTGCACTGAGCATGTTATGGCATTGCACCATGACATGCGCCAGAGCAAATCCATTGCGCATGGAGCAAGTGCACGATATTCAGCCACCACATGCTAATAAGCTCATCAGCCAATGCGCGGCGCACCAAGGAAATTAACATGTCATTACCGCTGTGCCACAGCTCATTTGCATGCAATGCACTATAAAGGTGCTGCACAACAGCACAGGCCATGGACCGGTATTGCAACCATCTGAGGTAAGTTGCGGCTGCTGTGGGACCAGCCAGCACAGCAGGGTGGATGGGGTGGGCAGCTGCAGGCAGTGACGCTCATGTCTTTGTCCACAGGTAGCACCATGTCCAAGCATGAGGAGAATGAGGAACGTGGGCCTGCCCACAAGCGCAGGTCCAACTTTACAAAGGCAGAAGTTGATGCCCTGTTCGAGGCCTACCTCTACAGGGAGCAGCTGCTGAGTGGTGCCACTGGCACACCACAGGCCAGGGCTGTGGCCTGGGTGGAGGTGGCAGTGACTGTGAACCTGCAGAGCAGCCACCAGTGGTCTGTGCAGGAGTGCTGGAAGAAGGTGGGCACTAATGAATGCCACATTAAAGAGAAGGTGGTGGCCATATGGGCAGCCAGGACAACCACTGGTGGGGGCCACGCTGCTGTGCCACAGATCACAGTGCAAGAGGGGTTGGTGGCAGCCACCATGCATCGCAGCACCATTGAGGGTGTGCCGGGTGATGGCTTCCAGACAGGAGGGAGCCCATCACTGCATGGTACGTATGACATGCCCGGGGGGGCCTGCTGGTATTGCAGCACTAACACATCTGTTTTCTCTTACTGCACTGGCATGCCAGCATGCAGTGGCAGGGGCACCAGTGGCAGCTGTGGGGGCAGGCCCAGACCTGGAGGACCAGCCATCCACCTCCACGGGCATCTAGGGGCCCAATCAGCTGCAGCACACCACCGCCATCCAGCCGAATGTCCTGGGCTTTGTGTCGGATGAGGCCCTGGCTGTGTTCCAGCAGGATGCCAGCCATGGCATACTCTGCATGGAGACACAGATCAGGGCGGGGTCTGACACTGATAATGACATGACCATCATCCTGGACAGCATGGGTGGTGTCGTGAGGGAGACACCCATACCTACTACCATCACTGGCCGCGCGGCCAGTGGCCTGTCAGCAGTGGAACAGCTGCCCACTGCTGCCGCTGGTGCCGCCATGTGCACAGCCATGGCAGTGCCATGTGGTGGTGGTGGTGCATCCACTCATATGCTGCCCAGTGTACAGGGGCCGGAGGGGCAGCAGTGGCAGACAGCTGGGGACTTTGGGTGGCCAGACGCAGAGTCCACCGCCCGGACACCAGACAGTGACCTACCCCATGGGGACCCCACTGTGCTGCATCCACCTGAGTGGGGGGCCATGCAGCACATTGCTGCACACCACCCTGGCGCCGACCCATTGTCAGAGCACACCCAATTGCTGTGGGCCTCCGTGGAGCAACAGGTGTTGCTCGTAGCTTGGGTGCATGCACTTTGTGCAGAGGTGTGCCAGGCAGCTGAGCTGCATGAGAGGGGCACCACACAGGTCCTGGAGGCTATACAGTACCTGCGGGAGGACACAACTGTATCCCTGGATTGCATTGCCAATGCGATCTCAATTGGCCTTGCACCTCTGGCTGCCACAGGGCATGGCTACCAGCCACAGATACTGCGGAGTGCACTGTCCACCCCATAGACCTGGCGTCGAGTGACTCCCTCCATGTCGAAGCCAAGCTCTGCTGTCAGCATCCCAGGTATGCCTGGGGTGGGCCTGTTCAGTGTCACACACCCCTGCAACTGAACCGGTAATGTCCTGCAGTTCAACCCTGGAGGCAGTTAGTTATACACCTCTAATGCAGCCATTGAGCAGCCAGTGTCTGCCAAACGCCTCCTGGCATGGCCTCCCCTGTGTCTGTGGTGGTCATGGTTCCATGCAGCAGACCTGATGTGCATGCCACCCTGTCTGCAGTCTGCTGCCACTGCCCTGTGTGCACATGGGAGACGTGTGTTGGTGCATGCCACAGTCGTGGCAAGTGTGTGCCATGCCACATGCTGCCTGTGTGCACACCTGCCTGGCTGCTGGCCCATGTGGCATGTGCATGATGAGAGAAGCACAGCACTGGTTGCGCCTGTGCACCGGCACCCTGCATCTGATCCATGCCACGTGATGGTGCCTGGGCATGTGTTTGCGTGTGTGTGTTGCTGTATAGTGCAGCATGCTGTTGTGTGTGGCTGTGTGGCACTGCCACCCACATCCCTGCACCACGACTCTGTGTGTGCATGCCCATTGCCATGCCTGCCCATGCTCGTGTGCCGTCCATTGTGTCTGGCCACTGCATGGGTATTGCTCCACCTACCTGCATGCGCCAAAGTGCTCCTGTGCAATTGTGTCCCGGTGCTGACTTGCCATCCTTTGGAGCCGGGATCCATCCACTCGGGGGGGTGGGCTGCCCACTCCCCAGCCCATTGCCCTCTTCATCCCAACTGCTGTCCCCCTCTTCAGCCTCAACAGCTATCCCACGGTTAATGGCCATGTTGTGCAGTATGCAACAGGCCAGGAATAGGCCACAGGCTTTTGAGGGGCTGTACTGTAGGGCACTGCCAGACCTGTCAAGGCAATGGAATCATGCCTTCAGCATCCCAAACACATGCTCAATGATGTTCCACGTGCTGGCATGTCCCTCATTGTAATGGTCTTCTGCTGGGGATGATGGGTGCCAGTAGGGGTTGAGCAGCCAGGGCCTGAGTGGGTAGCCACTGTCACCTGTGTGGACAGATACATGGTTAGCCTAGTGTCCTATGTCATTGTGCTCATTGCCCATCCCTGGCACCCCCACCAGTGCACATGCTCTGCCCACCCCCATCCCATGCCCTGCTGTTCCCAGCTCCCTATAGCTGTCCCATACTCACCCACTAGGTGGTCCGTGGGGATGTCCCCATGCTCGAACCTGTGGCACAGTGCAGAGCTGTGCCAGATGAATGTATCATGTGCACTCCCAGGGTGTGTGGCACAGACATTAGTAATGCACCCCCTGGCATTGAACACCATCTAGCAGTTGGCAATGGGGTATCCCTTCCTGTTGACGTATGCTATGCCCTCAGGGCCAGGTGGCATGCGGATGCCCACATGGGTGCAGTCAATGGCCCCAAGCACTCCAGGCATCCATGCTACCCTGTGGAAGTCCTGCATGGTTGCTGTATGCTCTGCCTGTGTGCTGAGGAACTGGATGTGTTCCGCAGCATGTGGCAGCAAGGCGCTGAGGAATTGTGTGAGGAGGCGTGATGTGGCCAACTAGGTTATGCCTGTGGTGTCTCCTGTTGGTCTCTGCAAGGTGCCCATGGTGAGCAGGCACATGACGGCTGTCATCTTTGTCTCCACTGTCAGAGCATGGCTCTGTCTAGTGGGTGCCTGCATCTCCTCACTGCACAGCTCACAAAGCTGCCTCGGGATCATCCGGTTCAGGTGATACTAGCCCACGATCTCTATATCTGAGTAGTTCTCGAAGCTGATGCAGACACGGTACCACCTGTTCCAGGTGTACCACCAATCAACCCTTCCACAGTCACTTCGCTCTTCCTCCTGCCTCCTCACACCCCTCATTATGACCTCCATCTAGAAGGCTATGCTGTGCATGACCCCTGCTGTCCTGTCTCCCCCTGGGTGGTTGGCTTCTGTGGTCATCTTGCCACCATGGGGCAGTGCCTTTCACTCTACCTGTCTCTCTCTCTCTCTCTCTCTCTCTCTCTCTCTTGCTTACCCTGCCCCTGGCTCGCACTCCACCGCTGCTTCTGTCCCACACCTCTGTGGCTGCTTGTTCTACTTCCTCAGTCCCTCACAGGCTCTGTCCCCCTTTTTCCTTCTGTTCCCTCCCTCCACAGTCTGGTGGCTTTCTCTCTCTCCCCCTTATAGTGCAAGTGCTGTCCCCCTGCTTGTGCCCTGTATTTATAGGCTCAAGTCTGCTTGGCGCATCTGGACATTGCTCCGCACTTGCGCCATGGGTCAGGGATTGAATATCGTACTGTGCATATTCATGGGCACCCCCCTCTGCCCTTGCGCATGCATTCATTAGAGTTGTGCATTGGTGCACTGCTACTTGCACTACGCACTGACTCCTGTTGAATATCGTTCCACGGCACATTTCTGCAGTTGCGCAGGAGCAACCCAGTTGTGCCATGCACAACTGCTTTGAATAACCCGCCCCGTATGTAATTTGTTTTTGCTATCCTACTGGTAAGTTTAATTAAAAAATCCTCAGGTCCCTTTTAGTGTCTTCCCACCAATCTATGTAACTATCATACAAAATGTCAGTGTCTAATCCAGGGATGCACAACATGTGGCCTGGGGGCCACAAATGGCCCCCACAGCAGCTGTCTGTGGCTCCCGAGGACTTAGCAGCTTCCACTTGCAGTCTTTGTCTATTTTTGTTGATGTTTTTATTTTCAGTAACATGTTGATAAACAAATAAATAAAGCAATAAGTAGATGTATGTTTTGATTTGTTTTGTGTGTACATTTAATAATGTTTTGCTGGACAGTTGTCACCTCAGGCCATTTTACAGTGGCCCTCAATAAGTGGAACTTGGCCATCAGCCTTGATTCAGGGCTTCAGTCTGGCCCTCCACAAAAAAAAAGTTGTGCACCACTGGTCTAATCTGATATCTATAAAATCCTGGATTTCAACCACATAATTTTCATTTTGCAATATAGTCATATTTAATTTCCAAAGTCTTCTACCAATTGTTATTTTATGTTTAGCTCCTGTTTCCATATTCACTCCCAAATGATCTGAAGTTTCCAATGGAACTACCTGTGCGTCTTTGGCTAAAAGTCTATCTGAAAGAAGCCAAAAATCTATCCTAGTGGATAATTTTTCTTTCTTAAAAGTATGTATAGGTGACTTCTCCAATATGTCATAAACATCCTTTAATGCATTGTTTTGTATAATAACTGTTAATGCACTGGTGTCACAGTATATTTTTTTTCCATCTTGCATCCCCAATCTCTATTGCTCAGACCACAATTAAAATCACCCCTCCCCCATAATATAAACTTTGAAGTTTTAAGGCAAGGTTCTATTTGTCTTAATAGTGCTGCTCTTTCTGCTTTAGCTTGTGGGGCATATGTGTTAATGAGCTTATATGTTGTGTTATGTATCTGAACATCTATCATTAAGGCCCTTCCAGGAAAAATGTCTACAACTTTAATAATGTCTACATGGATTCCTGCAAACATAATTCCCAACCCTGAACATTGGTCCTCCCCAATTGACCATAGAGACGGACCCCATCTCCATTCCTTTTGAGCCATATTGAGTTTTGTAAGGGTATGCAATCTAGTGTCTTGTATAATGAAGCTCTGCCTTCCCCTATTATCAAACTAGAAAATGTAACCTGTCTCTTTCCATGAGATTGTATACTGTTGACATTAGATGTTATTAAGGATATTCTGACTGACATCATTTTAGCTGAACTTTTTCACAAGTATCCCATTTTATATCCTCTGTCTTCTTTTTTTTCTTTTCTTATATTTAGGTTTCTCTCAAGTTCCTATGTTTTCAGCACTTTCCATCTGTGATGATGTGACTGAGGGTACATCAGACTTCCCTCCAGTCTCTTCTTCCCCAGTCTCCATCCGGACTCCATATACATTCTGTGTTGCTATCCCCTCCACATCTTTTTCCCTGGAGTCTGTATGATTTTTTTGTGCTGCTTTAGAGCATGTAACTCTTTTACATGGAGGGTCTTCTATGTTCTCATGGAGCGGCATGCCTTGTTCCATAGTTGCACCCTCGTGTGGAGTATGAACCTCAGCAGTGGTTGTAGTTTCCTGTACAACAGGATCTTGTTCCTTTACCTTCATGCTTGACCCATGGTTCTCCTTATGTGCCACATCCTTTATATCAGAGCCTTGACTGTCTCTTTGTAATCCTGTTGAAATGACAGAAACCAATTTATGCTGGTTGCCCTGTAACCCTGCTTCCGTTCTCACCACTCTCCTAGTTAAAATCATGCCTTGGGGGAGTGGTTCTGCTGTTGCTAATTGAGACATTAGTTCTTGGCTTCTCATCTTCTCTTTTTGTGCAGTGGCCACATACACCTTGTTCCTCACATAATGCCAGGTCCAGGCTATTGTGCGATTCCCAAGCACAATTCTGAAAAGTGTGTCAATTTTCCTTACACAAATTACATTTCAGGGGTTGTTTACATTGTGCACTAATATGACCTATTTCCCCACACATGCCACATCTCTGCTTTTCACAGACATTATTTAAATGCCCAATGTCCCCACACCTGTAACATGCCCTGGGCTGTCCTGGATAGAATATAACTCCTCTGTCTCTCCCTAGAGAAAAAGCAGTTTGGGAGATGCTTTGTAATGCCATTTTCCTGTTTCAACGTAATCTTCTATTGCCATCCTCCAGTCCACAGGTGTTCTTCATCTAAACTGGATTCAGGATACCCATTTACAGAGCAGTGTTGATTCAACTAATAGGTGATGTCTACCACATTTACACCCTCATTCTGGAATAATATTGTTATTTTCTTGTACATGAGTTTGGTTACAGGAATTGCCAGAAAGGGCTTCCATTATGTTGAGTTCTTTAGGGTCTGGTATTGTTTCCAAAAATGCTCTAATCCAGCTGGATGTTTAAAACTAATTTCATATACTGTGTCTCCTGGCATGTGTATCAGGGCATATATCTCATACACATAGCATATCATGCTATTTTTGAGTAATGCTCTAACCTCAAATAGCAGATCTGGTATCTCCTCTATGTCCCTCCTGTATCAAAGTTGCACAGCATTGCATCTTGTTGCAGGCTCAGCTGCATTCCTTCTATTGTCTGAGAACAAATGCTGTCTTATATTTGCTTCCCAAACTGTTATAAGGACTTGTTGTCCTTCTTCTGCCCTGGCAGGTGTGCCCACTGCCTCTCTATTGCCTAGTTCCTTCCTTGCACTGGGATTAGTACTTGAAGATTCAGAAGGGGGAGGGGGTGGCCCTGCATGAGCCTCATCTTCTATATTCTTCATATTCGTGCCCTCTTCCAATTCTCTAATCACTGTCATTACACCATTGTGCCCTTCTTGCATCAAAGGCTGTTCATCATCAATACATTTCTGCCCTGGTGTAATTTGAGGCACCACATCCTTACTCCCTTCAGAATTCTCTTTTTGCTGTGTATTCACTGACACAACACTGATATTACCTTCAAACGCTGAGGGGAGGTTAACATCTCAACCTACCCCACCTAGATTTTTTGTCCAACCTGCATTCTGTAAAGCAGTAGTAACCCACTTGGGGTGTCTGTTTATGACCTTGTAGAATGGTCTGCCCCTATATTCTCTTCTTGCCCACAAGGAACACTTTCTTTTTGCATCACCCACCCTTTTTTCCCTTTATTCACTATTTCCTTTGGCGGCTGTTTTTTAACAGCACCACCTGAATTTATCCCAATTGTAAAGGTGATCTGCTTTTGATTTAATATGGAGACATTCTCTGTATTCATTGTTGCAACCTCTTCTTGCCATTTAGCACCCTCTACCTGACTTTTATTTTCACTGCCCAAACCATTTATTTCTGTCCCTTGCCCCACGTTCTCGCTCCCATCCAAATCCTTTACAAGCGTAGAAATAGTTACCTGTATCCTCAGAGTCTGCTTCTGCTATTGTGCCTGCTCCACCATTCTCACTGTTTGCTGCTCATTGGTCCCTTCAGCAAATGTTTCCTTCTCAGGCCTTTCCTCTTGTCAGACCACCTTGTCTAACCCCTGTTTAGATCCCCGGACTTCCTTCTCTTTCAGTGCCCATTCGAGGACATCACTTCATTCCAGGAACTGTAACTCCTCATTCTCCATTATATTCTGAATATCCTCCTCTGCTTCCATTCTGTGCTGCACCGCTGTCTTGTACTCCACTGGAAATCTTTGTGTTGGTGAGTCTCTCCTTTTTCCAGACATTTAAACTCTTCTTAGGCCAATACAAAAGCTTCCTTAGCTCCCATTTCTATTCTGATTGTGGTCTCTGAAGGTAGAGAGACTGCAGAGGAGACCCGCTCCTCAGCCCTACCGACATCCATCTTCTCCAAAGGTTCAGGGAGACTGGCCATTCTGTACTGGTCGCAGCACACCCTACCAAAGAGTAGGGGGATTTTTTATTGGTAGAAGAAAACATAACATCAGGTAAGAATCGCAAGAAAACTAACAATTTCAGAAGAAAAAAAGAACAACAAAAAAAAAAAACATCAGGCATACATAGGTCTCGAAATGTAACACAAAACAGAAATAAACAATTGCAATCCAAAAAGAAAATCAGTCTAACCAGGACACATGTCTCCATAAATCAGAAAATTTACCCCATCAAATACTGCATGTTCTTTTTGCATAAGTTGTTTTAGAGATGCTTCAACACTAGCTAATAAAACAGAAGGTATAGTAGTAACATGTTGCAGAGAAAATTTACAGCGGGCCTGCCAGAGATGATATTTCAGGCAGGCAAAAACAACATTAAGTGTACTAGGATTGTACCTCCTATAAAACCCAGTATACTCTCGCAAAATTAAACATTCATACTGAATATGTTTTATAGGACCCCAGTTCCATTTAAGGGCACAAAACCTCCAAAAATCTTGTGTATAAGGACAATGGATAAATAAATGTTCCAAAGTTTCCTCCTGCCCTATGCAACCTGATCTTAAACACTGTCGCTCTGTTAAAGGTTTATGCTTCCAATTCCCCTTAACATCAAGCTGACCATGGCAACTCAGCCATTGCACATCCCATATATGCCGTGGGATCCGTTTATTTCTTAAAAGCTTCAAAGTGGATTCCAACCTGGTAGGGAGACATTTAGGGAAATCAACTTTGGTAGCATGAGCTTTAGACATAATGTTGACATATGTCATCTTCCAAGACCAAATTGCATACTCTGCTTTAGCAAAGCCTGATATTTTTAATTTCCTAACTGTTGCAGATGCGAAACTTGGAACCGAAATAGGCCCAGTGATTTTAGGAACCACTGTCACCCAGTTATCTAAAAATTGCTAAAATAAACCTCTGATCCAGCCGCCTCATGTAGTATGTGTACCAGAGGATGAACCAAAAATTGAAAAAATGAAAAAGGAATGAAAAAAAAACTACTGGCTTAATCATGCCAAGTCCTCCTTGTTTAAGTGATAAATATGTAAAATCCCTTTTAACTGGATTCAGCCAATTTCCCCAGATCATTTGAAAAGAAATACTGTAAAGCCTTGTTTCCAGTGTACAAGGGGCAGGAAAAATATGAGCAATATATAGGAAAAGTGGCAACAAAAACTGCTTTACTAACTGAACCCTCTTCAATTTACCAAAAGCCCAAGATTTCCACCAGGACACCTTTTGATCCGCTACCCACAGTTTCTCATCCCAATTGAGAAAAGCCAGATCTCCCTCCCAAAAATAAACACCCCAAATTCTACAGTGCCCTTTCACCACTTCAATACCAGCAATGTTATCTATTTGTGTCCCAGCACCCACTTGAAGTGCCTTACTTTTACCATAATTAAGGCCAACACCAGAAAAATGGGCAAAAACATCAAAATGCTGCAAGGCATGGAGGCCAGAAGAAACATCCAGGATGAAAAGACATACATTGTCAGCATAAGCAGATAATTTCTGTGCAGGTATATATACATGAGGGGATAAACCAACAATATTTATATCATGCAAAATAACCCTTAACAGGGGGTCAAGACTTAAAACACAGAGCAAAGGACTAAGTGGACACCCCTGCCTAACCCCTCTCCGCAAAACCACAGGGTCTCCCCGTACATTTTTAATGGAGGGAATAATCGAAGCCTGAAGAAACAGTAATTTGATCCAATTTATTAAGACAGTAGGAATTCCATATTTGGATAATACTGCAAACAAAAAAGTCATGAGATACACTATCAAAGGCCTTAGCCTGATCTAGTGCAATCACAAAACCCCCTAACCTACGTTGACTACCATACTGAAAAATATCACGTAATAGACCCAAATTTTGTTGTATGTTTCTCCCAGGAACTGAACAAGTCTGAACAGGGTGTAAGAGTTCTAATGCCACCTTCTGCATCCACATATATAACACAGAGGCCAACATTTTATAATCAGTATTTAAGAGGCTGATGGGCCGCCAATTTGTAAGCCGACACCTATCACCCCCTTTAAATATATAAATCATAATAGCAGTGGAAAAACCCTGAGGGAGCTGTCCAGAAAGTAACATATCATTAAATGTGTGTACCAATATCTCTCCGAGATCAGATCTAAAGGTCTTATAAAATTCATTCGTCAGTCCATCCTCACCTGGTGAGACCCCATCCTGTAAACCAGATATAGCCACTAGAATTTCTGGAAGTGTAAGTGGATCACTAATTGCAGTAGAAATAGCAGAGGAGAGATAAGGGGTAGGACTGTCCACTACTTGATCCCAAGCAAAATCAGAAATGAAATAAGACCCCAAAGAGGCTTGCAATTCATCTTTCAGAACTACCAATAGTTCCACATCAGTACTTCTAAAAACTCTGAGAGCATCAAAATGTCCATCCATAACTTTATGTTTCATTCAAAATTTGCAAGCCTCAAAATGGTCTGAAAATGGTTGGGGTAAAGTGCCCAGTTTATACTCAGCAGTTAAATAAGCCACCCTGGAATAATGATGAGCTCTCATTTTTTCTTTTACCACTTTTATCTGAGACTGGATCCTACAGTCGCAAACATTAGGAAGAGACAAAATTTATACCACTGATCTCTGTGACCCAAGTAAGAAACATACTCAGTATTTCCAGTACTCTTTCCCAGCTTCAAAAAAATATTTTTTATAGCGGTTTTAGTGTCCGTCCACCAACTACCCCAATCTTCATACATTACTGCAACAAATTTTCTAAAAAGAAAACATCTGGCAACTTGCGTTCTTATTATGTCTTGTGATAATATACAGGAATTCAATTTCCATCGTCTAGGGACAGAAGGGAAACTAGGTGAAACACCACACATAGCCAAAATACAACTTAAAATACTATGATCAGTGAATTCATTAGGAGTCACGGACACCTGTGCTACATGTAAATGTTTAGAAAGAAAAAAATAGTCAATTCTCGTGGCAAAAGCACTTCTTCTATATGTATCCCTTCCAGTTTTATGTAACAGTCTATAAGCATCCAATAACAGAGCTGTGTCTAAGATAGCTTTCAGAGCATGGGTATCACAATACATTTTCTTTTGAACAGTACTTGTCACCTTAATATCTAAACTACAATTCATATTACTCCCCCCCCCCATATAATAGATCAAGTTGTAAATAAGAAAGGCTTAATCTGAGTAAACAAATCTATTCTAGAACTCTTGCTCTGTGGAGCATAAGTATTAATAAGACGTAAAAAAAGCCCATGAAAATGTAATCAATAAGCATTGCCCTCCCAGGAACTAAATCTAGAAAATGACAGACTTGAAGTTAAGTTGTACAGAATAAAATACCCAATCCATCTGCCATGTCCGGCCCAAAAGACCAGAAAGAAGGGCCCCAGTGCCACAATTTTTTTGTCTGCATAATGTCATACAAAGAAGTGAGCCTGGTCTCTTGTAGAAAAATAATGTCTGAAGGCAGGGTGGAAAAAAAACTAAACCAAGCCCGATGCCTTGCAACGTTCTTAATGCTGCAAGTATTACAAGAGGCCAAAGATAAGGAAGCCAGAGGAAAAAAAACAGAAAAAAAGAAAACAAATTCAACCCGATTTCTTAGCCTTATTCCGCTTCTTTCCAGTCTTTTTCTTCAAATCTTTGGGCCTAGCTGCATCATCTTCACATTCCATTTCTGAAACCACTCCCGCAATGGAAGAAGTATCAGAGTCTAATCCCCCATCTATATCCCTTAGAACATCAAAAGGATTCGTAGTTACAACAGGGGCAGAAGACACAGCAGCCTTACTAGAGGACCTAGTAACTCGTTTAACAGAAGCACTAGTACTAGCGGGGAGGGACATACTAGGATCAGCACCGTCCATAGCAGATGTGCCATGACCATCAGAGAAAACAGGTGTTGCAGGTTCGCAGACATTAGTTTCATGACCTGAGCCTGAAACATCATCTGCAGAGGGTGGAGAGGCCTGTGGTGAAGGGGAAGAAGGGGGGAGGAGCAGGCTGAGGAGGTCTATAATGATCCTGTGCCTCAGACTCTAAATCATCCTTATTGAGTCCTTCTTGTCGGTTTTGTTCAGCCCAAGGACACTGGTGATATGCATGGCCATGTTCTTCGCACAAGTTACACTTATACACATTCCTGTAAACATTGCTAGTGTGATCATAATCAGCACATAATGCACAAAGAACCCTGTCACAGGTGCTACTGAGGTGTCTACTACTCCCACACTTGTAACAGGCCTTAGGCTGCCCCGGGTAGAAAACTACACCCCTGTCTTTCCCAAGGAAAAAATTATTAGGGATATGTTGAACCTCATCCCCTAACATCTGCAGTTTGACCTTAAAATGGCAACTCCCTCTCCAAATGCCTTCTGAATCAATAATTGCAGCAGGTGGGCCTAAAACCTGACATTTCTTTTCCAACCAAAAATGTATGTCGCTAACATTAACCCCCTCATTGCAAAACATTATATTAATAGTTTTAAATAGGGGCTTAGTCAGTGGAATGGCTCAGGAAGGAGCTCACAATGGTGAAAACTTCAGTGTTTCATATTTTCTCCAAAAATTATCCAGTCCTGAAAAAGTCCGGAAACTAACATCAAAAGTGTCCTCTCCCCTAATGTTAATTAAAGCATAAATATCAGATGCAATAAACCCCATAGAGTCCTTCAAAAGATGTTTGGCCATGTATTGTCTGTCAGGGTGATCTTGTAAACCTCCCCTATAACGAAGACGGATAGCATTCCATCTAGGAGTTTGGTCCACCTTATTGTTTTTAAAGAGGTCCGAGAAAGTTGAGCCAGTCCGATCCCTGTTTGGTTTAGGGGAATGTGAAGAGTCCTCAGCACTTGAAGAATCTGCCGGTGGATGTTCAGGACATTCAGCCTCAGGTGCATTGGGAAGCCCTGAGGGGATAGACAAAAATTTTCCTGAAGCATTAAAGGCAGAATCAGTCATTAAATGTGAGTGAGGTTCAGTGTGCTCACCTGAAGAAAATGTAATCCATTCAGGGTCAGGCACCCATCTGCCATCAGACGTCTGTATCCACCCTGAATTCCGCAAAGAGTCCTCCTTTGACCAACTTTCAGAGACAAGCGGTGTATCCTCAGATGAAAGCCGAAAAGACTTCTGCATTCTTGCCACCACTTCAGCACCGACATCAGCCTGAGACAGTTTAGGCGCTATGTGCAGTGTGACAGCTGCTGCGATAGAGCCTGACAGGGGCTGCTCTTCCAAATCCACTTCATCAGGAAAGACTGCTGCATTCTCCCAAACGGAGCCTTGCACCAGTGTCTCCCCAGTTTTCTCCAAAAAAGGCTCTAAGGTTACCAGAATGGCAATGGAGGTAGGAGAGTCAGGTATAATGATGCCTTGATTTGAAATCTCCACAGGCTCTATTCCAATGTCTCCCATAGCCACCGAGGGCTGCTCACTGACAGATCCCATTATCGCTACAGAAACTCCAGGCCATAGCTCCGGCCCCAGAACACAACCATTCTCCTCAGTCGCCAGCTCAGAAATGAATGCAGTCCACTCACCCAACAGCAAGTCCCCCTGTTGTAGAATAGGGGAATTTTCCTGTTGTGTCAGCCAAATTTCCCCCATTCATTAAAAATATCACCAACAGCTTAATCTGGTTCACTTTCAGTTGGTTACCATCTGTATCTCCCCCCAAGATCACCCCTGAAAAAAGGGATTTCTAGTCTCAGTGGGCCTACCCCATCAACAAAGTTCAATAATAATAATAATTAATAATAATAATTACTTATCTCATGTGAAAGTAGTTCAGGTCTGCAGGGTGTGACATATCTGTAGTGGTTTATTTTGCAGTGATACATTTACTGTGGTGTTTATTTCAGTTTATTTCACTGTGGATGCATAATCATAATTGCTAAGTGGGGGTGAGTTTACAGATATATACTTGATAGTATATGCACTCACCTCTATTGTATAAATATATATACTAACGCATTTTCATTTAATTTAATTTTTAATTTTTTATCCTTGTGAGCCTGATAAGCAAACTGCCCGTTTTCACAGGTGACAAGCTGGATTACAGAAAACAGATAAAATACATAATGAACAACAAATAACATTATACAGTAACAATCAAATACATGTAATACAATACAAAATTAAAACAGTCTTTTTACAAACACATTTCTGTAAATTTGTGCATAGTAAGCTTGTGCTTAAAATTACAGATTGATTTTAAATTAAAAAAATCAGAGGGAAGGGAATTGGAAGATTTGGAGGCCCTATACAATAATGATCTCTGACCGATAGCACTACAGAAAAGTGATAACTTAAATGTGTATCTATCCTGGGATTGGGTACCACACCCATTAGTTGACCTTGGAAATAAACCAGAAACCAGAGTAGGAAGATGACCTAAAATAATCTTAAACAAAAACATACATTGTTTAAACTGAATCCTATGGTCAAGAGAACAAATAATTAGCTGAAAAAGAAAACAGTGATGAGTGCGATATGAAACCTGCAACATAAACCTGAGAACTGAGTTACATGTTACCCTAAGATGATCCAGCAAGTTTTTACTGGCAGACGAAAAAAGAAGTAAGCCATAATCCAACTTGCTAAACAAAAAACTGTGAGCAAACAAAGACATGGATTCCTTTGTGAGACATGATTTGACACGATAAAGACCCCCTAAATGCTGATGGATAGTTTTTCTGATGTTAGTTATATGGTTCTCAAAAGATAGTTTTGAGTCGAGGACTAACCCTAAATGTTTGAAATGGTCAACAGATTCGATTTGGGTACCATTTAAGTCCACAAGAGGGATGAGATCCTCAACACTTTACTTATTAGAAAAGACCATGCATTTAGCTTTCTTAACATTCAGTACCATATGATTATGGTTAAGCCACTCTTTGAATAAATTAAAATCAGTCTGGACCCTTGTTGTTGCATCGTTTTGCTTAGAGGCTGTTCCAAATAGTACAGCGTCATCAGCATACATAATGATTGAAGTCTAAGAACAAATATTAGGGGCAGAGTTTGTGTATAATGAGAAAATCAAAGGTCCCAAAATTGAGCCCTGAGGGACTCCACAAATAATATGAATAGACTGAAAAAAAAAAACCATCAAGAGAAGTAACATGGGCCCAGTTACTTAAATAGTTAGAAAACCACAAAACAACATCCGAGGAAAAATGCAAACTTAAAAGAATATCCAGTAGCAAATTATGTTCCACAAGGTGGAACCGGCCTTGGTGAGGTCCACAAATACCAGTGCAACAGAATATCCTTTATCAAGGGCACCCTGTATACAGCTAGTGAACGCCAACAAGGTCATCTCAGTGTTGTGAGATTGCTTAAAACTATATTGGTAGGGTGTTAACAAACTGTACTTGTTGAGAAAATCAAAGGTCTGATCAAAAACCATCTTCTTGAGAATCTTAGATGGGGAGGGAGAAGGGAAATGGGACGATAGCTTGCTGGATGGTTGGGATTCTCAGACTTAAAAATGGGCTTCATAACAGAACTTTTGCATTGAATAGGAAAATGGCCAGAATGTAAGGAGGCATTAAAAATAAGAGAGAGAGGAAAAGCTAGGGACTTAATGCCAAGTTTAAAGGGGAAGTCTCCCATAGTTCCACACCAATATTTTCCCAACTCCTTATGTGTAACTGTTGTGTGCCTCCTCCAGTTGCCAGCAGTCCTATTGCTGTCCAGATCTAGATTATAAATAAAAATATACAGCCCCCCAAAGTTATCAAAGTGTTTGTCCTCCATTTTACCATCAATGTTGCTGGAGGATGATGTCATCAGAGCAACAGATGATGGTACTGCACTAAATGCAGTTCCACCAGTAGACCAAACCCACAATGTTTGGTTCCCCACTTGAGTAATGGAGGAACCCTTTAAGTGTTGTTCATATCCTGAAGTGCAGGTCTAATAGGGACTAGGACCATGTGAGTGTGATGCAACACACTGATTTGAGGTATATATAGTATTCATGTAAGGAAGTGCCTGTATGTGTTGTGTTACTGTTTCTGTTAGCAAAAACAGTTTACCCAATAAATGACTCTGGGTACAACAAGAGTTTTAAGTGGTATTATGCAGCTGTTGTATTATGGTGTGTGTTAACATTCTCTGTTTGATTGACACCAGCAGTGAGAAACAATCTTGCAAATAGGCCCCTTTCCCTTTGTAACTAGGCAGTCAGTGATTGGATGGCTGCTATAAGGCAATAAAGAATTCAGCTATGGCAAGGAATAGGTTACCAGGAGAGCACAGACACAAGCACTGGGGGGGACTCTGGTTCAAATCCTACTAGAGTGCCTTACCCTCTAACCCTTAAGAAGTTCCCCTAACCTCCTTAGAAACTGTGATGGCCCCACAGGTCCATGGTTTAAAAGTGCCCCAATTCCCATTATAAATCATTAGCAGTGATGTGAGAGCTACAGCACTTCACTTTCAAGGTACTAAGGATAAGCTGTGGCAGCCCCCCCCCCCACTTTGTAATGCCAGCATTTGAAGTAGGATGTCCCTCACAAATCAGATGCTACACCTCAGCTGTTGTAGGTAAAGACACTAATCAGTTTCTGTTTGTAGTGCTCTGTATTTGCTTAGCTCATTCCTCCCATGTCATATGCATTCTGTGTCTTGGTATTTCCACTCAGAAACTCAGATTTAAGGAGCATTTGAAATGTAAAACAATACACTTTATAAAGTAAACGATCTAGCTCTCCACTTTCAGGATGCTGAAAGGGGATGTGTATAAGTCAGTGATGAAAGTGAACATGAATGCACAGGAACTCAGTCCCTGTACCTTTTTTGCAGCAGGAACAGAGTTCCTGTACTTATTCCCACTGACACTGGAACTGAAATTCTTAAACCAGCAACATAATGACAGTTTCTGGGCCTGTGACCTGAAATCAGGGTTTCCATAACAACAATTGACTTGTACAACAATGCTGTTTTCCTAGAAATAGTTCAGTATCTCTAACTGAATCTACTAGTGTCTAAACAGATAGCTATGTCACGACACAGCTATCCTTCAGATTGAGGATCTTCATTCTGCATTTCATATTTGCCAATGCCTGAGTTCCTGTACTCTTGTCTACCACTTGCACCACTGGTATAAGTCAGTCTTGTGTGATCCTTTGGTAAACTGCCCAGGCTCATCTTGTAACAAATCTTCTTAAAGGGTGCTCACCTGGTTCAATACAGAGTGACTGATTGACTGTTCAATTGATTGATTGGTTGATTGACTGACTGATTCAGTCTACTGCTTTCCACAACATGTTACAACTGTCTCACGAGAGAAATGAGCAGTGCAAAGAAACAGCTTTTGTTTCCTGTGAATAAAATACTATTAGATGTATTATTTGCTCTACACATACAGTATTAAGGCTACAGGTACTACTCCCTTTGTGAATTGCATGACAGAACTGCCTTAAGCCATTGCAAACTTAAACTAAAATCAGGCTAGACAGCATTGACACCCTTATGTTTTGTTCTGCACTGTTGCTGCAGTGACATCAAGGAATGGGAGGGGCTGTATTACAAGTACCTCATTTGCATGTAAATGGAGGCTTGCTTGACATTTTACTACTTTGTATCAGTGCCTCAAACGCTAGATATGTGTTGCAACAGAAGAAATGGCTGATCTCTTATTGACATATGTACAGTACTTGATGTAATGTATAATAAATACATCAGATATATCCAAATCATACATATACAGGAATCTTCTCCTTTAATACTCCTGTAATCTATGCCATCAGAGCAGGTCAAGGGCTGGGGATTCATTTCAGTGACATAATCTGCAATCAATTCAGGAGAAATACTTTTAAAGTAAAATTTAGGGGGTACAATCATCACTTACAGGAGTAGAGTCATGTGTAGCCATAGGAGAAAAAAGAGGCCTAAAGGAATTAAGGTCACCCAAGTAGTTATTAAAAAACCTTAGTAGTGACAGCAGGGTCACTAGCAAGGAAATTGTCTTTCAATAAAGAAACAGATTGTTTCTTTTGTCTACATAACAATTGGTTGAGCACGCCCCAGGTTTTCCTGGAGTTCCCACAGGTGTTTCGCTGATCAGTTAGGAAAAATTGGGTCCTGGCCTTCCTAATTTCAACTCTACACTTGTTGCACAAAGTTTTGTAGGCTAACAATAAAGATGTGTCCCTATGCTTCCTATAAGCTGTCCAACTCCTACCCCTGGACTGCGTTAACTGAAGTAATTTGGGAGAAACCCAGAGTTGCTTGTTTGACTTGATCCTCACACGTTTGAGGGTGTCAATCTTATTAACAGCCCCCTGAAAAATATCAGAGAAATATGTAAGCATTAGAGAAGGGTCAGAAAGGGATTCTAAAAGGGACCAATCAACTTCAGAAAAGGCAGAATGCACTTGTCCAGGGAAGAGGTGTTTAAAAGCCCTGAATTCAATAAACTATGGAGGGGACTTAAGGGACTTGGAGGACCAGCCACAGTGGATGGGACAGTGGTCACTCATACTATCTGGCAGGACCCCCAAAAAGAGAATCCTGTTGGGGTGGGTGACCAGTATGCAGTCCAACACTGTGCCACGCCTGACTTGTAATAAGGCCTTGTGACTTCCTTTATAATCTGATGGAAGCCCAGGTCCAAAAATGAATCCCTAATGTTAAAGAATTTATGATCAGTGCCCCAGTCACAACTAAAGTCTCCCATTTCTTTTTCTTTCAGACTCTGCAAGGATGTCGCTAAGCTTTTCTGTCAAGCAGAAATGTTGAGAGGAAAATCCTAGGACCCTGCAGTGTGTAGTGCACTATCCTGCCCTGACAAAAAGAGACTCTGAAGTAATGCCTCTGAGTGACAAAAGTTACTGCACACTTATAGAGAGCAAAGATATGCAAACCCAGTTAGGTGGTGAAACTAATCATGCTGAGCAGAGTGCATCAATTCCAGTGCCTAACTATGACCCTGCCAAGCAGGGCTACCATAGACAATGCTATCAAAAGTTCACAAAAACTAGGAGTATCAGAAAATCTGGAGAACATGCAGATGCTGGTGAATGAAACTCACATCATCATCTCAGGGGTGGTGTTCCTTGTGCCTCCTCATCTAGAGTGTTATTTCCTGATACATGTGGAATCTGTAACAAATATGTAATCAAATTGAAGGGGAAGAAGCAATATCCAACTGCTATTGTTGCAAAAACAGCTAAAGCCACAATAAAAAGGGTGGCAGCGCTATCTGATGACCAAGATGTGCTCACAAAAATTAAGACAGAGGTCCTCATTGCAAGGGAGTTTCATAAACATGATGAGTGCTACCTAAATTATACAGTAATCACTAGGGACAGGACCCCAGATGATCAGAAGTGATGATGAGGCTAACAATGAGCAGTCAGATGGAACTGGGTTTCAGGCTATTTGTCATGTATTTGAAGAAAATGTGCCTCAAAGATGCCAAGGCATTTTAATGAAGGTGTTGAATGAAATATCGGGCATTAGAGAAGGAGATCAATGATATCATCATAAACCTAGAAACCAGCTGAAAAATAAATATGAGGAGTCACTTTTATCATAAACAGCTGATCCTCAAAAACCACTAGTTGTAATCAGTGCTGAATCATTAACTGGCGGTGCTTCAATCGCAGAGCTTTTGAGAACGGATGACAATCAAGTCATCAAGCGTGCTGCTTCCTTGTTGCATGAACATATCTTAAGATTTGGAGAAACAGCACCTTCACTACCATGGCCACCAACAGTGGATGCTCTCCTGAGTAAAGAACGACAGCACCCAGAGACAGTTCATTTTCTTCGCATGTACTAAAATCCCCCAAACATACAGAGAGTGAACAAGTCTTCCAGTTGTCAAAGTCCTACTCAGAAAACCTAATTCATGGTGTCACAAATGGCAAGTTTCTCTCTCTCTACAAAACATGTACTGGTTGGAGTTGTGCTTCACAATATGACTGGGCAGAAAATGTCCATGAACATCCTGTTTCATATAGGAAATGGTTTTATTTATTTATTTAGCTTTTGGTGACCAGGTAAGTACACTAGACAAGTAATATGCCTATTTTCAGGAACGACACGGGAGAGTACAACATTGTGAATTACATAGTGGTACAGGGTTATACAGAAAACAGCATAGCAGAAAGATTGACTAGAAAGGAACAGTTCAAGGTGACATTAACAAGGTATCAACAGTGGTACCGAAGTCAAAGTCTTCTGTTGTCTTAACAGTTTTCTAGATGGACAACTTTGATCTGAACATTGAAACAGTAACTGGACATGGAACAGTACACAATACACATGGTGTTGTATATCAAGAAGAGTCTGAAAGCTCCATTCTCCAAGAAGATTCTACTGAAATTTCTCACTCACAAAGAAGGACAATTGTATCTAATAAAAAGGAATTTGAACATCAACAGGTGAATTCAAAGAAGGAGCCAACCACATTTGGCAATATGCCCAAGTCTACTGTGCCACAATCAGTGGTAAAAATTGGCAAGGGAAACCTTGGGAAATTGGCCAGCCTAAATTTAAAACCCTTATTTAAATCTATTAAAGAAGACCTGGAGAGGTGGACGAAGCTTCCTCTGACTTTTTCAGGTAGAGTTAATACATTAAAGATGATGGTCCTACCCAGGTTTTTTTACCCTCTCTATAATTTGAACATCTACCTCCCCAGGTCGTTCTTCAGCCCACTCTACAAATATTGCTCGGATTTCCTATGGAAGGGCAAACCCCCTCGTAGAGCCTACACCAAGTTAATTTTTCATCGGAAGGTAGGTGGCCTTCAGGTACCAGATTTTTACACTTACTACCTAGCCATCCATGCAACCAGATCAGCTTTGTGGCTACGAGAAGGAGATACCCCCTCACTTAGACTTGTCCTGGACCAGGTGGTTTCCAAACTGGTAAATCTAGATTTAGAATCCTTTCTATATATACCATGGTCTCAAGGTCCCTAACCAGGTTAGAATACCCTCTTGCTGGGACATAAGGGCATTACACCAACTATATTTAAGATTACATATTCCTTATGCCAATGACCTATCTCAACCCCTTTTAAGAAATCCTAATTTTCTTGTGGGTAATAAATCTATTACAAGGTTTATACATGATCCTTGTATAAAACCCCACATCTCGGATTTCTTTTCTGAAACACACTTCTCCTTACCTGTTTTGATTGATAAGTTTGAGGTAAGCCCAAGGACTTTTTTGCACTTTTTCAGATCCAAAGAAGTATCTCTTTTCATCACGCAAAAACAAGGTTTCTAAAAAGCTGGCAAACTAATCTGGAAACTGAAGCAAATAGTGTTGTCCAGGAAGCCAGTCTCCAAAATATACAAATATATTATAACAAGTTTAGGTCAAAAATATCACCAATTCCTCTACTGGGAAACTAACCTGGCCATGGGGTGGTCGGACGCGACCTGGGAAAGAATATGGGTGAATGTTTACTCATGCATCAAACAGGACAGACTGAGAGATATTCAGTTTAATCTGCTGCATAACTTATATTTTTCACCGACAAAACTGTATAGGCTGAAAAGACAGTCGTCTCCGGCCTGCACTGATTGTGGTGATCAGTTAGCTACTACTTTTCACAAAATTTGGGCCTGCCCTAAAATAGTCAAGTTTTGGCAAGCTGTTAAAGGCTGGATACAACCGTACTGCGATCTATCACCTCTTTTTAATGTGGAGACCTGTGTTTTCGGGAAGTACGCCCAGATTATATCCGGAACTCAGAAATACCAAATAGCTTTGGTAGCCTTGGTTACAAAGCTATTGATTCTTCGCCATTGGCAAGGCAATTGGACTCCTTCCTTTAAAGAATGGTGGGACGAATTCCTGAACGCACTAAATGCTGAGAGGGCAGTTTCAAATTTTTATAACGCTTCAGCCAGATTTTCTAAATGCTGGGGCAGCTTTCTCCAATCCTTGAAGGAGAGATATGGTTACTAGTTTGTCTGACCATTATTTTTTCCTATCTACCAAATTTAACCTTATTACCAGGGTTCTTCATAGAACTCTTTACCTCTTTTAGTCCATAAGCCCATACCTGTAGTTGGCTGTCCCTTCTCCTGAACATACCCATCCACTAGCCAATGGTTCACTTTTAGCTGTGATGCCCCTTTTTCCTTATTTCTGTCACATTGAAGATATGGATAGCTGCCAAGGGGGGGTGGGAAGTTGGGGAGCTGGGAGGGTTGGGGAGGTGTTGTATCTCTTTACCTTTTGTTGGGGATATCGTTTGTACTTGGTTAATGTTATGTTTGTTGTTTAATATAAATGTCTTATTTACAAAATAAAGTGATTTGCAAAAAAAAAAAAAAAATTGGCAAGGCAAGCTAATGCTATGGAAACTCAGTCGGGAAGCACACAAGAAGGATCAGCTTGTCCCGAGGTTTACTGGTTGACCAATGCTAGTTTGTAACAATCATTCAAGTTCACCAAAGAAGACTGTTATCACATATCTTCCACCCATCCACAAACCCATCGATGATTAAGCCGCTCTAGTTGAATACCTCACACAAACACAAGAAACAGCTCAGCAAGTAAATATGCCCTGACACTTGATGTTGGAGCAGCAGCAAAGGCATATCATGTTGTGTGGAATTTCCCTGATCAGTTCCACAATGCATTCCACAATTCATTTGGGAGATTTCCACCTATTCCTGGAAAACTTTGGCCGTTATAGGACAGTTAGTTAGTGGCAGCGGCTTTGAGGACATAGCAGGGTGGGAAAAATAGGGTCACCAAATGCAACCTATTTCCCCATTCTGCCCACTTAATTTTGACTAAAAGTCACCATTCGGGTGAGTAACACTTGTGGAAGCAGCACACTTGCACCTGGAATTAATTTTTTTTTTTTCATTTAGTTCCCAAGTGCAGCCGTCCTTGCACATATGCAGTATTTCTTTTTTTTTTGTTTTCCCCACTGCACATGTGCAGATTAGTCTGTGACTCCGAGTCCGCGGCCATGCAAGCGCGATCCCAAATTGTAGTGCGCCGCGCGGTTCCCCATCAGTCAGCATGCTGATTGCTGAAGAGAGAGAGCAAGCCATAGGGACTTGGAGTCTGTGCAATTGGAGAGGGGGATGGACTCAGACTCAGTGCCCAGATCACAAGGTGTGATCTAGCAGATGCCAGGCATTCACGTGTGTGTGCGGTTAGGCATAAATGCCGTGAAAGCTGCTGCCCGCCATTTCGTTGACTGTTTGTGAGGGAGCGGAGAGTATTCTTGTGTACTACTGCAGTACATTGTGATTGCGTCTTAGAAGAATTTAAATCAAAAGCCCATTTAAGGGCTTAAGTTGGAAACATCTACAATTGTTCACTGGGAAGGGGAGGAATATATGTTTGTGAGGGAGAGGAGAGTATTCTTTGTGTACTACTGCATCACTTTCCGATTGCATCTTAGATAGAAATTAAATCAAAAGCCCTTTTAAGGGCTTGGATTCTTGGAAACATCTACAATTGTTCACTGTGGGGAGTGGGGTAATATTACAGTATCGGATTCTGTCGAAGTGGGAAAAAACATTAAACTGGCATTTGGCAATTTAAACTATATGACCACAAAATATGACGATGTGCTGCTGAAGTAAGGGGGAGGGGAGCTGCTTTGCTTGCTCTGAGGGGGAAAAATCCATTCTGTGCTGGTTTTACTGTGTTGCAATGCTTACTCGAAGTGCTGCATAAAAAGCACTCAGAGTTGAGAGTGAGAGAGACCATTTTAAAGAACTGCATTACTGAGTTCAACTTCAGGCAATAGGCACTGCAAGAAAAGTTAAGAAAGTTAACTCAAAGTAGTAGACCTTGTGCTGACTGAAGAAGGGGAGCTTAAATTGCTTGACAGTCCAGGTGGGAGGGCAAAGCTACTTATCTGTGTGCCACAGTCTATTTGGGCATCTTGTCCTGTGATTTTGTCAGGCTTTTTTGGGTGGGACCGGGACCACTCACTGATAGAACAAAAAAAATACAAGCTTGCTACAATAATAAGTCCGGACTACCACTTATGTGCATATTATTGGCAAAGTCTGTTTTGACAGTCCACCTGTCTCATCGTCTAGTGTTGTAGTGGTTGTGTTTGTGTCAGGTTGTGTGTTTTCGGGACGGGGTTGGGAGACAAAAAAATACAAAATTAAAGTTTGCCACAATTAATGAAAAGGCCATACTAGTACTACCTGCGTGCATATCATTGACTGCGTCTTTTGTTGTTTGGCTATCCACCTGTCTCGTCCAGTCCTCTTGAGGTTGTGTCAGACTTTTTTGAGGGGACCAATTTGAAACAAAAAAAAAATTAAAGCTTGCCACAATTAATGAAATGCCCATACTAGTACTACCTGTGTGCATATCATTGACTGCGTCTTTTGTTGTTTGGCTATCCACCTGTCTCATCAGTCCTCTTGAGGTTGTGTCAGAGCTTTTTGAGAGGACCAATTTAAAACAAAAAAAATTAAAGCTTCCTAGTGATGAAAAAGGCATAGCTATTATAACCTGTGTGCAAAAATATTAGTGACAGCCTCTGGTTGTGTACTACAAATATCAGTCCATCCAAGACAGGTCCATCAGTCTCACTCACAGTCACGGCTACAGCCAGTCCCCCTGGTTGTGTCAGGCTCAGGCAGGCATCCAAAAACTGTCTGCTGCTGTGCTGCTGCCATTACTGGCAACCACTCGTTGTTTTTCATACTGCTTTGGGATTGGAGTAATAAAAATGTCTGGAAAAAAGAAACAAAAACAACAACCTAATTGGTTTTCCTTTGGCTTTATTAAACCCAGTCTATGTGCTGTGGAAGAATTACATAACAAAACCATTCAAGTCATCAGTAACACTGACAGTAACATTGTCGATTTTGCTGATGAGGAGGAACATGTGAAATTAAATCCTCCAGTTGGTAACGCTGCTGCTGCTGTTTCTTCTATTTCTGGAGGAAGGGCAGCCAGGATTACGCGTCACACTATTGACAGACCATCAGTAATGTTACTGATATTGTTCAGGTTCCTAGTGTTTCTGCTACTTCTAGTAGTGTTTCCGTTGCAGATAGTTCATCTTCCTCAAGCTCTCTGCCCTGAATAAATCCTACCAACAGGAAAAGATTCAGTGAATGTCAAATTCAGGGTTGAATGGTCACGGAATTTGACTGGCTTCAGTGAGAAGCAAAGCAACACTATGAGCTGCAAGGTGTAGGAAGCAACCCCATCTGGCAGATCATACATCTGTGTTTTTGTTGGTAGCAGTACTTTTAAAATGGAGTCTATAAAATTCATGATGCAAGCAATTCCATGTAAAATGCATTCTGCCAGAAGGGCCAAATGACACCTGAATCCACACTTATGGCTTTTGTTTTCAAAGATGAATGTTGCAATGAGAGAATCCATGTGGTGTCTTTTTAATGTTGTCTACTTTCTGGCATCAAGGGATAGGCCATTTAGGGACTTTCCGTTTCATCACCTCACTGTTACGAAATGGTAATAAAAGTGATTATCACACAAATCACAAGAGGTGCAGCTAGGTTTGTGCATCATATTGCAGCAGTAATATGTAGAAATACAACTGAAGAGATAAAAATCTCCTGCTGTTGGACTGTTAATAGACAGAAGCACTGACAGAAGTGTGAGGAATTTGTGAATGTGTTCATCAGTTATGTTGGTAGATGGTACTCAAATACCTCCTTTATTGGTACCGAGCTACTAGGGAAGCAGATGCCGATGGATACATTGCAGCATTAGATTCACTCTTAACAAACTTAACATCCCCTTGTGGAAAACTCTTCCATGGATTTCTGGGATGCTGCTCGATGGTGCATCAGTCATGTAGAGGTCAACATTATGGCAGTCATGGCAAAGTTACAAAACAGTGCCGCCATGGTTAATTGCTACACACTGTATCAGCATCTTTTACAACTGGCCATTCTGGATGCCCAAAACATATACCGAAGTTCACGAAATGAAAATGGCTTGCGGGCCCTGTATTCATTTATCATTCTTCTCACCTAAGAATGAGAGCCTTGGAGGAGGCTAACACCCTTTTCATTAAATTGAAAAACTGGTCAGCATTTTCACAGTGTGCTGGGTCAGTTCACACCACAGTGCTGTGTCAGCTCTTCTCCACAACCTGCCCGGCAATAATTGCTAGAGAATACTGCAACACAGCACAGTGGGACTCTGATGCAGACAGCGCTAAAGGACATTTGAGACTTTGGAAAAACAAAAAAAATGTGGTTCTTGGCCTTTCAACAAGATTATCTATCTATACTTGGAAGGCTTTCTCAAAATTTCAAAAGAGGGTCTTCTTCTTACTCAGGTACAGCCATGAGTGAGAGTTCGTATTCTCGCCTCATGAAGTTGAAGACCATACCTGGCCCTGCTTGAGGCACGTTTTTAGAGTATGCCATTTCAGAGGGCAGTCTCCTTACTGGTGGTATGGATGGCAGCAGCACTCCTCTAGCTCCTCCACCAGGCATGACTGAAAATGCTAGTGATGTAGTACAGAAAAATAGGAATAAAAGGCAAAAAAGAACCAGGCAGGCCACTGCTTCAGACCAAGCAGCCAAGGAGATTGTTTCCAGTGAAAATGCCCGCACACTGATCAAGGAGAAAATATGCAACAGTGTGACTGGATTCTTATGTGACAGATTTGAGCCCATGTGGCAGTCGGAAGACTACAAACGATTTTCAGTATTTGACACAACTGTTTGGCCTTCTCCTGATGACCCACTCTTTCTAAATTTTGGTCAGGAATCCATCATGGGGCTTTGCCAGATGTACATGCCATTCCTGAAAAAGCAATACGGTTCAGGGCAACTTTTATCTGATCCAGAGCTGGAGGATGCTGAACTTGAAGAGAAATTACAAAAAGTTTTGGAAGAGTGGCAAGATTTCAAAAATGCTGTAAAAAATCAAAATACAGAGCATGTATTAAGAAAGGTTCACCAAAATTTAGAGAGATTTGGTCTGTTATGGTTGTTGATCACAATTTTTCAGGTAATGCTAGTGAGTACAGCTGCTTGCGAAAGGGGATTTAGTGCTCATAATAGGATTAAAACAATATCTCATAGCAATCTTATTGATAGCACTATGGACGATTTGCTGATGGTCAGTTTAAATGGACCAACAATAGTGGACTTTAATCTAGACCCATCAATTGATCACTGGTACTCATCAACACCAGGATATCGGCATCTTTCTGGGCATAAAGTCACACATCCTCTAGAATCAGATGTAATGGACTTGGAAGCAGAAACAGATGAGGAGTCAGAGTCGAACTCGAGGAGTTGAGTTCAAAGGACACAGACAGTGGTTGCGTTGCAGTGGGAGGTGGACCGATTTTGAAGAAGACAGTAACAGCATGCAATATAAATACTGTTAGCAATCTGTCAGCCATAGTTTTAGGAAGCATTTAGAAACATAGAATTTGATGGCAGATAAGGACCGCTTGGCCCACCTAGTCTGCCCATTTTCCTACCTAACAGATAAGCTGCAGATCCTAGTTAACCGACAGCTTACTTCCTCCTACCCCCCCACTAGGACTGCCTTATGTCTGTCCCATGCATTCTTGAATTCCCCCACTGCTCTTGACTCCACAACCTCCTCAGGGAGGCTATTCCATGCATCCACAACCCTCTCTGTAAAAAATACTTCCTCACATTACCTCTGAGCCATCCCCCCTCTATCTTCAAATTGTGCCCCCTTGTTCTTGCACATCTCTTTTTCTGAAAGATGCTACCCTCTTGGACTTTGTTGATTCCCTTGAGGTACTTGAAAGTTTCTATCATGTCCCCTCTCTCCCTTCTTTTCTGCCTTTGCCCTCAAAATTAAATTTTAGTGACCCTACTGTGGTGGATGGTAACAGCACAGCAGCAGCGCAGGCCTGGCCATGTCATGAAAAAAAAATAAGCCACAAAAAAAGTACCCCCAAAAAAAGAACACAGAAGACAATAAGAGAAGCACAACATCTGAAAGTTTTATTGCTTTATTTAAAAAAAAAAAGTGTACACTTATAGCACTAGGATTTGTTTCCACTTGTAAATCAGCAGGTTCTGGTCAGTCAGACACCCAGTCCAGTCACAGTGTTTCAAACAACATGAAGTCTTGCTATATTATGACAATAGCAGTATGACTGCAGGTTAGAACTGCTCCGGAGGTGAAATAGTTAACTTTCCATGCAGGCATGGAACTTAGAGCGTGAGCTCGGTTGAAAACTCTGTCTGTTGTGCTTCAAATGGAAACTGTCAGATTCTTTACTCCGCCTCACTGAACAGTCGCTCCAGAGATTTCTCCTTCTGCTCGGTTCATTTTGTCGGTTTAAAAGTATTATTTTTCGGTTTTTAGCTGAAATTAAACCGCAACTGGTCGGTTCAAGCTCTATCTGTGGTAATGTAAATAATAGATAGGTTTTACATTTATTTTTTCTGTGTGGAACTTGTAATTCTTTATTGGTTGGTTTGAACCAATCAGGTTATGTTAAAATCTACTAGTCCTTTTTAGAGTACGGTTCCGGTTCTTATCGGTTCTAAAAGCGGATTTCATTACGTTTTTCACGACCGTGTACGGTTGGGAACGATAAATTAATCTTCTTGGTGGATTGCCATAAGCGGGCAGGATTGGTTGGGCTGGCATCATGTCTGAGAAACCCAAAGAAAAACAGGACCACTGGGTTTCAACACTGTAGTGTTTGCGGGAAGCTTTGCTAAGGCTGACCCACACACCACATGTGTCTATTGTCTGGGGTTTGACCACCTCAATTCAGACTGCCAGATTTGTCACAATTTCCTGCTGCCACCATAGATAAGAGTTGGTAGGCTCAGGAAAGGAGGCCAAAAAGTCCGCTGACCCGGATGGCCAGCCCGGTTCAGTGCCAACTGAACCGGAGGGAGTGCCCTCTGACCAGGCCGATACTTCCCCGGGCAAACGAAGAGCCGGTTCTGAGGAGCCGGTTCCAGCAAAAAGGACTAGAAAGTCAGCTAGTGTAGAGCCAAATGTTCTCTTCCCCAACTGCTGAGGAAATAGCTAAAGCAATTCAAATTGTCCAGTCTCTCTCTCCGGTTCCGACCGAACCGACACCTTCAGGTGAGCGTTCGGTTCGGGCAGTTCCACCGGTTCAAGATTATGATTTTGAGGATTTTTATGAACCGGGGGAGGGGGAAGAGGAATATGAGGAGAGTGAATACGGTTTTGAAGATCTGGATGTGCCCATTGATCCGGACATCTCTTCAGATAGACCCCTAGGGGTTTCTCCTCCAAGGCTTTCTGAGTCACCTTCTCATTTCATGTTTTATAAAAAAGTAGCTGAAACTCTCCAGCTCCCTGTTGAGGAAGCTGTTGATGACCAAGAGGAGCCAGACTATGTAGAAATGATGGATATTCCAGAGTCTAGGAGACTGTCTATTCCTTTGCATAAATCTTTTCGGAAACAGACAGTAAAAATTTTAAAAACTCCTCACACTATACCTCCTGTGGATAAAAGGATGGACAAGAGGTATACCTTATCGAGCTCCGACACTGATTTCCTCCACTCAACAATGCAACCATGTGGGGTAGTGCAGGCTGCAGCCTGTGACAAGAGCTAATATTCCCCTAGCTTCACACCCCTGAGAAGGACTCCAGGAAGATTGATGCTATGGCAAAGAAACAGTACATGGCAGCATCTTTGGGACTCAGACAAGCAAATTATATGGCTTATGCTGCTAGGTACCAGAAATCCAGATGGGATACTGTGCTGGCCCTAGTAAAACAAGTCCCTGACCAGCTTGCCAGGGAGCTGGAACAGGTGGCTATGGATGGTATTGAGGCATCCAAGGTGCAATTTCATGCTGCAGTGGACTCTAATGATGTTTCATCAAGAGTCATGGCTACATCTGTGGCACTTCGCAGGATGGCTTGGCTCAGATGTACTACCCTGTCTCAGGATACCCAGTCTAAGGCCATGGATTTTCCTGTTGTGGGAAATTCTCTATTTGGGGAGCAAACAGAGAATTACATGAAGAAAATGGATGCATATAGGACCACCTATAGGAGTGCACAGGCCAAGGAAAGGCAGGCCACTCCTCAAAAGCAGCTTCCTAGAGGCAGGGACAGGCCTTTTCATAGGCCTTTTTACCAAGCCCAAGCTTCCAGCTCCGCCTATGCTCAGAGGGGGTTCTTTAGAGGGAGAGGCAGACGGGGTACAAGCAGGTCTGCTTCCACCCCTCAGCCCAAAGCCCCTGCCAAGCAGGCACCCTGATGGGATTGCCAGGGCCGATTCTCCTCTACCTGTAGGGGGCAGGCTGGCTTACTTTGTCCAGGACTGGAAGTCTTTAACATCAGACAAGTGGGTCCTGGAAGTAGTAAGCCAGGGACTGGTTCTCAGCTTCAAAAAATTTCCAAAGCTGAGAACCAGATCTTTTCCACCTGCAACTCCATCAGAGGCACTCACCCTAGAGGCAGAGGTCTCTACCCTCCTGGCTCTCAGAGCTGTGGAAAGGGCTCCTCCCCTACACCAGGGCAAAGGTTTGTACTCCAGGTACTTCCTTACCCCAAAAAAGACAGGAGAATGGCGGCCCATCCTGGATCTCAAATATTTAAACAAGCACCTTTTAAAGCCAAAGTTCAAAATGGTGACTCTGGGAATTATCCTACCCTCTCTAAGGCCAGGGGACTGGCTAGCTTCCCTGGACCTCAAGGATGCCTACTTCCATATTCCCATCAGAAGCTCCCATCGAAACCCTTGTCTCAGGTTGCTCTGATCTTGCCACCACTGTAGGGCTTGGATCAGGGTTCGAGTTACTGGAACCAGCTTGGTAAGAGGATCCTTTCTTTGAGACCAAAAAGCTCTCAAATGGAACTGGATGTCCCTCATCTGAAATCTTGCTCCTTGCACAACTGCTGTGGAAGCAGCCATGTGTCCTAGGAGCCACAGAAAATGCCTTGCTGGCCGAGAGACCTGGAGGGTAAATGAGGAGGCCAGGGAGACTAGGGTCTTTGCCCTGTCCAGGGGGAGGAAAGCCCTGGCTTCCTGTGTGTTCAGTTCTGTGCCTATGAAGGTAAGAAGCTGGACCGGCTCTAGAACTGACTTTGAGAGATTCAGAAGGAAACCTAGAGCGGTAAACAGTTGCTGCATTATCTGAAGGTGTAAATTGACCTGGTCTGGGGACTGGCCTACTAAGAGCCAATCGTCCAGGTAAGGAAAGATGGCAATATTTTGCCTTCTTAGGTAGGCAACTGCTACAGCCAGGCATTTGGTGAATACCCTTGGGGCAGAAGTGAAGCCGAAGGGCATTGCTCTGAACTGGTAGTGGCCTGAGGGCAGCTCGAACCTGAGGTACTTTCCTTTTGTCACTCAGTCTCATTCTCTAATCCTTACTACAGATGCGTCCCTCTTGGGCTTGGGAGCTCACATGGGAGACCTCACCACCCAGGGTCTGTGGTATCCCCAGGAATCTCTGCTCCACATCAACCTGTTGGAGCTCAGAGCAGTTTTCTAGCACTTCAAGCTTTTTCCAAATCTGTTTCAGAACAAGAGTATTCAGGTCGAGAACAGACAACACCACTGACATGTGGTACATCAACAAGCAAGGGGCATTCGGTCATGGCCTTGTGCACAAGTGATGAAGTTGTGGTCTCTGGCTTATTCCCTGAACACCTCCCTTACGGCAGTTCACCTCCCAGGCAAGGACAATGTCCTGGCAGATGCTCTCAGCAGGATTTCCCAGGGCCACCACGAATGGTCACTGGATCCCCTGGTCTTGGGAGTAGTATTTGCCAGATGGGGCACCCCTCAGATAGATCTTTTTGCAGCCCCAGACAATCACCAACTTCCTCTTTCTTGCTGCAGGCCCCCAGTGTTGGGCTCACTTCCCCTGGATGCCTTAGCCCTCAGTTGGGAGGGGAGTTTCTCTATGCCTTCCCTCCCTTTCCTCTCCTGTTCAAAGTGCTAGTCAAAATCAGATCCCAATCATGCAAAGTCATTCCTGATAGCTCCGGATTGGGCCAGACAGCCCTGGTATCCACTCCTGCTGTCCTTAGCAGTCCATCCTCCCTGTTCCTTCCCAGGAATCACAATCTGTTAACCTGTGCCCAGGGAAGGGTCTGGTACAGATCTCAAATCTCTCAATCTCAAGGCTTGGTTCTTGAAGAGTTAGAGTTTGCTGATTTACACCTTTCCCAAGGTGTAATGGATATATTGAAGGCGCAAGGAAGCCTTCCACCAGGGCTGCTTACAATTCCAAATGGAAAAGGTTTTCCATATGGTGCTCGGAAAGCATATTTCCCCAGTCTCTGCTGATCTACCCACAGTCCTGGATTATATGGTCCACCTGAATTCTTTGGGGCTGAGACCAGCTACCCTGAAGGTGCACTTGGCAGTTGTGTCTGCTTTTATTTCAGCAGAGTAAATCCTCTTCCCTTTCAGCTCATCCTGTATTTTCCAAGTTTTTTAAGGGATTGTTTCACACCAAGCCTCCATTCAGGGATCCTGCCCCTGCCTGGGATCTTAATGTTTGCATTGCTCAGCTTATGCAACCCCTCTTTGAGCCCTTGTCTTCAGCTGAGCTAAAGTACTTGACTTGGAAAACTGTGTTTTTGGTAGCCATCACCTCTGCCAGATGCATAAGTGAATTACAATTATTGTCAGTGGAGCAGGAGTTTATCTTTTTCACAGAGATAAGGTGGTCCTTCGGACTAACAGAAAGTTTCTGCCTAAGGTGGTTTCAGATTTCCACCTTAATCAATCTATTCACTTCCAGTGTACTTCACTACTCCTCCTCTGGGAGAGGATGCTGCACAGCCTAGATGTGAAGAGAGCCCTTAGTTACTACATAGAGCGTACCAAGGGTCATAGGTTTGACTCCCTCCAACTGTTCCTCACCTATGGCGAAGTTGGTAAAGGGAAGCCAGCCACTAAAAGATCCATTGCCAGGTGGATTGTCTCTTGTATCCAATTCTGCTATGAGAAGTTGAGTAAAGCTCCCCCCCTCAGGCCTGAGGGCTCACTCTACCAGAGGTACATCTGCTTCTCTGGCTGCTGCCAGAGACATTCCTATTCTAGAAATATGTTGAGCAGCTACCTGGAAAACAGTTCACACTTTTACCAAGCATTACTCCCTGGACATCCAGGCTATGAGTGATGCTCGGTTTGGCACCAGCCGTGTTTCAGAGCCTATTTCCTAGGTAGGTTCTGCCCCTCCTCCATGGGGGTACTGCTGTGTAGTCTGCAATTGTCATAATATAGCAAGACTTCATGTTGTTTGAAGAAAAAATTACTCACCTTAGAAATGTTGTTTCTTCTAATGAGTCTTGCTATATTATGACCTCCTCCTGCCCTCTCAGAACCTCTGTTTTGGGGATGTGGGTGGGCAGTACAGGAGTTGGCACTTTTTGATGCCCACCTTGTTGTTTTTTCACCTACCTTTTGGGTGAATTGGTGTTGTGTTTTTGCATTTTTGGGTCTGCTTGACTTGAGTCTTTGTTTTAGGCCAAAATTAGTGTTTATGTTAGTAGCCAGTTGGCTAGTGTGGTTTACAGCTTCCACACAGAACCTTAGTGAGTTTTAGCTCGTAAAGATCTGACAGTTTGCGTTTGAAGCACAACAGACAGAGTTTTCAACCGAGCTCGCGCTCTAAGTTCCATGCCTGCATGGAAAGTTAACTATTTCACCTCCGGAGCAGTTCTAACCTGTGGTCATACTGCTATTGTCATAATATAGCAAGACTCCTTTAGAAGAAACAACATTACTAAGGTAAGTAATTTTTTCTTCTCCGCCGGTTCCATCTTCAGTCATTATCCTCTTGGTGATTTTCGTCTCATTTTCTCATAATTGTGCCGCTCTTCCCTTTTCGGATTCGGTCATGGAGGTGTTTCTCCGATGGTCCCATCTTCAGTAGTTCCTCTGTAGTGACTGGTGATTTCATTCTCATTTTCTCATAGTTGTGAGTGCCACCCTTGCTTCCCTTTTTGCATTAGACAAGCAGGACTTTCAATTTGTACTTTATAAATTCTCCCTCCTGTGTATACTTGATGCTGTTCTGGCAGGCTAATTCTCATCAGAATCTCTGGTAAAGACGTTCCCAAATGTAGGTTAATAGACAATTCCTTATCTGAAAGGCAAGTTAAAAAAATAGCTACCATATTTTATAGTCTAGTGGCCGTAAAAAAATGGGCCACCTAAAAAAATTTTTGGCTAACAGATTTTGAGGTATGGTGGCCAAACTGGCCAGCAGGTCAAAAAGTGATTTGTCCCACCCTGGGACATAGTCTTCCAGGCTGGTCTTTGTGCCTCTGGCAGCATAAGGGGAGTTTTGAATGGGAAGCATTACAATTGGGCATGAACTGTGCATGAGCAATTTGCAGATGCCTTAGAGCGATTGCTTCAGGTCAGATTTCTAGAGTATTCTACAGACTTGAATGCCACCCCTGCAGTATTGCTTGACCTGATCAGATCATCACTTCAACCCATAGACTTCCATAAATTGCTTCAGGAAGATGAGATTGTCACTTTCCAGATTAAGTATGAGGCCTTGAGGCAGTGGATTCATTGTGGTAAGCTGGGGAATACCCCACAGCTCTGGAAGACATATCTGGATATAGTGGATCAGCAGTGCTAGCACAGTGACACTGAGGGTTGAGGCGCTGGACGCCACATGTCACACTGTGCCAGTGACTTGGGTTCAGGAGTGGGACTGGGTCATCAGCATTGGGGAGGGAAGGACCAGGATTGAGCAGCTATACTGGCAGCTCTCCTCTTTTTTGGAGGATCTCCATCACCTCCCCCCTCCGTAGTTCATAATATTTTATCAGGTTGATTTCACAAGATTTCCCTGAAACAAATCCATGCTTCCTCACATCCTGGAGTCCACTGTCCTCCAGGTACAACACCAGTCTTTCCTTTAATATAATTTCCATGAGTTTGCACACTATGGAGGTGAGACTTACCAGACGATAATTACCCGGTTCATCCCTTGGTCCGTTCTTGTGTAATGGTACTACATGTGCCACCCTCCGGGCCAGTGGCACACATCCCGACTCCAGTGAGGTGCTGTACAGATCTGCCAGCGGCTCTGCCAACACCTCCGCCATCTCCCTCAGCACCCTGGGGTGGATACCATCTGGCCCTGGTGCCTTGTCTACCCTTAGTGCCCTCAATCCCTCTAGGACTCTACTTGCCTCACTAGAAAGTGGTAAAAATAAATATTTTGATCCAATTTCAAAAGCCCCAGTGAAAACCTTCAATGATGCAAACAAAAAAAATGCAGTTAACTACCAAAGGAAAAGTTACAGAACTTACATTTGTAAGAGATATATTGGGAAAACGTTTGGCCGTTTTAAACAAGCACAACCTCCCGGTAGATATAAACAAGTTATTAACATATTGCCTGGGCCCAGTCCTGTTGAATCTAACCAATGCAGATGGAACTAGATGGACAATATCAAAGAGCAAGTCACTTGAGGTACCAGCAGAATACTGTCCAGTGCTAGACACTTTGGAGCTCCCCACCAGGAAAAGTGTCTCAGTATACATAGTTGATCTAATGGCAACAGTGTGGGTTATGACAGGATGCTCTGAAACCTTCAGTGATCTGACAGTGAAACTCCTTGAATAGTCTTCCAAAGGGATTTGCAAGATTGGATCTTGTTGCAGATAAATACAATGAGCAGTCAATCAAAAAGGCTGAGAGATTCTGCTGAGGATTTAGTAAGAAGTATATTATCAAAGGTCCAAACACCAAGGTACCAACGAATTTCAGTTACTTCCTTTTTAATGGATCTAACAAGGAGCACCTGATTGATTTGATCATGCAGGTCTGGGGAGAAAATTGCACACATTTGCCAGAGGGCTAAGTGATATATTCAGGGACAATGGTTTTCCGTTTTTACCGGTAACACTGGTAAAAATCATGGAATCCTGCTTGGTCTGCGGATTTTGAATTCTTGTACCGGTGCCTCACGGAAATTGCATTTCACTGCACAGAATCCCTAAGATTTCAGCATATTTTTAAATGTTTTTATTTTCTCTTTCTCTGCCCCTTCTCACAGTGTCAGTCTCCACTTTTCAGAGTTCCCTAGGCTGGGTATCCCCTAGCTTCACCCCCAGGTAATGCTCAGGAGCTCCTCTGAGCCTGCACCCATCCTGCCTAGGTTGTACCCCCCAGGATGGGAAGGGAGGGGACCCCAGGTCACCCCTCCACAGTCCTTTAATGTGTGTCGGGCAGCCCAGTGGGTCCCTCATGGAAACTGGTTATGAAGTCTGGGGCAGCTGGGTCCCTTCTACCAGCAGCCGATGTGGGGTGATTTGTTACTGGTTTTCTGGTCTCTGTCCCTGAGGGCACAAACACTCGAGGGGATCCAAGGAAGCAGGGCACATAGAGACATGCTGCTACTCCAGATCCTGGCTAGCTTCCTCTCTTCCCAAATGCTCTGCAGCCTCATTGCACCACCACCACCTGTGGTCACCCAAGTGGCAGTAAAGCAGCAGGACCTGCAAGCCACCATTCCCAGAGGAAGAGAGCAGCCCCCCAGGTGCTCGATCCTACTCCCCTGGCCAGGCCTCTAGCAACTCGAATTCACTTCTGATCCCAAGTCCCTGGCATTGCAAGCAGTAGTGCTACCTCAGGCTATTTACAGTGCTCTGTCAACTATTCACCCACTCTGGTGTAAGAAAACATAAGCAGATGGAGAGGGAAATAATTCAGTTTTAGTAAAATGTTGCAAAGTGTTCAATGTTCATTATTTGCGCTGTAGGTACTGTGCACTATTATTGAAATCATACATTAAAACATTATATATGGGTGTTATGGCTGGCAGTATAGCCTAGTGGTTATAGTAACAAACAGTGATCAAACTGAGTACGTTTAGAAGACTTGGGTTTGATTCTTACAACCTCCACTTGCATACTGTGTGACTCTGAGCAAGGCACTTAACCTCCACAGTGCTCCTGGGTCACCTCAGAAAACAGGCAGTTTTGCCTAGTGGGTTTACCCAGTTTACAAAAAATCTAAAAAAAATACCATTGTATGTTTACTACTTCATACAGTAGTCAGGGTACCATGTACTTTACCTGAGTTGTACTCAGGCTGCAATGATGTTGTATAGGTAAATATAAATGTTCAGATACATTTTGTGTTTTATAAGTTTGTTTTTAGACTTTAGTCAGGTTTTTATTGTATTTTTTGCATATGAACATCTAGGATATAGATTGCTAAGTGCAGGATCACTATTACCAACTATTTTCTTCAAGTTTATAATCAGCAGGGCCATCCAAAATCCTCAGCTGTTTGATTGAAAGTGAGTCTGAATGAAAGTATGTTCACAAGGCACAAGCTGCTTTACTGCTTATTTAGGTGAATGGGATAGAAACATAGAAAAATAGACTTTGACAGACCACCTAGTCTGCCATTTCATCATTTGCACCTTCTCTCCCACCTGTTGTGTCAGTCTCTATGACAACAAAAAGTTTTCTGAGACTGCTTTAATAAAAAGCAAATGTTACGTGTTTAAGTGTACTTACGCTTGGCCAGTGGATTTGAAAGCACATTCAGTGACACATGGAAGGTAAGACCCAAGGGGCTGTATGATGCTGGTCGGCAGAGTGGTGCTCAATTCACATCTGAGCTCAGACATGAAAACTGAGAGACACCCTTTTCATGGAGACCAAGGGACAAAAAGGAATCCACATGTTTGTGAGATGCATTCAAAGGTCCTCCACTAATCACTTGTGAATTTTTTTTTAGGTGAAGACACTATTTCAAAGAAGCAAATTCAGACAGTTTTTTTTGGTTCTCCTATCCCCTGGCCATCCACTCCTTCAGGACGGCCAAGTACCCCAACCACTGCTGCTGAGTCCCCCACCCCACCCCACCATCCACTGCCCCTTATGGCCATGCTACCAGGTAACCCGAATTAACCCTTCATCGGTGGGCCCCTATCCCTGTGGGAGGCTAACAAGGGAAGACAATCACCCTAAAGAGCTTTCTGTACATCCCAGGCATGGCAGGGGTCAAAACAGACACATGTGTCTGGGACTTCATGCTTATGGAGGACCAGAAGCCATCCTCCAGGTAGCCAGCAGGTGTTTTTCAATTTTTGTGGGAGCGTGACAGGCCACGTGATGACAAGGCGCAAGCTGGCGTCCATCACGCTCTTCCGCAATGAGGGCCAATGTGTTGCCATGCCTCCAGCCTCCACCTGGGGCCAGCAAATGCTGAGCTGTGAATATACCCTCCCTCCCAAGAGAAGGCAAGTGGTTATTGGACACTCAAGCCTTCGCCCCCCCCCGGCCAGTCTTCCAGCACTCAAACCTGTTCCCAAACCCTGGTCAGTGGTGTCACTGGCAGAAATCCAATTCAGGCAGTTAAATGATAGGAAAAAACAAATGTGGTCCACCTTAGTAGTGGTGGTGGTTCAGATTAATTCACATCTGAGTTCTAACAAGCAAAGAGACTAAGCAATTTGTAACTTGTGCAAGTGGGGTGTGGGTGTTGAAGAAAGGGGAGCATCGTGCTGTCACTGCTGCCATCATCCCTGAGGGATGTGGGCTGCATTGTTGCTACTACCATCACACCTGAGAGGTGGGGGGGCTGTAGTGCTTCTGCCATAACCACTGGTGGATGGGGAATGTTGTACTGCTGCTGTCCCACCTGAGGGATGGGGGCCATAGTGTTGATACTGCCATCACACGTAAGGAATGCGGAATGTGGTACTGCTGCCATCACACCCAATGGATAGGGACCGCAGTGCTGCTGCTTCCATCCCACCTGAGGGAGGGGGGACACAGTGCTGTTGCTGCTGCCATCACACCAGAGGGATGGGTCTGTAATGTTGTTGGTGCTGCCATCACACCTGAAGGATGAGGGCCGTAGTGCTGCTTCCATCTCACCTCAGGGATGGGGGCTGTAGTGCTGTTGCTGCTATCATATTTTGTACCTAAAATAACTTTAAATTGGCACAAGGATGGAAGGATGTGTAATAGTGGAGGTCAAAACTGCTAAAATGCATGTTAGCAGAGTTAAAAATTGTTAAATAAAGTGCACAAAACCAAACACCGGTAAAACCGGATTTTGGCTTAGCAGACACCGGTGACAGTACCGTTTCTTACAATGTACAAAATGGAAGTTGCCCTTTCTCAATCCCGGTAAACCAGTGTCCCTGGATATATTTTTCTAAGAGAGACAAATGCTATACGATCCCCAAAGAATGGACTGCAATTGTGGATTATCTCTGTTCTGCCCAGGAAGAAGCAGACACAAAAGTTACCCTTCATGTACAACATGTCATTACAATTCAGGCCCTGTCATCATCCGTTCATCATCTGGGGATACCGATATACCAGTAATTTTACTGTCACTATTTTCAGAATGCAAGCAAAGTATATACCTGGACAATAGCCATGGTAACAGTAGGAAAATCTTCGACATTAGCAAGTGTAAACTAACCACTGCAACAAAGAAAGCCTTAGTCAGTTTCCATGCATTCACAGGCAATGACTATGTTTCTGCATTCTTCAAAAAAGGGTAAGAAGATTTGCTGGAACATCGATCAAAAGTACCCCAAATTCATGGATGCCTGTCAGAAACTTGGGAGTGATTGGCAAGTGATAAGGGTGTTGCAGCTCTGTTGCAGGAGTATATCTTTAAACTGTATGGAAGGAAACTAGTTACTAGTGTAAATATAGTGAAGCAGCAGATCTTCTGGGAGAAATATAACAAAGACAACAGAATAACTGATCTGTCTCTGCTACCACCCTGCCAGAAAACCCTGAAGTTACATATTCTACACTCCAACTATGTCTGTCAATTGTGGAGGCTTTCTTCTGTTGCAGCTATCAATGTCCCAAATGCAGCTTTGCATGGTTGGACTGATGATCTCAATATACAATGGATGGACGCAGCATTTCCAGGTGTTTTTATGTCTCTGCTCTATAATGCAATTGATGAGGACTCACATGAGAACCAAGATGCATGTGATTACCAAGATGATATTTGTGTATCTGATGATGACAAAGATCTTTCCTAGATGGACAGGACTACTACTAATATTACTTCCACTACTACTACTTCCACTACTACTACTACTACTACCAACAGTCATATTTTACATTTTACATTTTTTGAAATAAAATTGTTTTGTGTAAACAAAGGTGTTTGGTTGTTTCTTTTAGATAAATTTCCTTCTTTAAAAAAACTTTAAAATTAACCTTTCAGGCAACTTATGGGTATGCATTGTAAAGCTCCAACTCCTGCCTATTCATTGAGATCATACTTGAATGCATACTTAAATTAGTCTTGGTGTAATGGCCCAAGAATCTGCATTAAGAATGCATAGCTAACAATTGCAAAATTTGACAATGTATAAACTTGCTCAAATGTCATCTATTAATTTTGTCTTCACTTTTATCAATTTATCCTCCTTATATTACCTTAAGACTTCAAAACCACATATGCATTTCAAAGTAGAATCCTTACCCTTTTAGACAACATAAAATTATATTCTAAAGTGTAATAAATCCTGCCTCACATGATTAAATATAAGAATATTTTAAAGTTTCATATGAAATTAAGGGGTAGTGGTTGGTATTTAACCCTATAACTTTTAACATTAATCTTTTGATGTAACATATGGGTATGTATTTTAAAGCTCTAACTCCTGCCTATTCACTGAGACCACACTTTAATGTATATTTCACTTACCCTCAAAGTAATGGCCCAAGAATCTGCATTAGGTACTTGGAGCTGAAAATTGCAAAATTTGCTAAGGTATCAGTACAAAATTGATGCAACCTACCATTCTGCCCCAATGTTCATGTGATCAGCAGATAGAACATGAATTTGAGGTATATCTACTACATTAAACAACCATCAGCATTTATTTAACTCTTGGATGACACCCCATTTCCATCTACACCTGGTCTATAATGCCTGGAAAATGCCCAGGCCCAGATGACATTCAGCCAAATTATTTATAGCCTGTAGGGCCTACTGTGCTCACCATTGCAAGCCTGTGTAGCCATTCAGAAAGGTAAATATCCTCCCTTCTCCTATAGTTGCACCATATCAGCCAATCTGAAGGCTAACAAACCCCCAGCTAAGCTAGAATCATACAGACCCATTTCTATATTGAACTTGGACTATAATTATATATTTCTATCTTAGCATAATGACTAGAAGCAATTCTCAATAAATAAATCAATCAATCAAAATCTTTATTTAACCAGGCGGTCACCGTTGAGCAATGCTCATTCTCGAGGTGGACCTGGATGTAACAAATACAGAATAAGGTATAATACACAATAATTACAATACAAAAGCATAAATCGTGTGGAGATAAACAGAGATAATAATATGCAATAAAGGTTAAATGAACATGTGTCGGGTCAAGCAGAGTGCATTAATGTTGAGACACAAAGGAAACAAGGAGATACACAACTTTACAATATACTAGCAAGAAAGCAGGGGTGAGAGCAGGAGTCGATAGAAATAAGTGAACAGCCAAACAAACTGTCCAGACAGTCAGTATTGCAGATGGCTTCCGCAACTAAGGTGCAAAAGTATGGGCTGTAAGGGGGAGGTGAGCTGACTGGAGCCACAGGGTCACGTAGAAGGCTCACAAGGGGAATGAGAGGGATGGGGTGGGGGAGAGGGAGGAAGGGAGAAGGGTGGTGTTTAAGAGTAGGATGCAGATTGCAGATTGTGTTATGAGGTCTTCTAGCAGGAAGAAAAATGGAGGGCAGGGAAGGAATCAAGCCAGTGTAGTTCTGGAGCAAGTTGGGGGACGAAAGAGGAGGAGAGAAGTAAAAAAGGGGAAAAGGTGGTGAGAGAGAGAGAGAGAGAGAGAGAGAGAGAGAGGCCAGGCTGTGGCTGGACTAATTATTAGGGAAGGTTGCAGTGAGGTGGAAATGGGTCCAGAAGAATGGGGTACATGATCAGGTGTGGCAGGCACAGGGTTCAGTACCATGATTGGAGTAAAGTGTTTTGAACGTTCCTAAGCTGATGACATAGTTTAGCTTTAGAGATTTTTGCAGTTTATTCCACATTGATGGCAGCACATGGCTAATGGCTGTTCAGCCAAAGCGAGAACTGGCCTTACGCACCTTCAAGGAGATATAGGAGGCACTTCTCAGCGCATACTTACTGATAGTGCAAAATGGTAAGCAATCAGAAATGTAGTTTGGGAGTTTATTTAGGAGGACTTAATATGTCCAGATGATGGCATTTCGCTGTCGCCTGAAGTTGAGAGAGCACCACCCTACGGCCATGTACAACAAACAGTGGTGGGTGGAGTAGGGAAGACCCGTAATGAACCTTAGGGCTCTGTGATAAAGCGTGTTGAGTTTAGAGAGTGCTCTGGCAGGCCCTTGATTGTACAGGAAGTCGGCATAGTCTGAGAAAGAAATGTAGTCTGAACTAGCCTCTTCTTGGCTTCCCTAGGGAGGAGGTCTTTTATCCTGAAAAAAGGCCAAGCCTCTGATGCAGTTTCATTATCAGCTCCTCAATATGAACCCAGAAGGAGAGTCTGTTGTTGAGCCATACCCCCAGATATTTGAATTTGGTCACATATTCTAGCTGCTCACCAAGTAAGGTAGTGACCAGGGGGAGAGTCCCAACCGAGGCTGGGTTAGATAAGTTGGGAAAAGGCGAGAAGAACATTGCTTTTGTTTTCTTGGCATTCAAAAGTAACTTCTGATTTATGAGCTGACATTGTAGAAGATTAAATTCATCCTGGAGGACTGAGTACATAATGTCAGGGGAGGGTCCGCCGACATAAAGCACTGTATCATCTGCAAAGAGGTGTATTTGGGCCTTTTTTATGGTGTCCTCTATCCTGTTGATGTAGATTGTGAATAACAGGGGTCCCAGGATGGAACCTTGAGGTACTCCTCTCAGGAGAGGTTTTAAGGGAGGGACTTCACCTTCTGCTTTTACCTGCTGTGATCGGCCTACAAGGTAATTCTCAAACCATCTGGTAGATATTGTGTCTAGGCCAATTTGCCAAAGGGACATGAGGAGCAGCACATGATCAACAGTATCAAATGCCTTGCTTAGGTCCAAGAATGCAGCTTTGACAAAGTTCTTCTTGTCCAACTCAATCTGCCAGTCATTGGTCACTTTGGCTAGAGCCGATATTGTGATGTGCTGTGATCTGAAGCCTGACTGTAGTGGATTTAGCAGTTTCGCCAATTCCAGATAGTTTCTAAGCTGAGTGTTCACAACTTTTTCCAACATCTTAGACAGGGTTGGTAGAAGGGAGATTGGCCTGTATTTGTTCAAGTCGCTGGGATCTCCAGATTTGAACAGAGGGATAACATGGCCAGTTTTCCAGATAGAAGGGAGATCACCTTGAGAGAGGGAGAGGTTAAACAGGTGACTAATGGGCACTGCCAGGGTGTGATAGCCCAGCTTTAGGAAATAAGGACCAATTTAATCAGCTCCTGCACTTTTTCTAGGATCCAACTGGAGTAAGAGATCTTTGACTTCCTTCAAAGTTGTGGGTTGAAAGAAGAAAGATAGATTTGGGGGTGGGGATCCTTGATCATTGGGTCCAAGCTGGGTGTGAAGTGTGTTAGTGGGGGAGGTATCGAATGCTAACCCTGAGGTGGCAAAATGGTTGTTGAAAGAGTCAAGGATTGAAGATTTATCGGTGAGTGTAGTAGTGCCAATCGAGATTTTTGTCAGCAATGAGGCATGGGTGGAGTGGCCATCAATATCCTTGATTAGATTCCAGAATTTGGAGGAGCAGTTGGATGAAAGATCCAGTTGGGAGCACTAGAAACTAGCCTTTGCTTCTCTTACCAGTTTGGTGCACTGTTTCCTCACCCTCCTGAATAGATTCCAGTCATTCCCAGACTTTGTCTTGTGGGCCTTCTTCCACAGCAGGTCTCTATTATGCAAGGCATCCTTCAGTTCGGTAGAGAACCAAGGACAGTTTTTTTTCCTGATCCGAGTTTTTGTTAATGGTGCATGTTTATTGAGAGCGGCTAGGATAATGTCTTGGAGGATATCGTAAGCAGTAGTCACAGACTTTGCTAGATAAAAGTCTTAGCAGTGTACAGAATGTGTTAACTCGGAGGTGAATGCATAGGGGTTGAAGTTGCGTAAGCACCTAGCAGTTGAGAATTTGGCTCCTGAGGAGGAAGTGCGGTTGGATCTTACACAGGCAGTAAAGCAGTGATCGCTGATGTCTGAGAAGAAGACACCAGCATGGGTGAATAAGTGGGGTTTGCTCAGGAGGATAATATCTAACAGGGTGCTGTTAGCAGGGTTGGTTTTTATTTGGGTGTGTTGTTTCGTTGATGAGTTGGGACAGTCCAAGTGAGTCACAGAGTGATTTTAATGGAGAAGATGTGCTAGATAGCCAATCTAGGTTGAGGTCGCCAAGTAGTATGGTCTCGGTGGATGCTTGCCCTAGGATAGTGCTTAGATGGTTCAGCAGCTGTAAACCAGCAGAGGGGGGCCTATAACAACCTAGCACACAAAGTGATACACCAGGTGCAATCCGACCAGCAGGGACAGACTTTCGAACTCATGTGGAATTGAGGTTGAGTCTAATATGGAGACTGAGAATTTGTCCTCAACATAAATAGCCACCCCTCCACCTCTGGTCTGTCTATCAGTACGGAACAATAAATAAGAAGAGAGATTTATTTCATTGTTGCTAGTTGCTGGGCTAAGCCAAGACTCGGTGATGACCAGGATATCTGGGGTAGTGTGGCAAATCCAAGCCTGGATAGGTGTGATTTTTTTTTAACAAGCTACATGTATTAATGTGCATGAAGCTTAACCCTTTGAGATTAGGTAAGTCTGCAGCCGATCCAATGGGTGCTGGAGGGCCAGGGTTAAGTTCAACGTTACCAGAGCACAGCAGCAGTAAGAAAACCAGGATCTTCTTAATTGTTTCTGAGAGCACTTTTATGAGCTTAGTCCATCTTCATTTGAAGGGGATATGATTGTGAGAGGGAGGGTCCTTGAGGCTGGTACCAAGCTGCATTAACGTTACATAGAACCGGACCATGCCAGCATGGGACACTGTGGGGCGAGCAAGGTGGGGAGACATTAAAAATCTTTAATGAGGGCACATCTAAGTTACCAGTTTGCCGTGGTGAGTAGGGGTCCAGTAGCACATATGGAGTATTGAGGACGCATAAGAGATATTCGAATAGTTTTAAGACATCAGCCTAGGGAGGCATAAGGTTGGGACCCCATATTACAGATGGTGGCGTGTCTGGTGAGGAGTGAGGATATAAAGGGTGAAAGTGCAACAGCAGAGACAGGCAAAAAGAACACCCACACTCTCCATAGTAGCGTGCCTGTGTCCATGGTCAGGGTGTACTGGGCAGACGACAAATGAGGTGATAGCGGCTTGATTGCCTATAAGGCAGGGATTTATAAAGTGGCAAAAAACAGTTCGGCAGAATCAAAACATAGGGGGGAGGAGTAGCAAAGAGAGTAGGAGGAGTAAAGATATAGGTAGACTTGGTAGTGGGCCAAGGAGGGGAGATTAGCAAGATGGAGAGAGCACCAATGAGGAGGGCTTTAGCAAGATTGAGAGAGCCAATGAGGAAGGATTTAGTAAGATGGGAGGGGAAAAGAGAGCATTTAAGGTGGCCTAGGAGGGGGTGGGGGGACAGGAAAAAACTCCCCGAGGAAACCAGTGCTGGAGCGTTGCTCAACGTACCTGTTGCTGTCCTTGTGTGGGGCTCCCAAGCACCATGGAGCGCTTGCTGGATGATCCGACCATGGCTGCAGTCACAGCCCGATGGGGCTATCAGAGGCCTGAAGGGAAAGCAGACATGGGGTTAAATAAAGCCCAGGAGAGGGGCCGGTTCAAACAAAAGGTGAGTCAAAGGGGCACAAAAGAGCTGAGCACTTAATTGTGTTGTTAGATCGGGGGGCGGGTTCAGACAGCAGCAAGGAAGCCAACTTAGTCTTAAAGCCTTGCTTTGTAAAACAAAACAGAAGAAAAGCAAGTCACCTTGGAGATGGGCAGGGTCTGCAAAGCTGGACTTTTTTATATTTTTCCTTTTTACCCCAAGCAGAAAAATGGCAGGCTTGCCAGGGAATTTAAGCATGTGGCCAAACAGTCACAGGAGCAACTTACTAATTATAGATGTACTGATGGCAAAGGGTCCGAGCAGGGACCGCTGCTTCCTGGGAATAAGGGGAATAGAGGTAGCTGCAGCCATGGGATACTTCGTCGCAGGGGATGCCAGCGAGAATTCGGAGGGCTTACAGTGCTGTCCAGACCTCACTCCTAAATGGAAACAGCAGTCTAAGCAGGGAGCACTACCTCCTGAACAAATAATATCCTAAACAGATCCATGATTTAATCCATAATGATAAAACAGGTCTTATACCAGAGCAGTAAACCTAGAACAACAATAAGAGAACTCTTAGCCTGGCATCCAGGACACAATATCCAGCAGTGCTGCTGAGCCTGGATGCTTAATAAGCATTTGATAGGGTGTCATGGATATTCCTATATTATACATTGTTCAGATTTTTTTTTCACTCCCAATTTATCTTCATAGACAGAGCACTATACCCCTCTCACATGTTATGTTTCAAGCTAGTAGATCCCACTCATCCAAATTTTAATCTATTTTTGGAAACAAGGCAAGTTTGCCTGATGTCCACTTTATAATATTTGCTTTGACAGTTGCGCCCATAGCCGAGAAGATCTTGCAAAACAAGGACATAGCAGGTATCTTATGCTATGGTGAAGATCATAAACTAGCATTTTTTTGCCGATGGCTTGTTAATATATTTGACTGTACATACCAGATCCTTTCCCAACCTGTGGTCAACTTTAACTGAGTATGGCTGGCTCTCAGGATGCAAACTTAATGTTGAGAAAACAGCGGCCCTTCATATACTTTATCACCCTACCCCTGCTATCCATGCCCAATTAAAATTTAGCTGGGACCTGTCTCAAGTAAAGTATCTGGGTGTGCAGAACCTTAAAAAAGAATCACAGAATTTGATGGCAGATAAGGACCGCTTGGCTCACCTAGTCTGCCCATTCCCTACCTACTGCATAAACTTCAAATCCTATTTGATCTGCAGCTTACCTTCTCCTTCCTACCACTAATGTTGTCTTCTGTTTGTCCCATGCATTCTTGAATTCACGTATCATTTTTGCCCCATGACACCCTCAGTGAGGCTGTTCCATGCAACCAACATCCCTTTCCATGAAAAAATACTTTCTCATGTTGCCCCTGAGTCTTCCCGTCTCTGGCCTCAAATTGTGACCCCCTTGTTCTTGAACATCTCTTTTCTTGAAAGATGCTGCCCTCCTGAACTTTATTTATCCCCTTAAGGTACTTGAATGTTTCTATCATATCCCCCCTCTCATTTAAGGGATAATTTATTCACTAGGAATGTCCTACGAGTTTGGGATGACTTACTAATGGACACACATCTACAAAAAGCCCATAGTCCACTCCAAGCCATAACATAGGATTTCACCTTTATGCCTAAAGACCCAACTATGTTATATCAGCAGAGCAATCCACTCTTGATGACTACCATATACTCAGATATGGATAGATGGGTGGTGCTACCCTTTACATTTCATACCAGAGTAGAAATAGCCATATGAATATATTACCCCAATTACTTTACTTTTTCTAGACCATTCCAGTGGCTTCATCACAGAAAGTGTTTAAAGAATGTGATACACTTCTTTCCAGGTTCCTTTGGGCAGGCACAAAAGTCCAGGAGTGTTCATTGCAAGCTGCAGTTGTTTAAACTCTGAATCTATTGACCTCATCACTTCTATAGCTTCCACCTCACACAAAGGTGAGCTATATGTATTAGGTGATGTAAATCTAAACTGGCTATAATCAACCACTTCTAAGACTTGAAGTGATATCTCTGCTCTAAATCTATCTTAACTTATCCAAGAGCCTACCCGACTAAATCACAAGACCCAAAACCACTCGCTGTTTGACTGGAATCTCACCTTCCACCCTCACTGAGTCATCAAGTCCAGCATCCTCCTGGATGTCCTCAGTGATCACCACCCTATCTTCATGGTCAGGAAGGTCCACAGACCTAAACCGCCACATAAAATCCTGCAACTCTGCTCTTTCAGTTCCCTTGACTTAAACCCTTTCCTCAATGATATATCCATTTCTGATTGGTCCCCTTTGCATCCACTACTTCCATCGACCAAGCCCTCACTCGAGAGGGTCGCAGAGATATTCGCCCACCCCCACCCCAGACCTGCATTCCATAACTTTCCCAGCTGCACACGAATCGAGGCGAGGAACAAGAGGGTCACGGACATATTCGCCTTCCCCCACCCCCTGGACCTGCATTCCATAACTTTGCCAGCTGCACACGGATCAAGTCAAGGGTTGAGAGGATAGCGGATATATTCACCCTCCCCCACCCCCGCACCTGCATTCCATAACTTTGCCAGCTGCACACGGATCGAGTCAAGGGTCGAAAGAGTCGTGGGTGTATTCATCCGCCCCCACCTCCCGGACCTGCATTCCATAACTTTGTCAGGTATGGAGCTCTTTGCCATGCTAATACAGGAGCACTACTCTGCTGAATCTTGTAGGCTGACCAACTGAATTTGAATTTGAACTTGGCGCCTTTTTTAGCTTCTTGTTTTATTCTTCATTCGAATTGCAGGGCCAACATTTGGGTTGTTGTACATGTGGAGATAGTTTATTTGACTAGCTACTAGTACTTTAAACGACAGTCAGATCTGTCTGTTACCTTAAATGTTCTAAGTTCTGTGAGATAGATTTATTTGACTTGCTGTTAGTACTTTAAACCACAGTCAAATCTGCCTGTTACCTTAAATGAAAAGCTGCCTGTTTATACCCTTTTGAGGCATGTCCCCTTAAACACTGGCTAAATCAATTGAACTTGCCGTATTTAGTCAGAATATAGTGTAACTGAGCTGAATGTGCACCGAAGTAACCAATTGCTGTATTAAGCAGGAATCTGTGCACTGTTAGATGTTTTCTTTTTCTTTCTTTCTTTCTTTCTTTCTTTCTTTCTTTCTTTCTTTCTTTCTTTCTTTCTTTCTTTCTTTCTTCCTTCCTTAACTGCTCTCAATGTTTAAAGACCTGCTGTAGAAACTGCTACTGCACAGCCAGTGGCTGCCTCCCCCACCATCCAAGTATATAAAGCCTTACCATACTCTGTTTCTCCACAGCTGCAAATGGATCGAGTCGAGGATTGAGAGGGTCGCAGACATATTCACCCTCCCCCACCCACGGACCTGCATTCCATAACTTTGCCAGGTACAGAGCTCATTGCCACGCTAATACAGGAGTGTTACCGTGCTGAATCTGACCGACTGAATTTGAATTTAGCCCCACCGATGCTCTGCATCAGCTCCCCACTGCCCCCACCACCACCCTTGGTCAACTCTACCTTATATAAGATTGTTCCTTCTTGGCTGAACCAATCAGCCCATTTCCCCATCTGCAGCCTATAACAGTCCACCACTAGAGGCAGACCAATCTGTCTAACATCCCCACTCTGTAAACCAATCTACCACCAGGTGCTTAACGGGGAATCCTGTCCTGGGTTTTGATCCTGCTACCTCCTGCACCAAACGTTGTCACCCTACCACTGGGACACCATGACCGCCACAATGAAGGGTGCTGATCAGTCCCACATACACTCTGGCTTGACTGTCCCCCTTCCCATTGTGATGTGTTATGGCATCTACCCCCACAGACTAGCCATATATTGTTGTTGACTTTACTTCCCTTGCAATGCAGTGAGCCAGCAGGCCCAATTATCATGAACCCATTCACACTGTTGGGAACACATCCCACCCGCCACCACCACCACCTCTCTACCACTCTATTGACCCCCATAGCACCCCCCACCCTATCCCCAGCACACCCTCCCTCCTCACTACACTCTAGACTTCTATCCTGCCCGCTTCTACACCAGGCCATCCCAGCCCTTCTTTGCATGCCTAACCCTAGCTCACCCCCCCCAGCCCACCTGCCATCACCACCTGGCAAAATGAAGGCATCTTGTAGCCCTCCTTAGAATAATCAACCTGCTTCTACTATTATCCGGCAACATCCACCCAAATCCAGGCCCTGTAGCACACTACCAACCACAGTCGCTCTCGGGGCTAAGCATAGCCTCGATGAATATCTGCAGCCTACCAAAGAAAACTGCATCTCTGCAATGCTGGCTTGTTCAGCATCAACCCAACATCCTGGCCCTTACAGAAACTTGGCTTTCTAAAAAGACCATGGACTCCTTTGTCTCAGTCCCTGGTTTCTCCCTTCTAAGAGAAGATTGTAAGGGAAAGAGAGGTGGTGGCTGTGCCTTGTACGTAAACAATGCACTGCATTATCAAGCCCTGCCGGTACCATCCCTGGACAATGATGCCCAAGCCTTCTCTATAAAACACACACCTAACCAGGCCCTGCTATTTCTCACTGTCTCCTACATCCCCCCTCGTAACCAATCATCTGCATGTCAATCACTCTCTGACTACCTCGCCATCCTCCCCCACAAGAAGGAAGAGATTCTAGTTGGAGACCTCAACATAAACTGGCTTGCAAGCACATCAGCACATGCCAAAGACACTTTTGCGGCATTAGATATGTCTCAACCAATGGAACTCACACTCTACTGTACATCCTCATTACGTATCATCCCCACCATATTACTGATTTAGTGGTCCTACCTAACTCCCTGAGTGACCACTCCCCAATCCTGTTTAACTGGTCCTGTCGATTACCAAAACCTCCACTAAACGTCACCTCTCATTGCCAGTTACGGCCTGGCAGTCTCACCAAGCTCAAGCAGCACCTGTCAAACTGTGACTGGTCCCCTATTTCCCATGCCCTGCACATTGATGATGCCCTTAACTGCTTCACTTGCACTTTCAACAAAGCCTGCGATGCATTTGCACCCTACTTCAAATCATTCTCCAAGAAGAGAAATGCTCCCAGGATTACCCCAGCACTGCTGCAGTTGCTCAGACAAAGAGACAACCTATGCCACTGAGCAACTGACTCTGGCTCGCTGGTGGAAAGGCAAACCTACAACACCGTCCGCAATAAGTGCACTTGGGCAATACACAAGGCCAAGGTGAACCACTATAGAACCACCCTGGCCGCCTCCTGGGGAAGCTCTCAAAAGTTCTGGGATAAAATTAAGGACCTTAATGGGAAAGCCTGCTCCCCCCACCATCCCAGCTTAACTTTAATGGCACAACCACCACTGACCCACTAGCCATTGCAAACTACCTCAGTTCTACTTTCTCTGACCTCAGCTCAGTTCTCCCAAGTAACTTTTTTGACCCAGTACAGACCAAACCAGTACCAAATCTCCAGCGCTTCCCCTTCCATCTCAAAGTCATTACCCTGATTGAAGCCAAACACTACCTATCCAAAGCCCTCAATGGCTCCAATTATTGTAAAGATGCATTTGATAAGTGAATCCAAAATCTTGTACTTGACCCTGTCCTCTTGCCGCTCACTGGCCTATTAAACCGGTCCCTGTGTCTGAGCCAGTTCCTGACCTCGTGAAAAGCAGCTACTATAACCCATATAATAAAAAGCAGTGATTGCTCCTACCCAAACAATTACTGGCCCATCTCAATTCTTCCTCCACTTTCTAAAACCCTGGAAAAAATCATGGCTGACCAGCTCACTGAATACCTGCTCATGCACGGCCTACTGTGCAGAGAGCAGCATGGTTTCAGAGCAGGTCATTGCACTACTACTGCTCTTACAGAATTTTCTAATTCACTTCACTCTGCACTGGACAAAGGACACCTGATAGGGGCCTCTCTAAGACCTCTCTAAGGCCTTTGACACGGTTTCCCACCCCCTTCTACTTAACACCCTACAACACACTGGGGTTTCCCAGGACCTCTCTCCTGGTTCTCCAGCTACCTGTCCGCCAGAACCCAGTGTGTTAAAATTAACAATATCCCTATCTACCACACTCCCGGTGCGCTCTGGTGTCCCCCAGGGATCCATACTGGGTCCCCTGCTCTTCAACATATATCTCAATGCCTTGTCTAAATCCTGTTCTGGGGATATTCTCCTGTATGCGGATGATGCAGTTCTTTATGCCTCCTAGCCTGATCCTTCCTCACTCCAGCTCATGCTCCAAGACTCCTTCAAACAAATAGAAAATGGATTTGCTGATCACAGACTAGTAGCCAACATTAAAAAGACCAAAACTATGCTCTTTGCCCACCGCCAGAACAGGGCTAAGGATTATCACCTGAATATCTTCTCCAGTTCTTTCCTCCCTCTGGAGCAGGTCCAGACTTATAAGTATCTAGACATCACCTTTGACACCATTCTCTCATTCCATGACCACATTAAAATTCTATCCTCAGCCACCAATGCCCATATCGGTCTCCTATACAGGCACACAGATTGTCTACCACCAGAAGCACTGCACCTAGCGGAAATGTCCTCAGTCCTGTCATTGGTAGATTATGGACTCACAATCTATGCTGCCTTGGACCCAACAGTGCTCCACCAAATCCAACTAGCTATCAATAAGGCATGCCAGCTTCTCTGTGTGTAGATAAGAATGCACACACCTGCACCCTCTATGCACTCACAAATGTTCTCACACTAGAGGAAAGGCCACAGTATCAAACCTGTCTCCTCACCAAAAAAAATCCACCTGGGCCTAACCCCAGGAGGTGTTGTGGCCTCCCTTGAGTTGGCCACCCTTTCTGTGGCCACTTGCACAGCCAGCAAAACTATCTTGAAGGTACCCAGGGTCAGGACCTTGATAGCACAAAGATCATTCCCTTTCAGAGTCCCGTCATGGTACAATGCCCTCCCCCCCTGCCATCGCCGCAACCCCCAAGTTAGGTCCATTTAAGGTAACCCTAAAAGCCCATATTGTATCAGTGCGTAGCTGCCAGTGCAACTGCTAGCCCCACCCTAGGCCCCTGCCCTATCACGATATGCCATTCCTGGCACTGACAAGGTCTCTAACGAGGCTGCTTGCATTTCCTCTGCATCCAGGGCCCTGTGCCCTAGACCTATCCTAGCTTACTCAAAGCACATTACTATTTGTTAGGCTCTTGACAGTGCCTCCCTGGAGGCTGCACATTGCAAAACATCACTTGAGACAGCACCCTGCAATTCAACTGTAACCTGTATTGATGCATCTGTTAGCTACCTCATGTGTAGGCAATCTACCTAAGTATGTACACTGCACATCTGTACTTTCTGTATGCATGTAATGTTGCCTCCTTTTTCTCATAGCTACCACAACTGTATAGGCAATTACCCTATGTATGTTGTATTCACATTCCTACCACCAGTTTGCTCACTCTCACTTGTATGACTACTCCCATTGTTAACTGTAATCACCTGTTGTTGTTCTTGTCTTTGTAATGCCATGTGCCTGACGTGGAGCCTTTGGAAACGAGTCTATGACTCAAAGGGTTACAATTCCTATGCTACTATGTAAATAAATAAATAAATAAATACTTCAAAGACAGATTTATAGCAACCTGGGACTTCCATGCCATCTTCAAATGCACTAGAGTCTGAGGTATCCATTATCCCTGGATCACCCCTGAATCAATGACCTGTCTCATGGAGCATGATAAAGCATGGAGGAAATACAAGACCTCTCAACTCCCATCAGCCCTTACTAACTATCGCAGGCTAAGAAACGCTTGTACTAAAGTAATCAGACTTGCCAAAGACTGAATATTTTAAATCCTCTTTCCTCAATAACGTAAGTTCCCTCTCCACAGTTTGGAAAGCAGTCCACTCACTATTTTCCCCCTCCCTCGCATCCCCCACCCCCGTGCTTAATATAAACAACACACTAGAGTCTGAACCTTGCATAGTGGCTTAAGAGTTCAACTCCTACTACACCTCCTGTAGCTCAACCCTTCTAAAATCCCTCCCTGAGCCTCTCCACCACTTGTTCTCCTCTCCTACCACTCAACCCCCATACCACCCCTTTCTAATTCACTCCTATCTCCCCTGAGGAGACAGTAATGGCCCTCCTCTGTCTCAGTCCCTCCAAATGCTCCTCTTCAGGTGACCTTGACCCTAAACTTCTCTACCTCTCAGCCCCTGCTATTGCCTACCCTCTCGCTCTAATTATAAATCTTTCCTTTACATCTTTCTCCATCCCTATGCCCTGGAAACATGCGGTGGTCCTCCATCTCCCTAAGGGTGGTGATCCTTCCTCCCCTGCCAACCATTGCCCAATCTACCTCCAGGACAACTTACAGTATTGACAACAGAGAGGTCGAGTTGCACTTAACCCCTGTGTTATTTGATTGTTTTAAACAGTATTATGGTGTTTAAAAGTTTGGTTTGATGTGAGCTAGAGAATCGATCTATGAAGATAATTTTAAACCATGGAATGATTGTGAAGGAGAAGGTCAAATAGCAACTGACCCCTCAGCATAATAAATAAGCAGCAAGTTCAGTATTTTTAACAGGGAGGTCAAGTTGCATTTGACCCCAGCGGTATCTAAATAATTATTGTTTAAACAGTACTATGGTATTTACAAGTTTAGTAGAATGTGAGCTAGAGAATTGATCTGTGAAGATAATTTTAAGTCATGGAGTGATTGACAAGTACCTAAGGAAGGGGAAGGTCAAATTGCAACTGACCCCTTAGAAAATAATAAATGTTTGTATTTCATTATAAGCTAGAGAAATGATCTGTGAAGAAAATCTTATACCATGGAGTGAGTGCCAAGTATTTAATGAAGGGGAGGCCAAATAGCAACTGGCCCCTCAGCAAAATAAATAAGCAGCGATCGATCCCAGAGAGATAACAAATAATGCTGTTATAGCAAATGTACTAAGAGAAGTTAAAATATAGGTATATTATAAATAACTTAGTATAATCGCTATCTAAAACAGTAAAGATGATGTTTTACCTCCAGAGCAACTTTCAGTATTTATGACAGGGAGGTCAAGTTGCATTTGACCCCAGTGTTATCTGAATAATGATTGTTTAAACAATATTATGGTGTTTAACAAGCTTGGTATAATGTGAGCTAGAGAATTTATCTGAGAAGACAATTTTAAGCCACTAAGTGATTGATAAGTATTTAATGAATAGAAGGTCAAATTGCAATTGACCCTTCAGCAAGTAAACAATAATGTCTGTTTGTATTGCATTATGAATTTCACAGTTTGGGTTGCAGAAAGCAGTAATGTAAGGTGATACAATAACAAATAATACTTCTGAGAAACCTGAAATGTATTTGTAGCATTTTTAATCAAGGCAAGAGAACTGTTGATACTAGTAAAAAATCCTCTTTACTCTTATGTCACCCTGTGAAAAGAAAACATGGTATGGGGGCGCTGATGAGCACATAGCTGGATAGACGTGCCTGAGCACTGCTCCGTAATAGCGGTCGGTAAAAGTTTAAAAAAAAACATTAAAAGTTTATTTTGTGAAAAGTGAACGTTTAAATATACGGCAGTGGACACCATGGAGGAGTATCTCACTTCAGGTCCCGGGAAAAGCCAGCGTCTGGCCAGGAAGTCCAGAAAGAAGTCGGTGGCTGTGGTAGCAAGTGAAAGTGCGGGCATCATATCTCTTTCCATGGCAGAAGTGAGCGTGCTATGCCGCGAGGTAACAGGGCAGGTTATAGAGGCAATGGAGCCCCGATTGTTGAAACTAGAAAGTAAAATTGAACTTAAATTGCAGGAGGTATTGGAGCAGCAAACGCTGCAGGGTAACAGACTTGGAGAGATGGAAGACTGGATCTCTAGATTGGAAGACGAAACTGTGGAAGTCCCAGGGCAAGTGGCAAGATTGCAGAAAGAGTTAGAGGACCTAAAGGAGTCATTTGATTATCAAGAGAACTATCATAGGCACCTTAACTTGCGCATCAGGGGCAGAAAAGGGAGATGTCCTGAAGTTTTGTGCCCAAACTCTGCCAGAACTACTCAGTTTGCAATCAAAAAATGGGCAATTGAAACTAGAGCAGGCGCACAGGGCCATGATGCCGCGGCCTCCTGGTAACCAACCACCCAGACAAATATTTATGAGATTCCACACATTTCAAGACCGAGAGGCTGTTTTAAAAGCATATCGAGAAAAGGGTTCCTTGGAATATGGAGGGGCAAGACTCTACCTCTCACAAGATTACTCGCTGCATCTGCTTAAAAAACGTAAAATGTTCAACCCATTAATGGCCCAGCTGAGAGGCCTAGGAGTGGAGTCTTTCCTGGTAAACCCGAGGTTTTGAAAATCCGGCACGAGGGTGCGACGTTTTCCTTCTGGGAGGTTCCCAAGGCTGAACAATTTGTAAAGGAGCTGCAGAAAAAGGCTGACTAAGTGTGGAAAGTGGATCTAAATCATGTGGCGATACATTTGATTCTCTTTCTAGTTGGTTAGAAGTGAGATATTGGGACGTTGGATCTGAATTAACAAAGGTACTGTTACATATTATTCTTATATGAGTGGGACTTTGTGTGTGTTTTCTGCCATGAAGTGTTGCCAGGTTGGAGCTCTTTTCCCCCCCCCCCCGATGTCTGGGATTTGTCCCTGGTTTTGAAGAGAGGAGGAGGAGCAGGACGGTGCACAGAAAGGAGGAGGGGGGGATGTTCTCGATGATAACGGAGGACAATGTAGAAACAGTCCAGAGTGGATTGAGGAACAGTGGGGTTTCCCACTCGAGTACAAGCTAAATCGACCATGTGGATGGACTGGTCTGACGATCTACCGGGTCCTGGACATGGTATGAACGAGGGGGGACGGGCTTAGCATGTGTATTATTGGTGCAGCTTGCTTCCTCCCTCGCAGGAGATGTACTCTAATCACCCTCTTGGCTGTGCATAGCTCTTGGAGGCCAGGGACATTTGTGAAGGACTAATCGGGGGGGGGAGAAATGGGAGTACGAAGGAAAACATGAAAAGTTTGAAAGGATTGTTTATGAAGGGGTGCGGGGAGAACTGTTATCTGGGGTCTTTTATAATGGATACGATATGTGAGTGGGCCAGATAATGATGCAGGTTGGGGCCAACAGTTGTCGGAGCAGTGGGGCATTTTGTCCATGGAGGGGACTAAGACACACATGCTATTTCAGCAATTGGTGTCGGAGGGGGACCAGGAGGAGATAGATCACTTTCAGAGTCGGGATGGAGGAGGTGGGGAGGAGGGAGGGGAAAGTTCATTTGCAAGTTAATGGGGGGACTTGGGGGGAGGGGGGAAGGGTGCTTACTAGTTCTTTGTACATAGTTTATCAATGTGTGTCATGTAATGCATTCTATAGAGGACACAAATTTTCATGGAAACCAGCTCAAAGTCTTGACCCGGAAAGGGGAGGGGAGGCGATTAGAAATGGGGAAAGCAGAAGGTTGAGATATGGCTAATGTGCAGGAACTGAAAGTAATCTCTTGGAATGTACGGGGGTCAATAACCCGGTTAAATGGAAAACATTATTAGCAGCACTTAAAAGAAAGAGTGCGCAGGTTGCTCTACTCCAGGAAACCCATTTATCGGATGCAGAGCATACCAAGCTGGTGAAGGGGTGGGTAGGCAAATGCTTTGCTGCTTCGTACTCCTCCCGTAAAAGAGGAGTGGCTATCTTGTTGCACAAGCATTTGCCGCTGGAGGTCACAAGAGTGGTGAAAGATCACCGGAATGGGAGGTATGTGTTTGTGGTGGGACAGTTATATGGAGAGGCAGTTACCTTTGGTAGTGTCTATGCCCCTGCTGTATACGACCAGGGGTTTTTCCCTGGGCTCCTGGATTATTAATGAAAGAGCAATTCCCGGGTCTGATCTTAGGGGGAGATTTGAATAGTACTATGGACCCAGTACTAGATCATTCGGAAGGCAAGGGTGGGAGGACGGAGGCACTTGGTCTGTGGCAGGAGAGAATGGTAGATATGGATCTGGTGGATGGGTGGCGGATGATGTATCCTGGGGCTAGGGAATATACCTTTTTTTCTAGCCCTCATGGGACATGGAGCAGGATTGACTATCTGTTCCTGCCGTGGGGGTGGCATATCAGGGTGCTGGATATTGCTCATGGTCCTATACATATTTCCAATCATGCGATGGTCATGGGGAGAATCCAGTTCCGAGGGGATAGAGTTTCTGCCCCCTGATGGAGATTCCCATCGTACATGTTTACAAACCAGGATTTCAGGGAATACCTAGTGGATCAATGGCAAAGATATAAGATAACCAATGAGAGTTGTGGGGTCTCAAAAGCTATATATCGGGATGCAGGCAAAGCTTACATGAGGGGGGGCCATCATAGCATATATGGCTAAACATCAGCGGGACAAGGATGAAAAGAGGCAGGAATTGGAAAAGAAGCTTAAACTATTAGAGAAAAGGGTGTCGAGGGGTGAGCAAGGGGAAGTGATGCAACTGGTAAATGCCACCAGGGAGGCATTGAATGCCTTGGTGAAAAATGAGGCTGCGACATCCCTGTCCTTCTGTAGGCGGCAAATGTTTGAGTGGTCTAACAAGCCTGGACCCATGTTAGTGAGGCTAATGAAGGGGGGTAAATGCCCCGCTAAGATAACAAGCATAAAAGGGAAGGGAGGAGGAGTACATAGGGAACCTCAGGAAATAAGGCAAGTCTTTCGGGATTATTATGGGCAGCTGTATAGAGCAGGTTGTAAAGGTAAGGGCCAAGAGATGAAAGCTTTCTTAGATAAGACAAAGCTCCCAAGACTTTCATCATTGCAGAGGGAGAAATTAAACCAGCCAGTAAAGAAGGAGGAAATCATTAAAGCCATCGGGAAGTTGCAGAGAGGGAAAGCAAGTGGCCCAGATGGCTTCCCAGTGGAATATTATACGGTTCTGGTTGAACAGGCGGCAGAGGTGTTGTGTGAATTGGTACGGGTAGGGGAGGAAAGGGAAGGTATGGTATTGCCTGCTTTGTGGTGTGAGGCTTTGATCTGCCTGATGCCTAATCCAGGCAAAGATTAAATGGAATGTGCCTCCTATAGGACAATATCACTCTTAAATTGTGATTTAAAGATTATGGCTAAAGTGATGGCTATGAGGCTGGAGGACTGTCTGCCTGTGCTGATTCACCCAGACCAGACCGGCTTCATAAAGGGAAGATTCTCATATCACAATATGAGGAGGCTGCTTAATGTGATTTGGAGAGCAGGGAGAACGCATGAGAAGACGTACGTCATCTCTATGGATGCAGAAAAGGCGTTTGATAGAGTGGAGTGGGAGAACCTCTTTGAGGTGCTGGGCTGGTTTGGTCTGGGTGAATCATATGTACAGTGGGTGAAGAGCATGTACCGGGTGCCCAAGGCCCAGATAATGGTTAACCAGTTGAATAGGTATAGTATTGCCTGCTTCGTGGTGTGAGGCTTTGATCTGCCTAGTGCCTAATCCAGGCAAAAATGAAATGGAATGTGCATCCTATCGGCCAATATCACTCTTAAATTGTGATTTAAAGATCATGGCTAAAGTGATGGCTACAAGGCTGGAGGACTGTCTGCTTGTGCTGATTCACCCAGACCAGACCGGCTTCATAAAGGGAAGATTCTCGTATAACAATATGAGGAGGCTGCTTAATGTGATTTGGAGAGCAGGGAGAACGCACGAGAAGATGTACGTCATCTCTATGGATGCGGAAAAGGCGTTTGATAGAGTGGAGTGGAGTACCTCTTTGAGGTGCTGGGCCAGTTTGGTCTGGGTGAATCATATGTACAGTGGGTGAAGAGCATGTACCGCGTCCAAGGCCCAGATAATGGTTAGCAGGGGCAATGACAGAGATGGTAGGGCTGGAGCGGGGTACGAGGCAGGGTTGCCCCCTCTCTTCGTTATTATTTGTGTTGGCATTAGAGCCGTTGTCTACTGCACTCCGTCAATGTCAAGAGTTCCATGGGGTAACTGGGGTTAAGGGCACGCTACACAAAATAGCTTTATATGTGGATGATATGCTCCTGTTCGTTAGACACCCACAGACCTCCATGCCGCCTTTGCTAAGAATTATAGTTGCTTTTACCGAGTTCTCTGGGTACAAAATAAATTTAGGTAAATTGGAGCTGATGTTGATTCCTAAGACGGAGGTGGAAGATGTGAGGTTGGGGTTACAGGTGAGGGATAAGTCTTTTACCTATTTGGGTATTACGGCAGGCAGAACGATAGGGGCACTGTATGGGTTAAATTATATGCCTTTGATTAGAAAGGTGGAAGGGGACTTGAGACGTTGGATGCAACTTCCCATATCCTGGTTAGGTCGCATAAATCTGATAAAGATGAATGTGCTCCCGAGAATATTATATCCCATGCAAATGCTACTGTCAGGCCTGATGAGAAGGGATCTCCAGGGCATTGAGAAAGCGTTTACTAAGTTCATATGGCAGGAATGCACCCTAGGATCAGTCTGCGGAGACTCAAGGTTGCAATAGATAGAGGTGGATTAAATTTCCCGGATTTTGGGAATTATTACCTGGCAATACAACAGCGGTATGTGGCAGACTGGGTGCATAGACCAGCGGTAGCCAGATGGGTGGATCTTGAGCAATGGGGGTGCCTGGGAATTTGTCTGCATAGTTACATAGCAGGGAGCTCCAAGCATTCTCGTCTCAGGGAGAGGGTAACCCATTGGTAAAATCAGTGCTGGAAGCATGGAACTGTCTTAGGAAGAAACAGGGGGTATGTAGGGGTGAGACCCTGTTGCTGCCGGTAGTGGATAATCCCTTTTTCCTCCCGGGGATAGTAGATGGAGGATTTAAAGAGTGGGAAAAGAAGGGTGTACAGAGTATAGGGGATCTGGCCAAGCAGGGCACTGTAAACTCATTAGGGGATATAATACAACAATTGGGATTACAGAAGCAGCAGATGTTACGGTACTTTCAGTTAAGGGCTTTTGTGTCCAAAATGGATAGGGGTGGGGAGTCGGTACAGAAATGGGGGGAGTTAGAAATGATAATATATCAAGCACGCAGAGACCCCAAGGGATTTATTAGGAAGGCGGCAAAAATGGGGAAGCAGGATTGTTTAGGCCATACCCAGAAAACAAGAATACTGTGGATAAGAGATATAGGGAGTGATATATCCGAAGTGAACTGGCAAATGCTGATAGAGGGACATGGAGGACTTTTAATATGCAATAAATATAAGGAGGCCTATTATAAATTTGTACACAGACTATACTGCCCCCCAGAGGTAGTACACAGGGCGCACCCAGCTATTTCCCCACTTTGCGGCAGGTGCAGGAGTGAGCGGAGGACGTATATATATTGCTTTTGGGCATGCAGAGTCCTCCAGATTTTTTGGGGAGAAGTTATTAGGGAAGTTAGTCAGATGGCAGGTATCCCCCTGCATGTAGAGCCGATTGTGAGCCTATTTGGTATGGATCCAGGGAGGGAGGGAGTATGGGAACCCCTACCTCGCTGGATGAGGATAGCACTGATAATGGCAAGGCACTGCATACAAAATACCTGGATGACCTGTGCAACACCAACGATTGTGCAATGGCATAGACCAGTTATGCAAACACTAGCCCTTGAAAAGTTGACTTTGGTGCTAAAGAATAGAGGGGAATCCTTCTATAGAGAATGGGCCCCCCTTCTGGCCTCACTAGGTGGAGATGAGGAAAATATATTAAGATTGGGCTTGGGGTAGGAGATGTAGGGTAAATAGGGAACCTTAAAAGGAAATTGGTTGTTGCTTGCTTGCTAGCTAAATTGAAAAGGAAAAAAAAAAAGGGGGGGGAACAAAACAAAATCTGGTAAAGAAGGAAAATGGGAGAGGGGACATGCCGGAAAATGAATAAACTGATAGATAGTTGAGCTGGGTTAAAAGGATAAGATGAACAATATTAATTTATAATTTATGTATTGTTAAGTTATTAAGGTCTGTGTCTGAAATATGAATGGAATGCATCTGTCTGTTGTCTGTTATCTGTATGTTAATATGTCGAAGATAGGTGTTGTTATTGTGTGTTTAAAACAGTCTTTGAAATCAATAAAAAGATTATATAAAAAAAGAAAACATGGCATGAGAACAATGTATTTTCATTTTAATAACCTCACAAGAAAGTTAAAAATTAAAAAAAGTAAACTAGCACAGAGCTGCAGCAACTAGGAACAAATAGCCCATTTTTGTGAGCACCCAACTGCACTGATCAGTGCAGTAGTGTTCAGTTGCTTAGAAACCGAGATCGCACAGGTGTGATCAACTGAGTGTGACGACATGGTTAGTCACACCATGGGATCTCACAAAAATGGGTGAGAGGTTATCAGGAAGTAGCTACCATTAAAATTTGTTAGGCTTCAGTGCTTACATGCAGAGGAACTTAACCAAAAAGGAGAAACTTGAGCCAGAAGGAGTGAGGGTAAGCAGTTAAAATATTAAAGAATATTTAGAAGTTGGTATTTGAACCTTTAATTATAAAAGTAAAATAATGGCTATGAGACCAACAGGGGAATGCTATGATTATGTTTTCACAGACTACAAAGAACACTAATTCCACTCTAAGAAGCTCACAGCCTTCTTTAAGGTATGCTGTTAACAAAATAAGTAAATAGAAGCCACAATGTGGTCACATTGTAATATTAAGCAACATAATAACAGCAAACCTTTACAAAAAATTATGTTTATGTCATTACAGGCCCAAAATTATTCTTTACAAGAAAGACAAGAAGTTTTAAGTAACATATAAGATATGCTGCAAACCAAGAAATATGGGGAACAAGCCTTACAGGCAGTAGTTAAACCTTGTTCCAAGTTGTTAGCAGCGCTGTGTTCACTAACATACTGTGTATGTCTTTTTAGGATGCAACTTAGGATCAAAACAAGTACAAATAAATTAACCCTGTGAAAAATTAAGAATATATACAAAGGTGCACAAGCAATAATCTTTATTGAATGGTATGTGTATACACCAAAGAATTAAAAATGTAACAATATCATATTATTAAAAAAATGCTGATCAATGACATAAATGTATTTACAGATGTGTTACAAAGAATAAACCCCGAGAACAAGCTCCAAGTCGAGTGAAACATAGGGGGAAGAGAAATAAAAAAAAGATTGAAGAACAATAACTTGAGCGAAGGGCCCCCCAAAATTTCCTATATTTTTCTTAAGCTCCAAGAACACCTGGTCCTCTCTCAACTGACTTCTTTTCTTGCTGACTCCTCCTTCTTCACCCCATTCCAATTTGGGTTTCGGAAGAACCACTCCACTGCCACCTCCCTCGTTAGACTCACTGACTCCATCCTTACTGGGATGGACAATGGCCTCATCACCTCTGCCATCTTTGTCAACCTTGCCAAGGCTTTTGACACAGTCTCCATGCCCTCATTCTTGACTCCCTTACTGCTGATGGTTTGTCTACTCCTGCTCTTTCTTGGTTTAGAGCTTACCTCACAGGCAGAACACAATCAGTCATGATTCAGAATGCAATCTCTCCACCCCCTTCCAATTTCCACAGGAGTCCCACAGGGCTTTGTGTTTGGCCCCATCCTTTTCTCCATCTTCCTAAATGACCTTCCCTCTGTCTGCTCCCCCTCCTCTTCTATCCATATGTATGCCAATGACACTGTCTTGTTTGCCTCTAGCAAAACCAGCATTGACGTAGCAACCACTCTTCAACATGACTTCCACCAGGCTCAGCTCTGGTTTGCCTCACATCAACTATTCCTAAATGCCAAAAAGACAGTCTCCATGACCTTCGGCACTATGCAGAGACTCTCTAGGTTCCACCCCTTACCCTCTTTGCACACCCTTGATGGAACAATCCTTGAGGACACCCCCTCTTTCAGATACCTTGGGGTTTAGCTGGATCAACACCTCAGCTTCTCTGGCCACATTGACGCCATTCTGAAAAAACTGCCCCCCAAGCTTGGAGCCCTTTACAGGAACTGTAGCTGCATCCCTCCTGTGGCCCAACAAGAACTTGTCCAGAAGATGGTCCTCCCCATTTTTGACTACTGTGATGTAGTCTATAGTGCCGCCCCCATATCTTCCCTTACCAGACTGGACTCTTTTTTCAACTCCTTCTGTTGATTAGTTCTTGACGCCCCATCTCGAACCCATCATTGTGACTTTTACCGTGCCCTGTACTTCCCCTCACTTGCTAACAGATGCCTGGCTCACTGTGTTAGGTTAACTTCCAAACTTTGGCTTGGTGTACTTCCTTCCTACCTCTCATGCTCCCTCTCTCCCTCCCTCCCCTCTGCTTTCCTCCCACTCCCTCAGATCCTGCAACACTCGTACTCTGCTAGTCCCCAATCATACCTCCTTCATAGCCCAGTCAAGCTTCTCCCATTGCTTACCCAAAATCTGGAACCCCCACTCACCTCAAATATGACACTCCTTCTCCTCTTCCCACTCCCTTGCCTCTACCTTACATATCTTTCTGTCTACTAGCTGCTCCTGCTACACTCTTCCTTAACTTGTTCCCCTGTTAGCCTGTTTCAGCTTCACACCCCTCTTTCTTGCAAAACCCTCCCCCTACATCCTCGCCACCGCACCCCTTCCTTTCCACCTTACTTCCACCCCTATTCTCTCCTCTATACACCACCTTACCCTCACTACCCACTTGCTGTTGCTTAGCCTAGGCCCCTGGCAGGGTTCTCTGCATCCTGGAGGGATCCAGAAACTATGAAAACACCTTTCTCACCTCCTACTCCCACCCCATTCTTTCTTGAAAGGGCTGAGTCTTGGCCCCACTTCTCTCCCACCTCCCTCTCTCTTGGTCCTTCTGAAGCCTACTCCCCATCGCTGCATACTTTCCTCCTGTCATGCACTACCTCTGCCTTGTGCAGGCAGGGTCCACAGCATACTGGAGGGGCCAGGCCCTGGCGGATCTTTCTCTTTCCCCTCTCTTCTTTCCTGATGTGCTCTAACTCCCACTGCCTACAACCTGCTTCTCTCCTTTTCATGCTTAACTTCTGCCTGGTGCAGGCTGGGTCCCCAGCATTCTAGAGGTGTCAGGCCCTGGCAGACCCTTCTCCTCTACCCCTTGCCTTTCCCTCCTCCAAATCCCCCCTTTTCACCCTACTGCTCTCTGCCTATATGCCCGCACCCACCCACCTCCCCTCTTTCCTAGCCATAGTTATTAGCTAACCTCTAGTCTCTAATGCACTTATAGTCAACCTTGCACTTTTGTTATACCTTGCAAATGTTCTATCTGTGTCTTTCCTCACAGTCTTGCCCTAGTTCAACCTCCTTGTATTCTATCCAGCCATTTTCTAACTACAAAGCTATGTCCCACCAAGTGTTTGCCAAAGATATTTGTGCTATCGTATCTATCTAGTTCAAGACTGTTAACATTGTATCCATCTAGTAAATACCTGTTAGTATTCCTCCTTTTCAGTATTTCTGTATAGTCTGCTCACTCTATTGAATGTAATCAATTTATATATCTATATTGTGTACCAAATCTCTGTATACTATCCTCATGTTCCCCTACCCCCCAGGTTGCACTGGGAGATGAACAATGTATTGCTCAGCAAGCCTTCCTGGTGAAACATTTCAATAAATAAGTAAATAAATAAAATAAAATGCAGGGTGGCCTGTCCAAATTTGAAATAATACTACTGGTGGTGCAATTTAGACATTTATTAGTCTGGTTACACCATTCTTACAAGGCCCAGTGTTAAACCTTGTAAATAAATGAGCTTTTCCAACCTGCCACCTCCTCCGGAGCAATTAAGGGATAATTTATTCACTAGGAATGTCCTACAAATTTAGGGTGACATAATAATGGACACACATTGACAAAAAGTTCATAGTCCACTCCAAGCCATAGCGGAGGATTCAACCTTCATGCCTAACTGGGTAGATCCTTGTTTTAAAGAGTGGGAAAGGCAGGGCCTTCTCTACTTATATTGACAAAATCAGAAAGAACACTCTAAACATTTGCATTACTTCAACAACATTGTACCCTTACAGGGACAGGTCCTTATTGCTTCTTGAAAATGTATTACAAAACAGGGTCAATTTACAGATTATGTAGAACACTGCCCCATCATAACACTACTTCTAGATACACAAAACCATGCTATGCTTTCTGATAGTATGCTCTCCCACTTTATCTGTTATGTATACAAAGCTATTACTACCCCGTTAGAGCTCATGTTTGCAGTCACAGAGACCAGGTGGTAGAGGGAGCAAAACATCCTGATACTACCTAGTAGCTTGTCTAGGATACATAAACAACTACATAAAGTTTAATCCTCAAATAGTTAGAATTTGCCCACAAACAGTAGTTTCATACTTTCAAACACCTTTAATTTTGGCAAATTTACCCCAGGCATTGTCGCACATTGTTGGAGGTAGTGTGGTGAGATCTCAGTCCACCATTCTCATATATTCAGGCTCTGCCCCCATCTGCAACAATTCTGGTCAGCATAGGAGCTGATGTTTGAGAGTTTGTTTCAGCCCTACTCATTCAGATGCCCAGACTGTTTTATTTTTGGACTACCTGTCTCAACGTTTTAACAGATCCCAGAAATATCTGCTTGATATAGCCTTCACAACTGCCAAGAAGGCTATTATGAAAAAGTGGTTGTCACCACAACCTCCTGATATAGAGCAGTGGAAGGACTTAATGATGACTGTATATCAAGTTTAAAAGATAAACACACAAGATATGTAACCAACTAGATTTAGTTATTCATCTGTTTTTGATACCAGGTAAGATACACTAGGCATACATATGCTTATTTTCCGATACAATTATTTAAGAGTAGATAGCCTGGCTGGTTATTATACGTAATGAATAAGCATGATCATTTTATTCCTTAAAATGAGATCTTCAATTGTCTTGATGACTGATCAATGAGAGTTTTACAGGAACATGTACTGGCTTGCTACCCACTGAAGGGCCTCAGTTGTAAAAGAACAGATAAATCTGAGTCTTACTGTTCTGAAAAACTTATAAAGACTGTATAGGTAATTCATTGTATAAATAGACAGAAAAAGTATACCAGCTATGTAAGTTTAGATCTTCATAATCAATCTCGAAAGCATCATGCTAATGTCCATGGCATGCACTGTGTCTGTATGATTTTCTTTTGAAGAATATTGATTCTGTACCATGTCTGTTACACCAATTTTCCTAATGAAAAACTGAATTTAAAAAAAAATATGCAACACTGACAGTGCAGGTGGTGAAAGTGGGGGTGTCAACATTGGTGGTGGTGAACATTCCTGTGCCGTAATTAGCACCACAACAAAACCTGTGAAATCCATGCTGTGTGTGTGCGTGTGTGTGTGTGTGTGTGTGTGTTTCTCACAAGATAAATCATCTTGTAGCCATATAGCTTGCTAATTACGTAAAACAAAATCAAGTCATGGTAAAGTGGGGACTCAGATGGGAACATCAGCAACAATATGACATGTTCAAGTCTTGTGTGAATCAGTGTCATAAAGCACAAGAGGGATACACACTGCTACACTCAGATGAGGAGGGAGAGAACATGGATGTTTGCCAAAGTGAAGAAGTAATTGATGAGCAGGGAAGGAATATGTAGGTCTGTTTTCCAGTCAAAACATGACATCTTTATTTTTCATAGTTCTGTACCCCTTTGAGTCCACCACCACAGCCTAAAAGGAGTCTCATACCATCCACGACCATGACATTCACCCTGATGGGGGTAAAGGGGAAAGAAAGCAGCCCCAAAAATGTGGTGTTTTCAGCCAATGTGCCAGCCATCAAATTTCTCTGAAAGATGGTTTTGAGCAGTCACAGAAATATAAGCCCGACAAGCCTGAGGCATGGTGATTAACAAAGGCAGTTGGGGAGATGACAGCCACTGACTTGCTGCCATTTTCTTTTGTGGCTCACCCGAGCTTTAAGGAACTTATAGAAATCTCAGTGGCAAAGTGGCAGGCACCCAGGTGGACCTATTTCTGAACTGTTGACATTCCAGATTTACATGTTGCTGTTCAGAAAGCACGTCTGATACTGTCAAACGTTCATGGGCAAAGAGGTTCATACCAATGCAGATATGTGAACCATTGACCAGAGGACTAACTCTAAGGCTATGACTAGCTATTGAGTTAAATTTCTTCCCTCCTCATTCTCCTCCTTCACATCACCTAGTTACACTGTCAGCAGCGGCAGCAAGATTCCAGGGACTTTTATTGTTTATATGCAAGCAGAATGATGTATTTATGGATCTGACAAAGATCACAAGCTAAACATCTTCTAGAGAGCTTTCAAGAAACATTTCCTGAGTGGCTGACACCAATATTCTTGCAAACTGGTTTTATAGTGCATGAGATTCTGACAAAAGTAGGGCTCACTAGTAAAAACTGAAAAAACAGAAACATGCTGAGATAGCTATGAGTATATACTGTACAATGTTTATTTAAAACTAAAAGATGGAGATATATACATACATACAGTGGCATGCTCCTCCTTTTTTCTGCTGTTTTGCACCAGAATCATGTGCTTTGTCAAGGCAGCATCAGCAGTAGTGCCCTCACTTATAAATCTGTGAATTAAAGCAACATGCGCCTAATTTCAGCATGAAACATATATATCTATTAAAACGGGCACACCCATAACTCTAACAGTAAGTTATATACGTACATATCCATAAGACTAAAAACATCAAATTATTAATAAATAATTAAATGGTATAAGTAAAAAAACAAGGGGGATGGGGAAAGGGAGAGGTTGAGGGATGGTATATGACGGGAAAGAGGGGAACAAGGAAGGGGGCAGATTTATTTACCCATTTATTTCTTTATTTTATTTGAGTTTTGGTGACTGGGTAAGTCCACTGAGACAATACAGTCCCTTTTTCATTGTTCACCTGGGGTCTGGGTAAATAGCAGAGAGACAATTGCAAGAATACATTGGTACAAAATACAATGGCAGATAAGGAGATACAGCAAGTACAATGGCACATATTGAGGTACAGCATAAACAATGGCAAAAAAATATAGAGATGCAGCATACAGATATTTACACAAATTAGTCAAACAAGGAATGCATACTTCAAAAACAATCAGAATTTCAAAGATATATACAATAAACTTAGAGTAGCAACTAAGAGCTAAAGAAAGAAGGGGAAGAGGAGGAAGGGGAGGAGGGGAAATGGAGGGGGACAGCCTAGAGGAAGAAGGGGATGCAGGGCAGAACACATGGATGTAGGGCAGAACACATGGATGTAGGGCAGAACACATGGATGTAGGGCAGAACACATGGATGTAGGGCAGAACACATAGATGTAGGTCAGAACACATGGATGTAGGGCAGAACACATAGATGTAGGTCAGAACACATGGATGTAGGGCAGAACGCATGGATGTAGGTGGGGGAGAAGCACAGAGTTCAGTGAGGGGCAGGGATAAAGGGGAAGGGTGAATCATCATCGGAAGCAGGAGCAGGAGGCAGTGACTGAGAGTGAGGCATACAGATTGGATTGAAAAGCAGAGAGAGAGGAGCAGGAGAGGGCAGAGGTGGGGAGGGAATTCCAGTCTGATGTCGCCACAAAAGAGAAAGACCTACAGGCCGAGGCCAGACATAGTTTTGGAGTAACAAGAAGTGGGAGTGAGGCAGATTGTATGGTGTGGGGAGCTTGTCTTAGTTGTATAGTCTCATGGAGGCAAGGGGGAATGAATGTATGGACAAGCTTGAACATGAAGATCAGGGAGGAGTACTTCAGTTTTGCATCATAGGGTAGCCAGCCCAGAGAGGAGAGGAAGTCACAGTGGTGAGAGTGGGCATTTGCCCCCAGGGCAAACCTCCTCATCCTATGATAAGCCTGGATGAGAAGCGTCAGGGAGGAGGAATTTGCAGAGAGTAGTAACAGAGTACCATACATTAGGAGTGGCAGGTGAGACACAGTAGCTATCTTATGGCAGGAGGCAGAGGAAAGAAAGGGACAGATGCGATAAAGGAGACCAAGTTTCTGATATAAGGATTTGGTGACACAGGAGACATGCAGGCTAAAGGTGAGAGCAGTGTTCAACAGGATACCCAGATATTTGAAGGACTTGACACACTCAAGCATATCATCATTGTTCAAGCTAATGCTAAGGGGGGGGGAGAGGAGACTTGATGGAGGGTCGATGACTAAATACCATGCTTTTAGTTTTTTTCATATTAAGAATGAGGTAATTGCAGCTGAACCAGTCCTCAAGGGAAGCAAAGTCAGATGCCGGTTCTCTGCTAATTTGACCAGTATCAGGGGAGGTGCACAGAAGCCCCTCCGCAAAAATTGGGCAGGTCATTAATAAAAAGAGAGAATAACTGAGGACCCAAAATGGATCCCTGAGGGACATCACTGGTGATGTGTCTTAGGTCAGAGACTGATCCAGCCCATTTAACCCTTTGAGAATGACAGAACAGATGGTTATGAACCCAGTTTAGAGCACCAGATTCGAGGCCAAGGACATGTAGCAGTTGGAGGAGAAGACCATGACAGACCAGGTGAAATACTTTCATGAGGTCAACAAATATGGCACCGGTAACAAAGCCTTGATCCATTGCATGGAATATATCAGTGGTAACTTTTATCAGGGCTGTTAGGGTGCTGTGATTCCTCTAGAAGCCATGTTGACATATGGAAAGTAGACTGTGATATTCCAGATAGTCCTGAAGGTGGTTATACACTATTCGCTCTTGAATTTTGGTTAATGGGCAGATGACGGAAATTAGTCTATAGTTTTCTAATGCATTGGTGGGTCCTCCTTTGTGCATCAGAATGACCACCACTACTTTCCACATATCAGGAATTGTACAAGAGAGAAATAATTGATTGAACAAGTCACAGGCAGAATGAATGAGTGCAGGGGCACCTAATTTAAGAAATGTTATCTCAAGTGTGTCATGTCCAGGGGAGCTCTCTGATTTTAAGTTGGAGAGAAGTTTCCGCACCTCTTTGAGGGTGGCCAATTTCAGATGGAAAGCAGGATGAGCACCAATGAAGCTTGGTGGTGATTGGTTAGGGGGAGCAGAAGGAGAGTTATGGGAAAGTGAGGTATACTTGTGAAGATCCATTAAAAAATTGTTAAATCTGGACATGATGGACATGGGGTCAGCAAGGGTGGCACCACCGACAAGTATGGAGCAAGGGAAATCTGCAGACTTTCCTTTTACCAGGAAGTTAACTTTCCTCCAGAATTCTTTCGGGTTGCAAAGGTGCTTCATTTGAAGGGATTGGTAATGGAGCCGTTTGGCTTTATGGAGTGAATTTTTGCACTTGTTTCTGAATTGCCTGTAGACTTTCCAGTCTTGAGGGTGTCCACTCTTTTTATAGGTCTGCCAGGCACTGTCACAGAGGGACATAAGCATTCTAATATCCTTAGAGAGCCAGGGTGCTTTGACTTCCTTTGATCTACATTTTTTCAGTGGGGCATGGTAATTAATAATTTGAGAGACAGTCGAGACAAAGAAATCCAGGGCTAGATTTACATTGGGAAGTGCTTTATCGTGTATTCATTATTTGTTGTTTTAATTTATTTTATTTATTTATTTAGTTTTTGTTGACCGGGTAAGTGCACTAGACAAATCCTGCCTATTTTCAGGCACGACCCGGGGGAGGGGGATACAGATGAATGCCAACTGACCTTGAACCAGATTAAGCTGTTGGTGGTATTTTTAGTGAATGAGGGAAATTTGGCCGGGACACCGGGGAAATTCCCCTACTCTTTGCCAGTAGGGGGACCCTGTCATTGTGGGAGGTAGGCAGTCAGTCTGTTCCTCACTATGGAGGAGGAAGAAGTTGTGCATGGGGCTGTGTTGGCCCAGAGCATGTCTAAGTTTGATAAGTCTATTGCCATTGAACCCGCTGAACCGGCGGCTGGGATGCACCCGCGGGGTGGCCAGCATACCGCCGGTGCAAGCGGTCCTTTGGATTTTTCGGAAGGAACTTGCCTTAGTCTGGAGGAGAAACAGCGCTGTCTTGAGGAGGAACTATCGAGAGTGACCAACCTGCTGCTGCAGGAACGTCAGAACCTAGTTGTTGAGGAAGACCGGAAACGGAAGAGATCGGCTGGTTCACCGAGTGCTTCGGAGGCTGCGGGACCCAGTAAGCTACATTCGGCCACTAAGAGGCCTGAAGGGAAAGTGAATGCGACTTCCCAGGATTGGGGGGACTTGGTTGAAGAATCATGGTCACCGGAGCAAGCGCTGCGTGGGGCAGGCTGGATTCCGATTTCAGGCGATGTGTGGAAACCGGAGAGTGATGTACAGGCTCCCAATGAGGCTATTCAGATAAGTACTGTGGATAAGGCAAACTCTTCAGGTGTTGGCTTGGGGGCTGAAACTGCTATTTCCCCTACACCTCAGTCTATTACTGACTTTGATTTGTCTTTGGGGACTCAAGTAGAGGTGGGAGCAGGGGATGTGGCTACTCCCCCTGTCATCCAGGAGCCTGCTCTAGAGACTGTGGACAAACCTTCCTATGCTAGTCATTTTAGGCAGCCTCTTGAGTTGGCCCAACGGTGAAATGCCGTTCGTTTGCATTATGTGGATACTAGGGATAATCCCTCTGACAGGTTTTTTGTTGGGAAGACGTTGTTGAAACAAAGTATGGGCTTTTTTCCTTCTGAAGTCTACGCCTTAATACATGTTCCAGGGGAATTTACGTTTGATATCAGTTTTCGTACCCCTGCTCTGATGGAGCTGTTTTGGAGTCGTTATTTCAACTTAAAAACGAATCCCTTATGGTCTGACTTCATTGTGTTACCTTTGTCAAAGCAGGCCTATAGAGTCATCACAATATTGTTTAGGAACGAAGGGGTTAATGTTGATATCATAAAATGGTTATGTAAATCATGTGACATTCAGGGGAATCCAGTCCCTATCCTGGATGCGGAAGGGTTTTGGAATGAGGGTTGGAAATTTAGGGTTAAACTCCATTCCACGGATTCTGAGTTGTTACATCTGCCCAATTGCTTTTTTCTGGGGAGGGATAAGGGGTTTCTTTTTTACCCTGGGAAGCCTAGAGTTTGCTTTAAATGTGGGTCTCGAAGGGAGTCACGTGATGCAGTGGTGCTGAGAGGCTGCTTGCTGTAGAGCTCCTGCCTTCCCCCTCACAAATTCCTATTCTTTGCTACTTTAAAGCCATCTACTAAGCTTTAAACGAGTGATAAAGCCTTTCTAACGCCAGGAGATCTTTAGTGGTTCGAGATTGGGGTGTAGATTGCCTTATTTGTTGATCGTGATGGCTGACATGGAAATGAAGGCCGCAGGAGTCAGGCATACCCCCTACCACGCCAGAAAAAGCCTCCAAAAAACCAGGAATAACAGTGCAAATTCATCTTCGACGACTAAACATTCTACCAGTGGAGGATCCAATACAGTCGCTGGTACTACGCTAACAGAAGAATGCTTCCTTGAAGAGTTATCTCCTTTTAAAGATACCCTACAGGAGATCTCCAAAGAAATCAAATCAATGAGACAGGAATACGTGGATCTCTCAAGGAGAGTGGGCGATTCGGAAACCAGAATAACATCTATGGAGAAGTGGCAACAGAAAACAGACCCTGAAATCATTAAGCTTCGACAACAGCTACAAAAACTCCAGCTGAAAACTGAAGATCTGGAGGGACGGAGTCGACGAAACAACGTGTTAATCTTGGGGCTCCCAGAGTTAGAGGAGGGGCGATACCCTACGTTTCATCAGCATTTCTTCAATAAGTGGTGGGCCCTCACCTATTCACCAACAATATCATATTGAGAGAGCCCACAGGTCTCTTAGGCCCAGGCCACCTCCGTCTGCCCCCAGGCCTATAATTGTCAAGTTTCTAAGTTACCTGGATTCATGCACGTCCTCACAAGGTAAAGAACTGGAGTCTATCTTGTGGAATGATACCAAGCTCAGGATCACGCAGGATCTACCTCGGGAGGTGCGACAAAAAAGGGCTGCCTTCCACCCTGTAGTGAAAAAACTGATTGCTGCTGGGAAAGCCTTCAGGATGAATTATCCTGCCAAACTCCTTGTGCAGGTGGATGGCGCATGGTATCCCTACGAAAATCCGGAGGAGGCAATGTCTGGACTGGCGAAATTGCTCCCGGACCTGTTTAAGTGACTTACACTAGATTATCTACCTAATAGTCTCCTCATGTTGGGTGTTTGTTATTGCTTTTAGTAGAATTGCTGGCTCTGCAAAAGATCTCCTTTTGGTGTTCATTGTTATTATTACTATCATAAGTATGTTAGTACTTACTGGGCCTGTTGGTTGTGCCCCCGTATCTGGCTTGTACTCCTGGTGGTGGCTGCCTTTGCCCTCCCGCTGAGGTGTCCTCCCTGAGAGACCGCGTGGTTGTAGGCCTAATAGAGTGAGGTGGTGAGGCCTACTCGGCCTGCAGCCGATTCCCGTGGCGACCATATTCCTCAGTGACTCATGGGGTACTGACATGCACGGGTTCAGTTTCCGGAGGACTTGATTGCGGTCGGACCGTTTTGGTCCGTCAGCAAATTTTTCCCCATGCCTTTTCCTCCTAGTCTTCCGGATTCAATGCGAGCAGGCCTGCCATGGAATGGGAATCCTTTGCCTTGCTATTTCTTTTCAGGTACTGTTATTTTCTCCTTTCAGGATTGTCCAATTGAATTAAGGGACGATTTAAGTGCCCCTCTTCCCTTTTTAATTACTTGTTCTGCTGTGGGGGCGGGAGGGTTCGTATGGCATGGAAGCTCAGTGCCATTTTGCAACCTGTTGGGATTGGTCTGGGTACCCTCAGGGTTTTTCTACAGGTGATATCATACTCCTCGGAGTTTGGTGGTCAACTGTTTGGTTATGGGTTATAAAGGTTGTTGGGTCTTATACCGTTATTTCGAGGGGATACTTGGGGTACTCGTGGGGGGGAAGGGAATTTGGTTGTTTTGGGTATTCTGGTTATTCTGGCTGTTTGTAGTTGAGATGACAGTGATATTGTATCTTTCTTACAGCAGTTGCTGGATACGGGGGGGGGGATTGCCTATCGTTGTTTTTATTGGGACTTGTGGGGTTCGCCAACTAACTCTGTTTATTCTATGTTGCGATGGTATTTTACTGCTGATTGGCGGACACTTACTTACATATGTTTTATTCAGCGATACTTTGGATTACTTTGGGGGTTGGATAGAAGGTGTCACCACTGTTCGGAATGGGTGGGGGAATCTGGGTTCAGCTCATTCAAAATTACTCTGGTTCCTAGAGGATGGCTATGGACGTTATTAAAATAGCTAGTTGGAGCGTAAGAGGGTCAGAGAGGCCAAGAAGAGGACCGAATATTGTTTAACTGCTCGTTGCTTGAAGTTGATATTCTGTTTCTACAAGAGACCCACATAACAGTGGCTGAAACTAATATACTGAGAGTTAAAGGATTTTCCCAAATTTTTGTTGCTGGGGACTCATCGGAAGCTAGGGGAGTTGCTATTATGATAAAGAAAAGCATACCCTTTAACCCAGTAAAGGTTGTCCAGGATCCAGAGGGTAGATATATTTTGGTGCAGGGATCCCTTTATAATTCCGCTATAGTCTTGGGCTCTGTTTACGGTCCTGTTGGGGAGATGCTTGTTTTATAATGCAGCTAATTGACAAATTAAGCACCTTTCTGCCAATTCCTTGGTTCTGGGAGGGACTGGAACATAGCCCCATCGAAGAACTGGATAAAACTTATAGACCACTAAATCCCCATCTCCTGCACAATTGGCGTTCACAGTTTGGGTAGCATGTTAGGTTTAGTGGACCCTTGGAGGACTTGCACCCTTCAACAAGAGCTATCCTTTTTTCCCCGCTTCATAATTCATGGTCTAGGCTGGATTATTTTTTATTAAGTACCTCTCTCATGACTAAGATATCCTCAGCAGGCATTGAACCCATAGTAGTCTCGATCATGCTTTAGTATGGTTCCGTTTCCTCCCCTCTCCTTGACACTAGCGACACGATTTGGAAACTTAATACTCAGATACTAAAGATGAACATTCCCTTACTCAGGTCAGATCCCTCATTGGAGACTATTTGGATACTAACCGTGGTTCAGTGACTAGGATGGATATTCTTTGGTGCTCCCTAAAATGTTTTTTGAGAGGAGAATTCATCAAAATCTCCTCCAGGAGAAAGAAACTCAGGACGCAAAGATTCCTTTTTCTGTCAGGTCAGATTAAGGCAGCAGAGGATTCCCTAGCTACCTCTAAATCACTAAAATGTTTAGAGCAGCTGCATAAACTTAAAAATGAGTATGAAGGACTAATCTGGGAAAAGACTGAGTTTGCCCTGTTGAGAACCAAGGCTAAATACCTAGATCAAGGGGAGAAGCCGAGTAGGCTCTTGGCCCTGAAGCTTAAGGAAACAGAGAACTCTAGACTAGTCCCAGCTTTGGAAGCTCAAGATGGCTCCATTAAGACAATGCCCAGGGATATTGTGGAAGTCTTTAGAGCATTTTATCATAGCCTATATGGAGTCGCGGCAACCCCCCCTTCCCAGTCAGCCATAGAGGGCGTCTTTGGATCAATCTCCCTACCTCGTCTTTCTGATGACCAAATGGCTTCTCTCTCTTCTCCCTTATCTCTGAAGGAGGTGGAAGAGGCCATCCATAGTCTTTCACCGGATAAAGTTCCCGGACCCGACGGTTTACCCGCCAACTTCTATAAGGCCTTCTGTCAGGATCTGGCTCCAACACTTCTGGAGTTTTACAATTACTTATTGTCTTCTGATCTGTTGGATCCATCCTTGTTGGAGACTATTATTATCCTGATTCCTAAGTCAGGAAAACCCTCTCTGAATCCAGCTAACTATAGGCCCATCTCACTGCTTATTGTGATATCAAAATACTGTCTAAGATTCTGGCTTCACGTATTAAACAGGTTTGGATTTCGCTTTTGAGCAGAGAGCAAGTGGGTTTTGTGCAGGGCAGGTCTGTTGCAGATCACATGAGAACCCTTTCCCATGTTTTCCAGGTGGCTCAGGCTTCTCAGGTTCCCATGGCACTGGTTGCTCTGGATGCTGAGAAAGCATTCGACCGGGTTAACTGGGATTTTTTATGGAGTACGATGACTAAATTTGGCTTCCCGGAGAGGTTTATACACTGGACGAAGGCATTGTATAAAGACCCCACGGCTAAAATTTATTGTAACGGAGTCTTCTCATCCCCTATCCGGTTACTTTCAGGCACCCGACAGGGATGCCCTTTATCCCCATATCTCTTCAATCTCTATCTGGAACTCCTGCTGCTCAATCTAAAAACAGCTCCGGGGATCCAAGGGTATCTATCTCTCAACAAACTTCCAAGATATCCGTGTTTGCAGATGACATTCTCCTACAATTATCTAATCCGGTAGATTCCTCACAAGTGGTACTGGACATAATTGTGCAATTTGAGGAAGTATCAATTACAAACTTAATCTGACCAAGTCCGAGATTTTTCCTCTTAACATGCATCTGTCTCAAGCCTGTGTATCCCATTTCGATGAGTGGGCGCATCTCACTTGAAATACCTCGGTATTTACTTGGCCGTATTACTTTGGTTAAGAAACTCAATTTGGATGATCTAGTAGACAGAATTTATTCCGATTTGCAAAGATGGAGTAAGCTACCACTGTCAGTGGGGGCCCGTATTAGTATTGTCAAGATGAACATTTTGCCCGTCTCTTCTACCCTTGAACCTTTTAGATATTTGGCTGCCCAAAGCTTTTTCAAGAGAATACACTCGATCCTGACTGGCTTTATTTGGAATCATAAGCCTCCCAGAGAAGCTTTTATAAATTATGTCTTCCTAAAGATATGGGGGGTCTCCGCTTACCCAATTTCGAATATTATTACTGGACCAGTCATCTAGTTAAAGCTGGTAAATGGTTAGGAGGGCTGGATGTAACATCCTCCCCTCTATGGATAAGCTTAGACCTTGATCTCATTAAAAAATGCAACATAGATCCCTCTAGTCTTTTCTACTGTCGGTTTACATCCCTCCCTAGCGGTATCCAAGAGTCGCCAGTGGGTACCACGGTAAAGGTACTCAATCAATTTTATGCTACTGCTAAAATCAGATATATTAAGGACCCTGGACAACCTTTGGTTTCTAACCCCAACATTAAAATAGGGACCGACTTCCTATCTTTGAAGTGGCTACCCCAAATCCAGGGGCTCTCAGTGGAAGATCTTTATGTGCAAGGAAGCCCTGGATCAATAGATGACCTTTTGTTAGTCTTAAGTGTCCCTACCCAAATGATTTTTAAGGTATACCAGCTAAAACATATGGTCAACAAAGAATTTGGGGTAACAGTACCTACATCAGCCATTAAACCGTTATTAAGGGTGATTAAAGAATGTGTGGTTAAACCTCATGGGGTGTCTAAGTTGTATATGCATCTTATGAAACTCATTTTCCCCACCCCTCTGGCTGGCTCCAAATCTTGGTCTCTACCTCCCTCAGGACCTTTGTTTACATGGAGTCAAGTCTGGAAGGATTTGTACATATACAATACTTTAGATAAGAATAGGTTAATTCAATATTTTATTGTCAATAATATGTACATTACGCCGGTCCTAAAAGCGAAATTTGATAATACCAGCTCCTCAAAATGTTTTAGATGTGGAGAAGACCATGGTAATCTCCCTCATATTTTCTGGCATTGCTCTAAGGTTGCCCCTCTGTGGAAGGCCATTAGGGACAATCTAGATCCTACTCTAGGTTTGAAAGATTTCTTCACACTAGAGATCTGCATTCTAGGCATTTATTCGGGTATTAACGTCAGAGAGAGAAGATACCATATGGCTCTCATCTCAATGGCGGTTAAGAGACTAGTGCTTCGTCACTGGTCAGATAATCTTGAGCTCTCGTATATGGACTGGGTGGAAGAAATGTCCCAGTGTTTTAAAATTGAGAAGTTGATTGCTAATACTAGACTCTCTCCACTGGCCTTTCACAGAAAATGGGGCAAACTGTATGCTCTGTATCTCCACTGATTGAGATTTCAAGGGTTACCCCGACCTGTTTGGTTCTGAGATACACTCTCTTCCTCTGGTCTCCCTGTTACACTCTTTCATTACCTAATAATTAGCTTTCAGAAGAATCTCTTATGCCTCTGGGTTTTATGGTCTGGCTACTATCTTGCTTGTTTTTCTGGACTAAGTATTTTTCCCTCTCTTCAATAGAGAATGAGACTATTTTTTTCTCTCTTTTCCTCAGTGGTGACACCTTCCCTTGAGGTGGGGGGGGTAGGGGGGTTTGTTTTTTCCATGTCTCTATCTAAAGTTCACTGACTGGAACGATTTGAAATACTGTTCTTGTCTCCGTGCTGTATTTACCAGTTTGCTGTAATAATAACTGAAAATGAATAAAAAGAGAATTTAAAAAAAAAATAAATAAATAAATGTGGGTCTCGAACTCACATAAGCACCTCATGTAATGTGCTTAAATGCTCTTATTGTGGGGAGAGTGGCCATCCAAGTGCCCATTGTTTTCAGACCTCAAAATGTAATCTCTGTGATGTGGTGGGTCACACGTTTGAAAATTGCCCCTTAGCTGCTAAAAATACTGCTGAAGCTGATTACGGGGTACAGGATCATTATATCCATGAGGCGGTTAGGCTTGGTCATCCTAGTAGGGGAGGGAGGGGGCCCGGTACCGTTGGGGATGCTCCCCCCTTGGCTAAACCGTGTTTGTCTGAGGACTCTGGTTTGCTGTTGGGTAGCACAGCTGCACCTGGAGTTGGGGTTGAAGAGGTATCTGGGATAGGACAAGGGGAAGGCGCGGGCCTTGCTCCCTTATTAACTGATTTGGAACCTCTGGATGATGGGTTTGTGGTGGTTAATGGTAAAAAGGGGAAATCTGCTAAAGGGAAGGGGAAATTGGGGAAGAAATCAGCCACACCTACTCCTGCCATTTCCATTGCTGACCTGAATATATTTTCAGTTTTGCTGGAGAGTCCAGTGGAAGTCCCAGACGGGTCTGGGCCTCCTGCACCCTTGTCAGGGTTAGAGTCTACTGCACCTGCTGCAGACCTGGTAGGCCCTAGGCCACCAGATGGTAAATGTGGTAGGATTACGAGAGCGTCTAGTAAGGTGAAGTGAATTTAGCTCTTCTATGCTTCATGGTTCCCTTTTACTTTCGGGTGGCAACCTTAAATGCAAATAGTATCAAAACTCCTGCAAAACGTCGGAATACTTATTCACATTTTTTATATGAAAATCTGGATTGTGTTTTTCTGCAGGATATATGATTGCATTCTCTTGAGGAGATAGAGGCTGCCACTATTGGTTGGATATGGGGGGATTGTTTTTGGTCCTTAGGAAATGACTTGTGTAGTGGGGTTGGGATTTGTTTTTTTCATTTTCACATTACTGTGATACACCAGATAGAAATTCTAGCTGGAAGGGCCTTGGTTTTGGATATCAAATGGGGTTCACTATTCTTGCAATTGATTAATGTGTATGCCCCTCAATCTAAGTTTGAACGGGTGTCCCTCTTTAACTCATCATATCCCTTTTTATGCACCACTTATTACATAATTCTTGAAGGGGACTTTAATTGTTCCTTGCCTTCCAAAGTGACTTCTGGGAAAGGGAAAAAGGTGTATAGCAATGGGGCTAGTTTATTGAAACTTCTTACAGATACTGATTTAGTGGATGCTTTTGGGCCCTCCACTAGAGGGTTTGGGGACACTAATTTCTGTGGACCCAGAGCTTCCAGAATCGATTATTTTTTTCTCACACCTGAGGTTGTTGTGCAATCTCAATCCCTGCAGGAAGTAGCTTCCTCATATCACAGATTACTGAGACTGGCTTTAAGCGATGTTCCTAAAGCTCAGAGAGGGCCACGTATTTGGAAATTGAACTCTGCCTTATTAGATATCCCTTGTGTGGTAGGTGGGTTACGCTCTCTTTTTTTGGCAAAGAAGTCAGTCTCGTTTTTATATGATAATTTAAATCTTTGGTGGGAGCACACTAAAAGTGAAGTTCGGGTCTATTTTAAGGTTGTGGGTCGTTTAAATGGGCAGTTATCGCATGCTGGGTTGCGGCATCTTAGGGACAGGCTTCATTTTTTGTCCACTCATAGACAGTTTCTTGGATCAGACTGTTTAGAACAAATTGAAGGGTAAAAAATGGAATTGGCTAAGGCACAGTCTCAGGTTCTGCATGATATTGAAGTGAAGCATAAATTTAAGATTTGTGGCAGGAAGAAAGACACTTTGCCCTTTGAGTATTTGAAATTTATTAAACATTCATGGGGTATGATGTATTTAAACACTCCAGGGGGAGGGCGGGTTACCACAAATGTTGATATTTTAGACACTATTCATGAACATGTTTCTACCTCATTTCAGAGCAGAGCGCTCTCTGCTGATGCTATTTGTGATTGGTTTGCTAGTAGGTCAGTCCCAGCCTTGTCTTTGGCTGACCGGATTGATTTGGTATGACCCATTACAGTGGAGGAACTAAAGTCTGTGGTCTGGTCTTTAAGATCAGGCATTACTCCTGGATCTGATGGGCTGCCTCATGAGATTTATAAGGTCCTATGGGAGATTTTAGGTGCTGATCTATGCCAGGTTTTGAATGATGGGTTGCAGTCTGGGGTTCTTCCTCATAGTATGTTGCAGGGTGTGTTGCTTCTCTTGTATGAAGACAAAGGAGATCATGGGGATTTAAGTAATTGGAGGCCTTTGTCGCTTTTAAACACGGATTATAAAATCCTGATGAAGATATTATGTCTGCGGTTGAGGGGGGTTATGGGCTCCCTGTTACATCCAACACAGTTCAGTGGTGTATCTCATAGAAGGGTTCAGGATGCACTGATTCTACTTAGGGAACTGGTCTCTAAGGGAAAGTCTGGGGAACTGTTTGGGCATCTAGTTTGCCTAGACTAGTCCAGGCATTTGATCAGATTGAATATGTTTATCTTTGGGAGAGTCTGAAGAGGTATGGATTTCCTTCACAATTCATAGGATGGCTGCAAACATGTTATAGGGGCATTACTCTGATTCCCAGTGTAAATGGTTGGATGGGTAGGGAGATTGGGGTACATAGGGGAGTGTGGCAAGGGTGTCCATTAAGTCCCCTGCTCTATGTGCTTTCCTTGGATCCCCTTTTACATGCCTTAAATGGTTTGGATGACATTGTTGGTTTATCAGTTGGGTGTATGGACCCTCAGATAGTGACTTTGGCATATGCGGATGATTTAATTTTAGTTTTGTCAGATAAGGATTCTGCTATTGCGGCAAGGGCGTTATTGAATGCATTTTCTGTTATATCTGGGTCCTCTATAAATTGGCTCAAGAGTGGGATACTGCCTTTGGGGTATGATGCGGCTGATGTGTCCTTAATTTGGGATATGCCTATAGTATTTGAATATAGAAAGATACTAGGTGTTTACTTTGGGGGTCTGGATGACCAACGGTATAACTGGGAAAAGCAATTATTGGAAGCTCGCAACAGGGTACAGCTTTGGAATAAGGGACGCATGTCTAAAGCTAAACATATGTATTTGATTAAAACCTTTCTGTTACCGTATTTTTTGTTTATTGCTGCAGTTTTTCCCCCTCCCATTTCTCTGGAGACATCTATTTATGGTGTATTTTTTCTCTGTTTATGGGGCAGCAGATTGAACCCATTAAAGAGGGGTGTTACGTATTTACCTATTAGTGAAGGAGGTTTGGGGATGGTGAATCTGGTAGTGTTTTTACATAGTATTTTTATTTTTTATAATTTAGTACCCTTGCTGAAAGGGATGGATAAGATTTGGTCCCCGTGGGTGGCAGATGGTGTTGATCCCCTTCTAACGCAGTGGGACCTGGAGACCTTTCTGGCTCGTCAGGTTCGGATGGGTGTCTTAGCTAGCCATTTTTGTACAATGTTTCAAAAATTGAAAGCATGGCGTGTTGTTAAAAAATCTGTTCTTTTGCAGATGCGTCAACAATTCTATTATGCCATATTGCAAGATTTATTTTTTGTTGATCCCTGGTTCCATGATAGGCCTCATTCTGAACAGCTTGCAAAGTTACAATTATTGATGAGTAAGAGGGTGCCTAAACATATGTGGGACTTTTTATGGCTTTGTCTTCATAAAAAATTAGGGGTGAAAGGTAATATGAGGCATAAGGAAATATCAGAAAGATTTTGTCCTAGGGAAGAGACCTGTATTGGGGTAGTTGAAACGATGGAACACTTTTTTGTGGAGTGTCCTTTTGTTGTATCATTTTGGTCACATTTTCATGCTGCATGGCCTTTAAATTCCTTTAGGGTTCTTACAACAGCAATTTGGGTGGAGGGGGTTCTACCGAGCTCCTGGATTATTTTCGATGCGATCACACTGCGCCTATTGATAGGTCATGTTGGTTTTCAGTTATGGCAAGCTAGATGCAATCTCACATTTAGGCAGAAATTGCTCTCTGAATCTCAGATCGTTCACAACATTCGCAAACATGTCTTTAGTTGGAGATTGCAGGAACAAGAAAAGGTGCATCCTGAACTGTTCAGATTGTGGTGGAGGAAAATGACCTGGCTTGATACAGGGTAGGGTCTTTGTGTATGCCTTGGTCCTAAATTGGGGTAAAAAGGGTTTCCCTTATAGGGAGGTCAAGATCTTCTTTGTGTTCAGTGGTATACATCATTACTACCTTTTATGTGCATACGAATGTTCCACTGTTGATAGACACTGTCAATATTGGATCTGATCATTTCCTGTATGTCTATTGCCTTTTTGTTCGATACAGATTAATGTGGGTTTGTGTTTCTTTACTGGGGTGTTATGTTTTTATCTCAGAGGGAAAGGAGGCATTTGGGGGTTGTTGTATTTCTTTACTTTTGTTTCTTGTTTATTCATGTGTGTACTATATCTATTTAGGTTATGTTTTCTTCTTAGCTATGCATTGTTGGTGTTTTTTTGTATTTCTTTCTGTTTGTATGATTTGATTTCCAGTCATAATAAAGAATTCCCCTACTCTTTTCGAGAAGTGCCATGGGATCTTTAACATCCACCTGAACTACCACCAATCCAGGCAGATGGGACCTCGGCTTAACGTCTCATCCGAAGGACGGAAAGCCTTATGGATGTACCTATGTATGTATATAATTGATTTGCTGTTAGAGTTTTAGGTGTCTCCCTTTTGATAGATATGTTTCATGCTGAAATTAGGTGCAAGTTGCATAAATTCATAGATTTATAGGTGGGGATACATTCTGATGATACTACCTTGACAAAGTACACAGTTTTGGTGTGAAACATTGGCAGAAAAAATGGGGAGCATGCCACTGTGTGTATACAGTATAAGTCAGCATCATTTATAATGGCTAGTTTGTGAAACCCTGATTTGAATGTTTTATACAATGTCTGTTTTACACATCATGTAACATTCCACTGCTATCACTGCTATTGTGATGGGATGTGACAGTGTTGCCTAGTCAAATGCAGTTTTTAACTGAATAACACACAGAATAAGCTACACAATAACATACCACTCGTAATCTGCTGCTTATAATTGTAATGTACTTTAAATGTACATAATTCTTTTTTAAACTAAGTAAACTATGGTACTGTAGATGTATGGGTATAAAGCATTTGCTCACCCTTCCATTCTGTCACTGTGATTATGGCTGTGACTGTGCCAGGGGCTGTGTTTTCATAAAGTCAGTAATCTTTTTCTGCATCTTGAGCTTTTCTGCATTTGCCTCCAGCCAACCTGCATTGCATGCAGAAATCCCAGTTGGGAGTGATGTCCTGCTGTTGTTCCATGGCTTGTCTGAGGGTTAGCAGTTTACCTCTGACAGCAGCTTCAGTCATCATGTTGCTGGTGCATCCTCAGTGTCAGCTGTTTCTTGCTCTGGCCTCATCGCTATCACAACCTCCGATATGTCATCTGTGATGTGCTCTTCTGCTCCATCTCCCAAACAGCAAAGTTCATTGAATTCTGTGGCAGACAAGACTTCTGGTGGAGACATCTCTGTTTCAATTGCTGTGTCAGCTGTGTCTTCATCAGAGAGGGGCTGTGTTGAAACACCAGCTTTAATGAAACACAGGACAATCATCTCTTGTGTTGCACATCCCCAGGCTCTTGACATTAGATGGACCGCATCAAGCACATTTATGTTTTTTAAACACATCGCTGCAATAAGTTGATCAGCAAAATCAAGCTCTTCTAGCACTTGGGATCACATTTTTCGTATGTGGTGCTGCTCGAAATAATAGATGATGCCCTGCTCCACAGGCTGGAAGGCACAAGTTGTGTTTGGCGGCAAAAACAGTTGCCTGATATTCTGCAAACCAGGAACATCATTGTGCCAATTAAAATTATCCAGAAGCAAAAGGATTTTTCTCCTACATAGCTTTCTTTCTCACATTCTCACCCACTCCATGAGCATGTCTCCCATCATTCCTGAACTACAGTCTGCACAGTAGTGAACTGACAGGTTATTGACCCTGCATAAACACCATGAGCTGACAGATTTTCAAATGACTACCAGCTTTTTTTCTCTGTTCCTGTCATATTGCAACAACAAAGAACTGACAGCTGCTCCTTGCTTTTTTTTTTACACTGCATTGCATCTGCCTTGAATGTAGGGTGCCATAGCCAACACACTAAAAGAACCTGGTCTTGTTGGTATTAAAGACGTTCTGGGGGACATATCCATCCTGCAGGGCTGGTAACATGTCCTTCAAACAGTTCTTGACACTAAACATGTCAGAATTCTGCTTCTTGCCATGGGCGCATTTAAAACCAATGTTATTATGGTTTTTCCACTGCTGGAACAATCCTTGCTAGGGTTAAAGTCATCCCTCCCCAGTGCTGTAACCAGCTGCTGCGTCTTCTGCTTTAGAAGGGGGACATTAATCATTGCATCCCTCCCATAGCCTTTGCAAAACCACCTTATCGATGCATTCTCCAGTTCACTGTTTTTACCTTACCACTTATGTTTGTGGGAAGGATTCTGATTTAAATTCCACTCTGATACAATCTTCTCCCTGAAACACAGCAAATCACTTGGTATTGATTTTGCAATTCCAAAGTGGGCTGTCTATTCTCGGACAATTAGCTTGGGCAGCTTATCGATCTTCTGCAGCATTTCCACTTTTCATCCAAGAGTAGTAGTAGTAGTAGGTTTTATTTATTCAGTGCTCTTTCCCTGAGGCTCAGGTCACAGTATGCATCAGGCAGGTAAAATAATTACAATAAACACACAGTATAAAAAAACAGTAGCAAAATCAGAAGAGGATAATACAATATTTAGGATTTAAATACCTGTCCAAAAGAGTGTGTATTCAGGCCCTGTTTAAAGACTTCTACTAAGGGGGCCTCCCTCAAAGACCTGGGAGGTGTGTTAAACAGGACTGGTGCCACCATTTCAAAGGCACAATTACCAGATAATTTCAACTGGGCCCTGGGAACCAGCAGAAGGCCCTCCTCAGCAGAACTGAGAGCATGTAAGTGGTAGACCAGAGCCAAGGGGTCTTGTAGATAGCCCAGACCCAAACCGTATAGGGCCTTATAGGTGAGTAGACCCACCTTGAAGGAGATCCCCCAACTAACTGGTAGCTAATGCAGACCGTGCAACACTGGGGTCACATGACGAGACCTTGAGAGCCTTGTCAGCTGCCTGGCCGCCACATTCTGCAACAGCTGCAGGCCATACAGGACCCCTCCACTGACCCCGAGTTACAGAGCATTTCAGTAGTCAAGCCTCAGTGTCATGAAGACATGCACCACTGACGATAGGTTGTAAGGAGGTATAAAGGCTTTAATTTGAGTGATATTCCTAAAATGGTAAAAAACAATCTGGACAAGATGACACCTGAGCTTCAAGTGTCAGTATGCTGTCTAGGATTGTGCCCAATTTTTCATCTTTTTGGATGCCAAAAGAGGGGCTGTCCCAAACATCGATCCCATTTCAGCCCTCCTGGCATCCGCCTCTCTCTGATGACCTGACTAAATCACCAGTACTTCTGTCTTTCCTGGACTGAGCCTCAACCAGTTAGAGGACATCCAGTTCTGGATCTCAGCCAGACAGTTATTTAGCACTGCCATTGCATCACACGTCCTGGGCACAAAAGACATATACAGTTGGGTGTCACCAGCACCAGAAAAAGGGATAATTACTTCACCGTAAGATCAGTAGCATTTTGGAACAAACTTTCAAAGGAATTAATTAATATAACAGAGTCAGTGAAATTTAAAAAGGCATGGGATAATAAATACTTGGGATACTAGGTTTGCCCCACTAAGAGTGGAGTGTGGACTAGATGGGCCTTGGCCTAATTCCATCCTATTTTACAAAGTGCAAAGGCATAGCAATGAAATGTCACACTGTAACATCTAATGATCTCACCCAGGGACAGCATGTACACTGCGAACAACATGGGCGAAAGGACAGACCCTCTTAGGTACTCAACAGAGTGAGAGCTGGGGGCAGGAAGAAAAATTTCCTATCAACACCCTCTGAGACCTGCCTGTGAGAAAGAACTCAAACCAGATGATGACAGTGCCAGTGAGTCCACATAACCCCCCTCAGGTGATCCAATAACACCCCATTGGTCCACAGTGACAAACACTGATGACAGATCAAGGATGACAAGTATTAACAGCTCTCCTCTATTTCTTGCCCTGAGGAGATCAGTTTGTATCCTGACCAGCGCAGTTTCAGTGCTATGCCCAGACCTAAATCTAGACTGGAGAGGCTTATAGATGTCAAAGGCTGCAAGGTGTGCCTCGAGCTGCAGAGCCACAATTTTCTCAATTAATCTTACTCAGAAAGGGAAGGTTAGAGACTGGTCTACAATATGCAAAGCTGTCCCGATTGAGATATTTTTTTCAGAAGGGGCTTCACCAGTGCCTCTTTCAAGGCATCAGGAAACAGCGCCTCCAAAAGCAAGCACTGGACTATCTCAGCAAACACTGGACCTACAGACACCATGTATCTCACCAGGAGATGCGTCGGGCCTGGGTACAGTTCACAAAAATTAGGCTGCAGCTTCAAAATCACCTCACAGACCTCTTCCACTCCTCTAAACTCCCTCTAGGCAAGTGGAGTGCCCTTAGAGACAGTCAACGGTACACTGCCAGGCCTATTATACCTGGTTGGGGAAACTGCAGCTGCGATGGAGGGACATGATGCCAGAGAAGAACAGAGCGAATTCCTCACACTTTGCAACAGAAGCTACTCTAACCAGCTGCAGACAGGCAGGGTGAAGCAGCCTGTCCACAATATAGAAGAGCTGAGCTGGACTTTTCCTTCCCTGCATCAATCTCCCTGGATAAACTAACCACCTTCCTATTGGAAATTGCCCCTCTTATACTCACTGTATGATTGAGAAAGCGTATAAAAGAATAGGAAAGAGAGCTTGCAGTCCTTTTATTGATGTTGGAGCCAACAGAAGTTGAGGGCTATGGGGCTGCCATTGCAAACTGGTTATTGTGCTGAGCTACGCAGTGGGAGCGGGGGCAGAGCTTCACAGCAAATAGACCTGAAGCCTTCTTCAGATACATTAGCAATAGGAAAATTCAAGAATTGGGATCACCATGGCTGAAGAAGGAAGGAGGAGAAAGGGTGGAGATTGACCTAGAAAAGGCCAAAATACTGAACAAGTACTTTTGCTCAGTATTCACCAGGGAAGGGGAGGGTGAGGGACTGAAACTCAGTAAGAAAGGTATTCAGGGGAGGATTGTAGACACCAGCCCATTCACGGTGGAAAGAGTCCTAGAAGAACTCTGGAAAATAAAAGCAGATAAGGCAATGGGGTTAGATGGGATCCACCCCAGAGTACTAAAGGAACTCAGGGAAGTGCTCGCGGAACCACTGGCTGCCCTTTTCAACACATCACTAGAGACAGAAGAGGTACCTGAGGATTGAAGGAGGGCAGATGTGGTCCCTCTCCAGAACAGTGGAAGCAGAGAGGAGGCAGGCAATTGCAGGCATGTAAGCCTGACCTCAGTAGTGGGGAAACATTAGTCCTTACTTAAGGAGAGGATTGCAAAGTTTCTGCAGGATAGCTGGCACAGGATCCAAGGCAGCATGGATTCATAGCAGAAAGGTCCTGTCAGACTAATCTTATAGATTTCTTTGACTGGGTAACCAGGGTGGTAGATCAGGGAGCGGTAGTGGATGTAGTCTACCTGGATTTCAGCAAGGCCTTCGACACCGTCCCACACAGAAGATTGCTAAATAAATTGGGGAGCCTGGGAGTGAGTCATACAGTGGTAAAGTGGGTTGGGAACTAGCTAAGGGAAAGGACTCGGAGGGTGGTGGTAAATGGCATGAAATATGAGGAGAAGGAGGTGGCCAGCGGGTGACACAGTGGTCGGTGTTGGGGCCAGCTCTATACAATGTCTTCATTAGCAACATTGCAGAGTGTCTGGAGGGAAATGTATGCCTCTTTGCAGATGACACCAAGATCTGCAATAGAGTGGACATATCGGAGGAGGTAAAAAAATGACAAAGGACCTAAGCCTATTAGAGGAGTGGTCAGGTGACTGGCAGTTGAGTTTCAGTGCTAAAAAGGTGTAAGATCATGCACCTGGACCACAGGAATCCAAGAAAGGAGTACAGGATGGGTAGGGAAATTCTGGCCACCATAAGTCAAGAGAGACCTGGGGGTTATCATATCTGACAACCTGAAGGTAACCAAATAGTGTGAAAAAGTGGTGGGGAGAGCAAACAGAATGTTGGGGTGCATAGGGAGGGGCCTCACAAGCAGGAGGAAAGATGTGTTGATGCCACTGTACAGATCACTGGGGAGGCCTCAGCTGGAGCACTGTGTCCAGTTCTGGAGACCACATCTCTAGAAGGACATTGACAAAATAGAGGCAGTCCAGAGAAGCACAATGAAGATGGTACATGGACTGTACCAGAAGCCCTAAGTGGAAAGACTTGAGGACCTTAATATCTATTCACTGAAGGAAAGAAGGGAGAGGAGAGATATGATAGAGACTCTCAAGTACCTTAGGGGAACAAACAGGGTACAGGTGGAATGCAGATTTCAGAGAAAACTCTGCACAAGAACAAGGGGGCATATGAGGCTGAAGGGTGGCAGACTCAGGGGCAATGTAAGGAAGTACTTTTTCACTGAGAGGGTGGTGGAGCCATGGAACAGCCTTCCAGCGGAAGTAGTGGATGCAAAAATAATACGAGGGTTCAAGAGTGTATGGGATAGACATAAGGGTACCCTGGAGATTTGCAGAGCAGGAGAGCCGCAGATCAAATAGGATCAGGGGCTGTAGCAGTGAGTAGGGAAATGGGCAGACTAGGTGGGCTGTATGGTCCTTATCAGCTGTCAGAGTCTAGGTTTCTAAGCCTTATTGTAGACACGATCACGTGCTAATCAACTTACAATCAGGTGCTATGGTGTACAGCGAGGCTAAGTGCTAAGATGACAGCCATCATTCATACTTGTGAACTGCTGTCAGCTGAACTCAGGTGAACTTTGTCATCTGCTATAGGGGTCATGAATGGATCATTATAACTACCATGTTTTACATTATAAGTAACAGGTGGTGCATTGGAAAAACAAAAAACAAGCGCTATAAGCGGCTGTCCATTTAAAGAGAGGGTATTATAAGTGGTGCCAACTGTATATCCATCTTTCAGTTTTTAATAAAAATTGTATATATTCACAGCTATCTCAGTTTTTACTGGTGAGCCCTGCTTTTGTCACAGTTTTATATTGTTTTAAGCAATTGGCTCCAAGTGTTGCTCCTGAGCTACCAGTTAGTTTGCAGTGTCTGACAGCACTTCATAAAGTTTTGTTATAAAATGGGCAACATAGAAACATAGAATTTGATGGCAGATAAGAACCACTTGGCCCACCTAGTCTGCCATTTCCCTACCTAATGGATAAGCTGCAGATCCTAGTTAACCAATAGCCTACTTCTTCCTACCCCCCCCCCACTAGAATTGCCTTATAACTGTCCCAAGCATTCTTGAATTCCCCCACTGTTTTTGACTCTACAACCTCCTCATGAAGGCAGTTCCATGCATCTACAGCTATCTCTGTGAAGAAATACATCCTCACATTACTTCTGAGCCATTCCCCCCTCTGTCTTCAAATTGTGCCCCCTTGTTCTTTCACGTCTCTTTTTCTGAAAGATGCTACCCTCTTGGACTTTGTTGATTCCCTTGAGGTATTTGAAAGTTTCTATCATGTCCCCCCTCTTCCTCCTTTCCTCGAGGCTATACATCTTAAGCTCCTTTAGCCCTTCTTATATGTCTTCTGGTGCAGACCCTGCACCATTTTGGTTGCCCTCCTCTGGATAGCCTCCACCCTGTCTATGTCTTTGCAGAGATGGGGTCTCTATAACTGTACACAGTACTCCAGATGTGGTCTTACCAACTGTCTGTACAGAGGGCCAGCAACTTCTTGTTTTCTATTGGTGATGCCTCTCCCTATGCATCCCAGTATCCCCCTAGCCCTCCTTACTGCCTTCTCACATTGCTGGCCCACCTTTAGGTTGTCTGATATGACTACCCCAGGTACCTTTCCATTTTTGTTGTTGTCAGTATTTCACCCCATTGTGTATTCTTCCCTGGTTTTGTTTCCCAGGTGCATTACTTGCACTTCTTTGCTTTGAATCTAAGCTGCCATACATTTGACCATTCCTCCAACCTTGCCAAGTCCCTTTTCATCCTTTCCACCCCACCTTGCGTATTAACCCTGTTGCAGATCTTTGTGTCATCCGCAAAGAGACATACTTTCCCTTCCAGTCCCTCTGCAATGGCACTTATAAAGACATTAAAAAGGACTGGCCCCAGTACTAAACCAGCAGTACCCCACAAGTAACCCCCTTTTCTTCACTGTGGACTCCATTTACTATTACCTGCTGCATCCTGTTGACCAGCCAGTGTTTTACCCAGGCTACCACCCTGGGACCCACTCCCAGGCTGGCTAATTTGTTTATTAATCTTTTATATGGGACTGTGTCAAATGCCTTGCTAAAGTCTAGGTAGGCCATGTCCACAGCCCCTCCCTGGTCTACTACTTTGGTCACCCAGTCAAATAAATCAAATAGATTTGTCTGACATGAGCTTCCTGATGTGAATCCATGCTGCTTTGGGTCCTGTACCTCACTGGCCTCTAGGTACTCAACAATTCTTTCCTTCAGAAGTGATTCCATCATTTTCCCTACCACTGAGGTCAAACTGACAGGTCTGTAGTCTCCTGTAGTTTCGGTAGAAATGTTCCATAATTTTGATTGGCTGAAAGGCACATTTTGATGTGTCCTTACACAGCCATAAACTGCCAACCAGCACTAGAGATCAATGCTTGCTGTAACTCTCCTGCTGAACTGCCAGTGTCCGTTCCTCCTACTGGCCAGTCATTCAACTACTCACCAGCCCTGCAGCTCACTTGCATCGTGCTGTCAAAGGTCCACTCAGCACAACTTATAAACAACTAGTGTAAATCACAGTGTACCTCTAGTTTTCTTTCTTTCTTCTTTTTCCTCACAGCTCCACTTTCCCCGGTCATCATTTTCTGCTGCTGTTTCTGCGGTCCTTGTCCCCCATGGTCTACAGACCTCCCTTTCCCTTAACATTATTCCATAATAACAAGCTGACAGACTTTGAATATTGAAATAAAGAGCGAGTATTACAAAACAGGAATTTGCGAGGACCTGGTACCTGCTTGCTCCTACTGCAGTGCCGTAGGTGAAAGCACAAAAGGCTTATCACGGCGGCTGCAGAGGGATATGCTTGCTTCTAGTCAACAGCAGCTCCAGCACTTGCTATTACTCTGATCAGTGTAGCTCTGGTGTTTGTTGGAGCAGATGTCCCAATGATGACAGTTCTTTGTCAGCTACAGCGGCTCTGAGTTTCAGGCACCTCACTAAAGCCTAAAACAAAGATATAATGTAAGGTAAGAGAATAAAAAATGGTGACTGTGTGTATGTCTGTAGAGGGAGGAACAGAGTGTGTGGGAAACACACTTGTAAAACAGCCAAAAACAAAGATATAAACAAAATAAAAACAAGTCAATCAAAAATGTAATCTGTGTGTGTAGAGGGAAAAACAGGAGAGTGTGTATGTGTGTGTGTGTGTTTGGGGGGAGAGACAGACACAGACAGGGATACTACTTCCTCCTTATAACTATATGGTCTGCATCACAAATACAGGGACTATTTTTTCATGTTTATGTCTTAATTAGCCTAGATTTTAAAATTCATGTTTAACCCTATTAATGGCTATAGAATAATGATAAATGTCAGGCATTTTCTTGTAGTTGGGTCTAATAAGATTTGAGCAAGTATTCCATGTATTTCTTTGAGTCGAAACCTCAACAAACTATATACTTTTGAATTCCTAACATATTATTCTTTAATTTAGCCATACATTGATAGTATGGAAACAATGTAATTGTCACATGATCAAATCCAAAATGGCCACCTTAATACCCTCTAATCTACTAGCTCACTGACCATGACCCCCAGCGAATACTCGGGTGTAACATCTAAATTTCATAATACAGGTTTAGTGGTAAAATATGTGTTTTATAAAAAAAATATGCAAGTATGACAAAAAATTAAGCCTTTCCATGGATTGTTGCTTTTTATTCAAATATGTGTGTTGGGCCCAATTCAGACATCTGGAGAACCACCTATATCACTGTGTTCTGTATGTCACTAAATCCATGAAGTAATGGTAGGAAATAGACAGAAATACTTGTCAGGGTGCTTGAGGAGTAAAACAAGCCATAGAATTGACAGATGACTTGATGCCTTGGTTCACATGACCCAAAACAAGATGGTGGCCACTTTTTAGTCATTTACAATAACAAAACACACCCTTTTCATATTTACATGAATAAATGCATGTGAAATGTTGAATAGGTGTAATGTTTAGCTGTTTGTCATAGATACAGGCGCCTGGATATAATTTATGATCTGGAATATTACACTGCACCCCCAGTTTATCACAAATATGGTACCATACCTCACTACCAGGGCTGTCACCAGTTCAGGCCAGGAGTGTGCCACCTATGGCACTATGTGCTATATGCCACTAAATCAATGAAGTAATGGCAGGAAATAGGCAGAAATACTTGTCAGGGTAGTAGAGGAGTAAAATAAGCCATAAAATGGTGAAATGACTTGGTGCCTTGGGTCACATTCCCAAAACAAGATGGCGGCCACTTTTTAGTCACAGTAACAAAACACACCTTTTGCTTGTTTACATGCATAAATACATGTGAAATACTGAAACGGTGTGATGTTCAGCTATTTGTTATAGATACAGGTGCCTGGATATAATTTCTGATCTGGAATATTACACTGCACCCTCAATTTGTCTCAACTAGGGTACCATACCTCACTACCTGGGCTGTGATCAGTTCAGGCCTGGGGTGTACCACCTATGGCACTATGTGCTATATGTCATTAAATCATTGAAGTAACGGCAATAAATAGGCAGACATACTTGTCAGGGTAGTTGAGGAGTAAAATAAGCCATAGAATGTGCAAATGACTTGATGCCTTGGGTCACATGACCCAAAACAAGGTGACGGCCATTTTATAGTAATTTACAGAGACAAAACACACCTTTCGCTTATTTACATGGATAAATACAAGTAAAAATGTTGAATAGGTGTGATGTTTAGCTGTTTGTTATAGATACAGATGCCTGGATATAATTACTGATCTGGAATGTTACATTGCACCCCCAGATTATCTCAAATAGTGAACCATACCTCACTACCAGGGCTGTGACCAATTGACCAGTTCAGCCCTGGGGTGTGCCACCTATGGCACTACGTACTATAATACACTAAATCAATGAAGTAATGGCAGGAAATAGGCAGAAATACTTATCAGGGTAGTTGAGGAATAGAAAAAGACATAGAATGTGCCAATGACTTGATGCCTAGGGTCACATGACCCAAAATAAGATGGTGGTCACATTCTTGTCATTTACAGTAACAAAACACATCTTTTGCTTATTTACATGGATAAATACACATGAAATATTGAATAGGTGTGATGTTCAGCTATTTGTTATAGATACAGGTGCCTGGATATAATTACTAACCTGGAATATTACACTGCACCCCCACTTTAGCTTAACTAGGGTACCATACCTCACTACCAGGGCTGTGACCAGTTCAGGCCTTGGGTGTACCACCTATGGCACTATGTGCTATATGTCATTAAATCATTGAAGTAATGGCAATAAATAGGCAGACATACTTGTCAGGGTAGTTGAGGAGTAAAATAAGCCATAGAATGTGCAAATGACTTGATGCCTTGGGTCACATGACCCAAAACAAGGTGGCAGCCATTTTATAGTAATTTACAGAGACAAAACACACCTTTCACTTATTTACATGGATAAATACAAGTGAAATGTTAAATAGGTATGATGTTTAGCTGTTTGTGATAGATACAGGTGCCTGGATAGAATTTCTGATCTGGAATATTACACTGCATCCCCAGTTTATCACAACTATGGTACCATACCTCACTACCAGGGCTGTGACCAGTTCAGGTCTGGGGTGTGCCACCTATGGCACTATGTGCTGTATGCTACTAAATCAATGAAGTAATGGAAGAAAATAGGCAGAAATACTTGTCATGGTAGTTGAGAAGTAAAACAAGCCATAGAATGGTCAAATGACTTGATGCCTTGGGTCACATGACCCAAAACAAGATGGCGGCCATTTTTTAGTCACTTACAGTAACAAAACACACATTTTGCTTAGTTACATGGATAAATACATGTGAAATATTGAATAGGTGTGAGGTTCAGCTATTTGTTATAGATACAGGTGCCTGGATATAATTTCTGATCTGGAATATTACACTGCACCCCCATTTTATCTGACATAGGGTACCATACCTCACTAAAAGGGCTGTGACCAATTCAGGCCTTGGGTGTACCACCTATGGCACTATGTGCTATATGTCACTAAATCGATGAAGTAATGGCAGGAAATAGGCAGAAATACTTGTCAGGGTAGTTGAGGAGTAAAATAAGCCACAGAATGGGCAAATGACTTGATCTCTCAGGTCACATGACCCAAAACAAGATGGGAGCTACTTTATAGTCATTTACAGTAACAAAACACATCTTTTGCTTATTTACATGGATAAATACAAGTAACATGTTGAATAGGTGTGATGTTTAGCTGTTTGTTATAGATACAGGTGCCTGGATATAATTACTGATCTGGAATATTACACTGCACCCCATTTTATCTGAAATAGGATACCATACCTCACTACCAGGGCTGTGACCAATTCAGGTCTTTGGTGTACCACCTAGGGCACTATGTGATATATGTCACTAAATCAATGAACTAATGGCAGTAAATAGGCAGAAATATTTGTCAGGGCAGTTGAGGAGTAGAAAAAGAAATAGAATGGGCCAATGACTTGATGCATTGGGTTACATGACCCAAAACAAGATGGCGGCCACTTTCTTGTCATTTACAGTAACAAAACACACCTTTTGATTATTTACATGGATAAATACACATGACATATTGAATAGGTGTGATGTTTTGCTATCTGTTATAGATACAGGTGCATGGATATAATTTCTGATCTGGAATATTACACTGCACCCCCAGTTTATCTTACATACGGTACCATTCCTCACTACCAGGCCTTTGAACAGTTCAGGCCTGGGGTGTACCACCTAAGGTACTATGTGCTATATGTCATTAAATCATTGAAGTAATGGCAATAAATAGGCAGACATACTTGTCAGGGTAGTTGAGGAGTAAAATAAGCCATAGAATGTGCAAATGACTTGATGCCTTGGGTCACATGACCCAAAACAAGGTGGCGGCCATTTTATAGTAATTTACAGAGACAAAACACACCTTTCGCTTATTTACATGGATAAATACAAGTAAAAATGTTGAATAGGTGTGATGTTTAGCTGTTTGTTATAGATACAGATGCCTGGATATAATTACTGATCTGGAATGTTACATTGCACCCCCAGATTATCTCAAATAGTGAACCATACCTCACTACCAGGGCTGTGACCAATTGACCAGTTCAGCCCTGGGGTGTACCACCTAAGGTACTATGTGCTATATGTTACTAAATCAATGAAGCAATATCAGTAAATAGGCAGAAATACTTGTCAGAGTAATTGATGAGTAAAATAAGCCATAGAATGTGCAAATTACTTGATTCCTTGGGTCACATGACCCAGAACAAGATGGTGGCCACTTTTTAGTAATTTACAGTAACAAAACACACCTTTTGCTTATTTACATGGATAAATACAAGTGAAATGTTGAACAGGTGTAATGTTTAGCTGTTTGTTATAGATACAGGTGCCTGGATATAATTTCTGATCTGGAATATTATACTGCACCCCAGTTTATCACAAATAGTGTACCATACCTCATTACAAGGGCTGTGACCACTTCAGGCTGGGGTGTACCACCTATGGCACTATGTGCTATATGTCACTAAATTTATGAAGTAATAGCAGTAAGTAGGCAGAAATACGTGTCAGGGTAGTTGAAGAGTAAAATAAGCCATAGAATGAGCAAATTACTTGATGCCTTAGATCACATGACCCAGAACAAGATGGTGGCCACATTTTAGTAATTTACAGTAACAAAACACACCCTTTGCTTATTTACATGGATAAATACATGTGAAATGTTGAACAGGTGTGACGTTTCAATGTTTGCCATAGATATAGGTGCCAGGATGTGATTTCTGATCTGGAACATTACACACTGCACCCCCAGTTTATCTCAAATAAGGGACCATACCTCACTACCTGGGCTGTGACTAATTCAGGCCTGGGGTGTACTACCTATGGTACTATGTGCTATGTGTCACTAAATCAATGAAGTAATGGCAGGAAATAGGCAGCAATACGTGGCAGGTTAGTCAAGGAGTAAAATAAGCCACAGAATCCACAAATGACTTGATGCCTTGGGTCACATGACCCACAACAAGATGACTGCAACTTTGTAGTCACTTACAGTAACAAAACACACCTTTTGCTTATTTACATGGATAAATACATATGAAATGGTGAAAAGGTGTGAAGTTTCAATGTTTGTAATAGAAATAGGTGCCTGGATGTGATTTCTGATCTTGACCATTACACTGCACCCCCCAGTTTATGTCAAATAGGGTACCATACCTCACTACCACGGCCGTGACCAATTCAGGCCTAGGGTGTACCTCCTATGGCAGTATGTGCTATATCTCACTAAATTCAGGAAATAATGGAAAGAAATAGACAGAAATGCTTGTCAAGCTTGTTAAAGTGTACAGCAAGCCATAGAATAGGCAAATGACATGATGCATTGGGTCACATGACCTAAAACAAAATGGCGGCCACTTTCTAGTAATTTACAGTAACAAAACACACCTGTTGCTTATTTACATGGATAAAAACTTGTGAAATGTTGAATAGGTGTGATGTTTAGCTGTTTGGTATAGATACAGATGCCAGGAAGAGCAACATCTGGGTAGAGTGCATGTCTGGCATGACAGCAGGTAGGGTGCAGCACCACATTGGTAGGTGTGGACAGAAGGTGGGGGGAACCACACATCATTGTTCTCCTGGGAACAAATGATCTGGGAGGAAAGCAGATAGAGGAGATTCAGGATAGCTTCAGAGAAGTGTGGAAGCTATGCAGAGAGGAGGGAAGCACAGTGGCATTCTCAGAAGTTCTGCCAGTGCCAAGGGCAAGTACGGGCAGAAAAAGCAGACTCATAGACTTCAACAAGTGGCTGAGAGAATGGTGTGATTCCATGGGGTATGGCTGGGTGGGAGAGTAGGGCAACGCATGGGAGAACCCAGATCTATATGCAGGGGACAGGCTACAGCTAAGCAAGGAGGGTTCAGGGGTGTTAAAGCAGAGACTGAGGGAATTTATCTGCAAAAAGTATAATTTAAACTTGCTGTGGTGGGGGGGCTGGGGAGGTGGAGTGAATCAGGAGAGGAGAGGAGGGCCAGAGGACCTCCCCCAGTAGCAATGATAGGGCCTACATTGTCTAGGATGGGGAAGGGGAGAGTAAGGGAGGAAGCTGGGAGAGAGTTAGGGTGGAGGGTGGTTTCACTAAATGCTAGGATCCTGGGGAATAAGATGGCAGAGCTGCAGGCGCTGCTGGCAGAAGCAGAGGTGAACATATTAGCCATCACTGAGACGTGGGCAACCCAAAACCATGACTGGGACTTGGCCATCCCAGGATTTAAATTATTCAGGAGGTACAGAGAGAAAGGTAAGGGGGAGGGGGGAGTAGCTGTTTACAAAAGGCAATGGATTGGAAGCATCAGGGATGAGGGGGAGGAAGGTAGGTTAGAAGTCATTTGGATACAACTGCATGCCCCAAAGGAGGCTACGGTCCGAATGGGGGTTATTTATAGGCCCCTAACCCAAAGGTTCACAGGACGTCCATTTTCTGTTCCAATAGGTGGGCCCTCAGGTGTCTGATGTGAGTCCTGCTGGTGAAGCCTCTGCAGATCTTGCAGGCAGCACTGTCGTGGTCAGGCCCCAGATAGAAGACGCACTTCTGGTGATTATCCTTGGATGGAATTTGGCAGCCACAGGCTCACTTCATCTTCCTGGGACCGGAGGAGGAGACCGAAGACAGTGAAGACATACGCTGGAAAGGAGATCAGAAGAAAGGAGAAAAGACGTAAAACAGTTCGAAAGAGAAGAAAAAAATGGAAAAAATCAGACAAAATTTACTGGAACTGCAGTAGCACGCACTAAGGCTTTCCCAACAGGAGCAGGTCTGCGGCGGGAAAAGAACTGAGGTAGAGTCGGGGTCTGCCCCTTTTATAGCGTGACCAACATCAGGGCGGAGCTGACATCAGGGACAGTCCCTGCTGGGTACAGCTAACTGCATGTTTTCCAGTGGGTCCTAAGGCCTGCGGCATTAGTCCTAATGGTTATGGCCTGCTGCAAGAGCTCCCACTTGAAGTAAGATCTGTAAAGTTACAGAAGTGTCAGCTAAACAAGCTAGCTCACCACGATCACTATAGAAATCTGGCCTATTGACTCTGGCCTATTGACTCTGGCAACAATGATGTCTATGATGGGGCAAGCTGCTACTGTGGAAGGCCCTCTTCTGACCACATTAGACGGTCCACTCTTGACCCCAGCGCCAAAGATGTCTGTCACCTCAGTCCCAGGCTTGAGTAGTAGTCACCTGCCTGCCCTCCCCGGATCTGGTAAAACATTTACCAGCCCCCCCGACCCAGGTACAACCATCACCAGTCCTCCCTCCTAGCCCGAGTACAGCAGTCACCAGCCTCCCCTCCCCGGCTTGGTTACAAACGTCACCAGCCCTTCCATTCTAGGCCCAAGTACAGCTGTTTATTATACTCTTACCTCCCCAGCCTGAGTACAACAGTCACCAGCAACTCACCCACAGCTCAGGTGCAACAGTCACCAGCCCTTCCTCTCTGGCCTGAGTTCAGAAGTCACCTGCCTTCCATCCTCAGACCAGGTACAACAGTCAGGTAAGTCCCCTTCCATTTTAACTGGCCCTGGTCAGACAAGCATTCTGTCTCACACTTGCTGCTGCCTCTTCTGCTCCTGCTCTACCGGCCAAACACTGAACAGCTCTTGCCATTCAAAAAGGGCTGAGCATTCCGTCTCAGAATCCTCATGAGCCCATCCCTGCCTGCACTTCCTCACGACCGGGGCCACGAGAGCAGGTGCTCGGTTTGAGGTAACTGGGGGGGAGGGGCTGCAGGCAGGGAAAATGAGCAGGGGAAAATTTCTTTATTTTTAAGACGGAGCCCTGCTGGGGCTTCCCATTGTTTGATGGGTGGGAATACCTGGCTAGGGGCCCTCACTATGCCCTGGGGCACCTTCCAGTCACCCCAGCCCCAAAGCACCTGGCTGCCCCTATCTGGAGGGCACCAGGACTCTGGGGCACTACACAGTCACCAGCTCTCCCTCCCCGGCCTGGGTACAGCACTCACCTGACTTCCCTCCCTGGCTACAGCAGTCACCTACCCTCCACCCCAAACCAGGTTCAACAGTCACCAGCCCTCCCCCCCCGCCAGCCAGAGTACAGCCATCATCAGCCTTCCCTTCTTTGCCCGGGTACAACAGTTAACAGTACTCCCTTCCTGTTAATTTGTTGAATTTATACTTTTGTGTGGGTGCCACATTTGCATAACCTGATTGGAGTGTTTATCAGTGAAGGTAACAACTGTCTATTGGTCCTTAGGAGGTGGCCCAGTCCAGTGAAGGAAGGTGGGTAGATATTGCATCCAAGGAGGTGTTACCGCACACAGTATCTGACCCACTTATTTTCCTCTGGCAGGAGCCACTTCACCATTTCTTATTAGATCTGGGCTAACCCCCTACAACAGAGAAAGAATGAAACCTACACCCTCATCCAGGTGGTCCTTGTGCAGTCACCAGGTAGTGATATGAACCCAGACATGGGGGTCACACAAATTTATCGGAAATGTTAAGTTGTGCTGTTTGGCAGGCAGTTTTAATCTTACAGAAAGATTTTATTATGTCAGTGTTTTCTTTCATGTTTCATTTGTATGCATAATCAAACTTGGATCACATAACTGTGCATAAAAATGCTGCACCACTCACGATTATTCACTACTTAGGAGTTAGTTGTATATGCACCTTTTGAGAAATTGAAATCAGTAAGTCTGTTAGCTTTATGTGAGAACACAAAAAGTCCTAGCAGAAATGTGTTCAGCTCAACAGTACACATGAAGCGTAACACCTTAGATCACATGATGAGAATGAGGTTAAAAAAAGTTCACACTGGCAGTTAGAAGCAAATGCCAGCCAAGCCTCATATTGGATACAATGTTTAGCATAACATTCTTAGCCTGGGATTTTGGAGAGCAGGGTTTCCAGACCATAGCAATTAAAGAAAAGGTTACAAAACATATGCAGAAAAGGAATACTGAGCCCTTACAGACAGCATGTCTAAATTTAAGCTTCTTTGTAAAACACAAATCTTTTTCTGGCCTGAAAAGACACATTAGGCTGAGTCTTGGTTTCCAATATTTGGTTAGTAACTAAATGTGAGTAGCCAAAAGCTCACATGTGAAATGCTACTCGTACAATAAATGCGATTGCACTTGTATACCAATATTTTTTTATTGTGTGTCTGCTCTTGCTCTCTTGATGGTCCTGTTCTGGATGGGCCTTCCCCTGCTTAGTCACCTATCATCTCTGGAATTAACCTCCAGATACCACCAGGGTTGGAGGGACTAGAAAGTTTCCCAAAGCAGGATCAAGCCTGGCCTTCTCAGACAGTGGTGCCAAGCCTGTGAAGGGCCATGCATCATCCTGCCTAGCAAGTTGTTTTCCTTATAGTTTTCTCTCCTGGGGCATCTGAGTAAAATGGTGCATTTGCTGGTGTCACATTATTGTGTCGGTTCTCAGCTGGAAGACAGGCATACTGCAAATGATCCCCGTAGAGACATATAATTTGTTGGCAGAAAAAGAATGCTGAATCTGCTCTTCATTTCTATGCTTATTTGGTCTCCTTATTACCTACCCGGTCTCAGCGCCTCCCCCCACACACACAAACTCTTTGATAGCAGTTCTCCTTTATACCTATCTCATGCATGCTTTTAGCCAACCACTATTTTTATTCCGATCACACTTGCTGGAAGATTGTTCCATACATCCACCACCTTCTCAGTGAAGAAACTGCTTCCTCATGTAACCCCTAGGGGTGCTATCCCAAGAGCTACTACTCCTGCCTACTTGGTTAGTTGCAGGTTAAGGGGCCTGAGTACTGAAACGGGTGCCTTCACCCGGAGGACAGGGTTGTTAGTAGCAAGGCTAACCTGGGTACAACCCTCTGGGACACTGAAACTCCCCTTCTTTTCCCTCTAGCGGCCAAGACATTGTGCAACAAACACTTTCACAGTAGCCCCTATTCAGCATACAAATCCCCACACGGTTTGCACTTACCACCAGGGCCGGTTCCACCAGTTCGACCCTGGAGACCCCCTGTAAAACAAGGTTAGGCACAGCAAATAAGAACAGTGCAGTGCTTTTGGTACAAACTGGAACCACAGTCAGATTAAATGCAAAAAGAGTTAGATCTGATTTATTCAAGGGAATTGAACAACAGATGGGCATAATCAGGTGGACTGCGTCTAAAACTGATCTAGTCAAGCAATTATGCATGCACTTTTAGTCCCTGCACAGTCACATGCTCTGGGTTCCCAGTTGGAATTAAGGTGGGCTAGCCTGGAACGTTGCCCGGGGTAGGCTGGTGTTGCAGCTGGTTGGGGCCCTGTGATGAAAAGAAAAGGCATGCACAACCACACACAATTTGTAATCCTGAGCCAGGAGGCTCAGTTCATGAAAGGGAAAAAAAAACCCAGCAATGCAATCAGATGACAACACTTGTGATTTAGCTGATGTTGCAGGGAGCTACCCTGATTGTTATTCACGCTACCCACGAGACACAGTAGGGAAGAAATGGAGACTGCAGGTTGACAACTGGTATACCAGGAGAAGCAGGGCCCACACGATTCACTGAGGTGTCATTCCTGTTCGAGATGTTGAGCAGGGGTCTGATCCCCGGGTGAGTTTCTCGTCAATGGTATTCTCTGCGCCCGAAGTAGCTGGCTGGGCCAGTGTGGCAAGGCCCAGGCCAGGTAGAACAGTTTGGCTATCAGTCTGGGAAGGCTGGATACAGCTTCCAGCAAGCGTGGAACAATTAAATAGTGGGGAACCAAATTGCGACCCACTAACAGCATACAGCACATTTATAGTAAACCACAAAGTGGATAGCAGTCTGGCAGCAATATCAGTGTCTCTGAGCAAAACTGAAAGTTCTGTGGTGAATGAATGTCCTGACATTCCGATTGCATACTGCAAATCTTCGGTCTTCTTTAGGTTCAAGTCTGATCACAATTCAGTGGCTTTGTCACACTAAGTTTCGGATATAATCCGGTTTCTTCACATGCTCCCTCTCGAGGGACAGCAGGCAAACAGGCCAAACTCAGCCTTTTCACCAATCTCCCCCAAGAACCACACAGGAGCCCTGTTCGAATCACTGGAGCTGTTCACTCTCCAGACTGACTTCTGCTGCAGGCAGCACCGGGACTTCCTTAGAAATCCAAAAGGTTCAGTTGGCTGATCCATCTGTCTGTCACAGTTAGAGCTCCTCCAGGTTCATTTAGGTGACAAAGTGCAAAAACTACAATTCCTACAGAAATTCGCTCCCACAAGACCCCTGGTGACAGAAACCATTTTAGGTCCCCAAAGGTACGGATTGGTCCCAATACGCAGTCCAGAACCAAGATGGTGGTGCAATACTGAAATGTCCAGGCTGCAAAGGAAGGCGGGTTAGACAAACTACAATATTATTATTATCAAAAGAGATAAACCGTAAACTGTCAGTTCCTACCAGGGCTCCCTCTGCGCAAATAACGATAGCAGAATAGAGTGATAACACTGCAGCCCAGGCAGGACTCGAGCCTGACAATGCTTGGCCCCTACCCAAATTAATTTTATACCACAAAATAGGCAGCTCTTAAAGAGACAGGCATGGAGGTTAACAGGGCACTCACATACAAACACTTTTAGATCGCTAGGGCACAGAACACCAGCCTGGCAGTGGGCATTTAGGCAAGCCCAAGGAAGACTTTCTGGAACCCCCATTTGTAGGGAGGGGTTACACCCATATCTCTCCTAAACATTCCTCTCCAGTGTCGTTACATGCCATGAAGTACCTGTTAGAGTTACAGCCCCTCCGTGTGATGGCAGCAACACTACAGCACCTTCCCCTCTGATGTATTGGCACATGCATTGCAATCCCTAGCTCCTCTCATGGGTGAAGGTAACATCATCACAGCTCCCCTCCCACCCTCATTGGATGTGATGGCAGCAGCACTACAGTATCTGATCTCTGGTGTATTGGCAGCAGCACTACAATCCCCATGTATTGGGTTTGATGGCAGCAGCACCACTCCCAGCACTTACCATGGGTGAATGTAGCAGCATCACATCCCCCCCGGGTGTGATGGCAGCAGCACTACAGCACCTTACTCTCTGGTGTATTGGCAGTGGCACTTCAATCCCCATATATTGGGTTATATTTGAGCACCACCACTTCCAGCACATCTCAGGGGTGAACCATACCCCATGCATGCTGTGACAACACATGACCACATACGGCATGCATGCTATCACACCACTGAATATCATACCATCATGCACTCTGACACACAAACTAACACCATACTTCCATGCACTCTGTCACATCACTCAACACAATACGTGCTGCCACACCACCCAACACCATACCACCATGCACTCTGGCACACAAACCAAAATCATACCCCCATGCACTATGACATTCACAGTGACACTACACAGTAATGTATGTTGATGCACCTAATTACCCCATACCCCATGCATACTGGTACGCCACCCAACAACATACTCCCATGCACTCCGACACACCTCACAGCCCCACAGCCCATGCAGTGTGACCAAGCATCCAAACCTATACCACCATGCATGCATGCTGTCTCACAAACCAACATCATATTGCCATGCAAGCTGACATTCCTCTCCACCCCATTCCACTATGCACTGTGTCATAACACCTGACACCATATCCTATGACTGCTGGCAAACAACCCTCCACTATACCCCATTCACGCTGTCACACCAGCTGACACCATACACCCATGCACTCTGACACACAGAAAAACACCATACTGCATGCACGCTGTTGCACCAACCAACACCATAAACACACATCCTCTGATGCACATCATGACCCAAAACCACATGCAATCTGACACACACGCAACACCATACACCATTCACCATGCACACGGTCAGAGCAATGAGCATCATTCCATCATGCATGCTGATACTCCTCATGATCCCATACTCCTATGGACGCTGGCATACCAACTAACAGAATACTGCACGCACACTATCACACCACTCAATATAATACCCCTTTGCACTCTAACACATAATCCGACACCATACCCCTATGCACTCTGTCACACCACTCTACACCATACACACTGTCACACCACCTGACACCATAACACCATGAACACTGTAACACAAACCAACATTATACCTCCACGCATGCTGATACACCTCACAACCCCATACCCATATTCACACTGCCACATCACTCAACTCAGTACCCCATGCATGCTGCCACCACCCAACACCATACCTCATGCATGCTGTCACAACATCCCACACCATACCGCCGTGCATTTTGACACATCTCACAACCCCACACCACTATGCAATCTGACACAGCACCTGACATCACACTCCATGCACATTGCCACACAAGCAAACATGATACTAGTCAAGCATGCTGACACACCTAAAGACCCAATACCCCCATGCACTTTGTCACATCAACCGACACCATACTAGTGCATTCTGACAATGCATGCTGTCACGTCACCCAGGTTCATACCACCATGCACTCTTACACACAAACCAACATAATATCTTCATGCAATGTGACATACACTGCAACACCATACTGCTACGCACACTGAGAGACAACACAAACCCACAGCCCCATGCACACTGTCACTCCACTCGACACTATGCACCATACACGATGTCACACCACATAACACCATATCACTGTGCAGTCTGATACACTAGCCAACATCATACCCCAGTGCACTATGACATACACAGCATTACCAAACTCCCAAGCATATTGACACACCTCACAACCCCATACCCCAATGCATGCTGTCACTCCACTCAAAACCATACTCCATGCTCGCTGCCACACAGCCCTGCACTATACCTCTATGTATGCTGACACACAGTGACACTGTACCACATGTACACTGTCAAGCCAACTGACACCATACCCACATGCTCTCTGATAGAGATGCAGTGAAATTTTATTTCACGGGTGAAATTATGGTGAAATCGCCAATTTCACCTAGTGAAACATTTTGTGAAATGATGGCCTGTTGGCAAAATTTTGCTGGTGAAATTTCGCCATCAATTTCACTTGCACCTCTTTTTTTTTTTCTGAGGTAAGATTAGGTGAAATTGGGCATTTCGCTTTGCTGGTGGTCACATGGTTGAGTCTAAACAGGCAGTAAGTGAGTGGTTCATTTCCTGTACTATGTATCTTGAGGAAGCAGGCAGCATTTATACTCCCTGTGACTGCCGAGTGCACTTTTACACCTAAATTGCTTATTTTGTGCCATTTTTTCTAACTTTTTTTTATGTTTTTGTTTGTCTTTGTCATCGTTCTTATTTTAGTACCTGGTGGTTGTGTTTATGTATGTGTGATCCCCCCCCCCCCAACGGCTGTCTCTGAGTCTCTGTTTCTTTTTTTTTCTTTGTTTATTTGAATTGGTGGTGTTTGTGGATTGTGGACATACTGGAGAAGGGTGAAGACAGTGGGGCACCTGTATGCGTGTTTCAGCTAACCATCACAAATAAAATGCCACAGCAGGGGCTTTTTGCTCCAGCACCAGCACACAGCAGCAAACTGTGCCCCCTCACCAGCAGCAGTTGGAGACAGTGCCCCCTCACCAGTACCAGGAGGATACTGTTTCTCCACCCAGGTAGCAGGAGACTGTGCCCCCTCCCAAGCAGCCAGAGGAGTCGGTGCTTGAGGCATTATCTGCGGCACACCCCATGGCTCAGGTCCCTTTCACCCTCTGTGACTTGAATCATGTCTCCTCCCAGAGTGTACCCCTGGCCTGGATTTCTGACTCCCAGTTGCAGAACCTTGCACTTTGTTTTTTTAATTTTATTTTATTGAAATCTAGGATTACAAATACCTTTGAGCAGGAACTGCTCATTTACAAAGGTTCCACATTGAAGGAATGGGGGATATACACACATACAAAGGTCAACATAATAATTCATGGTTACACAATAAAAAGAAGTAAGAGACTGAGGCTTAGGAAATTCCAGTAATTCAAAATGTGCCAAATGTTAGGTAGCATGACATACCAGCTAAGGGTAATCTTAGAAATAAGCACTGCAGGTGAGAGGGAAGGGGGTATGCAGGCAGGAAGGCCATTGTCGGAGGTTAGAGGGTGAGGGTAAGAGCTCTAAAGGGGAGGGAGGGAGGGATAAAGTCAGAAAATGCCCTGGGGAGGAAGGGAGAGGGGCAAGGGAGTAGGCAGGTAGAAGGGGGCAAGGCGGGGAGAGGGAGCTGTCAAGACTGAAGTGGAGGGCAGTGAGCAGTGGGCCCTGATTAGGCAAGGCAGTCACAATGACTAGTTGAAATGAGAGAGACTTCCCCCACATTGAATTTTAGTTTCCATTTTCCCGACCACTTTTCCAGAGCCTCCAGGTCCTCCTGCAAGGCCACCCTCCCCTCCTCCCCATCTACCACTGCACCTAGCTTTGAGTCATCTGCAAAGAGACTCATCTCACTCCTGATCCCCCTCCTGATGTCTGAGATATAGGCATTGAACAGGAGTGGCCCCAGCACTGACCCCTGGGGAACCCCACTAGTAACCCACCTTGGGGATGAGGCTAACCCTCCAACCACCACCTTATGAGTATGCTCAGATAGCCGATTTCCTATCCATCTTAACAACTGTCTCCCTACCACCATTTCCTTCAGCTTAGCCAGCAGGCCACTGTGGGGGTACCAAATCAAATGCCTTGCTAAAATCCAGAAAGAGGAGTCATCTGATTGCCTTGTTGTCTTTTCCTTCTCGAACTGAGCCCTCCAGCTCCGGATTACAAATAGTGTATGTTGTGCATATTTCTTTCTTTCATCACAGGGCCCCAACCAGCTGCGACACTAGCCTACCCCAGGCAACGTTCCTGACTAGCCCACCTTACTCCCACCTGGGTACCCAGAGTGTGTGACTGTGTAGGGACTCTGAAGTGCATGCATGACTGTCTGATCAATCTAGCCCTTAAACCAATTGACCTGATTACGCCCCCTTCCTTGTTCAAGCCCCCCTTAATAAATCAGATCTAATTCTGTTTGCATTTAACCTGACTGTGGTTTCAGTTTGTACCAGAAGCACTGTACTGTTGTTGCTTACTGTGCCTAACCTTGTTTTACAAGGGGTCTCCAGGGTCAAACTGGTGGAACCAGCCCTGGTGGTAAGTGCAAACTGTGTGGATAATTGCATGGTGAATAAGGGTCATTGCAAAACTGATTACTGTGTATTGTTCAGGCCACTAGAAGGGAAAGGGGGGGTTACAGTGTCCCGGAGGGCTGTACCGAGATTAGCTTGACCATTAACAACCCTGATCTCTAGGTGGAGGCACCCATTTCAGTACCCAGGCCCCTTAACCGGCAACTAGCCAAGCAGACAGGAGTAGTAGCCCTTGGGGTAGCGCCACCTAGGGGTTACATTTGTATGATTTTACTGTACATGTTTACGCTCCTACTGCTGTCATTTTCTTATTACTGTTTCACTCCCTGTTGTACCCCTTGAAGGCTTCAGTGCCACCCCCCACACACACAGATGCACCTGTAAACCAGCCTTGACTCACTGTGCCTAGCATAGAATCATAGAAGCATAGAAACTTGATGGCAGAAAAGGACCCTTCCAGCCCATCAAGTCTTCCTATCCCTCCCTTTTCATATACCCCTCCCCACCTGCCTCTACCCTCCACCACAATACTCAGCCCCACATGCCTGTCCCATGCCCTCTTAAATTCCACCACTGTTTTAGCTCCCACCACTCCATCTGGCAGTCTGTTCCAAGGCACCACCACCCACTCTGTGAAGAAGCACCTCTCACATTGCCCCTGAATCTATTTCCTTGCAATCTGAGGCTGTGCCCTCTAGTTCTAGCTCACTCCTTCCTCTTTAGCAGATCCCCTTCTCCTACTTTATTTAGCCACTTTACATATTTAAAGGTATTACTCATGTCACCCCTTTCCCTCCTTGTTTCCAGTGTGTACAGATTCAGCTCCTTATACCTCTGCTTGTATGTCTTCCCCTGCATACCCTGCACCATTTTTGTTGCCCTTCTCTGACCCCTCTCCAATGAATCTACATCCTTTCGGAGATGTGATCTTCAGAACTGAGCCCTGTACTCTAGTTGCAGCCTCACCATAGCTTTGTAGAGGTGCATTATTATCTCCCTCCTTCTGCTAGTAATGTCCCTGCCTATGCATGCAAACATTCCATTGGCCCTTCTCTCCACCCTGCTACATTGGAACCCTACCCTAAGGTTCAGGGAACTATGATCCCCAGATCCCTTTCCTGTTCTGATATTTTTTTATTTCCTCCCCACCCAGCGTGTACCCTGCATATATGTTTTCACTCCCTAGGTACATCACAGCGCATTTCTTGTCACTAAATTTCAGCTAACACTTCCCAGTCCTCATGCATCTAAAGGTCCTTCCTCATGTCCTCCACCCGTCCTGGGTGTCCACTCTATTGCTGATTTTTGTATCATCGGCAAATAGTCACACCGTCCCTCTTAAACCTTCTGCAGTATAACTCTTGTAGATGTTGAAGAGGATCGGACTCAAAACTGAGCAATGTGGCACCCCACTCCTTGCCATCTCAGAGTTCACCCCGTTTAGTAACACTCTCTGAGTTCTCCCTGTTACCCATGCCTCCACCCAGGTTGCTATTTTCCCTCCCAACCCCATGCTTTCCATCTTGCTCACCAACCTCCTGTGGGGGATGGTGTCAAATGCCTTTCTGAAGTCCAACTAGGCCATGTCCACTGCCCCCTCCCGGTCGATTACCTGAGTCACCCAATCAAAGAACTTAGTTAGGCTGGTCGTGCATGATTTCCCCTTGATGAAGCCATATTGTCCACTGTCCTTCACACCACACTCCTCCCAAGTAATCCACCACCTTGTCCTTGATTAATGCCTCCATTACCTTCCCCACCACAGACATGAGACTGACTGGGCAGTAGTTCTCCTTCAGCTCCGTTACTTGCCTTGTGTAAGGGCACTACGTCCGCCTTCCTCCAGTCCTCCAGCACCCTCCCTGTATCCAGGGACAGGTTGAAAAGCCTTGTGACGGGTGCGGCGAGCTTATGCCTCAGTTCCCTGATCACTCTGGGGTGTAACCTGTAAGGCCCCATTGCCTTGTCTGCCCTTACGCTGTCTAGCTCCACCCTGACCCTATCCACAGTGAATGGGCTCTGATCCACTCATTTGTCTGCCCTCCCTCCCCTTAGACTTTAGCTCCGGGCCCCTGCCTTCCTCTTCCTCCATGAATACTGAGATAAGGTACTTATTTAATGCATCTGCTTTTACGTAGTCCTCCTCCAAGCTTATCCCTCCTCCCCTTCGGTCTAGCAGTACCCTGCCCATCCCTTCTCCTCTCCCTCATGAATCTGAAAAATGTTTTATCCCCCTCTTAAGAGGTTTTAGCTATTTTTTCCTTAGTGGCTGCTTTTGCCCTTCTGATCTACCTCCCTGCCAAACTCTTCTTCCTGTACTCCTTCTTATCTTCCTCTCAGAGGAATTTAAATTTTCTGAAAGCCCTCCTCCTTTCCTTGACTGCCCCCACCACCTCACTAGTGAACCAGAGTGGTCTACTCCCCCTCTTGCTCTTCCTGACCTTTCTTATGCACATTTCCACTGCTTCCTGAACCCCTCTCCTGATAGCTTTCCATAATTCTTCCACTGTTTCTATAGTCACCTTATCTTTCATTTTTTCTCTAACTTACTCATCTTATCAAAGTTCATGTGTCTGAAGTTCATGACTGACGTACTGGTTTTACTTGTCTCCCTCCTTTCCCTGACCCTGAACCATACCGTCCTGTGGTGGCTGGAGCCCAATACTTCTCCCACCTGCACCTCCACCACACTCTCCCCGTTAGTCAGGACTACATCTAACAAGTTGCTTCCCATCATTGACTCCCTGACCAGTTGTTGAAGAAATACCCCCTGCAGCTCATCTAATGCTTCTCTGCTCCTTGCCAATGCTGCATCTGGGATTTCCCAGTTAACATCTGGGAGGTTCAGGTCACCCACCAGTAGCAGTTCTCCTTTCTGGGCCAGCCTCATAATTGCCTGAGTTAGCCATTTATTATCCACCTCTCCTTTTACAGGAGGCCTGCATACCACCCCCAGCCACAGGGATTCTTCTAGTGTTACCTCAGTAACTCAGTCTCCCCTTCCTCCTTCTGCCCTTCAGTTACATTAATGATTTCCCTGATGTATAAGGCAAATCCCCCCTTGCCCTCCCTGTCCCTTCTGAGCAGTCTGTATCCTGGAATGGTTGTTTCCCAGGTGTGATGCTCTGTTCACCACGTCTTACTCATTGAAATTATATCTAGTCCCTCATCCCTCATGATGGCCTCCAGGTTCGCTCTCTTATTTCCCAGACTTCTGGCATTTGCTGCTAATCCCTTCCTCCAGCCTCCCCCCATTGTTCCCTTTTCACCTGTTTCCCTCTTGCCCAACAATGTAGTGCTATCCTGGGGAGGCTTGTAGCACCCCAAACTTTCTTCCTTGTGGAGCAGATTCCCCCCAACCTAGTTTAAATTGTAGGTATCTGCTATCAATTCTTCTAGTTTGCTTTTTAGTACTGCCCCCCCTCTATATTTAGGTGCAGTCTGTCTGGTGCAAACAAGCTCTTGCCCCCCCACATAGAGCCCCAGTCCCCTATTAACCCTTACCCCATTTTCTCACCCCACCCCTCCAGTCACTCATTGAACTCCCTTATCCTCATCTGCCTATCAGTGCTTGCCCTTGGTAATTGTAGTACCTCTGAAAAAAAGTCATTAATTTGAACCCCTACAGTATCTAGCAAGAGCTGTGAATCTTGCCTGTACCTCCATCAGGTGATTTCTCACCAGGTCATTCATTCCCTGGTAGAACAGCAGGTGTGTTTTCTCATCCTGTTGCTTCCACCTTGAGGGGATATAGTGAATGACCTTAGCTGCCATCATGCCAGGCAGACAATCCACCCACAATGTGCTTTTGTCCCCCCAGTCCCCCCATTTAATTTGATGATAGAGTTCTCCAACCAGTAGAACCATGCTCTCCATCTACTTCTGGTTACATCTCCCTTCCATCCTACCCCCTTACCTGATTGGGCATCCTCCTTTTCCAATTTTTCTGATCCTTAATTTGTGCCTGGGAGGCAGTATAGCGCAGTGGTTTAAGGCTCTGAGCTGCAAATCTGGTGACATCCAGCAGACCAGACCTGGATTTGAATCCCACAGCTTCCACTTACATACGGTGTGACCCTGAGCAAGTCACTTAACTTCCCTGTGCTCCCAGGATGCACCTGTAAAAAAAAAAAACTTCCAGCTTAGTGTGCTACTCCTGGTTAAACAACTAAAATAAATAAAAAAAATAAATAAATAAAATTGACAAACCATGCCTAGACACTGAATTTCAAGCCCCTTCATAAAGAATGAATAACCAAAATGCAAATAAATAAATAAATAGTGGGGAAATGAAATATGATATATCAATCATGACAAGAACCTTGCTTTGAAGTTCTAATACGGTCACACACAAAAACACCACATTAGTTTTAGTGAACTTGCTTTCAAAAAGGTCCTCATTGCCAAGTAAATGCTTTGGTCCACTTATCAACAGCACAGTAAAAAGTGTGTGCTACCACACAGGTGCTGGGCTGATCTAAATGTAACCCCCCTGCAAATGGGGGTTCCCAAAAAGTCTTCCAGGAGCTTGAATGGTGTTTGGCCTTTAAGCCGTCTATCTGTGAGTGCTTTTAGAGCCTCTGGTACTGTCTCTTGAAGAGCTGTCTGCTTGCAGACATAATTGGTTTGTGTGGGACGACTGTGTGTTTTCCTGCTTGAGTCCCGCTTGAGCTACTGCCAAATCGCTCCGTTTCTGCCATCGCTAAGTGAGCAGAAGGAGCACTCTTCAAAGATGTAATTGTTTGCTTGTAACCTGTTAGAGTAATAATGAAAATGCAGTTTGATTTAACCTGCTTTCTTGTAGCAAGGACAGTGCAAAGTAGCTCCCTCATGTTGGCTCTGAACTGCTGAATAGGACCAATCATGGTGGGGATCCTTTAAAATGGAGCCTGCTCTGGGTGAATCAGAACTTGGACTCTCCTCTGGAGCCTGCTGTAAGGGGATTGTAAGGGCAGTGACTCTGGGAAATGAAGTTTTGACTTCGGCACCTTTTTTCCACCAACAGGGGGAGTTTACTGTGAGTGACAGCCAAACCAGCCAACTGAACTGGGAGGAACTCAAAGGAGATGCCCGGCTCTGTCTACTGGAAAGATCAGATCAGTTTGGGCAGTGAAGAGACAAGGAGCTGGGTGCTTCTTTGGTGTGCAGTTTTAGCGCGGGAATCACATGTAAGGCCCTAAGTTTCAGTCTGCAGCTTGTGCAAGCGCCTGTTCAGACTGAATCCGACCTGTGAAGAGAATCAAGGAGATGTGAAGAGTAGAAACCAGGCTCACCCTGTAGAAGACTGGAGAAATTGCTGAATCGCACTCGGTCTGTCAGGAACTGAATCTGCTGTGTGTTCTCCTGGGTATTGTGCAGTAATTGCTATCGGGATAGAGAAGCAGCCTGCCTGGTATAGTACTTTCCTTTTACATATAAATGTGTGTAGTGCTTGTGGGGAATCGCGTTTCAAATCCCCTGTACAGTGAATTGAGTGCATGAAGCTGGAAGTAAACTCCAGCTTAATCCAGACTACATCCATTTGCTCTAAACTGCAATGGGGTCCAGTCACAAGGACCTTGTCCACATGGTCTGCTCCTCCTGGCAATCCAGGACAATCAGCCTTCCATCCAGTTCCCAGCATTGAGTTTGTGAGTTCAAATCAGGGTAGCTCCCTGCCATCTGTTTATCGAATTGCAAGTGTGTCATCTAATTGTTTTTTTTTTCATTTCTTCACGAACTGAGCCAACCAGCTCCGGATTACAATTTGGGTATTGTGCCAGTGTTTTTCCATCACAGGGCCGCAACCTGGCTAGCTCCCACCCCCCATCTTGGGTACCCAGTGAAAGTGACAATTTGGGACTCTGAATATGCGCACAGTACTGTGATTATTAATGTGTTTAACTTAATTAACCTGATTTCCCTCTTCCTTCCCAGAGGGAAGTGGAGTGTACACTTCCATCTTGAGTCTCATTTCAGTGTTATTTCAGTCCTGACTGACAATGCACTGCTTTTCATCAGTGCACTGTTAATACACTGCATTGACTTTCAGCTACACTGTTGTACCACTGCTCAAACTTTCTTATTTTTTCATGCAGACTGTAAGAGCACTGAAAATAATTATTAGATTTTCGTGCACACTTCTTTAGCACTATATTTCCTTCACTAATGTTTGCTGCACACTGCAGTAGTACTGCTCAATCGTTCTTGTTTTTTGATGCAGACTGTAAGAGCACTGCAAATAATTATTAGATTTTTATGCACACTTCTTTAGCACTGTATTTCCTTCACTAATTTTTGCTGCACACTGCAATAGTACTGGCAACACTTTATAATTTTTATCACATTTCTTTAGCACTGCATTGTCTCAACAATCTGGTTACTCTTACTGAATTTGTCACAATAACATTACAGTGGTATAGCAATGGCAATACTGTGGTCAGCTGAAAAATCCACAATAGTACTACCCAGTGGTACTCTGGTACCACAGTGGTAGGTGATATATAGATTTCCCTCTGTGCATTGGTAGTGCACTGGCAGAATGGTATCCCTATGGCATTTTTTACCATTTTCTCTGTCTCTCACACATACACTGGTAATACAATGGTATCACGAAATTTTGAGATTTTTGTCGGCTCCCACAAATACTAGTACACTGGTAGCACAACGGTACTGCGTTATTTTGACATTTTAGTATTTGGTGCCTCTCACAGCAACCCTAGACTCATGTGGTAGCACAGTGGTACCAGTATTAATCTCATTATACTCTGTACTCTAACGCATTGTTAAGATAAATTACATTATCAACTTCATGGAGAACAGCTCTCAATTCCATATTTTTATTAGTTCACTTGTCTTTATCTTACTGGTAATGGAATGTTATTGTTCACATAGACCAGAACATTCAAAGAGCATTTGCGATCGCTAAATGGGTAAGTGACTCTCAAACAACACCTTGCACCCTAAAAACAGGGTAGGATCACAAAATGATTTCTTGAATAGCATAATTAGTGAGTCTCTGACCAGTTGGTGAATGGCTCTAAAAGATGTTGCCTCCCTAAACCAGGTATTATCACCTCTGCCTCCTACCCCTGCCCCTTTGAGCTCCCACCATCAGTAATATCACACTTCCCCTGGTGTTCAGTGGTGCTGCTGTCCATTCCATACATCAGAAACTGCCAATACCTACCTGCCCACCCAGTCCCACCGCTCCCACCATTCATGGCCCCCACCATATGTTTACACTCTCCCCACAGTGGCAATTGGCAGAGACACTCTGCTAACCTCTGTGACCAACTGAGGACAGAATGCCAGTTTTGCGCTCATGTGCCTACTGTATAAACAGCTGTGTACAGTTAGCATGATTGTGAACTATTATCCATTTTGTGCCTGATCAAGCAGCTGAGAAGATGGGCTGTGCCAAATGTGGAAGGGTGTCAAATATATAGTAAGCCTGGGGACCAGGGGGCAGTATTTGCTGTAAGAACTAACTGGGTCATGGTGGGGACTTTGGATATACAGGAGGCAAGGGCTTTCACTCAGTACACCACTGCTCACTCTATCAGGCCCTGGGCTGGCTTCCCCCATCAGCCCAACAGGCCTATCTCCTGGCCAGCACAGTCAATAAGGCAATCCAAAACTGAGCTACCTCTCCACAATCCCACCTCCTTTGGCCAAAAGTGTTTGTTCAAGAGCTCTGCCTCGCTGCTGGCCCCATGCTTGAGTGCCCCCTAGTCTCCACCTGTATGGGTAAATGTGCATTCTCATCTGCAGCCCCTTTCCTTTGGAACAACCTGCTCACTCCACTTAGCACCACTGACTCTCCAGGACTCTTCCACTCTCTCCTTGGATCTCACCTTCTGTCCTCCACTCCTTGCTCTTGCCCTCCCAACTTATTATCATGCCTCTACTTCCCTTCCCCTCCTTTTCCTTCTTGGCCCATACCTACACTGCCATGATGCACTTTTTCCTTTACTCATCTCAGATCATGCCTAATTTGTATTACAACTTGGCTACTACTGTACCTGCTATTGTCATAAATGTTATTTATCCATTGTGCTGCAAGTTTATATATATCTTCATATAAATATCCGGTATATTTTTATTACTGTCTATTGTATGCCTTGTTCCAGCCTCATTTGTAGTTGCTTGTACTCCTGTGCCATCCTCAATGGCCCAGGTCATGCCTAAAAAATGGTTCTCAGACCAATGCACCTACTCGGTAAACAAATGAATGAATAAATAAATTAATGGGAACCACTGAACATCAGGGATAGTAACAATCTACTGTATACCTGCGGGGTGATTGTAGGATGGGGTAGGACTGGAGAACAGGTAAATTAAGAACCTGGACCTGTGGGATAATTGGGGAGTGGGCCCAATGGAGACTGTTTCCCAGGAGGGTGCTTTGGTGGTGTAACTCCCAGGATACATTATGCCTGGTGCTGTAATGTGGCCTCTGCTGTAATTGGCATCAGCAACATGGCTGTCACACCAGCATGGGTGAACCCTTTCTCTACACCCTCCTGAGTGTTCACCCTATAACAGGTTTTGGTGGCATCTGCAAAAAGACATACCTTCCCATTCAGTTCTTCTGCAATTTCACTTATGAAGACATTGAAGTGGCCCACTCCTAGTACTGAGCCCCATCCCGCACCATGCCTTTAACCAACTGCTGAAAGCCGGTGTGGAGAGTACTATCTTCTCCCCAGATGTATATAGGCAACCTTTTGGCAAATGCCACCATGCATGCTTGAGGACCCTCCCTCTATCCCTGAAATTTCCCTGCATTACCCATACCCCATCCCTTGCTTGGTCATTTGTCCCCAGTTGGACAATGACATCTAGCTCCCTCTCATCTCCTGCTGCCTAATGATCCATTGTATCTGCTCTCATCCCTCCAAGCCAAAGTACCTCTCAGGTGTTTCACCTCCCTCTCCTTTACCCCACCCTGCTCCCAAGTCTATCCACTTAATTAAGTCCCCCACCAGCAGTTGCTTCCTACTCAGCTGGGGGCCTCTTCCTCCCTCCTTGTAACTGTGGAATGGTCCATGGGTAGTGCTTTCCCTGGGGAAGGTTTCTCCAGGGGCTGAAAGGGTGGTTCAGCTGCAGGGAGAGTGGTTGGCTGGGCAGGGCCCATTTCAGATGCAGGGAGAGTGGTTAGTAAACAAAGCAGGTGAACTGGAACTCTGACAAACAAACCAGCACAGGGGCATAAAATGCAAGCCCCATAGGAAAGAGCACAGTGAGGGCTACAATAGGTCATTTACTGGAGAAGTCACAGGTCAGGGAACTACAGCTGAAGAGAACATGGAGAACAGGCAGGCATCAGAAAATGATGCATGGGGGCAGTGGACGGATGTGCACTCATGATGGCATGCATGGGAACTACAGATGCCGGGATGCCAATGCTGGGGGGTGCAAAGGCCAGCTTAGATAGGTGGACACTGACCTGTAGGTAGAGTGCACAACACACAGGGACCCCTGCATGCTAGACAGCAGGGAAGTGTACCATGGAGCATAGCCCCGCTGCAGCACAGTAGCTGATGGGGGCCCAGGACACTGTGGCCACAGAACTTGAATGTGACCATGGTGCACAGCACAGCCATGAAGCACTGGGACTGTGGGCAGACAGTGGCACTACAGTACTGTTACAAACCACCCACAGACAAGTAGCAGCTGCCACAGGTGTGGCCCATGGAGTGTGATGTGCAAACAAAGTGCAATCACACCCGAATGCCTGAGCTGGAACCAAAGCCAGTCAGTGTAGCACAGTCCTCTGTCACAATGGAGGACAGCGTGGAAGCCATGGAGGGGCCAGGGTGCTCCACTGCAACCTCAACAACAGGGACAATCTGTGAGGTGGTACCATCCAGGAAGGGAAAGTCCAAGCTGAATGTGAATGGCTACCTCCTGGTCCATGAATGGACATGCAATGAGACAGTGTACTGTTTTTTATCATATCATATTTTTCACCTGCTGAGGTACACACTCCGGCTTGGGGCATCCAGCCACCAGCTCCACCCACCTGGAGAGCTGGGTAGCTCAAACTGTACCCAGGAGGATCAGGAATGGCCATCATGCCATCCTGCTGAAGGGCTCTCCCTCTGCCTCTACCAGCCAGGACCCTCCTCAACAGGACTCCACCAAAGTCCTCTGGGTGGCTCAGAGCACAGCCATCAAGCTGCAAGGTCATGCCCAGCTATTTTCCTTCAATTGGTCCCAGCAGCACAGATGTGCAATGATGTCCAGGTGCAATGTGCCGACATCTGCCATGCTCCCCATCTAGTGTCACCGACACTAGTAGTGCCCCTGGGCATCCCCAGGGGGCCACTACAGCATGGTGAAATTTCCCAGCCCACCCCAGGACTGGAAGAGCAGTCTATGGATGTTCAATCCCAGTCCTTCCCTGCCAACCCCCGACGGCCCGGGCTCAATCCTGAACCCGGGTCACTGGCGTGGCACAAGGTGTGGCATCCAGCACCTCAACCCTCAGCACCACCAGGCTGGCCTGAGACAGTGTAATGGTGCTACCAGCACCATAAGTCCAAGTCCTGCCTCAGCCAGGCCATCACACTACTCCAGGATGGCCAGCACCACCTAAAGAAAAAGAATGAGCACAATCATGCTCTGGAGGTGACAGATGCTCTACCAGCACAGGCACTGGCTGGCATCAAGTAGAAGGCACACAGCACCATGGCTAGCCCCGCATAGTTACTGCAGAGTGAGGCAACTTCGATGACCACTGAGCTGCAGCAACAGTTGCCAAGCAAGAGGGCCCTGCTGCAGATTGTGAACAGGACCCACCGCAAGGACCTCTCACCAGAACCAGTGACACTGGCTGACCTCACTATCCCCAAGCAGCTACAGACAGTGACTGGATGGCCATGGTAAAGCAGGATCACCGACAGCACCACCCACCAGGTCCTTCTACTCACCACAGAGGACAACATCAGGGACCTAGCACAGGCACCCTTCTGGGTGATGGATGGTACATTCAAGACTGTGCCACACCTGTTCACTTATTGTACACCATCCATGCACCCATGGGGACAGACCCTAACAACCTCATCATGTCATTAGTGTATACACTGATGACGACAAAGAGCTTGCAATGTTACTGCACCTTGTTCCAGGAGCTGAATAAATATGCCAGTATACAGTCCTGCACCCTCAAACCATCTACGATCATCACTACCTTTGAGCAGGCTGCAATCAGTGCCTGTAAGATGGAATTTCCACAAGCCATAAACAAGGGATGCCTGTTCCACTTTGGGCAGATTGTGTGGCGGAAGGTCCAGAGCTTTGGCCTTGCACCACAATACAGAAGTGACCCAGACTTCAGCCTGAAGATCCATGAACTCGTGGCCCTCGCCCATCTCATGGTACAGGACATTCCAACAGCATTCAGCCTCCTGAAGTCAACCATTCTGACCAATGCCACCATAGTCTTCTATTGTTTCGAGCAGACACATGTGCTGGGCAGGATATGGCTGTACAGTAGGGTGACCAAGGTGCCCACGAGATACGACCCCATGTTCCCACTCAGCTGTGGTTGGTTGCGGATCTCAACAAGCGAGGTATACCTTGGACCCAAAGCAATGTTGAGACCTGGCACTGCCATCTCCATGCCCTGCTCAGGAAGGTGCATGTAGGGGTCATGACAATGCTGACAGAGCTCCACAGGGAACAGCAATGGACCTATGTCACCAGGGAAGGCATTTGTTGTGGACTGCCATGGACACCACCCAAGAAGAGCTATGAGGAGTGGATAAGGATGGTACTGGCATCCAAGGACAAGGGCAAGCTGCTGAAGTTCCTCTGTGGCATGGCACCCAACACCACCCTGTAGGGTTTCCATGGTGACTTGGCACCTGACAGTTGTACACTCACAGTACATATCATGCACAGCCACCAGGTTGCCACTGTGGTCCCCTACTGTTGAATAAAGTTTTACCCCCACATTTAACATGCACCCCAACCTGGTGGCGATTTCTCATCACAACACTGCTGAGTATCGCCAAGCAGCCCACTGCACACTGCCACATCTGCACTGTGTGTCGCATGTCGCACAGGCCTGACTCTGTGTGAGTCCCCCCAAAATCCTTTCAGCTGTTCATGTGTGCCACATGTTGCACAGGTCTGAAGCTGTGTGAGTGCCCACCAATCCTTCTAGCTGTGCAACTGTGTGGTAACAACATTCCCACAATGGGCCCTTGTGGACCCCCCCCACAACACACCTGGCAGCCATCATGCCACAATGGGCTTCTGTGGCACAGGCCCCCCCCAAACACCTCTAGACTTTTTTCTGTGTGGTTACTGCAGGCCCATAGTGGGCTAGCATGACACGGCCACATGCACACATTGCACGGTTGGTGCGATGGCATGCTGCTCTGTGTCCTGGCATCCACATGTGGTGTTGCTGTGAACCATTTCCTGGTGCAGCTATCCCTGTGTGCCTGCAGTGTCATGCATGCACAGACCAACAGGCATGGTACTCCAATTCCTTCATGCATGCCCAGCTGGCTGGCTGTCAGCTGACATAATCATGCATGCAGGGATGCATGGACAATCCGCCATGCTGCCTGGGATGGCTGGTCAACACACTGGGGCATGCATGGCTATTTGTTTCATCCCTGCCCCACGGATGGTGAAACAGTCATCCTTACCGGGGGTCTGTGATCAGGTCAGTGTGTTCTCGGAGGGTGCACAACATAGGGGGTGGGTGTTTTCACATCCTCTGTGCTGTTCAGTAGTTGCTCAGGTCCTGGGATGGGTGGCTAGGTTGGGATCGGGTGCTTCATGTGTTTGTGGAAAATCCACTCAACAGCCACACAGCATCCTGACCTCCTCTGGCCTGACAGTGTGTCAGGCGCTGTCCTGGGTCAGGCCACTGTGTGTTGGGCTGCTGGGACTGTTGGGTTGTTGTGTGTGGGATGCAGCATGTCAGACTAATAAGCATTGGATTATAAAAGGGAACCTTGCAGGGCAGGGTTTTCTATGTGCAAGGAGAGTGGTCAGTGGTGGGAGGGCAACTGGTATATGGGCAAGATGGGTAGCCTGGTGGGGTCCAGCTGCAGAAAGAGTTGTTATCTAGAGGGTGCTGGTCCAGCTCTAAGGAGGGTGCTTTGTTTGGTGAGACTGGGATGTTGGTCCAGCTGCAGGGAGGTGGTCTACTAAGGTGGGGAGGCAGGTCTGGGGGGTCCATCTGCAGGTGGATCATGTCTGAGGGTAGGAAGGATGGCCTGGAGAAGCCAGCTACAGGGTGGGTGATAGTTGATGGGGGAGGCTGGTTTGGGGCTTGTAGAGTGGACTAGCTACAGGCAAGGTACAAAACTTGGGAGAGGTCTATTGGGATGTTGATATGGTTGTCCAGCTGGGTGGTCATCTGGGCAGGGGGTGTTCAAGATGTGAGTGGTCATGGGGGGTGCAGGCCCAGGGCTGTACTTGGGAACCCTCACTGAAGTCAAATACTAAATTTAGTATTAAAGCATTCATTAATTTGCCTTCAAAGACTAATTTTAGTCAGTTTTAATAATCTTTAATCATCATTCAAAAATACGACCACTAAGAATACTAAATTCTAAGAAGTATTTCAGCAGATTAGTTGTTCAAGAATAAGTTATTGCTAAATGAGGATTAGAAATAGATCTGCAATGCTCTTAAAAGTACCATTTTTTTTAATACAACTGAATCATAAATGAAGATTACAGTCAGTGGAGTAGTTTTAGGATTTAAATTAGCCAATCAAGGCTGGGTACATTACCATGCATTTCAGTTCTACTAAGCAAGGAGATAGATAAAACAACCAGCAACACCAATGAATTTTAGAGAAGGTAAGCAATAATAAAATGTGGATTTTTACCTGGAAATATTATGGTGCAAAAAAAGTTGGCAGTGTCCCTTTAAAAGTCTATTCTAAACTTAATTTCCCATAAGTCTACTCAGTCAGAGGCCTACATTTCCCAGCTTTCTTCCTGTCTGTGTCCAGTCTGATGAAACTGCACGAGTGCTCTGTGGTCTCCATTTTTGAACAACTGAGGTTTCCTACAGCTAAGATTTACATGTTAAGGTAAGAGCTTATGTTTAAAAAGTACATCTTTTTAAATCCTTGAAATATTAAAGACAGTAAGGGAATTATCACTCAGGTGTTTTTTTTCCTAAATGAAATGCTGTGCAAGTTTCACTATCAATTTTTTATCTTGAAAACATTTTCTCTTCTCTGAACTCGTGGCTAAACTTTGAAATACACGTTTTATTTTCAGTCAACCCCCCCCCCCTTAAAGTGTCTAAGATGCATTGTGCCTCTAGATTATTTATTTGTGGAATTTTTGCTGATTTAGTTACTTTAAAGTAGTGGGGGGGGTGGGCTCAGGAGAATGAACAGCAGGAAGATTGTATAATTGAGCAAATTCAGAATGCATAGAGAAAAGATTACAACTTTTTTAATTTGAGAAAATCTGAAGTAACCTGCAGATAAAGGAAGAATTATTTACTGCAGATATTTGAGTGTGTTTGTGGGGGAACTTTTTTTTGCGTTTAATATTTGTATTTAACAGTTGCATGTGTTAATCCATTTTGTAATCTGGGGATCAGTGTATTTTTTTTTCTTTTGCTGAAGATTGCATTAATTTATATTTTATGTTTATTTTATTTTGTTTTTGTTGACCGGCTAAGTGCACTAGACAGATTCTTGCCTATTTTCAGGCACGACCCAGAGGGAGAGGAATACAGATGAAAGCCAACTGACCTTGAACCAGATTAAGCTGTTGGTGGTATTTTTAGTGTATTGGGGGATTTGGCCAGGGCACCGGAGAAAATTCCCCTGCTTTTTTCGAGAGGTGCCATGGGATTTTTAACATCCACCTGAACTACACCAGAACAGGCAGATGGGACCTCGGTTTAATGTCTCAGGAGTGCAGCCATCCCCCTCATGCTGCACTACAGCATCAGTATTGGGATATTAACCCAAGTGCCTGGTATGGGAATAGAACCCAGTGCCTTCTGATCTCCCAGCCTTGGAGGTGTGTGTGCTACCTGCTGAGCCACTGACACTGCAAATGTAATATGTTAGTGTCACATATTTTTTTTTAATACTACGTTGAGAAGTATTGGGTCCATGGTTGAGGAAGGGTGATCGGGGGGGTCTAGGTGTAGGGAGGTTCTGCTCTGGATGGTGGGTGTGTCCAGCTTTTGGAAAGGGTGTCCAGCTCTGGGGAGGTTACTCAACCTGCAGAGGGGAGGGAGGCTGGTCTGTGGGTGAAAATGAACCCAGGAGTCCAGCTGCAGGGAGGATTGTCTGCTGGGGGAGGCTAGTCCAGGGCATGAAAGAGTGAGCCATTAGCAGGGAGGGTGGCTGGTGGTGGTGGTGGGGCTAGTTCAAGGTTGGAAGTGAGGTCCAGCTGCAGGGTGGGTGGTTGGATGGTGAGGCTGGTCTGGTGGATCTAGCTGTAGGTTGAGTGGTTATGTGGGGGACTGCTGGTCCATGGGCTTGGACTACTTCAGATATGTGGTCTGTTAGAGTGGAGGTTTGGGGTGATGTTCCAGCTACATGGAGGTTCTATGGAATGTAGTTGGAGGCTGGTCCAGATGTAGGGAGGGTGGCTGGCTGGGTAAGCAGCTGACCCGGAGCCTATGTGGTGCTCTAGCTCCACTGCTCATTATGTGAAAGGCTGGGGCTAGAAGGGTTGTCCAGCTGCATGGTGGATAGTCTGGTGCCTGGAAGGGTGATCTAGCAGAATGGAAGGTGGTTGACTATTTTGGGGGGGGTGGGTGAGGCTAAAGAGATTGATCAGCCTAGGAGGGATCCAAAGTGGTAAAATTAATTAGAAACTGGTTAAAGTGTGCTCTTCAGCTTAACAGTAGCACTATGACCTGTGGCAGAGGTGACCTTAGTTCAGGAATGAGCTCGCATCAGGGGCTCTCTGGGGAGAGGAGGAGGAGGATCAACTGTTATACAAGAGGTTCTCTTCTGGAGAAGGAGGACAGCCAGCTCAGCTGTAGTACTGCCAACTGAGTGACCACAAGTGGCAGTGCAGGTGGGAGCAGCCCATGGGTGGGAAGACATTGACTGGTGCTGTGCCACACATGTCTGTGCACGTGTTTGTGCAGCCTTGCCTCTTATGTCCTAGGGGATGGAAGAACATGCAAATGTATCCTGACTACCTAGGCAGCTGCTCCACATATTGGATTCATTCTATGGTGGAGCAAGTCCTGGCAGATGCCAGAGTGATGGTGTTGTGGTAGCTGAAAAGAAGGGGAGTGACCAGAGATGCAGGTTGGAAAACAGAGTAGTAGCTGGGGGTGGAGGTTAAGGTGTCAGAGGGTGATGGTTAATGGCACTCATTACAGTGATGGGATAGTGAGCAGCTCAGCTCAATACTGGTGCAGATCCTCTTCAGTGTCTTCATAAGTGACATTGCAGAAAAACTGGCAAAGAAGGGAGTGCCTTTTTGCAGACAGTACCAAAATGTGTAGGGTGGGCACTAAGAAGGGAGTAGAAAGCATGCACATGCCTCTTGGAGAAACTCAAAAAGTGGTCAAGATTGGGGCAGTTGGGGTTCAATGACAAAGTGCAGAATTGTGCACCTAGGGCATAGGAAACCAGTAGCTGCTTTATAGGGTTGGTACTGATGATCACTAAGCAGGGGGGGCCTTGTAGTTATTATGATCTTAAAGAGACTTGCCAAGATACTGCCCTGCACCATACCCATCAGTGCCTTGCCACCAGAAGACCCCAAAAAAGTTAATATGTCCCTAAATTTATAAGCCATTAAAAAGTTCTGTCCCTCATAAAAATATACAAACTGGGTCCCAAGGACTTCCTTTTTTTTTCTGCTACTAGCTCCACCCCGTGCTCACTAGCATGGGATGACAAGATGCCAGTAAGGGTGTGGGCGCCTCCATTATATGTAATGGGCAGCAGTGTTTCTATTGATTTTAAAACAATATTGTGGCTACCTGGCAATAAAATGTGGACACTGTTCAACTAACAAGGGCCTTGTTACTTGACTGATGCCCACGTTTCATTGCCAGGTGGTCACTAGATCATTTAAAATCAATAGAAAAGCTGCCACCCATTATAGATAAAGATGAGCACCCCGTGCTCTCACTGGCATCTCGTCATTCTGCTGGTGAGCATGGGAGTGGAGCTGGGACGGCAGCAAGCAACTGGGAGGTCCTTGGGACCTGGTTTGTATATTTTTACGAGGGACAGAACTCTTTAACGGCTTAAAAATTTGGGGACATATTAACTTCTTTGGGGTCCTCTGGCAGCAAGGCACCAATGGATATGGTGTAGGGGCCGACTCATTTACCTTGGTGAATCTCTTTAAAGTTGCTGAGCTGTGTGACAAAGCAGTGGTAGGGCTAGAAGGATGCTGGGGCTGCATAGAGAGGGGTATCTTCAGCAGGAGGAGGGAGGTGGTGGTGTTGCAAGTAATCCCTTATTAGTGAGATCCAACTAAGGCCCCATCCACACTGCACCTCTCAGACCCCGTAACGGAAGAAACCGTTACAACCGTGGAGTGGTACAGTGTGTCCACACTGCCACGGTGTCTATTTCGGGACCAGCACCGCCGCTCCACACTTCGGGAGCCGGGTGACTGTTACTGTGGCACCCGATCCCACAATGCAGCTTGCGCTGCACTAGGGGACCAGTGCCACGCATCCACACTACCCCCAGTAACGTTACAGAGGCGTAACCGGTTTCATAACCATTGTTGAAACCACCTCATGTGGTTTCAACAATGGTTACGAAAATGCCTTCTGTAACATTACAGGTGTAAACACAAACCGTTGAAGTAACGGTTGGGCACTCTGTAACGTTACAGAGGGGTAGTGTGGACGGGACCTAAGAGTACTGTGTCCAGGTTTGGAGGCTGCACCTTAGAAAGGCCATAGGGTGGACACAGTATAAAGGGCAACTAAAATTGTACATGGGCTGTGGCAAAAGCCCTGTGAGGAGACTGGGATCTCAACACATAAACCCTGAAAGAGAGGGGACATGATGGAGTCCCACAAGTACCTTACAAGGATGAACAGGGTGCTGGGGGGGGCTCCTTCAAATAGGAAAAAGGACCATGGGACATGATGAAGCTTATGGTGGGGTAAGATGGATGTGAGGAATTACTACTTCACTGAAAGGGTAGTAGACACCTGGAACAGACTCACAGCATTACAGTGTTGGAGGTCAGGAGTGAAATGTGTTGGGGGGGCTTAAAACATGCATGGTATATAGACATAGGGAAATCTCAGTAAATAAGCAGGGAAGAAGGAGGGCCATAAGGGTCACAAGAGACCATTTAGAGTTTGCAGAGAAGGACTTCACAGGAGCCTATGGGTTGCAGTTGTAGCGAGGTCTGAAACCAGAGCAGAAGTGTGACCTAGAGTAGGGCTCATCAGCAGTGGGGTTTCTTGAGCAAGCAGTTTAAGAAAAAAATCTGACAGTTTCTATGTGTACTGAGCTCTGGTGGCGGCAATGGGAGGCTGGGAAACCAGAGTGGAAGAGTAAGAGTGAGGGCTTATCAGTTTTTGAGGAAGCAGTAAAAAAAAAAAGTCTGTTTTTTATATTGAGAGGTGTGGTGAGGACACGGCAGCAAAATGCAGAGGTGTGCGACATCTGGAGCGCAGCTTGGAGCAGCCAGTTGAAAAAGGTTTGGTAGAAAAGTAAAAAAAAAACAAAAAAAAAACTGTTAAACAGAAACAAATGATCACTGTATGATAGTGGGAAGAATGGGGAGAAGTATGACTAAATGGCAGGTGGCATGGCCGAGGGACGGTCAACCTGGAAGAAACAAAACTAAAAGCAAGATACCAGTAAGCAGTGTCAAACAACGGGAGTGAGGGATGGGGATGTGTGACGCAGTGAGTCTACTATGCACGTTAATCGAGGATGACGTAATAACTATATGTGTAAATGTAGGATTCTGCATGAATGTACATACATGCTTGGATAAAATGGATTTATCACACTCCATTTATGTCCACTCCTATTGCATAAATTTACTTAATATTTATAACCCATCAGGGCTCTTTCTCTTTAGTGCTCTGTGTTTTTAATTGTGAGCTGTCCTGGACCTTATGCTATTCTTTTCCTCCCCCAAATCCCTTTGTTAGCCCCTGGTACTTTGACATTAGCTGCTGTGCAACTCTATTGTATGCATTGCTTGCTGCTCTCATGGTCCCGTCAGGGAGCCCATTGATTTCCCCTGTTTGCCTCCCGCCCACAGCTACTTTTAAGTCAAGTTCAGGTATTGCCCTTCAGCTGCACTGTGGATTTCCCTTTGTGGCCCCTATCTTGTGCATTTGCTCTCCCAGTCCCTTTCTACCAGGCCCTCAGGGCACCTACAGTCTGCCACCATACAGCTTAGCTAAAGGTTCCTGCCACCTACTGCTGGCTGCCTACCCTTCAGACCCTCTTAACCTGCCCCGTGGGGGCTCTTCACATGCCAGTTTGTGGCTGATGGGTAGAGGGAGGCATATTTGCTCTAGTCTCTTCCCCCTCCAAAAAATATCCCATCTTCATTCCCACACACATGGAGCAGGTAACAGCCTGAGCTCTGTGGGCTGAATCATAGACACATAGACCTTGATGGCAGATAAGGACTGCTCTGGCCCACTCAGTCAGCCCATTTCCCTACCTAGTGGGTAAGCTGCAGATCCTAGTTATCCAACAGCTGACTTCCTCCTACCCACCAATAGAATTGGTTCATGTCTGTCCCATGTATTCTTGAAGTCCCCCACTATTTTTGACCACACAGCCTCCTCAGGAAGGCCATTACACGTGTTCACCACCCTCTCTGTGAAAAAATACTCCCTCATGTTGCCCCTGAGCCATCCCCTCTATCTTCAAATTCTGTCCCTTGTTCTTGCGCATCTCTTTTTCTGAAAGATGCTACTCTCTTGGACTTTGTTGATTCCCTTGAGGTGTTTGAAATTTTCTGTCCTGTCCCCACGCTCCTTTTCCTCAAGGGCACACATATTGGGCTTGTCTCTGTTTGTATGGCTTCTGGTGCAGACCCTTCGCTATTTTAGTTGCCCTTCTCTGGGCTGGCAGTTGAGAGTGCCTGCCATTACTGTCACTGTAGTTCAGTAGCACTAAACTGGCTGCCTAGCAACAGCTGCAGCATTTCTGGTCAGCAGTTTTCTGAACAGCCTCCTGCCTAATACATACAGTCTGGGCCCAAGGACATCACCCCCCCCCACACACTAGGTTCCAGGGAAAGATAATATAAAAAAAAAATTGCCACTGTCTGTGAGGGAGTGACCCATTATATCACCAGAGCTATACCTTTCAAACCACTGGCCTCCTGGGACAACTCAAGACTCCTGAACCTCCAGTGTCCCCTTATTTAAATAACATAGGGGCCACTAGCCCAAATGCATTCCCTCCTGCCGATCTGGACTACTTCTTAAATTTATTGGCTACCTGCAGGTCACCTGGGGCGCTAAGGGGGGGTTTTGCCGAGTTCCAGACACCACTTTATTCTCTGTTCTTAGCTGTCTGCATTTTTTATTCCATCTCTAGTTTCCTTACTTTGACCTAGTTTGTCTTTTCCTCTGAAACTTGTCTTCCTTTACTCCTGTGCTATATACCATTTTTGTATCTCTCTACTCTTGCTACTATAACTTCCCCATACTGATCTATTTTTCCATTTATTTCTACAGGTCTGGTCAAACATACGAATCAGATAAGTATCTTTGTTTAATTCTAACACTCTAATCTCTCCTCTAGCACCTCTGACCCTTTGTGTCCCTTCAGCCTTCTCTGTTCTTCCCTTTCAGGTCCTACCAGAATACCCCAAACCAAGGACACCCCAACTCTGGACTCCCCTACACTGATGGAACAGGTAAGTCCTAATTACTTAACTGCCTTAGAATCAAAGAAATCTGGTGACAGAAAAGGACCATTTTGGCCAGTCGAGTCTGCCCCTTACCCCAACCCCCAATCATCATCTTTGTCAAGAGACACCCTACTCTGCCCACTGGTCAGCTCCTGGTGTCTGTCCCATGCCCCCTTGGATCCTTTCACCATTTTTGCGCACACCACCTCTTCCGGTAGTCAGTTCCAGGACTCTACCACCTTCTCAGTGATGTAATGCCCCCTCACATTGCCCCTAAACCTTCCTTCTTCTAATCTTAGTTTATGATCCCTAGTTCTAGCACTTATTTTCCTTGCAAATAAGCTTCCCACTCTCACCTTACTAGTCTCCAGTGGGTACAGATCAGATTTCCTCCACCTCTCCTCATAGGGCTTCCTATGCATAGCGTGCACCATTTTGGTTGTCCTTGTCTGATCCCTTTCAATCCTGTCTTATATCCTTGTGTAGGTGAGGCCTCCAGACCTAAACCCCATACTCCAGGTGAGGCCTCACCATGGATTTATAAAGGCGCATCAGCACCTCCCTCTTTCTGTTTTATACCCGTCCGTATGCACACCAGCATTCTATTCACTTTGCCCACCACTGTGCTGCACTGATTCTCCGCCTTTAGGTTATCTGAAATTATAATCCCCCAGATCTCTGTCCTACTGAATTTCCTTACCCCCGCTGTATGTAAATGGTTTGTGGGTTATTACACCCATGTTCATTACTGTGCACTTTTGGCATTAAATTTCAGCTGCCAAGTTTCCGACCACCCTCCAGAATCTTTAGGCCCTCCTCACTGCCTCCACCTCCCCTACCAGGTGTCTACCCTATTGCAGATCTTTCAGATCATCTACAAACAGGCACACCTTCCCTGCAGTTCCTCCACTATATCTAGCATACTAAGCCAGCAGAATAGGCCGGATGGTCTGTTGTGTCTCTTTGCATAGCCAGCCTCCTAATGGGTTCTTTCTCCACCCAGCCCAGAGAGGGTCATCCTCTGCTTCAGTTTCCCTTGAACCTGTCCCACTCCTCTTGAAGCCCTCCACTGTGCCTCCTCCACCAGACTCCTGGACAGTACATTCCAGGCTCCACCACCCTCTCAATGAAGTAAGGTCTCCTGCATCCCCCTGTAATTTCCCTCCTCTAGCTTCCACTCATGTCACCTGGTTGTTTCCCACCTTCTTTAGTCTGAACATCTCTTTGGCACTGCTCCTGTTTATTCCTTTTACATATTTGAAGACCCCTATCATCTCCCCCCTGTCTTTCCTCTCCTCCAGCGAGTACAGCCCAAGCTCTTCCAACCTTTCCTCATACGGCCTTCCTCCCATGCTCTGAAGCATCCTGGTTGCCCTCTTCTGGACATTCTCCAGCAGTGTTGCATCATCCTTGAGGTGAGGTCTCCAGAACTGCATGCAGTACTCGAGATGTGATCTGACCAAGGCATTATACAGAGGGAGGATCACCTCCCTCTTCCTGGACGTAATCCCTCTGGCTATGCAGTATCCAGTTTGCTTTGGCCGCAGTTCTTCTGCAATTTTTAGTGTTATTCATTTTGACATCTACCACCATCCCTAGATCCCTCTCACTCGTTGTGGCTTGTATATGACATCACTCCCCCCCCGGGTGTATACATGGCCCGGGTTTCTGACCCTCAGATGCAGCACCCAACATTTCCCTGCATTAAACCTCAGTCCCCACCTCCTTGACCACCCCTACAGGGTATCCAGGTTCCCTCTGGATTGTCTCTCTCTCTTCGTTCCCGTCCGCCAATGCTCCCAGTTTTAAGTAATCTGCAAAGAGACTCATCCTACTCTTAACTGCCCTCCCCCATATCCAAGACATAGGCATTGAACAGGAGTGGCCCCAGTACCAAACCTTGGGGAACCCCACTGGTGACCTTCGTGGGGGAGGAGAATACCTACCACTACCCTCTGTATTCGCCCTGTTAGCCAATTTTCTACCCATCTGAGCAACTGTCCTCCCACTCCCAGCTTTATAAGCAGCCCATTTTAGGGTACCGAATCAAATGCCTTACTGAAATCCAGGTATAGGACATCCTCCGGTCTATGCTGGTCCAGGGTCCCAGTCATAAAAATCTATGGGGTTGGTCTAACACGATCTCCCTGGGATGAAACCATACTGTTTGTTATTCAGTTGCCCCAACCTTTCCAGCTGCCTCCTAAGCCTATCCCTTGATAATGCCCTCCATTACTTTGCCCACCACAGACGTTAGACTGACAGGCCTATAATTCCACATCTCCTCTCTAGACACCCCATTTGTGGATAGGCACCACATGAGCCACCCTCCAGTCTTGAAGCACCCATCCTGTCAGCAGAGAGGTGTTTAGAATGCTGCCAGTGGTGCTGCTAGCTCATCTGCAAATTCCTTCATAGCCCTCGGATGCAGCCGATCTGGCCCCGGTGCCTTATCAGTTTTTAGTCTCCAAAGGGCCTCCTTCACCTTTTCCACTTGTTATGTATTCAAAATGGTAATGCATTGTGTTACTTCTGCCACCTGGGGGCAGCATTCCGATTGAGTAAGCGCTGATAGAGAGGTGAGTGTGTCGTTGTCATTACCAGAGAAGTACCTCAATAAAACGAAAGCTGTTCAACTCCTACTGCGGTGTAAGTTTGTCGGACTATACCAGTATAAATGTTAGTACACAACATAATTGGCGACGAGGTGTTTAGTTACTCTTCGGTACCTGACAAGAACAAACTACAGCTGTGAGGTTTTCTGAGACGTAACTTTTGGACCCACGAATGAACCCGGGGAGAGACACACAAAGATGGCCGCTACCATAGGACATATTGATGCCTTTGATGAAAATGTGGAACAATGGACAACCTATATCGAGAGATTTGGACATTTTGTCACAGCAAATGATATAAGTGATGAAGAACAAGTGGCTGTGTTACTGAGTGTAATGGGCAGCACATCGTGCAGTTTGCTAAGAAGTCTCATAGCGCCAGAAAAGCCCGGGGAGAAAACGTTTGCCAGTATTGTGGAGGTCTTACAGACACATTTCTCTCCCAAGCCTCATAATCACTGAAAGATTTCGCTCACAAACGAAATCAAGCAGAGGGTGAGTCCGTTGCGCAGTATGTGGCTGTTCTAAAGAAATTAGCTGAGCATTGCAAGTTTGGCACACATTTGGACGATGCACTCCGAGACAGATTCGTGTGCGGCTTGAAAAGTGAAGCGACACAGAAGCGTCTCTTAACAGAGGCGGGACTGACATATAAGAAAGCGATGGAGACCGCTGTATCAAAGGAAACAGCTGCATGGGAGGCTCAAAACCTAAGTGACTCCCTGAAGGTAAATACTTTATCCTTCTCTTCCACCAAGAAGCCGAAAAAATGTGAATGTTGTGGGAAGGCTAATCACAGTGATAAGGATTGCTGGTTTAAAGAACTGACGTGTCACAACTGTGGGAAGAAAGGCCACATAGGGCGAGTGTGCAGAGGGAAAAAGAAAGAAGGGGAAATCAACGGAAGCAAAGGGAAGCAATTTGCAAAATGTAGAAAGTGAAAAGTACATCATGTGGAAACACAGGGAACGTGCAGTGATGACACTGATACTGAATTAGCATTACACGTTCTGACTCTTAAAGGGGAAACGGCAACCATCTGTGTAACACCTGAAATTGAAGGGAAACCACTGAAAATGGAATTAGACACAGGGGCTGCAGTTTCATTGATTTCAACAGACAAGTATGAAGCTATGTTGAGACATCTACCCCTGCAAACGACTGACATTGTACTGAGGACATACACTGGCGAGGCAATTTCACCTGAAGGTGTCATCAAAGTGCAAGTAAAAATAAATGAACAAATGGCACTACTGGCTTTGTACATGGTTAAAGTTGAACTATCCTTCACTCTTAGGCAGGAATGGTTGAAGAAAATACGCCTCAACTGGCAGGAGATAAGGACTGTTAATGCGAGTGACCACAACACTCTAGAAGCAGTGTTGCAAAAACATGCTCCTTTATTTAAAGGGGAGCTAGGCACAATGAAGGGCATTGAGGCAAAAGTGTCTCTGAAGACATAGCACAAACCAAAGTTTTGTCAACCTCGCCCAGTACCATATGCACTTAGACCGAAAGTGGAGGCCGAGTTAACTCGCCTAACCGAAGCTGGAGTATTGTCACCTGTACAGTGTAGAGACTGGGCAACGCCAGTAGTGCCAGTGGTAAAGAAAGACGATTCCGTGCGAATATGTGGGGACTTTAAAGTAACCATCAATCCAGTTCTGTGTGTGGAACAGTATCCGATTCCATGCATCGAAGACTTGTTTGCATCGTTGGCACAGGGTCAACGCTTCAGTAAGCTGGATTTGTCACATGCTTATCGACAAATGAGAGTAGATGAAAACTCAAGGAACTATCTCACAATAACCACCCAAAAGGGCCTCTTCTGCTACAATCGCCTACCTTTTGGCATTGCATCAGCTCCAGCCATATTTCAGCGAGCTATGGACCAGGTTTTGCGAGGTCTTCTAATGTTCACTGTTACCTGGACGATATACTGGTGACTGGAAGACATGATGCAGAGCACCTGAAGAACTTGGATGTAGTTCTGTAGCGATTGGAAGATTTTGGCTATGTGTCCAGAAGGAGAAGTGTGAATTTTCAAGACTTCATTGGAATACCAGGCACACCATAGATGCAGCGGGCTTACACAAGCCTGAGAAAGAAAAAGCATTGTGGATGCCCCAGCACGGAAAATGTGAGCCAGTTACGTTCGTTCTTGGGCCTGTTAAATTATTATGGCAGATTTATTCCCAATCTGGCTACAATTCTCAGCCCACTAAATGGTTTGCTGTGCAAAGGGAAGTCCTGGTGTTGGACAAGGGACTGCGAGAGCACATTCAAGAAGGCCAAAAAGCAGCTTGTTTCACAAGATGTGCTCATTCACTACAATCCACAGCTGAGCATCAGACTGGCATGTGATGCCTCACCTTATGGTGTGTGAGCAGTCCTTTCCCATGTTATACCAAATGGAGATGAAAAGTCAATTGCCTTTGCATCCAGAACTCTCAGCAAAGCTGAACAAAACTATGCCCAAATTGAGAGGGAAGCGTTGGCAATAGTGTTCGGAGTTCGCAAATTCCACCAATACCTCTATGGTCAGGAATTCAGACTCCTCACTGATCACCGTCCCTCACTCTACCATTTCAGCCCCCACAAGGTGTCCTTTCCATGGCAGCAGCCAGAATGCAACGTTGGCTCTCTTGTTATCAGCTCACAACTACCATTGAATACAAGAAGGGCTCTTCATGGCAATGCTGATGTGCTCTCAAGATTGCCTCTCCAGGTAGCCACAGTGACAAAGTTGACACTGTCGATGTCTTCTACATTAGCCAGCTTGAGAAACTACCCATCACAAGTTCTGAAATTAAAAAGGAGACAAAAGTTGACCCTGTGTTGTCTCAAGTCTTGGAGTTAGTAACAAAAGAGAATTTTACTGTGAACCAGGACATTCATGGTGAGTTGTCACCATTCTATGCCAGACGTAATGAGCTTTCAGTACAGCAAGGTTGCCTGATGTGGGGTGTCCGGGTGATAGTCCCTTCAAAACTACGCAACCGTGTTTTGGAAGAGCTACATGTGGGACACCCGGGCGTGGTGAGAATGAAGGCTTTGGCTAGAAGCTATATTTGGTGGCCAGGGATTGATTTTCAAATTGAACAATGAGCAAAAATATGCACTACCTGTCAGCGTGTTCACAAAATGCCGTGTCCCTCACCTTTACATCCCTGGATGTGGCCAGGTGCACCATGGCAGCGCATTCATGTAGATTTTGCGGGGCCGTGGGAGGGACACATGTACTTAGTCATTGTGGATGCCCACTCAGAGTGGCTCGAAATTCAAGTCATGGACACCACTACTACCAGTAAGACCATTCAAGTGCTGCGAGGACTGTTTAGCCATTATGGGATTCCTGAACAGCTGGTCAGTGACAATGGACAACAATTTATTTATAATGACTTTGCAGCATTTTTGAAGTTCAATGGTGTGAGGCATATCCGTAGTGCTCAATATCACCCCTCTACTAATGGTCTAGCAGAGCGTTTTGTGCAGACCATGAAGAATGCTCTGAAATCAGCAGGGGTGTCTTTGACCTTACAACACAAGTTGGATAACTTCCTGCTGGCATACTGAAATATACCCCATGCTACAACAAAGGAATCTCCAGCAATGTTGTTTTTTCGGCGTAAGCTTCGCTCCCGTCTTGATTTGCTTAAGCCAGATGTGGCATCAGAGGTTTTGAAGAACCAAGAATCTCAAATACTACGCAGGCAAGCTCGCTGAAAGGATAGGCAGTTCATTGTCGGTCAAGTGGTGCTTGTTCGAGATTACCGGAAGGGGGAGAAGTGGACCTCTGGTGTGGTGACATCTCAGACAGGCCCAGTGTCATATATAGTTGATGTTGGATCTGGAGAGAATTGGAAACGTCATGCTGAACAACTACTAGATCTTCAGCAGCGCAGATGGGGGACACCTCCAGGGAAAAACCCACGGGAAATGTGGATTCCATCTGCCGCAGCTCACAGAAGCACTACTACGGCAATCCCAACACCTTCTGAAGACGCACCGGAGGAGGTGGAGAGGAGCATTGGTGAGGCTGTACAACCACCAACCGAGGATCGGAGGGATGTACCAGACAGTGCAGCTAGGCCAAGTGTTGCTCATGAGAAACGCTATCCATCCCAAATTTCAAAACCTCCACATCGTTTGAACTTGTAAGACATTTAAAAGAAACAAATGTCTTGTGTAGTTAGAGAGCCGGATCAAATCAATGGGGCAGAATAATTCCCCCTGACTGGTTCGAGGTCTGGGGCAGTCTACCCCCCCCACCTCTAGCATAGTATGAACAATGTTAATAATAGTGAATAATGCTAATAACTGTTCATTTGGTAACAATATAATTTAGTTGGGAGAAAATGTTATGTATTCAAAATGGTAATGCATTGTGTTACTTCTGCCACCTGGGGGCAGCATTCCGATTGAGTAAGTGCTGATAGAGAGGTGAGTGTATCATTGTCATTACCAGAGAAGTACCTCAATAAAACGAAGGCTGTTCAACTCCTACTGCAGTGTAAGTTTGTCGGACTATACCAGTATAAATGTTAGTACACAACACCACTAGGATTTCTCCCTCCCTCCCAGCCTACCCCCTCATTTAACCACCCATCCCCTTCTAGACTTGGCCCAGCCTGTACCCCAACTTCTTTCAGTCCTCTTGACTCCATATGACCTCTCTACTCTGCTGGGTCCCCTTCCTTCCCATTGGGCTGGAGGGATCCCCTGTCTCCCTCCATAAATATCAAGGCAAAGTACTCATTTAGCACATCTGCCTGATTCCCCTGCCTCCTGAGTCCATCCCTCCTCAGTTCTAATCATGCTGATCTGTGCCCTCCCTTTTCCCTTCTCCCTTGTGCATCTATAGAATCCCTTTTCCCCCCTTTGGATATCCCTAGCCAGGTTTTGCTCCCTCCTCACCTTGGCTCCCCTCACCACTGTGGTGACCCTTCTAGCCATCAACTCATACCCCTCTCCCTATCCCCCCCCCAGAGTGCTTAAAACATGCATAGGAAGCCTTTTTATCCCTCACCGCCTCCTGCAACTCCCTGCTCCACCAACACGGCTTGTTGGCTCTACCATGCTTACGCCTTACCTTTGTACAGGAGTTAGTAGTCTCCTGCACCCCACTTCTTAATGGCCTCCCACAAGCTGCCAGTATCCATGCCCGGCCTAATCTTGTCCAAGCTCCCCTGTAGAATCCTGCCCATGCCCACGAAGTCCACCCCCCTGAAGTCCACTACTACTGTATTAGAATGGTTATCCCCCCCCCCAGATACAGCAGAAACCAGACTATAGTGTGGTCACCACCTGCCAGCAGGATGCACACCTCCAGGTCCTTTATCTGGTCACTGTCTGCTAGGACAACATCCAGTATCCGCTCCTCCCTAGTAGGTTCCCCCACCTGCTGGACCAGGAAGGCATATTGGAACACATCCATCAGTCTCTGTTCCCTGACAACAGAGGATGCCATAGTGTCCCAGTCTGTCCCCAGCATATTAAGGTCACCCATGATCACCACCATACCCTTTCCACGGTCACAGTGCCCCTTGATGTTCTCAACTAGTTTGTCCTCCAGGGCCTCTTCCATCATTGGGGGTTCTGTACACCAACCGTATTTTCAATCTTTTATCTCCCCCTCATTTGTAGGGTTACCCAGATCTCCTCCACCCCCCCACAGCCTCCTCCACTCCACTAACCACTATGTCATTTTTGACTATCAGTGCTATACCCCCTCCTCTTCCCTCTCCTCTGTCCTTCCTGTATATTTTGTAGCCCACCAAATTTAGGTCCCAATCATTTTTCTGAGTGGCTCATGTCTCAATAATTGCTGCCACATCCACTGATCCCTCAACCAGCATCACCTGGAGCTTGGGCATTTTGTTGCCCATGCTCCTAGCATTGATCAGAGCCGTCCTCCACCCTGACCCCTCTCCCCTTCTCCAGTCATCTCGGCCCTGAGCAGTCCCTAGATTCCCTTTCTTGCACAGCTCTGGATGGATTTAGATCGCAGTTACCTGCATTCTTTTCATGCTCTGGACCTGGACCCTCGAGCAGCCCTACTGGAGCCACTCTTTAACTTAACCCCCCTTTACAAGTTTAAACTCCACCTCTCGACTATGAATCCAACAAGACTTAGTTTCAAGATCTCCCCCCCCCTCCAAGTTGAGGTGTAGCCTGTCCCTGGCATATAACCCCTTGTCCTCCCATGTATCCCCCAGTCTCCCACCAGCCCATACCCTTCTGCCCTGCGCCAGTCCCTGAGCCACTGGTTCACACCTCCAAGTTTATGTTTGGTCTCCCTGGATGCCCTAGGTACTGGCAGAATCTCAAAGAAGGAGATTGCGCTTCTATAGAGTGGTAAACCCTGGCCAGTTCGCGGAATCTTGCCTGGATTTCTAGTTCACTGTCCCCCTCTAAGTCATTTGTTCCCAGATGTTTTAGAAAGTCTGGGGATTCCCTGCATTCCAATGCTATCGAGTATAGCTGGAATTTGGCCTTGTGTACGGATAGGCCTGGGATACATTTAGCCTTGACTGGGTTGCTTTTCCTCCCCGCCCCTCCACTGGATGCCCCAGGTCATGGAGTCACCCAGCAGGATCACCTTCCCCCACCCCACTTTACTGGCCTGTTAGATTCCATCCAGGCTCTTCCTTCTGTCATCAACCCCCAGCTTACTTCTCTTGCTCCCCTCAACCTGGGGATCACAAGCCTGTGCTTGCCCTACCATGCTCATTCTTCTACCTGTAGTTCCCAGCTTGCTCCTTGCCCCCCCAACCTCCTGGGTGGCACAGATTGCTCCCCACCCAGATCTCCCTGGACTCTCTTTCTGGGCTGGTATCCTCAGATCCCCCACCCAGGCTCCCTTCTACTGCTTCCCTCCTTGCCTCCCCCTCTCCAAGTTCTGCATCCTTCACCCCATCTGCTGTGTTTCTCCCTACCCCGTCTTCCCTCCTCTCCACCTCATCTGATTTCTCCCGCCCCTGAAGCTGGCCTATCTAGAGTACTCCTTATCCTTGGCTGACTTCCCTAACCTGGATGCTTGCCCAACCGTAGTCCTCCCTCCTCCCACCCTGGCTTCACTCTGCACTTCCCCATCCGCCCACCTCCCTCCCACCTAGGCTAATGTCTCTTCCACCCCTCCCCTTCTGTGGATCTGGCTCTCTCTCTCTCCTGCCCCATCTCCCCCAGCTTACTGACCAAACCCTCTCTGTCTGCCTGCTCCCCTCCTCCTGCCAGCCTCTCCACCTCATCTCACGGATATCGCAGGGCGAATAGATTAGTAAGTGTGATGCTTGCCCCCGACTTGCTCTCTCCTCTCCCTCCTCCTTCTGGTCAGCCACCTCTTTACGAAGTGATTTCCGTACATTGCTTGTTTCGTGCCCCACCCCTCTTGCGTAACCATATGATCCTTGCCTACCTGTTCCCTGGGTTATGCCATATTGGCCTCGTGTACTCTCATGAGATCCTTTCCACACCTTTCCTCCCCACCCCTCCCACCTTTCAGCTGCCTTCTGATCCCCTCTACTTCCTCCCTAAGACCTGCCAACTGAAAACACACTGGGCATCCTCTGAACCTCCTTGCCCAATTTAATATTGCCACACCGCACCCTGTACACCCAATCACTCTACTGAAGGTGCCCGCTTTGGCCACCCCCAAGTCTACCCTCATTTTAGGTGAGCAATGCGGCCCTCTAACAGAAATAATTCAGTCAGTGTTGCACTAAAACCCAAGCAGTTTGCACCTTCCGATTGCAGCAATTTTCCCTCTTTCTTGATGGTAGCCAGTTTTCTAGCCCTAGCAGTAGACAGTTCACAAGCAAAATTAGCCCACCACAACACTAACCAGCTCAGAGGCCCTAGCAGTAATCGATTCACACACAGTTTGCCTACTCCTCAGATGTAGTTGGCATACACAGTCATTTATACAGTCTGCTTCATTATGCCCCTTCCTGGTAGTAGTCAGTGTTGCCCAAGCAGCACAGTGTACAGGACCCTTTTCCACCAATCAATAACAATCCAGTTTCCTAGTGTTCCAGTTCGCCCAATCTAGACTTGTCCTCCTCCAAGGCTCCACCCTCACTGACCATTTAATAGAGGATGGGGCCAGGGTGGGTGGTGTGAAACAAAGAACAGCTCTCCTTCTCTGATTGCGACTGGACTATTTGCCTTTTATGGCCCAGTCACACAGTCAAAGGTTCGTGCCCTATTCACTGATTGGCCGCTCCTTCCTGAGTCGCCGGCTTGCAAAGTTGTGGCCGATGTGGCCCCGGTATGCATGGCCTGTCCCCCATCAACAAGAGCTTCCTTGTCGATCACCAATGTGATCCCATCCTCTCCCACTGCCGATGCAGCCCCAGAATGCCTGCCCAGACCCCTTCCAGCGACAAGCCCTGGTCTGGAAAGAACAGCTCTCCTCCCCTGATTGGAAATGAGCTAATCATTGCTATAGATATTAAAAAAGGATGGGTCCCAGCACCGACCCCTGGAGCACACCATTGCCACTCTGTAATGCACCCCATTTGCCTTACCACCACCCTCTGGTTTCAGTCTTTGAACCAGTTCTCCACCCACCTTGTTGTTTTCTATCTCACCCCAAGCCTTCCAGCTCATTTACCAGCCTTCTATGTAGCAAAGTGTCAAAGGCATTGCTGAAATCTGGATAGGCCACATCCTCCTCCATCCACCTTCCTTGTTACCCAGTCAAAAAACCCAGTTAAGTTTGTCGGCACAACCTCTCTCCCATAAAACCAAACTGCCATTGGTCCTGGAGGCAGTATAGCACATTGGGTAAAGGCTCTGAGCAACAGATCCGGAGACCTGGGTTTGAATCCAGCAGCCATCTAAGTGCATACTGTGTGATTCTGAGCAAGTTACTTAACTTTCTTGTGCTCCAGGTTGCATCTGGAAACAAGCTTCAGCTTAGTGTGCTACTCCTGGTTAAACAATGTTCCTTTCCCTTCCCCCACTTCCCCTGTAGACCATTGACAACCAGGTGCTCTACTATTCTTTCCTTCAGCAGTATTTCCATTACTTTTCTCACTGTTGTGGTCAGACTGACCAGTATGTAGTTCCTGCATCCTCCCTGTTAACACTTTTGTATAGTGGGACCACATCGCCCTTCTCCAATCCCTGGGTATGGCACCAGTTTACAAAGACAGGGTGAACAGGGTAGTCGGAGACCCTACTAACACCTCCGTTAGCTCCCTCAGTGTCCAGGGGTGCATCTGTCTGGCCCATAGCCTTATTGCTGCCAGTTCCATGAGGATCCTTTCTTTTGCAAAGGGAGCTGTGTCATCTTCTGTGATCTCTCCATCCTTATTAATGCTGGCCCATTTCCTGCCCCCTCCTTTGTAAAAACTGAACAGAGGTATTTGTTCAGTATTTCTGCTTTTTGGCGGTCATCTTTTACCCTCTCTCCATCCGCCCTTTTCAGACACTCAGTATCTCCCCTTGCCTTCCTTTTCTCCCTGATGTACCTGCATGTAAAAGGTTTTATCCCTCCTTACCACAATACCCACTGGCTGGCTTGTGTCATTGTCCCACACAAGTGTGGGTCTGGTGCCAATGTGCACTTTGCATGTGGAAACATTTTGGTTTGCCTGCTGTGTGCTGTAGTGTAGTGGATTATGATGAACTGGTTTTGCTGGATTCTGCGCTGACACTTCATTTGCAGCAGATCCTGGAGTCCTTTGTGGTGGGAGATTGTCCTGCAGTGCATGTTAAGAGTTTATATAGGCTCTCATCTTTGGTTTACTGGCCCCACTGAACTCCCTGGGCTAAGTTCTGTCACGGACTGCCTTATTCCCTGGAGAAGAGCAGAAGTGGAAAACATCTGATAAGAGATTGTGTAGGCTCAAATGTGCACTGCAGGCTATTGGAACTTCTATTGCCTGTTGCCAGCTGCAGGGAGTTCTGGGACTGGTTGTGTCTGCGTATATCTGCCTAGAGATGGTCACAGTTGGCCTGCTGCGGTGTGCTATACTGCAATGGATGGTAGTTGTAATTTCCAAATCGGTTGGGGGGGGGACTTGGAGGAAGGATTAGGAAGTACTTCTTCACTGAGAGGGTGGTGAACAACTGGAATGGGCTGCTGAGGAAAATGGTGGGAGGGTTCACGAGGGCATGGGAAAGCACAGAGGGCAACTGGCATGGGGGACTACAGAAAGGCCTAGTGGATATCTAGGCAAACTGGGCAGACTAGGTGGGCTTACGGGTCCCTTTCTGCCGTCCACTACCATGTTCCTATGTATTCTACAGGCAGATTGGGAAAAGGGAGGGGGATCCACTACACCACCAGGAAGCATTCATTGTGCTTTGAATATCTGTCCCTTGGTGTCTTTATCCTACCCTGTGTTGGTTGATGTGTGGAGCAACATGACGACCTACCCCCAAAAAAGATCAGTTCTAGGGGCACAGGCAAGGAGTCTTCGTCCCTCCCCCAACCATGACATCCCCTGAGTGACCGAGTCCATTCTAAAAGCAAGGTTGATGGTGTGGTACAGGTTTGGTATCTCTCCCCAACCCACTTTTTTATTTTAACCTCTACAGAGCCTTCCCAACTGACCCAGCTGATCAGTATTTTTATTTTTCATGCTGACCCATTTTCCCTTTTATATCTACAGGTCTGACAGGATATTGACTGGCAGTAGGAGGACACTGACCATATGTATCAGATAAGTTTTGTTTTTTGTTTACCCTACATTGTTTGTCATATAATAGTTCATAACGAGCTGCAGATCCTTCGTGAGCCCATTGCTGTTCTTGTTTTACAGGTACGAATGTCTGCTGTGGGAGGCACTGGGTTGGAGCTGTACCTTGTGCTTTATAAAGGAGGCTATGGGCTGGGGGTATGGGATGAGCATCAAGGTTGGGAACACCAGGGAACACCACACAACCAATTTGCCAAGACTCGTGAGGCTCAAACCCCATTTTTCGTTTTCTTGCTTTGTGTGCTTTGAATTCTAATGGCTGCATTAGTGTAGTGTTTTTGTTTTGCAACAAGTACTGTCTCATGTGTGTGTGTGTGTGTGTGTATGTGTAATAGATAACCCACTGTAGGGTATGCTGTCACGCTCTGATATACGCACACCTTGGTGTGTGTTGTTACACATGAGACCGCAGGCTGAGTGCATCAACCACCCAAGCCGTGTGTACATCACTGCACTTCCGCACACCACACAGTGGGTCATCTATCTTATAAAATGGTAAAATTGTTTTGAAGGGGAGTAAAAGTGCAGGTGTGTGGTTGCACTCTAATATACGCACAGTCGCCTAATGGTGTTTGTCCAATGCGATTGATAATCCAATTATAGATATATATACACATACACTTCACTCGAACATCCCCTTGATACTGAAAATAATTTTCCATACCGTGCATGTGCTCCCAGTCTGAAGAGGCTCTCTTCTCCTTTTGAAGATAAACCTGCAAATACTGGTGAGGACCTGCATATCAGGGAGGCTCCCATACCATTTTCTGCAAACCTGAACGATTGTTGGTCATTCCTTTAACTAAATGTCCACCCCCTTCCTTGTGACTTTGAGTCAAACATGGGGTAACAGACTTTAGTACCTCCTATAGACATAGCCCCCCAAGATCTCCATCTTCTTTGGAATTCACAGACGACTTTCTCACTCAGGAACCCTTAAGCAAAACTTCTGCTGAGATTGCAGATACTTGCAGATGAATACTGTTTTGTTTTTTGTTGAATTTTATGCGACGCCATCTTTAATGCAGCCTGATACACCGAAACAGAACTACAACACTGCTGACAGGAGTGCTACTAAAATCACACTGCACACTGAAGTGCACTACAGGTGTTGATGCAGTGCTAATTAACATAATTTGCACACACTGAAAAGGCAATGCAGCTAACACAACACTGCTTTGGCCAGTATTACTACACCAGCACTGCTTCAGGCAGTGTTGATGTCAAAATGCTGCTAATTGCAGTACTTTTGCAGTGTGATTACAGTGCTAATATAATTCGCACACACTGTATCAGCACTGTATGTACACCAAAGGAGACCTGAAGATGCACTAATTAAACACTGATGATCTGCATTATGAAATGAAGTGTGCAGGAAGTGTACACTGCTACTGTAACACTGAAATAACACCATATAGTGACTACTTGAACACTTCACTTCCCTCTGGGTTGTTACAGCTCCTTAAATAAATCAGATCTGTTGGTTTCAGCAAAGTTACACTGGCAGAGGTATTCGTTTATGTTAAAGTATTGTACTGTGGTTTTTGCACTGTATCATCTTGATTTGCAGGGGTTCCCCGGGGTCCAGTCGACGGACCCAGTCCTGGGGGTAAGTGTACATTGTGAAGATATTCCTAATGCATTGTGTGAGCCACTAGTGGGAAGAAAGGGGGTTACAGTGTCCCAGAGGGCTGTGACCAAGTTAGTGTAACTACTGCAAACCCTGACCTCTGGGTGGAGGCACCCGCCATTGGACCTAGGCCCCTCAACCTGTTAGTAGTTAAGCAGGCAGGGGTAGTAGCCCTTGGGATAGTGCCACCTAGGGGTTACATAAAGTTGTTATTTTGTATCAAAATTCAACTGTGAGAGAGGCTGAGCTGCTTCTGGTGCTGAGCAGATTTGAAATTGCAATTTTGTATCAAAACTCAAGTGAGAAACTGGCAGAGCTTTAGGTCCCACAAGCTAGAAAGAACTGCAGTGTTTAGCACAGAGAAAGCTGAGGTATGAAAGGATACATCAATTGGAAAGCACAATGGTGTGTTTTGTTTTATATCAAATTAAAATAAACAGTACACAAGCATTTTTTTATTCCTATACCTCACTGTACACATTAAAGGTACAGTAAAATGCCTCTCCTTATTAGAGAGAAAGCATGTCTCTTAGCTCAGAGTGGATTTCTCTGTTCTGAGCTGAGAATCATTCCAAGTATCACAAAGGTGCTGTTTCAGGTGCTCTGAATGAGCATTCTGCGCAGCAAATAAAAATACATTTTGCTCATTTTTAAATTGTCAGTACTTTATCATGCATTAAGTTACAGAGTTAAAATTTTAACAGCAGACAGGGGAAGGGGTCTAAATTAGACCGTCTAATTACTAATAAACCATTATTTGTTTATCAAGATTAATGGGATTTAAAAATAATCAGTTAAAAAGTAAACAGTGTACACTTGGGCCGCTTAGAGCAGCCCGCCATTTAAGAATCGTACCATGGGCCGCTTTAAGCGGCCCATGCCACTGGCAGGGTTAACAGATTTCTTTTAATAATTAAGTATTTTCCACAAGATGGATTTTAATGGGGGGCCCATTTTATAAGCATAATAAGACTCTCCGAGGTGTGGTTTATGGGCTGATAAGAGCACTTCCCAGGTGCTAAAGGCATTCGGCAGAAGTACCTCATACCTCATTATGCACCTCGGGCATGCTCTTATCAGCCCATAAACCTCACCTAGTCGTGTCTTATTCCTTATGTAACTTTATACATGTCCTGAGCTTTGCGTACACTATAAACATGGTAGTGATAGATGCACCCGTGGAGACAGAGGTGCTCAGAACTTGATTACAGCCACCTGCATTGTGAGCACTCACTTCAGCAATGTGAAAACCCAAAAGCTACTGCAGCAGATTCATGTGTAAAATAGCCTCTCTCTGTCTCTCTCTCCCCTCCCTCTCTCTCTTTCTCTCTCTCTCCCCGCCAGATAATGCAGGAAGTTTCAACTCAGTTGAATTCCACTTGCTATATGATGCAGAGAATGCCTGAACAACAAAGTCATCCACCAATATACAGTCCAACATGGCATTATAAAAGAACTTTGTGAATATCAACCCCAATCAGTGGTTTCTAATGGAGAATATGGGCAGTTTCCTTAAACCCTTTGAAGAGGCTTTCCAAGAGGTAAGTGCTGATGATGATGGGCTAAGCCAGATACTACCCTTAATTTCACTCATCAGACTGAGACTAGAGTATCTCTAGTCAGTTTGTTGACAAAGATGATATTAGTGCTGTGTTATTTGTAGGGATGTTGCAAAGTATTAATTCACAGCTGAAGCTCAGGCAAAGTTGCAGAATTCACTTCCGTGGATAGTTTTGTGAAGTTTTGGTGGACATGCAGAATTTCGCCCATGTGACTTCTCCTTGCAATTTCGCCTTTGCAGTGCAAAGGTGATGTTTAGTGGGGAAAAAAAAGCTTGGTCATATTGCGGACCTTTCCGCAGATCACATGGTCATTTCTCTGGCCAGGAAGTGCTGTTTCTCAGTTGTAGACTGTGCTTTGAGCTGCATGGAGTAAGTAGATCGGGGAGCAACAGAGTTTTAATTCAGAAGTTAAAAAGTTTTATCTTTCAATCTTTTTTTTTTTGTTCTTTTTCTGTTATTTCCTGCTTAAGTTTTTGGTTGTAATTGTTTTTGGACCTTTTTTGTTCTGTCTCTGTCTGTTTGCCTCTCTCTCTCTCTCTCTCTCTCTGTCTCTCTCTCTCTCTCTGCTTCATTTGTTTTTCAGTGTCACTGCCCCAATTGCAATGGAGCATCAGGAGGAGATTTCTGGTCCATGGACCTTGACATTGGGGTGTTCAGACCCTTTGCCGGTCTGGGGCCATCAGCTTGAACTGGACACAGTCTTTTGGGCAGGACACCCCAAGAAAGCATACTTGAAAGTCACCCAATCCCCATGAAACCACAAAGCAGTGGTTCCAGTTAAGGAGCATCAGGAGGAGGATCAACAGTAGCAGAAACAGTAGCCGCAAGAGCAGCAACACCCTAAGGCCTCCCCTGTGGTTCTAGCATCATCGGTGCCATATCCCCCCAACATGAAGAGATAGGTCTGTCCCAACCCCGCCAAAGTGATCACCACCCATGTCCAAAGACCTCCCTTGTGTAATTATTTTTTCCAAGTGACCCATGCAACAACAGTGTTGGCTACTTGTAATGTGTGTGGCAAGCTGGTCCACAGAGGGAAAAAGGGTAGCCGCATTGGCACTGGGGGAAGAGAACACATCTGAGAATGCATCACCATGCAGAGCTGGAGGAAAGGGTTAATGAAGCAACAAGTGGAGGTGGGGAGGATGTTGGCCCGTCTGTGCCTGCTCATGTGACTTGTGGGGTACATTGGTGACCCCGTGCAATGTCTCATGCCATTGGGCAGAGAGAAGAAGAAGTTGTGCCCCATTGGTCTATCTCCTTCTCCAGCAGAAGAAGCAGCAGCACTGGCACCACCAGCAGTAACAGCAGCTGAGCTGGCCTCAGTGTGTGAGGAAGTGGGGGACCTGGGCCGCCAGATGACTGAGGTCCAGCATGATATCAAAGTTCTTCTTCCCAACCAGGAGAAGCTGCTGGCAGTCCTGGAGGAAGTCTGCTGTTGTGGTGTAGGTGGTAGTGGTGGTGGCCATGGTACCATGTGAATGTGATCCCTTTCTGTTATTATTATATTCCTTTCTCTTTCAGTTCATTTATGTCCTATCCCTGTTCCCCCCATAAAAAAGGAAAACGAAACAAAAAAAGATAAAACATACCCCCAAAAATCTGTTTTCTCTTCTTTATACCCTTTCCAGCGTTCATAATTCTTCCTTGTTGCCCTAAAAAGAAAACAAATACAGTGTAAAAATAAAATTAGAAAAACATATTTTCTATCTGTGTATTATATTTGTTAAAGTCTGACTTCTACCGATTCAACTTCTTTAACTTTCACACCTGCATTTGCCTGTGTCTTTTCTTAATTTTCCTCAAGTACCAAATAAATATGTCACACTTTGGTTCATGTACCACTACCTGGTACTACTGTATGCTGTGTGTTTGTACAGCTCCCCAACACTGTTGTGTAGAGCTACTCATTTAATGTGAAGTATACCAAAATCACAAACTACATAAATGTAGTTCTCCCTGAATTGATCTTCAGGGTGGGAAAACATTGGTCAGGCTGCTACATCAGGGTGTCACCCACCTCACCCTTAGTTCATACTGTAAGTTTAAGTGGCAAATTACTTTCATGCTGGTTCTGTTGAGAAAATGCAGGAAAAAAAGTGGGTGAGAAGGACAGGTTCACAATGTAGTCTTGGGGGAATTCTCCTTAAGTTCAGAAATGATAAGTTCTATCACAGAAGTGCAATATGCATTGCCTATGTTACTGTTGAGAAAATGCAGCAAAAAAAGTGATCGAGAAGGAAAAGTTTACTATCTAGTTGTGGGAAATTCTCCTGATGTTCAGAAATGAGAAGTTCTTGCACAGACGTGCCAAATGCTTTTTGTCTGCTAAGTGACTCTGCTGCTGGTGAGAAAATGCAGGAAGAAAGTGGGCTGAAAGGAAAAGTTCACTGTCTTGTGCTGAGAAATTCTCCTGATGTCCACAAATGAGAAGTTCTTGCACAGAAGTGCCGAATGCTTTGCTTATGCTATGTGTCACTGCTGCTATTGAGAAAATGTAGGAAAAAAGGGGGCAAGAAGGAAGAGGTCACCATCTTGTGTTGAGAAATTCTCCTGATGTTCAGAAAGGAGAAGGTTCAATGAGAAGTTGCTCTGCTGCTGCTGTTTCTAGCTGCTACTGCTGCTGTTGTTGTCAAGAAAATTCTGGTAAAAAGTGGATGAGAAGGAAAAGTTTGCTATCTTGTCTTGGTAATATGTCTTGCTGTCCACAGATGAGAAGTTCAAAGGAGAAGTTGCTGTGCTGCTACTGACTGATGGCTGGTGCCAGGTATGGTTGTATTCACATACTAGCAATAAGTATTTTTTTTCAGTTTCTGTGGGTTTGGGAGGGAATTTTAAATCGTTGCATTTGTAGTCACTGTTTCTCTTTTTGCAGGGATTTGCAATGGGGCCTGATGGGATTCATCCCAGAATTCTAAAAGAACTAAGGGTAGAACTAGTGACACCACTGACTACCCTCTTTAACAAATCATGGGAGGATGGGGTGGTACCCGAGGACTGGAGGAGGGCAGATGTGATTCCCCTTCACAAAAGTGGGAGCAAGGCAGAAGCAGGAAATTACAGACCTGTTAGTTTAACCTCAGTGATAGGAAAATGATGGAATCACTTCTGAAGGAAAAGAATTGTCAGTATCTAGAGGCCAGAGGGCACAGGACCAAAAAGCAGCATGGATTCACAGCGGGAAGGTCATGCCAGACAGAATCTGACAGATTTCTTGACTGGTGACCAAAGTAGTAGATCAGGGAGGGCTGTGGACATGGCCTACCTAGACTTTAGCAAGGCATTTGACACAGTCCCACACAAAGATTAATATACAAGTTAGCCAGCCTGGGTAGGTCCCAAGATGACAGCCTGGGTAAAGAATTGGCTGGAGAATAGGACACAGAGAGTAACAGTAAATGAAGTCCACTGTGAAGAAAGGGGGTTGCTAGTGGGTACCTGCAGGGTTCAGTATTAGACTGGTCCTCTTCAATGTCTTTATAAGCGACATTGCAGAGGGACTGAAGGAAAAGTATGTCTTTGCAGATGACACAAAGATCTGCAACAGAGTTGATGCACAAGGTGGGGTGGAAAGGATGAGAAGGGACTTGGCAAGGTTAGAGGAATGGTCCAATGTATGGCAGCTTACATTCAATGCTAAGAAGTGCAAGGTAATGCACGTGGAAACAAAAACCAGGGATGAGTACACAATGGGGGTGAGATACTAACAACAACAAAAATGGAAAGGGACCCGGGGAAGTCATATCAGATGATCTAAAGGTGGGCAAGCAATGTGAGAGGGCAGCAAGGGGCTGGGGGGATACTGGGATACATAGGGAGAGGCATCACCAGTAGAAAACAGGAAGTTATTATCCCTCTGTACAGACAGCTGGTCAGACCCCATCTGGGTACTGTGTGCAGTTCTGGAGACCCAATCTCCATAAGACATAGACAGGATGGAAGCTGTCCAGAGGAGGGCAACTAAAATGGTGCAGGGTCTGCACCGGAAGACATATGAAGAGAGAGACTTAAGGAGTTATAATATGTATAGCCTGAGAAAAGAGGGAGAGGGGGGACATGATAGAAACTTCTCAAGTACCCAAGGGAATCAATAAAGTCCAAGAGGGTAGCATCTTTCAAAAAGAGGTGTGCAGAACAAAGGGCACAATTTGAAGATAGAAGGGTGCGGCTCAGAGGTAATTTAAGGAGTATTTTTTCACAGAGGGTTGTGGATGCATGGAGCGGCCTTCGAGGAGGTTGTGGAGTCAAAAACAGTGATGGAATTCAAGCATGCATGGGACAGTCATAAGGCCATTCTAGGGGTTGGGGGTAGGAAGAAGTAGGCTGCTGGTTAACTAGGATCTGCAGCTTATCCAATAGGTAGGGAAATGGGCAGACTGGGTGGGCCAAGTGGTCCTTATCTGCCGTCAAAGTCCATGTTTCTATGTTATCATTTTGATTCATTGCTTCTGCTGGAAGGGGTGTGTTGGCCATGATGATTTGATTTTGGAGGGTTGTGTAACATGGGAAGGTAAGTATTTTATTTTTTGGCCTAAAATGTGACCATCCCCATACAGCAGACGTCATGATAACTGTTGTCTTCTCGTATTTCTCTCATTTCAGATATTTCACAGACGTACAATAAATTATGCACTGGACGGAGAGGCAGCACAGTCACTTGAAGGAGTGTTTTCAAGGATGATGCAGAGCAGAGAACATGTTTACTGGACGCAAAGTACAGTGCTGGAGCCTGGAGGAAGACAAGTTTGGAGCAGCATGTGCCAGATTTTTATTTCTTATTTTGGTTTGCCCACTACAATACACAACAGGCATTATTTAAGGTACTAGGGAATCACGCACAACAATTAAAACACTTTAGACAGAGAGTAGAAAAAAACGAAAATATTATTTTTCTTTTTGGGGGGCTAACAATTCAATACACGAGAGGGATTTCAGGCTGGAACTAAGGGCACCCACACAAGACCCCACAAGGCTTTACATGACTTTACACTGAAACAAATATGGCAGAAACTTTTTTTTACTTTTTTTCTTTTTTGTATTTTGACATAAAACAATACTCAAGTGGGACTATTGGGACTAGGGACACACACACACGTGACAACTGCACAGCACTTCAATCAAACAACGCCAGGTATATTTGTGTGCATGTGTTTTTAAGAAAAACAGTAGCCAACAGGGATTTCACACTAGGGATCAGACTCTGGCACATACAAGACCCTACACATACACAAAATAAAGCTGCCTTCTAGGCGACTGAAGTAAGTATATTCACAGAAACAAATCAGTAAAACAAACCTCACTGTTATACACAACTAAACTAGCAATGCACAGAAAATGGGAAAAAATACAAAACCACTAAGTGAAAAACAGCACTACACAATTAGAGACACTTATAAGGCAAGCCTGCCTTTTGCTGCTTCAGGACTGGAGCTACAGAAACTCCCTTCCCCCAAAGCATACTACAGCACTGTCTGCAATATAGAAACTGAACATACTAACTAAAGTAGGACAATGAAATATACAAACATAGAAACATAGACTTTGATGACAAATAAGGACTGCCTGACCCACCCAGTCTGCCCATTTCCCTACCTATTGGATAAGCTGCAGATCCTAGTTAACCATTAGCCTACTTATGCCTAACCCCCACCAAAATTGCTTCATGTCTGTCCCATGCATTCTTGAATTCACCCACTGTTTTGGACACCATGACCTCCTCAGGAAGGCCATTCCATGTGTTCATCAACCCCTCTGTGAAAAAATACTTCCCCACATTGCCCCTGAGCTGTCCCCACCATCTTCAAACTGTGCCCCCTTGTTCTTGCACATCTCTTTTTCTGAAAGATGCTACCCTCTTGGACTTTGCTGATTCCATTGAGGTACTTGAAAGTTTCTATCATGTCCCCCCCCCTCCCTCTTTTCCTTGAGGGTATACATACTGTATTAAGCTCCTTTAGTCTCTCTGTGTATGGCTTCTGGTGCAGGCTCTGCACCATTTTAGTTGCCCTTCTCTGGACTGCCTCCAAACCAATGACCAATCAATCAGAAAAAGATCAATGATCCACAGGCATTAGGCACAGTGCACTATTAACAGAGTGATTTTTGGACAACAAACTCCGCAGTTTGAGGGGTTTTTAAATGCTTTTGTGAACACAGCTCTGAGAATACAACAGACTGCAGCTTTATTCTCCACACACTGCACTGAAGTCAGCCTCTGCATCAAAAAAGAGCCCATGTGACCTCCTCTCCCATGAATCCATGCTCACTTCTCCTTAGTACCATTATTCCTAGCTGAAGTTAGTTGAAGTTGCCATTTTTTGCTTTCTTAATTTCCACCTTTCAGGTAAAGTGCAAAATCATTTTGTGGATTAATTCTGCAAATTCCACAAAATTAGCAAAATAATCTGCAAAGTGAAGTTTTCCAACTTTACCTATCACTAGTCACTTGTGGGAAAAAGGTTAGATACCTTCCTGAGTGACCAGTACGTTATAAATATGTGGAAAGCTGAACATTACATTTTAGCCACACTTTTGGTTTAAGGATACAACTGAAACATTCTTTAAACCATGTGAAATTTAAGGACCTGGAATATTATTGGGAACTGTTAACTGAGAAAATGTCAGCATGTATGCTTACTGCTAAATATGTCTATTAATTTGTAATCCGTGTATCTAACACCAATTGATATGCTGATGAGCATTGCAGAAATCAAACATTTTTAAAGAGTCCCCATACAAAAAAAATAAGTTGGCAAATAACTAGCGATTACCTTTTCATTAGGTAATGACTAACCAAAAAGTTAAGCATTATGCCTGATCATTGGTTGAGGGGTTTTTCTCAATTAATGTTTAACTTTTGCCATCTAGCAATTAGTTGGGAATTGTTTTTGTTTATTTAGTCATTAGTTGAGAAATGAGACTGGAAAATACTGTAGCTAGGAATTAATTGAAGTTTTCTACTTAAACATAATCCAGCTTGAGAGTTAGTTGTTTATATGACTTAGAAAATGTTTCAGTTGTTTTACTTGAAATGGAAGAAATGGCTCAGTTATTAATTACTTGAGATTTTAACTTAGCATATTTTGTAGCCACAAGCTATTTGATAATGGACTCACCTGTCCAGGAGTATGGTCCACACTAGGGGCAGGATTCACAAAAAGGATGCACCCAGCACACCCAAGATGTGCTGGTGCAACCCTCAACTAGTGCACTGGTGCAATTCTGGCAATGGATTGATGCGCATCACACACCACCCTTAATGTTATGTAGCACATCTGGAAGGGTTGTGCAGGGTGCATGCCCATGCATATGGTGCACAGCCCCATTCACAATCCACATTGGAGGCGCATCCCCAGAGCAAGTCTGGAGATGTAGCTCCTCATGATAAATCTACAAGTAGAGTAAGTGGGTGTTCACCCACTGGCAGGCCGCTGTACTGCAGACAGGAGTTGGCAGCTTTCTTTCTCTGGCAGTCCAGTGCCTCCCTCCCTGCCTGCCATCCCAACTATATGCCACACGCCGCAAGAGTAAATAAAACATACGTGAACCCCTCCTGCCCACCCACCCGACTGTATGATGCACACTACAACAGTAAATAAACATATAGAGCCCCTTCCCTGCCAACCACTCTGATTTTATACTGCACATTGCAGTGGTAAAGATAATAACTGACCCCTCACCAGCTTGACCTATTGATACATTCGCTGAATCCCTTAAATCAACCCGGTGGACCAGTAGACCCCCCCACCCACTCAGGCACCCCGCCCCACCCCACTCCCCTATCACAGCATGGTCCTAATGTCAGTGGGCAGCTCAAGTCACTCGCGTGCTGCCACAGCTGCCTGCTGATAGAGCTGTCTGTGAATGACAGCTACTGTACACCTGGAAGCCCATTGGTGGATCCTGCTAACCAATGGACTTGCAATATGTACTTTATCCTGTCATTCACAAAGTTTCCCAAGTCTTGATAGGATGGAACTAAGATGGAACACCAGCATGCACAACATTCACTCTATCTGGACAACATTGGATATGGTTGATCAATCCTAGAACTGCCTCCACTACCCTCAGCCACCAGAAGGAACACCACCATCCTACCTGTCCTCTGTGGTGGGGGGATTGCAGTCTTATGCTCTGATGACTGCCAAGGCACTGAATGGTAGGAGGATCAGGGGATGATTACCAACTATGCACCCCAAATGACTTTCCTGTTACAGAATAGCAGGTGGGTGGGGGATTACTAGTCTTATACCCTTGATCAATATCTCTGCCAGGGGCAGCCATATTTTCACCAGTCAATGCCCCAGTACTGAAAGACATGCTTCTGGAGGATATTGCATAGCCTTTGTGATTCCAATTGCTGCCCATCTACTGCATAGAGTTTAAGGGGCATAGGTGTTGCCAGTATTCTTTGCTCAACTTGAACAACTCTGCCCCTCCCCATGCAGTCTAACCCTGTTGGGCACTTTTATATTATAGTTTAGATTTTGATCTGTTCGTTGCCTGCCCTGACTGCCATTAGCACTCTTACACAGCAAATGCTGCAAACCCTGTCTGCCAGATTTCTTTTCCATGCCCTAGGCAACTTTTCCAAAATGTTTGTCTGCATAAATCATTAAATCAATATTAAATTACATTCTATGATCCACTGAGACTCGTGTGTTGTGGACAAGATTCCAACTTGTCAGCCTGGAACAGCACACAGCTGCTCCTGCACGGTAGCACGGGGATTCGGTGGGAAGGCTGTGTATGGCCTGCCTGCTACCATCTTCCAGTGTGAAGAAGCTTGCAATCTGATATTGGACTTTATCCAAATTGCTGTTATTGAGACCGGAATCCTGAATTGTGAGAGAGTGAATTTTGCGTGGGGGAAAGACTTGCCTCTGGAGCGATCGGCCAGTCAAGAATTGGAGAGAGCCGCAGAGTGTATGGTTTGCGCAGAGACATTGCTTTATTGCAACTACACTGTCATCTGAACTGTGGTATGTGGCTGTTTTGGTTATAATTGTGCTGAATGTATAATGTGGGTCACGATTTGGTTCCCCACACCCCTGAACGTGTCGCACTAGCTGAACATTGCATCCAGTACCTAAAATGGACTGCAATCCAAACTGGTCACCTGGTCTGGGCCTCACCATCTCAGCCTAGACCGCCTCTCATGCTGCAGAGATTCATCCAATGAAAGACTCACTCAGGGCTTTGGCTCCCTGCTCAACACCATCAAACAGGATCGACCATCATGGTGCATCATGTGGGCCCTGTTTCCCCTGGCAAACAGCATACCATCCTGAGGTTTTCATCTTGTCAATCCTGCCTCCTGGTCTGGGTAGTGTGAGTAACCATCAGGGTAGTTCCCTGCAACAAAGCTCAAATCATTGTGGGTCTTGGGTAATGGGTGCTCAAAATCTGAAATGGAGGGGATGGGGAGGGGTTGGAGATCAGCAGGAGTGGAGGGGAGATCAATAGGGAAATCCCAACAGGCAGAAGTCAGGCTGGTAAGATGATTGGGGGATGAGAGGAGCAGGGCAGAGACAGGGAGTGAGGTGGAAACAGGAGGAGCAGTTGCAGGAGACACAGAGGGTGCAGCTGGAGTGTGTAAGGAACAGGGTAGTATGAACTCTGGAGTAGAGGAAAGGGTAAAAGAGAAAAAAGGGGGTAAGGGACAGGCAAAGGGGGATTACTTGTGCTGGGGGATTCTATACTGAAAGGGGTTAGATGGGGTAGAAGGGGGGAAGGCACAGTCATATTTGGGTTGAAGATATTCCTGGGTTGACTGCGGAAAGGGCAGGGCAGTCACTGCTCAAGTGCGTATCAAAGGGGAGGAAGAAACCTCACCTAGTGTTGCACATAGGTACAAACGACTTGGCAGGGGAGCCTGTAGAAGTGGTGAAGGGGAGGTTCGAGGAGTTGGGCAGGCAGTGTGAGGGGATTGAGGAGTCGGTGGCATTCTTGGAGGTACTCCTGGTACCATGTGTGAGCATGGGGAAGAAGGGAAGGATAGAGGAGTTCAACGAGTAGCTTAGAGAATGGTGCCACACCAAGAATTACGGTTTAGTGACAAACTGGGGTAGGATCTGAGGAATAGTGACTTGAACGTGGGAGACAGGCTATACTTGAACGGGGAGGGGAGTACTAAAGGGTGGAATTGAGGGGAATATATCAACTAAGGTGGATTTAGACTTCCGGTGACGTCAGTGACTGACATGGAGGTTTGATTTATCTGCTCCACTACCCACCAAACAAAATCACTATTAATCACCCACAAGATGATGGCATCCCCAGCCAAGCAACGGAGAAACAAAGCGGGGAAGCTTCACCTAACCCCTGCCCAAAAACTTAAGGCTCTGCTGCAGGAGGATGAATCTCAAATCATCGACGAAGCAGAGACCACCGGAGAAGCACAGCAGGCCAAGCAGCATGGAGGCCTCCGTGAAGACGACCTGATAGAGACTATTAAACAAGCAGCCTGTACGGTCACGAAAACTGATCGGACTCTGTCCGAACTCCATGCAGATCTTGGCAGAATTGAACACAAAATGGACCAGATGGAGCTATGCCTTACAGCAGTTTCAGAGCAGACAGACAGGCAAGACAGACTGCTGCTGTACCTCCTGGCACGGGATCGGGAGCTAACACACAGGCTTAATGACCTGGAAGGCAGAAGCCAGAGGCAGAACATTAGAATTCATGGTGTCCCCGAGGATCTAGAGGGTGATGCCACAAACACCATCGAGTTCACACAAAAGCCCTCAAAGGGGACCTAGATTTAAGCCTTGATCGTGCCCACCGCTCCCTGGCACCGAGGCCAAGCAATCCAGAGGCCAGGCCCAGATCCCTTGTGGTTCACTTCATTTGGTATAATAGTAAGGAGGAGGAGGTGCTGTGGAGAGCCTGGCGTCAGAGTCCGCTGGAATTTGAGGCACACAAAATAGCTATTGATAATGACCACACATCAGAAGTACAGGAGGCCCGAAAGGCGATCTGGCCTATTGTAAAACAGTTGAGAGCCAAAAATATCAAGACCCAAGTCCTACCCAGCAAGGCTAAAGATCTCAACGGAACAAGGTACCAAAATCTTTAAAGACCTCCTGTCTGCCGCTCCCTACCTTGAAGATCAGCACCCCCCCCCAGTTAAAGGAGAAGCTCGAGCGAGACATACTGGCTTCGGCGTGGTCTGTGGCCCAGAAGGGAATTGTCAAGATGCTCCTCAGCATGGCAACCTCAGACCTCCCTCCGAGCAGATATTGGTGTTGTGCTTCGGAAATTTGGGGACCCTGCTCTGATTAACAAAAATGCCCCCCACTTGAAGCTGGTGATGACAACCAATGAGGCAGGCAAACCAGGCCCAACATGATCTCCGAACACGTGAGGCAACTCCTCGGTGAAGTACGTGCTTCAACTTGCTGACAAAGGAGTCGCTCCCTCCCTAACAGCTTTGGGCTGATGGGCCCTCCCGATCTACTGAGTTCTCCAATATAAATCACCTGCAGACTGACTTCCTCCTTCCCCTATTCTTCCAGATGCTCTGGGGTTGCATAAGTAGTACAATCACCCTGCTGTAGCCTGGCTGTATATGAAGCCGATTGACTGTTTCCTTTCATGAGCAATAACCACGGCCTGCTGCTTTACTCCTCGCATTTTTTACCCTCAAACATATTTCAGAACTGTTCGCTGTTTCACCTGGTAGCGTTTTGGAAGGGGGGAGGGGGGGCTTGGTGGAACTAAATTTATGGGTTTAGTTTTCTTAAAGGGCAACAACGCAGAGCACAGCTGTTTATTTAAATGCCCTAATTGATATTAATAAATACGAACTCTGAGGGGGAAGAAGGGGAAAGAAGCAGTTATACTGTATATGAAGAAGAAGGACAGTCCCTTCTCCCACTGTAGCACACTGAGGTTCTGTTGTTTTACCCTCTTCATCCCCTCCCTTGAGCTGGTTTCGGTCCTGCTCATTGTCTCACCTGGTAGCATTCTGGGGAGGGGAGAGTGTGTGTGTGTGTTGGATCCGAAATAAGGGGTACAGTTCCTGAAGGGTGCTAACGCAGAATATGCTTGCTCATTTTAGTATTTTAATTGGAATGAACTGCTACGGTCTTTGAGGATGGAGACTGGGAAAAGTGTAGCTTAACTGCGCATGAAGAGGGATGATTGTCCATTTCCCCACTCCAACAGGCTGGATCCTGCTGTCGGGCCTCCCTCACTCCGTACCCCAAATTCATTACGGAACTGTTTACTGTTACACTCGGTAGTCCTTTGGAGGGGGTGTGTTGGAACTAAACCAGCGGGTACAGTTTTTCTTTTCTTAAAGGGTGATAGCCCAGAACATGATCACTCAGTTTACTGCCCTATTTGGAGTTAATATTTATGGATAGCAGGTGAATTGGGGCTGCTGAGCCCAGGCTCAGGCCTAGACCTCGGAAAGGGGCTTTGCTCCATGGCCGGGGATGGCTTTACCCCATAAGACAATGGTGGGAACAGGGGGGATTGAGAGGCTGGGCCACTCGGCTTATCACATTATGGATCCACTTAAGGTTATGGTCTGAGACGAATAGGCCTCAATGCCTGAACCACTTTCCACCCCCGGGACGCTGGTCATGGACTGCTGGAATAGGACAGTTAGTCCAGGTGTCAGTGCTCGAACTGGGGGGGGACCAGAGATCATGGCCCTAAGACACCCCTGGTCCCTGAACACTTCTGTCTCAGATATTTCCAGGGCTTGTCCTTTTTTGGAGGACCCAAACACTTAGCAGGGTCTGAGAGTGGGGGGGTCTCCTCAGCGGGGTTTTACCCCCTCGTATGCATACCAAAGAGGTGCTAATCTCGAGGGAAAAACGGGAGGGGTCAGGGGGTTGGACGGAAGCGTAGAGTAAAAGATGCTGGGGCTGCTGAAAGCATAGCGCTTTAAGCACTAACACTGGGGCGGGTTATCACGAGACCGCGAGTTCTTCTTTGTCTTTTTCTTTTTTCTCTCTTTGAGAGGTGGGTAATGGGAAACGTGTTGGGAACTGTGCACTTATGCAATTCTACATTGACAACTGGAGGGGGGGCGCTTCTCCTGGACATCCCAGGGCTCCGCAGAGAACACTCATTGCACTACTGAGTGATCTACTCTGGTCTGTATAGTCAGACACCCATCTGCTGACAAGCATCGGTCAGCCTTCCCATGGAAGTCTAATCACAGATTTTTGGACAACCAGGCTGAGGAGTCCTGGCCGAGGTTATCCAATACCTAACTCAGCTCATGACTTGAAATTGGAAGAGGCCAGAGCAATTGTTTTGTAGTACAATAGTTAAAAAAAAGTGTTTTTTTAAGTCTTGTTACTGTTTATATTAAAAAGTTAGATGCTTTGCAGACTTATTACAGGTTTAAACTGATAATGTTTAGAGAGTCTTTGTTTAAGAGAAGGATAGCTAACCTTAGTTGGATGGCACATGGCTAATTGTACCACTAAGTTTATGTCTCTAAATGTGAATGGATTGTCCAGCCCAGTCAAGAGGAAGAGGATCCAGCAATTTGTTGCATCCCTGGGATGTGGGGGTGTGTTTCTGTGGGAGACCCACCTCTCCCCCCAGGAGGCCCAAAAACTTAAATCAAGATCCTTTCACTTGGTATATCATTCGTCCCTCCCTGCGGGTAGAAAGAGGGGGGTGGCGATCCTTTTATCGGCAAATCTTCACTTCCAACAGCTGGAGGTGATAGAAGATCCCGAGGCAAGGTATCTTGTAGTGGTTGGGTCTATACAGGACATTCAAGTAACCCTGGCCAACATCTACATCCCCACCCCGGGTCCCCACTCAGAGTGTATTCAAACATTCTACAACTGGTGGCAGAAAAGGCCAAAGGCATTTTAATAATGGGCGGAGACTGGAATATAGTTTTAAATAGGGCCCTTGACTCAACCGCCCAGATTCCAAAGCTGGATGCAGCTAAGGCTCAATCTGTTAAAATTCAGCTGGAACAGCTGGGTCTGTCTGATATTTGGAGAGAAAGGTACCCTAGAGCAAGGGAATATACTTGCTTCTCTCCTAGGTTTAAGGTCTTTTCCCATCTTGACATGTTCTTTACATTCTTGGGTGACCTAAACAGGTTCCCTTCCATATGGGTGGGTACGACCATCCTCTCTGACCATTGCCCTGTCTACCTGGAGGTGGAGCTGGGACTGCCCAAGCGTACCACACACTGTAGGCTAAATACCTCTCTCCTTCAAGATAAAGGAGTTATAAAGGAACTTAAGGAATACCTGAAAATAACCCTTGAGGAGAACACTAGACAAGAAACTACACCGCAAATATTATGGGACACGATTAAAGCCTCACTAAGAGGTAAACTTATATCAATAGCATCCCGTAAAAGATGTGAAATGAGGCAAAAACAACAGAAACTAATGTCTCAGATTAAAGAACTGGAAGATGCTCAAAAAATTAAGTGGGAGGAGCCCCAAACAGGGAATTGCTAAAGTGCAGGAACCTATTACAAAACTTTCAAAAAGCGGAGGTAGAAAAAGCTCTGTTATACTTAAAACAAAGATATTACGAGGGTGGACCTTGAGGCACCAAACTCCTAGCCTTCAGATTGCGTCAATATGTGGCAAAAGCCACAATAACTAAGATAACATCCCCTTGAACAGGCCAAATGGTCAGACAAACCACACAGATAGCAGAGTCGTTTGTGGAATACTATTCAAAATTATATAGCCCAGAAGAGAAAACTTCCCAACAAGACAAAAGGAACTATTTGGATACCATCCCACTCCCTCCCTTCCCACCGGACACTGCCAGACTACTGATTAGGCCCATCACCCAAGAAGAAATAATTTCCACAATTAAAAAAACTTAAGCCAGCTAAATGCCCTGGCCGGAAGGGTTTGGGGCAGAATTTTATAAAATACTGGACCCAGAAACTGCCCTCCTACTTCTCAAAGTCTTTTCAAACATCTGGACTGAGGGAGGCCCCACTCCTGGCAATACGCGACTATAACAATCTTGCATAAGGAAGGAAAGGACCCCTCAAAGTGCGAATCGTACCACCCCATATCCTTACTCAATCAAGACTACAAGATCTTTATTTCCATAATAGCCTCGAGGCTGAACCCCGTTTTACTAAATTTAATTCAGTCAGATCAATCTGGCTTTGTTATGAGGTGACAAGCCCCTGTCGGAGTACGTTCTGCCCTAGATATGATAGATAAGATCCAACGCACCCACACCCCGGCATGCCTGTTAAGCCTAGACGCTGAAAAGGCCTTTGACAGGGTCTCCTGGGACTTCCTGTTCTTGGTGCTTGAACATAGGGGATTCCCTGAATCCTTCATAGGCACCATGAGATCCCTGTACACGGGCCCTCAGGCATATGTTAGGGTGAACGGGGGACTGTCAAATAGATTCTAGATGGGTAGGGGCACTCAGCAGGGGTGTCCCCTTTCCCCTCTCTTATTCGCCTTGTATATCGAGCCTTTGGCGGAGGCCGTGAGGATGGTGAAGGACATAGCAGGGATTGAGGTGGGCGGTATACAGAAAAAAATCCTTCTATATGCGGATGATGTATTGTTGACCCTCTCCCAACCGCATAAATCTATAGAGCAGCTGTGGCCCATTTTGGAAGAATTTGGGAAGCATTCGGGATACTCCCTAAACAAAACAAAAACGGAGGCCCTAAGCTTTTTCTTTAATCCCTCCGAGGACATCCGCCAACTCCTCCCCTTAAACTGGTCCGCTGATGGGATGAGATACCTAGGGATCCATATTATTAAACACCCTTCTAAATTATTTAAAGCAAATTATTCACCTTTGATGGCATCTCTCAAGAAGGACATGGAAAATGGTCTCTGACTAGCATGCCCATGCATGCTAGAATTCAAGCCATAACAATGAATGTACTACCTAAATTCTTGTACTTGTACCAATGTATACCGTTACACATACACAAATCCAATTTCCAGCTGTGGCATAAAATGATTTCCATGTTCATTTGGGCCAACAAGAGACCCAGAATAAGTCTCAAGATATTATAGGCCCATCGTGAGGATGGCGGTAGATCCCTCCCAGACTTGGAGGATTATTTTCTTGTGGTACAGTTGAAGAAAGCACTCCAGTGTGCCAGTCCTGGCTCCACCTTTGGCTGGAGGGGAATGGAAAGGGGAGAGGAGGGGGGGTAGGTTACCTCTTGGAGACCAAATAGTGACTTCCCCCAACCCGTAATCACCCGGTGCCCAAGCTCAGTTCAGTTGGAGAGACCCTCCGCTCGGTCCACAGACTGTGGCAAAAATATAAATTATTACCTTTGTTATGACCTCTAAAAAGTCTGACTTGGGCCGAGGACTCCCCCTCCCAACTGACTAGACCTTATATACAAACAGTGGAGTAGGATGGGTCTGGCATATTTTGGGCAGCTTGCTCAAGGGGGCTTGATCCAGGAATTTAACTCACTTAAGAACAGGTTTAACCTCAAAAACTCAGATCATTTTAGGTTCCTCCAAGTAAGAACACATATTACATCTCTCCAAAGGAGAGAGGCGAATCCCGACAGGGTTGTACCCCATTTAGCAGCCATCCAACAGATAAAATCCTCCACGGATCAAAAGGGCCTGATATCCATCCTTTATAAGGTCCTCAGAACCGTAAGGGCAGACCCCCTATCTAGGATCAAAAACAAGTGGCAGGAGGAAACTAGCCTTGGCTCCACACCCCATGACTGGAAATCCATCTTTAACATTACTAGAATGGCTGCCCAGATCACTTCTTTGGCAAGAATTTGCCTGGAAGGTAAGGGTTAGCTTTTTCCTTACCCCCGTAATATTAAATAAAAGAAACCCAAACTTTCCAGCTAGCTGCTGGAGGGGATGTGGGGAGGAGGAGGCAGGATACCTCCATATTTTTGGGGCGTGCCCAAGGCTGTATGGATTTTGGGCAGAAATTATTTCAGCTATAAAGGAAATTCTTACAATAGCCCAACCTTTAAACTGGAAGGAAATGATTTTGGGGATTCCACCACCAGACATCAAGGGGTCTGATCCATTGTACCTTTGGGCAATCCTGACAACAGCAGCCCACAAAGCCATAACTAGGACTTGGCTCAGTCCTTCGCCGCCTAAGAGACAGGACTGGATTTCAATTGTCAGGAGCCTAGCTGAATTGGAGGAACTCACCTTTAAAATAAACCATAAGGCCACACTTTATGTCCGAAGATGGTTGAGGTGGGTAATCTGGCAACAGTCAGAAGGGGAAACTTGACCTAGGAAATGAGACAGGGCATCTCTCCTAATCCTGGGTGAGGATGATCCATAGTAAACTAAAACCTTAATAATCTAATTACATTGGAAGAAATTTGTTGAAGACTAAGGGTTTTACTCTCTACTCTAACTTTAAGACTGTAGAAATGTTTTCTTTCTGGGCACTGAGAGAATGTACACTGTATTCTTCTACAATGTACTGAGCTTGTAATAGTGACTCTCTAAGATGCAATTAATTATTCTGCAAAGTCTAAATAAAAAATTAAAGTTTAAAAAAAACTAAGGTGGATTTAAACTGGGGGAGGTGGCAAGAGGACTGAGGATAGTAAAAAGGTCTGTATAGGGGAGCCTAGTGAGCTCACCCCCTAGATATGGGTAAAGGCAGAGGTGAAGTGACTCAGGGAAGGGGCATGCAGGGTAGGCAGCGTGAAGTGCAGAAGGCACCATCACCCTGTAATAAGGTGAAAAAAGGGTGTGGCTACAGAGAGGAGGGGAGCAGACCAAAGAGAAGAGGGGAAACAGGAAGGAGGGATACGGCTGGAAGGTGGTCTCCTAAATGCAAGAAGCCTGGGAAATAAAATTGCAGAACTTCAGGCACTCCTCTCAGAGGGGAATGTGGATATTGCTGCAGTAACAGAGGCTTGGGCCACCGAGTACCATGCCTTGGATCTAGCTCCTGAGGTACAGTATATACAGGAGGGACCGAGGAGTTGGAAGATGGGGTAGCACTCTGTGTGAGAAAAGGGATCAAATGCATGAGGGCCGGGGGGGAGGATGGGAGGACGGAGGCAATTTGGGTGCAGCTTCTGGACTTCAAGGGTAGAAAGCTGAAGCTGGGGGTGGTGTACAGACCGCCAACCCAGTAGGGGAACTGGATAGGAGTTGGCAGAGCAGATACGAAGGGTGTGTAGGAGGGGGAGTGGGGTGATGGTGGGGGATTTCAACCTACCAGGGGTTGACTGGAGCACCCCTGCCACCAACAGTGTCAGGGAACAATTACTCCTGGATGTGATCCAGGATGGCCTCCTGACAAAAATGGTAAGTGGGCCTACAAGGCTTGGTAGCACACTGGACCTGGTACTGACAAATGGTGAGTCAGTGGGGGAGGTAAGGGTTGAGAACCCACTAGCTGGTAGTGACCACCAAACAGTGTGGTTCATACTCACATTGGGCAGGGAGACTGGAGGCATGAGCATGAAGGTGGACTTTAGGAGGGTGGACTTTAGGAGGATGGGAAAAATACTACAAGGGAGACTCCAGGATATAAGGCCTGGGATGGATGCAGAGCAAAAGTGGGAAGTTATTAAAGCTGGGTTAATGGAGGCCGCAGTAGCCTGCACCAGGGCTAGGAGTAAGAAGGCAGAGCCAGAAAACTATGCTGGTTGAACAGTGAAGTGCTGCAGGGGGTGAGGGAAAAGAGGGCTGCATATTGGAAGTACAGGAGAACAAGGAAGGACGAGGATAAGGAGGCTTTATGGGAGTTGGTCCTAGGAGGTGGTCAGGTGGGTGAAAAAAGCCAAGGCCTCCAGGGAATTAAGATTAGCACAGGGCCTAAAGGGAGGGGAGAAGGACCTTTTTAGATATGTCAGGGAAAAGAGGAAGTGCAAAGAACACATGGATAAAGTGGGGGGGAATGGGTGGAAGAGGGAGCGAATAAAGTGGAAATACTGAATGAGTACTTCTGCTCTGCTTTCACTAAGGAGCAGGATGGACCACTACCATTATGGACTGGGGGGTAGATGAAGGGGGGGGAGGTGACAGACAAAATGATCATCGGGAATAGAGTGCTAGGGGGCTGAGAGTGTTAAGGGTGGACAAGGCACCAGGTCCTGATGGCATCCACCCCAGGGTGCTGAGGGAGATGGCGGAGGTGTTGGCTAAGCTGCTGGCAGATCTGTTTAACACCTCCCTGGAAACGGGGTGTGTGCCTCCAGACTGGAGGGTGGCCCCGTGGTGCCCATATACAGGAATGGGCCTAGGTATGAGCCAGGAAACTCTTGGTTGGTCAGTCTCACTTCCACATTGGGAAAGCTTATGGAGACTACACTGAAGTAGAGGCTGGTGGCATTTCTCGAGGTTAATGGCCTCCAGAATGTGCAGCAACATGGGTTTGTCTCAGAAAGGTCCTGTCAAACAAACCTAATAGAGAATTATGACTGAGTAACAAAGGAGCTAAATGGGGGTCATGTGGTAAATGTCCTGTACTTGGACTTCAGCAAGGCCTTTGATACAGTGCCTCATGGGAGACTGGAGGGAAGCTGACTGCTGTGGGGGGGGAGAAAAAGCTGACAAACTGGATACAGAACTGGTTACAGGGGAGGGTGCAGAGGGTGGTTGTGGGGGTTCTCAACACCCAGAACAGTGACAAGTGGGGTGTCCCAGGGTTCAGTGCTGGGCCTGGTGCTATTTGGGCTCTTTATCTCTGATACAGCCACATGGAGTTGGGAGCAGGGTCAGTCTGTTCACAGGTGATACCAAAATGGGGGCGGTGGTGGACGAAGAGGATGGATGGAAACAATTGCACAAGGACCTCACTAAACTAGAGACATGGTCGGAGAAGTGGCAGCTAGAATTCAATGTGAAGAGGTGTAAGGTGATGCACTTCAGTGCAAAAAAACATAGGAGGGACTACTGGTTGGAGCGGTGAGGCTAGGGATCACTGAGGAGGAGGAGAAGGACCTTGGGGTGTTGGTAAACAGTGAGCATGAACAACTCTATCCAATGTAGGAAAACAGCGGCTAAGGCAAACAGGATGCTGGGTTGTTTCGCAAGGAGTTTCTCATCCAGGCATAGGGGATATGATCCTGTCTCTCTACAGATCCTTGGTCAGATCGCATTTGGAGTACTGTGTGCAATACTGGAGGAAATACCTGAAGAGAGAGAGATATAAAATTACTGAAGTGGGTACAAATGAGGGCAACACAAATGTTAAAGGGGATGGAAGGAGCTGAATATGTGCGCAATGGAGGAGAGGAGGGATGGGGATATGATTGAAACATTCAAATTCTTGAGAGGGGTAAATAAACCTAGCACTGAGTGGGTGTTTAAACTGAGGAAAGGTAGGGAGATAAGGGGGCATGGACTAAGGATGGAGGGGGGACAATTTAAGAGGGAGATGAGGAGGCACTACTTCACTGAGAGGGTGGTGTCTAACTGGAATGCGCTGCCAGCGGGGGGTGGTAACATGTCAGAAGCTTTAAGAAGGAGTGGGATAAAGTAAGAGGAAGGTCTGGGGGGCAGGGGCTGTGACAGGTATGGGACAGACAGTGGGGGAGGAGGCTGGGGCAGCTGCAATCTAGGGTGCTAGCTGCACACTTGGGCAGACTTTGATAGACCAGTTGGTCTGTTCTGCTGGTAGATTTGTATGTTTGTATGTATTGTCTGTCATCTGATTTATTTTGGATGATCATTATGAACTGAGCCATCTGGCTCCGGAATATAAATTGTGGGTTAAAGTGCATGTTGCCTGTTTCTTTTCTAAGGGCCCCAACAATAACTGCAATGCCGGCTTACCCTGGGCAATGCATCAGGCTAGCCTGAGTAATAACTGTATACCCAGGGTGTGTGTAACTGTGCTAGAGGGACTCTTAGTGCATGCATGTTTAACCTGACTAAATCAGATAGGAAATCAAATGCCAGATTGCTGCCCCACCCTTGTTCATATTCTCTGAATAAACCAGATTCTGTTCTTTCTGCATTTAACTTGGCTAGCATGTACCTTTGTGGAGGGGACACTGTATTGCAGTTGCACTGTTCTATTGCAGGTCCTGTTTTACAGGGGGTCTCCAGGTCCAGTGCAGCTGAACCAGCCTTGGTGGTAAGTGTGCCAAGATTGGGTTCAACATTGTATTCTGACATTAACAGTGATTGTTTATCTGCTGACCAGTGCAAGCTGTTGGGAGGGGTATCAGTGTCCCAGAGGGCTATACCCAGAGCAGCTATGCTACCCTTAAACCAACTCTTCCAGTGGTGGCACCCATTTACGGAGCTCAGGCCCCTCAACCTGCACCTAGTCATGCAGGCAGGGGTAGTATTCCTCGGGATAGCGCCACCTAGGGATTACACTTGTTTCTCACAGAACTTGAACGAAAGAAAGACTGGTCAGGAAGCTTTGCAGTGTTAGTCTTCCGAGAACTCCAAGACTGGTCAGGAAGTATTGCAGCTTTGGACTTCCGGTTCAGTAGCCCATGAAACAAAGAACTCAAAAGAATGTGATAATGATTGGTGAAAGTGAGAGGATGTACGGGACATAGCGCACTGGTTTAAAGCAAAAAAATCAACCTCAAAGAGTTACACAAGGAGTGACCAGAATGAGTAGAAATAAAACATGCAGAAGTGACATCAAGCTTTATGTAGGTGAGTAAAAGCAGGAAGTGAGCAGTGTGGCAGACTGCAATCCTTGATGTATGGCTGCACATCAAATTATGGTGAGAGTACCATGCTGTTCCCTCATGTAAAGGGGAATTTAATGCAGGTTCATTGGCAGCTGGTGTTCATATGAACCCCTCCCCCTTTCTTTGGACCTCTGCTTTTGTTTTTTTACTTAACCACCAACTGTGATTCCCCTCCCTTTGCCGTAGGCTCCCAGAGCCATCCCTATCCCATGCTGGGGACTCTGTGCACTGCCTACTCACATGGATGTTAATGTGGTAATTTCTGGCTCTGACAGTTACAAAAGTTGGCTCAACATTCATCGTGTTCATCAAACAGAGGACACTGCTGTGTTGCAGGACAGTAATTACATTTACGAATTCAACGTACACATAAGTGTGTATAAGCTCCAAAATGCACCACAGAGCTTCTGAGGTCATAGCAGTCCCCAAACCCCCAACATTTAGATAAACTATTCTTCCAGAAAATCTCCTGAAAATTTGCTAAAGTAATCTAGCAAAGCTTCAGACCTCCTTAGGAAGGAATGCAGTATTACAATGAGTTAGAATTAGTACTTCAGTAATGCTGGAAAAAACAAATTGCTAATAAATTCAAAGGTGATGCTGGACGCTTGTGCAAACAGGCAGCAATGTTCTCATGCCTTTCCAGTTTAACCAATAAAAATGAAATTAAATGGAAAAAAAAATATGAAAAATGAAATTCCAAGGTGATCGGTTCATTCACTCAGTGCTGATGTATGGAAACAGATTATTAAATCTGTGAGTCTGTGATATGTTTTTTGGAGGAAAAATACAGATATGTGACCCAACCAGTACTAAAAGTGGCAATACCTTGGGATTGAGATGCAATGGATTCCATGTACTGACATTCTAAATAAAATAAAAAAAACTAGATAAGGAAGTGCATGCTTGTGATACATAAGGAGATATGAAAAATGAACACAACACAGATCATTTGTTTACAATATTTATTCATTCAAACATTCTCTGTGTTAAGCATATGCTGTCATTAACAACTGTTCAGACACAGCAGCACTCTGACAAGTTGCACTACACACTGGAATGAATGTGCGTCACTTATTTCTGTCCCCATTTACTGACAGGTGGAACCACAAGTTGGCAGTAGTTGCATAAGATGGGACATTATTCAGTGTGACACCATAGAAGACTTGCTGTGATGACATTGTGAAAAGGACAGCTTCAAGCTCAAATGGATGGCAGACTGCATATTTATTTATTTTATTAATAAAAACTTTACCAATCAACCGATTAAAAAAAAACAAAACATGCAGAATATAACAAGCGAGACCTCCAAGAACAATCACAGCTGATCAGGTGAGGAAAACAAACTCCTAGAGTGTACAAGAGACTTCTCCTTTACAAAAAGAATGTCAGGCCCACCGCAGCCCTGCTTTGCCATACCTGCCTGCAACAATGCCGACACACATTAAAGGTAGATCATTCTCATTTACTGCATTTTTCCTTTTAAAACCTGTGCCAGTTTGAACTTTGAAAAAATGGGAAGCACACCGTTTGTCTGCTGGTTGTGTTGTGGCATTGGGGGGGTGGTAGACAAGGGTAAGACTTGTGATGCTGTGTACAAAGTGGAAACAAATATTGCAGGGGTAATTTCTTTGAAAGTCACATCTGCAGTATGGCCCTGGACATAAAACTGCAAACAAATACTTAAAAAGGAAAGCCTACAGCAGTTTTCTTTGCCAGGGCTGCCTATATAATATATATATTATATTGTGAAGTGAGGGGTGAGAAATTCGTCTGGCCAGTTTGTTTATATTTGTGTTGGGTGTCAGCTTGCTGGGGCTGTAATTCTGTGATTGCTGCCAGCCATAGTGCAACACATTTTTTTATCTTGTGTCTTCCAGCATTTTCTGCCTGCATATTGGGCAGGATCTAATGGGCAAGGAACTTTGGGGAAGATTATTGCCTGCCAACTACATCCAGTTGCACAGGCAAGTGTTTCAGAATTTAAGACAAAAAGTTCTATGAGGTGTTAGAGGTACCACCTGTGTGAAGCTCTTGGTGGTGGTGGTTGGGGGGGTAATTTTACAGCAAGGTGATTAACTATGGTTGGTGGTACAGTTGATTTGGACATGGATACATGTGACTGATTTTGGGTGGGGGCAGCTAGATTATTATGCTGGTGGTGGGGGTTTGGTCTGTGCTTGGAGGGGAACTGACTGAATGGTGTTGATCTTGTGCAGTGTGCCAGTAAGGAGCGCTGTGCTAATGGAAGGGTGTGGACTGTGGATATGTGGTCAGTAAGGTGGTCGCGGTGGTGTTGTGGGATGCAGTCCGTATTTGAAGGGGAGGATAGCCAGATGTCAGGTTGGATGTTGTCCATGGATGTGACAGTATGTAGTGACCTGGGCAAGCACATGTATGGGAAAAGGGGAATGTAATGTGAGTGACAAGGGGGCTGGCCATGTGGTTGGGGTAGCTGGCTGTGCTGGTAAAAGGGGAGGCATTGTTGGGATGGAGACTGTGGGGTTAAGGGAAGCTGGCTGTTAGTTTTATTTGGAGGAGAGGGAGGCTGACCATGCTGTTAGGCAGTTGAGTTACTTATGCTGGTACGATGGAAGAGTCTGTTGTTTTTCGCTTGGGTGTGGTGAATAGAATGCCCATGTTGGTGAAAGCAGTCGGGAAGCTGGCTCTTCTCATTTTTTCTGGTGGTGGACTGATAGAGTTCAAAAATACATGGATCTGCGCACATGGTGAAGTCTGACAAGACTATGTACTGTTGCATGAGGTGGGCCGGCATGAAAACTGGGAAAAATAGCAGCTGCCAGTATGAAGCCACAGTCATAGCAAACTGGCACCATGGAGAAGTGCCATACTGCCACCAGCCACCTAGCCACATCACCCACCATCCCATGGACTAAATTTGGACCTTCTGTATAGCCACTCCCTCTGTGGGGGGAAGGCAGAGGGGAAGAGGTCATTCCTCTCATTAGCCATGCAGCCCATCCCAAGATGCTTTACCAGTTTGGCAGTCCAGAGCCCTGTCAATGGTGCAGAAGGATAACAGCTGGTGTCTTCGTCCTGCCCTGTGTCAGTCGATTGCTGGAGTAATGGCCCCCCACCCCCAAGAGAAAATCAGTTCTAGGGGCTCTGACTTTCCTTCATGATGGCCCCTGAGTGACAGAGTCCATTCTAAAACCCAGGTCAATGGTGAGGTACCAGTCTGTACCCACCCAAACACACAACCCGCTTTTTTTTAACCATTATAAGTCCTTCCCAGTTGACCCAGCTGATCAGTATTTTTACTCTTCATAGTGACCCATTTTCCCTTGTATGTCCACAGGTATGATAGGTTGCTGACTGGATGAAGGAGGACACTGACCACATGTATCAGATAAGTATTGTTTTTTGTTTATCCTACATTGTTTGTCATTGTAATTTCATAAAGAGCTGCAGATCCTTTGTGACCCCATTGCTGTTTTTGCTTTACAGGTATAACTGGGTAGTCTCCTGACACCCCATTATCCCAGGTTCCACAGGAGCCCAGTAAGAGATCTCTTATCTGTACTAGGATATTAACCTGTAATGGTGCTAACTGTAGGCTTTCACTTGCTAGGTAGTTGGTGATGCAGGGTTTGACATCTCTAAACTGTTCTTTTACTATTCCACCATCATGAAAGGATGGAAATTTATTGCAGTTCACGGGTGGTTGGAGAGCACTCAGGCTTTGCTCACATGCCTCACAGTGCATCCAGGGCATGCATTAATGTCCCAATTCTCCATTGTGGGCAAGCTTATGAAGACCATTGTAAAGGAAGGGTTAGTGGAATATCTAGAGGAGCATGGTCTCCAGGATGAGAGGCAGCATGGATTCATGGGGGGGGGGAGATCATGTCAAACAAATCCGATTGACTTCTTTGACTGTGTCACTAAGGCAGTATACATCCTCTATTTTAATTTCAGCAAGGTCTTTGACTCTGTGCCTCACAAAAGGTTGATCAAGAAGTTGGTGGATATTGCAGTTGGGTAAAAGATGGCTAGATGGGTGAAAAACTGGCTGAGGGACAGAACACAGAGGGTGATTGTGGGGGGGGAGAGTTATATGGCACTAGAGAGGTAACCAGTGGGGTCCCACAGGGCTCGGTGCTGGGGCTGATGTTATTCAGTGTCTTCATCAGTGATATTGGGGATAGCATTAAGGGCAAAATGTGCCTATTCACAGATGACACCAAGCTCAGTGGGAGAGTGGACACAGCTGAAGGGATACCAGACCTCCAGGAAGATCTGGAAAAATCTGGGGAGGTGGTCTAGGATCTGGCAGCTTGCCTTTAATGCCAGTAAATGCAAAGTTATGTATCTTGGAGCCAAGAATCCCAGTACAGAGTACTACCTGGGTGGAGTCCGAGTATTTGCATCCGAGGAGGAGAAGAACCTGGGAGTGTCGATCACTAGTGAACTGAAACACTCCACACAGTGCAAGAAAGCAGCAGCAAAGGCAAACAAGATGCTGGGATGCATAGCTAGGGGGATCAGTAGTAGGAGAGATGAGGTTGTTTTGTCCTTGTACAGGTCACTGGTAAGGCCACATCTAGATTATGGAGTTCAGTACTGGTGCTCACACCTGAAATAGGACATTAACCTGTTGGAGAAGGTCCAGAGGAGGGCTTCAAAGATGATAGAAAGTCAGTAGGGTGAGGCATACAAGGAGAGGTTGAGGGCACTGAACATGTAATCCCTGGAAGACAGGAGAGAAAGAGGGGACATTACTGGAACCTTCAGGAACTTGAAAGGGATAAATAAGATTGATAAGGAGAGTTTCTTTAATCTGAGTGGCAACCATAACATGAGGGGCCACAGTCTTTTAAGTTGGAGGATGGGAGGTTTAGGAGGGAGGTCAGGAAGCACTTCTTCACAGAGAGGGTGGTGGACACTTGCAATGCAGTGCTGGAAGAGGTCATCTCATTGAAGACAGTGGGCAGCTCTAAGAGAGGCTGGGATAGGCATGGGGGAAAGGTAAGGATCATGGGTAGGGGGATGGTAGGAGTGGGGAGGGAGGGCAGCGACATTAGCTCAAGCTGTGGACCCTGCAATACGAGCAGACTTGACAGACCAAATGGCTTTCTTCTGCTGGCTTCTTTGTATGTTCGTATGTAATTCACCCACAGTCTGTTATGGGTTATTGCTTACTTTAAGTTCGGCTATCTCCTATTGGCCACTGCTTTTCAACTCAAAGAAATGGAAAAGGAGAGTCTGGGAACCATAAAAAAGTACTGGAATTTAGTTTTTTTATTTGTTACCTTTTAGAAAGGCAGCTGACGCCTTCAGTAGAACTTAAAACAACTATATTTAGACATAGTTCAGATTGTATTTCACATTCATTCTGTATTTTTCCTCCACATATTTATTATTACTGAGGTCAGCTGCATGACAACAGAATCTTTGTTTCTGAAGAGTTCATCTATTCGCTGCTTTCTCCCTACCCGAGGTCATACTGCACTGATTTGACATCACAGTTTCTCCCATGACAACAGTTTGTTATGTCACAACAGAGGATTATGACTTGAAGTAGGGAGTCAGCTGTAGAGGTAGATGAACTCTAAGAAATAAAGATCACATATTCATGCAGATGTTCTCAGTAATAATCAATGGACCAGGAGAACTCTATAGAATATATACAGAATGCAAGCTGAATTGTATCCAAACAGTATGTTTTTCAAAGTTTTGAGGTGTCAGCAGTTCTTCAAGCTCCCCTCCCCCAAAGCTTTGTTTACATTGCAGCAGATGCTATGGCTAAGGTGAGGAACTTTATTGTCTGGGTGGCCGAGGCCACACAATGCCCATGAGGCACTTCCTTAGAAAGACTTCTGGCACCATCTCATTGTGAGCTCTCAGCTGCCCAAAGACATCAGTTCCCCACTGGTACTAAGCGGCTGCAGTTGTAAGCTACATTGCGGGTGAGGAACATTTAAAGGATAATAAAAATTAAATTACAGCATATATTTAAACTAAGCATGGTCTACAGACTTTCATTTCCATTTCTTTGAATGAAAACAATACCCAATAGGACATAGTCACTAACTTTAGAAATATTGGGCAGGCCATGCGTTTATGGGGGACAGGGTTGGGGGAGGTTGTGGAACTCTGAAGTTTAAGACAAAAGGCCAAAGGCAAAGTCGTCCACCCTGCACTCAGTGAGAGCACCACATTCATTTGAATGTTTGGCCATCCGTGGGGTCCGGGTGCAGGTTGCCTGATTCTCCTGATTTACCACCCTTCTGGGGTGGTGGGAGATTTCTTGCAGGAGATGGCTGATTTCATAGTTAGGGAAACATTGGAGGCCCCCAGATATTTAGTGCTGGGGGACTTCAAAGTTTGGGCCGAGGATGAATTTTCTCTGCTTGGTTACAACTTCCTCCAGATGATGTCATCTCTGGGCTTTGTGCAAGGAGTTTCCTCCGCGACTCATCAGGGTGGCCACATGTTGGATCTGTTGTTCTCATTGTGGCTTGAGATAAATAGTCTCAGCATTGATCGGGTCATTTGGTCCGACCATTGCATGGTGAAGTTCTGGTTCGGGCCCCCTTGATAGCCCTCCCTCTGCAGAGATGGTCAGCTATCGCCCTTTGAGGGGGTTGACCCCTGAGGGTTTTTTGGTGGTGGCTGACCTATCTAGTGTGGACAGTGCATGTGTTGTGCGGTGTGTGCATGGCAGTGGATGCCTATAATAAGGCGCTGTCTGGTGCGCTCTACTCCCTCGCACCAGCCCGTGTACAACCCAGATCTTCTCACTTGAGGTCTCCTTGGTATGATGCAGAGCTCAAGGTAATGAAGACTTTGGGTCGGAGATTAGAGCACTGCTATTAGAAGTCCAGCCCGGAGGTAGACAAACTGGCCCTGCATGTGCTCTACAGTGCATACCAGGGGGCAGTCAACCATAAGAAGGTAGAATTCCTGTCCAGGGAGATTGCTGCCGGGAGGAACCAACCAACTGTGCTCTTTCGGACTGTGGACAGGCTTCTTCATTCTTCCTGTCTACAGCTGAAGGTAGCCTTTTCAAACACATTGTGCGTGGAGTTTGCTCAGTTCTTCTTGGACAGAGTGTCTGCTATTAGGCAGAGGGTTCTGCCAGTGGACCAGACTTTGGCTGACAGTGGTCACCATGGGCGAGCGGAGAGCACTCTGCCTGGTTGGGGTGAGTTTAGAGTGGTGGAGGTGGCTGAGGTCAGTGAGATTGCCTCCAAGCTTCGGCACACCTTTTGTGAACTGGACCCGGTGCCAACTCGTTTCTTAATGAGATGTGTTGACTTCATTGGCCTGGTGTTTGCCTTGAATGTCCGGTGTTCCTTGTTGGAGGGGGTTTTCCCCGATGTCTTCAAGGAGGCATTGGTGAGACCCCTTCTGAAAAAAACATTGTTGGACCCTGACGTCAAGGCAAATTACCATCGTCTCTCCAATCTCCCCTTTTTGGGTAAGATTGCGGAGAAGGTGGTGGCGCTTCAGCTTGAGGAGCATCTCGCGGGCCCATGATCTGTACAAGCCACCCAGTCTGCTTCGTGTGAGCATAGTACAGAAACTGCGTTGATTCGGGTGCATAATGACCTCCTAGGGCTAGAGATAGAAGGAGGGACAATTCTTGTTCTCCTCGATCTCTCTTCAGCATTTGACATGGTGGACGATCGAGTGTTATTTGACTGCCTAAGAGAATTCTGCGGACTCCCCAGCACTGTCATCTGCCGGTTTGAGTCTTTTCTATCTAGCAGGAGGCTGAGGGTAGTGATGGGGAATTTCTCCTCCTCCTCTGGCCACCTGTCATGTGGAGTTCCCCAGGGTTCGGTCTTGTTGCCGATGTTGTTTGCCATGTATATGCTGTCCCTGGGAGAGCTCATTAGGAAGTACAGTCTGGGTTTTCACTGCTATGGTGATGATACCCAGCTGTAGCTTTCCTTTGTACCTGGAACATCTTAGACAGTGGAAGTGCTTAACAGCTGCCTTGCTGAGATCAATGACTGGGTGGCCTCCAGCTGGTTGTGACTGAACCCCAGTAAGATGGAGGTACTGGTGGTGGAGTCTAACAGAAGGCATGATAGGTTGGTCTCTGGTGCAGAGACAGGGCTTTGTCTTGGCTCTGTATCATTGAAGGCCTCCTCTAAGGTGCGTGATCTGGGCGTTATTCTTCTGGTGGTTGGCACTTGAGTTTCAGGTGGCGTCATTGTCCATATCAGTTTTTAACATCTGAGAATACATGAGATAAAGCCCTAGTTTTGCCACTGGACCTCCCCACTTTGGTGCATACCTTCATGATATCCAGGCTTGACTACTGTAATGCACTCTATCTTTGGGTCTCTGGGGGTACCCTGCGCCGACTGCAGCTGGTGCAGAACGCAGCAGCGAGGCTGTTAATAGGACAGCCTAAGTAGTGTCACATCACTCTGGTGCTGCGTCAACTGCACTGGCTGCCGGTTAGTTGGAGGGTCCTCTTTAAGGTGGGTTTGCTCACCTTTAAGACCCTACACTACCTGGGACCTAGCTACCCGAAGGACCTTCCTGTACCTGCTGTCTCAGTCCGCTCCTCCTCTAGGGGCCTCCTTGTGATTCCCAGGACGAGGTTAAAAACTGCTGGTGACAGAGCATTTAGTGTCACCGCCCCCATCCTGTGAAATTCGCTTTCTTTAGCCATCAGGGAGTCCCCTTCTGTGGAGGTATTTAGGGCCCACCTCAAGGCCTTCTTGTATAAGCAGGTCTATGTTTTATAGTCCCTACTTGTCTTTTAGAAATGGATGTTTAATTTAGTTTCTACCTAATCTGATTTTAGTTGCTGTTGAGGGTAGTAAATTCTGTTTTAACTGTTTGGTATATTGTATATAAATGTTTATTATTATGTTGTTTTGTATCTATTTTGATTGTTGTGTGGTGCCCAGAGCCTCCAGGATTGGCATCTCTTAAATAAAATTTGCTTTGCCTTGTCATTCAACAACCAAAGAGGCGAAATAATGCTCATCGTATACCTAGAGCATTGGACTGAATGTCTTAATGCACTAACTGGCTACGCAAGAAGGCAACTTCACAGAAGGAGTCTGCTAATGTAAACAAATAGTCTAAGCATGCACTCCAGCCACTCACACTGTTTAAAAAGCACCAAAAGGTGAGTTTCCAAACAGTTTTACAATAGCAGTATTACCCTCTGAAGTGTAGGGCATCTTCTGGAGTTATTGACCTTGGAAAAGGGTAGGGCCTTTGCTTCACCTCGTGTCCTTTGACAGCTTCCAAGTCAATAACAGACCAGGAGAAGCTCACTTCATCAGGTAATATTTAAATTTGGTGGCAGTTTCTAGAGTTTCAAAGTTGTAACTGTACTCCTTGTACTTCGCTATAAAATATTGCCATGTTGCACACACAGAATAAATAGTAAGCAAAATTTTGAAATTACAGTTAACTTATTTAAATAACAAAATGATAGATTAAGACATTAGTCTCTCTGTTTTTAATCTGGTGAGAATTTTCTTAAGGGAAACTCCTGTACTACTCCTAATTGCAGCAGCTGCTGTAGAAATGCCCGATTAGGGTTTTTAGAATAAAACAAATTATTTTATTTACCTGCTGTCTGGTGGTTTTAATTAGAAAGACCCGCTTCATCTATAAGGGCTGCAGAGCCCTTGGTGAACATTTCGCACACCCCAGATGGCTTCCACCACAAAGGTTATGCTTATGAGGGCTACCAACAAATGGCAGAGCTGGCAGCCCTCATTAGCATAACCTTCATGGCGAAAGCCATTCGGGGTGTGCGAAATGTAGACCCAGAGCTCTTCAGCCATTATATATAAGGTGGGTCTTTCTAATTTCATAGGAGTTTCCCTGTGAGTCTTTGACTCAGATCAATACTAATTGGTATTTATCTTGTGTTAGGCACATACTTTTAATTATTGTACATTTTAAGGCAGCAGTACTACTTAATCAGAAATTGATCTGTTACGACTGTTGTAGCGCCACAGAAAATATGGCGGCTGCTATCTAGTACTACTGCTGTCAACACAGCAGGCAGCAAAAATGTAAACAAAAACATAGGATTAGTGAACAAATTACAGGATGATAGTACGATGCTGGTGGGAAAGAGAACCAGGTACATGCTTAGCAGAGCACAGGGAATAAACCGTCAAAAAAGCACTTTTTTCACATGGTACACTGTTTTAAATTCAAAAAAAGTATCATAAATGCAAATTTTAGTTTTTATTTTCTTTATTGTAAGGTATTATATGCATCATATAGCAACCAGGAAACCCAAAACTTAAATGTCACAGGAAAGAGTAAAGTGTTTGTGGGCTGTGCCCTGTACCCCTCTGAATATAGATTTTCAACCCAGAGGGGTGCTGTCGGGCAGGGGCAAAATTCCATATCGCATAAAAATTAAGTGCCACAAGCGCTTAGCAGAGTTTATGCACACCCAGTCCAGAACCTGTGCACTGCACCAGAATTATCCATCCACACCACAAGGCTTGCAGTCGGTGGCAGGAGACACACCTGTCTCAAAACCCTTCATTGTCCCTCTCCTTCCCCTCCTATCCCTTCAGCAGTTCACTACCTCACAAGTTTGAGGTATTGTTATGCTTGCCGGTGCAGGGTAGCTCCAAGATAGCCAATATGAGTCATTGCTTACCCCAAGTTTACATTCTGTTGCTGTACTGATGGTATACCCTCCTTTCCTCTAGTGAGTACATATTGAGGTCTCATAGTCTGTCCTCATATGTTTTGCGATGCTCATGCACCATCTTTGCCACCCTTCTCTGGATAGCCTCACCTTGTTAATGTCCTTATGCATATGTGGTCTCCAGTACTGAATGCAGTTTTCCAGGTGAGGCCTTACCAGTGTTTTATACAATGGCATCACCACACCTCCTACTAGTAATACCTCCTGCCTATGCACCCCAGCATGCCACTGGCCCTTCTTGCAGCCTTTGCACACCGCTTTGGTACCTTAAGGGCATTAAATATGATAACCCCTAGGTCCCTTTCCTCTTTGGTGACAGCACTTCTCCTATCCTGTAGCTCTCCCTAGGGTTCCCGCTACCCAAGTGCATTATCTTGCACTTTTTTGCACTGAACCTCAGTTGCCACACCTCTGACCATCTTTCAAGTTTCTCCAGGTCCCTCTTCATTTTCTGCACTTTTTCTGGAGTATCCACCCTGTTGCAATCTTGGTGTCATCTGCTGATAGGCAGATCTTTCCTTCCAGCCCCTCTGCAATGTCACTAATGAAGACATTGAACATGGCTGGTCCCAAAACTGATCCTTGTGGTATCGCGTTTGTCACCCCTCTCTCCCCGGATTGGATCTCATTTACCACCACCCTTTGCCTTCTGTTTGTCAGTCAGTTTCTAACCCAGTGTATCACCTTATGCCCCATGCCCAGGCTAATCATCTTGTTAACCAACTTTCTGTGTGGGATGGTATTGAAGGCTTTGCTGAAATCTAAGTAGGTGACATCTATGGCCCCTCCCTGATTCAATTTCCTAGTCACCCAATAAAAAAAAGCTATCAGATTCATTTGACAAGACCTTCCTGATGTGAATCCTTGCTGCCTTAGATCCTAGGCACAAGTGGATTTCAGGTGTGCCACTGTCCTTTCTGTCAGCAGTGGCTCCATGATCTTCCCCACCATTGAAGTGAGGTTGACTCACCTGTAGTCCCTGCTTCCACCCTACTGCCACTTTTGTGCAGTGAGACTACATGCACCCTCCTCCAGTCCTCTGGAACCACACCTGTGTTGAGTGACTCTGTGAAAAGGGTGGCCAGAGACACTGCTTGTTCCCTGTGTAGCTCCCATAATATCTTCAGGTGTATGTCATCTGACCCCATGGCTTTATCCACCTTCAGCTTTGTGAGTTCCTCCAGAACTCTCTTCACTCTGAATGGACTGGTGTCCACTTCTCCGTCCAATTGCCTCTACTCCCCAACTGTGGTCCTTGACCCTCTCCCTCCTCAGTGAATACTGAACAGAAGTATTTGTTCAGTATTTCTGCCTTGTCTAAATCCTCCCCCCTTACAGTCTCCCTCCTCCCCATTGAGCCTCACAATCCCACACTTCGTTTTGTTTATGTACCTGTAGAATGTCTTGTCACCTTTCTTTCACAGTCTGTGCTAAACTCTCCTCTGTCTGTGCCTTGGCTTTCCTTACACCCTTCCCTGCTTCTCTTAGACATTCAAGGTTCACATCCCTGTCCTCCTCCTCCCCCCTTTGGATTCCCTTATGCTTCCTGAAACTTGCTCTTTTAGCCCTTACTTAGTCTCCCACCTCTTTAGAGAACCATAGAGGTTTCTTTCTTCTTTTTCTTTTGGCCACTATCTTAATGCATTGGTTAGTTACCTCCATAATGACTCCTTTTAGTCTTCCCCACTGTTTCTCCACCCCCTCTAATACCAGGGCTGCTCTTAAATATCTACACATTTCATTGAAAGATGCCCTCCTGATATCTAACACTTGTGCCCTTGTGTGGCTTAACGGAGTCCCTGTCTCCATGCCAGACCATTCCACAGTGTATAGATCTCCATACACAATGACGCTCCACCATGCACTATAGTGTTTATCATAGAGATGGAGGTTGGGGCCACCGGACACCAGGGAATGACTCAATATTGGGAAAGCCAGACAAATGCCACTAGGCAACAGAAAACTGCATGGGGTGGGAAGAAGGTGCCACTAGAACCCAGGGAGTGGTCCATATAGGATGAGTGGAAAGAGGGTGGCACTGTACAGTGGGGAATGCCTGTTACAGGATGGGGAGGAGGAGGCATCAGTCTTGTGCAGGGAAAGACTGCCCAAACTGGGGGGGGGGTGTTGTTTGCGGTGATGGCCATGCCAAAATTCCACAACAAAGCTCTTCCCAGCTTGCTAGTGGTTTGAAGATGATGCCCAAAACAAAACTAGCATATTGATATGCAATCAAAACTGGGTAACTGTCAGCATATAGAAAATACTGAATGGGTAACTATGCACAGTCAGAGTGTTCTGCCACAGAGGGCATGTGATTCTCTCTGACCTTGAGGATGAAGCTCGAGTGGTCCGTGGGAATCAGAACCCCGAGGTGACACAACACACTGGTTATACATAAAGTTGCTCATCCTGTGTTTTTATAGTGTATATTATTATGTGAAATATGTGCATTGTTGTTTTTATATTTACTGGTTAGTGGTTATAAACCACTGCCAGTGAGTGCCCAACAGCTTCTGTAAACCACATGTGTTGTTTATGGAGCTCCATAAACTATGGGCAGAACAGTACTGCAGCATCACCTGAAAAACCACCGAACAAGCTGTCCTCTTGCTGGACGTTCACAAGCGCTTCACAATCGGTCACTCAGCGTGAGACAAGCTTGTCGGTGGTAACAGTTACCCTCGCAAAGTGTCAAAGACAATTTAAACAAAAAAAACACCAAAAAACAGTAAATTAAAAAATAAAATATGGAGAAGTATGATTCTATGGGGATTTTATTCACCATCTCGGTGTGTGATGCCCATAGAAACCCCTCAGGCTTCATGGGGCATCACACACCTCGGGGGTGCATAAAATCCCCATAAACCACACTTTTCCATGCATTATTGTATATTTCTCTTTCACAGTGAAATTAACTTGTGCATGTCTCTAGAGGTTTTAGAATGCTGTTCTACCACAGAAGAGTACAATCACATTCCATGACATTTGAACTGTGGTACAGCAGCATTTTGAAAACTATGGATTTCTATGTAGAACAGTGCTTTACTATGCACTGTATCACTGCTGCTGTATGCTCAGCCTAGCTCTTATTCCCCCTGTGACCAGGCCTGTTGAACCCCATATGGTATCCAACCAAGCAGCTGCTCCTTTTGCTGCTTCATCTGCATGTTCCAGCTTGCTGTTTTCCACATGGAAATGGAAGGGCATGCATTTTTTGGAGCAACTACTATCATTGCTAGTTCCAGGCAGGCAACTCACAACATGATGGTGCCTACCGCAGAAGCTATTTTAGCCACATATCACATATTTTGATTTGCATAAAGAGTTAAGTCCATAAAGCCTGGCTTATAATTTCCTTGTGCAAGTCAAGTGGCTACTGAGCACTGCAGCCCTAGCCCTAAAACAGCATAATGATTATGCTAGGCAAATAGCCCCATACATGTATACCTGCCAGCAAAGATGATCCAAGTATATTTAGGTGTCCCCCCTCCCCGATTCCCTGCAATGTCCACAGAGTGCCTGCAGCCTCATCCCCTACCAAATGTCCTCATTATGATGTTTTTAGGGGTTATTTAATGACTGAGAGGGTTCTTGGGCAATAAATACCAGTTTACAAAAATGCACCAGATAGGATCTGGGGCTGCAGCAGTGAGTAGGGAAATGGGCAAACTAGGTGGGCCATATGGTCGTTGTCTTCTGACAAATTCTGTGGTTATTAGGGCAGAAATAGCCACAAAAAATAAGATGACAGGCCCTACAACTACACATGTGAATGTGCAGACCAGTTAAATTTCACAAATCCTAGATTTTTGCAGGCCCACCATTGCAGTGATGGTGCTGTACTTGCAGTGTTGAAGACCCAAGGTTCAAGTGTTATCTTGGGAGTTGGAGGGTCAGCAAGAGGAAAGAAGACTGAGTTCTTGCTGGATTGCTCATCTCAGGGTGGAGTGGAGTGGAGCAGAGCTTGGTGCCTGCCAGATACTATCAGTGGCTGAGGATAAGCAGGCTGAAACCACCAGAGTTGGGAAGAGGAGAGGCAGATGTCGGGTGTACATTGCATGGGGGCATGCTGCACTTTAGGAGGAGTACTAGGAAAATCTGTGCACCGGCTGCATGATGACTTCAGCTGCCTACATGCCCTGTACTTGACGACCCAGACCGTGCTGCCTCTGAGGGATAACAAGTCCTGGGGGTGTTGGCTGGGGTGGCCGGTATAATGGAGGCTGCCAGTGCATGAGGGAGAAATAAGACTAACTGGGAAAAAGAATAAGTTGACAGTAAAATTACTTTTAAAATGTTTTGTTGTTTGACCATCAGATAAACATTTTGGTATAGAGTTGGTGTTAAAGGGACACTTGTCAATCCTTTTTGCATTATATTATTTATAATTAAAAAATATGTTTAATGATTGCTTACCTTCTCTACAATTCACTCAAGTCATTGGTTGTTTTAACCACTGTGCTTTTTTTAGCTTAACTGAAATGCATGCAAATAGTGTATTTATTCCCATTTTGTTACAAATCCTTGATCTACTCTTGTTGCATGCTTCTTGAACATTAGGAACACTCCCAAAGAGTGCATTTACTCATGATACAATAGTCTCCTTTTCTCCCACTGCACCGTGAGTGTCTTTGCTGTATTGGGAGTATTCACGGTTTCTAGGAAGACGCAAAGAGAGTTGAGGACGGTGTCCGTTGAACTTCATGATAGAAAAATGTGGTCTAGTATGGGCTTCAGTTTCATTTCTAAACAGTGTACATGACCTTTACCTTTCTTTTCTGAACACATTCAGGATTTAACTCCCAAGAAATTATGAAAAATTGTTTAATGTTTGAGAAAGATGAAGACTTCACTGTGTTTAATTCAATGAGCAGAAATGAAAGTACACCAGCGGCCTCCTGAAGAAAGCTCCACCACCAGTAAGTAAATGTCCTAAGATATGGAAGGGGGGTGTAGTGTTGAATCGTGGTTAGTTGGACCTTCTTTCCATCATAACATTGTCTCTGAAACTGTGAAGCAGGATATCTGCGTTCAAGCCCAGCCACAGCCTCTGACTCACTGTGTGTCCCTGAGAAAGTGATCTTGATCTCCATTGAGCTTCTGCTCCAATTTGTAAAATTATATGAAGATGGACCCTACTGAAATGTTGCATCTCTAGGGTTTTCTTGGTCATTATGTAATAAAACACTATTTGACACCGTGCTGCTGACTGGGGGAGGGGTGTCAGCTTGAAAAGGAATATGAACATTGAGTAGCAGACCTGAAGTGCAAAAGTATTTGCTTGTGAAAATTTGAAAAAAGGTACTTGTACACCTCTATGTGATGGCTTCCAGGACTCCCTAAACCTCATTTAAAAAAAATAAAATGCACATCCCATCCCCCTTTCTTAGTCCTGCTCTGCTTGCAGATTTGTGTGGCTAGTCAGGTCAGAGGCTGAGAAACTGACATGAGGGCAAACAGCATGTTCTGAGTACTAGATTTACGTAGTTCAGTTCTCTGGGAGGGCACTGAAGCTACACAGGGATGGGCCCATCACCCCATTGTGGCACACGGGTCTCTTCTGGAAAGTTTTAATTTACAATTGTGCCCGAACTGTGAGGATATTTTACACTGAAAGACTGAAGTTTACTCAAGAAGGTACTTAAATTGCATTTTAGGTGCATTTGCAGAGTACAGGTACCCAATTTGAAGTGTATATATACTATCATTCCAAAGCACTTCAATAACATTTTTGGAACACACTCTAAAGGTGCTTTTCTGGAGTAATGCAGGAGTGTCCCAACTGAGAAAGTACTCCATTGGCGGTATATCAGGAACAACTATAAGGCACTTCATTAGCATTTTTACAACACACTCCCAGTTTACTCAGCACTTATCAGTCGATTGCTTGATAGTTACCATAAAGTTGCTTGAATTTTTAGTGGCACATTTGGAGCATGTACCCAGTCTACGTGCTAGTAGGTGACTGCAAAATTATGAACAAGTGACTTCAGCTGGGTAAGAGAGTCTTTACTTGCATAAATGCAGTTTATTTCAGATAGTCATTTGGGACTTACCTCTGCCTCCTGTTTAACATTCAGGCCATCCCCAAGGACTGTTCCGTCGGGATGGAGCCTACCCCAGGCAGAGACTAGTTTCTGGCTTTGGGGGTGTAGCGGTACTCGGGGTGCCTCAGTCAGATGTGTGGCACCTTCAGTGAGGAGTGGATGTGCTCCTACAGCTTACCTGGACTCCCAGCTGGGTAGTTTCTAGAAGCACTGCACAAATAAGCTGGTTAAGAATTAGTTATTCTTAACTAATAACTATGCTTACTATGTGGTGTACAGTTACTTATCAGCTAATGTTCAACAAGTTGAGTATTGATCGTGAATTATTTGTTACATAAGCTCAACTAGTACTTAATGAACGCCAAACTAATACTCAATTCATGGGGATTAGTTCATTCTTAATTAGGAAATAGGTCAATGACTAACTGCTGAAACTGTTAAGAATTAGTTAGCAGTAGGTTGAGCTAGGAGGAGTTAGCCACTAACTCATTTGCGTGTGAAAAAATCAACCAAAGCAAAACTGAGGAATAATTAAACATTAGCTAATTATTAGTGATTTGAGGTAGTTGAGCATTAGGCCTGTTTTTTTATATGGGTCCCCTTAAGACTTCACTGAATTGTACGGTGACCAGCAGTCTCACTTCAATGATGTTATTCCAAATGATGTCCTCACCAATTTTTACATTGTTCTCAGTGCTAGATTTCTCATTGGGTAGGGGGTTGTTAACAAATTACAGAACCTACAAAAATATATTAAACCTCATATTTAGAGGTAAATAATTTTTTTTAACAGAGTGGGGTGTATTCATAACAGATATATGCAGCCAGCTTTTGTGATTTCAGACAGAATAAAAAATAGAATAATACATGGGGTGATTTGTTTAATAGGAATTTTACACACCCTGAGGTGTTGGATGCTACATAAAACCTGAGAGCGAAGCTCAATGGGTTTATTTAAGCATCCAACACTGAGGGTGTGTGTAAAATTTTAGTTTTATGCTCATCCCATGTTTTATAAAATTGCTAGGGAGCATTTTTTCACCATAGCAATGATATAAAATAAAAACACATTGCCGTGCAACCACAGTCAGGTTCAATTGCGATCTGAGGTGGGGTTGAAGCAACTGTTTAAACATTTACACCCCCCCAAACTGTACATCCCCAAAGTGTCCCAAAAGTTGTATTTTTTTGTATTGTCATCTACAGAGTCAGAGTTCTAGAAGTGGTGAATTGTCTGGCACAACGGTTCTTGGTGCGTGCATGTATGGAGTGAGGGAAACCTGGTGCATATCCGTTATTATAACCAGCTGATTATAATGGCGAATTATAATGGGGTTTCCCTATGGGAAAAAATGTTCACTGCTTATTATATAAGGGTTTATGTATCCTTTAAGGACAAATGAATCCTCAGTTAATTTTAGATTTCCGCTATTATCTTAAGTATAAAATAAAGTTTAATGAATCAGAGTAATCTAAACTGCAATCGGTAGTGTTTTCCAGCAGCCTAAATGCTTGCATCTTTTCTGATACCATATAGTTTATTGTTGAATGAAGGATGTATGTGTTAGGGGACACTCTTCAAGCATAGGTTTGGTTACCAGCTGTGTGCCACAGGAATCTGTTTTAGGACCTGTTCTGTTTTCTGTCTTTTTATCAAACATGACTACAAACTTAAAGAACTTTGCTGTAAAACTTGCAGATGACACTAAAATTGCGGCCCAAGTCAAAACCGATGAAGACTTACTAAATGTTTTAAAAGATCTAAAAACACTTGAGGACTGGGCACAACTTAATGGCATGACATATAATACCAGCAAATGTGCCATCATGCATCTGGGAGATACAAATAAAAAAAATTAATATACATTGAATGGTAGCTCCCTGAATTCAGTTCTAGAGGAAAAGAACCTTGGAATTATTATCAGATTGGATTTATCCTTTGGAAAACACTGTAGCCAAGTAATAAATAGGGTTAGCAGAATAATAGGTTGCATAAAGAGATCTTTTGCATCTAGAAATAGAGGATGCATTCTTCCCCTCTATAGAGCCTATATAAGGCCACACCTGGATTATTGTTTGCCATTGTGGAATCCATATCTGAAAAGGGATGTAAATAGGCTGGAGGGGTTCCAATGAAGAGTGACAAAAATGATTGACAACATGCAAAATAAAAATTATGATAGAAGACTCGAAGAACTAAACCTATACCCATTGGAGCTGCAGAGGACCAGAGGTGACCTATTACTAATGTTTATTTATTAATTTATTTATTTATTTAGTGATTCGGAAAAGACCTTTGAGTGCAAGCTCTTTTACAAAGGTTCCACGTCGTAGATTACAAAACAAAGTACAATAGGAGAAAGCAAAGCTACGTTACAATGAACGATACAGCTTGGATTCAGAACTTACAGAATAACTCAAAACATAGGTACAAGTTAAAATAACACGAAAAACACTTTATGAGGGTGGGGGGGGATATGCAGCCACAAAGTGTTCAGAGGGATGGGGATAGCTGGCAGTGGGGTGAAGAAAGGAGGTACGAGAGAGAGAGAGAGAGAGAGAGAGAGAGGTATGCACTGTGGTGGGGGAAGAAGGGTGATAAGGTATAGGGAGAAATGGTGGAGTGAGGGGAGGCTGAGCAGAGAAGACATGCTAGAGTAAATGGTGGGGTGTGAGGGGGCATGGTCAGGCAGCCTGCATTAGTAGTGACTGTTAAGGAAACTCATGGGACTGTGAGTTGGGGAGGGTGGGATGGCGGTGCCAAGGAGCATGACCAAACTGATTTACTGTTTAAAATATCAAAAGACCCAGAACTAATGTCTGAATTAGGTATGGCATATAACATATGGGACTGTAACTTAAGAAGCCATACACACCAACTCACACTAACTTATCCCAAGAAGGACAACAGAGATGCTTTTTTATCACTAAAAGAATAATCCCATTATGGAACTTGCTCCCAAAATCAGTAGTTAATACTAACAGCCCTGAGACCTTTAGAAAATAACATAGACAACTATTTACTGAACTGCGGAAGATTCACCAGCTTGCTGGAGATGTACTCACGTGGGCCATGGCCTTCTATAGATCTATTATTTCCTAGTATGAATCCTAGTGTGAATATACAAATTTGTTAGGCTGGCCTATATCTATTTCTGTACTGTGCAGTACAGTATGTAAATTTTAAGAAAAGGCTTTTGTATTTTAAGTACAGTAGAGTCCGCTAGGATGAAAGGCAGTATCTTGGATTACTGAATGACAAAAGGTATTTAGTATTATTCAAATTGTCTTGTTTTCTGCTATATACCATTCCAACATCGAAGTGCCAACAGCAGAACCATTATATTGACAACTCGTTCGACATCCAGAGTGCTGAATGGGTTGTTGTTGTGATGTACAATACAATGACCCCCCTGTTAGATGCTCTTCCCAGTAGTCCATCCCCCCCGAGTTGATTATGTATCAGTCCTAGAGTGACCCCTACAATGTAGAGAAGCCACATCACCATGGTGGTCCTTCGACAGATTTGCCAGTTGACATGGTCGATGTCAACAAACCCGTGTCAATGTGGGGGATGTCGACAATTTTGTTGTCAAAGCAGTGACATGGAACCATTTTCTGCAGTATACTTTGGTTTATACTTCGGTCATAGGACAGTAGAAGGCCTAAGCCCATAAATGCTGTCCCCACTACACAGTGGTGGTAATCTGTGTTACCTGCCTGAATGTACTTGTCCAGTTTTGTGTTAGAAATAGACAATGTAGGTGCTTGGACCACATCTTGTGGTAACTGATTCCATAGCCTTATAGCTCTCGGTATGTAAGAGTATTTCCTATGGTCAGTTTTCAGTACAGTATCTATGAGTTGTCATTTGTGTCCCGTTAAATCATATTTAAGATCCTTATAAACTAGATCCAGTTCTCTCTTTAGTATGGGTTCATCCAAGATTCTGTAAAAATGTAGCACAATGTCCCTTATCCTTCTCAAGACTAAGAGCCATTGGTCAAAGTTTTCCAACCTATCCTCATAACACCTGCTCCTACATCAAGGAATAAGTTTGATGAATCTCCTCTGAGCTCTGTCTCTCTATATACAGTATATAGCAGTGTCAGTGGCTCAGCAGGTAGCACACTCGCCTCTGAGGCCGGGAGATCAGAAGGTTGTGGGTTCTGTCCAGACACCAGGCACTTGGGTTGAATCGCTGTACTGTCACTAGTGCAGCATGATGGGGGGTGCTGCACTCCTGAGGTGCCATCTTTTGGATGAGATGTTAAACCGAGGTCCCATCTGCCCGTTTTGGTTTTGTAGTTCAGGTGGATGTTAAAGATCCCATGTCACTTCTTGAAAAGAGTAGGGGGAATTTTTATTAATATTCAAAAACAAGATAAAAGAAAAACAAAACTTTCAGAACACTACTGAAGGAAAAATAAACTCTTTCCAGTACATATTTTCAACCAATAATCTGTAAGATCTCTAACATACGAGAAAGAAAATCTTTAGTGAAACAACAACAAAAAATACCCACCTCTGACCTTTCACCAGTATTTTCTATTTATTCCCACCACCTATATCACCAAATTTACAGTATTTACATAAACCAACTCCTCTTAGATCATATCATTTGCAACTATCTTCCTGGAATATTCCATATCATACTTATTTAATATTGCCACTCTCTCATCATGCTGGGATAGATTCCTTAACTCACCCACCCTATATCTTTCCATAACAAGGTACAAACCTCCTGTCCCAGTGTTCGTTTTTCATAAAAACAGATTTTATCTAATTCTTCTTGAATTTTAAATAGCACATCCTGTAGATGTATTTCTTCATTCTGAAGGAAATCTTTGACACTGCACCTGCCACAAGGACCATTTCATACAAGCCAATATGACATAGGTCATGCTTGTCTTCCATTTTTTCCAAACATTTGGTATTTGCCCTAATACTAACAAGTCATATGTCATCTGGCTAAATAAATCTTCATCCCATAAAGCTGCTAGAATCCTTGTACATCGACACACTCAAAAAAACAGATGCCTCATCATTTCTATCTGTCCTATACATTGCTACTCACCACATCCCCTTTCTTCTTTCTGTTTTATGCATTTGCTTTCCTTTAACATTCAGTTTGTGGTGTTCACTTAACCATATCACATCTTGCATCTTCAAAGGAATTCTGGGTTCTATGATACTGGCTAACAGTAGTTCAGTATTTATGTCAGATGGAACTTTAAACAACAGTTCATTAAAATAACAGTGTTCTACAGTTATCTTATAAAACTTCTTCTTATCATGATTTAAAAAACAACAGAGCTTAATTTTCCAAAGTATAATATATTTTAAAGTGGTTTGCATATATGTTGGAAGTCTCTTTTCTGAAATATGCCATTTCCCTCTTTCCCAGGCCATCAGAAATGCTGCCCACCATAAATTGATACATAATTTCCCCATTTCATTCATTTCTAACACTAGAGGGCATATCAAACTATAAAAAAAATTAATAAATAAATACACCAAGGGCTGAAGTATATTTAACCCTTCTGCCTTCCAGGCTCCATACGTGTGAGCTTGTTTCACTGGGTTTAGCCTACTCCCCCAAAGCAGGAGAAAAAAAAGGCCCATTACTTTGGTATGTATATTGTATGGTGAGGGAAATACATGTGAAACATACAGAAAAAATGGCAGCTATAAGCCCTAATCAGGAACACCCTCTTTTTCCTTGTCATTTTCCAAGACTTCTAGGATGTCACTTTCTGATAAGCTACCTCATATGCTCTATTCCAATTTAAACTTTCAGCTTCATTTGTACCATAATAAATCTCTATCATCTTCACATTCTTTTTTGTCACTGATATTGGAAATTCTACCACTTCCTGTGCAGCACCCAAAACCAACATCTTACTTTTCTCTATTAATTTGGATTCCTGTAAAGTCCATCAACTCACCCATTACCTGAAGTACTCTCCTACCAGAGTCCAAGTCAGCCATGGTAATTATGCAGTCATTTGCATAAGCTGTGATTTTCTTAAATGGAAGTCCTACACTATTCCTCATTGGTGTGATATCCTTTGCAGCTTCTATTGTCCATAAAACTGGGTCCAATCCAAAACACATATAACAAAGGACTTATCGGACATCCCTGCCTGACTCCATTTTTCAAGTATATAGGGATGCCAAGGTGTCCATTGACTAATGGAGTTAGCTGCACTTTTGTGTACAATGTTTGTAATAAACCTATCATCTGTTCTGGAATGCCATAATGCTTTAAGATCGCCCAAATGTGCTCCTGTTTTATAGAATGAAATGTGGTTTCCTGGTCAATCATTAGCATGTATCCTTCCAAATTCATCTCTAGTCCTTGATCTACAATCTCCCTAATGTAGATCAAATTTAGAGTAATATTTCCTCCCTGGAATTTCACAGGTTTGAGCCACAACTATTTAATTTCTGTGCTAGCTTTGCTAGTCTAACCATCAACATTTTAGTTAAAATTTTGTAGTCAGAAGACAACAGACTCAAAGGTCTCCAATGTTTAATATTTTGAGGGTCACCCTTTTTGTAGAGAAAGATCATCACCCCATCCTTCATACTAAGTACCAACCTAGTTTCAGTCCAAATAGCTTCATATACCAATTGTAACCAAGTAGCTATGGTCCCAATATATTCCTTATAAAAATCATTAGGAATTACATCCTTTCCTGGAGTGGTACAGGAGGTTAACTTAGCTACCACCTGAATTTACAGCAAAGAAATGGGTGCTACCAACTCCTGTTCCTCCATCCGAGACAACTGTGAAATATTCAAATATCAAAAAAAGGGGTCCCGACTAACTGTACCCCTCTTTTTGAAAAGTTTCCTGTATGTGTGTCTGTATTATGTGTTGCATCCCCATTCTATCCTCAAATATGTCTCCTGTCCCAGCCTTTAAAACCGTAATAACTACCTTCTGGGTCCCATGTAACCCCTAAATCATATGGATTAACTTGTTCTTTCATTTCCTTAGTCAGAAATTGTTGGTGCTTGGCTACCATGTCCTTTTTTTCCTTATAACAATGCATCTTCTTTTTAATATCTTAAAGTTGGTCCACCATATTGCAACCTGTCATTCTCATCTGAGTCAAGAGTTTTAAATATTTCACCCTCAGTCCTACATATTGTACGTATTTATTTTTCACCCTTGTACTAGTGATCGTAACTAATACAGTTTTTAATTCTCTCTTTGTGTCTTCCCACCAATCATTGGGACTGTCATACAAGAAACTAATGTCTGCCCAATGTTCTAAAAAAATCACATATACTATCCTTTAACATTTCATCCTGTAAAATCGCAATATTCAATTTCTAATATCCTCTTCCCATAGGGATTTTCTGCTGCTGCCCTATAATAACTTGCACTTCCATGTGATCAGAAGTTTCCAAAGGCAATATTGAGACAGCAATACCTATCATTCTTTCCAATAGAAACCAGAAATCTATCCTAGTGGATAATTTTCCTCTGAAAAAAGTATGTTCCGGTGTGATCATTAATATATCATATGCATCCCCAAGTCTGTTTTGTTCCATAATTTTAGTCAAGACGTTAGTGTCACTAAATACTTTTTCTGTCTCTCTCCCCCAGTCCCTGTGAGCAAGCCTGCAATTAAAATCAACCCCCCCACAACACCAATTTGGAGGTATGCAAATAAGGAGCAAGTTCTCTGAAGAAAGAAGACCTGTCTGCTTTTTTTGAGGTGTATAAACATTGATTAACCTATATGCTATCTCATGCAGAATAACATCCATTATCAAGGCCCTACCTGGACATATATCAATCACATGCAAAATTTTCACCTTAATCCCAGAAAACAAAATGCCTAAACCAGTGCACTGCTCCTCCCCTATTGACCACAAGGAAGGGCCCCACCTGCAATCCCTTTGTGAAGTAATTACTTCTGGCAAGGTATGTAGTCTAGTGTCTTGTAAAAAAAAATATTTGTCCCTGTCGCTCCACCAAGCTTGCAATGGCAACCCTTCTTTTTTCCAGGGCCTTAATGCTATTTACATTCACCATAATGAAAGTAATTCCCCCATCCATGAAGAAAGGTTAGTGAGACTCATGTACTGCTACACAAAAGAAAACAAGTCACTTTTGTTTTTTCCTTTTTTTTTTTGCTTAGGCTTATCACCCATTCCAGTGTCTAAGACAGTCTCTGGTGTGGAGAGGCTAATGAAGAGATATCCAATTCCATCCCTTCCTCTTCTTCTTCTTCCTCCTGCTCCAGTAAAACCTCATAAGAATTTTTCAGGAGGATATTGTCAGCATCAGTGTGCAAGTTCTGAGTGTCCACAATTTTTGCAGATTTGGACCATGTTATTCTCATGAAGGGGGTTCTGTGCAACCTCTGGAGGTGGCATTCTATTCATAGTGTCTGGACCCTCTAGAGTGAGCCCTGTTCCTCAGGTGCGACCTTCCTATCTCAACCTTAACTTGGGGGTTATCTAACATTTTTACTGCTGGGTGTTCCTCATCCAATTCTAGTTCTCTAGTACCAAGTTCCCGTGAACCAGTTGGGGGGGGGGGCACCGATGGTAGTATCTCTACGACCTCCTCTTCAGGAGTTTATTTTCTGGGCCTAGCTACTCTCTGAGGTTTTGGGTCTGTAGGGGTCAAGTTCATCATCAACTCGCGCATCCTCATTTTTTTTCTCTCTGGGCCATGGCCACATAAACATCCTGTTGACCCCATAATGCTTGATCTATACTGACATGTGAAGCCCAGGGGCAATTTCAGAATGTGTGACCATGCTCCTCACACAGAATACAACATAAAGGTTGCTGACACTAAGCACCAATATGACCCACTTCTCCACATAATCCACATTTTTGCTTTTCACAAACATTACTTAAATGCCCGATATCCACAGTTCTATAGCAGGCCCTGGGCTGCCCCAGGTATAAAATCACTCCTCTGTCCCACCCCCATAAAAACAGTTAGGAAGATGCTTAGTGAGGCCCTGTTCCATTTTTAACGTGACCTTGTATTTCCAGCCCCCAGTCCACAAATGTTCATCATCAAGGATCAGTTCAGGGTATCTATTAACAGTACAGTGCTATTGCAGCCAATACGTAATGTCTGCAATGTTCACACCCTCATTCCTGAAAAGTTTTTTTTGAACATGGTCTTTGTTAATGGGATAGCCAAAAAAGGTTTCCACAATGGAGTGTGATGCTGCTTCCAAAATCTGTCAAGCTCAGCAGGGTGCTTAAAACTAATGTCAAATATGGAATGCCCTGGTATGTGAATTACATGGAAACATAGACGTTGACGGCAGATAAGGACCGCAAGGCCCATCCAGTCTGCCCATTTCTTTTTCTACCTTATAAATGTGCCATCGGCCTTTGCTCTGTCAGTGGCCTATCTATTCATAGTCATTTGTATTGCTCCCTTATGCCTATCCCATGCCTGTTTGAAGCCCTGCACTGTATTCATAGCCACCACTTCTTGTGGTAAGCCATTCCATGCATCCACCACCCTTTCTGTGAAAAAGAATTTCTCATTCCCCTTAATCGGCCTCCTCTAATCTCATGCTGTGTCCTCTTGTCCTGCTATTTTCTTATATTTAAACATGTTAGACTCTTTCACCTTGTTTATGCCCTTAAGGTGTTTGAATGCCTCGATCATATCACCTCTCTCCCTCCTTTGCTCAAGGGTATACATATTGAGCTCCGTTAATCTGTCCTCATATGTCTTCTGATGCAGTCCCTGCACCATTTTGGTTGCCCTTCTCTGGACTGCCTCAATTTGGTTAATGTCCTTGTGAAGGTGTGGCCTCCAATACTGCACGCAGTACTCCAGATGGGGCCTAACCAATGTCTTGTACAGAGGGATTATTACCTCCCTCTTACGACTTGTGATACCCCTACTAATACACCCTAACACCCCCCTAGCCTTACCTACTGCTTTAGAGGTCTGCTTGGATGATTTTTAGGTCATCAGTGATGATGATGCCCAAGTCTCTTTCTTCCTTTGTGACTGCTAGCAACTTCCCTCCCAGCCTATAGGTGGCTTCAGGGTTTCTCTTCCCTATGTGTATGATTTTGCACTTCTTTCAATTAGTGCCTAAATCTCACATGCATAGTATTTCACACTGTTTTTGAGTAAGGCCTGTAAAACAAAAAGCCTATTCGGGATGTTTGACATATTCCCTCAAAATTTTAGGCAGACAGCATTCCTCCTTGCCGCAGGTTCAGAAGCCTGTCTCACATTCTCAGGGAATAGACGATCCCTAACATTAGTATGCCACATAGTCAAGGGAGCCTGCCTTGGTAGTATGGTCTGACTGGTCTATAGTGTCTGTAGGAACATCATGAACTGTTTGTACAAGTGTAACTTCACTCCCTGTTGCCATGAGGGGAGTGTGGTTGACTCCAAATTGCTATCCAAGGGTGTCTCTCACTCAAGTTTCCTGATAGTAATTAAAGCTGGGTTCAGGGCGTGATTCAATTCTTCCTGTACCCCCTGCACTGGTGATGTTTTCCCAGGTGTTAGGAGGGATTTGGGGTCACAATGGTGAAATTTTTCTGAAGAGAAACATCTTTTGTTATAAAGGCTGAGACAGAAGTGCCTCCCAGGGGTTGGGGAGGTTTGCATTCCAGGCAGTGCTTGCTAAATTCTTCACCCATCTAGCAGCCTCCAGAGTCGAAGTCACCCAGCCAGCTGGAGTTGTACAGGGCCCAGCAATTTGTTCATTCTGCCTACATTGCTCTGAATTAGAAGACAGATGCCCACCTTCAGTACATAAAGAACAACCTTTTTTTCCTTTCCCAGTATTTTCTTTTGCAGACCCTTTTTTCCACCCCTCCTGTTGAAACTCCTATACTGAAAGTTCTTTGTATGGCCTGTAATATATGTGTGTCCCCCATGATGTCAGGCTCTATACCATCCCTAGCTACCTGATGCTCCATTGCCCCATCCCGTGACAATTATTTTCTCTACTATCTGACATCTTTACAGAGTGATCTATGCTCCCATCCAATTCTCCTGCCACCATAACTTTAGTTACCTGCATCCTCAGAGAGCTGGCCCTATCATCCACCACACCAAGCACAGCCTTGTCTGAAGCTTTTCTTTCCTCGTCCCAGTCTCACTGCATCGTCTGCTATCCTACTAGTATCCTGCTCTTGTACCATCGGTTGTTCTTCCTGCTGCTGTAACTCTTGCTCCAAATGGTTCTGCAATTCTCAGAACCTACGTTCTTCCATCTCAATTCATCTATGGATGGCCTCCATTGACAAAGTACTAGTTGCAGCTGCATCCAGAAGACCCAACTCCATTTCTTCAGTCCAAGTTTCCTTGTTTCTGTTTTCAATAGTTTCCACCACCAGAACAAAGGCTTCATCGGGCATTCTCTCCAAATCCATTTCAGTCTCTACAAAGAGAATGGCTGAGGAGGAGGCCAGCTCCTCAGCCACCTGAACGTCCTGCTGCAGCTCAAACCCAGGAAGACTGGCCAGTCCAGCACCAATCACAGCACCCCCTACCAATGAGTAGGGGAATTTTCCTGGTGTCCTGGCCAAATTTCCCCCATTCACTAAATGTACCACCAACAGCTTAATCTGGTTGAAGGTCAGCTGGCATGCATCTGTATCTCCCTCTCCTGGGTCATGCCTGAAAATAGGGCAAATTTGTCTAGTGCACTTACCCGGTAAACAAAATAAATAAATACTTTTTCATATTCTTGGTTAAACATGGACTCCAATGCTGCGAGCAATAATCTGCATATGGTCCAATACAAGTTTTATATAAAAGTAGGAGTACTGATTCTGATCTAGAAAAAAAGGACCTATGTTCACAGTTAATTAAGTAACCATTTTCTTTTTTTTTTTTTTTTAAGTTGTTTAACCAGGAGTAGCACACTAAGCTGAAAGCATTTTTACAGGAGTGACCTGGGAGCATATGGAAGTTAAGTGACTTGCTCAGGGTCGCACAGTATGCAAGTGGAAGCTGTGAGATTCAAACCCAGGTCTGGTCTGCTAGATGTCACCAGATTTGCATCTCAGAGCCTTAAACCACTGTGCTATACTGCCTCAATTTGGCCACTTGGCTACAGTGATACAGTGATAAGGATACCAAGGTCACTTTCTTTGTTGACAACATTCATCCCATGGATACAATACTCCTGTGACCTGTTGTTCCTGCTGAAGTGTATGACGGCACATTTGTCAGGGCTGAATTGCATCTTATTGTTGTTGATCCATTTAACTACATCCTTGAGATCATCCTTTATTCTATATATATTTAACTCTGTGTCTACAGCGCCTCCCAACTTAACATCATCTGCACATTTGATCAGCTTGTTCGTAGAGTTAATGCAGAGATCACTAATGAAAACATTAAACAGCAAGGATCCCAGGACAGAACCCTGTGGCACTCCACTAGTAACTCTACCCTCAGATGACATATGTCCATTTGTTCTTAACTGCCTGCCTTCTATCAGCATGCCAGTTCTGTATCCATTTAACCAGTAGAATGTTGACACCTAAATGGAGAAGCTTGGACACCAAGATGTTGTGTGACAGGGTGTCAAATGCCTTTCTAAAATCCAGAAGTATAACATCTACCTCTCTTCCCTGGTCCAAATTGCTGCCAGCATAATCATTAAAACTGATCAGATTGGTAGTGCAAGACCCATTTTTGGTAAAACCATGCTGGTTGAGATCAATTTGTCCCTTGTTACTCAGAATTCTGTTCACTTCATCTTTGATAATGGTTTCCATAATCATACCCACAACAGATGTCAGACTGATAGGCTTATAATTTACGGGATTTGCCTTACTGCCTTTTTCCAGGTCACACCTGGAAAAGGGCCTCAGCTCAGTGTGCCTTTGCTGGTTACCAACTTTTAAATAAATACATTTTTTGTGAATAGGAATCACTACTGCCTTTCAGCAGTCACATGGAATAGAGGCTTCTAGGAAGGACCTGTTACCTATGTGAGCAATCATTGGTGCCGGGACACCAGCCAATTCTTTCAGAGGCTTTGGATGGAGTCCACCTGGGCCTGCAGATTTGCTGACATTGAGTTCTACTTCTTACACATCTTGTCAGTTGTGGTAATCCTGATGGCGTCTAAGGCCTTATACACACTATGCTTTTTAAACCCTTTTAAGCAATGTAAAACATTTTAAAAAGCAAAACATAGTGTGCATCCACACCTAACAAGGTTAGAGACTGTGTTTAAAAAATTTACTTAAACCCTGCAAGGGACCTAGTCTTGACACTGGTTTTAAACATGGTTTCAAACCAAAACCATTTCATCTTGTGGTGCAGACAGGCGATTGCATGCAGTTGAATGAAAACTGTGTCACAATGCCGCTGTGCAGCCGTACTGAAAACTGTTACCAGCTATGACATCTGGATGCAACTTAACCATGCTACAACACGATGAACAGCATTGCAAACAGGCAAATGTGGTGAGTTTAAAACCATTTCTTAAAATGGTTTCAAAAATGTTACTATAATGTGTACAGGGCCTAATTTACACAATACAAAGTCAGAGAGACTAACACAGTTTTCAGGGGGATTAAATACCGAACAGAAGTAATTATTGAATTTCCTTGTAACTTTGCTGTAGAATGCTTCAGTATTACTTGGTATCATGGCAGGCTTGACTGTATTTATAGTGATACAACATATACTTTGGGAAAGGGAAGCATTCTTTTGTTATAACTTTATTTGATAAGAAAAACTCTGTTGAGCCTGATGGAGTGTGTTTAAGTTACTAAGTTGACGGGACTAAAAAGATCCAGACTAGAATGGCCCCAGTCTTCGATTACACATCGGGCTGCATGGATCACAGATGGGCAGTGGTGGTGCCAGATCGTTTGCGTGCTCCTGGGTCCTGGCTGAAAATGACAGGGGCAGTGGCACCGATCACGAGGTGGCTAAAGATGTACACTACTTCATGGAGACAAAGAAGGGCAAGGAATCGATTGCAAGGAAAGTCATACTTTGAATGTTGCCATTCCACTTCTACTATCCCAGAATCAAAGTAATAGCCAGCTCTGGTGCCTGCGTCACCCATTCCTGGATACCACAGTTGGGCTGGAAGGGGGCATGGCCAGCATGAGACCATAGACCACCTTGCGGAGGCATGGCTTGCCCTGTGTTATCAGTACCTTTCAGGTTAGTGTGTGCTGGAAAGGAATAAATTCCCAGAATTAAGCAGACTAGATCACTGCCAGTAACATTGCCTACTTCTGTGTTACTTTCTGTGGTAGATTTTAGGTATTGAATCCACTGTTCTTATGATGTACTGAATTAATATGAAATGCCATAGTAAAATTGTTATTAAAGTGGGAAATATTGCTGTATGTGTCTTTTCACCTGACTCCTTTTTCATGCTTTCCTCAGATATCTATAGGCTAGTGTACATCTCCGAAGTAAAATGATGTGCAAAATATAAATGATTAAGAAAAGGAGAGAAGAGACTGTACAGTACATACCAAAGGGTTTTATTTTAAGGCTGTACCCTTTTGCATGCCTTCCTGTCTCTCTTTTCCAATATGTTGGTGTTTATACTTATAATGTCTTTCCATCTGTTCCAGTCCATGTCCATCTGATAATGTCTGTAAATTCAGCTGTCTGTTTACTTATCAGCTCAAAGTGTTGTTTTCTGTTTGTTTGCATACTTGCTTGATTACATTGATGCCCTAAGGATATTTTTAGCAGCTTTTGATTTAGTTCCTTGAGTAGGGTGTATGGGTTCAAGTGTCCTAGACATTTACATGCCGGCCTAATCAGTATCTTCATTGTACAGACTGCAGATACTTAGAGTATCTACCACTTCTCCGTTCTTTTCTGGAGCTGTACTGTTGCCAGTACAGCACTGGCTCTCCATGCAATCCCAGTCCTCAGAGGTGCAATTATAAATCAATTTTTCAAGCATCAGATGAAATAATATGGCAGCTGCATTGTAATATCATGACACAGTTGTAAGGAAAGTAACAGAGATTAAGAACTGTTTGTTTTCCAGCTCTCTATCATCATACTGGAATGTCTGTCTATATCTATCTATCTAGGCTATCTGTCTGTCTGTCTATCTATTTATTTATTTTATTTATTTAGTTTTTGTTGACTGGGTAAGTGCACTAGACAAATCCTGCCTATTTTCAGGCATGACCCGGGGAGGGGGATACAGATGAATGCCAACTGACCTTGAACCAGATTAAGCTGTTGGTGGTATTTTTAGTGAAAGAGGAAAATTTGGCCAGGACACTGGGGAAATTCCCCTACTCTTGCTTCCTGTGGGCAGGGGGAACCTTTTTCCTGCGGGACCAAGATGGCGAATGACAGTTCTGGAGTGCAAGCGGTCGTTATGAAGGATGATATACAAGTCCATGTTACAGCTCAGAAAATGAATAAACCACATGGTGATGCATGTCCTAAGTTGCTTGGATGTGATAAACAACCAAAAGCCAGACACCATCCAAAGTGCAATGCTGATGATGGCTTATCAAATGGTAGTAGCATGCTACAACTGCAAGAGCCTGGAACTCACTGCAATTGTCGTTTAGACACAGTGCCTGATTTGGATGGTTTTCCTTCTGTACCCTCTTCTATTACTACTGTGTTCCTGGATTCTGACCAGCTTCATTCAGCCTGCCCTCCTGCTACTGAGGCCTCAGTTACGACCCTAACACCGTTGCAGCTGCACTCCCTCTATTTGCTCCACTGCTCTGTTTTGTGGGACTTTGCTAAGGAAGACAACACGTTTACTGACTTGCCACCCTCTATGGTTCAGTCACCAGTAGTCGCTGCCTTTCCTGCCTTGCCGGTTCAGCCTGTGCTCTCATCCGGAAAGGTTTTACCTGATTCTACTCCTTAGCTGGGCATTTCTGTGCTTCCTCCTAGCAATGCTTCCTCTACCGACCATGCCTGGTCTCCAGCTTCTGCTGTTCAAGCTGTGGGATGGTCACAACAGTGTCCTGGCACCCTGTGGACCTCTCCGCGGGCTGTCAGTGCCCAAGACATTATACTGCATGCCTCGCCCTCTGGCATGCCTATTTCAGATGCTCCTCCACTTGTTTGTTGCCCCCAGAAGGTCTCTCCCCAAGGTGATTCAGCTCCTCCACAGGTTTCCTGTCTGGACATTCCTCCGGTGCATCCTCCTTCTGTTTCCCTCCTCCAGGCTTCCTCTTCTGTATCACGACCTTCTGCTACAGCGCACTCCTCTTCAGATGGAGACTCTCAGCATCATTTGGACAATTCACTCTTGCCTTCTCTGCCTGCAGGTGAGCCGTTGGAGACTCCTCAGTTTCACCTTAGAGATTTGTTTCAAAACTTGGGTGCACCTGCTCAGTGTAGAAACGCTGTTCACCTGAAATACTTTGGGGATCTTTCCACTGCTCCTGATAGAAGGACTGTGTTGCATTCCATGCTTAGGGACTCTTTGGGTATTATTGCGAATGAACTGTTTGCATTCATACATGTTAAGGGGGAATCAGTTTATGATCTTAGCTTTAGAAATGTTTACACTCTGGAAAGATTTTGGTCTAAGTATGAATTGGTGAAATCACAGCCATTGTAGGCCCCCTTTATGGATCAAACGGAATTATACCTATCCTGATTACTGCCATGGCGGTGTTCGAATGTTGAATCCTTTGGTCTTTTTTCACTGTTTGTTTCTCAAATCTACCTTTCCTTCTTTATTGCATGACCAGTCTGTCTTTTGGTTGTCTCTTCTCCATCATCGAGTTACCCTGTTATGCACGGTGTGGACTCTTCCCCCTTTAGAGATTCCTCGAAACTTTCGGAAGTACAATCTTCCGTATTATATTCTCCCCTCCTTTTTAAAGATTCACCAGTGGTCTTTGACTCCTACGATGATTCTTTCTTCCTCACGAAGGCATTTATATCGGTCTGTTTTGGGGTCTTACTTTCTGGATCTTCCAGTGTTACGAAACTCCCTTAGTGCTATTCTGGACTCCTCCTGTGTTTTTCGTCAATTGACTGACCCTCGCATTCCTCAGCAGGTTTGGGATATCACTTGGTTGTCCTGTCATGGCAGGCTTGGTGTCCGTGATAACTTGAAGCACAAAGCACAGGAGGAAAGGACTTGTCCTCATGGCTCGTTTATAGATTGCCTCTTTACTCGACCTGTTTGGACCTTCTTCCTTCATAAGTGGAAGGAAAAGGCCCTTCCCACTCTCACTTATGATATTTTGATTTATGGCATCTATCCTCCCGGACTGAATTCATACCATCCTAGTACCCTCCGTTTGATTTTCGCTTTTTGCCACTACTATTTGTGGCAGGCCAGATGTGTATTTTTGCTGCAACAGAAACTGTGCGACCCTACCCATATTATTACTCAGATTTTGCAAGGTCTACACACTGTTTATTGCTCTGAGAAAGCCTCACTGCACCCAGAAGTTTTTCAGAGATATTGGAATCTCTGCTCCTGGATTTTCCCTGACAATTAGTTTATTTTACCCTTCTTTCCCATCTCTCTTAGTGGGGTTGGGATGCGGGTTGTGTACCTATGTGTTTTTATTTCTGTTTGTAGTTCACATGTACTGTGACTTCTTTATTTTTTTTATGCTTTCCTTTTTTATTATGCTTTTGTGTGTTGTACTTCCATTTCGTATATATTTTCTTGTGAGTTTTATATTAACACTTTCCCTACTCTTTTAGTAGGGGTGGGATGGGGAGTACATGCATGTACGGATTATTTCTGATTTCAAGTTCATGTATGTTATCATGCTTGTTTTCTGTTTTTTGTTTCTTGCTCTCTGATTTTGTATGCTGTAATACACTTCTGTATATTGTGTTTTCAGTTTTTGAAAATCCCCCTACTTTTTTAGTGGTGCTGGGAAGGGGGTTATGTACTTATGTGCAATATTTTTTTGTTTGACGTTTACAATCAGAAGTGCAAGAAGAAGATAAACAGGAGGACTCAGAGGTCTGGACTCCTGAAATGGCAATTCAAAGGGCAGGTTGGGAATGGTGTGGAAATCAATGGGTTCCTGATTTGTCTTTGCCTGTTCCGGGTTCTCTGGAAAGTTTAGCTTTAAGACAGAATGGAGACATGGAAATGCAAACTCCAGTGTGGGGAAACATATCTGTAGACAGAATGAGAAGGGACCTGCAGAAACTTCAAGAATGGTCAGGAGGACTTCCGGTGACATCATCACTCTGATGGCAGCCTTGGAATAGAGCTCTGATCTCCCCAACAAATTAAAACCCTCAGATCAGCAGACAGAATGCTTAAAAACTACTAAAACAATGAAAGAAATGTCTGGGGGACATAAACCAGGCAGATCCCACAGAAAAAAGGGAATAAATAAAAAGGATGGAGGAGGATTGCCACCAGAACGAGATACCAACAGGAGCATATCCCCAGCTAGCAGCATGGCATATGACCTAGATACAGAACAAGAAATGGAGCACCTCTCGAGACTGAGATTTGAAACAATTATGGCAGAACTGAGAGCCTTTAGAGCAGAAACTAAATTGGAATTTCAGGTATTAAATTTGAAAATGCAACAGATGGAAAGAAGGACAGAAAGATCGGAACAACGAGTAACAGAAGCAGAAGAAGAGATAAGGGAAGTGCATACAGCGGCGCAGACTATCTTGTAAATGTGCAGGAAAAATTGCAAGAGAAATTGTTAGACTTGGAAGCATGATCCTGTAGGGATAACATCCGAATCTATGGCCTACCGGAGGATGCAGAGGTGGGCCATATGGAGGATTTTATGTCCGACTTATTAAAAGGTGTATTAGAACTGCCTGCTACCTTTGCATTTAAAATCGAGAGAGCCCATAGATCGTTAACAAACAAGCCAAGAGATCCTCGAGCAAGACCATGCTCAGTAGTGCTGAAATTATCAAGCTATAGGGACAAGGAGCATATACTCCATACTGCATGGCAAAAAAGACTTGTGAAATATAATACTGCCAGATTATTATTTGATCATGACTATCCCAGTGGAAATAGCTAAGAAAAGAGTGGCATATTCACCAATTCTCAAAATACTGAGGAAGCATGGGGTGAAATTCCAGACACCGTTTCCATCGAGACTGAGAATTATGTGGGACACAGGCATGGCAGTGTATGAGAACCCAGAAACAGCATTGAGGGAACTGCAGCAAAGAGGATGGATTGCACAGTCAGAAGAAGAGGAAGTGCAACACCCAAAACTGGAAAAGACACAGTGGAAGAAGATGGCAAGGAACAGACAAGGCTGAAAAATGCATCAAACTGTGCTGCAGTCACTCCGAGATGTACGAAAACTGCTAGACAGAACAACGGAGGAGGAAGAGAGGCAAATGCAGAGTGGAGACACTTGAACGGTAGAAGAAAATAACCGGGACTTGAAATAAATGAGAGGGTAGCATTATGCTACAAGGAGAGTAAGAACTTGGGAAACCATGGATTTTAGGCAGAGCCCATACTACAGTTCGATTACCTGGATTGATTTAACCAGAGAGACAAGACCTGAATGAACTTTGAGAGACTGGACATAAAAGGGAAGAAATAACGGGAAAGGGGGGAGCATAAAAGGGAAATGGGGAAGGGGCAGATGGGAGCGGAATAATTAAACTGGATTAAAAAAAGGGGGTAAGCCCTGATGAAAGAAAGATACTGCACTCCTTTATTAATATTTAAAGATACAATCTGGAGGTCATATGAGGCCACTAACAAATCTGAGAGATAAAGAACCGGGGATAATACGTAGGATGAGGGGAAGACATCCCACCCATAGAGGGCAATCTTAAGCGGGATAGGGAAAGAAATAAGGACCCTAAATCATGGAAAGTGAAATGATGGGAAGGGAAAAGACAAAGGAGAGATCGGAATAGTGGCTATTGGAAGGGGGAACGTAAATGTGAAAAGGGGCCAAGAAATAATTTAGTGGGAGAAGAAGGGCAAGGAAACAGAGGAAAAAATGGAACAGTAGTAAGGAGTGAATGAGAACATAAAGAAAGGATAGAAGGTAGAATTTAAAATGCTTTATAAAGAGGGAATCAAGGGAAAGAGTGAAGGGTAATAAGTACCGAAGGGGGTAAAATTAAAAGGGAAAGGGAAGGAATCAGTACCAGGAGAAACAGGACAAGGAGAATTTCTAGGGAATACAGAAAGGAAAGGGGAGAGAAGATGGAGATGAGGGCCAATAAAATAAAACAAGCTCTCGAAGAAAGAGGAACCAGGGGAGGAGGGATTCATGTGGACTCCTACAACCCTCCCACTAAGGGGATCTCCCAACAGTGAACTCCCTTTAGGAGTAATAGAGGAAGTTATTATACTTCCTCCAACCTTGGAAGCGATTTTGTAAATAGTTGCAGAGTTGAAACGTTTACCATTGTTATGTATGTTTTAGATGTTGTTAGATATATAATGGAGCATAGGAGACGAATGAACATAAGAATGAGAAGATTACAGAAGGAACAAGGAATGCGAGAAAAGGGAAATGGAATATATAGAATGCAGAGTAAAAAAGCCAGAATGTGTCATGTTAGAAAATGAATAGTCAGAAACAAGTAAACGTATGCTCTCTCAATGTTAATGGAATCAACAATCCTGTAAAGAGATATAAGATATTAACCCAAATGAAGAGACAGAAACCGAACTTCCTATTATTGCAGGAGACACACTTAAGCAAGGATGAACATAACAAGTTAGTGAAGTTTGGGTTTGAAATAGTAGTAGCCTCATCATATAGAGGGGGGAAACAAAGAGGGACAGCAGTATTAATTCCACATAATACTTAGTTTCAGCAGACAGATGTATATACGGATAAAGAGGGATGACTGGCATTGATAGTGGGCAGTTTGGCAGGACGCATGATTACAGTAGCATCAATATATATACCACCAGGAACAGAAACAAAAGAAGTGAGGAAGTTATGTCAGATAATAACAGAGAAACAGAAAGGAACCCTAATCATCGGGGGAGATCATAATATGATATATGATTCTTTAGATACATCTACAAAACAACCTCCCAAGAGAAAGGCACCACAGAGGATGGCCATTAAATATTTTCGAGACGTACAGTGGGTAGATGTATGGCGATATAAACACCCTAATATAAGGGCATATACATTATTCAGCCCCACATAAAATATATACACGAATAGATTACTACCATATTTCCAGGGATTCCTTATACATGGTACAAGAATGCCAGATTGTTCCTACCTCCATTTCAGATCATCCAATGTTAACCCTTAAATTAGAATGGCCGAGGAGGTCACGTGATGCTAACCCTCTGAGCAGCAGCAGTGTCTTGGAGCTCCCGACTCCCTCCAGCCTTATTAGCTTTTATCTGCGATTTTTGAAGAGCAAATCCAATAATACTTATAATACCTGATCTACTTCACTCTGCCTTTCGGCCTTAGGGCGTTTTGATTTCACATTTTTTGATTTTAACATAACTAGGATGGAGGCGGAGAAAAAACAGGCTGCGATCCGGCATACACCACCAGCTACTCCTGAGAAGCTACCTAAAAAAGCGAGGAATCAACTCGGCTCCACCCCTGAGAAAACTGGCGATAAGGTAACCTCGACTAATCTTCTAACCGAAGAAAAGTGCCTAAAGGAATTAACACCTTTGAGGGAAGTGCTACAAGATATTACCATGGAGCTCAGATCTATCCGGGGTGACCTTTTCTCTCTCTCCACGAGGGTGTCCGACTCAGAAGCTAGACTTCATTCCCTGGAACAATGGAAATCTATGGCAGAATCCGACTTAGTGGTATTAAAGCAGCAGGTCAAAAAGTTGTAACTAAAAATGGAAGACCTAGAAGGTCGCAGTAGGAGAAACAACCTACTTATCCTGGGTTTACCTGAGCTGGAAGAGGGGTCTGACCCCATTGCCTTTCTCCAAAAATTTCTGGTCAAAATAGTGGGCCCTTCACCTCTAAATCCCACTGGCTTCTGGAAAGAGCCGCGACAGGTCCCTGAGACCCAGGCCCTCCAGATTCTCCTCCGCGACCGCTGATTATGAAATTCCTCAGTTATCTGGAAAAGCAGCACGTTCTTACCAAGGCTCGTGAGCTTCAATTGATTATGTGGGGATCTGCCAAACTTCGAGTAGCTCAAGATCTGTCTAAGGAGACCAGGATGAAGAGGACCGCATTCCATTCCATTGTCCAGAAGCTTATCGCGGCGGGCATTCCTTTCAGGATGTCGTTTCCTGCCACCTTCAAGGTCACAATTGGAGGCACCTCCATGAACTATGATACCCCGGACTCTGCTCTCAAGGACCTGTCTATTAAACTTCCTAATCTCTTTAAAGCTAGTACCTGATCTCTTCGTTCCCAGTTTCCTAACCATGGTGATGTTTTAACCTGTATTCAATATTTTAAATGTTGTGTTTACCTTGTTAGCCAGTTTCAGACTTATTCCAATGGGTGGAGAGTTCTCAGCGGCCCAGGCGGAGGCCGGGGTAGGCCGCGTAGCCTCGCCCTCGCAACCACCCGAACTAAACGGTAGGGTGCAAATCTATGCTGGACTATTTTAGTGTGGGTCTGGTTTGGTCCAGCGGCATAACCGCCCCCGGGAAACATTATCCGTAATGGTGTGGCAATACTCCTACCTCTCGATTTGCCCTGTCACCTCTCAGAAACCTGCAATAGTCCTGATAAGAGGGTGAGTCATATTTTTGGGTTTTTCCCTATCTAAGCAGTTGGATGTCACCCCTTATAATCGCAATCCCTGATATAGCACCCATGATGGAGGCTGGGGGGCTCCTGGGACGCTCATAGCTCGCAGTGGAGTTGCTTCATGAGCCTATAGATGGGGGTTATAAGCCCAGACTCGTATGAGGGATTACTCGGACTAGTCTTATCTGGCTTAATGTTATAACGCCCTGTTTAGACCCTCGGAGACCCTCTGATGTACTAAGATGTCGGTAGCAAGCTACCTGCTGGGTTTACAATGGGGTCCTGGTTCCCAGATTCCTGTCCCGATTCTTGCTATTTGGCCTGGTACCAGGGTGTACATAGTTGGATAGAATTAGTAGGGGATTATGAAAAGAGGAAGGGGTTGGGGGTGCTGCTATCACTTCATATGTTCCAAGGTAGTCTTTATTTACATTTTTTGTATTTGGCAAGTCACTACTTGATATGCAACATTTGGCAGCTTACAATAGATTGGGGTTTTGGGACTAGAGTGTGCTATTTCTACTGGACTACAGTTACGTGCTCTGTTGACTGCTTCTATACTTTCCTGTTCTTGAAATGGTTATAAATTTGTTAAAATCGCATCGTGGAATGTACGTGGGCTCAGGAGAAAGTCAAGAGAACCCAAGTTTTAATCACTGACCTCATTCAAACTCGACATCCTATTATTACAAGAAACCCACCTACTCAGTTCTGAGACTAAATGGCTGTTCAGATCTGGCTTTTCACGTTTTGCCATGAATGGGTCAGGATCGAGTAGGGGGTGTAGCTATTCTTATCAAAAATTATATTCATGTCCTGATAGACACTACAGTAGTGGACCCAGAGGTAGATTCATCTTGGTCAAAGGCTCCCTAATAGCTGTATTACTGTTCTTGGTTCTATTTATGGCCCAGTAGGAGGTAGTTCTGAATTTCTAATGACCCTGGCAGATAAGATTAGCTCCCTTCTCCCCTCCCAGCTTATATTAGGGGGGGATTGGAATATTCCACCGTCTCACCTCCTGGATAAAGCTCCAGATTCAAATCGCCCACCTACTCCAATTCAAAGATCCATGTCAGACTTTTGCATATGTTAGCTGTGTATCCCTGGCGCTTATCTAATCCTTCCCTTCGGTCCTTCTCTCCTTTATTCTCAACCTCATGGTTCCTGGTCAAGAATTGACTACATCCTGGTCAGTAAAACTCTCCTCCCTGGTCTTTCTCAAACCGGTATTGAACCGATTGTTCTCTCCAACCATGCTATAGTAGGGACAAAGATCTCTCCTGACCCCGATTTTCAACGAGACACCATTTGGAAACTTAACATTCAGCTCCTGGTTTAAGGTGACGCGCATGGAGGAGTAGCTGTAGCTTTTAGGGTCTCCCTCTCCTAGCAAGCGAACCGGCACTTAAACTGTGAATTCAGCGTTTTATCTCGTCCCTATCGAGTGGATTAAGGACTGGAGACATTAGCGGAGGGCAAAATTGAGCCAATCGCCGACTTACGATGCAGATATCTGACCAAGAACTGGAGGCCAAGTGGCCACGCCGAGCTCATCGCCAGCAATCGGCAGAGGAAATTGCGCCTTCTAAGATTTACGACGATCTAACAACGATCAAAGAAGCCTTATTTAAGTTGATTGATGAGGTAGCCGAATTCAAGCCGGCACTAACTCAGCTAGCCCGTCGGGTGATGGACGCTGAAGCCAGAATCTCCTCAATAGAGCGAGCTATGGAGAAAAGTGGGCCTACGATTACTGAGTGTAAAAGGATAGTCGGAAAGCTGGAGGATCGTCTTGACGATTTAGAAGGGAGGAGTAGATGTAACAACCTGGTTTTACTAGGCCTCCCCGAAGGAGAAGAGGGGCCCAACACAATTTCTTTTTTACAAAAGCTTCTGAAGAAGTCAGCGGGGCCCTCTCCTAATGGACCTGATTACATCATCGAGAGGGCCACCGAGCCCTCAGAGCTAAACCTTCCATCTGATCCACTAAGGCCCATTATCTTTAAGTTGCTAAACTATTTAGATCGGAACACATTCTAAGGGAGACTCAAAAAGTTAGCTGCTTTTCAATGGAAGGCAAGAGGTTGCGTCTAGTCCCGGACTTAGCTTTGAAAATGAGACAAGCTCGAGCAAACTTCTACCCATTACCTCCAAGCTTTGGGCATGCGGGATCCATCACTATATGCTTTATCCGAAGTAAACTGAGATCATATTTAAGGACGGAGTTAAGCGCTTTTGATTCAGCTGAAGAAGCTTTTAACTTCTCTAAGACTTTGCTACCCGACGATGACTTGAAAGGATGAGCACTCTAATATTCGTTACATTTTGCTCTAGTAATTGAGAGCGCTTAATGGGGGCAATGTTTTTGGTGAAAGGACATACACCTTGATTTCTGTACCTTTGTTTCATTAATCCCAGTTGGAGGCCAGTCTTAGAACTTTTTTTTTTTTTTTTTCTTTTTTCTCTAAGGTTTTCTGGATCTAACAGAAAGACTGTTAATTATTCTTTTTGGCCTTCTCACTTATTTGGCCAGGCCTCACGAGTAATAGATGGGGTGCAGTATATGAACTTCGCCACAAGAGGGAGCTCTTTAGTTCGTATATGCTATGCAATTTTGGATAATTACTACATTATTAGTTTTGTGCCTCAACAAATATTAGCTTATTATATCATATATGTTGTATAGTTTAAATGTTATAAGGTTTAGAGTGTTGGAGCAGGATAGTCTTTATTAGAGATACAGTTTACAAACTGTTAAAATTAGCTTATAGCTATTGTATGTAATATAGGAAAGAGGAGTTATGATAGCACAGGTTTTTTCCTTTATTAGTTCTCTGGTTCCTGACCTCTTTCACTTGCTTTCACCGCTATTCTGCCATATAGATTGATTTATTTCAAGTATGACCCTCTCCTTTTTAATTGAGGTGAGGGAAGTGTTTTGTGGAGTGGTTACATATCCTGTCTCTCTTTATACCCTTATCTATATTCGCATGTTTTGCTTTGGTCCTATCTCACTAGGAACCTTTCAGCATTATGGCTGGTTTCTAACCTATCTCTATCTAAAACCAAGTGATTTCTTCCTATTCTTCTCCTTGTTTTCTGGTAAGCTACACTTTTTGGCTGAGTATATCAATCTTATCCTTACATACAGCCTTCCCCATCCCTACCTATTGTGTTAGCCCATGCAGGTTCGCTTTTGTAACTAGATAGATTTCCTTCAAATTGGTTAGGGAGGGGATGCCCCAATTTCAGGCCATGCACTATGAACCAGGTGGTTGTGGAGTGGCCACGGGCCTGGGGAGTCAGCTTTAGGATGTGTCTTTTTGAGGGAGTAAGTTTTCTCTTAGACAGGAGGGTATATAGGGATTATTTTGTTAGTTTTGTTAGGTTTTTGCTAGTAGGGGCAGCTATCCTAATCTCCTTATGAGAGGATTTGATTGTCTATGGCTAACGGACTGAACATTCTTCGTGGAATGAAAAAGGGGAAGACAACTGCAAAAATTTGTCATACTAAATCATCTGTCTCATTATAACCCAGCAGTAGTAGTGTTCTACAAGAAACCCATGTCCTCTGATCGCTTATCTCATTTCAAGAAAGTGGGTTGGTCAGGTCTTTGGAGCTGGGTTCTCCTCGTAGTAGTCGGGTGGCCATTCTGATATGCTGGGGTTCCGTTTATCCATTCGGAAATAATCTCTGATCCGAATGGTAGGTATGTATTTGTTTGGGCAGACTTAGAGGGTTGAACTTAGTGTTAGGATCAATATATATTCCAATCAGGAGTCACCATCCTTTTTGTCCATTTGGCAATGATTTTGGCCTCTTTAAAGAGGTCCCAATACTATTGGGGGAGATTGGAATTAGTTTCAGTCTAATAGGTTGGATCGCACCTGGTATAGGGGGCACAATTTTCTCCAGCTCAAAATGCGTTTGTGGAGTTTATATCATCACTAGGACTGGTAGATCCATGGAGGATATTTAACCCTTCCTCTCGGATTACACCTTCTTTTCTCCTCCTTCTAGATCACTCTCGAGAATTGACTATTTTTTGATAAGCCAACAATGTTTATCCGGTGTTCTAGAGACATTGTCCTACCCAGAGTAATTTCTGACCACTCCCCTATAAAATTTGTTGTCTCTCATTGCCTATTCCCTCGAGGTCTTACTCATGGTCATTAAATAATAGTATATTAAAAGACCCTTGCATTTTAACTCGTTTGGAATTTTTGGTTGACTCAATTGAAGCTAATTGGGGCTCTATTAAGGCTTGTAGATCAAACTTGGGCAGCACTTAAATCAGTATGGAGAGGAGAGTTAATAATGGATAGCTTCTAAGCCGTAAGGCCAAGACATTGCACAACTGGATAATTGCCTAAAAATTAGGGCGCTGGAGGCTATGCTGCGAGAACTTAAGATCGGAGAATCAAGAACAAGAATTAGTTGCTTTAAGGACATGGTACGCTAATATGTTGAGAGAGAGTAGTGACCTCAGCTTCCAGAACTAAGGCTTTATATTCTACGAGTAGCAAATGTTGGAAATTGTTGGCCTGGCAATTAAAACAAAAACCTCTGCTAAGTGGTAGCAGCCCTAAGGCACTTGTATCAGATAATCTGATTACAGCCCTGAAGGTATATGTTGGATTTTTGTTGACTTTATAAAAATTTATACTCAAGCCAACCGCTTCTCCTTGCAAGGTACGTAATAAAATGAGAGAATTCTAGCTAATATCTCCTCCTCAATTATCAGAGGATTCTGGTCAGATATTAATGCCCCATTTCGACGAAGAAATAGGGCAAGCTATTGACTTCGCTCAAAATAGACAAAAGCACCAGGTCCAGATATTTACACCTTTTTTTCAAACTGTTAAGCGATATGTTTCATTATTGAATCAATCTTTACCTTCTGGTTGAACAAGGATTAAGATAAAACTCTTTTGAATAGTTAACTTTGCCCAACCTGGCAATCTCAGAATTGTGGGTATTCTGTAATATCTTTATTAAACCTGATGTAAAAATTTTTGCTAAGATTTTGCCTGTAGGCTAAAAAGGTGGCTGACTTGTTAATCTGAACAAGCTGGTTGTGGAGGCGTTCTTGCCGATCCTTTAGGAGTTGTTCTTTTACTTTCTGTTTTGAATCAGGTATGGGCATCTGGTTTCACTAGACGAAAAAAGTATCGTCGAGTTGAATGGGCGTTATGTTTGCTACTTAGCTAAATTTGGTATCTGAAAGTTTATACACTTGTTCAATTTTATTCTTGCCGTCTGCTGGAATACAGTGCGTAATTTAATTTGGCAGCTTTCTTTGATGAGAGGAACCTGTCGTTGTTGTCCTTATCTCTTTATTTATTTAATTTGTACATTGAACCTAATGAACTATTAAAATGGATCAACTAACTATGATTGGTATTGGTGATTAAATTTAAATTGCTGCATTTGCAGGCGATTTATTATTACTGCGATCACGACACTTGGCTCCACAGTATTAAAACAGTGCTAATTTTAGTGAATTTCTGGATACAAACTAATTTGTCCAAACAATGGTGTATTCACTCCCATATTCCAAAGTTGGTGCCTTCTGAGCTGGTGGCAAACAGATCTTTATTGTATTTGGGAATCCATATCTCTAGGACTTGGAAGCTTTTGCTATTTAAACTTAAACCCTTACTAAGTCTATTAAGAAGATTTGGAGAATGGTGGTTCTCTTTAACCTTTTGGAGAATTAATACGGTTAAAGTGATTTTACTCAAAATCTTCATCCTCTCCTGAATTTGAATATATCTCTCCCTTTTTTTTTCAAACCTTATAAGTAGTGTTCTGATTTTCTGGGAGGTGGCCCTCACGTAGGGCCTATCTTAAACTTTTCCTGCAATGCAAGTCAGGTGGTCTTCTATTGCCTGATTTTATACTTATTACTTAGCGGTTCTGTGCATGGAGAGCTGCTCTGTGCGCTTTGTTAAAGTCTCCTTGCGGACTTTTCCTAGGCGAGCCTTTCCAAAAACTTAAATTAATCTGAACTTTTATACATTTCATGGGCCCAGGTTCCTAAGGTGGCTAGAAATACTCCACTTAGATGGGAGATAGAGCCATGCACCAACTCTTCTTCGAGATTAAAATATCCCAATTTTATGATTATCTCAACCCTTATTGAAATCCTAACTTTTAACTGTTAATCAACCCATCACAAGAACTTTTTCAATCCTTTCAAGATCCAAATTGCAAATTTTACCAGGCAACTCAATGCTTCCACTATGACTCTGCTTGTAAAATTTGGGGTCAGTCTCCATTTTCACTAGATGCTTCCAAATCCAAAGTAGTGTAAGGTCTTTTTTTGAACAAGGGCAGAAATGCTCCGGAGTGGGGCAGGGATTTTTTATTCAGTAAGTTGAGTGAACTTAATTTATCTGGAAGACTGTCTCAAAAGTTTATAAATATATATTAGAACGACTCTACTTCTTCCCGGTCCCTCTCATTGGAAAATCAATATGTCTTTAGACTGGTCAGAGACAGTATGGGAGAAAATCTGACGGCGATTTTCTCCGATGTCACAAGATAGGTTAAGAATACCAATTCAACTGTTACATAATCTGTATCTGTCCCCTAAATTACATCTATAAGCGGCCTGTTCCTATATGTAAGATTGTAATGACCTTTAGCACCGTTCCATAAAATTTGGTCCTGCCCCAAAATGTGGGTTATGAATTTGGTTAAACACTGGATTAGTCCATATAGCGACTTATCGGCTTTTTAACGAAATTTGTATATTTGGGATGTATGCTCACATCCCATACAATATAGTATCAATGGCGTTGATTGCATCAGTTATTGTTGTTAATTCTGCGCTATTGGCGAGATGTAGACCCCTACATTTAGAGAATGGTTGGGAGGAATTTTGAGCACTTTATGCAGAAAGATTAGCCTTTGCTTTTTATTGCATCATTATTCTACAAGTATTGGGGTGGTTTTGCTCAGAGTCTCAAAGATAAATATGGTTTTTAAGGAAGGTACTGGTTTTCTTCATTTTTTTTTTTTTTTTTTTTTTTGATTTTTCTGCCTAATATTCTTCCTCCTGTAGTGTTTTTATCATGTTCTTACCGTCTTCATCCTGATATTCTTTGTTTTCTTGTCTTTCTGCATTTTTTGGCGCTTGATAGCCTGTGTAACCTGCTATTTTCTTTTCTTGTGTTTTCTCTCATTGTGCCTCTTTTCTTTTCAGTGTGGGATGTTACCACAATGTGCTAATTTACATTGTTTTAAGTTTTGCTATAGATTAACAGTTTATCATTAGGATAGCTGTGGGGGGTGCTGGGGGGGAGGGTAGGAGGGATTATTGTTTTATTTTTGTGTTTAGTTTTGTTTAAGGGTCTATTTGTCTGTATTAATTTTATGATGTGTGTTGTCATGCCTTTTCTTCAATAAAATATAGCTATTTTAAAAAAAAAAAAATTTAGTCTAAAGGAACTCAAGTGGTGACGTAAAACCTCCATTTCTGGTTTTCCTCGAACAATATTAATCACAAAATGTACATGGTAAAGCGAGAAAAAAAAAAGGAAAAGACAACAGCAGAGTCTTGAACTGAAACAATGTAAAAAACAAGGGAAAGGAATACTCTACCAATAACACAGAAAAAAATCAACAAAAAAATGCAACATTTCAACATTACATTCTCCTCCCTCTTCCAGTAAAGACTGGCTCTTGGTGGCTCTGATGGAAGCCAAAGGGACCATCGTGATGAAATGGAGGCAGCCCGTATCCCCGACAGTGTCACAGTGGCGAGCAGCTATGGCCAGACTGGCCGCCTTTGAGAGACTTAAAGCGGTAGCTAAGGGAAGGCTTAGTAGATATTATCAGAAGTGGAATGCATACGAATTCCCATGTCTGCTCAGTAGCACCTCCACCCCTGTGAAACCCCCTAATAGCATGAGTGTTGATGCAATTGGCCACAATGATCTTGACTGAGAGCTGTTAATTGGTACCACCTTTCTCTATATTATACTGTACTCACCTTTTTCTCTTATCTGTAGGACGATACTCTATACTAACTGATAAACTTATATACTGAGGGGCTAGAGAGATAGCACTTATGAATATTTGTTTATAATGCTGTTGTGCATAAGTCTTAATAAGTAATGTTGGACTGCCCTGTGATGTTATACCCTAGGAAATGTTGATACTTGGAGATTAGGTAGGATAGCCTGATTATAATTTGAATCTCTTCCACTTATATGGTATGGTGTCTTTACCTGTTGATTATACAGTATAGTGCTAATGTACCTGGACTGATTGTGATTCTTTAATGTGTTGGTCAGCCTGATGTGGTTTTATGTTTTCGATACTTCTAGGATTCAGGATAGTATCTGAACCCTGTGTATTTTCGTTTTCTCTATACTGGGTATAATTGGAAAAAATGTAATAAAGTGCTAAATGATAAAAAAAAAAAAAAGGTAATGTACATACCAAAAAAAAATGCAACATTCATGTAACAGGTACGTCATTGTCAGTTATCCATGGCAAATTCCTCCACCGCTGTAGCAATGTAGCTTGGTCAAAGGATTTCAGTACCTGAAAATAAAGCTGTTGTAGGTCATGCAAGATGTTCCCATAAAGCTCCTCATAAGAAATATTTAACTGTTGTAAGGTAAAAAGACATTGAGAATTCCAGCTGTACCATTTGATAACCACAAAAACAACATTTAAAGTGCTCCTGTCCCAATGTGTCCAAGAAAGGGGATAATCCCCGTATACCAAACTGGAATTGGAAACCTATTGAAAAATAGACATGCCAGTTGTAATAGACAGAAAATTCCAAAAGGATTGAACATAAGAACAAGAAAAAATAAATGGTTAAGGGTCTCAGGTTGAAGGATACACAAGGGGCAGGCACAAATTCTCTCTTCAACTTTCTTATGTTTTTGGTTGGCATTCATGTTTAAACATTCACGACAAGTCAACCAGTGAACATCATGCATTTTGATGGGCAATCGACATTCTAGAAGATAATTTTTTAATGCCATGCGTGAAGTTTGAGGACATTTAGGAAATGGATCGAATTCCTGAAAATGTGTCACGAGAACTTGAGAATAGATTTGTTTCTTAGATTTGGACAATACCATGGCGGGAGTAAGACCCCACAACCTAAGTTTGATAAAAATCTCACAAAGGTAATCCAGGACTGGGGAGCCATGTCTTAGCTGTCATAACTGGCCAGTCTGCCAGTCAGCATACCAGGGAGTCAGTGTGTGCAACAAACTAGTGCACCAATATTTAGTGGAGGATAACAGCAAGGGTTTCAAATTAGCCTGAAGAAACTGACAGAAAAAAAGAGGATGGGGTTAACCATGCTTTGACCCCCCCCCCCCATAAGGGTAAATAAAGAGCAGTCCAATGAAAGGGTTTTAACTGGCTGCCTCAAAATGATTGAAAAAAAAAGACTATAAAGCATGGCTTCTCTAGACTTGGGCACAGGGAAGATGGCACTGATAAATAAAAAAATGGGAATGAAATGAGTTTTAATTAAGTAAACCTTTTTACCAAAAGACATTTTCTGTTTATTCCAATTGTGCACTAAATTTGTCCCTGATAGTATTTTCTTATCCCAGTTCAAAATATCCATCTGGGCACCCCCATAAACAATTCCCAAAATCCTGACAGCACCTTGGGTAATGGGGATCCCCGCAACAGTAGAAAGAGAAGTATTTGGAGCCTTCGGTAATTGCCCTTACTTTTAAAAATATTTAATCGAGCCCCTGCATAGTGCCCAAAGTCAGTACAGTTGTGTAGAGCAAGTTCAGCCGAAGCAACATTTTTAGTCAAAATGACCAGGTCATCCGCATAGGCAAGTGCAACATACGGGACAACCTGATTAGACAGACAAATCGGGGAAATGTCAGTGACTGAATTCAACAGGTGCAAAAGAGGATCTATACTAAAAACATACAATAAAGGGCTGAGAAGACAGCCCTGACAGACACCCTGTCAGATAGGGATAAACAGCCCCAGATACCCAGTGATGCAAGGTTTGACAGTCGCAGTCCTATGGAACATTCAGAGCCAATTGATAAAAGTGTCAGGTATTCCATAATGTTGCAAAGTACACCGGAGAAAGGAATGATTGACATTATCAAATGCTTGGGCTTGGTCCAGGGAGAGAATCAATTCCTCCGCCGGGGAGACATTACGGCAATCAAACACCTCACGGAAGAGAATGAGAGGGTCAGTAATCGTAACACCTGGAACTGTACAGGGTTGAGCATGGGAAATCAAATGGCCTGCCACAGACAAAAGTCTGTTGTTGAGGAGTTTAGCAAGTAATTTGAAATCAGTATTTAAAAGACTTATTGGCCTCCAGTTAGAAATATCCAATTTGTCCCCTTTCTTATGGAGAAAAAATAGCACTCCCACAGTCATATCTAAGGGGACTATATGCTGTTGCAAAAGATAATTGAACACCTTGGTGAGCTCAAGAGGACTTTCCTGCCCTATTAGGGCAAACAATTCCGCCAATAAACCATCAGGTCCAGGAGATTTATGGCTGGCAAGAGACTTAATAGTGTCTGTAATTTCCTAAATAGAGAGGGGAGATGTCAGAGCAAGATGTGAATCCTGGGGTAGCAAAGGAACTGAGAACTGCCTAAATAGGGGTGCAAAATCAGGTTTGGTAGGAGTCCGACATCCAAACAAGGAAGTCACATTCTCTGAAATAATTCAAAGGAGTTCTTGCTGGGAAGAGCAAACAGCCCCCTCAGAGTCCCTCAGTGCCGGTATTAATTTCTGTGCTTGGAAATCTTGATTAGCAAGTAAAGGGCAAATATGTGAAAAGGAACCAACAGTACTGTACCACTGCTTAAAACAGAGACCGTCGTTCTGAGCATAATGGTACTGCAACATTTTCTGTTTGATAAGGGAAATTTGGTCAGTAAACTGATGATTTGTAAGCCGGGAAAGGGAGTATAAATGCTGTAATTGCTTACTGTTATTCAAATAAGCAACATATTCTGTAGAACGAACACATTTACTGGTTCGAATGAGGAGGGTCCATAGGTCTGTTTTCGTGTTCATCCACCAGTCAACTGGATTCTCGTAGAGTTCAAAGACTGATTTTCTGCAAACTAAAAAATAAACAATCTGTTGGGAATAAAAAGTGTGCTCTAGAAGCTTTGAGTTTAATTTCCAGTAGCCCTGGCCATGAGGAACCACAGGATCACCAAACAGAATAGACAGAGAACAGTGGTCTAAATATTCCACAGGTTGGACCGAAGAGTGTCGAAGTAGTAAAGATTTAGAAATAAACATAAAATCTATCCTGGTGGACAGATTACCTTTATAGAAAGTCCTTTCTCTCTTGCCAGAAAAACCCAAAAACGTGTCCTTTAGCCCCACTGTGCGTGTCATGGAACTAAGGGTGGATATATCTCCAAAGATTTCATCCATCCATGTAAAAGTTTCCCTGTCCAGTTTACTAGTCCCACAATTAAAATTGCCACCCCAAATAATATGATGGTCCACACGGAGCAATAAGATGGAACATCGCCATATGTTCAGCCTTCATGTGGGGGGCATATATGGAAATGACTCTAAAAGGGACATTATAAATGTGAAAGTCTAGTAAAAGAACCCTACCCGGAATCAAATCCAGGAGTTTAGTTACAGTGGGCTGGAGACGGTGAAATAGAATACTAACCCCTGAGTGGCAGTCGAGACCCAGAGGCCAATAGGAGACACCAGAGATCCATTCTTTAGTAACCTTTGACACTTCAGGAACAGAATGGATCCTAGTATCCTGCAAAAGAAAAATTCCCAAGGGATGTGAACAGAGAAGATGGAAAACAGCTCCCCGTTTTTTTATCATTCTTTATGCTACTGAAGTTAGACGTCACAAAAAACAAGGAGGGTAACAAAGTTTGAGTGATAAGAAAAAAACAAAATAACTAGCTATGTATTTTTCTTCTTCATCTGGCCTTCCGGGGAGTAGATTTTTGGCCGGTGTCAAGAGCATCGGGGGGGGGGGCTACCTCACTAACAAAGTCTTGCAAGTGAGAATCAGTGGACGATGCAACAGATTCTGCATCAGAGGTCACATCTTCCAGCAAGGCCTGAAATCTGTTAGATGTAGAAGGGGGAGTTGCTGTAGTGTCCTTAGACTTAGGTTGTGACCAGGCTTGTTGCTTCCTAGTGACCATCTTCCCACCCACCGGGTCCGCAATGTTGTGAGGAGGGTGCATGACTGTTTGCTGACTAACGTCTGGTACTAACTGAGATGGAGCCCCACCACAGGAGGTGCATCTACGGTGTGGACCAAGGGAGTAAAAGGGAGATGGAGTGGGGGTTCAAGAACTGTACTCGGTGGGGCCGGGGTCTCCTTTGGAGAGAGAAAAAAGACCACCCCCACCCCAGTGCTCTGCGGGAGTACTGGAAAAGGCGTCCCCAATGGTTTTAGTTTATTGAATTCTCGTTGGGCAGTGGTCACCAACAACTGTTGCTCTTCCAAATCAGCAGAAGCAGGTTTCGGTGTGCTGCCTCAGGACTGGATGCATAATCATGACCTAAAGCCCCACACAGGTTACACTGTACAGAATCTTGACATTGAGCACTGTTATGACCAGTCTCTTAGCAGAAAGTACATTTATGTTGGTCACAGGCATTACTAATATGGCCCGTTTGTCCACACCTATAACAAGTTTTGGGCTGGCCAGGGTTAAAGAGAACACCCCTATCCCTGCCCAAAAAAAACAATTAGGGAGGTGTTGAAAACCATCATCGTCAGACCTCAAAATTATCCTTATCCTCCAGTCTCGTCCAGATCCCCTCCATATCAAAAATTGCTTCAAGATGCCCAGTGAAAGTACATCTCTGTTTTAGCCAAACGATGAGATTGGTGACACTAACTCGCTTGTTGTGAAAGAGGACTGCAATCATTTTATGCGCAGGTCGAGTCATAGGGACAGTCTCAAAGGGGGCCCATAAGGGTGTGTTCTTTTTCTGATTACATCGGGCCCAAAACTTATCCAAGTCACTCCCCAACTTAAAGCTAACATCAAAAGTATTTTTGCCTGAAACATGAATTAAGGCATACCATTCAAATACAGTAAACTGTAAACTATCCTTTAAAAGTTTTTTCCCCACATAAACCCGGTCTGGAAAGACATCCAGACCACCTTTATAGAGAAGCCGGACAGCATTATTCCATTTGGCTGGGTAAGTTGTCTGCTGAAAAAAAGAAGCATAAGACTTTTGGTTAGGTGTTGTGGTTCGAAAGGGTACAATAGAGTCACTTGAAACAGGCTTGTTTCTAATTTCAGCAGGGATGTGCCAAAGAATGTCCGAAAAGTCTGAAATGTCACTCATCCCATCCCCAAGAGCATCTGGCAAAGGACCCGTAGGTGAATCAGCAAGTGCAGTCATCAAAACAGGGTGTTGGGTCAAGGCCAGTTCAGAGGGGATTGTACAGCCTGGATGGCATTACCAGAATGGCCTGCTGGAGAATCCTTCGGAAGCAATAAGGCAGGAGAAAGTTGTTCAGTTGAGCTAGAGGTGGAAACAGTACTCACTGTGGGAAGTGGATGTGAAGGTACCAAAGATACTCCTGGAATTTTGATGGCAGCAAACCCAGAAATCCATTGGTCAGAGTCAGGGGAGTGAACCCAGCCTGCCGTCACAAGGGACTTCTCAACGGACCACGGCCCCACTTCTGGCAACGGCGTATCAGCCCAACGAAGTTTGCTAGGGGTTCCCTTCTTAATTTTACTGTCCGGTTCAGGTTTTCCTGCAGCCACAGAAAAAGAGAAGACTGTAGCAGAGTCCTGAATAATGCCATCAGTAAAAACACTCTGTTGTTTAACTTGCGCAGCCTCAGGAATGTTAGTCTTGGAAATGGTAGCCATAGTTACACCGGTTAGCAGTGGTGCAGCATCAGGGCCAGGCCTCCCTTTGATTATGGGAATAAGAGAAGAAAACCGGTTCAACAATTCTTGTTTTCTCTGTTGGTGTGTAACTTCTTCATGAAGCAGTATTTGTTCTAAAGTGCTGTCTGGTTCAGAGTGTACTGGCAGCACGGTCACTGCTGGTTTAGGTAATTCCAAGGGTTGGTCACAAATAATATCAGACATTGGTAATGTAACATCCATCTTGCCTTCAGCATCAGAAACAGTAGTCGCATCAAAAACACTTCAGGTCTCAGCATATCCTGTGCTGAGGAGGAGACTGACTCCTCAACCTGCTGCCCCTCCGTCTCCAAGCTCATCAGGGAAGCAACTGACTCAGCCATCCTCTGATGGCCAAAGGGTTCCCCTGCTGATGAGTAGGGGAGTTTTATTGAAATAATAGACATAGAATACAACACAATAGTATAGCATATACAGGAAAAATTGCATCATCTTAACAAAGAAGTAAACACATGTTCTTTCTTTTCCCCTTGTACAAGAATTCACTTAAATTTTATAAAATGTGTGAAACCCCTCCACCATTTCTTGATTTTATTTGATTTAAACATTTGTACTTCCTGTGAATAGATATTTGAAAGTTCATTAGTTACTAAAATGCTATGACATTCATAAGACATTTTCCGTTGATAAAGTACCCATTGGCATCTTGCCTGCCATAAATAATATCTCACACAACTAAACAATAAATATAAAGTACTGGTATGATATTGGGAAAAATTAGAAGGGTAAATCCCTAACACAAGTATTTCATGAGAAACAGTAGAAAACCATTTAAAGTTCCATAGTTGTGCCAAATATGCCAATAAGCCTTTTGCATAGGAGCAGTATAGAAAAAAAGCTCCATAGTTTCTTCGGAATTTATACAATCTAAGTAAGGACAATTTCTTTCTTCCTTAGCTTTGTATTTTGCACTCCCCCAAACATTAAGACATCTGTGCATTATAAGCCATTGAGTTTCCCACTAGCAAGGAGGCAACCTTTTATTATTAAGTTGTGCTAACACCAAGGGGTTTTAGAGCTGATGGGCAATTCTTAAAGCAAGGAACTTGTGGGTGATTATTCCCCGTAAGAAACTTATACATGGTCTGAGTAGTATTATTCAAAGTCATCACTTTAGTAACTTGCCATCTGTATAATTTCTGCACTGCATATTTAAAATATAAGGGAATATGTATATGGGAATTCATTTTCGGAGCTATATTGTGCCAAACTGCAAGATATCTGCTTAAGACCCCTTTAACCCACCTTTTTTCAAGGTTCTGTACTTGACCTAAGACACATTTGATAGTGTTCATGAAAAAAAGGGTATGCAGAAATACTATTGGCTCTATCATCCCAAGTCCCCCAGATTTTGTATCCAAACAGGTGTAGTGCCTTTTAACTGGGTTCAACCGATTCCTCCATAACATCTGGAAAAAGATGCTATACATTTTAGTTTCTCGCTGAGGTGGTAAAGGGAAAATCATCGCAATGTATTGAAAACAGGGTATGATGAATTGTTTTATAATGTGTATGCGTTTAAGTTTAGAGAATTTCCAATGTCGCCATCTATTCACTTTCTTTTCCGCTTTCTCTAGTGCTAGGTCCCAATTCACTAGTGGTAAATTTTGAGGCCCAAAAAGATTTCCAGTATTTTCAAAGGGTTCCGTGATATGTAAATATTATCTTGTACTACCTCTGCTAGACCAACAGCCCCAATAAATAGCCCTTTGGTTTTCTGCAAATTCACTTTGACATTGGAAACGTCAGAGAATAGTGTAAAAGCCTCTAAAAACTTATGAATTTGTACTTGGTCTGAAAAAAATAAATTCAAATCGGCAACATAGGCAAGTAAATGTATCTGACAGTGAAGCCCCTACCCCATAATACTCGTCCACTGTGGTGAATGTACTAAACACTACAAAAGGGGATTCAATGAGAAAATATATAAGAAGGGACTCAGGGGGCAGCCTTGTCGAACCCCAATTTTTAACAGAAAACTCCTAGCAGTGTGACCTTTCAAAAAAGGAAAGACTGCATTAGATTTATAGAGCAGCTTGATAAGGTTAATCAACTGCATAGGAATCCCATAACTTTCTAAAACTAAAAAGAGATAAGGCAAATGAACTCTATCAAAGGCTTTCTCAAAGTCTGCCATAATAATGCAGCCAGATTTACCAATCAATGATAAATATTCAATGACATTTCTTGTGATCATTAAAGCTGACTGTATTCTCATATCAGGTATACCACAAAATTGATATGGAGAAATAACCAGCTTGGCATACTGTTTTAACCTATTATTTAAGATATTTGAAAACATTTTGTAATCAGTGTTTAAAAGAATTATAGGTCACCAATTCTTAATGTCACTTCTGTCACCTGATTTAAACAGGTGTATCAATAGTCCTTCCATAAAACATTACATTAATAGCCAGAAACTATTGAAATAAAGAGTTTTAGGCGCTCACTAAGTTCTTTCTGAAAAGTTTTATACAACTGATTAGGGAGTCCATCTATCCCTGGTGAAATATTAGGTTTTAGTTTTTGAATAGCCTCATCTATCTCTAGACTATTAATGGGCCCTAACAGTTCCAAGGCCTCCTTAGGTGCTGAGGGTAAGCCTATACAGTTTAAATAGGTATGTATTGGTTCCTCTAAGATGGATGAGCTGGGTTCTAGGGAGGACTGATAGTGTTGTTTGATTATGTCCCTTATTTGATCTGATGTCTCTGTTCTGGAACCATCAGAGTGTAGCAAAAAATCTATATTTGAGGATTCCTTTAAGGTTTTACAAGCCTCAAATGGATCTCCTATGGGGGATGCTTTTATACCATTAGTAAGAATGGCCTGTAACGTTTTTGCCCTATCATATTGATATGATTTCATGTTAGCTTTAAGTACACTGATTTGTTCAGAATAATCATATCTAGAAGTATATGAGATTGAAATATGCCTCTGTAATTGCTGTCTTAAAGATAAGTATTTAAAAAAATTACGATCTTTTGTTACTACGCCATACTTTTTAAACCATTTACGAAGATCTACTTTAGTCTCCTCCCACCATGCTCCTATATCTGTGTATAAAAAAAACACTGACAAACGAGCATGTAATATGAACTTTATACTGGTTATAACATGGGGGGAATTCAAAATAGAAGTGTTCAGTTTCCACCTCACCTGTCTACTACAGGTTGGGCTTACCGGTTGAAAAGAACAGAGTAGTAGTAAATGATCAGAAAATTCTATAGGCCTCATTTGAAAGGAAGAAACCTGTACTGACTGGGAAACAAACATGTGGTCTATTAAAGAAAGCATTTTACCTTTCCTAAAGGAAAATCTGGGACCCTGAGAAAGATAAGAAATACAATTAATCAAGCCAGCTGTTTTACTTATAGATTCTAAGGCGTGAGAATCACAATAAACTTTTTTACCCTGTTGAGGTATTTTAGTAAGACTGCAATTAAAATCCCCTCCCCATAATACCTTAAATGAAGTAACCAAGTAAGGTTGTACTGTCTTCATAAAAATCACCCTGTCAGCTTTGGTCTGTGGATTATAAATATTAATAAACCTATAGCAAATATCTTGCCATTTCCCATACAAAATCAAAACCCTGCCCGGAATAAGGTCAATTAAATTATGAAGCAAAAAATCAAATGAGTTAAATAAGTTACCTATGCCATCTGCACAATCTGTTCCAAAAGACAATAGGAAGGTCCCCAGGGCCATTCCTTCTTAAAAATAGATAGTTGTTCTATAGAGAACATCCAGGTTTCCTGTAAAAAACTTACTGAAATTTTATTATCGTGAATATATTGGAAAAGTGCTTGTCTTTTACTAGTATTCAATAAACTATATGTATTTAATGATCCCAAGAAGTCAGCGTTTAGTAGTCCTTAAGGTGCTATATTCCCTTATATTTTCCGTTTTTTCTTTTTTTCTCTTTATAATTATGCACAGGCTGTGAGACAATAGATAATGAAGATTTTTGAGAATCTGAATACTCAAGATCTATTTCTGTCTCTCCCCATGGGGTAAACAAGGCTGCATAGGAGGTGCTTGATTCTACAGGGATGGGGGGACTTCGGCTGCATGTGTCTAGATGATCTCCGCCGAGGCAATGGAGATGCAGTGGTGGTAATCTTTAAATCACTCCCAGGGACCTCTGGATCTATATAACAAACTGGGACAAAATCCAAGATCGTCTGTAGGAGCTTTAATGGATTTAACTTCCTCAGGAGGAATAAATACTGAAACTGGAGCCTCTACCAAAGAACCAGGGGAAGGAGGCCGAGTAGGGGAAGCTGCTTGAGAAACTAGTTGTCCCACTTCAATAGGGGAGGAGGAGGGGGGAAGGGGACCAGGTGAAAAGTCTGCTGCATCTTGAGCTTGCTGTATCAGAAGGTCAGGACTGATGCAGGTAGCCTTATTCTTTGCGGCCCAAAGACATTCCCTGAAGGCATGACCATATTCTTCACATAGGTCACATTTGGTGTGATTTGCACACTGCATAGTAATATGTCCAATTTCCCCACAGTTGTCACACCAAAGTTGATCACAAACACTTGATAGGTGAGTCCTAGAGCCACATTTAAAGCAAGCTGTAGGTTACCCCCCATAAAAACAGACCCCTCTATCCCTGCCTAACAAGAAAGAATTAGGTATGTGCTCAATTCCTGTATCTGATTGCCGCAGTTTAATTTTATATTTCCAACCCCCAGTCCAAAATTGCTCAGAATCCAGGATAGGTTCTGGAGAGCTCAAAACTTCACATTTCTGTGATAACCAGAAAGTTATGTCTTCCACATGGACCCCTCATTCCGAAACATTACAGTTACAAACTTTATTAAAGGTTTAGTAAGGGGAATGACCAGGAAGGAGGTCCATGTGGGAGAGAACTTTGCCTGCCCATACCTTTCCCAAAAAAGCTCCAAAGCATGTGGTGTTCTACAACTGACATCGAAATTGTCTTCACCAGATAGATTTATAAAAGCAAATACTTCCTTTGGTGAAAAATGTAGAGAGTCTTTTAATAGAGTTTTGCCAACATAGAGTCTGTAAGGCCTATCTTCCAAACCCCCTTTATAGCGTATGTGTACTGCTTTTCTTCATGGGGCAGCTTCTTGTTTTGCATTAGAAAATAGTTCAGACATCAAGGGCTTCTGTTGCTGTGGTTTAGCGTCATTTAGCTGTGGTAAAGTAGCCTGAGGGTGGGGGTCAGAACCTGTGAGAGCAGTACCTTGCAAATCTTGAACTTCTGAAGGCAAAATGGAAGGTTTAGGTTTAGAAGCATTAATCTGTTTCCCTTTTAACGAAGCATCTGCTCCTAACATAACGTTTACACCCAGTTTCCAAACGGGAATTTTGTGTAAGACTCAAGTCAATATCCCACGCAGGTCAGGCAACCAAATGCCTGAGGGTGCCTGCTTCCATCCAGCCCCTACCAGGGCTTTCCCCGGAGACCAGAGCCCTTCCATTTGATTAGGAGCAATGTTCTCTAACCCCCTCATTTGCAAAGGCTTGGATTTATTTGTAGGAACAGAACCCTTGGTTTGCTGCTGTTTAGTTTGAGCCATGGGAAAAACAACTCCGTAACATCCGTTTGGAATTCTGTCTGTGTTTGATATACAATTGCGGCAGAGCAAAGGAGTCTTTTCGCTTACTGGTGTTTTAAACCAAATCCCACCGATTTGCTAAGCAGAATATCCAATTTTGGCATAAAGTCAGTAGTATTAGAAGAAGAAAGAACCCCTTGCTGAGAGAAAAGACCAACATTCTCAGGACAAATACTCGCATTGCTTTGCAAGGGCTCAGGCTTTTGGCACTCATTAGCTCTAACAAAATTACTGCCAGCCTAGTTCTCAACAAAGTTAATTTCAGAGATTAACAGTTTGACAGAGGAGTGTGCTGACTCACCGCGCCCCGCAGGGTGTGCTGTTGTCTTCTCCTCAGCTGGCCAGCTGACAGGATTAGCGCTGTTGATGACAGGATGCGCTTCCTCATTCTGCAAATTCTTTGCTAGTACAGCGGCTTGCAATTGACAAATCTCCTGCTGCTCGGTTGATGCTCCAAGATCTGCACATACTGCAACTTTCCCCAAGATAAGTTCCTTAGGGGTTTTCTCGATTACTTTCTCCATTTCCTCCATAGAGGTAGGAGCTTCATGAAACTCCTCATCTGAGTCAGCTTCAGCACTACACAGAGTAGCCTCTGGCTTAACAACAGTGGGAGATGAGGCAAGAGCTCCCACTGTGCAGACGTCCTCTCCCTCCAGTGTCTCGCTCTGAGTGGCCATCATGCAGACAGCCTGTCCCCCTACTGGCCAAGAGTAGGGGAATTTCCCCGGTGTCCTGGCCAAATTTCTCCCTTTCACTAAAAAATACCACCAACAGCTTAATCTGGTTCAATTTCAGTTGCTTACCATCTGTGTCCCCCCGGTCACCTCTGAAAAAGGGACTTCTAGGCCCAGTGGGCATACCGGGTCAACAAAATTCAATAAATTAAATACATAAATAAGGCTTGAGCTGGGATAGTGGAAGAAGTCAGAGGGGAGAACATTACTAAGTTCCGAGAATGCTTTGTTAAAGGCATTAGCAATGGAACTGGGATCCTGAGTGGGGATACTATCCAAGTTTAGCAAGGTGGGCGGAGACTTAGGGTCTTCCCAGTGAGTTCTTTGAGATTGGACCAGAATTTTCTCCCATCACCCCAGGCACATGCGAGCGCTTCCTTAAAGTGTTAACATTTTGCTGCATGGATTGCCCTGGTACAGTTATTTCATGCCATTTTATAGGATTGAATGTCAGACAGTTTACCTGTGGCCCGCATGACATGCCACAGGGTTTTCATTTGATAGTGGAGATCCGAGGAAAAAGAAGGGTTCTGGTAACTTTTTTTTTTCAGGGTTTTAAATAGTGCGTGCCTATCACTTTGTTGAAAAGGTGTATAAATTGCTCCAGTGCTATGTTCACATTGTAAGAGGAGCATACAGAAGACTAGTCCTGTTGCCAGAATTCGGCTTTCAGGAGGTCCATGTGTCCATTTTTCAGGACACTGGAGGTAATGGTTCGAGGAGGGGTGTTGGAGAAGTAGTTTGACCATTGAAATTGGACTGCTGAACTGTCACTTAAGGAGTCAGGGAGTACAGTTGTGTGGGATATATGTTCAGGGTGGTTGGACAGGACCCAGTCCAACAAGGTGGATTTACCCGTCTTGTAGTTCACTCTCGTGGATGATTCAACAAACTGGGAAAGGTGAACTGCTGTGACTGCATCCCTGTAAGGACTTGCATCCAGGTAGAGCCAGTTGGTGTTAAAATTGGAAGCATGTAGGGAAGTCGACGCTAAGGAGCTGTAGAGAATGCCGACAGCCACCACAGAGATGTGGGAGCCACAGTGACACACCGCCGGAGCATCAGCAGGTGTGCCGACAGAGCTCAAAAGTGCCAGCTGGCCCTGCAGTCACCAGCTCAGAGACCCCAGGGAGAATGGAGATGGGATACATCGAGAGCATTAAAGGAAACAGACTTCTGGTTGTGGGGGGGCTACACATATCAGCAGGAGAGGAGCCGTGGGGAGAGGACCTACTGGAATTGCTGTGACTATGCGGCAACCCAGCGCAAGAGCCGGGCGGTCACTGACACAGAGGGTGACACTACCATCTCGGGCACCCACAACCATGTACCAGATTCAGCCTCTGTGGGTGTCCAGGGGTGCATGCTGCAGTAAAGAGGTGGGCCAGGGACACAAATGGGACGTCCCAACAGATTGTTGACGCATGCTGCTCAGGCGTGAATGAGGCCGTGGGGGCAGCCTACCTCCCGTACCCCTCCTGAAACGAGCAGCCCAACACTTGCGGTGCAGTGCCTGACAGGCACCGGTGGACCCCCAGATGCTGACTGAGCTGGTGATACCGGAGGAATTCCGCATGACAGAAGGGGGGCCCTTCCTGCTGTATGACTCTGAGGGCACCAGTGACCATAGATTCCTGCTGTACAGCACCTCTGGGAACATGGAGTGCCTGGCCCACTGCCACACCTGGCTCGGTGATGACACATTCAAGTGTTACCCACACCTCTTCCAGCAACTATACACCCTGCATGGGGTCAATGACACCACAGTCCTGCCCACCGTGTATGTGCTGATGACCAAGAAGACCATGGCTGCCTACATGGCGGTGTTAACTAAGGTGGCAGAGCTCTGTCCTGCAGATAGCTCACAGCATATGCTGATCGACTTTGAGATGTCTGCCTACAGGGCACTGCAGACAGTATTCCCACAGGTGGAGGTGCATGGCTGTTTTTTCCACCTATGCCAGTGTGTGTGGCGGCACATACAACAGACGGCTGAGCTAGTCCACCTGTACGGGGACGACGATGTCTGTGTCATGCACCTCTGCATTCTGCCAGCACTGGCCTTTGTGCCCCCGCTTATGTTGTGGCCACCTATGAAGAGCTCTGCAGCTGACCTTATTTCACGGAGCATGAGGAGACCCTGGCACCAGTCCTCGAGTATTTCGAGGATACATGGTTGGGTCGTCCTGTCCGCAGTGGCCACTGCTGCAAGCCACTGTTCCCCATCCTGGTGCGGAACTGCCACTCCTTTGTATCCTAGGGGATGCCCTGCATGAACAACTCAATCAAGGGCTGGCACAGAGCCTTCAGTGCCCTGCTTGGTGCAGGTATTTCCTGGATGTTCTGCGGGAGGGGGGAGCAGCAGCTTACTGAGGTGAAGAGGCAACAGGTGGTGTCCAGGCAGCCTGTGGGGTGGTCCTGTAGGTGGTGGAGGGAATACGCCCGCTGAGTCACCGATCTTGTCACCCAGTACAGCACATGTAGCCACAGGGACTACCTAATGGGGCTGGTGCTCAACATCAGCCTCCAGGTCTGACCATTGGGGTGGGGTATGGGGTACACTGGCACCGCCCGCGCACCACCTCCTAGCCGGCACCTGCCCCAACTTCAGCACCATCCCATGGCACCCCATCCCTGCCTTTGGTGGGGGTTTCTGCAACGCCAGAGCCATGTGTCATCAGGGGTCTGTGTTCTGTGCCATGCCTGCTGCTTACCTGCCATGCTGTGCCACCATGCATTCAGCCCGTGACACTGCCAGTCATCATTCTGTCGACGGGCGGTGCAGTGTATTCTCCTGCCATGCTGTGCACCTGTTGGCACTGTTGCATTGCCCTGTGGACTGCCATGCTTTCTGTTGCTGTCTGCCTGCCTCCATGCGTGTCAGCGTGCTCACCGTCGGGGACTGGGCATCGGGGGGATGTTGCTAGTCGTGCTGTGGTGCTCTTGCTGGCAGCGGTCTGTGCTGCACCGTACTGTAACCCGTCATGTTGGTTGCTGTTGTGTCTCCGTCGGGTGCTGTGTCGGTGTCCCGTCTGATGGTCTCCTCTGTGTCGGGGCAGTATAACGCGTTCTTATGGTGTGGCTGTGGGGGGATGTCAGCCGTGTGGTTGGTGCTGCTCTGTGGTGCTTCCATTAAAATCACTCAGCAGTGTAATTTCTGAGTTAAGGTTCAAGGATACAATTCATTCCATGAGGGAGTATAGGCCTGGAGACTTCTGCTTGGGAGGAATGTAGATTGATAGGGTAGTTAGGGCTTTATTGTGTTCCCCTAAGAGCACTTTGAGGGCAAGGGCTTGTATGTGGGCACCAGTGTTGGCTAATGGCAGAACATGCCCCTGTAAGTTGTCTCTATGGTATATGGCACTGTTGTCCCCCTCCCATTTGGACAGCCTATCTTGCCAGTAAACTGTATATACAGGAATTGTGATGGTGGCATCAGCAGTTTTTGGAGATAGCCAGGTCTCAACTACAGAGAGAATGTCAGGATTGTGATTTTGGATCCATGCATTGAGGTTGTCCATCTTAGGTAGGAGGCTGCAAATGTTTAAGGAGGTAATTGAGAGTTTCCCCTCTACCTCTTAAAGTGGTGGAGGTAGCTGGGGTAGGGCCAAGGTTAAGGTGGATATTTCCAGCGAGTAGGAGTAACAGTAGGGCAATTTTGCAGAGATATTCTTTGAGGTGTTTATTGCCTAGATTTCTGTGTTTGGCCTGGTTCTTCCACCTGGAACAGTTCATCGGGGTGCTGAACATCCCTGGATACAGGGCTAGTTGGGGTATCCAACTAGAGCAGAGAGATAGCAGACCCCACATGTTTGTTACATGTATGGTCCCTATAATTTAGAGAAACGTTTGGGGGAGGGGGAGCATAGTGAACCTTGTCTGCCTGTATGAGTTATACTGAAATCCCACATCCGGTGACATATCGTGGCAGTGGTGGGATCTGGCTGGAAGTCTGAGGAATCTGGGGGATTCCAGTCATGTGGTACCAGCCCTGGTACTTTGGGTAAACAGGCAGAGGTGCATGGTGCATATATTATGAGGACTGCTGGAGATGGTGACCTGGGAGAGGCACCATGGAAGGAGTATGATGGATCTGAAGACCAGGTGGCAGACTTGATGCAGCTCATTCATTGGCTGAGTGGGCAATGGTTGGAGGCAGACCGGTGATGCAGAGAGGTGGTGCACCATTGCCAGATGCTGCTGGAGAGGTCCTGACCAGAAAGATCCAAGGCAGAAGTGAAGGAAGAGAAGGATTTGTGGGTTCTAATGGAAGAGGATCTCCAATGGAGTTTTTGTGGCCAGCTGCAGATTTGGCGTTTCCTGTGCTACTTGTGTTTCTGGGCTGCTACTGGATAGAGGACATAGGAGGAGGTAAGTCCCTAGGTAAGGCTGTGTCTGATTTTGTTACTCCTGGGGTGAAGACTCCCAGCAAGCCTGAAGAGGTCAATATTGTTGAAGGGACTTGTGTTGCTATTTCTGTTACAGGCATCATTACCAGTGTCCAGCATACTGACTGGGGGAAATTGCTGGCAGGGGATCCTCAGGTTGCCCAGTTAAATACTTATGTTGCAGTTCAGGAAGGTGGCATGGGTACCAGTGGTATGGGGGTGAAACCGTTTTGGTGGTATCAGCTAAAAAAAGGCATTCTACACTGTTTGAAACCCAACCCCCACATACATTTCAGGAGGGAGATGAGGAGACACTTTTTTACAGAGAGGGTGGTGGCTGGGTGGAATGCATTACCTCCTGAAGTGGTATGCAGTAGAACAGTGGACTGCTTCAAACGAGGATGGGACAGGACAAGGGGGAGGGTTAATGAAGGGGAAGGGTAGAAGGGAGAGGCAGCTGCAGAATAAGGGGTGCTAGCTGCACATTCGAGCAGACTTGATAGACCTCTAGGCCTTTATCTGCTGGCAAATTTCGTATGTTCGTATGTTTGTAAAACGTGGGTGCCAGAGTGGTGGTGCCCAGGGCCTATAGGAAGGAAGTGATGGAGACTGCATGCTCCAGTCACTCTAGGCCATTGAGCCATAGGAAGGTCTTGGCAAAAATAACCCTTTTCTACTACTGGCCAGGGATGTACCAGAGGGTGGCTGCCTGTGTCATTACTCTAACCTCTAGGCAGTATAGCCTGGAGGTTAGAGTAATGAGCTATGAATGAGCTTGGTACATCCAGCAGACAGACCTGGGTCTGATTCCCACAACCTCCAATTGCATACTGTGTGACTCTGTGACTCTGTGTGATGCTGTGCAAATCACTTAACCTCCCCAGTGCTCCCAGGTCATCCCTGAAAACAGGTACCTGTGCCTAGTTGGCCTTACCTGGTTAACAAAGAATAAAATAAAATAAAAAAATAAATAAAAATTAAAATTCTGAAGCCCGGTACTGGGTACTGTCAGTTAGAGGTACCTAAAAGGTGTATTGGAGGAGTAACCCAAAGGGTGGAGGGCTGCAAGAAATGGCCCCCTTGGAAGAGGGGGAGACTCCCATGTAGAGCAGAAGGTACAAGGTGGTAGCTAATGGCCAACCTTGGTACACCTCTGAACAAGTGCATAGATGTTTATGAGGAACGACACCACAAAGGTCAGGAACCGGCTGTTTGGTTTTCGGCTTGAAAGGTTCAGAGACTACCTCTGGGGGCTGTTATGACACACATGGGATGACCAAAGGTTTGAGGGTCCTGGGTTTCCCCTCAAGTATTGATATACGTATGAAATGATTACAAGAAACTATCTGGGTGGATGGCTCACTTATATCCGATCCAGCTCATGTTGCTGAAGCCCTTAACGAGTACTTCACTTCCTGTGCAGTTCCCACATGTTCCCCCCCCATTCCCACTTCACTCCCCATCCTATCTCACTGCCTTTTGGCCTCCATCTACCACCTAGACTATCATCAAAAGTCTTGAGAGCCCTCACCTCTCCAATCCCAAGTCTAGCCCTGATGGACTGCAGTCCCAGGCTCCTAAAAATCTCTGCCCCTTCAATAGTAACCCCATTAACCTACATTCTGAATCTCTCTCCTCTGCCATGGTCCCTAATGCCTGGAAATCTGCCACAGTTCTCCCCTTCACAGAAGTGGCAGGAAGTATAGCGCAGTGGTATAAGGCTCTGAGCTGCAAATCTGGAGACAAGGGTTTCAATCCCACAGCCCCCACTTGCATACTGTGTGACCGCGAGAAAGTCACATAACTTCCCTGTGCTCCCAGGTTGCATCTATAAACAGGTTTTCAGCTTAGTATGTCTCACCTGGTTAAACAATTGGGGGAAAAAAAGTGGTGACCCTACTATCCCTGGAAATTTCCGCCCTATCTCAATTCTCCCCGCCCTTGCCAAAGTGCAAGAATCCCTAACTCTCGTCAGGCTTAACAATTTCCCATCTTAGTCAAACACCCCTTCACCATTCCAGTCAGGATTCAGGAAATCCCTCTTGACCACCTCTTCTCTCCTATGCTTCACGGATGCCATTTACTCAGTCATGGATCAGGGTCAGATCATCTCAGCTATATTTATTGACCTCGCAAAGACCTTTGACTCTGTTTCTCATATCCTACTACTCTACAAGCTAAGCTGTATTGGACTTTCACCCAGCTCAGTAGCCTGGTTTAGCTCCTACCTAACCTGCCACTCCCAGTCAGTCTTTATCAACAATGTCCTCTCTCCATCCCTCCCTATACTTGCAGGTGTTCCCCAGGGTTCAGTCCTTGGGTCTGTTCTCTTTTCCCTCTTTATAAATTATCTCCCCTCAGCCTGTAACCATGCCCGCATTCACATGTACGTGGACAATATCATCCTGTTCCTGTCTGGCCAGTCTATCCGTGTCATTCAATCTCACCTTCAAAAAGATCTCTCATCAGTCACAGCCTGGTTTGAAACCAACTACCTTAAGCTTAATACTAAAAAACTGTCACCATGACCTTTGGCTCTAAACAAAAACTTGCCAGGCTTTCCTCACTCCAAATTTTCTTCTCTGCTGCCAACACTCCCCTCGACCATGTCCTGATCTCTAAGTATATTGGTGTCTGGCTTGACCCCTTGCTCAGTTTCTCCTCCCACTTCAATGCTCACCACACCAAACTGAGCCCTAAGCTAGGATTACTTTATCACCACAAATCCAGTCTCCCTCTTCCTGTAAGACATGGCCTCTTGGTAAAATGGATCATCCCAGCCTTTGACTATGCAGACATTGTTTACAGTGCTGCTCCAACCACCTCCCTTGCCAAACTGGATGTGTTGTTTCACGCCTTCTGTAGGTTCACTTCTAATCCCCCACAACTGATAAAAGGCAGGAAAAGTCAAGCCTCCCCCCACAAAACAGGGCAGGTAGTAGGGTAAACACTGAGGTACAGAGCTCAACACAGGGCAGGATGGGGGTAAATGGTAAAATAGATAAGAGCAATAAGAGCAGGGATGGGGGGAAAAAGGATCAAGCCAACATTAAATGGAGGGCAATGACTACTAATGCCTGTAGTCTGGGAAACAAGCTTTCTGAGCTAGTAGCTTTGATGGAAGATGAACAATTGGATATTGTAGCAGTCACAGAAACATGGTACACCGAGAACCATGAATGGGATGTCAACATACCAGGGTACACAATCTACAGAAGGGACAGGGAAGGCAAAAGAGGAGGTGGAGTAGCTCTATACATAAGGGAAGGGATCAAAGCTACAGAACTAAAAAGTAAAGGGGGAGGACAAGAGGCACTCTGGGTTACCTTGGAGATGGGGAATGGCATCGCAATCTGCACAGGGGTTGTATACAGACCCCCGTCTCAAGGGGAGGAAATGGACAAGAAAATGATAGAGGACATTCTCAAAATGGCTGAAAAAGGGGAGATACTGTTGATGGGGGGACCTGAATATGCCAGATGTTAACTGGTGGACATGTACTGCAGCCACATCCAAGAGCAGGGTCATTCTCGATGCCCTGCAGGGGGCAGACCTTAGACAGCTAGTGCTGGAACCCACTCAGGAGGGAGCAATACTAGACCTGGTACTCTCAAATGGAGAGAGGATCACAAATTTAGAAGTCAGTAGACATCTGGGAACAAGCGACCACTGCACAGTGTGCTTCACAATGAGCACACCATGGAGATAAGCCATACAAAAACAAGGATACTGGACTTTAGAAGGGCTGACTTTGGCAAATGGGTGAACACCTGAAAATGCACTAGCAAATGGCCAAATAGGAGGGGTGGAAGAACAATGGAGAAAAATCAAAACTGCCATCATAGAGGCAACAAGTCTTTGTGTAAAACAAATAAAGAAAACAAAGCGGAGTAAAAAACCACTATGGTTCTCAAAAGAGGTGGCAGGGAAGGTTAAGGAGAAAAAGGCTGCATTCAAAAAGTATAAGGAATCACAGAGGGAGCAAGACAGGGAACTGTATCAATTAAAGGAGAAAGAAGTAGGAAAGGCAGTCAGAATGGCAAAGGCACAAACCGAGGAAAAAATAGCCAACTTGGTCAAAAAGGGGGATAAAACCTTTTATAGGTTCATTAGGGAGCATAGAAAGGTTAAGGGAGGGATAGTGAAGATTAATAAAGGAGAGGGGAGGTGGGCAGAGGGAGACAGTGAAAAGGCAGAGATATTGAATGAATACTTTTGCTCAGTATTCACAAAAGAAGATGAGGAGCAGTTACCTAAACCAGACAATAGAAGCACTCTGGGTAGGGGGGTTGATACCAGTCCATTCACAGAAGAAAGAGTCCTGAAAGAACTCCTAAAACTCAAGGTGGACAAAGCAATGGGGCCTGACGGGATTCACCCCAGAATCCTAAAAGAACTAAGGGGGGACCTAGTGACACCACTCACCACACTTTTAACAAATCATGGCAGGATGGGGTGGTACCTGAGGACTGGAGGAGGGCAGATGTGATTCCCCTTACAAAAGTGGGAGCAAGGCAGAAGCAGGAAACTACAGACCTGTAAGTTTGACCTCAGTGGTAGGAAAATGATGGAATCACTCTGAAAGAAAGAATTGTTGAGCACCTAGAGGCCAGGGGCACAGGACCCAGCAACATGGATTTACAGCAGGAAGGTCATGTCAGACTAATCTAATTGATTTCTTTGACAGGGTGACCAAAGTAATAGACCAGGAGGGGCTGTGGATATGGCCTACCTAGACTTTAGCAAGGCATTTGACACAGTCCCGCACAAAAGATTAATAATTAAGTTAGCCAGCCTGGGAGTGGGTCCCAGGGTGGTAGCCTGGGTAGTGAACTGGCTGCACAACAGGACACAGAAAGTAATAGTGAATGGAACACATTCTGAAGAAAGGGGGGTTACTAGTGGAGTACCTCAGGGCTCAGTACTTGGTCCAATCCTCTTTAACATCTTTATAAGTAACATTGCAGAGGGTCTGGAGGGAAAGGTATGCCTCTTTGCAGATGACACAAAGATCTGTAACAGAGTTGATACACAAGAGGGGGTAGAAAAGATGAGAAGGGACTTGGCAAGGTTGGAGGAATGGTCAGACATATGGCAACTTAGATTCAATGCAAAGAAGTGCAAAGTAATGCACCTGGGAAACAAAAACCCAGGAGAAGAGTACACAATAGCAGGGGAGGTACTAACATCAACAAAAATGGAAAGGGACCTGGGAGAAGTCATATCAGATGACCTAAAGGTGGGTAAGCAATGTGAGAAGTCAGTAAGGAGAGCCAGGGGGATACTGGGATGCATAGGAAGGGGCATCACAAGTAGAAAAAGGGAAGTGATTATCCCTCTATACAGACAGTTGGTGAGACCCATCTGAGTACTGTGTGCAGTTTGGAGACCTCATCTACGCAAGGACATAGACAGGATGGAAGCAGTCCAGAGGAGGGCAACTAAAATGGTGCAGGGTCTACATCAGAAACCATATGAAGAGAGACTGAGAGAGCTTAATATGTATACCCTTGATGAAAGGAGGGATGGGGGGACATGATAGAAACGTTCAAGTACCTCAAGGGAATCAACAAAGTCCAGGAGGGTAGCATCTTTCAGAAAAAGAGATGTGTAAGAACAAGGGGACACAGTTTAAAAATAGAGGGGGGACGGCTCAGGGGTAATGTGAGGAAATTCTCTTTCACGGAGAGAGTGGTGGATACATGGAACAGCCTTCCTGAGGAAGTCGTTGGGTCTAAAACAGTGGGGGAATTCAAACATGCATGGGACAGACACAAAGCTATTATAGTGTGGGGTTGCAGGAAGCAGGCTGTTGGTTAACTAGAATCTGCAGCTTATCCAGTAGGTAGGGAAATGGGCAGACTGGGTGGGCCAAGTGGTCCTTTTCTGCCGTCAAAGTCTATGTTTCTATGTTTCTATGTAGCTCACCATTGTAACCTTTACTCTTCCCATTCCCTTCAGTCCCTCTCACAGAGATGCTCCTCTCATTGCTCTACCTTCATTGCTAAATACTGGTTTGGGTCTCTCCCCATCCTATCTTGCCTCTCTCCTTACTCCTGCTACTCTCTTGCCCCAGAACTCACGTTCTAACAGTACCCGCACTTTCTCCATATCACATGTCTGCACCTCCGTGGGCAAACTCTCCTTCTCTTACAAATTTCCCTTCCTCTGTAACAGCCTTCCATCTCACTTACACCTCTCTCCTTCCTTCCATATGCTCAGGCACCTACTCAGTTCACCCCCCAATGCCTCCTGCATCTGTTCTTCCACCTAGGCTTCACCAGTCACATCTGACTTTCTCTCCATTCCTCTCTATACATATTTTTGTATATAATTTCCCTCTCTTTTTGTACATAACTTCTGAGTTGGACTTCTCTATTTTGTATACTGCCATGATGTAAATATCACTTGTTATGTATACTTCATTATTATGTACATTTCATTGCACTCTGTATGTCAATTGTATTTGCTGCTACTTTGTAATATCATTCCCTGGATCACACCTGGAAACGAGTTTCTATTCATGGTGCCTTTCCCGGTTATCAATTTTTAAATAAAAAAAACATGCAAGGACTGTCTATACTGAATGAAATGAAAAGAGATGCCTTGTATATAATGTGAAGTAAAGGGTCCATGTAATGTAAAAGATGAAATGAATATTTATACAATTTTAAAATGAGTAACCTAGGGTCATGGAGGATCAAGGTATGGGGTGAAATCTAAGATGGGGCCCTGGAGTAGAAATATATAGAATAGTGGATGGGTGAACATCCACAACAAGGCAGTGTTTCCATCGAGGGAGTTGATGACATCACAGAGACCTCAAGAGCGAAGCTTGAGAGGTCTTGTTGATGTCATCAACTGCCCAAGATGGGAATGCAGACTTAGTTGTGGATGTTCACCCATCCACTGTTTTATATAGTATATGGGTTTTTTTTTGTTTTACATTATTTTCTTTTTCCGTTACTTGCTGTAGGTGCTGCTCCTGTTCCGTCTGGTGCTCCTGCTCACGCCCGTTCCCGCTTATGCTCCATCTAGCTTCTCAGTTTCTCCTCTGCACATCGTTAGTTCTAAAATTGGGAGAGAAAAAAAAAGAAATTGTGTTTTCAGAAAGGGAGCCATGTATGGCTCTCTGTGTCCCAATTCCCGACTTCAAAGTTGGTGGCTCTGCTGCTCAGTGCTCGCTAAATCGCACCGCCATGTTTTTTGTTTTTTTTCTAGAGAGGCTCATCTGAGCCAATCAGCCAGCAGGTCAAGGGTTAAAAGTTGTTGTACTATCGATGTGAAGTCAGAACGATAGTACAACAACTGTTTTGACCTTTGAACTGTACTACAACAAGATTTCAGCAGTTGCTGAAATCCATGGACAGTAGACAGCACCCATATACTATAATGTGTTTGAGTGGGGTTATAGCTGGGTATGACTCACCCCAGAGAAAGTTATGGTACGTACCTGTTCGGCTGCCCAGATATTTAGGTAGAGGAAGCTGGTGGTCAGCATAAAACTGCTGTTTGTGTTTCTTTCTCTTTTTTGAATGTACTGGTGGAGGTACTGTTATGGATTCGTAGAAAATGTATGTGGGTACTAAGCTGTTTTTTTCTTTGTGTTTTCAGTATCAGCCCCAAGGTAATGTATTGTGTGTGTAGCTCTGATGTGAAGTTAGCAAATGCTTATGCTGATTAAAGGGACCCTGGGGCGGAGCCTCAGGTGAGGGTGGGCAGAAGTTCCAACCCTTCAAGATTGCTGCTAGTGTGTTGGTCAACCATAGAATGGTTGCCCTCTTGTGTGTGGGGATGTGTGACAGGGTGACCCCCGTCTTAGAAAAAAGTGCCCTCGGAAGTAGTTTCAATTCCACCCCCCCAATACTTTTACCCTTTGTTATCTCTCCCTAATAATTCTTCTCTCTCTCTCTCCTAAATTTTGCTGTTGGACTGGCCACCCACAGCATCGTCTTATTATGTGCTGTCCCTTTTAACTTTTCTGTCCCCCATTTATGAGCTGCATAATTATAGCACATAACTGGCTGTAATGTGAAACTGCCTGAGTGTCTGAAAGAAGAGATAAGGGTACCACCTTGGTGGACTGAAAGCATGAGTCTGGTGCTTAAGAAATAAAAATGCATGCAGGTTTTAAAGAAATAAAGTGCTTTAGATATTGTTGGAAAGTGCTACCAGAATTAAGGGGCAGACAGTGCAAGTTAAAATGAAATACAAAGTGCCTGCTGCTGGAAAAGGCAATGCAAGGCATGGCAATTTTTATTTAAAAGGACGCCCAATCCAGGAAGCTCTGAGTGCCGTACAGAATAAAACAGACAAATAAATAGACACAGCAAAACTCAGAATGAATATCATTTAGCATTAATTTTGATAAATTATAGGGTAAAATAAATTTGTCTAAGAAAAAATAAAAACAGGGTAGCCAGGGACTAAGATCAAAATCATAGCATACTGATCTCACTTAAAAGACTAAGTCAGGAAAAGCCTGGGTGAACAGGAGGGCCTTGAGGTGGGCCTTGAATATGTCCAAAGCCAGGGCCTCCCTAACCTCAAAGGGTAGCGAATTCCACAGGATGGTGCCGGCGACACTAAAAGCCTTGTCACCGGCCGTTTTTAGCCTCATCCTGGGAAATGCTAGGAGGCCCCTATCAGAGAAGCAGAGGGGTTGGACCGAAACAGCCATTGTAAGAAGGTCCATCAGGTAACCAGGGCCCTGGCCATGTAGGGCCTTATAGGTGAGAAGATCCATCTTCAAGAGGATTCTCCACCTGACGGGCAACCAGTGCATCTCACGCAGTACAGGTGAAATATGACAGTATTAAGGCTGCCCTATTAGTAACCTGGTAGTTGTGTTCTACACCAGCTGCAGTCTGTGGAGAGATCTTCCTGTAACCCCGAGATAGAGCGCATTGCAGTAGTCAAGCCTTGATGTCACCGAGGCATGTATCAAAGTGGGGAGGTCCAGATGCGGCACAAGGGGCTTTATCCTGGTGATATTTCTGAGATGGAAAAAACAGGAGCGGACAGTGGAAGACACCTGTGCCTCCATCATCAGACCACTGTCCAGAATGACACCTGGTTCCGCACCTCAGAGGAGGCTTTCAATGGGACCGATCCCAGAACAAGTCCAGTCTCTGTGCCAGAGACCATCATATCTCACACGCTGTTTGACTCCACCACCAATACCTCCTTCTTATTGGGGTTCAGCCACAACTAGCTGGAGGCCATCCAGTCATTGATCTCAGCAAGGCAGCTGTTTAGCACATCTGTCGAGTTGGATGTTTCTGGGGGAAAGGACAAGTATAGCTGGGTATCATCAGCATAGCAATGAAAACCCAGACCATATTTCCCAATGATCCAGCCCAGGGGCAGCATGTACACTGTGAGCAACATTGGGGAAAAGACCGAACCCGGGGGAACTCTGCACAGCTGGAGACTAGAGGTGGAGGAGAAATTCACCATCACAACCTTTTGCCTCTTGTTGGTTAAAAATGGCTCGAACCAGCAGATGACAGTGCAGGTGAGTCCACAGAAATCCCTAAGGCAGTCAAGCAGCACACAGTGGTCCACAGTGTCAAATGTTGAAGAGAGATCGAGGAGAATAAGAATTGTTCTTTCCCCTTGATCTCTGGCCCTGAGGATGTCATTCTGCACTGGAACAAGTGCGGTTTCAGTGCGATACCTCACCGGAAACCCCCTGACTGGAGGGATTCATATAACTCATGGGTCACAAGGTACTCCTTCAGCTGAAGCGCCACCACCTTGTCCACAGTCTTTGCCAAAAATGGGAGGTTGGAGGTGGGACTGTAATTTGCCTTGACCTGGTCCAAGGATGATTTCTTGAGGAACAGTCTCACCATCGGCTCCTTCAGGGCACTGGGGAAGACCCCCCTGGCAAGGAACACCGGATAATCAAGGCAAACACCGGGCCAACAGCTTCGATACATTTCATCAAGAAACAGGTTGGAACTGGATCCAGTTCACACAAAGTGTGCTTCAGATTGGTTGCTACCTCAAAGACCTCATTACCTCCACCAATCTAAACTCTCCCCAACCGGATGGAGTACACTCAAGACACTTCTGGTGACCACTGTCAGCTCTGGACTGGCTGACTGAAGGAATTCCCTGCCAGATACCAGACACCCGCATTCAGTGTTAGAAAAGGCATTCTTCGGCTGTAGACAGGCCGGATGAACTAGTCTGTCCACAGTCTGAAAAAGAGCAGCTGGTCAGTTCTTCCTGGCAGCAATCTCCCTGGACAGGAATTTTGCCTTCTTATGGTTGATTGCCCCCTGGTACACATTGTAATGCGCACACAGGGCCAGTTTGTCCTCCTTCAGCCCAGTCTTCCTCCAGCAGTGCTCCAATCTCTGACCATTCTTTTTCAGCTCCTTGAGCTCCCCATCAAACCATGGGGATCTCAAGTAGGAAGATTTGGGTCATATACGGAAAGGTGTGAGGAAGCCAATGGCAACAGATAGCACCCTATTATAGGTGCCAACTGCATTGCCACTGCTTCTGATGCATACATTGCCCACACTAGACAGATAGGCTACCACCAAAAAGCCATCCGGGGTCATTCCCTGCAGTGGGCGGTAGCTCATCATCTCTGTATGGGGAGGGAATTTGATGAGTGCCCTGAACATGAACCACACCGTGCAGTGATAAAACCATGCCACCCGGTCAATCTTGAGATCATTTATCTCTAGCCCCAGTGAGAACACCAAGTCCAAAGTGTGCTCGCCCTGGTGAGTCATAGAAGAAACTACTTGTGACAGGCCCAGTGATGACATGATCTGGAGGAGATTATAACCAAGCCGAGATGACTCATCATCAGCCCAAACAATGAAATACCCCATGACAATTCATCTGGGGGCATCCAATGTTTCACCAACAATGAATCCGGCAACCTTATGTCTTTCAGATGAGATGTTAAACCGAGGTCCCATCTGCCCATTCTGATGGTTGTTCAGGTGGATGTTAAAGATCCCATGGCACTTCTTGAAAAGAGCAGGGAAAATTTCCCCAGTGTCTTGGCCAAATTTCCTCCATTCACTAGTAATACCACCAACAGCTTAATCTGATTCAGTTTCAGTTGGTTACCATTTGTGTCCCCACTTTTAGTCTTGATGGGCTTATCCAGTCAACAAAATTCAATAAATGAATAAATAAAATAAATAAATCTTCCACCACCCCAGGGGGGAGGTAGATCAGGAGAATCCTGCAGCCTGTGCCCAGACCCCCATGGACAGCCACACACTCAAAGGAACCTGGGGTTCTCACTGGGTGCACATTTGGTCTGTGGAGCCTAGCACAGAAAAAGGTTGAAAACCTTTGTACCAGAGAGTCCCTGCTGGCATAAAATAATTTCATGGCCATTCCCTGTACAACGTCTAGCTGGTTGATGTCCTTTTTATAGTAGGGTCTATAGTACTGTACACAGTACTCCAGGTGGTCCCAATGTTGATTTGTAGACTGACAATATGACCTATTTCCTTCTGTTGATGAACCCCCTAGTTATCACCCCAGTATCCTATTTACCCTCAGTACTGCCTTGCCACATTGTGAACAGTCTTTCAGATTGTTTGTGATGCAATCCCCAAGTCTGATTAAGTCTTTTTAATATTTCTCATAAGCTAATTTATATCACTAAGGTTATTTTCAAAAACATATGGGGTTGGATTTTCAAACCTGTCTGTTTTTGGTGCACGTGAGGAAAAACCTTGTGGGTCTCTTTACAGAAATAATTATATGAAATGTTTTCATGCTACACACATAAAACAACCCATGTGATATGTGTGCTACAAGCATGATTTGAATGTTTAATTGGAACTGAATGCATGCATGTGACATGCATGCAGCAAGTAAGTGTGGAAAGCATGCTATTTACAGATGTTACAGTCAGGATGCAATGTAGAAATGGTGCAGAATATCATAGAATGCTGCAGTTTACTGTTGGAGGCATTGTAAGTCATTGACAATTATGCCCGTTTGTCATTCAGGATTTTGTGACATGTCATTACTGTAAGTTACTGCGCTTCATTGTGGCTGACTTCACTGTATATTAAATTGGAACAGACTGCATATATCTGGCATGCATTCAAAAGGCAAGTGGTCACTGATAACTGTACACATAAAAGATAAATGACTTGCTCAGGATCATACAGTATACAAGTGGTGGTTGATGAGATTCAAACTCAGGGCTTTAGGTCTCCAGTTTTGCAGTCCAGTGCCTTCAACCACTAAGCTATACTGCCTGCATACATATGGCTCACTTGTACTTCAGTACAGATCTGCATACATGTGCACGTATATGGCATGCTTACAGCCACTGATATACTTTTTAGTTTTCTTGTCCCCCCCATCTTAACTACACCTGAACTGTAACACACATAACAATGGAAACACATGTGGTTCTTCCCACCCCAATACCCACACTTTCCCACAAAACTACATAATTACTTCTGTCTGGCCAGCACTCCAACTATTTTCTTTGAGGGGCAAACACAAAAGTAACAATAACTCGACACCCACCCATAAGGCCAGCCCCCCTCCCCAAATGCACACACTGTACTGGGTGTGGCCATTCTGCTACAGACAACCCACCAAGTATTGATATGTCGAGAGTCTCTTACCTGAGTAATAGGGAGCCAGAGGTAGGAGTCTTTAAGAGATGATGTCCATGGGTCAGAGTGCTGGGGCGTACCCCCTTGAAATGAATGGAGTTATTTTTATTACTGTTTATCACATTATGATGGTAGTTGAGAGACGAGCCACTGTTCCACAAACAAGGCCCTTGTTAGTTGAGCAGTGGCCTTCATTAATCTCCGACTCTTCATCAATAATGTTTAAAATAGTAATAAAAAAATAGCTTTATTCATTCCAATGGGCATGCCCCTGTGCTCTCCCTTGCCCTATGTCATAATGTGCCTGAGCATGGGAATGTGGAGGTCAGCTTCACTGGGGGGGGCATAAGCGTGACTATAGTCTGTGCATATCATACTGCTCAGCTGTCCCTGAATGCAAGAGACAGCCCTCATTTTACTTCTGAAAACTGCTTTGCCCCTCATCCATCCCTCATGGAAAACATGCTGCTCGCACAGAGGATGTCCTGTAAATTTAGACGCTATGGTAGTGGTGCTATTTCAGATTTTAGCATGGGGAAGCCAGGTGCTAGTTAGCCCATAGGCAGCAAGCTCTGGAATGTCTGGAATGTTTCTAAAAGATGAAACTTATTTGTTGTGGTATGCAAATCAGGAAAAATTCAAATGTATAAGATGTATCTCTCTATACCCTGGAGCAGTGCATCAGATTTGGGTTTAAACCCACTCAGCTCCTAACCAATTTTTTTCCTGGCTGAAATTCTGACAACCCCCCCCCCCCACCAAATCAACTTTGTCCCAGTTTCTCTTCCTAATTCAATTGCATTCAATACCCATCCCATATGGGTCATGAAGCCACCCAAAGGCACAGAAACATGAAAAAAAAATAAGTATTTCAGTCCTTACTCCTTCCCCAATTCCCTTTTAAAACAAATTAGTTAACTTCTAGCTCACCCCAGCCCCTTCAGCCACCAAGGGAGACTGAAACTCATTAAGAGTAGACCAACAAAAATAGCCGTCACAACAGTGCTATTGCCAGTTCATTGCTCACCAACTCCTCTGAGCTGTAGTGTGCAGCCTGTCTACTCTGTGGTGGGAAAGACAATGTCCCACTCACATGATTCATGTGCTCTTGGTTGGCTGGAGCTCCTCCATGTCACATGTGATGGTGCCACTGCAAATAGGTGGAGAGTGTGGACAACACATTATAGGCACATTTGAGTCAGGAGTGCACCTGCAGTGTGAGTGCAACACAGGCCAGGGGGCACTTGTTGTTCAAAAGATTAAATCCAAATGTAATGCCATTATTGCCACACCATAAGAACAACCTAGGCACAAATGTGGAGTGAGGGACATCTGCCCTGCTCTGCCTTACCTAAATGGCACCCCTGCTTTATGGTAATCAGGGGCTAACATGGGTACAAGTAAATACAATGGTTTCCATTGTGGTCGGGGGTACTGTATCTCCATGTTTCAGGATGTGTGCTGATCATTGTGAGGGTTAGTGTCCCTCATCATCCCTCATTTTGAGTGTCCATGTCCCTCATTTCAGTGACAAAATGCGAGGTATGGTGCATGCTTCCAAGACCCTACTTAGCACAAAGAGTGTTGGGCATGGCCATAGTGTATATGGTCCATACAGAATGACAAAGGGAAAGTAACTGAGCCATAGCAGTCGTGGAGAAACACATTTGTAGCACTAAATATGCTTAAGGAAATTTGCATGGCCCAAAACCAAAAAGGTCAGGCTTCACAACGAAGAGGTCCCTCTTCGCACATCTGGAATGGGAGATGTTGATTGACTTGATCGTAGGCATTTAATGCAGTAACCAAACAATACTTTACAAATGAATGGCAATTTAATGACAACAATCAAAAGCCATTAAACAATTTGCAAAAGGATTCGAATTAACAAGTTTACCTAATTTTAATGGGAACTCAATGAAAAGGGTATTTCAGTAGCTCTAATTGCTAGCAGTATTATGAGAAATAGAAACTGATGTGTTTCTTTTAGATGAAATTTGCACCAGCTCAGTTGCTGCACACATGGCAAGTGTGCAACATGTGAACCTGATGTGGTTTTTAAATGATGTTCACACCATATTAACTGCTGCACTCATATTGAGCGTACAACATACAAACCTGATGTGACTTTTAAAAGATGCTCACACCACCTTACCTGCTGCACACATATCATGTCAAGCTTGCAGCATGCAAGCTTGATGTCCTTTTTAGACCTAGTTCACTTAGGATCACTTTGTGTATGCAACTAGAGATGCAGCAAATTTAAATTCTGCTGGCAAAGTATCCACAAAGTGGGCTGCAAAATGCTCACTCCACCTTGTCATTACCACTTCTTGTTAAGGCGGAATGACAACACGAAGTGAGGTGAAGTTGTTGTTTTCAAATTTCAGTGGACTTTGCCATGATTTTTAGCCATAGCCAGGCAGGAAAAGGAAGGAAGTGAGTCATACAAGCAGACACTTTCACTTTCTCCTGCCAGAAGGGGAAGGAAACATATTCAGTGCTTTACAGTAACTGGTAATTGCTATTTTTTGGAGAAGCCAGAAGGATAAGAAAATATATTCATATCAGTGCTTTACAGTAACTGGTAATTGCTATTTTTATTAAACTTAGATTGTGGGCTTTTAGTGACACTGTAATTTCTTTGCTGTCTTTACTTAGAATTGTTTTTGGGCTGTTGAAAATTTAAAACGTAGTGGTGGTGTATTTCTTTGTTGTCTTTAATTGCTACAAATTTAGTCTTGGCTTGTCAGACTTGCCCTGTAGTCTGGGTGAGGGGTGCTAATTGTCTGGCCCCTGACCTCAGCTACGTGATAACTGGAGGTGGGGCTTAGTCAGAGTTGAGGTAGCAAGCGATTTTTGTTTTCTCAGAGGAAGCCAGAAGGGGAAGGAAACATATTCTTATCAGTGCTTTACAGTAAGTGGTAATTGCTATTTTTGTTATTAAACTTAGATTGTGGGCTTTTAGTGACACTGTAATTTCTTTGCTGTCTTTACTTAGAATTATTTTTGGGCTGTTGAAAATTTAAAATGTAGTGGTGGTGTATTTCTTTGCTGTCTTTAATTGCTGCAAATTTTCACCCCCCTTCCCCCAACTCTTAATTATATGCCCTGTAAAATCTGATTGACAGGAGATAAACACAGAGGATAGTAGGGGGTGTGGAGTATGAGGGGCATAAGGGGAAGAAGCCCACCCTCGGCACAACAAGTGTTTTGACCCATTTATTTATTTATTTATTTATTTATTTTAAAGAAAAGTATCTGAGGATCAGTGGCAGGATTTTTAGGACAGTAAATTAATAAAAAGGGAACTAGGAGAGCTTCAGTAACAGACAAGTAGTGGAATAGCAGTATAATTGCAGTATATTGTGGGGAGTGGTGCAATGCAGTAGCTGAGGGGCAGCCATATTCAGGCAGACCTTCTGGACACTGAGGTGCTGCCCTATCTGCATGCATCTCTCTGGACTGTGGGATGAGGTAGCCAGACTCAGAGTGGAAGTAAACTGGGTCAGGAGTACCATCATCCCTATCCAGAGACCACCCAGTCCAATGCCGCTGCCTCAAAGGATGCCAAGAACGAGGAGCACTTGGATGACAGTGGGCTCAGGGCGGGTTAAGATGGTCAGGCAGAGGCACATCCCAGATCCTATTCCCCTCAAGAACTCATATGCCACACTGGCAAATGGGGGCAACCAAATAGAGGTACCCAGAGAAGTGGAAAAAAAGGATGTGGAGGTTAGCCAAGGAGGTGACCTCAGCGGGGAGAGCAGTGGACCCCAGAGGAGGAGGAGGAAGCGAATCCTGGTGGGGGACTCCATCATAAGAGGGATACAGCTAGGTACACAGAAGGGGGAGGACCGGGAGGTGAAGTGCCTACCAGGTGCCACAGCATGGAGGGACGGAAGGAAGATCCTGGGGATTGCTGGGAAGGCAAGACAGGAGGGTGAGCTGGATGTCATTATCCACCTAGGCACTAATGACCTGGAAAATGGGGAGCCAAAGGAAGTTCAGGAAGAGTTCAGGAAATTGGGGAGCGATCTCAAGCAAGTAGCTACTTCTGTCACCTTCTCAGAATTACTACCTGCGGGAGGCATGGGAGAGCATAGGGGTGCATGCACCAGGAACTTTAACTCATGGTTGAAGAAATGGTGCTGTGAGGAAGGGTTTGGAGTCATTGGTGACGGGGGACCCACCTGGAGGGATAGAGGTTTGTTCAAGCCTGACGGCCTGCATCCATCCTGGAAGGGAATCCAAGCACTCAATGATAAGTTCAAATGCTACATTGACAAGCATTTAAACTAGCCAAGGGGGGTGGCAGGCCAGCAAGGAGGGTGCCTACTTGCTCACCCCCCACAGCTAGCAGTGGAATCAGTGAACCGGAGAAGTGGACATCTCAACAAAGCAGTGTGCAAAAGATGGATATTAACTCCCAAGAGGTGGATAGGCAGAAAAGGGGCCAAAATCAGCAGAAGGGCAGACAGGAAGGAGAACCAGGGATAAATGACAACCAAGGAAGGGGCTGGAGTAGAACAGCTAAGCAGTCTAAGGAGGTCAAATCATGGAAAGTCATGTGTGCCAATGCCAGGAGCCTTAGCAACACGATGGAAGATCTGGAGGCTGTCATGGTGCAGTCAGACCTGGACATTGTGGCCATCACAAAAACCTGGTGTAATGATAACCATGACTGGGAGATGGCCATTCCTGGCTACAACATATTCAGAAGAGACAGGGCAGGTAGAAAGAGAGGAGGAGTGGCACTGTATGTGAAAAATGACCTAAGGGCCACACAGATCCAGGAGGAACAAAATGGGGGAGAGATACTGTGGGTTAAGCTGGAAAGGAAAATGGGGCCAGCCATCCTCACTGGTGTGGTTTATAGACCACCAGCCCAGGAGGAAGAAACAGATAGGGAGCTGATGCTAGCCATCTAAAGGATGGCAGACAAGGGTGAGGTAGTACTGGTTGGAGACTTCAGTATTCCAGATGTGGACTGGAGCACCCCAGCAGCAGCATCAACTAGGAGCAGATTTATCCTGGACTCCCTTCAGGGTGCCTTCCTCAAGCAACTTGTCATGGAACCAACTCGGCAGAAGGCAATACTAGACCTTGTGCTCACAAACAGGGACAGTGTGATGGGGTAACAGTGGGGGAGCACCTGGGGAACAGTGACCACCAGTCATTGTGGTTTGAATTCACAGAAGGAGCAGAACCAAACCACACAAAAACACGTATCCTGGATTTTAGGGGGAAGACTTTGGGAAAATGAGGAGATACTTGAAAGAGACATTTAGGGGGAATGGGGCAGGAATCAGGGGTTGAGGAACAGTGGGCAGTATTTAAAATTGGGATTACAAGAGCAACAGAATTATGCATTAAGCAGGTTAGCAAGAGGAAAAGGAAGAGGAGGCCATTATGGTTTTCCAAAGAGGTAGCAAAGAAAGTGAAAGCCAAAAAGATTGCATTCAGGCAATACAAAAAGACACAGGCTGAAGGGGATAGGGAGAAGTACCAGGAGAAGCAAAGGGAGGCAGGTAGGTCAGTAAGGGAAGCCAAAGCTCAGACAGAAGAGCCCATTGCAAAATCAGTGGGTAGAGGGGACAAAACCTTTTACAGGTACATAAGTGAAAAAAGAAAGGCAAAGGGAGGGATAGTGAGACTGAAGGGGGAGGATGGGGGTCGCGTGGAGGATGACAACAGTAAAGCTGACATACTGAACAGGTATTTCTGTTCAGTCTTCACTGAGGAAGAGGAGGGTAATGGGTCTGAAGGGAGTACAGGGGATGAGAAAGGTGCAGAAATGGACACAAGTCCCTTTACATGAGAAAGGGTCCTGAGGGAACTGGAAGTAATAAGAGTTTATAAAGCAATGGGGCCAGATGGGGTGCACCCCAGGTCCTTAAAAAAACTCAGAGAGGTGGTGGCTGAACCTCTGGCTATCTGTTTAGCCAATCACTGGAAACAGGGGAGGTACCCAAAGACTGGAGGACAAGAGATGTAGTCCCCTCATACAAAAGTGCGAACAAAGACGAAATGGGGAACTACAGACCAGTCAGCCTCACCTCGGTAGTAGAAAAGATCATGGAAGCACTACTGAAGAAGAGATTGGTGGAACATCTGGTTGTCAATGGACTGCAGGATCCAAGGCAGCATGGTTTCACCAGGGGAAGGTCATGTCAGACCAACCTCGTTGAATTTTTTGACTGGGTGACTAGGGAGGTAGATCAGGGGAGGGCAGTGGGCATGGCCTATCTGGACTTCAGCAAGGCCTTTGACACTGTGCCACATAGAAGACTATTACACAAACTAGGGAATATGGGTGTGGGCAGGACAGTAGTGGTGGGTAGGTAACTGGCTGGGCTGTAGGACACAGAGGGTGGTGGTAAATGGCTGTCACCCACAGAAGGAAGAGTGACCAGTGGGTTACCACAGGATCAGTGCTGGGACCAGTCCTATTCAACATCTTCATCAGTGACATTGCACAGGACCTAGAAGGCAGAATTTCACTGTTCACTGATGACACAAAGCTCTGTAACAGAGTAGACACACCAGAGGGTGTAGACAGAATGAAAAGGACCTGCAGAAACTTGAAGAATTGTCAGGGGTTTGGCAGTTGAAATTCAATGCAAAGAAGTGCAAGATAATGCATATGGGGCACAAAAACCCTGGCACAATATATCAGTCGGGGGTGAGGACATAGCATGCACCAAGCAGGAAAGGATTCAGGGGTTGTCATCTCTGATGACCCCAAGGTAGGGAAACAGTGTGACAAGGCAGCAGGTAAAGCAATAGGATGATGGGATGCATAGGCAGGGGCATCACCAGCAGGAAAAGGGAGGTCATGATTCCACTATACAAGACACTAGTGAGGCCCCACCTGGAGTACAGTGTACAGTTCTGGAGACCTTACCACGTAAGAACATAGGGTAGAGAAGGTTCAGAGGAGGGTAACAAAATGGTACATGGATTGCATCACAAGTCCTATGAGGACAGGTTGAAGGAATTGAATATGTACTCCCTGGAGGAGAGGAGGGAGAGAGGGACACGATAGAGACATACAAGTATCTTACAGGGAGGAACAGGGTGCAAGAATACACTATTTTAAGTGAAAAAGATGTTCCAGGACTAGAAGGCATGGGATGAAGTTGGAGGGAGGACGATTTAGAGGAAATGTGAGGAAGAATTTCTTCACAGAACGGGTGATGGACAAGCGGAACACCCTGCCTGAGGAAGTGGTGGGGGCTGAAACAATCACGGGATTTAAGAATGCATGGGATAGACATAAAGGAATTCTGGAGGTCAGGGGTAAGGGGCAACAGAGTTCTAGGAAAACATAAACTGAACTTACAGACTCAAATGGGCAGACTAGGTGGGCCATAGGCCCTTATCTGCCGACACTGTCTACGTATCTATGTATCCTGTGCAGACAGAGACAGAGACAGAGAGAGGGGAGTGTGTTGTTTTGTTACTGCAGAGACTTGGAGATCAGAACGAGGAGGAGATTTAAACTTTTATTTAGATCCAACAGCTTTTTTGTAAGCTACATTTTTTGGTTTTTCTGTACTCTTTTTTACTTACTGTAATGTGTTCTTTCTGTAAATTAGTTTTTCTTACCTTTATAAGTAGTTAGTTGTTTGTGTGACTGTGTGTGTTGTGTGACAGTGTGAGTAGTCATTGTTCAGACTGAGGGAGCGCAGTAGGAGAGATGGACCAGAGTGAGGGTCTGAGGGAATGTCTGGGGCTGGGGCAGCTCTGGGAGAGCGTGGTACTGGTAGGCGTTGTGCTGTGTGCATGCATGATGAGCATGGCCACTGGTTCCTGTTGGACCGATAGAAAATTTTGAGTGTCCCCCCCAACGGAAGCAGGATGAGCACCGCCTACTGACTCTGAGGCATTTGAACCACTGCCACGTCCAGCATCAGCTCCAGCACCAGGTCCTCTGGAGCAGGATGTGCCTGTGCCACTGGGCCCAGGAATGGATCCCAACCCTGCTGACCACCATGACCAGCCAGCTGCCAGTTCATCTGGTCCTTCCTGCACCTCCGTTGTTTGCCAGTTTTTTGACTGTGTCGGGGGGGACAGCAGCATGGCCAAGTGCTGCCTATGTGAGGTGGAGGTGCACCGTGGCCCCTTGGAGACTGGGGGCCAGCGCACCCATATGCTCAATCACCACCAGTTGGCTGCTGCTGGCCCTTCTGTGGCAGAGGGTGCAGCTGTGCATGGCGGTGGCCCTAAGAAGAGGAGGGCCACAGCAGCACCTGCTGCTTCACTAGCACTCAAACCACCACCACCGGCAAGTCAGCTTGTAGAACGTGTGGACCCCAGAGAACAGCATGTAACGCAGGCTGACTTGGCAGTTCTCTAGAGTACTGTCAAGGAGAACAATGAGAGGGTGAGTGCTGTCGAGCAGCAGTTGGATCGCATAGAGAGACTTCATACTTCACTCAGAGGATTATTGGAACATGTAATAGTCTACCTAAATATGTAGTTACTAGTTTAACAATGGACACCTTTAAAAAAAGTTTAGATTATTACATGGGGACCAATAAATATACATACCACCTATAATTTGGTGGCAAGTTCTTAAAAGGGCTTCTAGCTACTGAACTTGTATTCAATCTATGAAATCAGTTGCAAATTATGTCCATGCTGGAACTGCTGCAGGATCACCATGGGATCCCACATTAGTTTTTTTGTTCCTTACACCATGTGCCCCCCACCTTCCTTGCTGTGTTATAAAATGTATTCCTCCACCATCCCTGACCCTTGTATGTAATTATGCCCTTTATTTGTTGTCTTCCATATGTGTGACACTTTGCCTTCCGAGCAGTGCAAGTATACTGTGTTAAACTGCATGTGTGCAGTCAGTCTTCTTTCCAGTCTGTGTTTGTACTGCAGACACTGTCCAACTCCCTGACTTAAAAACACTTATTAATGAGTACAATGGTGGGGTGGTGAAGCCTGGAGACATACTACAAAACAAGCTTACAGTACATCCAAGTAACTAGTAAAAAAATTAATGTTGTGATTCGTGACATGATCGTAAATCGTGATTTGTGACTGCGTTTGTGACCGTGATGATGAAAAAATGCAAATGCCTACAGCTGTACTTCCCCGGGCCCTGATAAGGTGTGGCATAAAACTCCCCAACTTAAAAACAAACATTAATGAGTACAATGGCGGGGTGCTGAAGCATGGAAAGATACTACAAAACAGGCTCACAATACATCCAAGTAACTAGTGAAAAAAATTAATGTTGTGATTCGTGAGTGACGTGATCATGAATCGTGATTTGTGACTGCATTTATGACTGTGATGATGAAGAACGTGATTTGTACTCGTGAACGTGATGATGGTCCTGACTTAAAAATGCACGATTTACGATCATGTCAAGAATCACAACATTAATTTTTATGTTGATTGCGCGCATGCGCAAGAAACATGTTGCGTCAGCTTTCTGCACAAGCAGGTTATGGAGGTGTGGCATTCTTGTGCCCAGTGCCCCCACAGCCTGCAAAGGCTTGTCCCCCAATGCCATGGCACGCTGCTGCTGACACTAGTTCAGCCAGTGTGCCACAACTTTCTAAAAAAGTAGCCGCTGCAATCAGGGGCCACCTCATCATTGCAGTGCCAGCCATCTGTTGCAATGAGGGAGCAACCCACCATTGCAAGGCGGGATGTGAAACCCCAATATTGTTTGAGAACATTGCGGTGGGTTGCCGCCATGTTCACAAACAATGTAACCCCCCCACCGTGTTTACTTGCTGACGGGGGAGCCCACTCCCCATCAAAATTCTGTAACCCCCCCTTCCCGGTGTTGTTCCTGCCGACTGGGGGCCCAATCCCCGTCGGCATCATGATACCCCCCTTCTGTTTGTATAGCCGAGGGGGTGCCCAATCCCCCTCGGCTCCTGCAGCTCCCCTCCCCCTGTCCTTGTTTGCTGACGGGGGTGCCCAATCCCCTGTCGGCAAATGCACCCATCCACCCACACAGGTGGCACACTGGGAGCCCACCCCAGCGTGCCAAAACACCTGTTAAACAAGAAAATGGTCCCCCAATGTCTTTTTTTTTTTTTTCAACCTGTAAAGAAGAAAACGGTCCCTCGGAGCTCTCCTAGGCCCCACCCCACAACTTGCACCCACCCATTGATCACCCTGCCTCCCCACACACCCCTCTCACCCCATACTTACCTCCGGAGTCTGGCGCGATGATCTTCTGTGGACCGGGAACACGTCTGCACTCTTCAAAGCTGACCGTGAACTGAGGAAATGCCGGTAAGCTGTATAATGTAATAAATAGGTTTTTTTCAACTTTAGTGCATATCTCGGGCATTTTTGGAACTTTTTTCACCAAATTTTCAACATGGGGTTTTTGGGACCCCTCCTCATGAATCCTTGAACTGTCATGGCGTTAATCGGCCCTGAAAGGTGGTTTCGCGGTCACTGTGCGGAATCACCCTTCGGGGATGATTAATGAAACGACAGTGCCAGTGTTCATGAGGTGGGCTCTCAAAAAGCCTACATTGCAAATTTCAGGAAAAATCCAAAATGACTGTTTTACAAGCGTGCGTTGCACAGTTGCTACGTACGCTCGTAACTTTGTGAACTTACAATATTTTCACACCAGATTTTCAACACTGGCATTTTCTCACACCTTCTTGTGAGCAGTATAGCTGTCATTTTTCACATCCTGGCCGAAATAGAAACATAGAAACATAGAATTTGACGGCAGATAAGGACCGCTTGGCCCACCCAGTCTGCCCATTTCCCTACCTACTGGATAAGCTGCAGATTCTAGTTAACCAGCAGCCTACTTCTTCCTACCCCCATGCCCCAGAACTGCCTTTATGACTATCCCATGCATGCTTGAATTCCACCACTGATTTTGACTCCACAACCTCCTTCGGAAGGCCGTTCCATGCATCCACAACCCTCTCTGTAAAAAAATACTTCCTTAAATTACCTCTGAGCCGCCCCCCCCTCTATTTTCAAATTGTGCCCTCTTGTTCTTGCACACCTCTTTTTTTGAAAGATGCTACCCTCTTGGACTTTGTTGATTCCCTTGAGGCACTTTAACGTTTCTATCATGTCCCCCCTCTCCCTTCTTTCCTCGAGGCTATACATATTAAGCTCCTTAAGTCTCTCTTCATATGTCTTCCGGTGCAGACCCTGCACCATTTTAGTTGCCTCCTCTGGACAGCTTCCATCCTGTCTATGTCTTTGCAGAGATTGGGTCTCCAGAACTGCACACAATACTCCAGATGGGGTCTCACCAGCTGTCTGTACAGAGGGATAATAACTTCCTGTTTTCTACTGGTGCTGCCTCTCCCTATGCATCCCAGTATCCCCCCAGCCCTCCTTGCTGCCCTCTCACATTGCTTGCCCATCCTTAGGTCATCTGATATGACTACCCCCAGGTCCCTTTCCATTTTTGTTGTTGTTAGTATCTCACCCCCCATTGTGTACTCTTCCCCTGGGTTTTTGTTTCCCAGGTGCATTACCTTGCACTTCTTAGCATTGAATCTAAGCTGCCATACATTTGACCATTCCTCTAACCTTGCCAAGTCCCTTCTCATCCTTTCCACCCCACCCTGTGCATCTACTCTGTTGCAGATCTTAGTGTCATCTGCAAAGAGACATACTTTTCCTTCCAGTCCTTCTGCAATGTCGCTTATAAAGACATTGAAGAGGACCGGTCCTAATACTGAACCCTGCGGTACCCCACTAGTAACCCTCCTTTCTTCTGAGTGGACTCCATTTACTATTACTCTCTGTGTCCTATTCTCCAGCCAATTCTTACCCAGGCTGTCATCTTGGGACCCACTCCCAGGCTGGCTAACTTGCATATTAATCTTTGTGTGGGACTGTGTCAAATGCCTTGCTAAAGTCTAGGTAGGCCATGTCCACAGCCCTCCCTGATCTACTACTTTGGTCACCCAGTCAAAGAAATCTATCAGATTCATCTGGCATGACCTTTCCGCTGTGAATCCATGCTGCCTAGGTCCTGTGCCCTCTGGCCTCTAGATACTGGACAGTTCTTTCCTTTAGAAGTGATTCCATCATTTTCCCTATCACTGAGGTTAAACTAACAGGTCTATAGTTTCCTGCTTCTGCCTTGCTCCCACTTTTGTGAAGGGAATCACATCTGCCCTCCTCCAGTCCTCGGTACCACCCCATCCTCCCATGATTTGTTAAAAGGGTAGTCAGGTGGTGTCACTAGTTCTACCCTTAGTTCTTTAGAATTCTGGGATGAATCCCATCAGGCCCCATTGCTTTGTCCACCTTCAGTTTTAAGAGTTCTTTCAGAACCCTTTGTTCTGTAAATGGGCGTATCAACTTCTGTATCCAGAGTGTTACTACTGTTTGTTTTATGTACCTCTTCCTTTGTAAATACTGAGCAAAATATTTGTTTAGTATCTCTGCCTTTCACAGTCTCCTCTGCCCACCCTCCTCCCTTTATTAAGCCTCACTATCCCTCCCTTGGTCTTCCTTCGCTCCCTGATGTACCTATAAAAGGTTTTATCCCCCTTCTTAACTGAGTTGGCTATCTTTTCCTCGGTTTGGGCCTTTGCTGTTCTGACTGCCTTCCCAGCCTCCTTTTGCTTTAACTGATACAGTTCTCTGTCCTGCTCCTTCTATGATTCCTTGTACTTCCTGAATGCTTTCTTTTTCTCTTGAACCTTCACTGCCACTTCCTTTGAGAACCATAGTGGTTTCTTACATCGTCTTGTTTTGTTTATTTGCTTCACACAAAGGCTCTTACTCTGTGATGGCAGTTTTATTATTCCCCATTGTTCTTCCACCCTCCTTCCTGCCCATTTGCTAGTGCTGCCTCTAGGCACTCACCCATTTTGGCAAAGTCAGCCCTCCTAAAGTCCAGTACTCTTTGTCTTTGTATGGCTTGACTCTATTACTGTGTTTATTGTGAACCATACTGTTCGATGGTCGCTAGTTCCCAGATGGCTACCCACTTCACATCTGTAATCCTCTCACCATCTCCATTTGAGAGAATCAAGTCTAATATTGCTCCTCTCGAGTGGGCTCCAGTACTAGTTGTCTAAGGCATGCCCCTGTAGGGCATCTAGAATAACTGCACTCTTCAAGTGGCAGCTGCAACTGCACTCCAGTTAACATCTGGCATATTCAGATCACCCATCAGCAATATCTCCCTTTTTCTGCCATTCTAAGTATACTTCTATCATTTCCTGTCCATTTCCTCCCCTGAGAAGGGGTCTGTATACAACCCTCGCGCGATTGTGGTGCCATTGCCTGTCTCAAATTTACCCACAGTGTTTCTTCTCCCTGTGTACCTTTTTGCTCTGTTGCTTTTATTCCTTCCCTTATGTAAAGAACTACCTCCTCCTCTTTTACCCTCCCTGTCCCTCCTGTACACAGTGTATCCTGGTATGTTTATGTCCCAGTCATGGTTTTGTGTGTACCATGTTTCTGTGACTGCCACGATATCCAGATTTCTTCCTCCATCAAGGCCACTAATTCAGGAAGCTTGTTACCCAGACTACGGGCATTAGTACTCATTGCTCTCCATTTTTTGATGGCTTTACCTTCCAGTGCAGCATCCCCCACTGACCGTTCTACCTCTGTCTTTTTCTCATTTAGTACCCTGTTTTGTAGGGAGAGGCTGGGATTTTCCTGCTGCTTGTCAGTGCCTCCCCCTTTGACTAGTTTAAAAGCTTGTCAATGAAGCATTTAAACCGATTGCTCAAAAGACTTGTTCCCTTCCTGGACAGATGCAGACCATCCTGCCAGTATAGGCTGGTGTCCTCCAGGTGGAACCCCAGTCCCCAATGAAGCCAAACCCTGTGCTCCACACCATTTTTTCAACCATTCATTAAACTGCATGGTGCCATTACCCTCGCCTCCCCATGCTTTTGACAGGCAGCACCTCTGAGAAGAAAACTGTGTGTGCTACTCTGTCTTAGGTCCTCCCCAACTCTGCAATGTCCTCCTGCACTGCTCTAATCTCATGATGAGCCAAGTCATTTGTCCCTAGGTGGACAATTACGTCCAGCTCGGAATCCTTGCAGCTGTTCTCGTGATCCTGAGGATGCTTCCTGTCCCTCAAGCCATGGCACCAGGCAGGCACCTTACTTCATTTTTCTCATCTCCCCAGTTCTATACCCCAATATTGAGTCCCCACCAGGAGCTGCTTCCTTTCCTTTGGTGTCCTCTGCCTCCTTTCTGTGGGCCTCCCTTGTGACAGTTATCATCAGTCTTCTCTGTGGGGTACACGCATGGGAGCTATGCTCCCAGAATGGTGTATGGATTGTGGAGTGAACAATTGACTGGGTGTGCCTCTGTTCCACCCTCCTCACCCTCCCTGAGCCCACTGTGGTCCAACTGCTGTGCTTCTTCGCAACCTCTGAGGTAGTGGTGGTGGCGCTAGTGCTCCCTGGATGGGGAGGTTCCCTTTCTACTGTCCAGTGTGGCCTGGGGAAGGTTTCCTTACTACTGTCCAGTGTGGCCTGAAAGACGGGCAACTTCCTCCCTCAGGGCAGATAGTTGTTCGCAAATAGGGGCATCTCAGCCTCCAGAAAGACTCCCGGAAGACTGCTGCCCCACAGCCATTACATTGCACTATTCCCCACATGTTTATCTAGTTTTTTTTTATTGTATTTGTATGTGTGCGTGCGTAGGATTTGATTATATAGAAATATATATATATAGTATACAACGTGTATGCTTATATTATCAGTGCAGTGTGCTAGAGAGGATATGAAATGTGTTCGCAGTTCTGGTGCAGAATAGCGTGGTCGCTGTGGGAAATCAGTGTTCAGGACAGATTAAGAAAATGACAACAACATTGTTCATGAGTAGAGGTCCTAAAATACCTATGTTGAAAATTTGGTAACAATACTCCATAAAATGACTGTGTTACGAGCGAGCATTGCGCAGTTGGCACACACTCTCGGAAGTTCGTGAATTTATAATATTTTCACTCCAGATTTTCAACATTGCCATTTCCCCAGACCTACTTATGAACAGTGCAGCTGTCATTTTTCCCATCCTGGCCGAAATGTGTTTTCGCATGTCCGGCACAGAACAGAACAGTTGCTGTGGGAAATCACTGTACGGGACAGATCAAGAAAATGACAATGATACTGTTCATCAGCAGAGGTCCTAAAATACCTATGTTGAAAATTTGGTGATGATAGCCCATCAATTGACTGTGTTCCAAGTGTGCGTTGAGCACTTTCCATGCACCCTTGTAACTTCGCAGCTTTGTAATATTGTCACACCAGATTTTCAACAGTGCCATTTTTTCACACCTCCTTATAAGCAGTACAGCTGTAATTTTTCACATCCTGACCGAAATGTGTTTTCACAGTTCCGGTGCAGAATAACCTGGTCACTGTGGCAAGTCAGTGTTCGGGACAGATTAAGAAAATGACAGTAGCACTGTTCATGAGCAGAGGTCCTAAAATCCCTATGTTGAAGATTTGGTGACGAAACTCCATAACATGACTGTGTTACAAGTATGCATTGAACTGTTTCCATGCACCCTTGTAACTTCGCAAATGTGTAATACTGTCACGCCACATTTTCAACAGTGGCATTTTTTCAAAACTCCTTATGAACACTACAGCTGTCATTTTTCACATCCTGGCTAAAATATGTTTTTGCACTCCTGCCAGACAATAGCATGGTCACTCTGGGAAATCAGTGTTTGGGACAGGTTAAGATTGACCGAGTGAGAAGGGGGAGTGACAGAGTTCAACTGAGCTCTGTCAGGACTGCTGCAGATTTGTTTGTGGGCAGACAAAGGCTCCAACAGAAGAGCACACTACAAAAGGGCAGTCTGCAGCACTGGGAGAAACAGACCGAGAGAGCGAGTGAGGGAGGGGGAGTGAGCGAACTCACCGAAGCACTGTCAGTACTGCTGCGGATATTTTTGTGGGCAGAAAAAAGGCGCTATAGGCAGGGGCCCAGTACAAAAGGTCAGCCTGCAGCACTGGGAGAAACAGTATGAGCGAAAGGGAGACAAGGGGACTTAGTGAGCTCAACGGAGCTCTATCAGGACTGCTGGGATTTCTTTTGTGGGCAGAAAAAGGCGCCAATGCAGGCAGGAGCCTCGTACAAAAGGGCAGCTTGCAGCACCAGGACACGCAGAATGAGCAATGAGAGAGGGAGACTGAGTGACCTCAACGGAGCTCTGGCGGGACAGCTGAGGATTTCATTGTGGACAGACAAAGGTGCCAACTCAGCCAGGAGCCCCATACAAAAGCGCAGTCTGCGCACCAAGAGAAACAGAATGAGCGAGTGACAGAGCAGTACTGAGCGAACTCAACGGAGCTCTAGTGTGACTGCTGCAGATTTCCTTGTGGGTAGAAAATGCGGCAATGCAGGCAGGAGCCCAGTACAAAAGGCCAGCTTGGAGCACCGGCAGAAACGGAATGTGAGAGTGACAGAAGGGGAGTGAGCGAGCTCAGTGGAGCTGTGTTGGGACTGCTTCAGATTTATTTCTGGCCAGGAAAAGCCACCAATGCAGGCAGGAGCCCAGTATGAAAGGGCAGCCTGCAGCGCCAGGAGACACAGAATGAGCGAGTGAGGGAGGGGGAGTCAGTGAGCTCAACGGGGCTCTGTTGAGACAGCTACAGATTTGTTTGTGGGCAGAAAATGGCAGCAATGCATGCAGGGGCCCAGTAGAAAAGGGCAGCCTGCAGTGGCAGGAAAATCAGTATGAGTGAGTGAGTGAGCTCAACAGAGCTGTATTGTAATTGCCGCAAATTTCTTTATGGGCATAAGAAGGCAGCAATGCAGGCAGGAGCCCAGTAGAAAAGGGAAGCCTGCTGCGCCAGCAGAACAGACTGAGCGAGTAAGAGAAGAGGAGTGAGCGAGCTCAAAGCAGCTTTGTCGGGACTGCTGCAGTGTTCTCTGTGGGCAGAAAAAGGTGCCAACAGAGGCAGGAGCCCAATACAAAAGGGCAGCCTGCAGTGCCGGGAGAACCAGACAGACTGACTGAGTGAGACAGAGGGAGTGAGCGACCTCAATGGAGCTCTGTCGGGACATCTGTGGATTTCTTTGTGGGTACAAAAAGCCACCAACACAGGCAGGAGGCCAGTACAAAAGGGCAGCCTGCAGCGCCAGGAAAAACAGATTGAGCGAGTGTGAGAGGGGGAGTGAGCCACTTCAATGGAGCTCTGTCGGGACACCTGCAGATTTCTTCCTCAGCAGAACAAGGTGCCAATGCAGGCAGCAGCCCAGTACAAAACAGCAGCCTGCAGCACCGGGACAAACAGACTGACCCATTGACAGGGCCACTGAGCGAGCTCAACAGACCAATGCAATCAACATTCAGCATTGACAAATGCTTGTTTTACTAGTTACTTGGATGTACTGTAAGCTTGTTTTGTAGTATCTCTCCAGGCTGCCCAGGAAGGGAAACACGCTCCTAGGTGACAGGTTTAAAGGCTTCCTTGGCAAGATTCTAAACTAGCCAAGGGGGAAGGTGCTGATGGAAACCAGGTAAGTTCAAGCCTCCCCCCACAAAACATGGCAGGTAGTAGGGTAAACACTGAGGTACAGAACTAGATAGAGGGCAGGACATGGGTAAATGGAAAACTAGACAAGGGCAATAAGAGCAGGGATGGGGTAAAAAAGGATAAAGCCAACATTAAATGGAGGGCAATGAGTACTAATGCCCGTAGTTTGGGAAACAAACTTCCAGAGCTAGTAGCCCTGATGGAAGAGGAACACTTGGATATTGTGGCAGTCACAGAAATATGGTACACGGAGAACCATAACTGGGATGTCAACATATCAGGGTACACAATATTAGACCAGGTACTCTCAAATGGAGACAGGATCATAAATTTAGAAGACAGTAGACATCTGGGAACAAGCGACCACTGCATAGTGTGCTTCACAATATACACAACCATGGAGACAAGCCATACAAAGACAAGGATACTGGACTTTAGAAGGGCTGACTTTGGCATAATGGGTGAATACTTGAGGAATGCATTAGCAAATGGCCAGAAAGGAGGGGGGTGGAAGAACAATGGAGAAAAATCAAAACTGCCATCATGGAGGCAACAAGCCTTTGTGTGAAACAAATAAAGAAAACAAAGCGGAATAAAAAACCACTATGGTTCTCAAAAGAGGTGTCAGGGAAGGTTAAGGAGAATAAGGCTGCCTTCAAAAAGTATAAGGAATCACAGAAGGAGCACGACAGGGAACTGTATCAATTAAAGCAGAAATAAGTGAGGAAGGCAGTCAGAAAAGCAAAGGCCCAAATTGAGGAAAAGATAGCCAACTCAGTTAAGAAGGGGGATAAAACCTTTTATAGGTACATTAGGGAGCATAGAAAGGTTAAGGGAGGGATAGTGAAGATTAATAAAGGAGAGGGGGAGGTGGGCAGAGGAAGACAGTGAAAAGGCAGAGATACTGAATGAATACTTTTGCTCAGTATTCACAAAAGAAGATGAGGAGGAGTTACCTAAACCAAACAGTAGAAGCACTCTGGGTAGTGAGGTTGACGCCAGTCCATTTACGGAAGAAAGAGTCCTGAAAGAACTCCTAAAACTCAAGGTGGACAAAGCAATGGGGCCTGACGGGATTCACCCTAAAATCCTAAAAGAGCTAAGGGAGGATCTAGTGACACCACTAACCACACTTTTTAACAAATCATGGAAAGATGGGGTGGTACCTGAGGACTGGAGGAGGGCAGATGTGATTCCCCTTCACAAAAGTGGGAGCAAGGCAGAAGCAGGAAACTACAGACCTGTTAGTTTGACCTCAGTGGTGGGGAAAATGATGGAATCACTTCTGAAAGAAAGAATTGTTCAGTACCTAGAGGCCAGCAGGGCACAGGACCCAAAGCAGCATGGATTCACAGCAGGAAGGTCATGTCAGACAAATCTAATCGATTTCTTTTACTGGGTGACCAAAGTTATAGACCAGGGAGGGGCTGTGGATATGGCCTACCTAGACTTTAGCAAGGCATTTGACACAGTCCTGCACAAAAGATTAATAATCAAGTTAGCCAGCCTGGGAGTGGGTCCCAGGGTGGTAGCCTGGGTAGCAAACTGGCTGCACAACAGGACACAGAAAGTAATGGTGAATGGAACACATTCTGAAGAAAGGGGGGTTACTAGTGGAGTACCTCAGGGCTCAGTACTGGGTCCAGTCCTCTTTAACGTCTTTATAGGTGACATTGCAGAGGGTCTGGAAGGAAAGATATGCCTCTTTGCAGATGACACAAAGATCTGTAACAGAGTTGATACACAAGGGGGGGTAGAAAGGATGAGGAGGGACATGGCAAGGTTGGAGGAATGGTCAGACATATGGCAACTTAGATTCAGTGCAAATAAGTGCAAAGTAATGCACCTGGGAAACAAAAATCCAGGAGAAGAGTACACAATAGCAGGGGAAGTACTAACAACAACAATAATGGAAAGGGATCTGGGTGTAGTCATATCAGATGACCTAAAGGTGGGTAAGCAATGCGAGAAGTCAGTAAGGAGAGACAGGGGGATACTGGGATGCATAGGGAGAGGCATCACAAGTAGAAAAAGGGAAGTGGTTATCCCTCTGTACAGACAGTTGGTGAGACCCCATCTGGAGTACTGCGTGCAGTTTTGGAGACCTCATCTACGCAAGGACATAGACAGGATGGAAGCAGTCCAGAGGAGGGCAACTAAAATGGTGCAGGGTCTACATCAGAAACCATATGAAGAGAGACTGAGAGAGCTTAATATGTATATCCTTGATGAAACGGACATGATAGAAACTTTTAAGTACCTCAAGGGAATCAACAAAGTCCAAGAGGGTAGCATCTTTCAGAAAAAGAGATGTGCAAGAACAAGGGGGCACAATTTAAAGTTAGAGGGGGGATGGCTCAGGGGTAATGTGAGGAAATTATTTTTCACGGAGAGAGTGGTGGATGCATGGAACCACCTTCCTGGAGAGGTTGTGGGGTCTGAAACAGTGGGGGAATTCAAACATGCATGGGACAGACATAAGGCAGTTATAGTAGGGGGTTGCAGGAAGTAGGCTGTTGGTTAACTAGAATCTGCAGCGTATCCAATAGGTAGTGAAATGGGCAGACTGGGTGGGCCAAGTGGTCCTTGTCTGCCGTCAAAGTCTATGTTTCTATGTTTAAGTACAATGTTCATGCAGAATTATGCACCACACCAGTCCAGTACTCTGAAGGGAAGCCAAAGAAACTACTGTGACTTAAGTTACAGATAGAGATTGGGCCCTAAAGAGATGCAAATGCACAGACAGATTAAGATTGCGCTGTGCACTGAAGAGATGCAGACAAAAAGGCACAACACCTAACCATTGCTCACCAACAGGAATCCAAATCTGGAAAAGAATACCTTTGGCGGTTGGGGCGAGCCATGGGTGGGGGGGCAGTGTACTGCATTGCTGCAGTAACAGTCACTAGTACTAATACTAGTACCAGTAGAGATACCACAAAGAAGTACAAAAATCACATAGTTACAGCGGATAGCAGGTTCTCAACACATTGCTCAAATTATTATGTGGCACAATAAAAGGTGTCTGATTTGATGACACGCATCACACACATACACACACATTAAGTAATGCGTAGCAAATTGAAAACTTCAGTAATATAACCTCGTATTTTAAACAAACTAAAATTATGCACTGCTGATCCACAACAATTAGCAACAAATGGCAAGAATTATTGAAAATATTACTGTATGTACATTAACACAATTATACAAGAAAAATATCACCAAAACAGAAAAAACTGTCTTTTTCTCCAAGTTAATCTACCTACACCACAGATACACCCCTTCCCCAAAGCACACTTTCACTGTCTCTTACTATACAGACCCAATGTTGTACATTAACATTCAAAATCCACACACAAACAATAACGCTCGATGATATGAGCACAGGACGGTTTCCTACGATTGATGAACTAAGATTGAGCAAAACAAATTACTCAAAAAGGCTTTTTGAACAGCTTCTAGAAGGTTTGGATCACAGAGATCTCTCAGAGCAGACTGTCTCCTATAGCTTCCTACACACATTACCCCGAACTGAGGCTGTGCAGAACCCATGAGACCGGAAATCCAACGAATCACTGCAAAATTCACCTTCAAGGCTTAAAAACAAGGCGAAGTACATTGTTTTCAATGTACTTCACCTTAAGATTTGGTGGATTAGTGGTTTGGGAAGGTGGCGTAACGTGAAGTCATTGTTTTCAATGGACTTTGCGTTACCCATTATAACGCGAAGTACTCTGCTTCACGTTGCTGGGCACTCCGCTAAACCACTTTCGCTTCGCAATTCACTTCACGGAGTGAATTGGGGCCACTTCACCCATCTCTATATGCAACCCACATGCAAACATTGCACAATTAAGCATGTGGCATGCATTCTGTACGTACACAGCACACTTATATTTCTGTAAGGGTCTGCAAGTTTTTTCTACATGTGCTGTACTTTCAGTCATGGAGCTGTTTACAATTGGTGCTGCAACTTAAGGCAGCTAGTGGCCAATGTTTGGCACAGCTGTCCCAAAATGCTACTCCTAGTAGTACCAGGTGTAGTGTCTCTGCAAGCAGGGAGATTGCTTTGTGGGTGCAGATGATCCCCATGGTCCAGCCCCTCCATGGTCCAATAAGTCACCCTAAACATAGAAACATAGAAGTTGACGGCAGATAAGGACCGCAAGGCCCATCCAGTCTGCCCATTTCTTTTTCTACCTTATAAATGTGCCATCGGGCTTTGCTCTGTCAGTGGCCTACATATTCATACTCATCTGTATTGCTCCCATATGCCTATCCCATGCCTGTTTGAAGCCCTGCACTGTATTCATAGCCACCACTTCCTGAGGTAGGCTGTTCCATGCATCCACCACCCTTTCTGTGAAAAAGAACTTCCTCACATTCCCCCTTAATCGACCTCCCTCTAATCTCGTGCTGTGTCCTCTTGTCCAGCAATTTTTCTTATATTTAAACATGTTAGACTCTTTCACCTTGTTAAAGCCCTTAAGGTGTTTGAATGTCTTGATCATATCACCTCTCTCCCTCCTTTGCTCAAGGGTACACATATTGAGCTCTGTTAATCTGTCCTCATATGTCTTCTGATGCAGTCCCTGCACCATTTTGGTTGCCCTTCTGACTGCCTCAATTTGTTAATGTCCTTGTGAAGGTGGCCTCCAGTACTGCACGCAGTACTCCAGATTGGGCCTAACCAGTGTCTTGTAAAGAGGATTATTACCTCCCTCTTACGACTAGTGATACCCCTACTAATACACCCTAACATCCCCCTAGCCTTACCTACTGCTTTAGAGGTCTGCTTGGATGATTTCAGGTCATCGGTGATGATGATGCCCAAGTCTCTTTCTTCCTTAGTGACTGCCAGCAACTCCCCTCCTCCCCTCTCAGCCTATAGGTGGCTTCAGGGTTTCTCTTCCCTGTGTGCATGATCTTGCACTTCTTTGCATTAAATCCCAGTTGCCACTCTTCTGACCATTTTGCTAGTTTATCCATATCTCTTCTCATTCTGCCTATCCCATCTGGATCATCTACTGTGTTGCAGATCTTGGTGTCATCTGCAAACAGACAAGCCTTGCCCTCTAGTCCATCTGCAATGTCACTAATGAAGATATTGAAGAGGACTGGCCCCAGGACTGATCCCTGAGGTACCCCACTTGTTACTTGCATCTCTTCTGAATGTATACCATTTACCACTACTCTCTGTTTTCTGCCCGTCAACCAGTTTGCCACCCAGTTGACCAACTTCTGACCCACCCCAAGTCTACCCAGCTTATTTATCAGTCTTCTGTGTGGAACAGTGTCAAAAGTGTAACTCCCACCCCCCTGCCTTTTTGCAAATGACAGGTGGCATGCTGTTTGAATCTGACAGTAGTACCAGGTGGGGGACTGGGTTCGGGGAGGAATAGGTTACTCGGCACAAGGGCTAGGTTTGGCTACTCTGCACAGGGGCACCCAAGTAATTCTGAACACAAGAAGCAATAACTGTAAAGTCCAGTACCAGGAATGGGATTCTAAAGTGTGGCTTTATTCACATCCAAGCAGAATAAACAAAGCATAGACGGACCCCCATGGGGCTACACTTCTGGTAATGCAGATTAAAAAGAATCAAAAACACTTCTTCAACACCTCAGTCCTCAGGCTTTGAACCCACCAGGCATACAGCCCAGACTTGCACGCTGCTTTGGGTACACAGCCCAAACTTGTACACTATCTGGGATTCCCAGGCTCGACTCCCTTGCCGGCCACTCGGATACCTTCCATATGTCATGGAAACATTTTCTGGTGGCTCCCTAAACCTCCTAAGAGCACCTCAGCTCTCTCAGGGAAACTTCCTTTTAATCCCATGTCTGGGTACTTTCCTCAGGCACTGGCCAAGTACCTGAGAGAAAGTAAAGGTGCCATAGAGCAAATCCGTAGAGGTGAATTTGGTTACTACTGATGGGAGGGTCTCCCACCTCTCGCTTCCACAATTCATACCCGGCCATTCCTCTGGACATTAAACATCTCTTTCTGTAAAGCTTGGCAATGTAGATTAAGGGTAAGTTTATGTCACATTTCCTCTGCTTGTCTTGCTTTCCCATTTTGCTGGACTTGAACATACATTTACTTGGCTTAGCCCATTGCTCTAGGCCCCCCACTGATTAAGCAGTCCAATCCCCACTTTATTTTACTCTTTGTGCTGGACTTGAACCTACTTGAATTAACTGGCAATGTCTATTACACTAGACCTCCTACATATTAAGTAGTCCAATCCCCACTTTCCAACAGTTCAGGTGAAAACATAGGCCCTCTGTCAGAGCGAACTCACCCTTTGGTTGCAGGTGCCCCACAGGTGATTCCTCACAGGAATTTCTTTCCCACTGTTTCTGGTGCCGCAGCACAACTTGAAATAAGGCAGCTTCTTCCTTAGCTGGAACCAGGAGGGTTGCCCCTGGAAGACAGGCAAACCCTTCCACCCATGGACCAGTAACAACGGTCTCCACCACTTCACAAACAGCTTACTGTGTTCCTCTTTTGGTGGAAACACACACCTCCCCTTACAGTAGCTCTATGACGGAGCTTAAGGCTCAAAGACCCTGTCCACAGACTGCTGTGCTGCTCCTCTCTTCAAGACTGCACACAGACTCTGTTCAGAACTCCCCAACAGTCTATCCTAACTTCCAACTGCAGATTCCAGTGTGGCTCATGCAGCTGCGAGAGTTCTATGGTGATGTCATCCCTCAGTCTTGGCTGAGACTGAGAAGAGAGTGAGACAGTGTGAAATCCATTTAACTGGAGTTTCACTAGCTGCCTTCCCTGCCTACCACCAGGTCTTACTGGGATTTTAGTAACCCCGGGTAACAGGGGGGTTACAAAAGCTTTGCTGAAGTCAAGGTAGGCGACATCAACTGCTCCCCCTTGGTCCACCACTCTGGTTATCCAGTCAAAGAAATCTATGAGATTAGTTTGACAGGACCTTCGTTTTGTAAACCCATGCTGTCTTGGATCCTGTGCCCCTATGGATTCCAGGTGTTGCACTATCCTTTCCTTAAGGAGTGCCTCCATAATCGTGCCCAATACTGAGGTAAGACTGACTTGTCTGTAGTTCCCTGCCTCCTCCCTTCTACCACTGTTGTGGAGTGGGATGACATGAGCCCTTCTCCAATCTTCTGGGACCTCTCCTGTGCTCAGAGACTCACTAAACAGTTCTGCTAATGGTTCTGCTAGTTCCACCCTTAGCTCCTTAAATACCCTGGGATGTATGCCATCAGGTCCCATTGCCTTGTCCGCCCAGAGCTTAGCGAGCTCTTTTAGGACCCTTTCTTTTGTGAAGGGAGTAGTGCTCACCTTCTTCCCCCCTGTGTCCATGGTGCTGAGCTGTGGGCCCTGCCCTACCTTCTCTTCAGTAAATACTGAGCAAAAGTATCTATTTAGGATAGATGCTTTTACAGGGTCCTCCTCCTCACATGTCCCTTTTTCTCCTTTGAGCTTAGCAATACACCCTCTGGACTTTCTCCTTTCACTAATGTATCTATAGAAAGTCTTGTCACCTTCTTTTACTGTTTGTGCTAGTGTTTCCTCAGTTTGGGACTTTGCCTGCCTTACTGCCTTCCCTGCTTCCCTTAGGGCAGTTTGGTATGCCTCCCTATCTTCATCCCGCTGTGCACCCTTATATTTCCTGAAGGCCAGCCTTTTGGGTCTGACATTTTCTGCTACTGTATTTGAGAACCAAAGTGGTTTCCTTCTTCTTTCCTACTTTTCCAAAATGGCTAACTCTAGTAGGTTTCTCAAAGAGTGTCATTGGGAGACAGTGGGCAGCTTATCTTGGGCTATTTGGGTTTCCTCTGCTGCACAAGCTACCTATGTGGCAATGATTGTTTTCACACTGGCACCTGAGGACAGGACTTGGTCCCAGAATGGGCAGAAAATACAGTCCCTGGAGTGGAATATTCAAAAGGCCCCACTAAGAAATAACGTGTCTGTATTTTCAGAGGTTGGCAATGAATTGCTATTCAAATTGTCAACAGTCCCAGACAGACCTGCACTCCAGACCACACAACTGTAACGTAGACCAGATTTAAATGTAGAAAATAAAATTACATTTGATTTATTTTTGGTCCGAGCACAAAGTAGATGCTTTACCCCAGCACTTCGGTGTAAAGCCTTCATCAAGGGTGTGTGGCTTCCGAGAGTTGCACATCACATTCTATACTCCCTACAGTCAATGACATTCAGCTGTTCAGCATTACAGTACATACTTAAAAACTGTATACAAGAAATGCAAAGAGACATTTGAAAATAATGCATTTCATTCCATATAATGGCTCAATATCGTATTCATTAATTTACATAACGTATTCATGTTCATATTTTTGCCAGAACTAAAATTGAATAACTAATATCAAACTTATTAAAAATTAGAAAAAGGATAGTGTTTGGATGTAAAGCTAAGAGTTGTGATCTCCTGTGTATTCAATCAATTAACAGGGATCTGCATCACACATAGCAAAGTTAAATGCAGGCAAGATTAGTGAAGCAAACTTTCAATAGTGCAAAATGAAAGAGGAGGAGCCGCTGCACTCTGTGATCACCCATAGTAACCTCCATCCGGCATCTTAATTTCTAGGGGATCCACACAGCTGGTGTTCACAGACCTACAATGAAGCAGATGAAAAGTGAGTAAACACCTGTTAGAAAATAATCACAGTGTATAATTCTCAGTCAGTACCATTATTTCTTAAGAAACAGCTTCAAATCAAGTTCATCATTTAACCCTATGGGTTTAAGGCTTCTCGTTTTATAGATCTACAGGCTCTCACATTGGAGAAGCATATTGACTCAATCACCACCAAATTTCAGGACTGGGACATGATCAATGCCCATAAATCTTAAACATTTGCGGTCAGAGCCAAGCTTCTCCAAATAGTGTAGTCCCACTGGGACTGATTTTCTTCTGCTTCCTTGTAGGTCTGTGGACACTAGCTTCAATAACTTCGCCTGCATTTAACTTCGCTGTGTGTGATGCAGATCCCTGTTAGTTGACTATATGCAAAGGAGATCACAACACTTGGCTTTCCCTCCTAACTCTATCCTTTTTTTTTTAATTCTTTATCAGTTTGATGTTAGTTATTTGATTTCAGTTTTGGCAAAAGTATGAACATGAATGCATTGGGCCAGATATTCAAAAGGGTTGCGCCGTGCGCAATAGGTTTGCGCCTGCGCAAGTCCGAACTTGCTCCATTCTGCGATATTCAGCAGGAGGCAGTTGCGCCACAGAAAACATGCTGAGCAACAACGCAATGCAAATGAATGTATGCTGAACTGGAGGGGGAGGAACCATGCATAAACTGCACAGCCCGATATTCAGCCAGGCTGTGCAGAGTTGTGCAGGCGCAACCCCCAACCTGCGCCTGCACAACTTTGAGCCAAAAAAGGATCAAGTTGAGGGCCACCCACAGGTGAGCTGCTGCATTGCAGGGTGCAACACAGCAGCTGCCACCTGTGGCTGGCCCTCAACCCACTCTTCTGTGCCCCCTCACCAGCCCGATCATGGCAGCAATGTGTCCCCCAATACATCCCTGGTGGTCCAGTGGACCGATAAGCCCGATCGCGGGCTGGAGTTTTCAAACACACCCCCACCTCCCGATCATATCCCTGGTGGTCCAGTGGACCGAAAATCCCGATCGTGGGATGTAGTTGTCAACCCCGAACACATCCCTGGTGACCTAGTGTCCCCACCCCACCCATCCACGGCACCACCACCCCGCTTCCTCACAGCCAAGTGGTGGCAGCATCCCACCCGCCTGCCACTTCGTACGCCTGGCTGACTGACTGCTCGGTACTGCATCACCATTGGTGCAGAGCAAGAGCGTACAAGACAGTTCAGTTTAATAGCGCAACTCCTTGAATATCGCCCCGGACACACCCCAGCGCAACTATTTTGCACAGCGCAAGGGCTTGCACCTATGAATGGTGCAGTTTGAATATCCAGCCCTCTACGTAAATTAATGAATAAAATATTGAGCCATTCTTTGGAATGAAATGCATTATTTTCAAATATCACTTTGAATTTCTTGTATAAAGTTTTTAAGTAAGTAATGCTGAACAGCTGAATGTAACTGATTGTGGGGAGTATAAAATGTGATGTGCAACTCTTGGAAGCCACACCACCGACAAAGGCTTCACACTGGAGCACTGGGGTAAAGCACCTACTTTGTGCTCAGAACAAAAATAAATTGAATTTAAGTTTATATTCTACATTTAAGTCTGGTCTACTTTACTGTTGTGTGGTCTGGAGTGCAGGTCTGTCTGAGACTGTTTGCTTCACATTCAGGCTGGCTGCCTGTGACCTGCACCCCTCATGCTACTGTTCATGTGATTCCCCTCTTTGTAACTGTGTATTCAAATTGTTAGATTACATAACTTTAACAGTGGACATCCATTCAAACTGTGAAAGGGTCTAACTTCACCAAAGAGCATCTGTCTAAACTGTTAGATAGTCTAACTCCAAAGAGTGGACATCAAAATTGTTAGATGGTTTAACTCCAACAATGAACATCTATTAAGACTTTTAGATGGTCTAACTCCAAACAGTGGACAGAAATCCAAAGTGTTAGATGGCCTAATTCCAACAATTGGCATCCATTAAAACTGTTAGATGGTCTAACTCCAACAGTGGACAACAACCCAGATTGTTAAATTGTCTAATAACAGCAATAGTCGTCCATCAAAATTGCTAAATGGTCTAACTCCAACAATGGACATTTAGCCAAACTATCAGTAACTCCAACAACACACATCCATCCAAACTGCCAGTTGGTCAAACTCTGACAATGGACATCCACCCAACTGTTAGATTGTCTAACTCTGACAATGGACATTCATCCACACCCCATCTGAATTTCAGATGTATTTACATAAGAAAAATAATGCAGAGTAAATTTGTCATTTAACTGATGCAAATAGCCAGAAACTGCGAGATTTGTCAAGAACAGAGGGATGTTTTCATAACAGCAGCAAGATAGGTCAGATGCAAGGGGGGCAAATGCAAATATGCAGTAGAAGCATGCCTTTGCATCTTTTTCCACCTGCTTTTAAAATGCAGTCAGTTGTCTTTAATTCATATGACAGCCACTGAGTTTGTAACACCATAGTTCTGCTGTGGAGATGGCAGTGATATACATAACTCTCAGTGAGCTCAGAGTATCCTCATTCAAGCTTTTTTCTACTGATTTATGGCTGCTACAAGTTGACAAAATGTATTATACAATACACTGATTCAGTAACAAATGGGAGTTTGATCCAAAAGCTCCCCTGCCACCCTTATCTTCAGTGCTCTTGTGATCTGGTTATTTCACTATTTCATGTCTTCATAACTCAACTCCCTGGCAGTCCATTGGAGAATCACACTCTTTTTGGACACACAGTTTTCACTGGCATCCAGCACCTGTTCCCTAGCCCCGATCCTCTATGTGTGCAGCAATGCTGCTCACCACCCACATGGACCTTCCCCTTCTACTTTTTACTTCCAGTTGCAGAAGTGTGACCCACCCCCCCCATACTGCCTGGCTGTTGACATTTAACAATATGAGAGGCAGGTGGCCCAGTGGCACTGAGGGTTGACGCGCTGGATGCCACACCTCACGCCACCCTAATGACCCAGGTTCGGGAGCAGACTTGGGCTATCGGGGGTCGGCAGGTGAGGGAAGGGATCGAGCATCCGGAGGACTGCTCTCCCTTTCTAGGGAGAGTGTTGGGGTATGCATCACTTCTGAGTGGCTTCTGGCAGCAGTCAGGGGTGAGCCATGGAACCTGTACTGTAAAGGAGATGCACGGGTGGAGCTGCAGCAGACATCAGGCATGTAGGTGCCATGGATGTCATTGCACGTCCGAGCTCCAGAGGAGTAATAGCAAGTAGGAAAAATCCCTACCAGCCAAGTGAGGTGACGGTGACCTCCGGGAACCAGGGCTCCATAAGTCCATTGCTGGCCGCAACCATGACTCTACCTCCTGGGGACCTTCAGCCTCTCTAAGGGGTCCTGGAGAGACGGAGGTCCTGAGACCAATTCTACTGTCGGGGCGTGGTTCAGGCGGGTGGTTAGGAGCTGCTCGTTGAGTGAGAACAGCCCAAGAGATACCACAGAAGGTAGGCAATAAACAGAATTGAAAAAAAAAATCGGGGGGAGGCTCCCATTAGGTAACAAACATTCATGTCAGGACAGCCATGCTTCTGTAATTGAACAAATTGCATGACAGCCCCCCAATCACTTTTCACACACAATAACAATTCTTTTTATTTATTTTTTTGTAATTTCTAAGTGGAAAAGGGACACTGGTCTGCGATGGATCATTTCCTGGTGTATCATGAGGGGTGGGTTTCATGGACCTTTTTGACTGACAGGAAGAATGTTGGCCTGGACATGGGGGGAGGGGGGATTCCCCATCTGTAGCAGTTAGTTCAAGTTCAAGTTTATTGCAGGAAAACTCCATTGAGCAAGCTCATTCAAAAGGAGTTAGTGCTGTGAGATCTTTAGCTTCCACTTAGACAGCCACCAGAGATAGTTAGAATGGAGCTTGGTTTATTGTCTCCTCGAAGGATGGCATCTCATCAGTGAAGCATCCCCCTAGTGCTGCACGTAAGTGCCTGTCAGTATTTGATAGAAATGTGCAATGTCAGGAAACGTCACAGAAACTTTGCTTTGCTTTGCATAATACTTTATGAAGTTTTCTGACTTTGTGAAGTGTGATTTTGCCTAGTTCGTTTTGCAGCTAAATGCCTACACCAGCCACCAAAAACCACGTGTAGCACTATGTCAGTAAAGTTGCTGAAGAAGTGTCACTAAGTGTAGTTTTCACTGAACAAAATACCATTTCACAAGTGAAGAATTACACAAAGTGGCATTTAAAATGGAGTTTTATTTTTAAAATAAAAAAATGAAAACCACTTTCTCCTACTGGATCATATTCATCCACCCCTTCCACTATGCTACGAGATTTAAAATAATATCCCCACCTATCCTCCCTCAAGGTCTCCACCTCTCTCTCATCCCCCTTGTACCCACCAATATTTTTGAGAAAAGCGTAACAATACATTTTATGACTCCTGTCCCTGTTCACAAAAGCAAGTTCCCCACCCCCCTTCATCCCTCTAAACCATGACATAACCCCCAACCTTACCCATCCTCTTGCCAATAAATCCTCCCCCCACCACAAAGTCCTCAAACCAAAGTTTCAAGTGTAAAGAAAAGCCTGATTAAAAGAAGACTCTCCCCCAGTGGAACAAGTGTCTTTATTTTTCTCTGTTTGCAGTCCAAATAACTGGTGAATGATATATATCCTATTAGTAATACCTGATTGTCTGCAGGATGAGGGAACTGGGGCCCTAGTAAGTTTCAACCATGGGTTGTGGTGGAAGGGGAGTAGTTTGAGTATGACCCAGAGGGTGGGGAATTGTTTGCCCATGTTTTGCTTTACCTTAAAATTCGAGAATAAGAACATAAAAAACAGGCAAAGTTGGTGCGAGGTCATGTGACTTTGTGAAGCTTCACAAAGTGCAGTGTTCCCTGACTTCACACTACCTTGAGTAGTGAATGAAATACAGTATTTGCAATATCTCTAATTTTGGGTTTTAGCCCTATTTCAAGGTGTGAAACTCAAATACACACCCTTCCAATCTTCTGCACTCAGGCAAGTGTGCAACTTACAGTACTAAACCATAAATAATGTTGCCACTTTTGAGACCATTCAGGAAGTAGTTGCAACCCCATAGAGCATATACAGTAGGTCTGTAAAATAGTCAGTGGCATTAGGTGTTCACAGTGACCATTTAGTGTTACCTTTTCATATTGAAAGTGGGGCCCACTGAGTTTTTCTTTAAAATCAGATTATAATAATAATCATAATAATTTCTTTGTCAGCAAATTACAATCTCATGGCAAAAGGTGACCTGACTCATTAGGAGAACAGAAGGATGCAATTAAACTTAATAAGTATTGCATATAATTTTACAGTAATGGAAAGGATTCAGACACGTATCAGGCAGGACTCAGCAGTAGTCTAATTAAGGCCTTTTAGCTTTGCAATTAGGAAGTCAGAATGAACATGACTGGCTTTTTGTTCAGACACAAGGTTCACTGGCCATTTCCCCCTTACTCAATGAAAAAACTATGTTCTCTTGACAAAAGCTCACATACCATTATTGTAACAATTACAGTACATAGCCATGTTTAAATGTGTGCAAAAATCATGTCACTCCTTTGCTAGGTTTGCAAGAACAAAATGGCTATTGGAAAATGTTTCATTTCAAGACTGTGTTGAAGTGTTTAAATGGCTTATGCAAATTCTAGTAGTGCTGTAATTGTGAATTTGTTGCTGTTAAAGTACTGCATAAATATTTTATAACCAATATTTGTGGCTGTGCCAGAAAACAGTCCACATTACCCATGCAGAATATTTTAAGCATAAAGATGTACCATAGCGTATAATTTTGAGGGCTGGAGGAAAGAACAGAAGTGGGAAAGGTCAGGGCAGGTAGGTTTGGAATCAAAATGAGTGGAAGGAAAAGCAGAAGTCATCACCAATAGATGTGGTAGGTCCCAGCACTTGCCTTTCAGCATCCCAAATTATAGGCAGGATAATGATAGTTGTCTAACATGCCATCATTCTGGAGAAGGATGGCAGGGTGACTGAACCCTAGCCTACCTCCACAAAAGTTCCTACACCTAAACAGGGGGAGGCAGTCAAGATAAAAGTTGTCAAGGATATGGAGGGAAGGTAAGCCTGGGGTGACCAGTGAAGAAGAAGAAGAAGTAGAGGAGAATGAGTGGGATGATGATGATGACATAACAGATGGTACAGTATCTGGGAACCACAATTCAATAAAAGCAACAGTTAGAAATTGAAACCTAGACAGCAAGTATCTGATCCCTCTTGTTAGCATATAGTAAGAATAAAAGTTCCAAAAAGTTTAAAGATGACACTGCCACTGATCTGATGGGTCACACCTACCTAGGTTAAGATGTTAAAAAACTCAGAAACATCAACAACCAATACAACCAGAGAAAGTACTTTCAGAGATTCTTCTACTCCTGCCACTGTGAGGTAGCAATGCCAATCAAAGTTCCTACTGTGAAACTGTTTTAGTATTGATCTGTGGGATGAGAGTTGTGGTAAACGGATATCACATATTGGCACCGGTTGGCTGCATATCCACCTCAAACCCAATCATCTGTTGATCTAGGCAAAACACCAGAGCTGGGCTAATGAAGAACCAGGACAAACTGTTATTCATAATCACACATAGCCAAGGAGACAGAGGAGGAAGAGGAGGAAAAGGAGACAAAGTGGACAGGGAGGAACCCCAAATGCTTCTGAAACTTTGAAGAATCAGCTTCTTTTTACCATCTCAGGAGGGATCACCTTTGGGTGTAGAGGCAGTCCTCTGTTGCACACTATACCTCTGAGGGTAAAGTGGTGAAAAAAACATTTCTGGTCTAAATTAGCTATTTCAGTAGACAATATTAGTGCAGTTATTGACACATTCTGCAGTGTTGCCCTATAATTATACAGTGTCCAGGGACCTTAATGCCATGAATACAGAAATGCTCACAGTTGATCTCTTGTCATACCCTTTAAGGAGAATGCAGGCTTAAGGAAGCAGATGGCAAAGGCTTGTCTAAAATGGAACGTTCCTTCACATATTGTACATACAGTATTTCTAGAACTTGGCTGTGCATGAGCTGAGCAATACCGTTGCACACTGCCTGTTACATGTTTTGTCTCATTAAGCAGTTAAAATACACTTCATCAGTGACATGTGCAGCAGTGTTTTTTTTTTTCTGCTATGTCTTCCATATACATAATGGCAAACTGGGCACAACTGCAAGGTATGCAGCATGTCTTGAAATTGCATCCAGCTAACCCCCAACTCTGATGTTTTCTAGCAAGCAACTTTATCCATCATGACCTTCATGCCATATGCACTCACTGCAGCTAACATCTTAGTGAAGCAGCTGGAGAAGACTGAAACTTGGCTGAACCCATTGTCACAAACAGGTGTCTTCATAAGCTGCAAGAACTGGCAACATGTAGTTAAGGTGCTAGAAGATGATGGTTCCTAGAGAGCTCCATTTGTGGCAGATTGTATGATTCAACTAGTAGAGGCCTTTCTCAACCAAACAGACATCAAAGAGGTGTGGGTGTGTGTGCGTGTGTGTTGGTGTAACTTTGGCTATTTTGAAAGCTTATCTACCACAAGACAACAGTTGAGGGAACTACACATTAAAAATAAACTGCCTCAGCATTACATTCTCATCATCCTGGGGTTACTGCCTTTGAGAAAGGACCTGATTAGTCTGAAACACATCAGGTGACCTGTGAGAGAATAGGCTGTTTGCACACAGCTTGACCTACACTTCTTTTGCAATGATTTGCATTAAAAAAAATGGATTTTGCACTTACTTACTTCCACGAGGGACTTTTAATTTTCTGTTTTAGTGCAAGTTGGAGCCCTGGGAACGAGTGCTGAACTTGTTTTCCTGCTTTGAAGTTTACTTTGTCCTGAGGACTGGCACCCTTACAGTTTCTTTCTGGTTTTATCTGGATACTAACAAGATGATAGCTTAATTTATGTGCAACAGTATTGTACAAATGTCCTTCTCATTTAGTGCTACAGAAAATTGGAATGACCTAACTGATACACTAGGAATCATTGCTAAACCTGAGTATTTCTTACTGCAACTCCAAGCACTTTTCTCATGTATTTTATAATATGCAATAGTAATTGCATGCATTTTGATTTTATGTATCATTTATTGCACGTTATTGTGTGTATTTGCATGAATTTCTGACATCCAGGTCACCCCTGTAGAAGGCATTCATTGCCAGTGGTTTTGCTTGGATACAAACAAGAAAAAAAACTATACCAAACTAAACTTAGTGGTCACACATCATCCATTAGCAAAGCCCCATTTCTGCATCAGCTGAAGAAGACATTGTACCCTGTGCATAAGCAACTGGAACCCAGTAATCATTCTGGTTGCACCACACTCAAAGAAAACACATACAGACACTGCTTGATTGTAATGCTGACCTTGCTGACCTACAATCGATCCCACAATTCACAGAGTACAGGACAGCTACCTTACTAGACCTGTGGTGCAAATGTGGACCCCCAGCACTTCTGGGGTGATGCATTCCAGCAGATTTCATTTAGTTTTAGAGGTGTACAGACAGCAAATAAAAGGAATGATAACCAACTTGAAGATGAGATCAAGACCCCAGAAATCCCAATCCTTTCAAACTTATTCCAAATGTAACTCTAACATTGACACATCAGTGGGCACCTTTACACTAGCATCACCAGCAGCGTTATTCAAGGCCTGCAATGTAGTGTAGATGTTAGAGCACTGGGCTACGTAGCAAATGATCACATAGTCATGGGTTTGAATCCCACAACCACCGCCACATGACTAGGAAATTACTGTTTAAGAAGGACTGCTGGAATAGCACAGTGGTTAGGGTCACTGCCTCTAGCGCAGTGGGTCATGGGGTTTAAATCCTGCAACAGTACTATGAGAGTGAGGAGAATAAATAGGTGATTCTGGAGGGCTTCACTAGAGGGCAGATGAAAAATCAGAGCTTGGCGAATGCTAGTGAAAGTGGCTAAATTATTCAGGGGCAACATAAGGAAGTATTTTTTCATGGAGAGGGTGATGGACACATGGAACGGCCTTGTGGGGTCAAAAACAGTGGGGGAATTCAAGAATGCATAGGACAGACAAAAGGTAATTCTGGTGGGGGTTAGGAAGAAGAAGTAGACTGTTAGTTAACTAGGATCTGCAGCTTATCCAATAGATTAGGGAAATGGGCAGACTGGGTGGGCCAAGCGGTCCTTATCTGTCATCAAAGTCTATGTTTCTATGTTTCACCACCTGTACATACCATGCTAGTAATAGCAGTAGTTTCAAACCTCTGTGAGTAGTATTATTAGGTGGGTATTGAGAAGGTGAGAGAAGGAGGAGAAAGAGGAGGAAAAGGAGTACATCTACTGTACATCAATCAATCAATCAATCAAAATCTTTATTTATCCAGGCGAACATCATTGAGCAAGCTCATTTACAAGATGGACCTGGTCAAATAGTACAATGCATACAGAGATATTTACAAAAGAGCCAAATAACACAAGTAAAAAACAATTAATCCAATTAATGCAAGTAAGTACTCAATGTTACATCAGTTATATCAGTTCAGAGTGCTTCTGTAATATTTAAGGAGGACATAAGATGAGACTTAGTAGGAACTTCAGTAGGGAGAAATGATCGGCTGCTCGTGTAAGGAGCTGACACAAGCTCTGAATTTCAAAAGTAGTGTAATCACACAGCATCACTAAATGTAACACTCTAAACAGAAGGATAAGAGTCTTAACAGTCAAGGAGAAAAGTAATTACAGCTCTTTTTTGGCAAATTTTGACATGGAAATCAGATTTATGCTTGGTTTAGAATGGACACAGAAGCAGACTGCAGGAACCAATCGGGAGCCAACGCCGAAGAGCGCTCACATTCTGATTGGATGGCTACTAATGCCATGCTTTGCTAATGGGGAGTCTGAGCTTAGGTTCTCAGGTGGCAGTAGAGGCAATGCCAACCGCCCGGTGCCCAGGTTTCCCACGCCTGTGGGCAGGGAGCCCATGGAGACCATATCCTTGGCAGGGGATGGAGGAAGGGATCGGTATTAAGTACTAGGTCATGGACAATGGAACATCTGAACCAGCAGGAGGATCAAAACAGCAGAACAACAGAACTGGGTATTCCTTGATGCCTAAAGACTGGCCCAGCCACAGAAATTCAGAATGGAGTGTAATCAAACAGAGTCCCACCTCTTGATACTGTAAACAGGAAAAAATAGAGGTCATAACTGTTAGGCAGTAAGTAAGTGCAGCTCTTTTTTGTGCAAGTTTTAGACAGAAGATCAGACTTTAGCTTAGTATTGAGGGAGACACAGGAGCAGACTGCCGGAACCAGTCAGATGCCAGAGCAGAAAAGCACTCGCATTCCGACTGGAGCGCCGGCAATGCACTACTGCTAGTAAGGGTCGGTCTAAGTGTCAGGCGGTGGCCTATAGAAGTGACAACCTCCTGGTATCCACATTTTTCCCACCTGAGGGGCAGGGAGCCCCTGAAGGGCTAGTCTACAGCAGGGAAGAGAGTTAGGGGATAGAAGAAAGAGATAGTAAGAGTGGAATGCAGTGAAAAGGGAATATGGAGATGAAATATGACAGTTAAATGGTATAGGGTAGGGGACTAAGAGCCACAGATTAAGCAATATGTAAAAGACAGCAGGGTGAGTAAGGTGTAGCGGCTGTGAAGCCATGAAGAGATAATAGCCCTACAAGGATTTCTAGAGGGGAAAACATTTAAGGCATAAGACGCTCGCAGAGTTAAGGTCACCAAAGGTTACAAGTGATCATAAATTCAACTACGCTCAGAGGGCAGCAGCCTGTTGCTTCAGACAAAAATTATGGGCTGGGATAGCAATTGCATGGCTCACACGTACTTATCATATAGAGATTTAAAGGCATTCATATTGTGGAGGCAGCTTCTTTTCAATAATTTTTGTACTTTGTTCCATAATGTTGGCAACAGGAAACTAATGGCCACTCTGCCATAGCGAGAGGAAGCCTTGGGGATACATAATGTGATGTAGAATGCGCTTCTTAGGGCATACATACATCAGCAGAACATATGGTGGAGGCATACATGACTAATTAAAGAACCTGAGCAATCATGGGGAGCTGCTTTTGTACTAGGCTAGAAAGGTTCAGGAGTTGGTGGCATTATCTTCTGTGTAATATACTATTTGAACTGCCCCTCTATCCAGTGTCAGTTCTGAAACAGTGTTCAGGTAATCACGAGGGCAATCATTGCTGACACTGTGGAACATGCTGTATATGCAGAAATAAATCACCCCAAAAAGACTCAATTTCTGAACATTTAAATAGCCACCTAATCCCACACAGCAGCATACCACCTTTTCTGCTATACACTTCAGAAAAGTCTGTATCACATGTCCTATCTGAATTCCCATCTGATTCCAATTCAGATATTGGAGATGGAAAGGGGAGATTTCACTATGAAAGAAATGACAAAGATAAAATATATCTGAAAATGTCACTGATAAGTGAGTCTATTTATATTTATTTTATTTTAAGAAATAATCAGAATTATAACCCTTTGAGTCAGGGACTCATTTACAAAGGAACCTCGTCAGGAAGACAAATACAATACATTAATAGCAAGCAACAGAAAACAAAGTAAATGAGCTCAAATAAAAGGAAACAGTCAATTTTAAGGGCTGGTTACAAAGGTCCCACGTCAAGGTAAATTAGCAATAATAAACAGACATAAACAATAATGTGGGCTATAATAAGTCAAATGAAAGGCAGAGTCAAAAATAGGCACCTGAGACTTTAAGCAGATTCTTCAAAGGAGCACTGCAAGGCACATGTGTAAGAGGACCTAGCTTTAGTCTCTGAAAAACACAACCTGCCCCTTGTCTGTAGCATCCTCTTACTCATATACTAGTAACAGCCATTGTGATTGGTTGACCATCCATGGCACTCCAGACATTACATCATGGGTTTTAGCCCACCTGATAGGCTAGTGATGCACATGACTCTAGGGTCAAATTTCTAGTATATCCAGGTCCCAGAAACCCCTGTTCTCCAGTTCAAATTGTGCATCTGATCAGGCTACTAGCACACCAGCATCCCTGTTGTTCTACTCCAGAAAGGTAGGCCTCTCATTTATGTTTCTCTATATGACTATAGTTAAGGGCAGAACAGTAAATCTAGGTGTTGCAATGGTTGTCCCCAAAGGGAAAATGCAGCATGTTGTACTTGAAAGAATGATGAAGCCAGTTGTGGTTGTTTGATATTATGCCTTTATTGAGAAATTACTATGATTTTAGTGCCTCTGCAGCGATACATGTTTCTAGGTTGCTGTCATAGAACTGGAAGCCAGCAAGTTGTATCGTGGTTTTTTGTGTTCATGGGGTACTGTTATTGATTCATTTCTTTCTTGGCTCTGCTGGCCCATTTCAATATTTTTAATTAACTAGTTTTGCTAGCTTAGCTTCTAAACTGCAGTATTGCCTATATGCGACCGAGTTTTGTATGGTACCCTTCACAGGAACAAACGGGATGTTACGGAGTGTTATTTCATCTCGCTTTGTTAAATTTATCCATCCCACGCTAGATCATGCATCCTGGCATCTGCCTGCATCCCTTACGGCCTTGCGCGGTAGTGCAACATGCAGGCACCCCCCCCTTGCCTTGCACTCACGCTTTAACTCCCCGAGCGAGTCAAGAGGCTTTCCACGAGGTGATCTGCACTAAAGGGGTAATTCCCCGGCTAAAATGCATTTCTGAAGGCCAGAAGAGCCCGCACAGTACACAAGGGAGCATGCCACTACTAGGCCTCTGACCTACTATGCAGTATCAACTGGCGCCTCTCCTCCACGCTGCTTGGTCAGCACCTACTGCATGCAATAGGGCTTTCCGGTCCCAGGCCTCACTTGGAAGTGCACGGAGCATGTATCACCTTGCCACTAGAACTCTATTCTGCTTCCCTTCCCGTGTCTCAAGGGCTTTGCATATCGCCCCAACATTCTTTCCCTTGGCCTCATGGTTCCGCGGCCTATTGAACAACTGGTGTCCTGCCATTTGAGCTGCTGTACCTGCTTTTTTTTTCCAGCAGCAATAAACATATCAGTCAAAATTGTTTTAAACAGAAAAGAACAAAAAACCTCAGTGTAAAAGCCCTGAGGCAAGGGTTATCCCAAAGGGCATTGGCCATAAAGCCAAGTTTGATTTTTTGAAACATTGGCAGTCTGCTATTTGGGACTGCTGCACCTGCTATTCTGCCAGCAACAATAAACATGTTGAGTAGGCATAATTCTTTGGGACAGTGGTGTCCTACATCAGTGGGCTGTTGTATGTACCTGTATCTTCCTGCACCAAAATTAGGAGCCCCCAGATCTCAGAGCAATTGCAATTTAATTTTAATAAAACTACCAGCACTGTGAGTGCACCTGATTCACCTCTTAACACAGCCAGCAACACTGAAAATAAGCACAGTATAACTGCACAAATACTGCATTTGTGCTTAAAAATGCATCTTTTTTTTAGTTGTTTAACCAGGAGTAGCACACTAAGCTGAAAGCTTTTTTGCAGGAGCGACCTGGAAGCACAGGGAAGTTAAGTGACTTGCTTAGGGTCACACAGTATGTGAGTGGAAGCTGTGGGATTCAAACCCAGGTCTGATCTGCTGGATATCACCAAATTTGCAGCTCAGAGCCTTAAACCACTGCGCTATACTGTTTAAACCTAGTTTACTTTCATCTCCTTTCTAATTACATCTGAGAGCACTCAAAAACCTACACCATTGATGCATAACTGTGCTAAATCCATCTTTTCTAACTTTCTGGGTGATTTTCTTCATACCAGCCTTACAAGCACCTAACAAGCTACTGCAGGATATATAGAATAACTTACTGCATATGTATATTATGAGGTTTTGTTTTTTTTACACACCCAAGATGTTTGACATCGCATAAATCACAAGTGGTTTGTGATGGTATCACACACTGAGGATATGTAAAACAAGCATTTGTCAATGCTGAATGTTTGCTTGCTGGCATTAGCACTAGAAGTGCAGGAGTAAGACAGATGCAGTATAGGAATGGCTGTGAAGTATTGAAGTGACGCGAACCCCAACCCCACTCTGCAGAGATAGACAGACACTGGGGTGTGCCTTTGGGTCATCACCCATAACACCCTCGCCATTTCACCTCACCCTACCCTTCAGACACCAACAAGAATTGAGGTGTTCCTTGGGGTGTTCGGGCCTTAAACCCACCCCATTCCATAAGGAAATACACTGAAATGGGTGCAGTATAGGAGAATGGGGTTAACTTTGGAGCCAAAGAGTCCAAGGCACATCTTGACTCCTGTCACTGGCTGCAGGGTAGGGGTGGAATGGCATGAGCATTACTGTTGACAATCCCAAGTCACACCCCTGACGCTTGTCAGTCCCTACAGGGTAGGGCATTATGGTCAGAAACCCTAATGCCCTGGGTATTTCTTGGTATTTTCACCCCACATTTTCAACATGGGCTTTTTATGACCCCATCCTATGAAGAGTGATACTATCAGTTCATTATCTGAAAGGTGATTTTGCATAGCGACTGCACCATTTGGTACCACAGGTGAGAAAACTTATTTCGAACAGGATGTGAAAAATGACAGCTGTACTGTTCATGAGGAGGTGTAAAAAAATGGTAATTTTGAAAATCTGGAGTGAAAATATAAAAAAATTGGTGAAGTCACGAGCGTGTGTAGAAACTGCACAATGCACACCCATAGTGCAATTATTTTGGGAATTTTTTACACAAGATTTTCAACATAGGCATTTTGGGACCTCCACTCATGAACAGTGGCACTGTTATTTTCTTAATCTGTCCTGAACGTTGATTTCACACAGCGACCGCGGCATTGTGCGCCAGGTGTGCAAAAACACATTTTGGGCAGGATGTGAAAAATAACAGCTATACTCTTCATAAGGAGGTGTGGAAACATGGCAATGTTGAAAATCTGGAGTGAAAATATTAAAAATTCTTGAAGTTACGCATGTGCATGGGAACTGCACAACGGACGCTCATAACACAGTCATATTTTGGAACTTTTCACCAAATTTGCAACATAGAATTTTTGGGAGTCTACCTCCTGCACAGTGACACTGTTGTTTCATTAATCAGTTCCGGTAGGTGATTCTACATAGTGACTGCAAAGTCACCTTTCAGGACTAAATAACGACATACAGTAACAGTGATCGAGTTTATGAGGTGGGGTCCCAAGAACCCCATGTTGAAAATATGGTGCCAAAAGTCACAAAAATGGGCCAGATATCCACATAAGTTGAACCCCCCGCCCATTTTTGCCATTATACAGCTTACCGGCATTTCTTCATTTCGCGGTCGGATTTGTAGAGTGCAGACGGGTTCCCACTCCACCGGAGATCGCCACGCCATGCTTCATAGGTAAGTATGGGGGGGTGAGGAGGTGGGTGCACAGAGGGTGGGTGCGGGTTGGGGAGGGGCACCACAGACAGCGAGGAACCATTTTCTCTTTTACAGGTTAAAAAAAATTGCAGGAATTTTTTTTTTCAGGTTTGTCTTGGGCACACTGGGGTGCACTCCCAGTGTGCCACCTGTGTTTTTTGGGGAGGGGGACTGAAGCCAATGGAGATTGGGCCCCCATCGGCAAAGAAAATGTGTCTGTGTTGGGGGGTGCAGGATGCTGAGGGGGATTGGGCACCCCCCCCAGCAGACAAATTAAAATATGGGGGACATTTTGTGGACAGGAATTAGGCTCCCCATTGGCAAATGAACTGGGGAGGGGGCATGCTGACAAGGGGATTGGGCACCCCCAAGTTCAGCTTTTGCGGGACTGTGAGAGGTGGATGGTGACAGCCACCACCCTGTTTATTGAAATGTTACATGAGGCAAGGCGTGCCCTGCAATGAGGGGGCACTTCCTCATTGCAGCAGTGAATTTCTTTCAAGTTGGTGACATGCTTCTGAGCTGCTGTCATAGACAGCATGCTCATTCATTGGTGCCACAGAGACAAGCCACAAAACGCAGTGGTGTCATTGGCCACAACTGGACTGCACCTCCACCCTGGTACTCCAGCAAGCTGTCACAACATGTTTCTTGCTCATGCGTGCAAGCAAACATAAAAAGGAATATTTCAAAACAATATACCATACTAGGATGATTATACAGACTTCAGACATGTCCAAATTTACAATTAAATTAAAAATGTAAACTTCCCATGTTTATGTTCCTTTTTACATTTTGTTTAATTGAAGCAGAGCATAACAAACATAAATATACATAGTGATGGGGACCAGGCAGTGGGAGGCAACCACAACTGAAGGCCAGAGCCCACAATGCCCTCTCCCACCCACTATCAACTTATAAACAGTGGTACAGTACACAACAACCATGCCCTGTTTATCTAGTGATTCATTTTGAACTCACCGGTCTAAAGAATACAACACTGCTTTTCCCTGATTAACGGAGTTAAGTGTGATACAGCATTCTCCTTCAGTCTGTGGACTTTGTTTATCCTACTGTTTAGGCTAGGAGGACTGGATAGCATTGCTCAACTTCATGTGAACATTTTATTTATTATTCATTCATTCATTCGATAATTGGGTAGGTACGCTGATCCTAGGGACCATTTTCAGGGATCACCCGGGTCATCGGGATGGCTCAATACAACACATGATATGAAATGAAGGCAGCAAGAGCAGTTTCACTTTACAAATATATGAGGGGCCAGATATTCAAAAGAGTTGAGCCATGCGCAAGCACCTGTGCAAGTCCGAATTTGCGCCATTCTGTGATATTCAGCAGGAGGCAGTTGCACCCCCGAAATCATGCTGAGCAACAGCGCAATGATAATGAAGGTATGCACAACCGAAGGGGGAGGAACCATGCATAAATGGCGCAGTGTGATATTCAAAGACTTGTGCAATGCGCAACAGTGGAGCAAGCGGAAGTTGTGCCATAGCGGAAATGAGCCAAAATAAAAAGGAGCAAGGAAGAGGTGCAAGAATGCTACAGGGAAGCCACATGCGTCAGAGGCAGAGGCACAGACAGGGCAAGTGGCAGGAACAGAGCAGGCCAGGGAAAGGCCACAGCAACAGACAGGCAGAGGGAAGGTGTGGGGAGCCACACAACTCAGAGGCCAGCACAGGCAGGTGTACCCGGTGCAGGGGAGGTAGCAGCCAGGACAGCGGGGGGGAATAAAGTAACAGCTGCCGGGGGGGACGCAAGCTAGGGATATGGCCAGTGCCACTTTCTACATGGAGGCCGTAATGAGGGGGGTGAGAAGGCGGGCAGCAGGGGGACATGGCAGTGGAAGGGCCCGTCGGCGGTATGCCCCCAACAGGCAGTACCGAGCCCGCACCATCTTTGAGCTGTACACAGATACTGAGATTGTGGGCTGGTACCACCTGAACAGGGCAATACTGAGGCGGCACTGTGAGCTGTGCAGTGATGTGATGTAGGCACCCACACGACAGAGCAATGCCCTGTCAGTGGAGACCAAGGTAACAGCCTGCATGTGCTTGCTCGCCATGGGTACCTTCCAGAGATCAACTGGGGACACCACAGGCATAACCCAGTCGGCCACATCACGCCACCTCACCCAATTCCTCAGCACACTGCTGCCACATGCTGCGGAGTACATCCATTTCCCCAGCACAGCAGCGGACACACAGCAACATACAGGAGTTCCACAGGGTAGCACGTATGCCTGGTGTGCTAGGGGCAATAGACTGCACCCACTTGGCCATATGCACACCACCTGGCCACGAGGGGGCTGCATACATGAATCGCAAGGGCTATTCCAGCATCAACTGCCAGGTGGTGTGCGATGCCAGGGGGCGCATCATCAATGTCTGTGCCACGCACCCTGGGGGAGCACACAATTCATTCATCTGGCACCAGTCGGCACTGTGCCACAGATTTGAGAGTGGGGACATTCCCACAGGACACCTAGTGGGTGAGTATGCAAACCAAATGGACAAATCTAGGGCCTGGGAGCCATGGCCAGAGGTGCCATGGGTAGTGGCCTACATGGCTTGGGGCAGGCCGATGCTGATCACCAAACTAACCTCCACCCTCTACACACAGGTGACAGTGGATACCCACTCCGTCCCTGGCTGCTCACACCCTACCGGTGGCCCACGACCCCATCGCAGCAATGCTACAATGAGGTCAATGGCAGCGGTCACATCTTCCCACAAACTGTCCTCCATGCCAGGATCCGTTCGGTGTCCCTGTTGCAACGCTCCTCTGCCCACTCCAGAGCCACACACACTGCTTCCACTGACGTTGCAAGCAGCATCTGCTGCTGGACTGATGCTTGCAGTAGGCGGGTGTGCTCGTCCAAGAGGTCATCAGCCTTCTCGGCATCCTGTCCCTCAGGGTGTGCAAGGGCCTGATGTTCAGCACCCCTTGAGGGTGGGTGCTGCGCACCAGGACCAGGTTTGGGCATGTCCACAGGCGGTGCACAGATGCCGCCGCTGAACCCTGTACCCCCAGGCCCGGTGGGCGGCTGCTGATGCTGCCCCTCCGGCTGCCACACACCAGGGCTCAGTGGTGCTGCCACAGTGGCCGCAACAGTCCCACTGTCCTGAACAGACACCAGTGCTGCCCCACTGGTGTTGACAAGCACAGTCTGGGACTGTGCTGACATGCAGGCCCCCACGGCAGCACCAGCCACAGTCATGGGCACGAATTGCCCTGCTGTGTGTCCATCCTGTGGCACACACGTGTCACTGCCCATGACAGTCGTGTCATCATCACTGGTGCCAGACTCTGCCCCAGCCACAGCCACAGTGTGCTGGCATCCATGGATGCCAGCACGCTGGGACACAGGTAGGGCTTCCTCCACACCTGTCTCAATGACATCAGTGTGGATAGACAGGTGGCCCTACTGTCATACAGACCCACACATACCTGTGGAGATGGATGGTCCCACCTCCGACTCCGTCCAACTGTCTGCAGTGGACAGGCTGACCACTGCTGACCCATGCAGATGCTCAGGATCTGTAAAGGAAAGCAAAGTCGCATTACTGCGTGTGACCTACACGGCCCCCCTCCCAGACAGACCATGACTTACCATGCAGAGATGGGCCACCACCCGTCTGGAAGCCAACGCCCCTGAACTCCCTCTATGGCACTTTGGTGCATGCATGCAGCAAGCCTGTCCTCCGCTGAGGTGAGCTGTACCACCTCCGGCTGTCCCCCACCTGTTGCAGCATGTGCCGCCCTGATGGCAGCCACCTTCTCCTTTACCCTCCTCCTATCTGTACCAATCTTCTTCTTACACTCCTGCACGGAGCGCTGGTGGCTGCCATGCAGGTTCATGGCACGTGCCACCTCCTCCCATGCAGCAGTACGGGCCTGAGTGGTACCCTGCCATCCACTAATCAGTGGCTCCTGAGCCAGGTAGGCCTCGAAAAGGGCCTCGGTTTCAGCCTTAGTAAAATTCGGCCTCCTCCTCCTCCCACCACTGTTGTCCTCCTCTCCCAGAATGTGCTCGGTCATTATGTAGCCTGTAAGGATGGCAGTTGTTATCTGTGACTGTGCAGTCCCATGCATGTCCCTGAATCCACAGTCCACACTCCCACACAGCATGCAACTCACCAATAAACTGCAGTAACCGACTATGGCCACTGCAGCACTTTGTCGCACCTTTATAGCGCAATCCATGCAAATTAGGTGAGGAACAACTTTAATTAGATGCAAATCGCGGTGCTGCGCCATTGAATGACTGATCGGATGATTAGCATATGACGGCTGAATATCGCACTGTTGCGCTTTGCGCAATTGTGTTGAACGTGCTGAGCCAATGGCACAATTCTGTGGCATGCGTAGTACACCTCACTGTGAATGCCCAGGTTGCTGACGCAGGCATCTGCAGTGCTGATGACGTGCTGTGCATGGTAGGCAATGCAGGGCACGGCCATCATTGTGCCAGTGGTGCTATAGCGAAGGTCACTACATGGCGCTGTGGCAATTGGCCTTCATAGGCGCAATGGCACAACTGCTTGATAGTCCGCTATGGCACTGGCACACAGGCAGCCAATTGCGCTACACGCATTGTCGTCCGATGGCACTGTGCATGGCCTTACGCCAAGGACCCTTGACCCTGTGCCCGACCTTTGCCCCTTGCCGCCATGCTTTTCTTCAGGAGTGCACTGATGTTCTTCTCTCCTTTTTGTCCTCACAGGCCCGGAAGAGGTATGCCGCTTGAGGGCGGAACGGAGGGCGGTGGAAGCCACAGCCAGGCGGGCCGAGGGTTCACAACGGTCACCCGACCATCCTGATGAGGGTGAGTAACAGACATCCATGATTAATATTGCATGCTGTGTGACAAGGTGGGCAGCGGGGCATGGCCACCATTCATTGACATCACTGCCATGCACGCCACTGGTTACGGTCAACACTGTCCAGTGGCAATGCATGCCTGGGTGTGGGTCACTGGTGGTGCATGTGTGCACCAGGTGTATGGCTGTGCCACTGCCTTTGCACCACATAGCCATGCCACTGGACGGCCATGGTGGTGCTGTGCATGACTTAGCTGGTGGGTGTGTGCAGCATTCTGCATGGCTGTATGCACCTGGGTGGGCATTTCCTGTGGACGTGATCACTGTGGCTGGTCATACACCATCACAGTGGTATGTCCCATGGCCATATGCCATGCACAGTGGGCGGGCTGTATGGGGCTGTGCACTCACACCTATTGACTGTGCTCCCTTGTCCTAGGTGTGAGACATCTGAGGGAGATCAGAGACACCCTGATGGAGCTACTCGCCCTGGCCCAGAAAACAGTGACCATCCTTCGGAGGATCGGGCGAGGTGGGGTCCTGAGGAGGCGCAGAGCGAGGGGGAGCCAGAGCCTGGACCAGCATGGCCAACATTAGTCCCTTGTCCCTGACCTCCCATCCGCCCTGGACCCACCTCCCACCTCCTATCCCATCCCATTTGTCCACCTTCCCCTGCCCACCCCCACTTTTTGTGTCCCCAACCACATGTATACAGTTGTTGTATTGTAAATAGTTTATTTATTTATTTTATAATACATTTGACTTTTTATGAATACCGTTGTGGTCTCTGATTTGCAGCGGGCTATAGGTGCTCAGCTGCAGTGGTGTGCATGGCATCAAGGGTGGTGCAGTCATGGGTATGTGTGTGTGTCCGTGTGGAGGTGTCTATGGTGTGGGGGTAGATATCAGTCAGTGTCTGTGTTGTGTGTGTTGTTCCCCGTGCACTGGATGACTGTGTGCAGTGGTCCATGGCGCGTGCTCTGTGTCCATGGTGCACCCATCGGCCCGTCCATGGCCTGTGTAGCCAACACCCATGCCTGTCTGTGACCTGCATGATCTTCTGGCATGTCAGTGGTGGCATTCCTTGCATGGCAGACACTGTACCCGTCGCTTTGCTAAGTTGCCCATGTCACTGGTGTGGTGCATGCCTGGCTCAGGTGGCACTGTAGGCAACACGGTCATTGTCCCACCTCCATGCTGTGGCTTGTGCATGTTGCAGGGTATGTGCCCCACTGTCTGTGGCTTGTGCTCCAGGTGACTCATGGTGAGGTATTAGTCCATGGTTCCGGCGCAGGGTGGTTGGCACTCCAGTGCCATGGTGGACTGCAGGTTGTGTATACACGGCTTACATGGGCCCACGATGGGGGCTTGGTTGCCCCACCACTGCGTCCCTGTGTTGTTGTGCCCTTAGGTATGGGTGGGTGTCTGTCCAGACCCTGTGTGGCATCTGGTGTGGTGCATGCTTCCATGCACCACTGTGGGTGTCTGTACTGGCTGTTGTGGCCAGTGGTGGGCTGGGGTGTGTTACTGGAATACTGTGCGGAGTGCTGTACCACTGGGGGAGGTGTCACTTACACGACCATCCAATATGGGGTCACTCTTGTGCCAGTGCATGGTCAGTCTCTCAGCAGTACCTCAGGGGACTGTGCATGGTGGCACTTTGTCTGCCGTTGTTGCATTGCCGTGTGCTGCAACCTGCTGATGGGTGCTCATGGTGGGGCTGGCTTTCATGGTTCTGTGGTGCACAGGGTTGCATTACCACTGTGGGGGTGGTGGCATGCATGGGGATTCCTGCAGTGCTGGTCACTGCTCATGGGTGGTTGTCTGGGGGTCACAGTGCAGGGTGTGCTGTGCACGGGGGGGATGATGTGGCACAGGGTGGTCCACCCTCCTTGTGTGCCAGTCACAGCTTGCCAGTAGGTGTGATGGGGCACCATGTCCAGGCTGCGGGTTAGTTGCTTGACTCCATGGACCAGTGGTTAATCCAGCACTCCCCTGGTTGTGCAGTGCTTGGGGTGGGGGGGGTGATGTCTGTTCCGCTGTGTGTTCCTGTACCCATCTGTGGCATGGGTGGTGGGCCCCTACCTCCCTGATTGTGCTGTTACATTACTCTGCAGCTGGGGGGCTCCCTGCTTGCACTATGGCGCCTCTGGACTGCTCAGCTGAACATCCCTTGTTGTGCCATAGCGCATCATCTCTGCTCAGCTTCCCCTCCCTAGTTGTGCTATGGCGTAGGTTGTGCGATATTCAGACGTTGGTTGTAGGCACAATTTGGCCTACTCCTTTTTTGAATATTGTGTCTGTTGCGCATGGGCGCAATGGACTTGCGCTTGCTTCTGCTATTGCGCACTGTTTGGGTGCAGTTTGAATATCTGGACCAAGGTATATAAGGTGCAAATTACTAGATATAGCATACACAATGGCAGATAACATGATGGTAAAAATTCAGTGTACAATTGGGACAATAAACAGGGTGCAACTGCAGCAGTGAGACCACAAAACATTGACTACATGATAATAACTGGGGCAACAACATGATGAGGGCTAATATGAAGACAGAAGTGCATAAATTGAGCCTACTCCAGAACATCCCATTCATTGGGGTTCAGTTTATTTTAATTGGGTCATTTTCTAGTAACACAATTAAAATATCTTTTGACCTTTAATTGTGTTTCTACCCCGGTCTATGATTTTAATTACATTTTCTCTTATTTCGCCTATGTCCCAATGTGCCTGTCCCCCTCAACCCCACTACATGCCTTCCCTGCGATGTACCCCATTGTCTCAGTCAGCCCCATGGTATTCCCCTAATCTGGGGCCATCAGGGTGGACCAAACCCTTCTGGTGACCAAATCTAGCATGGACATGATTGCCCAGTCAGCAGTACAGGGCCTGTGGAAGACAGGCATCATCCTGCTGTGGCTGGCTTTTTCTGATTGTTCTCCCTCCCACAGGTGGGCTGTATATCATGCTGTCATTGTGCACACAATGAGTATATGCTGGAGTGTGCTGCACGGTCTGCCAGGTCCACCTTGCCACACCACCTGTAGTACTCCAGGTAGCACTGGCACTGCAGACTGCTGATAATCTCCCCACCTGTAGAAGGCAAGCATCCTCTGGGATGTTCCAGCCTCCCCAATCTCCCACCATCCCTTTGGTGGTCAAAGTGCTCTCCTGAACCTAGGGTGCAGGTCCCATGATCTCTGTTCTCTAGCATGAAAAACCCTCCATGTTGGCTGGGCTAAGAGCCAATTGAAGATGGACTGTTAAAATCTGGGAAAGGCTTTGGTAGTGTAAGCAGAAGGGCAATTTTTTTTTTAGTATTTTATTAACCAAGCCAGTTGTTAAGCAAAATTAAAAACAGCATTTGCTTAATTTGCTTGTCTATAGCTTCCAACAAGATAAAAGGTGGGGGGCTCTAGAGCTAAGGGGTTGTGGGGGGTGAATATAAATGAAGAATATTTTTGCATTCAAAACAAGAGTTGGTGTTGGATACAACATTCATTTTTGAGTAGGATTTGGCATACACACCCAATGTCACCCCTTCTTCCAATGCTATGCAATATATTCTTCTTGACTTTTCCCCCAGTGCAATCTTGCACTGTTGATTTAGTAGTTAAGCTCAAGCTTAAAAATATATCCTAATAGTTAGCCTGATGGTGCAGAGGGTTGAGGTGCTGGATGCCTCACCGACGGCCCATGTTTGGGAATGAGCACAGGCTGCCAGGGTCAGCAGAGGAGGGAGAAGATCAAGCATCCAGAGGACAGCCCTCCTCTCCCAGTGAAGGGAGGTTTGTTTGGTTGTCCCACCGCATAACTGCCCCCCAGATGGCGGCCTAGGTGCAAGACAGATGAGGGTGCCAATGGAAGGGTGGATACTGTGGGACTCGGCAACATGCCTATGCCTCCATGTGTGTGTTGATGTGTCATACCCCAGCAATGTGAAGGGAAGAAAACTGAAAAAAATCCTTGCATCAACAGGATGAGAACTGACCCTCCACAGGCTCAACATCAGTGGCTGGGTGACTGCTCTACAGCCAGGGCGGCCTAAGGCAAGACCCCTGGAGGAATTGGGTGACAGGGCTGGTGGGGGTCTGTCAGATGGGGGCTGCCACTGGGAGAATGGGAGCATAAACTACAAATGAAAAAAAATGTATCCTGATAAAATGAGTACGCGCTGCCCAGATGTTAATGATGATGTCATGTCATGTCCAAGACTGGTGACCTGACTTCTCAGTCTGGATTTACTTCAGCTCAAACCTTGTAACACAACAAGGAGATATGTTCCTGCCCCAGACACCCTTAGCAACACCATGGGCTAGACATGACCTTTTCTCAGTCTCTCACACAGTGATGAATGAGAGTTATACAATAATACTAATTGTTATCCTGCACTTACTGTGCAAAGTATTGATAATGTCATGCTTCCAGTTACTAAACTCCACACCCTCTACTTTCAAGGAATCTTCAACTAGAAAGGCATTCCATTAAAATCATTCAGCAACTCACAGTATGGTTACCACATGATTTGATTGGGATCATTTGGTTATAGAAAGTTGTAACCCATCAGTGATACTCAGCTCATACTTTTCAGCTGTCCCTGATTTTGCCTCAACATTTACCTGTTCCTCTTAAAATGTATGTTTGCATGACTTAGCTGTATTTGTCACTGATGGGGTTTGATTCTGTGGTACAAGCCAGTGCTGTAAATGCAAGACCACACTGTCTCCTGGCAAATTTATCCTGTTTACTGTAGTCCAGTAGTGTACACTTCCAATAAAAATGCCAAACTGTTAAAAACATTGCTGCGGTTAAATTATTTTATCCCAGCTGTGGAATAAAGTAACAAATTGCAGACACTTGTGTACCATAATTTGGCAATTTTGACCACTAAAACTGCTGGAAATAAGTGGCTCTATAGGAGGGCCACAAAAAACATGTTGGGTCTATATGACAGCCCAAAGGCCAAATCTTAAGTACCATGGGCATACGTGTTTTTGAAGGAAAGAAGGAAAAGGAGAGATATAATAGAAACATTCAAATACATAACAGGCATTAATAAGGTACAGAAGGTAGCATTTTCTGCAGAAAGACAGACTCGAAGACAAGGGGTCATGCTATGAAGCTGGAGGGAGGGAGGGAGTGAGGCTCAGAGGGGATGTGAGGAAATATTTCTTCTCAGAAGGGGTGGTGGAAGGCTGGAATGGCCTCCCAACAGAGGTGGTAGGTGCCAAAACAGTCACAGGATTCAAGCATGCATGGGACAGATATAAGGGGACCTTCGAAGGAATGCAAGTGGTGGGGACAATTGAAGATTGTACAAGGGCTGCGGTGGCACAGCAGGCAGGGAACATGGGCAGACTGGATGGGCTAAAGGGGTCCTTATCTGCCGACAACTTCTATGTTTCTATGCTTCTATGATTTTATTTCACAGAGTAAGACAGACTGGTCTCAACATTATTATTAATGGCTGGGTAAAACGGACATATGCATTTTCATGCAGATTTTTCTGTGGGATGCTCAAGCATTACAAAAACTGCAATTTCCATGGAAAAAAAGTGCTGGAAACCCAATGCCTTTTCTTGCACAAAAATAGCAATTACTCTTGAAAACCAGCAATTTTTGCTGAATCTCACTAAAGCATTCGGACAGATCATTCCTTGCAATGTTTACTACAAAACCACATATACATTTAATACATGTGTATACATATGCATTTAATACATGTACAGGCAAACATGTAAAAGCAAAGGTACCTGGCTTCTAATCAAATGATGGCAGATGTAGCAGGCCTGTAGACGTTTTCTTTAACTAGCCTGCTGGCTTGAATTGAAGAAAGCAACATTTCAGTAAGTACACTTGCTGTACCAGTGGAAAAGTTTGTGGACTGTGGAGCCCAAGCATACAAGTTCATAACCACTAGCCCAACAGGTACAGCTAGACTCTTATTAGATTGTAAGTTATTTGAACTGTTTGATTCTGTGCCTTTGTTTGTGGCCTGCATTGTACCTGAAAACAGTTCCTTGATCAGCACAGTTACCCAGTAAACAAAGACTTAAATAAATAGTAGTTGCATGACTTAATTTCCTGGAAAGTGCTCCTCACAGCTATTATTTAGATAAATGTGCATACATTAGTGTGACAAACACTTTACAATAAAAGAATTAACAATGTAAAGGTTCACTTACAGTGGCATGAGTAAAATCATTCTAACTGAAAATGTAAAGACATATTCATTCTGCCCTGCATGTGAATAAAAGGCAGATATATACTACATTTTATTAATTGGATCAGCTAGTACTTTATTCAGGGCTACACTGCTAAATTATTCAGCAGATCTGCATGTAAACATCATACATACACACTGCACTGAGTAAAGACACAATTCCCCAAATCCAAATCTAGCTTTGTTTTTTTCCACTAGTGTGAGACACAAAGAGCCACCTCCCCAACCAGAGCAGCAACACCAAACACAAGCATTTATCAATGCTGAATGTTTGCTTGTTGGCATTAGCATTGGAAGTGCAGGAGTTAGACAGATGCAGAATAGGAATCGCAGTGAAGTACTGAAGTGACACTAACCCTACCCCCACCCTGCAGAGATGGATAGGCACTGGGGTGTGCCTTTGGATCATCACCCATAGCACTCACACCATTTCACCTCACCCTACCCTGCAGACACTGACAAGTGTTGTGGTGTGTGTTGGGGTGTTTGGGCTTTACACTCACCCAGTTCCATAAGGAAATATGCTGAAATGGGTGCAGTATAGGAGAATGGTGTGAACTTTGGAGCCGAAGAATCCAAGGCACACCTTGGTGCCTGTCACTGGCTGCAGGATGGGAGTGGGGTGGAATGGCATGAGCATTACTTTCGACAGTCCCAAGTCACACTCTTGACGCCTGTCTGTCCCTACAGGGTAGGGCATTATGGTTGGAAACCCTAATGCCCTGGACATTTCTTGGTATTTTTACTCCAAGTTTTCAGCATGGGCTTTTTGTGACCCAACTGCATGAACAGTGACACTATCAGTTTGTTAGCCAAACAATGATTTTGCACAGTGACTGCGCCATTTAATGCCACAGGTGCGAAAACACATTTTGAACAGGATGTGAAAAATGACAGCTGTACTGTTCAGAAGGAGGTGTAAAAAATTGCAATGCTGAAAATCTGTAGTGAAAATATAACAAAATTGGTGAAGTCACGAGCGTGCATAGAAACTGCACAACGCACACCCTTAATGCAATTATTTGGGGGATTTATTACACAAGATTTTCAACATAGGCATTTTGGGACCTCAGCTCATGAACAGTGGCACAGTGATTTTCTTAATCTGTCCCAAACGTTGATTTCGCACAGTGACCATGCCCATTGTGTGCCACAGGTGCGAAAACATGTTTTGGGCAGGATGTGAAAAATGACAGCTGTACTGTTCATAAGGCAGTATGCAAAAATGACACTGCTGAAAATCTGGAGTAAAAATATAAAAAATTGGCAAAGTTACGAGCATGCGTAGAAACTGCACAACATACGCTGGTAACGCAATCATTTTTTTTAATTTGCTCACCAAATTTACAACATGGGCTTTTTGGGACCTTTCCTTATGAACACTGTCCCTGTGATTTTCTTAATCAGTCCCGAACATTGATTCCGCACAGCGATCATGCCATTGTGCGCCAGATGTGCGAAAACAAATTTCAGACAGGATGTGAAAACTAACAGCTGTACTTTTCATAAGGAGGTGTGGAAACATGGCAATGTTGAAAATCTGGAGCGAAAATATTAAAAATGCTCAAAGTTACGAGCATGTGTGGGAACTGCGCAATGCACGCTCGTAACACAGTCATTTTTAGGAATTTTTTCACCAAATTTGCAACATAGGCTTTTTGGGAGCCCACCTCATGAACAGTGACACTGTTATTTTGTTAATCACTCCTGGAAGGTGATTCCACGCAGTGACTGCAAAATCACCTTTCAGGACTGAATAACGACATAACAGTGATTGAGTTCATGAGGTGGTGTCCCAAGAACGCCATGTTGAAAATTTGGTGCCAGAAGTCATAAAAATGGCCGAGATATCCACCTAAGTTGAAAACCCTCCATTTATGCCATTATACAGCTTACTGGCATTTCTTCAGTTCGCCGTCCACTTTGAAGAGTGCAGACATGTTTCTGTTCCACCAAAGATCATCGCGTCAGGTTCCGGAGGTAAGTATAGGGTGAGGGGGGTGTGGGGAGGTGGGATGCACATAGGGTAGGTGTGGGTTGGGGGGAAGGGGCACCGCAGACAATGAGGGACTGTTTTCTTGTTTACAAGTTACAAAAAAAAAAAACCTTTGTGTGAAGGTTTTCCTTTTTGCAGGGACATTTGACATGCTTGGGTGGGCTCCCAATGTGTCACCTGGGTGCTTTTTGGGGAGACTGGAGCCAATGGGGATTGGGCACTCTGTCGGCAAAGAAGAAAGCATCTGTCTTTGAGGGGGCCATGATGCAGATGGGAATTGTGCACCCTCATTAGCAGACAAATTATTTATTCAGGGGGACATTATGCAGACAGGGATTGGGCTTCCCTGTTGGCAAATGAACTGGGGAGGGGGCATGCTGACAGGGGGATTGGGCACCACTGAGGTCAGCTTTCATGGGACTGTGAGAGGTGGACGACGACAGCCGTTGCCATGTTTATTAAAATGTTACACCAGGCAAGGCACGCCCTTCAATGAGGGGTTGCTCCCTCATTACAGTGGAAAAAACGTTTCAAGTTGGTGGCATGCTTTTGAACTGCTGTCATAAACAACATGCTCATTTATTGGTGCCACAGAGACAAGCCCCCAGAAGCAGTGGCGGCACTGGCCACAACACGACTGCACCTCCACAACCTGTTACTCGAGCAAGCTGTCACAACATGTTTCTTGCACATGTGCACAAGCAAACATTAAAATAACATCAACACCCCATAGTTTATTTAATTTATTTTATTTTTGTATAATACTGTTATTCTTTAATTAGAAACAAAAACAGAGCTGTAAAAGCATTGTGAAAGTTTGAGGAGTGTATTTGCTTCTCCATTTACTGTCTTTAATAATGAACATATAGCATAAACACACACATTTACACTGTCAAAAAATTATCTTTGACAAAAAACATACATTTTAAATTTACTTGGGTGGAGGAACTCATTTTGAAAATCTGACTGAAAATGAGTAGAGTAGCCTGAAGCACACACTGATAAGAAAAGTTAAGTCCACTGTGAGATACTTTCATTTTATAGTATGGTGCTTTACAAATGTTGTGGTAGTTATTTAAAGGCTTTTTGTACCAACAGTAGAGGCTTTGTAGCACACAGTTGTAAGAAATGTCAGTTTATGTGGTTTAAAGCCCACAAGGGAAAAATGTTTTCTTTAAATGAATGGGTTTGATTGACAGCTTTGTCATAATAACCATCCAGTTATCATGGCATTTGAAAGTGCCACCAATCCAGTTATTAAATAACCTAACCAGTTATTATAGCTGGAAATGGGTACAGACTCCTATGCTGAAACTGAGCCATCCTGAACTCAGGCAGCTCAGTCTCAGCAAATCCTGATCTGAACACTGCTGATTCAGCTCAGATTTCACATTTTTTCTTTTCACTCTATGTACCTTCCTTCAGCAGTTCAGCCTGTTCTTGGAGGCTTACCAGTCATTCGTTTGAGGCTGATGGGAGAGGCGAAAGGGTGCTTCTGCAGTCAGTCATATACCCCAGTTTGACTTGTGGAAACTGGGGCAAAAAAGGCATCTCATGCTGCAGATCAGCATCATTCCATTACTGCATAGTTACAGAGTGGATGTGCTGGGACTGGGAGGGGAAGTCTGAGTTAGATAACGTGCTAGCCATGGTGTGGGTGGTGTGGTGAGGATGACTGCGGAGAAAGGACAAAGAAAGCAAGCATAAAAAAGAAAAGTTACACATTTTACAAAAGAAAAAATGTTAACTTTTCAAAAAATACTCTACAATTAAGAAAAAAAACCATGCCAATGCCCCAGCAGACAAAGGTAAAGTGGGGACTGGGGGGACTCAATGGTATGGACAAGAAGTGGTGGTGGTGGTGGATTCATTCTAAAAAGTTTGGGGGGACTGGTTTGGGACTAGAGGACTAACTAAGAGAAACAGATTCAATGACTAAAAGAAGGAATGGGGAAACAATTAAAATTAAGAGATGGGACTGAAACAGAAAGTTAAGGGGGGGGGGACTAGGGCACTGGGACTTAGATGAGGGTGACCACATCCTGGAGGAGGATACAAGGATCAGGACAAGGAAAATAAGATAAAAATGAAGGAGTAAGGAAGTGCAAGAAAAGAATTAAGAAATATAAAAAATGCTGAAGACAGAAGGAAAAGAATTAAAGCAAGTCAACACAGAAACTAAAATTGGGGTCTGGGGAGGTGTGCTGAAACTTTAATAAGGAGGAATTGGTTACAAGAAATATTGTGGTGGTTAGGTCTGTGTGCTAAGGAAAGGAAAACAAAGTAAGACAAGCATTTTTCAGTGCTGGAAGTTGGCTGTTGGTATTGGTGTTTGAGCACGCAGACACACGACTTTTTGTTTTTGTATTTTTCTATAATTTCCCCTTGAGACCTCAAACAAAAACTCCTCTAATGTGTCCAGTGGAAATCATTTTGGATTTTTACATTAAACACTTTGAGTCCTCTGCCTCAATGATGAGATCACTATACAGTCATCTGTGATGGCATTTAACCTGCCGACCAGGCACCTGCATGACATGCTGGCTCTGCAGGGCGGCCACTTCTACCTTTGCAGCATGACTTGCTTGGTTGTTGCCTTTAGGTTATCTATTTAAATGAATAGTTCCGACCAGAAGGGGAATTCTTGGGGAAATGTTTCCCCGACGTCAATTTTATACATTACAGGAACAAGGGCCACTCTCTTTCTTGGCATCAATACCAAGCACAGCTTGTTATCTGGCAATGCCAGTATGGCACCTGTATGACTTGTTGACTCTGCAGGATGTCACGACTATCATCTGCAGCATGACTTGCCAGCTGTACTGCACTACACAGATTCTTTCCTCTAATTGATGATCAGATGTGTAAATGCATGGGGCATAACTTTACAACTCTGCCTCCAAATACTTTGGTTATCAACTTACACATCATAATTAGAGGTGAGCTTTCTTTAATGATGCTCATACTATCGCATGCTGATACAATCACAGCATTACTTGCGGCTCTGTTGATTTACTTTGATTATACATTATGAGTGTGACACAAGCTCTTAAGATAGTGAATAAGGGCTGAAACTATAACTCACTCTCAGTATGTATTGTGGCTATATGTATGACTATAATCATATGCCTCCATGTTAGAGGTGAGCTCTGTTTAATGGCACCTTGCTACCTCATGACGATACTACCACAGCATGACTTGCGGCTTTGCCTTGTAACCTACTTTGAGCAGAGTTCTCCCATTTAGTGATTGAGGGCTGTAAATTCACTTTATTCTCAGTATGTATTACAGTTATAATTTTCTGGCCATACCACTACACTCTTGTCTATACTAACTTGATTGTCCAGCAGTGCTGGCTTATTAGTATCTCTGACACTTAACTGTTAACATGTATTTTGATGTGATCTTTACTGTTTACTGTAGTTGTATGTTCACATTTCACAGACATATTGCCTGTAACAGACTGCACTGTTTATTTCACATTGTATCTTTGAGTTTCATCTGTTTAAGTGCACTTGAATGAGGGCTAAGCACACTCTGGTAATAAAGATTTACTTCGAAAAGTAAGTGCGTTGTATGGCCACACCTGTAGGTTTCAGGACATAATTTTGCTGTAGGACACTTAGACCAGTACTGCTTTTTGCACTCGATTGAGGCATCTAAATTCACATAGGAACATTTTAGTATGGTGACCAGAGCTTGAGAGAAGGACTGTCCCCTAGAACCAAGATAGCACTTGGGTCCAATGCATTTGGTGAGCAAGAACTGTATTATGCATTGTACTTTATTACTCAGTGCTTGAAGTTTCTAAGACTTCATTGTTTTTCAGAGCAGTGTCATTGCTCGACTAGTTGATGAAGTAGATGTTTATCTCTGCCTCAGTAATAACTTGTACATTATTTGCATTATCCATAGGTGGCTGTACCTTTTATTGGAGTGCTGACCTACATAGCGGAGACCTGTGCCTTGTATTATTTTCTCACTCCTAGGTATGTGCATCCATTACAGGTGAGCTCCCTACCCCGTGCCTATTTTTTGAAAGTGGGCAACATCAGGCAGGCTGATCAGGACATCGATCAGCTGTTTACTGGGCAGTGTCCCACACAACAATGGAAAAAGACACCTTGTGATTGGTTTGGCTTTTTCTTTAGAAGCAGACAAAATTTTCACCCAGCAAACAAAACCAGCATCACAATCAGCCTACTTTTTTCTTTGCCAACAGGGTGCCCAATCCCCATCTCACCCCTTTATAGACCACTCTGCATTGGGCAAACAGTGTCATAACCTTCAGAAGCCACTCTTACAGCAAGAAGTTCACTGTGCATTCACCCATGCATGTCAAACTTAAAAAAGATGGAAATACAACAAAAGTAGACAGAAAGAGGTAAGAAAAGCTAAAAAGAGAGAGAAAGGGAAATTAAAAAAGCAAGATAAGAAACTGAAATTGGGGTTTGGGAAGGGGGCTGAAAGGAGGGAAGGAGGGTGTGACTGACAGTTAAAGATCATGGGTGTGGCAGTGTGGCATGAAAGTAAAAAGAAGAGGATAAAGTAAGGAAGAAATGATCACCAGACAACTTGTTGAAAAAAAATTATATCTGAATTTTGCATGTTACTGTTTTCTGGATCATCCTCCTGTTAAAAAAAATTCTCAACCCTCACCATCCTGCAAAGCTGAAGCCCCTTACCTAGTGTGCCATAAGCCTACTGGGCTAGTTGCCCAATTTCTTGGAAAAAAACTGCATTAAAAGAAATATTGTATGTTTTCCAAATCATCCTACTGTTCAAAAGTCATCTTTTCTCAACCCTGATCATCCTGCAAAACTGAAGCTCTTTGGCTTGCTTGCCCTAATCCTACTGGGTCAGCTCCCTAATTTTATGCAAAAATCACTTTTGAAAAAAATGTGGTGTGTTACTGTTTTCCAAATCATCCTGCTGTTTTAAAGAAAAAAAAAACATTCATTCTTGACCTGACCCTTACCCACCAATGAAACAAAAGCCCCTTTCCTAGCACACCATAAGCCTACTGGGCTCAATTATATGTAAAATTGCATTCAAAAAAATATTGCATGTTTCAAAATCACCCTACTTAAAAAAAATTATTTTCTTCTCAAAAAGTATGGAAAGAAGTTGGACTAAGAATAATAATAATGGTGGGTTGCAACACGATTTGCCCAAGAAAGGCAGACAGAATTCAAAGAAGCAAGTTGATGATTCTGCCCAAGCAGTACTGTCAGTCACCCTCCTCCTACTGGCATTGTGGAATTGTGTTTGACAAGAAACAAAACAAACAAACAAATTATATATATATATATATATATATATATATATATATATATATATATATATATATATGTTTCTCAGTCCATGAGTGAGACTAGAGGCATTTCCCTTTCACAATTAGTAATCCACTTCCTTCCACATCAAATAAAAAAGAGAGGTTCAGGTTGTGCCGTGCATTGTAAGAGGGGTGAGGGACAAGGTAGTAGAGGCACTGTTATTAAGAAAACAAAGATAATTGGCATTATCACCCACAGAGGCAGTGAAAGGATGACCAAATATGCTTTTTAATGTTATACTATCCTAATCAACATCTCATGACTCAGACTCCAGCACAGACAGTGCAGCACAGCAGTGGTATCAAGTTTGTGCCCAATGTATGCTTTAGTCTGAGTCATCTGATTCTTCTTCTGATATGTTGTGGTACAAAAGTCCTATCAAGAACCTTGAAGATGGGATATCATGGGAGGCCAACACAAGTATAGGCGGCAATGGTGGCAACAAGGATGATACCACTATAGACTTAAACAAAAATTAAACCTGTGCTGATTCCAAAATATCAGGACTGCTCAAACCAATGAAAGTCTTGGCTAACTGACTCTAAAAATAACTATTGTAACTTTATTTAATTAAAGAATGGCGAGAAAAGTTTATGGGTAGGTTTAGGTAGCTTATCTAGAGTTCAAAGTAAAATTGGCACACACAGTATTATGCACTATAGCCATCATATTTTATTATTTTTACTGTCTTATTATGGTTACAAATACTGCTTTAAAGTGCCTTCTTTGAAAAATTTCTTGATTACAAACTCCACTACCAAAAATATACACTTTATCACAAGAGTTTACCATACAGTACCTACCAGGTCCAATGTGCTGGCCACCACTAACCCCTACACTTCAAAGCAGTGGCTTCCTGAGGGGGTGCAGGACCAAGTCCCTAAACATCTTTAAATACTCAAAGAGCATGTGCAAATCAATTAAATAAGATTACATGTCTAATACAGATTATTATTACCCCATATATGCAAAGTTAAAGTGGCTGTTGCTAAAGAATTCTCTAATTTCAACTGCAAATTTTTTATAAATATCATTACAAAATTCTATTTTTATTTTCAAATCTATACAGAAAGATATATACTTCCTACTATAAATCCATTATTTTAAAATTTCCTTAATTACATATAGATCCAGTTGATTAGTGCTATCCACTTTAGAACACACTTAATTTCTTTGGTGGTATATTAAATCTAAATTGTCCATTATCATGAGTTCTTTAATACAATCGATCTGTGCATTGCATCAAGGACATTCAAGTCTTCCTTCTCAGCATACTTTAGTCAGGTAGCATCCAGTCCACTTATGTTATCGTCATCACATTAAGGGCAGCAGTATAATCATAGAATAAAGGTTTTATTCCTAATGTGGATACAACAAGGGAGAATAAAGGACAAACATTATTGCACAAATCCCATACAAATTCTCATAAATACCATCTGTTCTTAAAAAAGCTACCACTCACAGTATAATTTTACAGTGCAAAAATACGTTACAAGACTCCATGTAATTTCAATTATTGCAGAAGGGTAGCTTTTTTACTTTAAATAGGGCTTCAAAACCAAAACATTAGTAAGCCCCACTGGTTGTCTCCTCTGCTGATACCATTAAATGTACATATGGAGGATGATGTCCTTGATGATAATAATGACATAAGGAATGAAAGCACTGTTGTTACTGCTAATCAACAGGTACTTATGCCAGGAGGTAAAACTAAGAAAGTTACTTCATGTATCTCTGAAAATCCTTGTCATGCAATATGCACACTCTGTAAAACCAGTATCAGCAAGGGAGACAGGAGAATCACCATGGAACATTCACTTCAATGAGACACTTGAAGAGAATGCACCAAATTGCATGCAACAGAAAAAATAGGGCATCAGTGTCTGGTGAGACAGAGGATGAGGCAGATGAACTAGAAAACTAGAAGGCATCTTCATTATCAAAAACTGGTGATATAGCCTATTATTTTTCAACTCCATTTAACCCAAAAAAGCAACAACATAATCTTTCACCTCTGTCATCATCATCATCTGTCAGTCCGCCTGCATTACCTACTTTCAATTTCTCTTACAACAGATCATGCCCCAAACTAAAACAGTTAACCATGCAAGAGTCATTTCAATGGACATGTAATTATGATCACATCCATCCAATTGCCCAGAAATTAAATGAGGCAATAGCAGGAATGATAGCTCCTAATCTGTGTCCCTTCTCTTTTGTTAAATCTGTTGGCTTTAGACAAGTATAGCAGATTGCAGTTCCACTGTATAAACTGTTATCCAGAAAACATTTTGCCACTAAGGCAGTACCAACTGTCTATTGTAAATTACACAGAAAAGTTACACAGGCCTTGAAGCTTACAGCAGTGCCACAGGTACAATGTACAACTGACATGTGGATCAGCGGCCAAACTGCAGATTACATGATGGTCACAGTTCATCCTTTCACAATTCCTGTACCTCATCCTCCGTCTCAATCACATTTGCCCCAACATGTAAAAAGCAGGTTGCCTTGTGTATTTATAGTTTTGAGTCAAAAGATTACACTACAGTGAACCTTTTGTGAGAATTAAGAAGACAGTTTTTGAATGGCTTACTCCTCATGGCCTGTCACCAGAGTTTTTGAAATATGAATATGGGGCAAATATTGTACGCGCTGTGAAGAATGGAGGGTATGTGCACATACATTGCTTTGCAGTCATAACCCCTAAATCTTGCAGTACATGATTTTCTTAAGCATGACAGAAGTATTCAGAAAGCATTAAGTGTTACAGTCAAAATATGTGAACAATTTAGTCATTCTGCTAAAGCATGCACAATTTTGCATCAGGTACGGAAGGACAATAATCTTCCACAACATCAGATAAAGTAGAAGGTTGTCATCAGGTGAAATTTCACCTTCTACATAGTACAACAGCTTCTTGAGCAGCATAAGCAGAGCATCAATACACCATGGATCTCTAAATAGGGAAAAGGGATGTGTCACTCAGTTCAAGTCAATGGATACTGATGGCACAGTTTCTTTAACCATTTAAGGAAGCCACTAGGGAAATGAATGCAGGCAATGTCAGACTCAGTCAAGTAATACCCCCGAGATTCCTTCTTAGGAACAAACTTGAAAATCAGAGAGCAACATTTCTTGATGAAGATAGTGCTGTTTGTCTTTTTGAAAAGCTAGCTGTATTCCTGGAAGTGGACCCCAGAATATCAAAGATGTTAAAATCAGAACATTATATTCTGGCAACAATTGTAGACCCTCGATTTAAGGATAGCCTGGCATCCTTTCTCCCCTTTGGCCTCACAGACATCAGCAGGTATAAAGACCTACGCATTGAAGAAGTGTCACATGAAATGATGCATACTATTTTGATTTCACAACCAATTGATTAAGTACCATCCCAAGCCTCACTGCCAGCAGGTAACACATCCAATGGAAAAGATGAAAATGGTGACATTTGATCGTGGCTACATGATATTGATAAAGACATTAATTCTTCCTTTCTTGGCCAAGGTCACACTGCTATCAATATGTTTGAAAACTACCTAAAAGACCCCAGAACACTCAGCATGTGGTATGACCCTTTGAAATATTGGCAAAGTAAGAGAAACAATTGGTTTGTATCATGCTGAGTTGCCATTTTATATTTAAGATGCCCTCCAATCAGTGTCTGCTCTGAGAGACTCCTCATTGGCACTGCTAGTAGTGTTGCTTTGGGTCTCTGCAACCATTTATTGCCTTAAAATACGGAACACTAGACATTTATTAAAGTCTGACTTCGTCCATTTGCTGGCTCAACTAGTTCTCTACAAAGTCATTTGATATCGATGATGATGATGAATCAGTATCTACTGATTAAGTTTAAATGGAGAGTGTGTCTGTGTGAAGGGTTATCATTCTAATGGATATAAGGTCAGAGGAGACAAAAACAAATTTAATAAGAAAAATTCCAAACAATAAAAGAAACCATGTTGCCTGTTAAATGGTGACTAAGTAGAGCAAACTAGACTGTTAGTTGTGTTTGTTAAAAAAGAACCTAACAAAAATGAAAAGAAAAGAAAATGTGTGTGTATGTGTATTTTCGGGGGGGAAGGGGGTAATCAGCCTTTAGCTGAAATGTAAAGTGTCAAATGAAACATAATGGGGGGCTAAAATGCAGGCAAAAAGATACTCCAGAGCGAGTTTTAACTCAGTGACATAGGAGAAATTACACCAATATATTCAGATTTGCAGATGAAAATCCACTAATACTCCTTCACGCAGGAACCAATAATACTAGCAATCATAATGTACATGAAATTATGAATGAGTATAAACAAATATACAAATGACTAAATGATAGTGTCTGTAACTCTATCGGAGATTTTACTAGTACCACAAGCAACATATAGATGGACCTAAAAGATCAAAATGGTGAATTATAATTTAAGGTAATGGTGTCTAAAGGAAAAAATTAAGTGCATTAAACTATGGGAAACATTAGATGGAAGATACAACCTTTTTAGTGATAGGTTTTATAGGTTGGAAAACAAGTCTATAGCTTGCGCCAAGAAGACTTGCCATTTTTCAATGGGTCTATCTGTTTACATAGATATCTATTTTATTTTTGAACGTCTTAATTGTTAATGGTTATGATGGACTTCATCTTAATAGGAAGGGGAAGTAGGACCCTAGCCAGTATCTTCTGTGATGAAATTTCAAAAATGGCTTTAAACCAATGTGCAGTGGTTTAAGGCTCTGAGCTGCAAACCTGGAGACCTGGGTTTGAATCCCACAGCTCCCGCATGCTTACTGTGTGACTCTGAGCAAGTCACATAACTTCCTTGTGCTCCCAGGTCACACCGGTAAACAAGCTTTCAGCTTAATGTGTCTCTCCTGGTTAAAAAAAAGTCCTGCGATTACATCAGAATTTGAAAATAGACTAATGGATATCCTGGCAATTAATAACTTAGAACAACATGTACAAGCAAATACTATAGGACTAAACAAGTTGGATATTGTATTTAGCAATATAGAAGAAGATATTTGTAAACATAAGGTAAGAGAACTGCTAGGATCAAGAGACCACCAAGAGACCACAATATGGTAGAATTTACAATATTGCATAATCGTACAAATGGCAAAGGAACAACAAAGACTAGATTCTTTAATAGAACAGACTTGATAGGCATGAGGAACTGTAAGATGCAATGGAACTGGAAAACAGAACTAAACAAATCAAGCTTGCATAATAGCTGGGAAAAAATCAAAAGCAAATTGAATCCTGGGGCCTGATTCTGAAATGCATACACATTGGCGCGGTGCGACTTGCACCAACACATATGGCGCAGGTCGCACTTTGCACCATGGGTTCCACCATATGGCATTCCAAGAGGTGGTCTGCACCAAGGCACAGGCTGCCTGCACCCAGGTGGACATATGCCACCCAAGTTCCCTATGGCAAGGTGGAAGGGGGTTATGGCAGCATATGTGCCCTATTCCAAAAGGGCAGCTGCTGTAACCCTACAATGCCATTCCAGAAGGACCTGGTGTGTGGCCCTCCTGCAATGTACAGTTAGACCAGCTGTGTGCTGGTGTAACTGTACTCTGCTGTCTGCCCTGCCCAGGAACCTGATGCCCCTCCACCCAGCCCTGACCCCACACACTGCTGTGGCACACCAAACCCCCCTCATTACATAGTAGCCCCCCACCTACTCCCTGGCACCACCAGGGTGCATCCTGCCAACTCGCAGTACTGCAGTGTGATGCTCCCAACCCCCCCCACACCGGTGCATGCAGGCATGTTTCGGGGCTTGGGGCTTGGGGGGTGGTGGCTATGCAGGGTTGGTGGGCATGTATGTAGCTTGCAGCACTCAGGTCAGGTGCACCCTTCCTTGGTGCAACGCTGGAGGTATCACAGGTCACAGGACATTGTCACCGGGGACCCTGCCTGTTCTGGAATCTGTCGCAGGGTCCCTGCCATAGTGGCATATGGCATAACTCGCACACGCCAGCACATCTTGGAATCGAGCCCATTGCATTGACTTTTATATACCAACAAGAACTAAATATAATCTCAATGGGAAAATACCATCTTAGTTTAATAAAAACATTAACAAATGTATAAGAAGGAAAAAATGGCTTACTTAAAGTATAAAAGAAATCGAACACCTGGGAAACTGACAAGTATTTAAGGAAAGAGCAAAGGAGTGTAAACATACTATCAAAAAGGCAAAATGAAAAAAGAAGTAAGAATAGCAACTAAAGCAGAAGACAACAAGAAGGCTTGTTTCAGTTATATAAATAGTGAAAACAAAATACCTCATGAAAAATTGGAGCATTACAGATAGATGAGTGTTTAACAAATGATGAGCAACAAATGGCAAATAGTTTCAACAAACATTTCTTAAGCATTTATCAACCAAGTAAAACAGTAAACAATGCTCCAGTAAAGTTAGTAGATGGAAATTGTGATGAAATAAAGACATTCATAGTGTCAAAAACAAATTACATAATCTGAAGGTGGATACATCACCAGGAACGGATGGCTTCCATCTTCAGGTATTAAAAGAGCTGTCAGCAGAATTGGCAGGCCCATAACACTTATTCAATCAATCTTTAAAATAAGGTGATGTACCAAATGACTGGAGATCCACAAATGTGACACCGGTATTAAAAAAAGGAACAACGAGTGATGTTAAAAACTACAGACCAGTCAATTTAACTTGTATAATAAGGAAAATAATGGAATAGTATATCAAAGAACATCTTAGAACATATATGCAAGAAAATGGTAAGAATGATGTGCTGCAACATGGTTTCACATCGAAAAGGTTCTGTCAAACAAATCTTATGCATTTTTTCGATCAAGTAAGCATGACCTTGGAGGAAGGACTATCAGTAGATGTTGTCTACCTTGACTTATCAAAGGCCTTCGACCTTGTACCACATAGGGAGCTAATTGATAGGCTATATGAACTGAGTATCAACTCCAGGATTATAAAGTGGATTACTGCTTGGTTAAGATCAAGGAAATAGAGGGTATGCATCAGAGGGTATACACCAGAGTGGGTAAGTGTTATGAGTGGAATCCCACAGGGATCTGTTCTGGGTCCTACCCTCTTTAATATTTACATATCATCACTACAAACATCTAAAACTTCATGGATGAGTAAATTTGCAGATGACTGCAAAATTGGTGTCATTATTAACAACCAACAGGCCAAAAAAAAAAACAACCTCCAGGATGATCTTGGTGCCATTGGGGTTTGGGCGATACAGCATATAATTACTTTTAATCTTGATAAATGTAGTATAATGCATTTTGACAAGAAAATGAGTCATATAAATACTACCTAAGTGGTAAAGAATTAAAAAGTATCAACTGCGAAAGGGATCTGGGAATACATATTAGTAATGGGATCTGCACTAATTCCTGACTGTCAAAATCCCAACATGGATTTTCCTGACTCCACACTTCAGACTGGGTCACATTCCTGACTTTTTTCTGCCCACTTATTTGCCTGACATGTACATTCCCGACTATGTTTCTGCCTCACAGACAAACACTGTGTATATTGCTGTTTGCCACTGCAACACCTGAAATGCTCTAAAAGCAAAACAAAGCAAATGCTGCTTCAGTATGGTTCTTTCTTGGGTAAAAGTCAGTATTTCCCCCATCAGGACCCCTTCCCCAACAGATGGTCTGACCACCGTGTAATCTGCATCTTACAGGCAGCTCCCAGGAGAGTACTAAGTGTCTGGTGCAGCTGGATCTTACACAGGTAACAAAATGATACAAAAAGGGGGCAGCCTGAACTTGACAGGGGAGATGGCAAGCACAACAGAGTCGGGGGGGGGCATCCAAAAAACCTTTCATGTAGAACAGGTATGATACAATTAGTGGTGGGCGAAGTGGGCTCAATCCGCTCTGCGAAGTGGCTCATGGAGCAAAGGCAGATTCGCAGAGTGCTCCGCAACGTGAAGTGGAGAACTTGGCGTTATAATGAGGAACGCAAAGTACATTGAAAACAATGACTACGTGTTACTCCGCCTTCCAGGGCCACTTCTCTTTCAATTGTAAGGCGAATACATTGTAGTTCACTTCGCCTCACTTCACCTTGTTTTGGAGCTCTGAAGACAGATTTTGCAGTGATTCATGGGATTTCAGGCCACATGGGCTCTATATTGATCTGCACAGCCTCAGTTCAAGGTAGCATGAGTAGGAAGGAGTAGGAGACAGTGTGCTCTGACAGTTGTCTGTGATAGGAATCTTGTAAAAGCTGTTTAAAAAGCATTTTTGCTTTTTTGGGGGGGATCCAACTTTAGTTTATCAAGTGTAGGACACCCTCCTGTGATCATATCATCGAGCGTTTTTGTTTGTGTGTGGATTTTGAATGTTAATTTACAACATTGAGTGTGTGTGGTGAAAGACAGTGAAAGTGTGCTGTGGGGGAAGGGTGTATCTGTGGTGTAAGTAGATTGAAGTTGGAGAAATAGTACTTTCTTTGTGTTTCGGTTATATTTTTGTTATATATCTGACTGTGTAAATGTACACATAGTAATATTGTTGGTAATAGTACACATTTTCTTGCAGTTTGTTGTGTGGATGTGGTGCAGCCTTTCCTAAGGTCCGGTTGTTTAAATTACAAATTTACATTAACGTGGCATAGTACACTGAACTTTTGCATTTGCGTTGCATCACATTCCTTGTTCAGCACTGTACACAAACTGTTGTGCTGTGTTGTGTGTAAGTGCATGTGCAGTATTGTGTGCATCAAATAATACACCTTTTATTGTGACACAGACTAGTGTAATTGCAACTAAGCACTGCAGTGTGAACCTGCGCTGCCTGATTTTGTACTGCGATCGTGTTCTCCGTTTTTAGTTTTGCTGCTTGTAGTGCCGTAAAAATCAGCACTGTCTGTATTCAGTGCCCTCCCCACCTTCAAAAGGCATTTTTTACCCGACTGGATTGTTTTTGTGACCCCATCAGCACCACTGGTTACTGAAGTTGTTTTAATTCCATTACAGTGTCAGAGTAGTCTCTTATCTGTTGATGAAGCCACAGTTGTTTATTTGGCTTCTCATCCAGCCAGCATCCCTCCAACCAGAAAGCGAACGTATCAAAATCTGAAGTTGGTAATAATATTTGCGGTTGATCCCCCAAAATGCCTGCAAAGAGACATGCAAGCAAAGCTGTTTCTCGCCATGGCAATGTTGGCAGTAAGATGGTCTGTGGGCGTGGTAGTAGTACGCAGACGCAGAAGTGCATTGCTGATGTGAGGAAAGGTATTTCTCCTGCAATGTTTTTTACAGCCCAATCAGTAGCTTCACTCATAGTTGGAGGAGATGATGTTTTCCCAGCCGGCCGTGTTAATGTTACTGGTGGTGGAGGCAGTATTAGTATTGTTCCAGATCCCCTTCCCTCAGAGACATCACACTCAGTATTGTAGATTTGGCTGCTCAGTCAGCAACACCTTTTATTGTCCACTTAAACATAAATATATACATGTTTACAATATTGAGCTCCTCTTATTTTCTTTATCATATTTTATTCCATTCTTCTTTCTTAATTTTGTTTCTCTTTGTTTTCTCCCCCAGGCGTCGAAACCCGAGGGAGTCCAGTTCCACTCCTTACCCGGGCGTAAACCCGAGCTGGTCTTATACTTTCTTTCTTTCTGGGCAGGTCCAATTCCTGCTCCCCTTTTTCTTGTCCATTTTTCAGGGTGTCCATACCCTTTTACCTTCTTCAGATCTTAATCCCCATTTTGTTTTCCTAATCCCCATACCCTTCCCCCTTTCTCCTTATCGAATCTTTCTTTCCTACCCTCCCACCTCCCGGTTTTTTTAAGGGTGGCAGGTGGGTCTTGAATTACTTACCTAAGAACCTTAGCAGAAAGTGGCAGAGCCCCTCTGTGCTGCCTCTCTTAAACCCCCTGTTGCTCCAGCCCCACTCACCATTCTCTGCTTCTCATTGGACCTTATCCCCCCGCCCCTTTCTGATGCTGTGATGATGTCAGGGGAGACCTCCCTCTTTGTGATCTCACTTCCTCCCTTCCTTCCCCTCCCCTTCCCTCCTCCCCCATCTCACTTCCCCGCTTGTCCCTGCTGACATCCCCAGTCTCTTCCCAGGGTCCGGTGGCCTGGAACAATGGGTGTTGCCCCTAATGGCAACCCATTTTGTTCCAGAGCCCCTTCCCTCAAAAGAGACATCACACTCAATATTGTAGATTTGGCTGCTCAGTCGGCAACACCTTTTATTGTCCACTTAAACATAAATACAGTATATACATTTTTACAATATTGAGTTCCTCTTATTTTCTTTATCATATTTTATTCCACTCCTCTTTCTTAATTTTGTTTCTCATTGTTTTCTCCCCCAGGCATCGAAACCCGAGGGGGTCCAGTTCCACTCCTTACCCCGGCGTAAACCCGAGCTGGTCTTATACTTTCTTTCTTTCTGGGCAGGTCCAATTCCTGCTCCCCTTTTTCTTGTCCATTTTTCAGGGTGTCCATACCCTTTTACCTTCTTCCAGATCTTAATCCCCCAATTTTGTTTTCCCCTAACCCCCATACCCTTCCCCCCTTTTTCCTTATCAAATCTTTCTTTCCTACCCTCCATTAGCTTGCCTCCAGCTTGCGTTGGGTGGTTAGCTTCCCCCTTCATTTAGGAACCCCCCTCAACCACTGGTCTATGCCTCTACCTAGCTCAGTGATGAATATGTGATTTCCCATCTGGGACAGGTGCACCCCGTCCGTCCTGTATAACCCATGTATCCTCTCTTCTATCTCGTCATGTCTAGTGGCAGCTCCCCCTCTTTCTATCAAATACCTCCCCACTCTAGTATTCATCCTCCTCCTCACTTTTTCTGTGGCTTTGTGCTGCCTGGCTTGCCTCCACACTCTACGAGGAATCATTTTGGACCACATAATTGTTATCTCTGGCCACCATGTCCTTATGACAGTGACATCCCTTTGTATGCTGTAAAAGATGTCTACCCAGGGGACATGTCCCAAATCATTCCCACCAAGATGTATAATCAGGAGGTCCGGGTCCTTGTTGTTCTTTTTCATCTCTAGCAGTAGAGGAAGGAGCTGCCCCCAATGCATCCCCTGTATTTCTTTCTACAGGATCCTTATTCCTTTGTGGTCATAACCCAGTTGCTTTCCACCTCTCTTCTGTGCTGCCTCCCTTTCCGCCAAATAAATGTGTGAGTGTCCCACTATCCATATGTTCTTCCTTTTCCGTATGTCTATAACACATAATAAGAAACAGTGAGGCAGTAAACAACATTCACTTGTACCTCTTTTTTTTTTTTGTACCTTATACCTTCATTTTTTCCCGTAAGGAGACAAAACCGATAGAGTTAGCGTACTGCATTTCTAATATATTTCTTGTAGCAGTCTGATGCCCATCGTCCCATGGCTTTTATGTCTCCTCCCTCTTTTTCCCTGGGCATTCGCCTCCGGGGCTGCCCCAATCTGGAAGGAATGAGATGAAAACCTGTCTGGGTTTTTTCCCAGTTCTTTTATGCTCCGTTTCAACACCCCTGATACTTGACTCCCTTTTACCTCCTTCCCGTCTTCATGCACAAAATATAAACCCCTTTGTTTAGGCCTAACTCTGTGAAAGTCGAGCATAAGCCAGCATGGGCACACATCCGGGGTCTCTTCCGGCTCGATATTCACGCTGTACCCTTTGCCTGTCTGGTTGGTTTTTGACCTAGAAATTATTACGGTGATCCCTACCCTTTTACATTCTATATCATCCCACTGCAAACCTTCTCCTGGGGTTGGTGTAGCGGGTCCGACTATTTCGGACACTGTGAAGGCTCCTTTGTATAAAACCATAAACAACGCTTTGAATAATATTACCTCGTATGGAGTGTAGTAAATCTCCGCTAATTTTCTTAGTATCTCATCTAGTAAATGTTCCGTGATTGGTTCTCTCCTATCCCTCTCCTATCCCTCTCCTTCCCTCTTATCCTTTGCCACCCCATCATCATTCTTACCAAAATACTGTGGCATGGCTCTCCCCATCTTTTCATCTGGCAGACCCATCCTATGGCCACTAGATGTACTCTAACTGTGGCGCAGGCCGCTCCTTCCTCCCTGTTAACCTCTACAAATCTCCCCACTTGCTCTTCTGTGACCGCCCCATCTACCTCCATGTTGTGGTGAGATCTGAAAGCTTGGAAAACCTTCCATGAGCTTTCGTAGGCTTTTTGGGTGTTGTCTGCCCATGCGCTGCAAAAGAGATATGCTGCTCCCTCCAGCCAATCTCCCATAGCTCCTCTGGGATCCTCTCTCCCATTGGATCTGCTTTGGAAGCCAGCGCTCGAAATCTCCCCATCTGTAATCGTGAGAGGCTGTCAGCAATGGAGTTGTTTATTCCTACAATGTGCCTAGCCTTGAAACTCATGTTGCGCCTCAACCCTTGTAGTACTAACTGTCGTAGGATGCAGAGTATCAAGACAGACCTTGACCCTCTGTTATTTAGCATGTCCACAACTGCTCTGTTGTCACACCAGAATGTGACCCTTTGGTTCTGTAGCCATGGTCCCCATATTTTCGTCACCGCCCATATTGGGAAGATTTCCAAGAAAGTGACGTCCTTTGTCAAACCCTCGTCAACCCACCTCTGTGGCCAGGGTTCTGCTATCCACTTCCCTTGGAAATAGGCACCTACTCCATGCCCCCCAGAAGCGTCCGTGTAAAGTTCCAGGTCTGTATTATAGAGCCATTCCTCCTGTCAAAAGGCTATCCCGTTGTAATTTTCTAAGAATTGCTCCCATATTTTTAAGTCTTCCTTGGTCTCTCTCCCTATACTGACCCGGTGGTATGGCTTTGAACCTCCCGCCATGGCCCTGGCCAGACGTCATGTAAACGCGTGTCCTGGCCCAAACGCTCTACACGCAAAATTCAAATGACCCATTAATTGCTGACTGTTAATTAGGGGTACTCTTTTTCTCTTCCCTATCTCTGTCAACATTCTCTTTCGTTTATTGATCTTCGAAGTTGGCAAACGGAATAGGCCCTGTTCCGCATCCACCTCTATACCCAGGAATTCTAAACACCTGCTGGGGCCTTCTGTTTTTTCCCCAGCTAATGGGACTCCTAATTCCTTACACATTTCTTGAAAGTCCTCCATGATCTTCTGCACCCCCTTTTGACCTTCCCCTATAAACAGAAAATCATCCAGGTAATGCACCACCGTGTCGTGCCTGTACCTGACCTTGAATACCCATTGCAGCCTTGTGCTGAATTTTCCAGAAGTGGAGTACGCCACTGAACAGCCTATCGGCATGGCTTTATCAAAATAATACTCCCCTTCTATCTGGAAACCCAACAATTCCCAATCTTCCCTGCGAACCGGCAGTAGCCGAAACGCGGACTTGATGTCAGTCTTTGCCAGCCATGGAGTATGCCTTGCCCTGATGATCTGCACTGCGTCTTCTAATGTACCGTAAGACACCCTACTATCCTCCTCCGAAATGTGATCATTGACTGACTCCTTCTCTGGATAGGATAGGTGGTGAATTACCTGATATTCCCCTGCTTGTTTTATCGGGACAAGGCCCAGTGGTGATACTCGCTGGTGTTGGAAAGGAGGGTCCTTGAAGGGACCCTCTATCCTCCCTGCCTCCTTTTCAATACCAATCTTCAATTTTAATAGTGCCTCCTTGCCTTTTATCGATTGTAAATGTTTTGCCCATGTCCCAAACTTCCTTCCTTGGTAATGTAAACTAAAACCTTTCTGGAAACCCTCTATTAACTCCCTCCCCACCCCCTTATTCGGGTACTCTTCCATCCATTACTCTACTTTTTCGGCCCTGATTGGGGGTTTTGCTAATCGGAACTGACCTTTTTCATCTTCCCCCTTGCTGAAACCCTCTCCCACCCGTATGTCCCATCCTTCTCCCTGTATTATCCCTCTGCATCCCTCTGTAGCCTCCCTGAAAGGAAATGCTTCCTTGCCCTCCCCCCGGGGCTGGCTTCACCGTAAGATCTGCATCTTGTGGCTGGGTGGGATCCCTCACATCTTGAACAAGCGTGCCTAAACCTGCAGCCTGGGAAGGAGCAGAATGCTCTTTTGTACCCCCAACAGCACTTCTGATATCATGGCCCTCCCCTCTGCCTCTCACCTTCGGGCCCCCCGCTACTGTGATGGTCTCCCACCATAGGTCATTATGTCTAGAATCCTATCTACAATCTTCCTCGTAATTGGCCATTCGGGTCCTGAACTTTTCTTCATACTGTAACCAGTTAGTCCCACCCATCATTTTATCCGCATTTCTTACGATCAAAGAGTAAGCTAATAGGGGAATGCCCAATTCCAGCTATTTCTCTTGAGCTATTGCACTATAATATGTGAAACCCAAGGTCCATGCCTCCCATGATTTTCCTTTATACGTGGGCCCTTTCTGCTCCTCCCCTTTTTTGACCAGAACTACAGCAGCCGCTAATTCTTTTTTGCTAAAATCCTCCTTCTCTTCATATAGCTCCGCAGTTTTCTTGTCTACCAATGCAAAGATATCAACAAATTCTCCCTTCCTTATTTTTTCTTTCATTGCTAACGGCACATGGTCCCCTATTCTTACCCCACTGCCCCTTTTTCTGCTCTGTCATTTCTTTTTCCCCCATCCCCCTGTTTTCCCCCCTTTTCCTTTTCCTCTAATTCGCCCAGTATTCTCTGTAACCTCTTAACCCCATCTCCCCCCATACCTAACAATATTTGTTCCACATATTCCTTCATGGTACTCTCTAATGTCAACAGTGTACCTGATTCGTCATGGGGTTCTTTTGATGGTTCAGTTGTTCCTGCCTGTCCTGGCTCGCTCCCTTTCATGATCCGCTACCTGGGCCGCCGGTCTCCCCGTATCCGGCAGGTTAGCATCGGTGTGGAAATCATGGGTCCCGGGTGAGGACCTCTCCTCTGGTGGGTTCCAGATCCAGCATCGGCCCCTCTGGACTGGGTGCAGGTGATAGGACGGGCATTGCATGGGTGTACCAGCTCCCTTCCCTTTTCCTTCTGCCCCACTCTGTCCCTTCTTTCTGACCTTCCCATTCCGTGCTGGTATCTCCCCCCATTCCGTGTCCTCTACTGTATCCAGGACCTTGTGGGCCCTGTCCATGAGATCCATGATCATCTTCATCGCGTCCAATTTCATTGGACTAGATCCACGAGTATTCATTCTGTCTGTTTTCCAGCTTGTAACAAAACATAAATACGTTAGCTCTCTGGGTTTTTTCCCTGTGTAACGCTTGACCTAATGCTACCTCTGTCCCCCCCCTTTTTTTTGTGGGCACAATGGGATTTGCACCACGGACCTCTGGTATGCCATTCCAGCGCTCAAATCATTAAGCTACAGGTCCACCTTTTGCCCTATTCCCCTTTTTTTTCCCCCCGTATCCAGTACTTGCCGTGGCTCTCAATATTCCCTGTGCAGTTGCTCCCCTTTTTGCTTTTTAGCCGCCCTGGGTTGCCATGAGGGCTATCCCCCCCCCCCCCGCCTCTATTATTTATTTATTTTTTTTTAACTGCCCCAAGCATAATCTCCTGTGTTCTTATCCCTCACCCTGCTCCCGGGCGTTCCGATTAGTAATGATGCCCCAAGAGCCTTTTTTTTTTTTTTTTTTTTTTTGCTGTTGCCTGTCCCTTTTCACTTGCACGCCCTTGTTGTAATGGCGGCCTTGCCGTTCCACTCCTTTCCGGTGATGCCCCGCAGTGTGGCCCTTTGTTCAGGCCTGCTACCATGCTGCTAAACAATGCTGTCGCATCCCTTGCTTGCCTCCTGGCTCGGTATCCCTCGCCTGTGCATCGGGGCCCTTGTTGGGCTCTCCGAAACCGTCCTGCTGCCCAAAAGGGGTTTCCTGCTCTAGGTAGTGTCATCCCCAAATGTAAAATATCCCTCATTGTATGGAGGACCAATAATACCATTCACTAGCCCATCACTGTGATTACAACTGTCTATAGGCAGCAGGTTGTGAAATGAATTCCATATAACAGAGAGCACCTCATACTAATGAGGATTAGCAGTGTCACGGTGTCAAGGTCCACAGTTTTGGAAATCCCTGGAATGCTGGGAAGTTGTTCCCCCCCACTTTCCAAACAAAGACCCTCCCTTAGCGTAGCTCCCAATTTCTAAGGGTCCTGCGCTGCTCGCCCTCTCTGTGCGCTTCCAAAGCTCCCTTCCCAGTTTTCTAGGCCCACGCCTTCCTCCTGGGCCCTGCTGGTCCTTCACTTTGACTCCCTGCCCCAGCAATCCCCCACTTGTTTTTAATACCTGCCTTCGCGGCATCGACAATCTCTGATCCCCTTTGCCCCCTCCCTGAATACTAGGACCTTCTTTATCCTCCTTTGCAGCTGTCCAGAGTCTCTCCTCTCAGCTTTCTCCAGCCCTTTGTCGCACTGGGCCCAAAGACCCACCACGTGGCTCTCCGTGAACGCTACTGGCCTCTCTCCTCTATTGCACCCCCCTTCCTGCTTGAGCGTCTGCTCTGCATCCTTCTCATCGTGGCCACCCTTTGCTTCTCTTCTTCTCTGTGGACTCCTTACCTCCCTCCTTCATAACCGACCTTCCCATTACCAAATAAACAGCTGTTTTTCTTCTGGCTGCCCTTCCATTCACCGCACGGCTCCTCCATTTTCCAATTCCTTTCTCACCTACCGTGCTTTCCATCCGTTGCCCCCAGCTATCCGCTGCTTGTTTTCCCCCCCAGCTGCTCGCTCTATCTTTTCTACTGAAATTTACTAACAGTGCTTCCAGCTTCACTTTGTATGCAAACCAACATTCTTTAGAGACTTTTCTGCTCCCATTGACTTGCATGAACCCACATGTTTTTTTTTTAAACCCTTCTAAACAAAACATACCCAAATCTTGCAACCACAATTTCTTGGATGAAAACAACATTCTTAAAAGACTTTACCATGTAACCTTACTTTTTTTTTTCATTCTAAACCAAACAAACAACAAAATGTTACTATTTTTTTTAAACCAAGCCTCATATTCTAATTTTCTCTTAGCTCCAGCTTGATATCTGCCTCAGCAGTCCACCTAATGGATTTATGTCCCAAATATCCTTTTCTTACCTTTTCCTGAGGAACTCGCTGACCAATGTGCTAGGTTCTTTCTCTTGAATTACTTACCTAAGAACCTTAGCAGAAAGTGGCAGAGCCCCTCTGTGCTGCCCCTCTGAAACCCCCTGTTGCTCCACCCCCACTCACCATTCTCTGCTTCTCATTGGACCTTATCCCCGCCCCTTCTGACGCTGTGATGACGTCAGGGGAGACCTCCCTCTTTGTGACCTCACTTCCTCCCCTCCCCTCCTCCCCCTTTCTCACTTCCCCTGCTTGTCCCTGCTGACATCCCCAGTCTCTTCCCAGGGTCCGGTGGCCTGGAACAATGGGGGTTGCCCTTAATGGCAGCCCATTTTGTTGCATCGATATCTAATTCCGACCAGTGTACCATATCCAAACAGATTGAGTGTGAAGCAGTGCAAGTGACTGGCAGCGTACATGATGTCATACTTCCCAGTAACATCCCAGTAACTGAACCTGAAGATATTTATGATCATGTCAACGATAGCACACAATGTGATATTCCGTCCATCGTGGCGGTTAACGTCATGCATTTTCCATACAGTGATTCACAATCACAGTGTGGTGAAAAAATATCAGGTGATGGTGGTGTAGATGCATGAATGTGATGATGATGATGATATTGCTGTTGTTGTGACATGCAGTCCACATGCTAGCATGCAAGCAGAAGATGTGTATGTGTGTGATGTTGATGAATATGATGATGATGTAATTGACCCCAGTTGGGAACTGGAGAAAAAGAAATTAAAAGTGGCTGTATCTGAGTCTGAGTCTGTTTGCAGGACCCCCCCCTTAAAAACTTGTGATCTACCGCTTTTAGTTGATGATGATGATGATGACGACCCAGTAATCAATATGATAGACAGTCATGGTGGTCAGTTGCAGTCCAGGTGTGCAGTGCCAGAAACATCACATGCCCCCCCCCCCACTTCAGTGCTTAAAATAACACACTTAAATAAGCCACATCATCATGAACATGTTAAAAGCGAGCATCACAGTCCTTTGTTTGGGATTTGTTCAAGATGCAAATGATGAACCAGTCTGCAATCTGCCAGGTTTGCCATGTGCGTGTGTGGAGTCGAGGTAAAAGGGTAGCCATCTGGGCACAGGAGGACAGCATAGTATCTTAAGAATAGGCACTTGGTTCTGTGGACCCAGCGCAATGCTGGCAGCTAATACTACAGTGGGCATTCACCTGTGTCACCGGCAACCATAGCCAGCATGTTATCCTCTTTCATGACTGTTAAGCCCAGTAGGAAATTAAATGTGTGCAGTAGTGCAGTAATAATAGCAGAGGATTACTACAGGCATGATGAGATAGATGACCATAATGACTTTGAAATGTTGTCCGGTGCTGGTGAGAGTAGCAGTTTTTGTGATGGTGGTGGTGGTGAATGCAGTATATCTAGTGCAAGTGGTACATCAACCCCTATTGGCAAATCTGGCAAAATAACAACATTTATGGGTTTGTCATCATCACCTGTGCAACCGTCTTCATCAAATGTCCACACTCCACCTCCTGGCAATGCCATTCATCACAGAGCACAACCATTTGTGACCAACAACACACCATGTGTAAAACATTCAAGTCAGCCCATGTTACAGAGTGTTTTTCAGCATAAGCTGACCCACAATCATACAGTGTTCACGTGAACCTAATGCTGCCTGTAGCGGAAATGCTGGCAATTGATCTTTTGCCTTCTCCTTTGTGGAGAATTCTGGTCCGGCGGCTATTGCATGCCTGTCCAAAATGGAAAATCCCATCCAGGACATACTTTTCTACCTGTTGTCTCTGAGTTGTTCTGCACTGTGTCCGACTCAGTAAGACATGCCCTTCAACATTCTCCTTCTCCATTCATCCATTTAAGCATGGATATGTGGACAAGTGGCAAAACAGCGGGAGTTCATATTCGTGTATAATCGCACACTGGGCACAGGTGCTAGGGTTTTTTGTGATGTTGGTAGTGTGAATAATCAGTGCAGTAAGGTGGATTGTCGCGGTAGCAATCTTCCTGGAGTTCACCAGCATGCAACGATTGCTATGTGCAGTGTGACCTGTTCACATTCTGGTGAGAACATGTTGAACATGGTACTGTCTGAAATTGGCAGATGGCTAAACCCTCTGTCCCTGATAGCTAGGTTTATAGCAAGTGACAATGGGTCAAATGTGATGAAATGCATCACGAATGGTGTTTTTTCGTGTTCCATGCATGGCCCACTGTTTAAATCTTGTGGTTCAGGAGTTTCTGCATCATCTGACATAAAGGAAATGCTGACGGCTGCAGACGTATCTGCTCACTTTTCAAGATCTGGAAATGCCGTGATCAACTGCGGCAGTTGCAGATACAAAACAGCCTGTCTCAGCACCGCTTGAAGCTGGAAGTTGTCACCCGATGGAACTCCACATTATACATGTCAGAGAGGTTGTATGAACAATACAAAGCCATCTCAGAATATCTTGTGATGCACAGTAGCCGTGACAGTTCCGGGGCCTCCATGTCTATGATGACTGAACAGTGGCGCCTCATAAACTCTGTAATAACAATTTTGTGGCCTTTTGAACATGCCACACAGGCAGTGAGTGGTGAGTCTGCCTCCATTAGCCAATCAATTCCACTGCTGCAGGTGCTGAGGCAGACATTGGTGAATGTACAGCATTGCTTTGATGTTGCCGGAGATGGTGGTAGCAGTATGTTGCTACAACACATGCTGACAGTATTCTACCAGAATCGTCACATTGTGAGCATTCAGCATAGTGACAACTTTGCCATGGCAACAATGCTGGACCCACGATACAAATGTGGAATTGCATCAGTACTGGAGGGAGGGCCTGAAGAGGTAAAAAATATCAGTGGTCAACTGGTGCGCTTGGTTCAAGGGGCACAGAAGTCTCGTGCCAAGGTCAGCAAACCTCAGCAGCCTAATCTGGCTGAAGGTGAACCTGGAGGACCAGCAGTCATATCATGCAAGGGTAAGGGGACTGTAGTTCCTGGTGGTCTGTCATCCAAAGAGGGTGAAGTCAACCCGCTTTGGGAGGCTTTGTTTCAAGTGGGTATTTGTGAAATCAATGATTCTGGGAAACAAGCTGATGCATCAACAATTGGACTTAATGCAGCACAGAGAATGGTTGAGTCATATTTGTCTGAAAACAGGCATCTGACAATAACTGAAGATCTTCTTTTGTACTGAAGTGGAAAGGTCAGTGAATGGCCAGAGCTGACTGCAGTGGCACTGAAGTACCTCACGTGCCCACCCTCCAGTGTAAGTGTTGAGAGGGTAGTCAGCTCAGTAGGTGCAATAGTCAGGGATCATCAAACAACCCTGTCTCCTGCAAATGTTAGTTTACTAACATTTATTAAAATGAATGAGAGGCACATACCAGCACAGACTGCAACCTCTGTATTCGTACCCCAGCCTAGTCATGGTGGTCTTACTGATGTGGAAATGGAACATCCTGGTGGCACTGGCAGTGGCTGCCTGAAACAGCCCACCACTGACATAGATGACGACACAATGGAGAAAGAATTTCCCAGTGGTCAGACTTCAGACATCGATGACTGTGAGGGCAGTTTTCTTTATGAGGATGATGATGTGGTTAATGTTGGCAGGTTTTAACTGCAGTATTTAAAAGGCCGTGTGTCCCCCCAGACCACCACCACCAGGGCTGATGTTATCCAAGTCTGTTCCATGAGTCTGTCTGCCCCCTGGAACACCCACCACCACCACCAGGACTGATGTTATCCAAGTCTGCCACCATGAGTCTGTCTGCCCACCGGACCACCATCACCACCACCACCACCACCGGGACTGATGTTATCCAAGTCTCCCACCATGCGTCTATCTGCCCCCCCCGGACCACCTTCACCACACCGGGACTGATGTTATTCAAGTCTGCCACCATGAGTCTGTCTGGCCCCCCACGGACCACCACCACCAGCTTCTTAATATTTAAACCATAAAGTGAGTATGTGCACTCATGTTTGTTATGCTGCTTCACTTCCTTTAGCCGTATGTTTTGTTTTCTGTAGCTTTTCAGAGCCGCAATGGTAAAACACATACAGTACACTTCTTTTGTTTCTTTTACAGGGTAACAATAAAAGGATTCACTGCTAAAACTTGTTGGGAATGATGCTGTAGCTGTACTGTAAAGAGGTGAACCAATGTAATATCCATGTGTAGTCCATTCTGGTAAGTATGAATATTTTATTTCATCCATTTCATTGTTTTGTAAAGACTGCAGCAAATATTGCACACAGCAGGTTGCGTTACTTGACAAGATGTGTCTTTGAAATGTAACTTGACTTTAGGGATTGAGAGATTTGAGAACCAGGGAGGGACACATAACAATTAAGTTGTAAGAAGTCATTAATTTATTTTTTTTAGGAAACTTCCAGATGCTTTGTTGTTGTGACAAAGTGGCCTTATCTGAACAAGTTCTTCAACAACAGCCCCCCCCCCCAATGCTGGGGCGCACATGCAACATGTAGAAGTCATTTCATTAGATGACCATGACCATCACACCCGACTTGAAAAGGATGCAGATGAAATCTGTGAAGAAGTAAGAAAATAAGTAACCATTACAGACAAACCTGCAAATATGCTTCCCCCCACCCAAAGGAAAAACATACTTACCCTCCTGTGCTTGACAGTTATCCATTTAAAATTTATATGCATAAAGTTCTAATTGAGCACTGGAATGTGCACACCAACAGTATCTGTGACCTGTGAGACGGAACAATACCATGAGTACATGTCCATGTCAACCTTCCTCACCTACAAACTACAGAAATATATATCTGTATACATATATATATATATGTATCAACTCACCAAGGCTACTATTAGTGTACGGACAAAGTGCACCCTTCCATCCAGCTGAGATGATCACATTGCATTTGCTCGAATTGCAGCACACATTGGACCAGCAACAGTTGTCTCACGGTCTGAGTGCGCCATTAATTCTGGGGGACTTTGTATGTACTGAAACAGTCTCATTTCACTGTGTTACCACTTTTAAATTTTCTGCACACAAGCAGGATGGATTCTGGGCCTGCAGAAAAAATCTGGTACCCTGTGCCACTTTTATGTGCATGACTGAGTGCGCCATTAATTCTGGGGGACTTTGTATGTACTGAAACAGTCTCATTTCACTGTGTATCACTTGTAAATTTTCTGCTCACAAGGCGGATGCATTTTGAGCATGCAGAAAAAATATGGGGACTCTGTGCCACCACTGCGTGCAGAAGTGACTGCGCCATAAATTCTGGGGGACTTTGCATGTGGTGTGACGATACCATTTCACTTCCTTAGCACGTTTCAATTTTCTGGACAGAAGACAGGTGCGTTTTGTGTATTGTGATTGTGAACACATAATGCCATACTTAAATTATAAATTAAAGCAGCATTGCAACAATGTGCTGACAATTTTGACCTATAGTTTTTTATGCTATTTTACATTGCTGCCGGCACCGCTGCAGGCCACTAGTTACCTGATGACTTGTATGATACCCTTCTCTTCACAATTTGTGTCTGCTTTACTACTTTTTCTCATGTCTGAGAATAAAAAAGGAGCATGCCATTTAATATTGTTCTGACCAGGTTCTTACCACTATTTGCAGCTGTTTTTGAACAACTATTGTTCTGTGAAGTCATAAAACGCTGCCTGCTGCATAATTGTTAATTTGACAGCAGAAATAACAGCAGAAATAATATATAACAACTGATGGAGAAAAACAGTGCAAAATATTGACGAAGAACTGGTCTGCACCATAGTAAAAGGAGTGCTCGTTTTATTATCTCACACATGAAAAAAAGTACTAAAGCAGACTCAAATACAGGCAATAATAGTATCATACAAGTCAGGATGTAAGTAAAGTGGCAATGTAAAATAGCATAAAAAAGTATAGGTCAAAATTTTCAACAGATTGCTGCACTGCTGCTTTAAAGAGATTCACCAAGTTACAAAGTTATGGATGGTATTACACCCAGTATATTGGTGCCTAACCTCCAGGGGAATCTTTCTTGCTCCACATGTCCTTAAATAGTGCAATACTTTTCTGGCAAAAATGTTTGTAATTTCGGTAAAACGGGTCCTGGAGGACTTCCCATTCTGAAGAGCCACCCAAGTTCTGCCACCCGCGTTCAGCAACATTGTGGTGAAACGTGGGCACGTTTCCACTAACAAAGCTCAGAAAGCTGCCGGCCATTCACTATAATAAAGCACGCCCCCGTGCTCTCCCTAGCATCATGTCATAACATTCCTGAGCAAGGTGGCAGAACTTGGGCGGATCTTCAGAACGGGAACTTTGGAAGTCTTCTGGGCCCCGGTTTACTGAAATTACAAGCGTTCTGGCCAGAAAAGTATTGCACTATGGAATGTAAGGACATGTGGAGAAAGAGATTACCCTGGAGGTAAGGCACCCTTAAAAGGAACATGTATGACTGTATGTGCATGTATATATTTAAAGGGAAGCAGTCAGCAACAGGAGCTCCTGCGTCCTGCACAGTGCAAGGCTTACCCTCCGGTTAAGCCTTTTAAGTATGTTGCAGCATTTTTCTCATGCCGCAACATACTTTATTTTAAGAAAGAAAGGTCAATGACCCAGAAGGATGCCGGATGCTATGGGGGCCACATTATGTGTAAAGGAAAGGTGCAGCGGAGATGCACCATGCGCTTCAAATACTTTTGTATTGAAGTGCATGGTGCATCGACATTGCACCTTTATGCATAATGGAGCCCCCATAGCATCTGCCATATTTCTGGTTTGCTGACGTTTATTTAGTACAGTAAAGTATGTTGCGGTGTGAGAAAAATTCCACAGCATACTTAAAAGGCTTAACCGGATGGTAAGCCTTGCAGGGGGCAGAATGCAGGCGCTCCTGTTACTGACTGTTTCCCTTTAAATTAATACTGTGGCCTTCCTTCTGTCTGGTATGAAACAAACAAAACACAAAACAGTACAGCACGGGGCAGACAGAAAACAAAACCTAATGCTCGATCCCATGATGTTCCAGCAGCAGCTGAAGCATTGACACTATTTGTAGCTGCTCTTGCTCGATCTGCTTGATCTGCTACTGGACAGCACCCATCCTCTGATTATTTTCCTCCAACACAACCCACAGCAGTGCTACTTCTGACTGCGTTGCAGGCATGGCGGACTCCACTGCTACAGGAGGAAAGGCAGGTGGTGGTGGTAAGGGTGGTGCTGGTGGTAGTGATGGGGCAGCAGCTGCCGCTATGGCCCTCCTCCTGCTCTGGTGATACAAAGCAGCAGCACCCACTGCCACTGCCACAGAAGGACCAGCAGGTGGAAGCCTGGCCCGTTCTGTGGTAGCCTGCCACTCCACCTTGTGGTGGTTCAGCATGTGTGTCCTCTGGTCCCAAGTCCCCAGATGTGTCCCCCGGGGACGATGGTGCACCTACACACCACAAAGCAGGCACACCACAATGCTCCTGTTCCCACTAACACAGTTGAAAAACTGCCAGACTATCGGGCTGCAGGGGGAACAGGCACAACAGGGGCAGATGTATGCCAGCAGCAGTGTCATGCCCCTGATGGGGCTCCGCCTGCTGCTGTGGAGTGGGAGGTGCTGCTGCTGGAGCTTCTGCAGCTGGTGCTGGTGGTGGTGGCGGACTTGCTGGATGTGACAGTGGCACTGGTGGTTCTGCTGCTTCTGGAGGGGGGTGGGCAAAATATTCTGGAGTGGCCCAGCGACACCCCGCCCACGCTGACCCCCATGTGTCCACACTCATCTCTGTCCAACATGGGCCACAGACTGTCCCTGGTCCATAACTCTCCTTCCCTCTCCACTCTGATGCGTCACGCGACGAAGACCGACTCACACACGCACACACACACACAGTCACACACAGACACACACACACACACTTGCACAAAACAAAACTTATAAAACAAATAAATCAGTCACAAAAAAAGAACTCAAAACAGTAAAACAAAAACTAAAAAATTAGCTTTTAAAAAGCTGTTGTGTTTTATGATGTTGAAGCAAGTTAAACAACAAATACACACTCCTCTCCTACACTATCTTTCCTTCTCCTATCTCTGCAAAGGAGAAAGTGAAATTATCTGCTGATATGACTCTCTTCCTGCCTGGCTGGCTAAGGCAACATGTGACTTACAGTACTGTAAGCCATGGGATGTGTGTGTGGGGGGGCTGCTTAAAGTGCCTATTGCTGTCATTCTGCCTTACTTCATGTTTAGGTGGAATAACAACGCAAAGTCAACTCATTATGACAAGGCAAAGTGAGTACTCCTCAATGTCCACTTCGTGTAGCCTGCAACTAACGCGAAGTGAGCACTTCGTGCTCACTTCGCCTGCAGATTTTAAATTCACTGCATCACTAGATACAATCTCCCTCCCTACCACACACATGGCATAATCCTGCCTGTTGATTTATGGCAAAAACAAGGGAAATATATATAATTTACAATCCCCTTTTTGTACCAACTATAAGAAAGTTTTCCTCTTAACCACCCTAGGATCAAACCGAATATCCTAATGCCATGAGGCAGAATGTCAGCATGTCTCCTGTAGTTTAGCTAAACCTGCAAAAGAGTGCAAAAGAGGTTTGGAATGTATAGACAAAATACTTCATCTCCAGGAAAGGGAATTAATTCCTGCAGTCCAGAAAAGGTCCCAAGCAATGTTCTGTTGAACAGCCAAGGTAAGCAGTGATTTTGTGTCATCGCTGCAGTTCAGATCAGGACAGCCGCCAGATAATCTTTCTATTTACTGCGTCATTTAGAACAAATCACTTGATAAAGCCTGTATTGTTGGCAAAACATTGGGACAGGATTGCAAAAATAAAGTGGATTATGACATATTATTTTCTATAGTGGCATGTTTGTGCTCAGAGCAGCCTGACCTTCTGAAATTTTGACCATATGTGCAGAGAACAGAAATCATGTCCTTTTCATGCACATGCAGTTCCCACAGCACTCTGCCTGACACAACCCGACATGGCAAATGTCGGGATTTCAATTTATGGGTTTTCAAACCTGTTGGAATTCTGTTTTTCAGGGTTTTGGTGTTGGGCAATAGTGCAGTGGGATTTCATGTGTCGGGAAATCATATCTAACCTTTCAATATCATATTATAGAGGTAACAAAGAGGTCCAGTAGAATGCTAAATTGGGTTTTGAGAAATATTCACAGTAGGGATAGTATAGTGCCGATGCTACTTTATGGGTCCATAGTTCGACCATTGATGGAATACTGTACACAGTTATGGCATCCACACTATCTTAGATATATGGAAAGACTTGGGAGAGTACAGAGGAAAGCGACAAGGAATATTCATAAGCTTAAACACCTTAGTTATGAAGATAGAATTCAATAATTAGGTTTGTTTACTTTGGAATACTGCAGGCTACCATGTGACTTATGTCTGGTATATTCAGCCGTTAAAAATAGTGATCTGTGAGAATGCTTAGGGTTGGATTCAAGAGTCTATAACCGGATAAGTAGATCTCACCGTTACCAACTCAGGGGTGACAAATACAAAACTAACAAAAGAGGGGCCTGGATAAACCAGAGAGTGGTAAAGCACTGGAATTGTTTACCTGATGGAGTGGTGTCTAGTAGTAATATAGAAAGGTTTAAAGCAATATTAGATAAATACATCAGAGGTACTGCAGTCCATTAAAGAATTGATGAATCACATTGGCACAAGCTGTCAACTTGAAACACACCTATGAAATCTACGAAGCTGAAAATTCAGTCCAATAGAAAACATAGCAAAGCAGTGAAGTGTCTAGTGCACTCTGATTCAAGCCCACTAGATTCTATAAAATTACATTGTAGTACTTCTTGTAGGAATGTACCCATGTTATCAGCTGTTTGCAGCTGTCCAGCTATTCGCCCATCATAAAGTACACTGCCTTCACCAGCAAAGCATCTTCTGTAGTTTTGCAAAATGAACTAGCTCCAAATTTGGTGATGTGCAGAGCTGGGCAAAAGTAGCAAATCCTGAATTTGTGGAATTTTTTTGACATTCTGTGAAATTTCATGAAATGTTTCAGACTTTGCTGACATTCTTTAATTAGATATAACTTGGTCTGTTTTGTAGATACAGGTCTGAAATGTTGCATGCAGTCTGGTATGGTCCCTAAAAGTCTACCAATCTTCAGAACATTTGGATGAAGGCTGGAAAAGTTTTACGGGCTCAAAATCTAGCAATTTGATATTCACGTGAAAATTTCTGAAAATATTTCTATGCTTACAACTAAGCCACTTTTTGAACTAGATACAGTAATTGTAAACTTAGATGTATACTTTCTTGGAAAAGTCATAGAAACTGCTAAATAGGAAGTACTGGTTATGTTAATTGTAAGTTTTAGCCATGACCTGCCACCCAGCAGGACTTCCTGGGTTCGCTTCTGAACCTGGGTCATCAACATGGCAGTATAATACTCTGATGCTAGGCCGTGGGGGTTGCCTTAAAGCCTGACATTTAGGTTCAAGGAACCTAACAACATTGATGATATTCCATTCTCTGGCTTTAAATTATTGGGGCTTTAAATTCAGCAGTTTACGTAATTACGAAACGTAATTGTAACATTTCTGAAAGTTTGGAAACTTATAACTTGATCGCCTTTAAGGACAGAGATCTGAAACGTGGCACACATATGTATGGGCACTGTTAAAGTCAACATTCTAAATTTGGTGCAATTTGGATAAACACTTTTACTTTACGTAGTTGTTAACTGTAATTTTATAAAAAATACAACGATTTGGAGACTTATAACTTGGTTATCTTTAAATATTGAAATGTGAAGCTTAGTACATGTCTGTATGGGCACTGCCAAAGTCACCATACCAAATGTGGTGTAATTTGAACAAAACTGTTTTACAGTATATTAGACAGAAATAACTAGAGAACATTTTGTGAAATTAACATTTTTTCAGAATTCTACTGGCAGAAAATATATGTCACCCAGCCCTAGTGACATGAGATCACTTCCTGAAGGCTTAGAAAAAAACTAAGTTATTTACTTCACTGCATCTTTGCCTTCAAAGGAAAATATTGCAATAACTCAGTATTGTGTTCACTTTATTTACATTTTGCTCTTTAGATCTCTTCCACTTAACCTTTTGGCATTCCATACAGATTATTAATTTTTACAATTTGAAATGCTTCTTTATTTTATTATTCCAGCTAGAGCTAGACAAAATGTTAACTCTACCAGCAAAATTTCCCCCAAAAAGTGAAATTCACATTCAGTTAATTTTGCAAAGAATGTAGGAAAATGGCACAAAAATCCACATTAAACTGTTGAAGTTTGCCATGTATTCTGGAATCAAGTGGTGAATTGTTGAAAGTATTGCCAGGGAACAGACTGCTTGTTTTTCATTTATCTAGTAAATAGAAAATGGCGGAACTGGGACCATAACTGGAAAGTGGAGACACTGGTGTAACTGGGAGGAAAAATTGAACAACCGTGAGGTGACACTTCTGCAACTGACACTGGTGTAACTGAGAATAGACAATGATGTAACTGAGAGGGACACTAGCATGATTGCTGTGATGAAACACTCATGTAATTGTGAAAACAGTGGGATGCACTGACATAACTGACAGGAGACAATGTTACAGCTAGTAGGAAGCACTACCATAACTATACAAGCAAAGATGTCACTTGGAGTAGAAATGGTTATAACTGGGGAGGCACTGGTGAAACTGGGAAGATACACTATTTTACTGTAACAGTGATGTGCTTAGTAATGAAGCTACATTATGCAAAATACTTTGCATGGTCTTCTAACTTTACATAGTAAAATAGGCTACACTGTATGTGTAGTTCCTTGAATGGAAAAGTAGGAACTTAACCAGTGAAGTGCCACTCAATGTAGTTTAAAAAAGTTTAAAAATAAAAATACCACCCTACCCACATTGTCACATTTCCCATCCACTCTCTGCACCCCACCATCTACAAGTATTTCATCCATCCTGCCATTATCTATACTTGTCACTTCACCCTGACCTGGTAAAGTTGGAAAGGTTAATTAGGTATACATTATTTTCCCTGCCCCAACACAAAGTCAGTGGTTCTGTAAAATAACCCACCCCTTCCTCTAACTACTTAGTGATATACCACATTCTACTGCCCTCTGGCCCCCACCTCTCCCCACTCACCCCCAAACTGGATACAGAATGGGTCCCACAGGGCAGCAACTGGCACAGCCCTCCTTCCACTTTGACACAGATGCCTGATTGAAATTGGGGATGATCTCATATAGTAATCACCTGACTGGGTCCTCTGCTGGCCAGTCAGATAATTACTATATTAGCACCCCAGCAGTTTCCTTTAAAAGCTGGCAGTTGGTGGAGGAAAAACTGTGGCAGTCACCATGCAATGGAGCCTTTTTTTGTTTCTTTGTTTTGGGAGTGAGGGATTGGGGTGAGATGGGTGTTGGGCATTGGGCAACCAGAGGGTGGTAGAGTTGGGGTCTATCTCTAATACTGGGTAGGTATATGGAGGGTGTGTTGTTTTATGGATTCACAGATATTGGGTAGGGGTGTGGAAGGAATGTGTTACTACTGACTGACACTGTTCTTTGTTGGTACTAGTGAGAGTAGAGGGGTACAGTATGGATGCTAGAGGGTGGTGATGTGGGGAGAAATACTTGCTTATGCTAGGGTGGGAGGAAGAGGATGGGAAATGTGACAGTATGGGTGAGTTTTTTTTTCTAATTTTTAAATCTTTTTTTTTTTTTAAACCTTTCCTGGACAAAGTTGGGTGACATTGGGAAACCTTCATCCACATTGTGGAGTGCAAAGATTCCCAACTTCATAACACATTATCATGTGAAGTTTGAATTCACTACACTGCTAGACTGGAAGAGACTGAGACACAGATATAATTGCAATTAAGCACTGCTAGAACAGGAATGAGGCACTGCTGTCACTGGTAGGATACACAGCAATAACTGGAATAGATGCTGCTGCAACTGACAGATTGGTTTAACTGCGAGGAAGCATTCATAGAACTGGGATGAGACTCTGCTGTAACTGGGCAGAAATGATAGTACAACTGGGAGAAGACACTGGTGCAAATGGGATAAGATAATGCCATAACTTGGAGGAGACAATCTCATAGCTGGAAAGCAACACTGCCAGAACTGGGGTGCAAATATGGCTGTAACTAAAACATTGATACAGTACAACAGGATTAAGACACTGTTAGATCTAAGTAAAGTTGCCCACTCTGATGGCAAAGTGGTGGCACTTGATGCTAACATGCAGATGGCCTGAGTTCAGGAGCAGACTGACTACATTGAGCAGCTGTGGAACAACAGTCAATCTCAGTTAATTAGGGCTGCTGGGGGCACCACAGTGACCCCAGCAGCTGGACCAATGAGTTTCCACCAGTCACAGGGGCAATGTCTCTGTGAGGCTAACATAAGGCTGCTCTCACACCAGAGGAGGAGGGAATAAATGAAATGGTATACAATGGGAGAAACATCTAGCTGCCATCTGCATGACAGCTGAGGGTTACCTCAGGCCTTAACAGGGTATATCACCTTATAGGAATGTATCCCCTGATGGACGACAGCTGAGTGGGGTTAAAATCTATGTGGAGAAAACTGAAAAGATTCACTAGAATATCTGTGAAGAGTCATTACAGTAACTGAGATACTGGTATAACTGTGAAAAGACACTGCTGTAACTGGGACACCAAAATAACTGGCTGGAGACACTGATATAACTAGAATAATGCACAGGTGTAAATAGGAGGAGACACTGCTGTACCTTGTTTTTGCAGAATTCTGTGACACAACATAAATGGGAGAATATTGTTCATGGTGACTATTTAAGCAATAATGCACGTTAGGGTGTGGGTTGTGCTGGGATAACCTCACACATGGGGTGGTTGGGCATGAGGCCACAGGCTGAATGTGTCCAATGCTCCAGAAGTGAGGTTAACCCAGCATGACCCACACGCTTGACTGCATTATTGCTATTATACAATGGCTTAAATGTATATAGAGGAAAAAAATTACTTCTTAGTTTTTTCTTTACTTTTCAGAGTGGAAGCATTCTTACAAGAAAAAGTTCCTGTTCTGCATTTTTCCACTAGGTGGAGCTGTTTTGTAAAGTTATGCCCTCAGCTCTGATTAGTCATCGTCTCTTCCACCCCCCGCCCCCCCCGTGTCCTGCTTCTGTGATCCCTGTGTGAATAACTGGTTGTAGATCACTTTCCTTCTTATTTGGATAATGTGTCATTGGACATTAGTTTTGGGAGCAGGGCAGTGTCGGCCGTTACTTTGTGGAGTGGGGCAGCTTTTGGAGCCTGGCGGTTTGTAGAAGAAGTGCGGTGTGTAGAAGAAGCGCCTGAAAAACATCATGCTGTGTAGCGAGAGAAAACACACGGATGTTGGTTTTGTTGTGCAAGTACTGTATGTTTTTTAATGAGAAGACAGTAAAGCTACCCAACCTGAGGAAAGATTCACTGCTGGTTTCAAATACTGGACCACATGTGACTTTTTGGTGAAACAGACAGCTGAATGGATGCGCTCATGCTCATAGTTTATTAGCCGCGTGCTACACTGTCTTGAGAAAAAATCTTTCTTTCTTGTTTTTTTTTTTTGTAATGTGGCTACATATTTCAGATGGAGCAAGAGTCAGTGCTTGGAGAGTGGGCGTGGGCACTGAATTTCTGGGGACAGAAGTGCTTAACAGCGGCAGCTCCAAGTGGTGGTTACTTGTGGAAGCAGCGCATAATTCCTGACTCTGTCATCTGGTCATGTATGTGCCTACAGTTCATACAGTGAGGTTATACTTAGATAACCTCACTGTCCCAGGCACACACTGACCAATCAGAGCCCAGGATTTTTTTTGCCATTGTATAATAATGAAATTCTGTGTAAATCTCAGAATTTCAAAAAAAAAATAGTCATGGATGTGAAATCTGCAATTTTTGCACAGCCCTAATTGTGCTATCCTGTCACATCCCACAGAGATTGGGTCAGTAAATTATTTTTACATCTGTTTATTTTCTATTTAGGGTAAAGGTTACTGATGGTTTAGGGTAAATAAATATTGCCTAATTAATACAAGGAAGGGCAGGAATTTAAAATGCTAGAAGTGGTGCAGTGTAGTGGTTGTCGGGCAGCAGTATTCAAAGATACCCTTTGCTCTTTGGCTGCAATTCCTGCCCTCTCCAACTTCGCTCCTCAAGTTTATCTTCATCTTCCACCCTCCCTCCCACTTATTGCTCTGTTACTCTGTGTTCCCATGTATACATTCTACTTATTCTAGCCATTGTATTGATCTACCATTGTAACCTACTATGCCGATCTATTTATTGTTTTGTTCCTATTTCTGTAACTTGTATTTGTTCTCTGATGCGGAACCTTTGTAAAAGAGCCTGGCTTAAAGGTACTTGTAATCCTAGTTGTAATAAAATAAAAAAATTAAAAATACCTTCTGTAGACTGCAGTGTTGCCCAATCTGCATGCACCTCTCTGGGTTGAGGAAGGAGGTTGCTTGACTCCAGTACCATTTGGCTGAGATACAGGTAACCTCTTTCAGCACCCAGGCACCACCAAGTCTAACACCGCTACTTCAGAGGGAGCCTAGGAAAGGATAAACTGGACTGTGGTTGGCTTGGGAAGGGTGGTAATGATGGGTCAGAGGCACCCACCACAACAGGCACAACAAAATAATTCCTACACCTACATGGCAGTGGAATTTGTGAATCAAAAACTCAGAGGAGGGGATAGAGTAAATACTGTTCTCAGAAGAGAATTATACTAGATCTTCCAGTTAAGAGCTCTCAGACTTCACAGGTGGATTGGACACCATTTTTTAAATAAACCCTCAGAGATAAGGTTTCCTATACCTCATGTGACACCTTATGGTGTATATTAATAAAGTAATTTATGAAAATGTTTCTGAAAACATATACTTAGCTACTAATTACAGTAGTAAACTATTTGCACAGTATATTATGGTTTTAGTATATTTAATAATTTTTACTTCCAGTGTCCAGTTTGAAGGAAATCGACTACACTGAGCCCCCAAATAGATCCATGTTCATAAAATCATTGCAAATAGATTTTATTTGCTACTGTGCTCATATCAGAATTATTTTTTGCATAATTAGTACATGGAGATTTCATACTTATAGCTGTTTTCGGTCATCATTGACAACTACTTGAACTATAAATATATTTTGTGTCTTTCTCTTGAATGAGCTCTTGACTAACTAGTAAAACTTTTTTTTTAACAGTTACCTTTAAGTTTACATGTTTTTTTTAACATTTTATGCACAGCATTTGTTTTCTGAATAGCACATATTTTAAAAAAATGTACAGTGAGCATTTTCTTTCACTTACAGTCACACAAAGATTGTCATTCATCATTATTTATACAGGCACCAGCACTACCTTATATCCACAGCATTACATCTCTTTGTATCCAGTTCATTCCTATCAATTATTAACTATGGACTGATAGTGTATGGTGTGATCTCTGAAATAGACCTAAGAAGGGTGGTTACGGCACTCAATAATTTGTGTAGGCTAGTCCTTGGAGCAGACAAATTTACTCATACGTCTGCCCTGTATGAACAAACCAATTGGCTTACCCTCAGAGACAGGATCAAATCACAAACCTGCCCACTTGGTAAAAAAGCTCAACTTGGCTTGGCACTCCCTTGTGTCCAACAAATCATTCTACTGGCTCAATCACAATGTAACACTAGGGGTATGGCACTCTGTGAGTCCCCTTTAGTAGGGCCTCTCTCAACCAGTGCTCATTCACTTACAGGGCTCCCCTCTGGCTAAATGAGCTCCTGGTTGAAGTGAACAGCTTGGTGAACTTCCCTACCTTTAAAAGTGTCTTGAAGCAATCCCTAATCAACACTAGATTCTGCAAATGCTAACCTGCATACAACACTTATACCTCTCAGAAATGACTCACTGTTCAAATAAAGACTACTGTGGGTTTTCAGAGTTTCAAACATCTCCCGCTCCGAAATAAATCCCCCGTTGTCTAAGTTCATACTCTAACTCATGCCCCTCCCTACCTCTCTCTCAGCTTGCATTTGCTCCAATTAATTATGATCCCACCTCTGACTCCTATCCTCACCTCCACTCCCCATCCCAATCTGTCATACCAACATAGCCTAACCTTACCTCATACTCACCCTCTCTTTCCTTCCTCAATTCTCTAGTTGCTTTCCTTGCACCAGTTTTTTGCCAGCCCACCACTGGGATTGAGCATGTCTTTTCTCCCACCCCCTTATTGTACCACTCACCATCCACCTTTCACCTGCATCTATACAGTAGAATAAGAACCTCAACTAGTGACAATGCCTGGCCCATGGCAGCTATTTCAAACTTGTAATTTTGTAATTCTGCCTGTATCAACTGTGGGTAAATGTCCTATTCTGATGGTTTTTCTTAGTAGATTTTCTAGCAATGTGTAATATGAATTGTGCCAATGGACCTGTCTTATTTTGTCTGATGATGAGGAACCTTTGTAAATGAGCTCCCAGCTCAAAGGTTATTTCTGATGCATTAAATAAATAAATAAATACAGTATTTCTATTTCAGAATATTTTCAACAGTAACAAATCAGAGACTCTGCTTGCATTTGCCACAAAAGAGGCTTGTGTTTCTTAGAGACAACATAGGTGGGGTATGTTGCTGTGAAACTTGTGTGAATTAGTTTATTTATTATTGGGTGAAGGTAAATGAGAGACCAGCTAGAGTAGTCGACATTTAGGGGGCCATATTATAAGCACTGTGTCTAGCCCTACAGTTTGGGGGAAGGGTGCTAATTGTTTGCCCTGGGGCTTCAGCTACTTGATAATTGACCTCCCACAGCCAATAGTGCACCATCTGGAAGGCAACAGGTTCTACATAAAAGCAGCCACTGCCAATGTGTCCAGCATGTTCGTGTCCTGTGAGTGAGTGGAACAGCAAAGGAGTAGAACAGGTGACTAAAATCAGCAGGCTTCAGCAGACAGAAGCAGAGAAGTGTGGGATTCTCCGGGTCAACTAATGCAAGGCACCTGTTCAGTACTATATTGCCATCACTACTGGGAAGTGCAGAAGGTCAAAGCTAGGCCAAAACTGGGAACAGGAGCAACTCCCATCTAGGGCAGGAGTACATAAAGATTTAAACAAAGTATGAGGGAACACATATAGAAATAACCGTAAAGAGGAAAACTAGAAACACCCTGTCAGGCATAAGGGCACTGAAGTATTTCCAGGTAACAGAGAGAGAATATAGGTTGAGAATTCTGGGAGTGGTGCAGTACAGTGTCTGCGAGGTGACAGTTTTCTAGAGGTTGCAGTGCTGCCCCATCAACACACACCTCTCTAGGTTGAGGGAGGAGTTGCTAGACTCCAGGCTGAGGTGGCTAGGATCCAGGGGACCTCTTCCCCCCACCCAAGGGCCACCATGTCTGCCACTGGTACCTCAGAGGATGCCAGAGAGAAGGAATGGCTGGACTATGGTGGGCTCTGGAAGAGTGAGGATGGTGGGACAGAGGCACATTACTCAGCTTGTATCACTGTGCAATGAATATAAGTAAGACAAAATGTATGATATTTGGTTCTAATGCGAAACTTAGAACTTGCACCAAATTATCAGTGTTAGATCCTGAGGGAACAGAATTGGATCAAGTGATGACTTATAAGTATTTGGGTTTTTGGATGGACCCCTTGGCTACTGGTAATTCGCATATAGATGAGTTAGTTAGATTAGTGGGTATAAGGGTGGATTTATTATATCGAAATAAAAATTGTTTGGGTGGATATATGATAAAGAAAATTGTTGAATCACAGATTTTTCCTCTTTTTGATTATGGTGATACACTTTATGATTATTCTCAGTCTGGAACATTATACAGATTGGATGTACTGTATAATCGCCTTGAGAGACTGATCCTACAGTGTCCTAGGGATACCCATCATTGCCTAATATACCATAGATTAGAATGGATTTCATTATCAGAGAGAAGACAGTTACATAAAAATCTTTTGGCCTTTAAAAGTATTACTACAGTAATTCCAGAATATTTGGCTGAAAGATTAGAAGTTAGGGAAGTTAAGGCTTCCTTAAGGAATGCGAATTATCAAGAGTTGGTAATACCTAGATCAAAAACTAAATGTTCTGATTTCTTTTTTAGTCAACTAATCCCTAGATTTTGGAATATGATTCCTGTGAAATTTTGTTTGTATAATTGAAAAATTCCGTCACGAAAAGTTGTTAAAACCTGATATTTGGAATCACTTCTTGGACAAGAAAAGGTTTGCTGAGGTTAAACTGTTAACTATTGTTATTGTATGTTAATGTAAGTTTGTATTTTTGTAGTTGTTGTAACTATAATTTTGTATAACCAAGGGTTACCATTTTAAATGAGTTTTACTCAATGGTCTAACCCATTTAATAAAAATGAAAAAAAAAAAATGAAATGAAATGGCAGGGTGGACCTATTAGGAGGAGGCACCTGCCATAGTGACCAAGGGGGGATGTGTGGGGCCTCTGTAGAGGAGACCCTAAGAAGGGCAGTAGAGGACCCCAGAGGAAGAGGAAGCAACTTCTGGTTGGGTACTCGGGTGTAAGGGGGATATATTTGGGAATAAGTAAGGGAAGGAGAGGCATATTAGGTGCCTGCCTTGTGTCACAACCCAGAGGGATGGGAAGCAGATCCTGAGGATCATTAGGTCAGCAGTATAGGAGGGAGAGCCAGATGTCATTGCCCACTTGAGGACTAATGACCTCGGGATGGGGCTGTGATGGTGCCAGGTGAGTTTAGAGAGCTGGGGAGGAGTTTTTGACAGGTAGCTCACTCAGAGGCTTTCACTGCAGTGCTGCCTGTCTATGACAGGGGACAGAAGAGGGATCTCCATACCAGAAGCTTCAACTCATGGGTGAAGGAATAGTGCAGAGAGGAGGGGTTTAACTACATGGGAGACTGGGGACACCTGGGAGGATAATGGCCTATACAGTCCTCAGTGAACTGTTTAGATGTTACTTTGATGTACAGTTAAACTAGCCAAGAGGGGGTTAGCAGAAGGAATTGACGATTCAGAAACTGTCCCCCCCACCACAGGCTGAAGTAGATAGTAAGAAGAACCCAAGGTAGAGGAATCCACCAAGGGTGCAAATTAACATAGGAAGCAGGGTGATAGTGATGAAGGGGGAAAAGGAATGGGAGCATTAAGGAGAAAGGCAGGAAGTAGGGAGGGCAAAAAGAAAATAAGGGGGGCAACAAGCAAAGTGGAAACAAAATCTGGAAGGCCATGTGTGTGAATGCTAGAAGTCTAGGAACAAAGATTCTGGATCTAGAGGCCATTATGGCAGAGACAAACCTGGATATTGTGGCTATTACTGAGTCATGGAGCACTGCAAACCATGACTGGGACATGGCCATACCAGATTATATTGTGTTTAGGAAGAACTGGGTGGGAAGGAAAGGAAGGAGTGTGGTTCTTTATTTGAAGGGAAAGCATAAAAGTGACAGAGATACAGGGAATACAGGTGGAAGCAGAGGTACTGTGGATCACCCTGGAGATGGGGAATGGAGTGACTATTGGCACTGGAGTGACCTCCAGCACAGGGGGAGGAATTAGATAAGGTACTGGTGGAAGCCACTGGCAAGATGGCAGAAACATGGGAAGTGCCAGTGGTGAGGGACTTGTAGATTGCAGCCTCCCAGTACATGGAAGCATGAATATCCTGGACTTTCTGCAGGGGGCATTCCTCAGGCAACTAGTCAGTAAACCCACTCATGATGGGGCAATACTGGACCTGGTACTCACGAATGAAGACAGTGTTGCAGATGTCAAAGTGGGAGGCCACTTGGGGACTAGTGATCCCTGTATGGTGTGGTTCAATATAAGGATGACTGCAGAACTGAACCACACAAGGGTGAGGGTCCTGAACTTCAGAAGGACAGATTTTATCTATCCCTGCAACTTTCCAGTGGGCCATAACACTGCATTACCACCTAACTGGATGCTCAGATTATCCCCTACAGGTTTCAACCCATTTCTCCAACTGACTTCAAACTCACAAAGCTCCCGAGTCTCAGATATGTTCTCAAAACCCTGCCCATAGAGCCATAAAGACACAGTGGAGGAGGATAGATTGCCCTGTAGATAGCCCTAAGAAGTGGCTTCTGTTTCAAGCCATGGGGAGTCTGACTTGGGGTATGGAACCATCAGAACATTTGGGCTGTATGAGACACCAAAGGTTTCTAAGTTTCTTATGACTGTATCATAGCTGTTTGACTTTACACAGGAACCCTCTCGCCATCTTATCTATTTGACCAAACCAACAGATGGGGATATGCATTAGTATGTCTGAGACAAGATGGAAAGACTTGGGTGCAGTAACCATTTTCCTTGTTTCAGTTTTCCCAACTATGGAAAGCTGAAGAGGTTTCCATCATTCACATTCCTTTTTTAGTTCTCTCAGCAAAGTTGCAAAGTTACTTTTGCACGATTTACTTAACTGGGGCATGATCTTTATGCATAAGTAGGCAATACTGTGGGGCACCAAGCGCAGTCCAAGAGAAGTAAAAGCAAGGGGGTACAGTGACAGTTGAGTGGTACTACCTCTGTCTTGGACTGATTGATGCGCAGACCGGAAACATTAGAAAATCAGGCTAGCAAGACCATAAGAGGTGGAATGGACATTGCAGCATGGTCCAATAAGACAAAAAGATCATCAGTGTAGAGCAGCACTTTATGCTGTACCCTACCCACTTGTACTTTCTCCATTTCTTGTCATTAACAAATGGCCACTGCATGTGGCCCTATGGCCAAAACAAACAGGAACAGAGAGAGGGGGCACCCCTGCCCAATTCCCCTGGCTAAAGGAAATGGTGAGGATAATTTGTCATTGGTGAGTATTTTAGCCTTTAGATCCATGTACAGGGTATGAATAGCTGCCAGGCAATGCACTCCAGACCCAATATGCTACAATACTTTGTAGAGGTACCCCACTCCACTGAGTCAAAAGCCTTCTTGAAGTTGATGGCCACTGTCATGGATGGGGGGGGGTCTTCTGGGTGGCTTGAAGCATGTTCACCAAGGACCTGAAATGATCTGAAAATAAACTGCCATGAACAAAGCCCACCAAAGATGGGTGTATCAGGGAGGGTAGAAGGGATTCCAGGTATATAGTGTAGTTTTATTGTGGTCACCAGAATGTGTTGGAGGCCTGCCCCCTCGGTCATGTACTATTAATCCTCCACCCTTCGCACCCTCTATCCTTTTATCTCCCCATTGCAGTTTACAACTTACCAGAGCTGTAGAGCACTGAGTATCACACATCAGGGGGTCGGGGTGTGAGAACAGCAGAGGGTGAATGAGCAGTGCCACCGCATCAGGGTTGTAAGATACAGAAGACACCCTGGGGTGAAATGGAACCCAGATCATGGTCCTCCATTTCTGGTTTCCATACCCAAGGGCACCTCCAGGTTTGGTGGGCAGGTCATTCAGGTGACCCTGGAAGTTCACCCAACTCAAGGGGTGTTATGCAATGCCAGGTCCATTAAAAACAAGTAGTGGTGGGCAAAGTGGCCTCAACTCGCTCTGCAAAGCGATTCACAGAGTGAAGGTGAATTCAAGAAGTGCCCCGCAGTGCCAAGCTTAGTACTTCACATCATAATGGGTAACGCGAAGTCCATTGAAAACAATGACTTTGCATTACTCTGCCTTCCCCAAACCACTACTCCACAAATTTTAAGGCGAAGTACATTGAAACCAAAGTATTTCACCTCACTTTGCCTTGTTTTAAGTTCCGATGGTGAATTTAGCACTGATTCATGGGATTTCAGGTCACATGGGCTCTAGATTGTTCTGCACAGCCTCGGTTCAGGGTAGTGTGTGTAGGAAGCTGTAGGAGACAGTCTGCTCTGAGAACTCCCTGCAATTCAAACCTTGTAAAAACTGTTAAAAAAGCCTTTTTGAGTCTTTTGTTTTGCTGAAACTTTAGTTCATCGATTGTAGGAAACCCTCCAGTGCTCATATCATTGATCCCCTTTATTGTTTGTGTGTGGATTTTGAATGTTAATGTACAACATTCAGTCTGTGTACTGAGAGACAGTGGAAGTGTGCTTTGGAGGAGGGGTGTATCTATGGTGTATATAGACTTAAGTTGGAGAAATAGGGAGTTCTTTGTTTTTTGGTTACATTTTTCTTGTATAACTGACTGTGTTAATGTACACACAGTAATATTTTCAGTAATTGTTGACATTTTTTTGCTGATTGTGTGTGTTGTGGACCTGGTGCAGCAGTGCATAATTTCAGGTTGTTTAAAATACATGGGCCCAGATATTCAAAAGAGTTAAGCCATGCGCAATAGGGTTGCGCCTATGAAAGTCTGAAATGCGCCATTCTGCGATATTCAGCAGGAGGCAGTTGCACCCCCCAAATCATGCTGAGCAACAGCGCAATGCTAATGAAGGCATGCACAACTGAAGGGGGAGGAACCATGCACAAACTACACAGCCCGATATTCAGCCGGGCCATGCAGAGTTACACAGGCGCAACCCCCTACCTGCGCCTGCACAACTTTAGGCAAAAAAAAAAAGGATCAAGTCGAGGGCCACCCACAGGTGAGCTGCTGCATTGCAGGGTGCAACACAGCAGCTGCCACCTGTGGGTGGCCTGTCACTCATTCCTGGCGGTGCCCCCCCATGCCCCGATCGCAGGCTGAAGTGTCCCCCCCATTAGCCTGATCGAGGGCATAATGTTACTCTCCATTAGCTCAATCGCGGGCATAAGGTTACTCCCCCATTAGCCCAATCGCAGGCAGAATGGTATGTCCCCCCAGCAGCCCGATCACAGGCATCAGACGTCCTCTCCCCAAAGTCCAATATCCTGGTGGTCCAGTGGACCGTGAGAAGCCCGATTGTGGGCATACAGTCAACCTCTCTCCCCCAAAGTCCAATATCCCTGGTGATCTAGTGGTCCCCCACCCTCCCAACCACGGAGCCCTCACCACCCCACCCCCATCAGAGGGCGGGTGGCAGCACTCACTTCATTTCAGCCTATCACCGACAGCTCGGCAGGGCTGCAGGCTCTATTGTTCAGAGCAAGAGCCACGGGCATGCAGCCCATACTACACAGGGCAGTCCAGATTCATTCATTCATATCTGGACTGCCTTATACGGTATGGGCTGCACGTCCATTGGCGCTTGCTCTGAACCAATGGGCATGCAACCCTACTGAGCTGTCAGTCGGTGGTGGCAGGGCAGCAGGCGGGTGGTGCTGCCACCGCCGGACGGGGATCGGGTGGTGGGGTTCCTGGGTGGGAGGGGTGGTGGGCACCAGATCACCAGGATATTGGACTTTGGGGAGGGGTTTGATTGTATGCCCACGATCGGCATCTCACGTCCACTGGACCACCAGGATATTGGACTTTGGGGAGGGATGTCTGATGCCCGTGATCGGGCTGCTTGGGGACATACCGCTATGCCCACTATTGGGCTAATTGGGAAGTAACCTTCATGCCCATGATCAGGCTAATGAGAGAAGTAACGCGGCGCCTACGATCGGGCTAAGGGGGACATTAACTGTATGCCCGCGATCGGGCTGCAGGGGGCGTCGGTCCCCGATGGCTGCTGCCTGGCAGGGCGCCAGGTGCAAGTCATCGGGGATCGGTGCACCCGCATGCTAATAGCATGCAAATGGGGCCGTAATTAGATGCAAATGGCCCCACCTGCGCCTTGCATAAATTATGGCCCCATTTGCATGTAACCTTTTGAATATCGCAGGTTTGCACATGGCGCAATGGAACTTGCGCCACCGCATCTGAATGCTCCACTCTGACCACTTGCAGTGGTGCAAGTTCCACTGTGCCATGCACAGTGGCTGTGGCCAGGGGGCAGTATTCAAAGAAGTTGCTCAATAGCACAACTCCGTTGAATATCACCCTGGCCACACCCCTGCGCAACTTTTTTGAGCAGCGCAAGGGCTTGCGCCACAGAATGGTGCAGTTTGAATATCTGGCCCATGGTATATTGCTGAAGTTTTCAATTTGCTATGCATTACTTATGTACAAATTGCGTGTGTGTCTGTGTGTGTGTGTGTGTGTCTGTGTGTGTGTGCAGTGCATGACATCAAATAGTACACCTTTTATTGTGCCACAGTGTAATTGCAGGTGCAGTAGTGTGAACCTGCAATCCACTGCACCTGTGTGATTTTGCACTGCCATTGTGGTATCTTTTCTTAGTTTTGCACTGCTGTAATCTGCAATCAGTGCTTTCCCCTCTTCCTCCCCACTGGCAAAAGGTATTCTTTTCCAGATTGGATTGTTTGTGACTTGAGAGCACCACTGGTTAGTTAAGGTGTTGTTGAACTTGTTGTGACTTTGTGTATATATATATCTCTTGTTGAAGCCACAGTTGTTTTTTTGGCTTCACATTCAGCATCCCCCCATCCCCCACCTAGAGTGAACATTCCAAAATCTAAATTTGTTTCAAATATTCATGTTGATCCCCAAAATGCCCACAAAAAGACGTGCAAGCAAAGCTGTTTCTCACCACAGCACTGCTGCCAGTGGTAAGATTGTCTGCGGGTGTGGTAGTACGCAGTTGCAGAAGTGCACTGCTGATGTGAGGAAAGGTATTTCTTCTTCAATGTTTTTTACAGTACAATCAGTAGCTTCACTCATAGTTGGAGGAGATGATGTTGTCCCAGCTGTTGGTGTTAGTGCAGTTGCTGGTAGTGGTATGGGTATTGCTACCTCAAGTTCCACTTCTGACCAGTTTACTGTGTCCAAAAATATAGTGGAGTGTGAAGCAGTGCCAGTGAGTGATAGTGTAGATGATGTCATACTCCCCAGTAACATCCCAGTAACCGAACATGAGGATTCTGATCATCATGTCACTGATAGCACACAATGTCACATTTCTTCCACCATGGTTCAGGTCATGCATTTGCCATGCAGTGATTCACAGTGTGGTGAAAAAACATCGGGTGATGGTGGTGTTGATGATGATGAATTTGATGATGATGGTGTTGCTGTGGTTGCAACATGCAGTCCACATGGCAGCATCCAAGCAGAAGATGTGGATGATGATGATGAATATGATGATGATGTCAATGACCCCTGTTGGGAACCGGAGAAAAATAAATTCAAGGTAGCTGTGTCTGGGTCTGTTTGCATTGACCCACCCCCCCAGTAAAAAGCTGTGATTTACCAGTTTCAGTTGATGATGATGATGACCCAGTAATAATGATGGGTAGTCATGGTGGTCAGTTGCAGTCCAAGTGTGTCCTGCCTGAAAAATCATGTAGCAAACCCCCCACTTCATGGCTTAAAAAACCAGAGTCCAATATGCAGCATCAGGGACATGTTAAAACTAGAGCATCATAATCCTTTGTTTGGGATTTTTTTTGGTGCAAGATGCAAATGATGAGTCAGTTGTAATCTGCCAGGTTTGCCATGTGCGTGTGAGGCGAGGTAAAAAGGGGAGCCATCTGGGCACAGGGGGATAGCATACACATCTTAAGAACAGGCACATGGCACTGTGGACCCAGCACAAGGTGGCAGCTAATGCCTGTATCACAGTGGGACGTTCACCCTTGTCATCAACCATAATGAGCATGTTATCCCCTTCCGTGACTGTAGCATCAAGTAGAAAATTAAATGTGTGCAGTAGTGATGAAATAACAGCAGAGGATTACTATAGGCATGATGAGGTGGAAGAGCAGAATGACTTTGAAATTGTGTCCAGTGGTGGTGAGAGTAGCAGTTTTGGTGGTGGTGGTGGTGGTTAATGCAGTACATGTAGTGCAAGTGGTATATCATCCCCTGTTGGTAAATCTGGGAAAACAACTGCATTTCTAGGTTTATCATCACTTGTACAACCGTCTTCATCACATGTCCACACTCCACCACCTGCGATGCACAGAGCAGAACCATTTGTCATCACACCCCATGTAAAATGTTTATGTCAGCCCATGTTACAGAGTGTTTTTGTGCATAAGCTGAAGTACCCACCCAATCATACAGTGTCACGTGAACTTGATGCTGCTGCAGCTGAAATGCTGGCAATTGATCTTTTGCCCTTCTCATTTGTGGAGAATTCTGGGTTCCGGCAGTTTGCTGCATGTGCCTGTCCAAAATGGAAAGTCCCATCCAGGACATACTTTTCCACCCGTGCTGTCCCTGAGTTGTACCATACTGTGTCCTATTCTGTAAGACATGCCCTTCAACATTCCTCATCTCCATTCATCCATTTAACTGTGGATATGTGGACAAGTGACAAAACAGCGGGGAGTTCATATTTGGGTATAACTGCACATTGGGTGCAGGTGCAGGGTGTTGTTTGTTCTGTTGGTAGTGTGAATAATCAGTGTAGTAAGGTGGAGTGTCATGGTAGCAATCTTCCAGGAATTCAACAGCATGCAACGATTGCCATGTGCAATGTGACCTGTTCACACACTGGTGAAAACATGTTGGACTTGATACTGACTGGAACTGACAAGTGACTGAACCCCCTGTCCCTGAGAGCTGGGTTCATAGCAAGTGACAATGGGTCAAATGTAATGAAATGCATCACGAATGGTGGCTTTTTTTGGGTTCCATGCATGGCACACTTTTAAATCTTGTAGGACAGGAGTTTCTGCAGCACCCGGATATGAAGGAAATGCTGACAACTGAACGCCGTATCTGTTGTCACTTTTCACGCTCTGCAAAGGCCCGTGACTAACTTCGGCAGTTGCAGGTCCAAAACAACCCCCCACAGCACCACTTGAAGCTGGAAATTGTCACCCGATGGAACTCCACTTTATACATGGCAGAGAGGTTGTATGAACAGTACAAAGCCATCTCAGAATATCTTGTCATGCACACTAGCCGTGACAGTTCCGGGCCCTCCATGTCTATGATGACTGAACAGTGGCACCTCATAGACTCTGTAATAGCAATCTTGAGGCCTTTTGAACATGCCACACAGGCAGTGAGTGGTGAGTCTGCCTCCATTAGCCAATCAATTCCACTGCTGTGGGTGCTGAGGCAGACATTGGTGAATGTACAGCATAGTCTTGATTTTGCCTGAGACAGTGCTAGCAGTGTGTTACTGAAACTCATGCTGATACTGTTTGACCAGAATCATCACATCTTGATCATTCAGTGTAGTGACAACTTTGCAATAGCAACAATGCTGGACCCACAATACAAATGTGGAATTGCCTCAGTACTGGAGGGTGGGCCTGAACAAGTAAAAACTGTCAGTGGGCAACTGGCGCGCTTGGTTCATGGGGCACAGAAGTCATGTGCCAAGGTCAGCAAACCTCAGCAGCATAATCAGGCTGAAGGTGAACCTGGAGGAGTATTATCAGGCAAATCCTGTAAGGGGAAGGGGACTGCAGCTTCAGGTGGTCTTTCATCAAAAGCGGTTGGCGTTAACCCACTTTGGGAGGCCTTGTCCCAACTGGGGATTTGTAAAATAAATGATTCCGGAGAGGTGGATGATGCATCAAACCACTGGACTTAGTGCAGCACAATGAATGGTTGAGTCATATTTGTCTGAAAACAGGCATCTTTCAATCATTGATGATCCCCTTTTACACTGGAGTGGAAAGGTCAGTAAATGGCCAGATCTGACTGCTGTGGCACTGAGGTACCTGACATGCCAACCCTCCAGTGTGAGTGTCAAAAGGGTATTCAATTCTTCAGGTGCAATAGCTCAGGATCATCATACAAACCTCTCTCCTGCAAATGTCAGTTAGCTGACATTCATAAAAATGAATGAGAGGCACATACCAGCTCAGACTGCAACCTCAGTATTTGTACCCCGGCATAGTCATGGTTTTGCTGATGTTGTAGAAAGGGGCAATCCTGGTGGCACTGGCAGCATGAAACAACCTACCACTGATGTAGATGACAACACAATGGAGAAAGAATTTCTCAGTGGTCAGAATTCTGACATAGAAGACTGTGAGGGCAGCTTTCTTTATGAGGATGATGATGAATGATGATGAGGTTAATGTTGGCAGGTTTTAACTTAAGTGGTTAAAAGGCTGTCACATTTCTTGTATGGCGCATGTTTTCTTTTTCATGAAGTTAAATCAGTGTCCCATTCATAGTGACTCAAATTTCATATGTCACATCACATTTATAACACAGAGCACAGTATATCCTGGCCCCCGGACTACTACCACCACCAAAAGACTGCTGTTATCTGTTTGCCACTGCCACCATAGGGAATGTGACCGTATGTCCCCCTGGACTACCACCACCATAAGATCGCTGTTTGCCACTGCCACCATAGGGAATGTGACCGTGTGTCCCCCTGGACTAAATACCACCATAAGACCACTGTTAGCCACTGCCACCACCACCAGATACAGGAAGATGTGAGAGGAAATGTCTTCATGTGCCTCAGCTATGTCCACCACCACTCACCACCACCATTGTGACGATGTTTTCCATTACATATCTTACTCTTGACCATGCCAAGGCAGAGGGAGTTGAACAGGATACCACATCCATCAGCTGCAGGCACAAGGCATCTTACTATTAAAACTAAAAAGTGAGTATGTGTACTAATGTTTTTCATGCTATTCAACTTCCTTTAGCCGTGTGTTTTGTTTTCTGTTGCTTTTCTGAGCTGCAATGGTCAAACACATACAGTCAGCTTTTTTTGCTTTTTTATAGGTTAACAACAAATGACTCTCCTTTGCTGAATGTCTGTAGCAATGGTACAGCAGCAGTACTGTCTATAAGAACCTATGGGATAATCCATTTCCAATCCATACTGGTAAGTATATCAATTTTATTTCATCTGTTCCTTTTTTTTTCACAAGAGTGCAAAAATATGACTGATGATTCATAAACTAGGTGACATGTACATCACAAAAAATATTTTTGCAACATATCATGCACTGTATTCCAAATTTGCAGCTGTGCAGCCATGATAGTGTTGAAAAAGCTGTACCCATGTTGTGTTACTTGACAAGATGTGGTTTTAAAATGTAACTTGAGTTGAGATGCATGGACACTGACACAGACACAGTGTATTTGTTACAGCCTGGTACTAAATTAAATTGTGATCTGATGATTGCAGTGGGACAGCTTGCCATCTGTGTTAATCCAGAATGATAACCATGTTGGAACAGTCACAGCTTAAACATAATGCCTTACTGCTGCTATCAAGTTGTAATAAGTCCTTCATTTCTTTTTTTAAGAAACTTCCCGATGCTTTGTGGTATCATAATTGCCTTATCCAAAGAACTTCTTCAGCATCATGCCCCCCACCCGGGCTGGGGCAGACATGCAACATGCAGAAGTCATTTCAATCGATGACCATGACCATCATTACCAGACTGGAGAAGGAAGCAGATGAAATCTGTGAAGAAGTAACCAAATAATAAACCATTAATGAGACCTTCCTGCAAATATGTTCCCCCCCCTAAGAAAAAAAAATACTTACCTTCATTGGCTTGAGAGTATTCCATTTCCAATTCCAATGCCAACATTTCTCATCAAGCACAAGAATGTGTACACCAACAGTATGTGACCTGTTATACAAAACAATACAATGAGTACATGTATATATATATGTATATATATATATATATATATATATATATATAGTGTATATATATATATATGTATGTATATATATATATATATATATATATATATAGAGAGAGAGAGAGAGAGATATCAACCCACCTAGAAAATACATATATATATATATATATATACACACACACATATATATATTTATATATATATATATATATATATATATATATATATATACACACACACATATATATCAACTCACAAAGACTACTATTAGTGTACACACAAAGGGCACCTTCTATTTGGTTGAAGTGATCGCATTGCATTTGCAGCACATTTTGGACAAGCAACAGTTCTCTCACTGTCATAATTTGTGACCGAACACTGAATGGTCATTCATATCATGTTATCCCTCCTTCACATAGTTTGGCAAGACACTGTGCATCATGACATCATCATCACGGTATGTTAATTCTCTAGACACAAGACAGTTTCATTTTGGGGATGCAGAACAATTCTGGGGATGCCGTGTGACTATTGCGTGCATGAGTGACTATGCAATACATGCTGGGGGACTTTGCATGTGGGATACCACTCCCATTTCATTTCGTCAACACTTGGGAATTTTCTGGACACAAGACAGTTGCATTTTGTGTGTTGTGGGCACATAACGTCATAATTACAGTATAAATTAAAGCAGCAGTGCAACAATCTGGTGAACATTTTGACCTATGACATTTCATGACATTTTAAATTGCCAGACACTTACTTACTGACTTGTAGGATACCCTTCTTTTCACATTGTGTTTGCTTTAGTACTTTTTCTCATGTCTGAAAAAATTAAAGGAACACTCCTTTTAATATGGCTCGGACCAGGTTTTCATCAGTATTTGCAGCTGTTTTTGAACAAATATTGTTCTGTGAGGTCAGAAAACACTGCCTGCTGCATAATTGTTAATTTTAGTCACAAAAGAAGTGATATATAAACAACTGATGGACAAAAACAGCAGAAAATACTGATGAAGACCTGATCCACACTGAATTAAAAGTAGTGCTCCTTTTATTATTTTAGACATGAAAAAAAGTACTAAAGCAGACTCCAATACTGGAAAGAATTGTATCATACAAGTCAGGAGGTAAGTAAAGTGGCAATGTAAAATAGCATAAAAAAGAGTAGGTCAAAATTTTCACCAGATTGTTGCACTGCTGCTTTAATGTCTATTTCAAAATAGAAATATTTCTGGAGCCTCAGTAATGTTTATTTTGTGTTGGGACTCATAAAGTGTTTGTCAAAAAGCAGGACTGAGCAGTGCAAGTATGCTGTGCCAAACTGCATGTGTGCCGTCAGTGTTCTTTCCTGTGTGTGCAGACATTGTCCAGCTTTCTGCAAACGTATATATGGTGTGACTTGTTGCAGTATGTAAAGAATAAAGATAAGAAAGAATATATGATGTATATTTTATGTGTACCATCAGCACAGGCGGAGTAAGTGATATGATAGTTTTCAGAGGTCTCAGACCACTGTGCACCTCAGTTAATCACAGTGCACACATGACTTTGTGGAAACAATAGCACAAAAAATGCATGCTCTTCTAAAAGTCATGTGTTCAGTATGTGACTAAGGTGCACTCTGGCCAGACACCTCTGATAAAATATCATATCACTTAGTCCTCTGATGGTGGTGGTGACAGTAAAATATATATTATATGTTCTTATCTCTATCCTTTATACCATAAACACTGCAACAAGTCAGCATATATATGTTTACAAGAAGCTGGACAATGTCTGAAGTCACACACACACACACACACACACACACACACACAGAAAACAACACTGACTGTACACATGCAATTTAGCACATTATATTTGCACTGCTCAATCCTGCTTTTCCACAACTACTCCACAACAGAAAGAAAACATTACTGAGGCACCGGATTATAATAACATGGTGTGACAGGGTCAGTCCCTGCCACTGAAGAAATTGACCCATTTTCTGTCTCTACCTGGTTGCAACCACTATATTTCTCTCTTCTACATCTATCCCTGTTTTTTTTATGTATGGAGGCAGGCCCCCTCCTTAAAAAAAAAACTTCCCATTTCTTAAATTCCTTCTATGTCTTCTTTCACTATGTTCCATTGGTCCACATTTAATATTTAGATACAGTAGTACTGCAGAATAGCTGCCTGTATTAAAAACAAACATCACTCTTTTTCTTTCTTCATATTATGTATCTTGTGCTGTATTTGATTAGAGAAAAGAGTGAAGGCTTATTAGTATCAAACATCTTGAGAGTGAATATATAGCTGTATTAAGCCTACTTGGAATTGTTTAGAAAGGAAGTTGTTTTCTTCATTTTACCCATTTTCAGTAGTAAAGAGAAAGAGAGCTCTGGTCAAATGGGCTCTAGATACTAGGTATATCCTGATGGTAGCGCTAATGCAAAGCCGCCTGACCGTTCGCATGATAGCGAGGGCTGCGCGATCATGCTCACTGTCGTGTAGCACTAAGTGCTCGGAGATTTCCTGCAATAAAAGATTTTGGTAACACCATTCACAATGCAGGCATATTCTTTGCATGAAAGCATTGAGCTAGACAGACTAGCTTTCGATGGGCAGCTATTTAAAGTTCCCTTTGCTGTTGCTGAAAACGTCAGCTGTCGGCTTGTAAATTTCAGCCAACGGCTTGACATTGCAGTCCAGGGCGCTGCTTTCTTTCTGTCCTACAGCACTGGAACCTTTATTATTTTCTTCTCCTGATTTCTTTTACATAAAGAACCCTTAGAGAAATAATTATATTACTCTGATTGATCTGGAAGAGTTCTCTTGCACTCATATTGTTCTGGAAGCATTGTACGGGCTAGTTAATGTTCCTATCAAGAAAATAAGAAGGACAAACCCTTATACAAAAATACATATAATACCTTATATGGCTCTGTGCAACTGGTGTTAGAGCCGTTGTAGCCATAGGAGTCCTGTTCTCTGAGAGTGCTAGCTGTGTACTAAGAGTTGCTATAGGAACTCAGCAGCCCCTTGTGGTCTATATTTATAACAGTAACCTGTCAATCATTGTCAGAAGAAAATTCTATGGAATAGAAGATCATTAGCAATGATTATTTACAATTTATTAACCTTAATACAGTTTGTACTTATCAGGTAGTACTCTGGTATATGTTCATAAAATTATTTTGAAAGCCACAAAAACATATTTTTGTGTTGATGATGCTGTCACCTGATACAGGTAGGTGTGTATTTAAGCCCTACCTGAACAGGTACTAAAGTAGATAGGGTCAGTTCCTTCTGACCAGTGAAGAGAGAGGTTCTATGCTATAGAATTTACTTGTTTTCTTTATTTATTTGAAGAAGTTATTTTGTTTGTTATTTTTTGTTATGGTACAGAGAAAAGAGTTTATGAAGAAATAAACATCCCACAAAGCAAAAGTGGGTTACACCTTACTTTCTGGCTCATAGTGTCCATCTGTAGAACCCACACTAAAACAAGTGGTGTCAGAAGTGGGATTTTACTGCCTGCTTCATCTTGCCAGGAAAGGGAGATGTTGTGGTGGGTAATTCCTGGTACCTGAGGTGGACATGGTGGAGGGTGGTAAGGCTAAAAACACCCTCACAAGACATATGGTGGCCCAGACAGGGGCTCAGTTGCTTACCGGTTTGCCTGATACTCGCCCGAAGGTCAAGAGGCAACCATCTGAAAGGACAGAGGAGGAGTACAGCGAGCATGGGGAAGAGATACCCACAGACTAACCCCTGGAAACTGAAAGCCTGGAGAAAGAGGTAGATGCCTCCTATCTTGAACAAGTTCCTATGGAAGATTTTGGATAATTATTAAAATGGTTGTGCATCAGGCAAGTTCAGCTGGATCAGGAAAGAGAGATGGACTGAAGGAGGCAAGATGCCAAGTGGGCATACACCATATGGGTGTTACAGACCATTCAGACAGAGCATGCTGAAAGGCCACAGGGCACAAGGGACATTAAACTAGCATGATTACAGGACTCAGATGATATCAAAGCATACCTCATGATGTTTGAGGGGGTGGCACAAATGCGTCGGTGGCCCAGAGAACAATGGGTGGTACGTCTTGCCCCCCTTCCCAATTGACAGGAAGAACACAAGTTGTATATAGTCATTTGGATATACAAGTTGCAGATGACTATGATCATGTAAAGAAGGAGATAGTGAGGAGGTACAGTATCAATACAGAGACTTACCGGCAATGTTTTCATTTCTAAAGATGCAGTCCACTGATGCCCCAAGGGAAGTCTATGCCCATCTGAAGGACTTGAGTGATAACTAGTTGCAACCTGGTAGTAAAACAGTCCGTCAGATTATGGAAGCCATTACGATTGAGCAATCTATTAAAATACTACCGCAGGATGTGCAATTATGGGTTCGGGAACACAAGCCCGAAGAAGCGGAGAAAACTATTGCCCTGGCAGAAGACTTCCTGGCTGCTAGACCTGCGAGGGGGAGAACCCCAGGAGGACCTGCATCCACTCCTTCCACAAATCTGGTAAGAACTACCTTTCCTAATAAGAACTTTAGAACTAACTCAGAAGTTAAGAGAGAAAGGGGAGCTCTCCCTATCTCTATCTCCCTTTCCCTATCGGAAATAGTTTGCCATGGCAGCCAGAAGAAGGGGCACATAATAAGTAACTGTCCATCAGTGAACTGAGATTTTGGACATTTGGCCTTTGCCAACTGGGTACCTTATATGACTACAGTAAAAATGGGACCCCATAATATACTAGGCTTTTTAGACTCTGGAAGCCATCAGACACTGGTTCGAGTGTAGGTATGCGGCAATAGAGAAAGAATGTCTTGCACTTAAATGGGCAGTCGAATCATTTAAGTATTACTTTTGGGGGGCAGAGTTTAAAGTTGTGACAGATCACAATCCCCTCTGTTGGTTACATCAGACGCGTGAGAAAAAAACACGTATAATTATATAATGCCTGAAGTTGTATTGTGTCCAGCCGTGTCGTTTCCAGCCGCTGTGTGGTCCTGTGGTTGGCTGCTGGCTGTGTGCTGGGAGCGGCGTGTGGAGCTGGGTTTGACTGCTGCTGGTGCTGTGGAGAGATTTTGCTTGCTGGCGGCCTGGGGTTCTGGCGGCTGCATGTGTGCTTGAGGGGAACGCTGGATTGTGAGGAGGAACGCTTCGTGGTGGAGTGTTGGTTCCCATTTGGGGAAGGATTATTGCCAAACCAGGAAGAGGAAGTAATCGGTAACACACTGTGACTGGACTTGTTGTAAGGAGGAAGCATCTGGGACAGTGGAAATTGTGGATTATCTCAAATTAAATTGTCCAGATTCCCTGGTCTGGACAGGGTAGCGGGTTTCTCTGCCTCCGGAGGGCGGTGGGGTTAGCTTTGCTTCCTTATTGAGAGAGGGGTACCATCAGAGGGTGGTTCAGCCTGTCTCATTGCTGTGAGGGTCAGGTTGAGTCTGGACATTTGGTCGATGCTTTCTCTGGATGCCTGCAGGATTTTACTGAAGTCAGATTTGTGTGGACTGTGGTGTGGACTGCTACTTTGGTGATGTATACCTGAACTTTCGTTATTCTCAATTTATGATATTTTGGGATACGATTGGGAGGACCGAAACCTGAGTTATTTAGTCTAGTCTTGTGAGAGAAGACTGTCTAAAGTCTTTTGGGCCATACTAGTGGTGAGAGCACAAAAAGTGTGGATGTCAAGAAGAAAAGACCTTGAACTCTTGTTTTGGGTTTCCTTTAGTATTGTGGAAAATTGAAATTCTGGGCCAAACTTTAAGGGTTTTTGTGTAGGTGGAAAAATCCTTTTCTGCAGTGGTGAGAGCACTGTGGAAAGGGGTAGATGGACAAGTGCTTCTGATACATTTATGTGTAAGCTCGAACACATTGTTATGAAATGTTTTATGTCTGATACCGGAATATAATGTTTAGTTTTTTTAGAGTATTTTGCTAGAGTATAATTTTAGTTAGTTTTGTTTTGCTTAGTTATAATAGTTATATTTTGTTATTTGTATGTTGTATTTCAAATTCTGTTATTTATATATTTTGGTGGGGTTTTGTATTAGTTGTGTTACTATGTGTTGGAATGAAAATAGGACAGTTGGCTATTATTCCCCCTCCAGGCTCAGGGATCTCCGTCCCTTCTCCTGTCTCCCCCTGTCACCGGGAGTCTATAGAAGGTGTAGGGCTCTGGGGATTGTGAGGGGGAGGAGGAGGGTTAGGGCTGGGCCTGGAGGGGATGGAAAGGAGTGGGCGGATAGGGATTGTGAGGTCAAGGAGATGACCAGGGGTGAAATGGGCTCAGGAGAGGGGTTCTCCCTGTCTTGTGCCCATACCCAAGGGTTCTGGTTACCAGCAGGTAACGCGGTCATCGTCGGAGGCCCATCCTGCATGAGCGGTGTTGTGCAATGCTAGGTCTATTAAAAAACAAGACGGCTACTATAGCCGATCTTGTTGGGTCAGCTGACCTGGCTTGCATCACCGAGACCTGGCTGGATGAAAATGCTGGGCCAGTATTAGCCGCAGCAGTTCCGGCCGGGTACTCGGTGATACACCGCTCGAGGCAGGATCATAGGGGCAGGGGTGTTGACATTTGTTTTAAATCAGAATTGGGCCTGGTGGAGGTACCAGTGGGAGTCACCAGATTCTTTGAGTGTGTCTTAGGCGAGGGTGTGGGGTGCAGGATACTTCTCGTATACCGTCCACCAGGTGACAGGAACATTTTCCTGCAGGAAGTCGCAGACTTCATTGTCGACCTGACAGTGGGGTCCTCCAAATGGTTGGTTCTGGGGGACTTCAATGCCTGGGTCGATGATGAACTCTCATGTTTTGGTCAAGACTTCCTCCAGTTGATGTTATCACTGGGCTTCACACAGGTAGTTTCCTCCTCGACCCATATTGGTGGGCAATCATTGGATCTGGTGTTCCTTCTGGGGATGGGGATATCTGATTTGGTGGTGGAACCACTCGGATGGTCTGACCATCACTCCATTCGGAAATGGTCCAGTACCGGCCATTGAGGTATGTGTCCCCAGATGACCTGATGGTGGTGCTGGACCTATCGGACCTTACGATAGATTGCTTGGATCCAGATGACCTAGTACAGGCCTATAATATGGCGGTTACAGGGGACCTGGATTCTATTGCACCTGTTCATGTTCGTCCGCTCACTCTTTGCCCCAGGTCTCCGTTGTTTGATGAGACCATGAGGGAGCTGAGGAGGGTAGGACGAAGGCTGGAGAGGCATTGGCAGAAGTCTGGTCTAGATGATGACAGACTTAATTTGATGGACCATTATACGGCCTATCAATCCGCACTCTCTCGTAAGAAGGCAGAGTTCCTGTCCAGGGAGATAGCGGCTGCACAGAATAGACCAGCCCAGCTCTTTCGGACTGTGGACAGACTGTGCAATCCAGTCTGTCTTCAGCCTGGGAGGGCCTTTTCCACAGAACGGTGTGAGAAGTTTGCTCTTTTCTTTGTAGATAAGGTTGCCAAAATCAGATCGGACGTCTGCTCTTCCCTCTCCAATGGGTGTAGTGATGGTCAGCCGGAGATGTCAAACACCCAGTTTGCATGGTCTGACTTCAGCCTCCCCAAAATCGAGGATATTGTGATGGTCATCCGAGCGCTACGACCAACCAGCTGTGACTTGGACCCTGGCCCTACATGTCTCTTAGTGGATTGTGTGGATAAAATCGGCCAAGTCCTGGCTTTGATAGTCTGGAAGTCTTTGGAGAGGGGGATCTTTCCTGAACCCCTTAAAGAGGCTATAGTTAGGCCTCTTTTAAAGAAGCCCTCCTTAAACCCAGATTGTCTAGCAAATTACAGACTAGTCTCTAACCTACCCTTTGTGGGTAAGGTTATTGAGAAGGTGGTCGATCACAATTGGAGGATCATCTGACCAACAACAATATCTATGATGTTCTCCAATCTGGATTTAGGAAAAGGCATAGTACCGAGACAGCACTAGTTCGTGTACTAAATGACCTCCTAATAGCGAGAGATCGTAGGACCCGTTCTATCTTGGTACTTCTTGATCTCTCTGCAGCATTTGACACTGTTGATCATGGGGTGCTGTTGGAGCATCTGCGGTCCATCTGTGGACTATCTGGTATGGTCCTCAGGTGGTTTCGATCTTACCCTCGATGGTAGGACTCAGAGGGTGGTGTCGGGAATTTTTTCCTCGGCATCAGTCTCCCTGCCTTGTGGGGTACAGCAGGGCTCTATTCTAGCGCCTATGTTATTCGCGGTGTATATGCTGCCTTTGGGAGCAATTATAAGATGACACGGACTGGGTTTTTCATTGCTATGCCCATGATACCCAGCTGTATATGGCTTTTGTGCCTGGCCAGGATGCTGCCTTGTCGGTATTTAATAACTGCCTTGCAGAAATCCAAGATTGGATGAATGGGAGTTGGTTGAGGTTAAACCCCGAGAAAACTGAGGTGTTGGTTGTGGATAAAGGTCGCTGTGAGGCGGGTTTGCCAGCTGGATCGCACTCTGGCTTATGGCTTGCAGGCGTTCCACTGACAACCTCAGATCAGGTGCGGAATCTTGGTGTAATAATTGACGACCACTTGACGCTTAAAGCTCAGGTGTCAGCGGTGGTCAAAACTTCCTTTTTCCATCTGAGAAATATCACCAGGGTGAAGCACCTGGTTCCTCCAGAAGATCTTCCAACATTGATCCACGCCTTTGTTACCTCCTGCCTTGACTATTGCAACTCCCTGTACCTAGGGCTATCGGGGGTTGAGCTTCGCCGTCTGCAGCTAGTGCAGAATGCGGCGGCCAGGTTGTTGACTGGTTCTTCTAGATCCAGTCATATAATGTCTGTGCTCCATGGACTGCACTGGCTGCCAGTATTTTGGCGAATCACCTTCAAGGTCAGTTTGCTGACCTATAAAGCTCTACGTGACCAGGGACCAACTTACCTGAAAGAGATCCTTTGCCCCTACTGTCCCTCCTGCCCCCTCCGATCCACTGACGAGGGATTGCTGGAGATTCCCAGGGTCCATTTGAAATCTTCAGGGGCTAGGTCATTTAGCTTTATGGCCCTGACCCTGTGGAATTCTCTACCTCGTCAGGTGCGAAATAGTCCGACTGTCCTGAGCTTTAAAGGAGCTTTGAAGACCCACCTTTTTAGTATAGCTTTTAATGATTTATAATAGTTTTAAACTTTGTCAATTTATTGTTTTATGATATTGTGCAGGCGCTTTGGATTGGAGAAAAGCGCCTTTTATAAATAAAAATTGATTGATTGATTGATTGATAATTAGATGGTATCTGGCCTTGCAGCTGTACCGGTTTACTGTATCTCATAAAAAAGGGGAGTGAACATGCCAATGCAGATTTCCTATCATGATATGTGGCAGGAATTGAAGAATCACATGCTGATGTTGAAACATAAATTGAGTAACTGTTTTAGGTACTGGACCTAGTAACAAATGGTCAGTGCAAAAAGTTAATTGTTAAAGATCCCAGGGAAATGCAGAATGATAGAGTTATCTTATGCAGGCACTATTGTGCTAGATATTATGGGACCCTGGGATGGAGCTTCATGGAGCGGGTGGGCTGGAGCTCCTCCAACCCTTGTATGATAGGGGTCTGGACTTTAGGTTTACAGTCATGTAGGCTAGAAATTATATCCATCAAATACTTGTTATAACCTGTGTATATACCATACTAGTATTTGACATCCCAGGGTGTGTCTGGATCTGGCATGTACAGTAGAATGTCAGTGTGTTTAGTTGTGGGACCCTGGGATGGAACTCCTGAGAGTAGGTGGGCAGGAGTTCCACCCCCTCTGGGGTATCTGGAGGGGGACTCTGAAAAACACCGTCCCTCTTAAAAAGGGGGGGGGTAAATGTGACAGGGTCAGTCCCTGCCACTGAAGAAATGGACCCATCTTCTGTCTCTACCTGGTTGCAACCACTACATTTCTGTGTTCTACGGCTATCCCTGTTTTTTTCTGTATGGAGGCAGGCCACATCCTTACAACCCCCCCCCCCCCATTTCTTAAATTCCTTCTATGTCTTCTTTCACTATGTTCCATCGGTCCACATGTAATATTTAGATACAGTAGTATGGCAGAATAGCTGCCTGTATTAAAAACAAACGTCACTCATTTTCTTTCTTCATATTATGTGTCTTGTGCTGTATTTGACTAGAGAAAAGAGTGAAGGCTTATTAGTATCAAACATCTTGAGAGTGAATATATAGCTGTATTAAGTCTACTTGAAATAGTTTAGAAAGGAAGTCGTTTTCCTCATTTTACCCATTTTCAGTAGTAAAGAGAAAGAGAGCTCTGTTCAAATGGGCACTAGATACTAGGTATATCCTGATGGTAGCGCTAATGAAAAGCAGTGTGACCGTTCGCATGATCGCGAGGGCTGAGCAATCATGCGCACTGTTGTGTAGCGCTAAGTGCTCTGATATTCCCTGCAAAAAAGATCTTGGTAACACCATTCACAATGCAGGCATATTCTTTGCAGGAAAGCCGTGAGCTAGAGACTGGCTTTCGCTGTGCAGCTGTTTAAAGTTCCTCTTGCTGTTGCTGAAAACGTCAGCTGATGGCTTGACATTGCAGTCCAGGGCGTTGCTTTCTTTCAGTCCTACAGCACTGGCACCTTTATTATTTTCTTTTCCTGATTTCTTTTACATAAAGAAGCCTTAGAGAAATAATTATATTACCCTGATTGATCTGGACGCGTGCTCTTGCACTCATATTGTTCTGGAAGCATAGTAAGGGCTAGTTAGTGTTCCTATTAAGAAAATAAGAAGGACAAGCCCTTATAAAAGAATACATATAATACATCATGTGGCTCTGTGCAACTGGTGTTAGAGCAGTTGCAGCCATAGGAGTCCTGTTCTCTGTGAGTGCTTGTTGTGTACTAAGAGTTGCTATAGGAAATCAGCGGCCCTTGTGATCTATATTTATAACAGTAACCTGTCAATCATTGTCAGGAGAACATATGGAATAGGAAATCATTAGCAAAACTTATTTACAATTTATTAACCTTAATGCAGTGTGTACTTATCAGGTAGTACTCTGGTATATGTTCATAAAATTATTTTGAAAGCCACAAAAACATATTTTTGTGTTGATGATGCTGTGTCACCTGATACAGGTAGGCGTGTATTTAAGCCCTACCTGAACAGGTGCTAAATTAGATAGGGTCAGTTCCTTCTGACCAGTGAAGAGAGAGGTTCTATGCTATGGAATTTACTTGCTTTCTTTGTTTATTTGAAGAAGTTATTTTGTTTATGTTATTTTTTGTTATGGTGCAGAGAAAAGAGTTTATGAAGAAATAAACATCCCACAAAGCAAAAGTGGGTTGCACCTCACTTTCTGGTTCATAGTGCCCATCTGTAGAACCCACACTATAACACAGGGCAATAAGGAGCATGTATGTGTATGTATATATTGAAACTACTACTGTAGCCTTCCCGTTGTCTGTTATTAAACAAAAACCAAAAAAAAAACAGTACAGCGGTGTGTGTGTGTGTGTGTGTGTGTGGGGTGCTGCAAAAAAAAAGCTAATGCGGGATCCCCTGCTGGTCTAGCAGCAGATGGAGCATTGACACAATCTGTAACTGGTGTCACTCTATCTGCTTCAACTGCTGCTGGATAGCACTCACCCTCTCATTATTTCCTTCCACCGTGGCCCACAAAAGCACAACTTCTGCCTGAGTTGCAGGCATTGTGGGGTCCACTGGTGGTGGTACACCAGGTAGTGGTGGTGGTGGTGAGGGTGGTGCTGGTGGGGGTAGTGGAGCAGCTGCTGCTGTGGCCCTCCTCTTGCTACTGTAATGCACAACAGCAGCACCCTCTGCCACTGCCACAAAAGGGCCAGCCGGTGGAGGCCTGGCCTGTTCTGTGGCAGCCTGCCACTCCACCTTGTGGTGGTTCAACATATGGGTGTGCTAACCCCCAGCCCCAGATATGTCACCCGGGGGCCACGGCGCACCTCCACCCTGCAAAGTCTGCATATGACAAGGCTGTTGTCCCTGACATAGTTGAAAAACTGCCAAACTGGGGAGCTGCAGGAAGGACGAGGCACAGGAGGGGCAGATGCAGTGCTAGCAGCATGGTCATGGTGGGGCTTGACCTGCTGCTCTGCAGGTGGTGCTGCTGGAGCTCCTGCAGCTGCCACTGGTGATAGTGGTGGACTTGGTGGTCGTGGTGGTGCTGCTGCTTCTGGGGAGGAGGATGACCAAAGACTTTTGAGCCATCCAGCACCACCCGGTCACACACCCCCACACGTGCACACTCCTCTCCTCCCGCCAGCAATGCTGTCCCATGGCTTCACTGCCCCCAGCACAGTCCCACACATTCCCTCTGAGTCCTGACTTGGACAGTCCTGATTCTGTCCCTGTTCCATTTCAAAAGAATCCCTCCTTCCCTCTCCGACTAGCAACAACGTTGGCAAAGAATTCACACACTCTACACAACACAGAACACACACTCACACAACACAGGCACACACACAGTCAGACACACACTCACACACACACACACACACACACAACAAAAAAACTCATAAAACAAAGAAATCAGTCACCACAATAAAAAAATTAACTGCCAAAACAGTACACAAAAACAACTACACAGTTAGTTTTTATAAAAGCTTTTGTGTTTGATCACGTTTCCCAACAACAACAATATTCTTTACTCTCCTCCTACAGAATGTCTCCTCTCTGTTACTCAGCACAGGAGAACGTGAAAGTATCTGCTTGTATGACTCACTTCCTTCCTGCCTGGCTAAAGTATAAGACTCACAGTACTGTAAGCCATGTGATGTGTGGGGGACCTACCTATACTGTTGCACTTCATCTTACTTTGTGTTAAGGCAGAATGGCAACGCAAAGTCACAATAACATGGCAAAGTGAGCACTTTACAATGGTCACTTCACATAGCGTTATGACACTGCGAAGTGGTTACTTCACATTCACTTCGCCAGTGGATTTTAATTTCACTGCATCTCTAAAAACAAGACTGCAATTATTGCAGATCTTGTGGGAACAATGGACCTGGCTTGTATCACCGAGACCAGGCTGGATGAGAACTCTGGCCCTGTATTGGAGGCTGCAACTCCAGCCAGGTACTCCATGATCCACCGCTCAAGATTGGATCATGGGGGGGTGGGGTTGCAGTCTGTTTCAAGACTGAAGTGAGCCTCGTGAGTGTGCCAGTTGAGGAGACTGAGTCATTTGAGTGTACCATGGTAGCAGGCGTAGGCTGTAGATTGCTCTCATATATCGTCCACCGGGAGATGAGAAGTGGTTTCTTCAGGAAGTGGCAGACATTGTGATTAACCTGGTGTTTGAGTTGCCCAGGCTGATGGTCCTGGGAGACTTTAATGCCTGGCTCGATGATGAACTTTTACAATTTGGACAGCACTTCCTCCAGCTGATGACATCTCTGGGCCTTACACAGATTGTTACTGCTGCTACCCACAAACATGGTCACTCTCTTGACTTAGTCTTCCTCCTGGGGATCAAAGCCTCAGACTTGGGGGTGAAACCAGTCAGATGGTCAAACCACTACACCGTGGAGTTCAGTTTCCATGCCCCCCTTCACAGGCCTACCCCGGTAGAGATGGTCAGGTACCACCCTTTACGAGATGTAAGTTCTGAAGGCCTGGCAGCAGTACTTGACCTAGCGGTCCTTCCAGTGGCAAACAATGACACAGAGGCCCTAGTGATGGCCTATAATATGGCATTTCTGTGGCCCTGGATGTCATTGCTCCTGTTCGTGTTCATCCTCTCTCCCTTCACCCTTGGTCTCCTTGGTTTGATGGGACTTTGAGAGAAATGTGGTGATTAGGAAGAAGGTTAGAGTGTTGTTGTTGTTGGAAATCCACCCAGGATGCTGACCACCTTAGAATGATGGACCATTACCAAGCATATCAATCTGCAATCACCAGTAAGAAGGCAGAGTTCCTGTCCTGGGAGATTGCGGCCGTTCAGAATTGACCAGCTCAGCTTTTTCATACCATGGACAGGCTGTGCAACCCAGCCTATCTACATGTCCAAAAAACCTTTTCACAAGTGGAGTGCAACGAGTTTACTCAATTCTTTGCTACTAAGGTGGCTGACATCAGGGCTGAGCTCCAACCAACACACTCTATGGGTGTTGCTTTAGATCAGCACTTGGTCACTGCACCTTAATTTTCCTGGAGTTCCTTTGACCACCCAGAGTTCATGCGGATTGTTCAGGGTATGCACCCTACGTGCTGTAGTTTGGACCCAGGACCAACTACTCTGATTGTGAGTTGTAGTGATATCATTGGTCCAGTCCTTGCATGGATTGTCTGGTGAGTTTCCTAGCTCCCTGAAGAAGGCAGTGGTAACACCCCTCCTGAAGAATGCTTCTTTGGACCCGGGCTGCCATGCAAACTACAGACCAATCTCAAACCTTCCCTTTATAGGGAAGGTGATTGAGAAAGTAGTGGCTGTACGACTGGAAAACCATTTGACCATCCATGACATCTGTGAACCTCTCCAGTCCAGTTTCTGAAAGAGATAGAGTACTGAGATGGTGCTGATTCGGGTGCTTAGTGATCTCCTCATGGCAAAAGATCAGAAAAGCTGCACCATCTTGGTTCTTCTAGATCTGTCATCAGCATTCGACACTGTAAACCATGGGGTTCTATTCGGTCACCTGAGGTTCATCTGTGGCCTGTCCGGTACAGTCCTTGGGTGGTTTACATCTTTCCTCACCGGAAGAACTCAGAGGATGGTGTTGGGGATTTAGTCCTCTGACCCAGTCTCTCTGTCATGTCAGGTGCCTCAGGGATCGGTGTTGTCCCCAGTGTTGTTCACAGTATACATGCTACTCTTCGGAGACATTGTAAGAAGGCATGGGCTGAGGTTTCACTGCTATGCTGATGATACCCAGCTTTACCTTTCTTTTGCATCGGATCAGGATAGAGCTCTCTCAGTATTTAATAACTAACATACTAACATACTATTTGCCAGCAGATTAGGCCTTATGGTCTATCAAGTCTGCTCGAACCTAGATCCTTAGTTGGGTGCCGAGACCCTCCCATCCCTTGTGCTCCAGAAACCCCTATCATCCATCCCCACCCCCCCGGGACAGGCCATCATCTGATACATCCACTTTCTGTGTCTGTCCCCCTCTCTTAAAGCTCTCCACTGTGGATCTCTGAACCAGCTCACCAGGCAGAGCATTCCAAGGGTCCACCACCCTCTCAGTGAAAACCTCCTCCTCTTTCCCCTCACCTTCCACCTTCCAACTTCAAACCATGCCTCTGGTGATGCCTCCCTGCTTTAGTCTAAAGATCCCTCCATGTTTACTCTATTTATTCCTTGAGGTACTTGAAGACCTCAATCATGTCCCCTGTCTCTCCTCTCCTCCAATGAAAACAGGCAGAGCTCCTCAAGTCTGTCCTCGTAAGTCAAATCCCCAGCCCTCGTATCATCTTTGTTGCCTCCTCTGTACCCTCTCCAGGAGCTGTATGTCCCTCTTCAAGTGTGGTCTCCAGTACTGTACACAGTACTCAAAGTGTGGTCTAACCAGTCCATTGTACAGCGGCAGAATCACTTCCTTGCTCCTAGAGGTGATCCCCTTATGATGCATCCCAACATCCTGTTTGCCTTGCTAGCTGCTCTCCTGCACTGCTCAGTGTTATTCATACATGTATCCACCATGACCCCTAGGTCTTTTTCCCTGTTGAGGCTTCCAGCACCTCCCTCCCAGGATGTACCTGTGTTTAGAGTTTCCCGACCAAGATGCAACACCTTGCACTTGGTGATATTGAAATTTAATTTCCATGTGTGAGCCCAGCTTCCAGGGTGTCCAGGTCCCTTGCAGGGCCAACCTCCCTCTTCTCCCTCAACTACTGCTCCCATCTTGGAGTCATCCAAGAGACTCATTTCACACCCTATACCATCCCTGATGTCTGATATGTATGCATTAAACAGGTTGGACCCAGGACCGAGCCCTGTGGTGCCCACTACCAACCTCTGTAGGTTCGAGAGCTCCCACAGACCACTACTCTCTGAGTGCGTCCAGCTATCCAGTTTTCAATCCATCTGACCATCAAAGGGCCTACTTCTAACCCCATCAGTTTCTCCACCAGACCATTGTGGGGACAGAGTCAACGCCTTGTTGAAGTCCAAGAATAATACATCCACAGGCTTACCTCTGTCCAGTTCTGATGTTACCCATTCATAGAACTCCACAGGTTGGTTTGACATGATCTACCTGGCACAAACCCATGCTGCCGACTATCCAGACCTCCACCTCCTCCAAGTAAACCCCAATCGTTCCTTTAGTATACTCTCCATTAATTTTCCCACCACCGAGGTTAAACTGATGGGTCTATAGTTTCCTGGTACTTCCTTCGACCCCCTTGTGGATTGGTACCACATGTGCCTCTCGCCAATCCCTAGGTACCCTCCCTGTCTCAGTGACCTGTTGAAAAGCTCCCAGGGTCAGCCAGTATGTCCGCCAATTCCATAGTACTTCGGATGAATGCCATCCGCCCAGGAGATTTGTCTTCTTTAGGGCCTTGAGGGCAAACCACACCCTTTTGGTGGGGTTGGCATCATCCATCCCCTCCACCTTACTGGTCTTTTTATCCTTATCCAGATGTGACACCCCTGGGGTACCTTTCCCTCCCTTTTGCTCCATTTCTGTTGCTCCCCTGATCCCACTCCCTGCCACTTCTATCCCCTTTGTGCCTTGCTTTGTAGATATCCCATCCCCCTTCCTAGTGAACACAGAGGCAAAGTACTCGTTAAATACCTCTGCCTGGTCCCTCGCCTCTTCCACCCACCCTCCTTTCTGATCTCAATCTGCTGAGATGGCCCTTAGTTTTTCTCCGCTCCCCAATGTACTGGAAGAACCCCTTTTCCTCCATGTATCCCCTGTGCCAGCTGTTGCTCTTTACTGGACTTAGCTCCCTCACCATACGGGTGACTTTTCTAGATGCAAGCTGGTACATTTCCTTATCCCTATCCCTCTTGTTGTTTTATATTTTTTTGTAAGCCTTCTTTTCTCTGACTGCTACCTGGACCTCACTGGACCACCAGCATGGTTTATGTGACCTTGCTCCCTTATGTTTCAACTTAGCGCAGATCCTGACTGCCTCGTGAAGTCCCTGCTTTATGACCTCCCATCTCCTTTCCACACTTGTTGTTGAGGTAATCCCTTCAAGTGATCCTTGAGAATATTTCCATGCCCATAAAGTCTGCCTCTGAAGTCCACTGCCAGTGTCCTAGATCTCACCCCACTCCCCCAATGCTTATTTGAAACCAGACAGTATTGTGTTCACTCCCAGTCAGGGGTCCTGTACAACCATGTCCCTTACCAGATCCCCATCTGCCAGAACCACATCCAGGACATGCCCTCCCTTGTGGGCTCCATCACATGCTGTGTTAAGAACACATCCTGGAAGCCATCCAGCAGCCTCTGCTCCTTGGCCACCTTAGAGGACATGGTTCCCCAGTTTGTACCTGGCATATTAAGGTCCCCCATCAACACCACTCCTTCCCCCTTTTGGACCACACTGGGCAATGATGTTGTCCAGCAAACCATCCTCTAGAACATCACTCATCCCGGGGGGCCTATAGGCTACTCCCAGCTTGACCTTATCTCCTGCTGGGGATCGTTAGGTGACCCATAAGGCCTCCACGTTTCCCTCTGCCTCTTCTACCATAGCAATTTCTATGTCATCTTTAATGAACATAGCCACTCCACCCCCTCTGCCCTCCTTTCTATCCTTCCTAAGCATAGTGTACCCCTGTACATTTAGGTCCCAGTCATGGTTTTTGTTGGCCCACGTTTCCGTGACTGCCGCCACATCCACCCCCGCCTCGAACAGCATGGCCTGGAACTCTGGCAACTTGTTTCCCAAGCTCCTGGAATTTACTAACACTAACCCCCACCCCTTATCCCTGATCCTTTTGTCGAACCTCACCCAGATTCCTTATACTCCATCCTCCCCTGCCCTCCTGAAACCTCCACCTCCAGTCTGTTTCCCTCCCCCTTGGGCTTGAAGGCTACTCCTCATCTGAGAGGGAGGGCTTCGGTCAGCCCCTCCCTTATCCCTTCCCCCCCTTACAAGTTTAAACCCCACCTTTCTTGTATGTAGTCAGCCATCCCCTGTTTAAGGACTTCCTTCCCTAATGGGGCAAGATGAAACCTGTCCTTGGCATATAGTCCCTTATCCTCCCAAACTCCATTCCAGTTCCCTAACACCCCCAGCCCATTCTCTTCACCCCACTTCCTGAGCCATTCATTAACCTCTGTGAGCTTCATTTTTTTCTCCACTGAGGCCTTTGGTACTGGCAATATCTCTAAAAGGAAATGTTGCATCCATTATCCCGACAGACTCTGGCAAGTTCTTGGAACCTTGCTTGGATTTCCATAATGCTATTTCCCTCTAGATCATTAGTTCCCAAATGCACCAGGAAATCCGGTTTCCCTCCACAATCCCTAACCATTTCATACACCATGAACTTTGCTCTGTGCACTGTCAGCCCAGAGATACTCACTACCTTCACCTGGCTATGGCATCCATCCCCTGTCCCTCCTAATGGATACCCTTAATCATCGAGTCTCCCAGTAACAGAACCTTAACACCGCCATCATCCTTATGGTTACCTCCACTATGCCCTCTCAGCCCTCCCCACTTTATTCATGATCGCAATTTCATGAGTCTTCCTGCCTTATTAGAGACCCCTTGTCACCTCCCTTTCTGCCTCCCTTGCTATTTTGCCCACTTAACTCAAACCCCTCTGAATAGGTGTCCCCTTTAACCCTCTCTTATCTGAACCATTTATCCTGGCCCTGATGGTTTCCCCTTCCCCGACCCCTCATCCCCTTGTATAGTACCCCTGTCTCGAGAGGCTCTCTGTGGGTCCCCTTAGCTAGGGCCCCATCCTTGGTACTGACCTTCCTGCTGAGGGGGCCTCTCCCACCTCCTTGTCTCCCAGTTCCTCTCCAATCATGCTCTCCTCATGTCTGGAATATGTTGCATCTCCCCATTTGCTTAACATATATGTTTCCTTCTCCTCTGGGACTATGTCTATCCTTTCCATAGCTGTTCTGTGATGCCCTATGGGTATCTGACTCCTCCCCGGCCTCTGTATAAGTTTCCTCATTTCCACCAACCCCTTCCTCCTCCTCTAGGATGCTTAGTATCTCAAATTTATTGTGACACTCTATGTCAGCCTCCATCAAGTAACCCGAGTTTCTGACTGCATCTCTAAACTGACCTCTTCTTCCTCTCTTGCACTGTTCACTTTAGGAGCTCCTTTCCACAGTCTGCTGTTTTAGGGTTCTCGCACAACAGCCCCCTCCTGACTCTTCCCCTCCAGTCTCCTTGAATTCAGAATTTTCACCCTGTACGCTTTCCCTTAGCATCAACTTCCCTATCTAAGGGTCCTCTGTCCCTAATATCCCCCTTCTGCTTGCTGTAGCATAATGTCCTGTAATTTCAGAGCGTTGCCCCAGCCTCCCCTCAGCCCCACCCTTCTGCTGCTCCATATCCACACCCTTATCCTTGGACACCCCCAGCTCCTGGCAGCTACTCCTTAACCAATATACCTCACCCTGACTACAAGATAGTTGTCTACAGAGTGGGCAGCCTCCTCTCTCCAGGCCCAATTTAGAATTATTGCCATCCCACAGCCTGTAGCCTACAACCCTTCGCAAGATGCCTGCCATGGTGGAATATGGCCACGTGGATTATCCCCCTGTTTATAATAGCACACCCCCTTTCTCTATCCCTTTCCCCTGGAGTGTGTTTCTCTCTATACTGACTGTAGTTATTTACAAACCCAATTTCAACCCCACCAACAAAGTTCCCAAGTCTCACAAACACATACAGTCCAGTATGTGTTCAGTCCCACTAACAGTGTGTAAGCAGACTCCAGGTACCGTATGATGTCAGCAGGCCCACCAACTCCTGTTGCTTCAAATTTCAGTCCCAAACAGAAATACTCAGCCTTCAATCCCAACCCCAGTGGCTTTTCAGTATTAAGAAAGCCTACAAAACAGGGTGGGTGGGAGGCTCTACCAAACACCAGGCAAACAACACATTTAAATTACCTTCTAATTTTCCCTGCCAAACATCTATCCCAAACCTCACAATATCACAGCCCAAGTATCAGTTCAAATTCAAGGTAATAATTTTAACACATAGAACTAATTTCACTAACAAACTATTCAAATATTTCAGTTTAAAACAAAATATAACTCCTGGCCTCTTTTCTACCAACCTGTTGCTTAAGCTCCCAAGTGAACAATGAAAGCCACAGTAATTCCTGTTTAAAGACAAGTTAATTGCAGCTAATGTCCCCTCCTCCAAACACCAGGCAAACAACACATTTAAATTACCTTCTAATTTTCCCTGCCAAACATCTATCCCCACACCTACAATATCACAGCCCAAGTATCAGTTCAAATTCAAGGTAATAATTTTTAACACATAGAACTAATTTCACTAACAAACTATTCAAATATTTCAGTTTAAAACAAAATATAACTCCTGGCCTCTTTTCTTCCAACCTGTTGCTTAAGCTCCCAAGTGAACAATGAAAGCCACAGTAATTCCTGTTTAAAGACAAGTTAATTGCAGCTAATGTCCCCTCCTCCAAACACCAGGCAAACAACACATTTAAATTACCTTCTAATTTTCCCTGCCAAACATCTATCCCCACACTACAATATCACAGCTCAAGTATCAGTTCAAATTCAAGGTAATAATTTTAACACATAGAACTAATTTCACTAACAAACTATTCAAATATTTCAGTTTAAAACAAAATATAACTCCTGGCCTCTTTTCTACCAACCTGTTGCTTAAGCTCCCAAGTGAACAATGAAAGCCACAGTAATTCCTGTTTAAAGACAAGTTAATTGCAGCTAATGTCCTCCTCCAAACACCAGGCAAACAACACATTTAAATTACTTCTAATTTTCCTCTCAAACATCTATCCCCACCCACAATATCACAGCCCAAGTATCAGTTCAAATTCAAGGTAATAATTTTAACACATAGAACTAATTTCACTAACAAACTATTCAAATATTTCAGTTTAAAACAAAATATAACTCTGGCCTCTTTTCTACCAACCTGTTGCTTAAGCTCCCAAGTGAACAATGAAAGCCACAGTAATTCCTGTTTAAAGACAAGTTAATTGCAGCTAATGTCCCTCCTCCAAACACCAGGCAAACAACACATTTAAATTACCTTCTAATTTTCCCTGTAAACATCTGTCCCCAAACCTACAATATCACAGCCCAAGTATCAGTTCAAATTCAAGGTAATAATTTTAACACATAGAACTAATTTCACTAACAAACTATTCAAATATTTCAGTTTAAAACAAAATATAACTACTGGCCTCTTTTCTACCAACCTGTTGCTTAAGCTCCCAAGTGAACAATGAAAGCCACAGTAATTCCTGTTTAAAGACAAGTTAATTGCAGCTAATGTCCCCTCCTCCAAACACCAGGCAAACAACACATTTAAATTAACTTCTAATTTTCCTGCCAAACATCTATCCCCACACCTACAATATCACAGCCCAAGTATCAGTTCAAATTCAAGGTAATAATTTTAACACATAGAACTAATTTCACTAACAAACTATTCAAATATTTCAGTTTAAACAAAATATAACTCCTGGCCTCTTTTCTTCCAACCTGTTGCTTAAGCTCCCATGAACAATGAAAGCCACAGTAATTCCTGTTTAAAGACAAGTTAATTGCAGCTATGTCCCTCCTCCAAACACCAGGCAAACAACACATTTAAATTACCTTCTAATTTTCCCTGCCAAACATCTATCCCCACACCTACAATATCACAGCCCAAGTATCAGTTCAAATTCAAGGTAATAATTTTTAACATAGAACTAATTTCACTAACAAACTATTCAAATATTTCAGTTTAAAACAAAATATAACTCCTGGCCTCTTTTCTACCAACCTGTTGCTTAAGCTCCCAAGTGAACAATGAAAGCCACAGTAATTCCTGTTTAAAGACATTACTGCAGCTACGTCCCTCCTCCAAACACCAGGCAAAACAACACATTTAAATTACCTCTCTAATTTTCCCTGCCAAACATCTATCCCCACACCTACAATATCACAGCCCAAGTATCAGTTCAAATTCAAGGTAATAATTTTTAACACATAGAACTAATTTCACTAACAAACTATTCAAATATTTCAGTTTAAAACAAAATATAACTCTGGCCTCTTTTCTACCAACCTGTTGCTTAAGCTCCCAAGTGAACAATGAAAGCTACAGTAATTCCTGTTTAAAGACAAGTTAATTGCAGCTAATGTCCCTCCTCCAAACACCAGGCAAACAATACATTTAAATTACCTTCTAATTTTCCTGCCAAACATCTATCCCCAAACCTACAATATCACAGCCCAAGTATCAGTTCAAATTCAAGGTAATAATTTTAACACATAGAACTAATTTCACTAACAAACTATTCAAATATTTCAGTTTAAAACAAAATATAACTCCTGGCCTCTTTTCTACCAACCTGTTGCTAAGCTCCCAAGTGAACAATGAAAGCCACAGTAATTCCTGTTTAAAGACAAGTTAATTGCAGCTAATGTCCCCTCCTCCAAACACCAGGCAAACAACACATTTAAATTACCTTCTAATTTTCCCTGCCAAACATCTATTCCCACACCTACGATATCACAGCCCAAGTATCAGTTCAAATTCAAGGTAATAATTTTTAACACATAGAACTAATTTCACTAACAAACTATTCAAATATTTCAGTTTAAAACAAAATATAACTCCTGGCCTCTTTTCTACCAACCTGTTGCTTAAGCTCCCAAGTGAACAATGCCTTGCTGAAATCCAGGACTGGATGAATTTGAGCTGGTTGAAGTTTTTGAAATGTAACATCTTTATTGATTTTTTAGGCAATGCCAAATAAAATAATACATCAGTAAATACAGTATATGCAATTCAGAGGAAAGGCTAAACAATACAACTAGCCTCCAACTTATAAAACATATGACAGGAAGGGTACATAGACATGATAGGATAATAAAGACCCTGCCCCCTACCCCCCCAAAAAAAGGCCCCAAGGAGTGTGCTATAAAGTAATGTACTATTTTGTTTATTCCAGCTGAGGAACTGACTACGTAACATTGATTTTGGGAAGTCTATCAGATGGCAGGTGTCAGAGCAGGTATAAGGCATACAGTTTACCCCATTTTTTATCGAAACTTGACAGGTTATTCCGAGAGCCAACAATTAGACGTTTGGTCCTAAGGTAGCTTGAGAGGTCATTCAGCCATTCACTATGAGTTATAGATAGCTGGTCCATCCAGTGTTTGAGAACTCACTTCTTTACCACCATTGAGATTAAAGCTATATGGCATTTATGCTCTTTAACCCAAATATTAGAGTAGAGTCCTGGAATACAGATCGCCACAGTAAATAGGTCTTATAGGCCAAGTAAGGATTTAAATCTGATTGGATAGAGCTCCATAGGGGAGCAACTTTTTCACAGGACCAGAGAATATGAAGCAGGTTTCCTTCCATCTTGCCACATCTAGAACAGTTAAAGGTGGGAAGATATCTAATTTTGGCTAATTTAACTGGTGTATAATAGAGGTTGTGTAAAAAAAATATGGTATTGGGTGATTCTGAGTTTATCTTGGGTGGTGTATCTATAAAGATCTTGCCAGATTGTGGTCCAGTCTATGTTTGCACTTGATATCAGTGGAGACCAAATTTTTGAGCTAGGTAAGACATCTGGATAGTCAATAGTTAGAAGAAAATTGTATACAAGAGATAAACAATGTGGTTTAGAGGATAGATCATGGAAACTATCTAAGATAGGTAGTATTTTAGGTTCTCCTGGAGAGGTTACAAATGTTTGCCCTATTAAATGTATCAGTTGAAAGCCCTTGAAGGTGCAAGTGGTGGGAAGGTTGTGTTTATTTCTTATTTTGAGGAGGGAGAGAAGGGAGTTGTGGGAATACAGATCCATTACTTTAGCATGCTGCAGTTGGGGCAACCAGTTAGAGGTAAGATGTATATTACCTATCTTGATGTTAGGGTTGAGACTGAGGAGTTGTGCAAAATCTTGACATGGAGAGAGGTTTTTGGAAGAGCAGAACTGGGAGAAGACTCTTAGGGAGGTCCCAATTACAGATTGGGAGATTGAATCCAGAAACCTGCTCGTAGGGATATAAACGATAACTGGAGAAAGGAGATGAATGTTGTAGGAGCATCTGTGATTCTAGTTGTAACCAAAGAAGAGAGTAGTCACTCGGGTGGTTAGTATTCCATCTGCCAATCTTGGAGAAGTGGCTTGCCCAATAGTAAAGGAGGAAGTTAGGAAGGCGAAGACCACCTGAGGTTCTGGGAAGGCTCAATTTGAGGTATGATTTCCTGGGTTGGTTATGTAGCCATATAAAGTCTGAGATGACAGAGTGGATTTTTTGAGAAAAGGAGAGGGGTAGCCAGATGTTCAACATATTCAGAGGATAGAAAAGGCGAGGAAGGACATTCATTTTAATTATGTTAATACGCCCCCAGAGTGTCAGTGGGAGAGCCTCCCACCTATGAAGATCCAACTGAAGAGTAGTTACCAGCTTGTCCAGATTCAATTTCTTGCTAAGGGAGTGACCTGTGATTAGATATATGCCAAGATATTTGAGTGAGTGAGGGGACCAGCTGATATCAAAGTCTTTGAACTCTGCTTTGTGAGTGAAATGATTGAAAGGAAAGATTTTGGTTTTGTTACTATTAAGTTTATAGTTAGAGAGAGAGCTATACTGGGATACTATTTCCAGTAGATGCTTGAGAGACTAGGCCGGTTCTTCTAAGTGGAGGAGAATATCATCTGCATAGGCAGAGAGGGTAAGCGTATGGTTTAAGATTGAAATTCCTTTTATCTGTGGGGACTGTTTGATGTGGCATAGAAGAGATTCTAGATAGAGATTGAGTAAGAAGGCTGAGAGTGGGCAACCCTGTCTTGTACCAGAATAGAGGGGGAGTTTTGAAGAAAAAACTCCATTACAGTATCTTTGCTGTAGGGGCTGAGTATACTGCTTTGATCCATTGAATGAATGGGGGGATCCATTTTACCCAAAGTTGACCAGAGAAATACCCAGTCCACTTTGTCAAAGGTTTTCTCTGTGTCCATTGAGATTAGGGCCATGGGGAACTGAGATAGTTGGGCTGCCCGGAATATATGAGACAGTTTCCTGAGGTGATCCGCTGAGGACCTACCTGGGTCAAATCCTGCTTGTTCCTGACTAAGGAGTTGGGACCATACCTTCCGTATACAATTAGCCAGGATTTTGGTTAAGATTTTAGTGTCACAATTTAGGAGGGAAATCGGGCGGTAGCTTCCAGGAAGATGGTATGGTTTATCAGGTTTCAAGAGAAGGATTATTGATGCCTCTAATAAGGTTGAGTCTAAGGGATTAGCATCTAATATATACTGGTATAGATTAAGCAGCATAGGTGCCAGTTCTTTGACAAAAGTTTTGTAGAAATTGGTGGGAAATCCATCCGGGCCTGGAGCTTTATCAAGAGTTAAGTCCTGAATTACCTCCACTATCTCCTCTAGGTTAATGGGTTCCACTAAAGAGGTCTGGGAATGTTCCAAAAGGGTAGGAAGGGCAAGAGATACTAAATACTGATCAATGTTTTGAGAAGTTGTCTCTGAGTCTTTACTCCATAGAGGGATCGATAGAAGTTCTCAAAAGTATAAGCAATTTCTCTTGGAGCTGCTTTTATAGTGCCATCTGGGGCCTGTATGGAAGGTATGAGTCTTGAGCCTTCTAATTTACATAGCCTAAGAGCTAAAAGAGTTCCAGCTTTTTCCCCCGATCTATGTATAAAGATTTATTTTTCAAAACTGCATATTCTGCCTTTTCTCTTAAGAGTTCTGCGTATTTATTCCTAAGCTCTATAAGCGCTGATGTTGAGCCTGGAGTAGTTGAGGAGGCTAAGGAGAGTTTAGCTGTTCTTATTTGAGCTAGTAGAGATAGGGCTCCCTTTTCTCTCAGTTTCTTCCGCCTAGAGGCTAATTTAATGAGTGCACCACAAAGGTAGCATTTGAGTGTACACCATAAAAGATCTTCCCCTTTGAACTGAACCTGTAGTTGTCTTTGTGAAGATTTCGATAGAAGATTGGATTCTAGAGATAGTATTTTTATCCTTTAGTAATTGAGTGTTTAGCTTCCACGATCTATCTCTGGGGCTAGTAAGAGAAGGAGTAAGGTCTATCCAGACCATTGAGTGGTCTGACAATACTATGGGTTCAATGCTGGTTTGTTGTAGCCCAGATAGTAGAGGGATACTCATTAGAATATAATCTAATCTGGACCATGATCCATGGACATTAGAGTAAAAGGTGAATAGCTGGTGTGATGGGTTGACTGGTCGTCATGGGTTGTAGAGCTCTAGTGTGTCTATGAAATCATTTAGAGCTCTTTGGGGTGCTGAGGAAGATTTTAAGGGTTGGTATGTCCTGTCTAGATCTTGGTTGGGGGGATGTTCCAATCTCCCCCTAATATTAAGGAAATTAGGAGGAGCCGGGAAATTGTAGTGGCCAGTTCCATTAAGAATGAGGGATCCCCACCCGGTGGACCATAAATGGAGCCTAGTAACACTGTGGCCCCCATGAGACTGCCTTTAACAAGAACATATCTGCCATTTGGATCTATAACTGTGGAGTCTGATTGAAAGGAGATTGTGTTCTTGATTAGAATGACTACCCCTTTAGTTTTTGAGGAGTCACCTGCCGTAAAGAATTGTGAGAATCCCAATCTCTGTAACCAAATAGCCTCTTTTACCAGAAGGTTGGTTTCTTGTAACAGAACTATATCTGCATTGATCAGAGCTGGTTGAAGTTGAACTCAGAAAAGACTGAGGTGCTGGTTGTGGACCCAGGGCACCGGATAGGGGGGTTGGGGGTAGGTTCACCCTTGGGACTTTTTCTTCAGGGCCAATCACTCCCGACCTCTGAACATGTGTGATACCTGGGAGTAATTTTGGATGAAGTGCTGACACTACGCTCGCAGGTGTCGGCAGTCGTCAAATCCTCCTTCTACCATCTGAGGAATATCTCCAGGGTTAAGCATCTTGTTCTGTCTGGTGATCTCCCTGTGTTGGTCCATGCTTTTATGTCCTCATGCCTGGATTATTGCAATTCCCTTTACCTAGGGCTACCTTGGGTGGATATCTGCTGCTTGCAGCTGGTGCAGAACACAGTGTCCCAGTTATTGATGGGAACCTCTCAGTCCTGCCATATTTCTCCAGTGCTGCACAAACTGCACTGGCTGCCTATACAGTGGTGTATCACTTTTAAAGTTGGACTTCAGACTTATAAAGCCCTACATGGACAGGGCCCGGACTACCTGAAAGAGCTTCTGATCCCTTACTCCCCTGGGCGATCGCTCCACTCAGCTGACAAGGGGTTGCTAGAGATTCTGAGGGTTTGTTTAAAATCTTCTGGGGCCTGGGCATTTATGCATGCAGCCTCTACCCTCTGGAATTCTCTACCCTGTCAGCTATGGGAATGCGCGACCATGGAGGGATTCAAACAGGCTCTCAAAGACTATTTGTGGAGGAAAGCATTTGGTGACTTGATTCATATTCTGGTTTTAATTGTAATATTCCTTCTTAAGTATTTATAATGGCTGATTTTATGATTACTTTGTTGTAACTGTTAGGCGCCTTGGTTATAGAAAGGCGCCATATAAATAAAGATTTATTATTATATTATCAGTACTTTGGCATACACTTTGATGTCCACCATAGTTATATAGATGGGACAATAACTGTCTGGCAGGGTGGAGTCTTTACATTTTTGGGGGAGGACTGTAATGGTGCCCATGGTCATGATGTGAGGGAACAAACCAGTATTAGCGATTTCTGAATATAGCCTCTGGAACACTGGGCATATCATGGGTGAAAGAAATTAAAGTAATTCTGCAGCATGCCAGCCCAGTGGGAGAGTAGTTGCGCTTCTGCTGCCAATGCTGATGACCCAAGTTTTGGAGTGGGAATGTGTCACTCCATGTACTGGCATGGTGAAGAAGAATCCAGTGCCCTATGGCAGCTCTCCGTCTTTGAGGAAGGGGACACCAGCTTCGCTGCAGATATGGACAACTAGTGGAGGCTTGGCAGCAGTTCAAAGGGATAGCATTCTAAAGGAGTGGGCTGGAGCATGTTGTGCTGGAACACACATTCCCATGCTCCAGCTCAGGGAGAAACCCAAGTGGAAAATGTCTGGGCTGTCACATGCTGGCATCTCCTGCATGCGCTCACACATCTGACATGGCTGGCCACCCAACAAATGGGATTCTGTGCAAACAGTGGATAACAGGTAAGTCCATGAGAAGGGTGTTGATTGGACTGTAGGGGTGCTGTCAGGCAGACCTGGAAGGGAAAAAAATACTGATTAAAAACACAAATATGTTCTACAGGGAGGCCATCTCCACCTGAGGCTTTATGGGGATTGAGTATTCTCAGTGTTGCCTCAGGTGCCTCTAGATTTGCATCCCTGCTCTGGGGAGAGATTGGGGAGTTGTAGATTGGATAAAAAGGCTTCCACCTGGGCTATCCCATGAGAACATCAAAGCTGTGAAGCTTAGCATAGAAGTCTTTTATTACCTCACTGATATCAGACTTTGTGCATAGATCTCCCTGTGTGTTCCTGAGAGATGCTATGTGCCTCTCTGCCTACTGCTTTTCTTATCAGTAAGACAGGATCTTACTACCAGTTTTTGTTGCCTATCCAGAGAATAGCTTACTCAGCTTTAGTAGGAGTTGACATTCATCTGGTGTTTAACAATTTTCTTGCATAAGGCGGAGCTGGCATTCAGTTCAGGGTCAGTTTTAAATTCTGCCTCTTTGTGTCAGAGCTGGGCTTACAGCTCATTGAGCATCCTTTCCCTCTTCTCCCTCTGATGTGAGGTATGCCTTATCATCTAGCCTCTGATCGTTGCCCTGAAGGCCTTCCACAGATTGACAACTGAGGTTTCATCATCAGTTTCATTGGCCAAGAAGAATTCTCCTTCATAAGCCATAGATTAACTTGGGAGTTCTGCAGTAGAAGAGGGTCTAGGCACCAGCCATGGGATCAGCAAGCAGCTAAGCCAAAGTGACACTCCAATAACACTAGAGAATGATTCAAGATAAGCAACAGAGTTATGGAGGTGGAGAGAGCCATGGGGGAGAATTGCAGAGACATAAGCACATATCAATGTGGCTGTTTTATCCAGGCATACCACATAACAGGAATAATTCTTCACTGTGGGATTATGTAAGCACCATATATCATTAGAGCTTGGTTCAACACCCAAAGCTTGACTGCATGGCCTGCACTGGTTTGCTATGACCATGGTCCATTGGTGGGTCACAGGTGAGGTTGAAATCTACCTCTGTGAGCATAGGCTCATTAGATTGATTAAATTTGGACATCTGGTCTGCCAAATCATGAAATAATTTTGGAGAGTCCACATTGGGGGCATATACAGAAGATCCAGCCACAATGCAAAGCAATAACTTGCAGAAAATTACATGTCACAAAAAACAGCAAGATTAAATTCCATTGAATTATACTGTCCTCTGCAGTATACTGCAGCATTTTGTGTTATAATGCAGCATTACTCCATTTCATCCTGGCTGGTGTGACTGTATAGTCCCCACAACCAGTAGGCAACTGCGGGTGTCAATAAGTGCCAGGACTCTTAGTCCACCAGAGTCCGAGGCCACTTTCTGTGTTTTCCAGTGAAGGGACTTGTGAATTGGAACACAAATCCCTTGTTTTTAACTTGGGCTACACTGTGGATCTCGATCCCAACTCACTCGTTTTGGAGGTTTTAGGCTTTGGGGGACTAGGTATTTGGTTTCCTGTAGGTCAGCAAGCCGAGAATGCATGCATTGTAACTGTGTCAGTACCTGCTTACATTTCACTAGGGAGTTTAAACCTTGAACAAACTGTGATATTATGTCTGCCATCATGGGAGGGTCACATTAGGAATGCTTAGAGTGTGACTGGTCTTCAGTATAGAGGTACATATAATGTCTGTGGGAATTTTCTCAGTTGTCTATCTCCAGCCCACAAGGATGTCTCCACATTTTATTTATTTATTTATTTCTAGGAAGTACCTTTGAACCAAACGCTCTTTTACAGAGGTTCCACGTCGTAGTAATACATAGGCATTACATCATTTACAATGGCAACAAGTACATAAGCAGATACAAGGTGGTTCCATGCCTAGAAAGACATGAGTACATCAGGTTACATAGGATACAAAATTACAATAACAAGGAGTACATAAGTAAAAATATACAGACACATAATTTAAAGCAGGCTAGGCTGACAGGTTGTTAAGTGAACAACTTGAGATTCTACAGGATATAGAGTGAATCAGGTAGGGAGCAGAGGATGATATAGTCTATAAAATAACTAATACTATATGCAGGGAGGCAAGAACTTGATGAGCAGCAGTTCTTTTGTCATAAATGCTAAAGAGTGTGGTCATAAAGGAGGGCTAGACTCACAGGGGGGGAGTGCTGAGGCAGGGACCTGGAGCCTACTATGGGAGTGTTAGTTAGCAAGAAGAGAGGAGAGGCAAGGGTGCAGGTTAGAATGAGGGTAGCAGGAAAGAGGAGGGGAGAGTGTGGGGGAGTTTAGGTCTCACAGTCACATTAGGGTCTACATGAGGAGGTGGAGTGTGTGCATTGTCTGGATCCCAGTCAGCTACTTGTGCAGTGTACAAGGGCAAATGTAAGTACAGAAGTGGCACCAGTTCAACATATCAAACAAAGCCGCAAATATGTACAGAAGTGAATCATCGTGAGGTGGCTGGATATGACCCAAGCAAAACATGTCACCCCAGGACCATCAGCTGTCTTGAAATCATTCCAACAGCAATTAACAAAGGCTAGCCAAGCAACCTAAATCCCCTCCCCCCAAAACCTAACAGTACTTTATTATTTGCCAAAATCTACATTAATGCACCAGTTAGAGTGCAACTTAATGCCAAAAAAGTCAGGAAATGTGGTGTTACAGTTTCCAACTCTAACTCCCCAGCCCCACTCCCAAGCAGCAAAAGGAAAAAATGTTTAGGTTTTAGGTCTCTAGAGTCTTCGCAAATTAGTTATGGGGTCTTCCTTGTGTGAAGAAAGGACATCACAGCTGACACTATTTGTTCATGGAATGGGGTGGGCATTGGGGTGACAACCCCGGGGTATACCCCAGTTTTTCCCTGGTGGACAGTGGCTTCTCCCCCTACCTGATTCCTCACCTCATGATATATATATATATATATATATATATATATATATATATATATATATAGGTATATGTTTTCCCTGATTTCCAGTGGTCCTTCCCCCACCTGCACCCATGCCCAATGTTTATTACATTATTCGCTGGTGTCCAGTGGTCCTGCCCCCCCATCCCAATCCCCTGTACAATAAATATCATCCATTTCCTGGTATCTAGCCGACCACCCCCACCATGGCAGGTAATGTCCCATAACCCGCTCCCCCATCCCAAACCCAAGCCAGCAACTAGCACAGCCTCTGTTCTCCACTATGACATTGATTGACAGCTCAGAGTGAGCTGAAATTCAGTGAGCACAAACTGTATACACTACACCCTCATTGGGAGCTCAGTCAGTGGCCAGCCATGGTAGAGAGAGGAGGGCTGTTCTGGTCACTGGCTCAGGTTCAGAAAGGGGGGAGCAGGGTGGTGGTACTCTACCTGCTGGGGTGGGGGGGTCCTCAGACACCTGGGGATGGATAACATTTATTTTACAAGAGTTCAGGGACAGGGGGGAGGGTCCACTAGACACCAGGAAATGGATGATGCTTACTGTGCAAAGGATTGGGATGGGAGTGGGGCAGGATCACTGGACAACAGAGAATAATGGAATACACTTTGAGCATGGCTGCAGGTGGGGAGATGGATCACTGGACACCAGGGAATAATGGAATACACATTGGGCATGGCTGCAGGTGGGGAGATGGATCACTGGACACCAGGGAATAATGGAATACACATTGGGCATGGCTGCAGGTAGGGAGATGGATCACTGGACACCAGAGAATAATGGAATACACATTGGGCATGGCTGCAGGTGGGGAGATGGATCACTGGACACCAGGGAATAATGGAATACACATTGGGCATGGCTGCAGGTGGGGAGATGGATCACTGGACACCAGAGAATAATGGAATACACATTGGGCATGGCTGCAGGTGGGGAGATGGATCACTGGACACCAGAGAATAATGGAATACACATTGGGCATGGCTGCAGGTGGGGAAATGGATCACTGAACACCAGAGAATAATGGAATACACATTGGGCATGGCTGCAGGTGGGGAGATGGACCACTGGACACCAGGGAAAACATATACTTATCATTAGGCAAAGGATTGAGTGGGGGCAGGGACCACTGGACAACTGGAAACATGTTTTACAGGTCAGGCGAGGGAGCAAGTGGGAGGATGGACCACTGGCCACCAGGGATAAACTATATGTATCATTGGGCAAGGGACTGGGTGTGGGAGGGACCACTGGACACCAGGGAAATTGTTAAAATACATTGGGCAAAAGCCAAACCCCAATATTTTAAATCTACATATTATAAAAAATACAAAACTCTCACATATTACCCCCTTGGAAATCCTCCCCATCCTGCCTATACAACCACACACAATTTGCATTTTTAAAGATTTATAGTTTGCTCACTAGAGGAAAGTAAACATTTTGAAAAAGGGCCATTATGTGGAACTGCTGAACTGCCAGCTCTAACTTTCACTTTGCTCTTCCCCATTCAACAGCATTGAAACTGTTCTGTGCATGCAGTACGTTATCTCAGAGTCTGATTGTGAGCAGACATTGAAATGGTATAAACACAGGATTTTTCAAAAGTAAATAGCTTAAAAATTACAAAACTCCCAAACATCAAACACTCCTAGGAAATCCTTCCCCATCAACCTACATAACCCTACAAAATTTCACAGTTTAAGGATCTGTCGTTTTTTCTCTAGATGGGAGTAACAATTCAAAAAAGAAAACACCATTGAAGTCAATGGTAAAAAAGTATTTGTTTTCACACACTACTATTTCTAACAATATTGATTTGCATGAGACTTTCAGGGATTGTGGATTCTGTTGTAGACAACAAAACCTGAAAGTTTCATGTAAATCTGTAAAACCGTCTTTCTACAAGAAGGAAACAAAAAATTGAGTTTAACATAGAACTCACCAGCCACCCTAACTATAGGGGCGATACTACGCCCCTATAATAAAATGAACCATAGTAATCCTGCCAAAATCTCATAGGAGATGGGGAGAGATTTTTGTCTTTATTTCTCAGTTGATTCCTTGGTGTAGGATTTTAGTCTTATAAGCTATTAAATGCAACCCTCCCTAACAAGTGATTCTTGGGATGGGGATGGTGTCTCCGCTCAACCAGGAAGGAGAGTGGGGGAGAGATCTTTTCATGATCGTTCTGGCTGTGGTATCCTCCCTTTTTATGTTTGCTTGCACGTATGTGCAAGAAACATAGTGCCATCATCCGAGTTTTCGGAGGTGTGGCAGCCCTCTTCCAATTCAGTCAGTGTGTTTGTAGGCGCTGCCACAGTTCTCCAGTGCCTGCTGGAGCTGTCTATGACAGCAGTCGAAAATGCAGTGGAGTACAGTTGAAAGGGGGAGCTATGCTTCAGTGAGTAGCGATAAGATATCACCTGCTCATGCGCACTCCCCCTATACACACACACATGCATGCATACTGCATGCTCACCCCCCCACGCACACACTGTATACATGCCACGCTGGGTGTCCACCCCAGCGTGGCTACACATGTATAGCCAACAGGGATGCCCAATCTCCCATTGGCTCCACTGTCTCCCCCCACCCAGAGTACAGGGTGCCACTCTGGGAGCCCACCCCAGCATGGCAACAGATGCTGTCACCGATGGGGGTGCCCAATCCCCAGTCGGCTCCACGCCCCCAAAAAAACATCCTTGTACCACGCGGGAGCCCACCCAAGCGTGGCAAATATCCCATTGTCTCGTCCTTTGTTTAAAAAAACAAACCTGAAATTGAAAAGCGGTCCCTCGCTGTCTCTGCCCCACCGCGCCCACCCACTGTGCAGCCTGCCTCCCCACCCTCCTCACCCCATACTTACCTCCAGACTCCGAGCGATGATCTTGGTGGACCGGGAACACGTCTGCACTCTTCAAAGCCGACCGCGAACTGAAGAAATGCCGATAAGCTGTATAATGGGATAGATAGGGTTTTTTCAACTTTGCTGCATATCTCAGGCATTTTTTGGAATATTTGCACCAATTTTTCAACATGGGGTTTTTGGGACCTCTTCTCATGAATGCTCTCACTGTCATGGCGTTAATTGGGCCCGAAGGGTGATTTGGCAGTCACTGCACGAACCCACCTTTTGGGACCAAGTAACGAAACGACACTGCCACTGTTCATAAGGTGGGCTTTCAAAAAACCTATGTTGAAAATTTGGTGGAAAAATTCCTAAAAATGCAAGTTTTATGAGCATGCATTGCGCAGTTCCTACGCACGCTCATAAGTTCATGAATTTTCAATATTTTCACTCCAGATTTTCAACATTGCCATTTTATTATACTTCCTTATGAGCAGTACAGCTGTCATTTGTCACATCTTGCCCAAAATGTGTTTCCGCCCATGTAGCACACAATGGTGCAGTCGGCGTGCGAAATCAATGTATGGCACACATTAAGAAAATCACAGTGACACTGTTCATGAGCAGAGGTCTTAAAATGGCTATGTTGAAAATTTGGTGAAAAAATTCCTAAAAATGACTGTTTTACGAGCGTGCATTGCGCAGTTCCTACGAACGCTCGTAAGTTTGTGAATTTTCAAATGTTTTCACTCCAGATTTTCAACATTGCCATTTTATTACACTTCCTTATGAAGAGTACAGCTGCCATTTTTCACATGTTGTCCAAAATGTGTTTCTGCACATGTAGCGCACAGTGGTGCAGTCGGTGTGCGACAGCAATGTTTGGGACAGATTAAGAAAATCACAGTTACACTGTTCATGAGCAGAGTCTTAAAATGGCTATGTTGAAATCTGGTGACAAAGTCCATAAAATGACTGTGTTACGGTGAGCATTGTGCAGTTTCCACGCACCCTCGTAAGTTCATGACTTTGTAATATTTTCAGTCAGACTTTCACCAGTGACATTTTCCACACTTTCTTATGAACAGTACAGCTGTCATTTTTCACAACATGGCGAAATGTGTTTCACACTTTCAAGCGCAGAGATGCGTGTCGTTGTGGGAAATCATTGTTCGGGAAAGATAAAGAAAATCACAGTGACACTGTTCATGATCGGAGGTCCCAAAATGCCTGTGTTGACGATCTGCTGTAAAAAAATTCCCAAACTAATTACATTACGGGTGTGCGTTGCACAGTTTCTATGCACGCTCGTGACTTCACCAGTTTTTTTAATATTTTTACTGCAGATTTGCAACATTACCATTTTTTACACCTCCCCATGAACAGTACAGCTGTCATTTTTCACATCCTGTTCGGAATGTTTTTGCACCTGCAGTGCTAAATGCCGTAGTCAGTGTGCATAAGCAGCTTTCAGCTAACAAACTGATATTGCCACTGTTCATGAGGTGGGGGTCACAAAAAAAACATGTTGAAAATTTGGAGTGAAAATACCAATGAATGCCTGAGGTGTTGGGGTCTTTGGCCCTTATGCTCACCCCATTCCATCAGGAAATACGGTGAGATGGGTGCTGTATAGGAGAATGGGGTAAACTTTGGGGCTGAAGAGTCCAAGGCACACCTTGATGTCTCTCACTGGCTGCAGGCTGTGGAATGGTAAGAGCATTACAGGTGAGAATCCCAAGTCACACCCCCGATGCCTGTCAATCTCTACAAGGTGGTGCATTATGGTCGGAAACCCTAATGCCTCAGGCGTTCATTGGCATTTTTCACTCCAAATTTTCAACATGGGTTTTTTGTGACCCCCACCTTATGAACAGTGGCAATATCAGTGCGTTAGCCAAAAGCTGATTTTGCACAGTGACTGTGCCATTTGGCACCATAGTTGCGAAAACACATTTAGAACAGGATGTGAAAAATGACAGCTGTACTGTTCATGGGGAGGTGCAAAAAATGGCAATGTTGAAAATCTGCAGTGAAAATATTAAAAAAACTGGTGAAGTCACGAGCGTGTGTAGAAACTGCTCAATGCACACCCGTAATGCAATTAGTTTGGGGATTTATTATAGCAGATTGTCAACACAGGCATTTTGGAACCTCCGCTCATGAGCAGTGTCACTGTGATTTTCTTAATCTGTCCCAAATAGTGATTTCCCACAGCGACCATGCATTTCTGCGCTTGAAGTGCGAAAGCATATTTCGGCCATGGTGTGAAAAATGACAGCTGTACTGTTCATAAGGAAGTGTGGAAAAATGCCAGTGGTGAAAATCTGGACTGAAAATATTAGAAATCCATGAACTTACGAGGGTGCATGAAAACTGCGCCAATGGTCGCTCAGTAATATAGTCATTTTATGGACTTTTTCACCAAATTTTAACATAGCCATTTTAACACCTCTGCTCATGAACAGTGTCACTGTGATTTTTTCTTTTTATTTAAAGTTTATTGAAATTTTCACATTAAACAATGGACAGGGTCAAAACATCCATAGCATAAAGCTTATGACCACACAAGTTAATTGACCCCATCCCCTCCCTCCCTGACACCCCCAACTCCAACCCCCCCCACACAGTCCCAAAGGCATGACAGTCCATGACATCTGAGAAATTAGGAGTTAAGTATTAAAAATTAGATGGTATATAATGTATGGAGTGAGGCCCAAATCCGTTCATATTTGGACTTCTTGTTATTAATACTCGAAATAGTCTTCTCCACTCGAAGATTAAATAATAACTCGTTTAGCCATTCAGAATAAGAGATGACTTCAGAGCTCCTCCAATACTTGAGCACTAATTTCTTAACAGACATCGAGATCAAAGCAATATGAAACTTACGCTTATTAACAGAAATCTGCGAGTAATCCCCAAAGATGCAAACTTCTGGGATAAACAGGTCTCTCAGCCCAAGGAGTGAGTCAGCTTTGTCCCTTATAGTCTCCCAAAGGGGTGATATCTTAGGACAATCCCAGAAAATGTGAAGTAGGGAACCTTCTGCCTGAGTACATCTAGTGCAAACATCAGAGGAAGATATTCCCCGTTTAGCCAGTTTCTGAGGATGGCAGTAGAGATTATGAAGAATGCAAAACTGCATTAACTGTAACCTATCTTGTGTTACAAAATGATGGCAGTTGTTCCATATAGTTGTCTAGTCCCTATCCCAGTGTGGGAAGATAGCAGACCAGAATTCGGTTGGGTCAAACGGCACCGGAAAACGCCAATCGTACAAAATATTGTACAATTTGGAGATACTTTGGGGGGAATTAACCAATGGGACTAGTTCAGTAAGGAAGGCGAAGTTATAAGATAAAGGGGTGCCCACCCCAAATTTTTTAATGAGGAGATGTCTGAGCCGAAGTACCTTAAAATAGTCACTTTCCTTAAGCCTGAATTTTGCCACAATATCCTCAGCTGATAACCAGGTACCATCCTCCTTAAGAAATGAGTGGACCTTACCATCACCTAGACTAGGTAACCATTTGGGGGGTAACACTGTATTATCTATTTTAAAGGCAGGAGAGTTCCAAATCGACTGCTCCACATCTAGCCAATTTTTACACTTTAGGAATCTACACAACTGCAAGTGAATCCTCATGGAAACTCCAATTGTGGTGCCTTTTAACTCTTTGGGTATAGAAGCAGTATTGAGAAATAATAATGCAGAAGGGGCTGTATTAGCCAAGCGGATGATCATTTCCCTCTCTATTTTGAGCCATGCGGGCAAATAATCTGAGGGTCACTGTGATTTTCTTAATCTGTCCCAAACATTGATTTTTCACACCAACTGCACGACTGTGCGTTACATGTGCGGAAACACATTTTGGGCGAGATGTGAAAAATGACAGCTGTACTGCTCATAAGGAGGTGTGGTAAAGTGGCAATATTGAAAATCTAGAGTGTAAATATTGAAAATTCGTGAACTTACGAGCATGCATAGGAGCAGTGCATCGCATGCTCGTAAAACAGTCATGTTTGGGAATTATTTCAACAAATTTTTAACATAGCCATTTTAACACCTCTGCTCATGAACAGTGTCACTGTGATTTTCTTAGTCTGTCCCGGACATTGATTTCACACACTGACTGCGCCATTGTGTGCTACATGCGCGGAATCACATTTTGGGTGAGCTGTGGAAAACGACAGCTGTACTGTTCATAGGTGAGGTATGGTAAAATGGCAATGTTGAAAACCTGGAGTGAAATTATTGAAAATTCACAAACTTACGAGCGTGCATAGGAACAGCACAACACATGCTCGTAAAACAGTCATTTTTGGGAATTGTTTCACCAAATTTTCAACATAGGGTTTTTGGGGCCTACCTCATGAACTATGACACTGTTGTTTTGTAAATCGGTCCCAAAAGGTGGTTCCACGCAGTGACTGCAAAATCAACTTTCAAAATGACAGTGACAGAATTCATGAGGTGGGATCCCAAAACCCCCATGTTGAAAATTTGGTGAAAAAATTCCCCAAAATGCCTGAGACATGCAGCAAAGTTGAAAAAACCCTATTTATTCCATTATACAGCTTACCAGCATTTCCTCAGTTTGCAGTCGGCTTTGAAGAGTGCAGACGTGTTCCCGGTTCACCGAAGATCGTCACGCTGGACTCAGAGGTATGTATGGGGTGAGAGGGGTGTGGGGAGGCAGAATGTGCAGAGGGTGGGCGTGGGTGGGGGGACAAGGTTCAGGACAGTCAATGAGGGAAGGTTTTTTTCTTGCAGGTTTTTTTTTTCCCTTTGACAACGTGGGACTTGTGCCACGTTGGGGTGGGCTCCCAGTGTGGCAGCTGGAAGGCTGTTTGGGGCAGTGGAGACAACGGGGGATTGGGCACCCCTGTCAGCCATAGGGACTGTTGCCACACTGGGGTGGGCTCCCACCGTGGTACCCGATAATCTGTTGGGGGGAACGGTGGATCTGACGGGGGATTGGGCACCCCTGTCGGCCATATGGACTATTGCCATGCTGGGGTGGGCTCCCAGTGTGGCACTTGGAACTCTGTTGGGGGGGAGGGTGCACAACAGAGCTGATGGGGGATTGGGCACCCCCGTCGGCCATACAGTGTGTGCGTGGGGGGGACGCATAAGCATGCAATATGCATGTGTGTGTGTTTGTGTGTGTGTGTGTGTGTGTGTGGAGCAAATGAGCACGCATCTTATCGCTGCTCACTGAAGTGGAGCTCTCCCTTTCAACTGTACAGCACTGCATTTTCAGCTGCTGTCATATACAGCTTCAGCATTCATTGGTGAACTGTGGCCACGTCTGCAAACACACTGACTGCATTGGAAGACAGGGTGCCGCACCTGCGAAAACTTGGATGATGGCACTATGTTTCTTGCACATGCGTGCAGGCAAACATAAAAATGTGGCTTGCCACCACTGCATAGTGCAATGAGATCTCACTCTTGAGCTACAGACTTCTTTCAATGCACTCTCTGACCAGACTGGACACTTACTCTCACAATGTAAAAGGAGTACACAATGTATTTAAGGGCAGAAGCCCTGTAAATAAAGGATTCTATGGGCTGAGTGCCCATGGAACTACTTGCCATTTCCACTTTAGTCAACCCATACCAACTTAGCATGGCAGGGAGGGCCAGGGGTGAGGTCAACAGTTAATCAGGCTGTCTGAGCCTGCAGTTGAGCCAAAGGGACTCATGAATATTTGATGGGAAAGGAGTTGGGAGCCAGGCAAAGGGCCAGGTAGGGCCAGAAGTGAGCTAGTAAGTCAAACTGAACTGTGGAGAGACTACAATGGTGGTATCTCCTGTAACATTGACTTGTGTGCATGGTAAAGAGCTTGCTGACTTGTGCTGTGCCATGCACAGGAGTCCTTGGATGTGACAGGGTCTGAAAACCCTGCTTAATTTGAATTCCGCCGTACAAGCGGAGCACTTCCTACAGGACAAGGGCCGGGGTGTCCCAGATGCCAAGGGAATGCTAATCACCCTGTGTTGCCACATACAAACCCTGACAGGACACCCCCTACATGGAGGTAGCACTCTCTGTGGAGTCTGTCACACATCTCAAGTCCCACACAAGCAACCTTGGACAAGAGGATGGCCCAGGTATATCATATCCTAGGTAGCCAGTTGTACACTATGATATTCCCCCAGTGGTGACACAGATTTATAACAATGGTCCATTCTCTAGCCTCCAGGTACAGTACAGGAATCAGTGGGCACAGTGGATAAGGAGACCTTACTTGAGGACACAGTCACAGAGACACTGGTACAGACACAGGTGGACATGGAGGACCTAGGAACCACCCCACAACAAATCCATTGACTTGAACCTGTCAGTCACAGCACAGTCAACCACCCTGTGGTGGACAGCAAGGAACAGAATATGCTGTAACACAGCCACATGTGGATAGCCCTTGTGTACGCACTTCCAGCACATGTGAAAGACCACAGGCCATGGGGTACCTGAGGGTACACCACAACAGCCCTGTGACAGTGGGGATGAAGGCCCCACAAACTGCAAGACCAGCCAGACAAGGAGGCCAACAATGTATGGCATACTCCACACCTATTAACAGGAGGTGCACCAGCTTTAATAAGACTGTCTCCAGGCATAGTGCAGAACACTGAAGCCTGAAAACCTGACTGTTGAAGGGAAGGGGATGCACAGAGGCATAGACTTCATTGATGGCCTACTTGAGTGGCTGATGGACCAACTTCTTTCTATGCCCATCAGTCACCCATTTTGTCCCTGTGCCAAGCCAGAATGCCCCAGTTCAGCCCATACCAGCCAGTCCTCCTGGCCCTGAGACACACCGGATGCCCCAGTTCAGCCCACACCTGCCAGTCCAGTCAGTCCAGAGGCCCAGGGGGATAGTCAGTTATAGCAGGTGCCAAACACACAGTCAGATAGCCAGCCATGTGGAGGTGGCAAGGCAGCTGCAAAGACCAGGCATCTGGGCACATGGTTAACCACACAGCTAGGAAGTCAACTGTTTAGCAAGAAGTAAGACCTACTGGCAGCACTCCTCCACTAACACAGAGTGAACTGCAATAACTTAACATACTCACTCCTGGAACACTGTACATTGCCACCTGCCCCCTCCGTACACAGCCACATAACCCCACCACCAGTACACATCCACATGCCCCCCTCCCCAGTATACAGCCACATATGGCACACCACAAATCCATGTGCATGTTCACATAGGCACCTCCTGAAAGGCAGACAGACACTCACCATGGAACATCATCATCACAGTGCCATTATGGAAGCCCACACCCCCATCTGCGGAATGCCCACTGCATGAGTGCATGATGTTCCATCCAACTGGATAGTGTCTCAGCACCAGGTCTTTGGCAGATGATCCCTCCCTCAATGCCAATGGGATATCTCCCTGCCTGTCCCATGGCAAGGGTACCATTAGTGCCTGGCCAGGTTGTGCAATATGGCACATGCTGCAAACATATGGAAACAGACTGGTGTAAAGTAGGACCCACTAATTTAGTTTCAAATATATAACAGGACTTTAGAGAAGTTAATAGTGCATCAGAAGTATTTATTATATGCAATACAGTGCAATTCAGGCATTTCGGAAAAATCCTTCTTCAGTAAAACACTGTATCTAGAATACATTTTTTAACAGATATATAATTATGTTCTATAAATGCATAATAACTTAACTTTACTTCAAAATATTTCACAAACAAAAAGTCTGAAAGGTGTTCTCACCTAATGAGACTCAAGATGCAACAAATTCTCTTTGTCTAAAAATACTACTGCTGACAATAAGAGAGACCTTGCTGTATCAATATATACCATTTAGAATTGCTTGCAATATACCCATTTAAAAAGGAGCCCAGTCATTCTGGCAGGCAGATGGACGTTTAGTCCATGACATTTACTTGTTTACTTGTTTTTCTGCTCTTTTATGGTGCTTTGCACTGAGACTATACTGAAAGTGAGTAGGTCATATATAAAATGTTGTTGTGTGGTGAATGCAACATGTTCATGCAAGGGGAAAGGGAGGAAAATTTCATGTGCAGCAAATGTTGTGAGATAAAAGAACTTAAGGCAGAAATAGCAGAACTTAAAACAAGGATTCAGGTGCAGCTAGAGATATCCGTGTTGGAACAATATATTGACTCTAGGGCAGAAAGTATTACACAAGATGGTATTAAGGAAGTGGAGGAGGAAAGTAAGGATACTGTGCCATCACATACGGTGTATACAAATATAGAGCAGTGGTCAGAGGTGACCAAAAAAAGAGTGTATAAAAGAGGCAGGAGAAATATTGGAGGTGTCTCAAATATTCTGACCCCAAACAGATTTCAGGCCCTGATGACAAATGAGGAAGGGGATGAAATACAACCCGTGAATACCGAACAGGGCCTCAAGGCTGCAAATTAGGTATGCACAAGCACACAAAAAAATGTGGAATCTTCATCACAACCATTAAACACTGACAGGGACCCTTATGATTTAGTAGATGTAAGCAGGATTACCCAGAATAATATGCAAACTTTACCACCCCAATCCCAAGTCCTGGCAAATAACACCCCACGAGACATTCTTTATATTGGGGATTCAATGTTAAAATACACAGATAATGTGTTATGTAAGCATCAGAATGAGTATACAACTGTGCGTGAACTTCCAGGGGCAGGCATAGTTGACATTAAGGAACTGATGTCAGGTTTGTTGGAAAACACCATTTCCCCATTTACAGTGTTACATGTGGGTACAAATGATATAGGGAAAGGGAATACGCTGGAAATACAGAGGGATTTTGAATCAGTAGGTACTACACTTAAAAGGAGAGGGGGTGTGACGTGTTGATTTCTGGGATATTACCTAAACCAAGGGCTAATGAACAAACAAATCAGGAAATCTATAGATTTAATGGTTGGCTTAGGAGGTGGACTGCCAGAGAACGTTATAGGTATATTGATCATTGGCATGAATTTCAGAATAAGCAGCTATTTGCAAGGGATGGGTTACATCTTAATAACATGGGCAAGCGCTTATTAGCACAACAACTCAAAATTCCATTCACCATCATTTAAACTTCACAGGCAGGGGATGTGGGGATATAAAGACTGGTCACCCCAAAACGAATGGAATATTATGCTCATTAATGCAAGGAGTTTAACGGACAAGTTTGATGAGTTACAGCTAACTTTAAAAGCATAAAGTACACATTTGTGCGATTGTGGAAACATGGTGGCAACCTGAGGACATCTGGGATAGGCAAATTCGAAATTCATACTGTATAATAAGGATCGTTCCATATCTAGAGGTGGAGGGTGGCACTATATGTTGCTGAGGGTATCCCCAGAGAGTATAGATACAACCAGATGGACAGATGCTGAAGTCATCTGGTGAGGATTAGCCCCATAGAGCTGCTAAAATCAATCTAGCAGTAATTTATAGGCCACCATCCACTAGGATATCAGAGGATAAAACTATACTAGATCTTGTAAACCAGTTATCAGCAGTAGGTAATGTAATACTAGTTGGTGACTTCAACCTCCCAGGTATTGAGTGGGATATTTTAAAGGCAAGTACATTGGTGGAGAATAAATATTTGGAGACTTTCAGTCTTGGAGGGTTAGATCAATATGTTACAGCTAACACAAGGGGGAATCATATGTTGGATCTAATATTAAGTGACCCTGGTGACAATATTATAAACAGTAAGATATTCCCACCTTTGGGTTCAAGCGATCATGCTATAATAGGGTTTCAGTACTCCGGTACGCTAGGGGACAATAGGGGTACTACATTGACACATCGATATAATGCTGCAGATTATGAACAGATGAGACAGGACCTGGCAACATGGGACTGGAAATCTGAGTTTGAAAACCAGACAGTAGATCAAATGTGGGGAAGATTAACAAATGCTATAGACGGCCTAACTACTAGATATGTACCAACCAGGAACAAATATAAGGGTCTACAAGTCTAACTAGCCCTGGATAACCCATTCTATAAAGGGATTAATTAAAAACAAAATAAAGCATGCCATCTAGCAAGACATAATAATACAGAAGAAGGCTGGGAATATTATAGGATTAATCTTAAAATAGCAAAGAACTATAGCCCAGGCTAAAAGGGAATATGAGTATACAATAGCAACTAAGGTCCAAGATAATTACAAAACCTTTTATTCATATATAAATAATAAAAAGGGAAAAGTTAGTCATAGGACCCTTAAAACGTATGATGGAAATATTATAACAGCAAATAAGGCTCTTAGGAGGAATATAATGTATACTTTTCATCGGTCTTTGGCAAAAGTCTCCAAACTTCGTGGGATAATAAGAAAATTAGACATAGAGAACAGAGCCCAAAGATAGACCCAGCTGAAGTACTTATTAGATTGCAGAAGGTTAACCAAAATAAAGCACTGGGGCCAGATGGGATTCACCCACAAGTGATAAAGGAATGGCAACACTATTAGTGGAGCCAGTAACTTACCTTTTCAGGAAAGTATTAACATTGGTGAGGTTCCTGAGGCATGGAGGCAAGCTGTGATTGTACCATATACAAAAAGGTTGTAGGCAGACCGTCTCAAATTATAGACCTATTAGTCTAACCTCCGTTCTTGGTAAGATTCTGGAGGGTATAATCAAGGATTGTATTATGGAACATATTGAGAGGACAGGCAGGATAGACATGACTCAGCACCGGATTCACAAAGGGAAGATCATGCCAAACTAACTTATTAGAATTCTACGATAAGGTTAGCAAGGCTATGGATATGGGTAATGCAGTGGATGTGATCTTTCTGGACTTTGCAAAAGCCTTTGATAAAGTGCCCCATGGGGAGCTTGTTAAAGCACTTTATGAGCTGGAGATACCAATATGGATACAAACGTGGGTGAAGGCTTGGCTTATGGACAGAGTCCAGAAAGTCTGCGTAAAAGGGGAATACTCTGACTATGTCAGAGTGACTAGTGGTGTCCCACAGGGCTCGGTCTTGGGACCATGTTTGTTTAATATGTATATTTCATCCATGCAGGTGCATACAGATGTGTGCTATCTAAATTTGCAGGCGACACTAGGGTTGGGGTCCAGTAAATAACTGGGAAGAACATCTAGTCCTACAAACAGCTCTAGATAGGCTAGACACATGGGCCTCCCAGAAACAATCTATTTTCAACATCGGAAAGTGTAATGTTATGCACTTTGGAAAGAAAAATAACAAATTCCAGTATAATTTAGGAGGATCTGTACTAAAAGTAGTGGATGAAGAGAAAGACTTGGGGGGTTATGGTTAATACAGATCTTGGCTTTAGCTTACACTGTAATACATAGATACATAGATACATAGACAGTGTTGGCAGATAAGGGCATATGGCCCACCCAGTCTGCCCATTTGAGCTTGTAAGTTCAGTTTGTTTTCCTAGAAGTCTGTTGTCCCTTACCCCTGACCTCCAGAATTCCTTTATGTCTATCCCATGCATTCTTAAATCCCGTGAGTGTTTCAGCCCCCACCACTTCCTCTGGCAGGGTGTTCCACTTGTCCACCACCTATTCTGTGAAGAAATTCTTTCTCATGTTTCCTCTGAATCGTCCTCCCTCAACTTCATCCATGCCTCTAGTCCTGGAACATCTTTTCGCTTAAAAATAGTGTTTTCCTGCACCCTGTTCCTCCCTGTAAGATACTTGTATGTCTCTATCATATCCCTCTCCCTCCTCTCCTCCAGGAGTACATGTTCAGTTCCTTCAACCTGTCTTCATAGGACTTGTGATGCAATCCATGCACCATCTTTGTTGCCCTCCTCTGAACCTTCTCTACCCTGTCTATATCCTTGCGTAGGTATGGTCTCCAGAACTGTACACTGTACTCCAGGTGGGGCCTCACTAGTGTCTTGTATAGCGGAATTATGACCTCCCTTTTCCTGCTGGTGATGCCCCTGCCTATACATCCCAGCATCCTATTTGCTTTACCTGCTGCCTTGTCACACTGTTTCCCCTACCTTGAGGTCATCAGAGATGACAACCCCAAGATCCCTTTCCTGCTTGGTGCATGCTATATCCTCACCCCCCAACTGATATATTGTGCCAGGGTTTTTGTGCCCCATATGCATTATCTTGCACTTCTTTGCATTGAATTTCAACTGCCAAACCCCTGACTATTCTTCAAGTTTCTGCAGGTCGCTTCTCATTCTGTCTACACCCTCTGGCGTGTCTACTCTGTTACAGAGCTTTGTGTCATCAGCGAACAGTGAAATTCTGCCTTCTAGGTCCTGCACAATGTCACTGATGAAAATGTTGAATAGGACCGGTCTTAGCACTGATCCCTGTGGTACCCCACTGGTCACTCTTCCCTCTGTGGAGTGACAGCCATTTACCACCATCCTCTGTGTCCTGCCACCCAGCCAGTTACCTACCCACCACACTACTGTCCTGCCCACACCCATATTCCCCAGTTTGTGTAATAGTCTTCTATGTGGCACAGTGTCAAAGGCCTTGCTGAAGTCCAGATAGGCCATGTCCACTGCCCTCCCTGATCCACCTTCCTAGTCACCAACAAAAATTCAACGAGGTTGGTCTGACATGACCTCCCCTGGTGAAACCATGCTGCCTTGGGTCCTGTAGTCCATTGACAACCAGATGTTCCACCAATCTCTCCTTCAGTAGTGCTTCCATGATCTTCCCCACTACCAGGTGAGGCTGACTGGTCTGTAGTTCCTGCTTCCTCTTTGTTCCCACTTTTGTATAAGGGGACTACATCTGCTGTCCTCCAGTCTTTGGGTACCTCCCTGTTTCCAGTGATCGCTAAACAGGATAGCCAGAGGTTCAGCCACCACCTCTCTTAGTTCTTTAAGGACCCTGGGTGCACCCATCTGGCCCCATTGCTTTATCAACTCTTATTACTTCCAGTTCCTTCAGGACCCTTTCTCGTGTAAAGGGACTTGTGTCCATTTCCGCACCATTCTCACCCTTGTACTCCCTTCAGACCCATTACCTCCTCCTCTTCAGTAAAGACTGAGCAGAAATACCTGTTCAAAATGTCAGCTTTACTGTTGTCATCCTCACGCAGCCCCCATCCTCCCCTTCAGTCTCATTATCCCTCCTTTGTCTTTCTTTTTCACTTATGTACCTGTAAAGGTTTTGTCCCTCTACCCACTGATTTTGCAATGTGTTCTTCTGTCTGAGCTTTGGCTTCCTTACTGACCTCCCTGCCTCCCTTTGCTTCTCCTGGTACTTCTCCCATCCCCTTCTGCCTATGTCTTTTTGTATTGCCTGAATGCAATCTTTTTGGCTTTCACTTTCTTTGCTACCTCTTTGGAAAACTATAATGGTCTCCTCTTCCTTTTCCTCTTGCTAACCTACTTAATGCATAAGTCTGTTGTTCTTGTAATCCCCATTTTAAATACTGCCCACTGTTCCTCAACCCCTGATTCCTGTCCCATTCCCCTTAATGCCTCTTTCAAGTATCTCCCCATTTTCCCAAAGTCTGCCCCCTAAAATCCAGGATCGTGTTTTGTGTGGTTTGGTTCTGCTCTTTCTGTGATTTCAAACCACAATGACTGGTGGTCACTGTTTCCCAGGTGCTCCCCCACTGTTACCCCCATCACACTGTCCTTGTTTGTGAGCACAAGGTCCAGTATTGCCTTCTGCCGAGTTGGTTCCATGACCAGTTGCTTGAGGAAGGCACCCTGAAGGGAGTCCAGGATAAATCTGCTCCTAGTTGATGCTGCTGCTGGGATGCTCCAGTCCATGTCTGGAATATTGAAGTCTCCAACCAGTACTACCTCACCCTTGTCTACCATCCTTTGGATGGCTAGCATCAGCTCCCTATCTGTTTCTTCCTCCTGGGCTGGTGGTCTATAGACCACACCTGTGCAGATGGCTGTCCCCATTTTCCTTTCCAGCTTAACCCACAGTATCTCTCCCCCATTTTGTTCCTCCTGGATCTCTGTGGCCCTTATGTCATTTTTCACATACAGTGCCACTCCTCCTCCTTCCTGCCTGCTCTGTCTCTTCTGAATATGTTGTAGCCAGGTATGGCCATCTCCCAGTCGTGGTTATCATTACACCAGGTTTCAGTGATGGCCACAATGTCCAGGTCTGACTGTACCATGACAGCCTCCAGATCTTCCATCTTGTTGCTAAGGCTCCTGGCATTTGCACACATGGCTTTCCATGATTTGACCTCCCTAGACTGTTTCACTGTTCTACTCCAGCCCCTTCCTTGGTTGTCATTTATCCCTGGTTCTCCTTGCTGTCTGACCTTCTGCTGAATTTTGCCCCTTTTCTGCTTATCCACCTCTTGGGCACTAATCTCCAGCTTCTGCACACTGCTTTGCAGAGATAGCCACTCCTCTGGTTCACTAGTTCCACTGCTAGCTGTGGGGGGTGAGCAAGTAAGTTCCCTCCTTGCTGGCCTGCCACCTTTGCTGGTTTAAATACTGCCAATGTAGCATTTAAACTTATCATTGAGTGCTTGGATTCCCTCAAGGATGGATGCAGGCCGTCAGGCTTGAACAAACCTCCATCCCTCCAGGTAGGTCCTCAGTCACCAATGAATCCAAACCCTTCCTCACAGCACCAGTTCTTCAACCATGAGTTAAAGTTCTGGTGCATGCACTCTTCTCCCTGCCTCTCACAGGTAGTACTTCTGAGAAAGTGACAGAAGTAGCTACTTGTTGAGACCCCTCCCCAGTTTCCTAAACTCTTCCTGAACTTCCTTTGGCTCCCCATTTGCCAGGTCATTAGTACCTAGGTGGATAATGACATCCAGCTCACCCTCCCGTCTTGCCTTCCCAGTGAGCCCCAGGATCTTCCTTCCATCTCTCCATGCCGTGGCACCTGGTAGGCACCTCACCTCCCTGTCTTCCCCCTCCTGTTTTCCTAGCTGTATCCCTCTTATGACAGAGTCCCCCACCAGGATTCACTTCCTCCTCCTCCTCTGGGGTCCACTGCTTTCCCCGCTGAGGTCACCTCCTTGGCTAACCTCCACATCCTTTCCTTCCACTTCTTTGGGTACCTCTATTTGGTTGTCCTCATTTGCCAGTGTGGTATATGAGTTCTTAAGTGGAATAGGATCTGGGATGTGCCTCTTCCTGACTGCTCTAACCCTCCCTGAGCCCACTGTCATCCAAGTGCTCCTCATTCTTGGCATCCTTTGAGGCAGTTGCATTGGACTGGGTGGTCCCTGGATAGGGGTGATGGTACTCCTGACCCAGTTTACTTCCCTCTGGTCTGGCTACCTCATCCCGCAGTCCAGAGATGCATGCAGATAGGGCAGCACCTCAGTGTCAGAAGGTCTGCCTGAATATGGCTGCCCCACAGCCACTGCATTGCACCACCCCACATTATACTGCAATTCCACTACTTGTCTGCTACTGAAGCTCTCCTAGTTCCCTTTTATTAATTTACTGTACTAAAAATCCTGCCACTGATCCTCAGATTTTTTTTTTAAAGAAAAAGAAACCAATAAATAAATAAATGAGTCAAAAAGCTTGTCGTGCTGAGGGTGGACTTCTTCCTCCTTATGCCCCTCCTACTTCACACCCCTTACTATACCCTGTGTTTAGCTCCTGTCAATCAGATTTAACAGGGCATATAATTAAGAGTTGGGGGAAGGGGAGGGAGGGGGGTGAAAATTAGCAGCAATTAAAGACAGCACAGAATTACACCACCACTATGTTTTAAATTCTCAACAGCCCAAAAACAATTATAAGTAAAGACAACAAAGAAAGTATAGTGTCACTAAAAGCCCACAATCTAAGTTTAAAACAAAAATAGCAATTACCAGTTACTCTAAAGAGCTGAATTGTATATGTTTCCTTCCTTCCCCTTCTGGCTTCTTCTGAGAAAAAAAAAATCTGCTTGCTACTTTAACTCTGACTAAGCCCCACCTCCAGTTATCACGTAGCTGAGGTCAGAGGCCAGACAATTAACACCCTTCACCCAACTACAGGGCAGTCAGACAAGCCAAGATAAAATTTGCAGCAATTAAAGACAGCACAGAATTGCACCACCACTATGTTTTAAATTCTCAACAGCCCAAAAACAATTATAAGTAAAGACAACAGAGAAAGTATAGTGTCACTAAAAGCCCACAATCTAAGTTTAAAAGAAAAATAGCAATTACCAGTTACTCTAAAGCACTGACTTGAATATGTTTCCTTCCTTCCCCTTCTGGCTTCTTCTGAGAAAATAAAAATCTGCTTGCTACTTTAACTCTGACTAAGCCCCACCTCCAGTTATCATGTAGCTGAGGTCAGAGGCCAGACAATTAACACCCTTCACCCAACTACAGGGCAGTCAGACAAGCCAAGATAAAATTTGCAGCAATTAAAGACAGCACAGAATTACACCACCACTATGTTTTAAATTCTCAGCAGCCCAAAAACAATTATAAGTAAAGACAACAAAGAAAGTATAGTGTCACTAAAAGCCCACAATCTAAGTTTAAAAGAAAAATAGCAATTACCAGTTACTCTAAAGCACTGAATTAAATATGTTTCCTTCCTTCCCCTTCTGGCTTCTCTACAGCTATTAAAAAGGCGGGTAGTATAACACACTGTATATTGAGACACATAAGAAGTAGAGATAGGCAGGTTGTGATGCCTCTGTATAATGCATTGGTACGTCCCCACATAGAGTGCTGTGTCCAGTTGTGGGCCCCGTATAAGAGGAGGGATGTTGCACGGATGGAGGGGGTACAGAGGAGACTTACAAAGAGAATCAAGGGATTGGATGGATTGAGTTATGAGCAGAGACTGCAGGATTTGGAGCTGTATTCCCTGGAATATCGTAGAATGAGAGGCAATATGTGTTTGATATATAGGGCATGGACCGATACTAACTTATGGGACTTACTGGGCTTGGTTAAAAGGGCTCAAATATATGACACTAGAGCACATTGTTACCAACTGGTTAAGGATAGATATAAAACAAATAGAAGGAAATACTGGTTAAGTAATAGGGTAACAGAAATTTGGAATATGCTACCAGGAGAGGTTGTGGAAAGCAGTACAATGCAGGAATTTAAAACACAGCTAGATAAATTCTTGGAAAGGAAGAATATAAAAGGATATAATTAGTTGTTACTTGCGAGCTCACGGACGAATGTCTTTATGCTCAGTATTGTCTATGTAATCTATGTAATAAAAAAAACTATTTTCTAGCTTGTCATATATGTATGTAATCATAGCAGCTAAAGAAATTTCCAAAAGTTAAATGAATTTTCATAAATGCAACAAAAAAACTTACATGGTAAATACTTGGGGCCAGATATTCAGAAATTCACCACAGGGCGGTGCAGGTCCCGGTGCAGCACAACTCTGATGTGCCATGGTGCAATGCATGCGATATTCAAAGACTGTGCATGGCAAAATGCGCCAGTGCAACATGGATGAACATTGCAAGGATGCACCATGGCGCACCCAGGCTTACGTGGAGGCGCTACCAGGCATGCACCAAGGTGCAACCAGACCAGCCCCATAGCGCAACCAGAGATGCGCCAGGGCACAACTGGACATGCGCCATGGCACCCAAAGACAAGCCCCAGGCAATAGTGGGAGCACAGCAGCAGTGGGAAGGCATGGGCCACAGCAGAGGATGACACCCCGAGACAGTGCTAGGGATGCACAGTGGCAGGCCACAGGTGGCCACCAGCAGCAGGGTACACACAGGCACCCAGATACCCCCACCCAGAACACACTTGTGGCAAACAAAGCAGGCAACAGGTGGCACCAATGGCCAATGGAGGGCCATCAGAAGAGCCCCCCGCATGCTGTGCTCCCACCCACCCAACAAGCCACACCCAGGACCACACTGGCAAGAATACACAAGCCACACATGCCGGACAGCCACCCCAAGGCCACCCCAAGGCACAGCCACTGACCAAGAGATAGGACACCACACTGCATGACCCACACACTGACACAGGCACAGCACACAGACACACACTACGCCACTGCAGTATGGCTCCTCACACCAGCTGCAAAGGAGACACAGACACAGGAAGGTAAGGCAAAATAGACTTGTAATGGAATAAAGTATGTACAGTAACAAGGGGGTGTGAAAGGGTAGTATAGTGAGGGAAGGGGACAGGAAAAATGGACTGTACAATGGGATGGGGACTGGAGGGGAGGAATGGTGTTGGATACAGGGGAACAAGGAAGAGGGCTGGCGGCACCCACGCCCAGCCACCCCCAGCTGACGCAGTTGCCTCCAGTTTGCCAGGACCTGTCTATGGACCTGGAAGACAGACACCATGGTCATCGAGGTTACCAGGATGATCTGCCGAAGGAGCAGACTTGGTGGGCCAAGCGGTCCTTATCTGTTGTCAAAGTCTATCAGCCTGCAGTAGAGTGGCAGCCGTGATCCTCTATGGACACCTAGTACAAGGGAAAGAACAGGTGATCAGTGCAATGCCCCAAGAAACACGGCCCAACCAGAGTACCAACCAAGCAGGGGGAACACCCCCCCGGAGGGCCCATACAGGCCACCCACACGGGTTGTGGGCCAATGCCTGCTGGCAAGGCGGCACACCACATCAGTGCTCAGTGGTGGTCTGTGCCACACAGTGGCCATCTGACTGCAACATGGCCGTCACATGGCATAGTACCCCACCTGCACCACAGCAATATCAGTGGTGGCCGTGCGCACACCCACCACTCCAGCAGCAGGCACACATGACCAATGGATGTGCCACACCCGCACCCATGCCCCTGCCACACCCTACTGATGCTGAGCAGAACTATGGAAGTGCCTACTTGCCCTCTGTGGCCTAACAGGTAGTGGTGCCACTGCTTCTCCACCTCCACCTCCTCCAACACTGCCTTCTTATGTTCCATCCACCTCCTCCTTCTTGGGCTGCCATGGCCTGGTGACCCACCAGCGCTGCCCGACGCCTGTCCTCAGGCCCTGGGAATGAAACAGAAACAGATAGACATAAGTAACCAAGCACTGCCCACCACCCTCATCCCTATGCACAGGGTGAGCACCCACCGGACACGGCACACAGGGTGGCAGCGCAATGCAAGTGGGCAGAGGATGAAGCCACAGCACACTGCACATGATGATAGCATGCCACCCTGAAGGACATGCCAGGCAGCGTAGCCAACACCACAGTACAGCACCAGAGCACATATGCATGTTGGGCCTACTCACCTGGCTGTGGCACAGCCCCATGCCGGGCATGTGCCTCCATCCACCGGAGGTGCTCAGGGTCCCTCCGCTGCAGGTCCCTATATCAGTGGTGACACTGTTTGCCACTTCTGGACAGCCCTGTGTGCTGTCACAATGTGGCAGCAATCGCCTGCGACACAGCCACCCTGGGGTGCTGCAGTGGTGCCTGCCCAAAGAGCTGGGGGGTGTGTGTGGCAGGAAGCAGGATATGAGATTTGCCAGTTCAACCTGGCTCCAGTTGCCTGCCCCTGTACGGCATCACTGTGGCTGTGCCATCATTGGTCACTGTGAACCATGGATCAAAATGGGGGCATGTAGCGCATGTGGAATGTGCATGTGCCTGATGTGTGGACCAAGAGGCAATGCACTGTGATATGCTATCGAGCAGACATGGAGATGCACAGAATGGGCGTGGCCTGACAGGGTCATGGGTATGGGGGTCACCCAAGGGCAGAGGTCACAGTAGGGGTCAGGGACCAACCACCACAGAGAGCACATGTGCACAATAGGAGCCATGGTGCACTGTGCACCATGGGCCCTATTGCACACAGTGCACAATAGGTGGCAGCACACTGTCCTGCGCATGCGCACAGTGAACCTGTACAGTGCGCATTGCACCATGAGTTACTCTGGAGCAATCTCATTGCGCAAGGTGCAATACTGCGATATTCAGCCGCCACATGCTAATAAGCTCATCAGCCAATGCGTGGTGCAATGTGGACATTAGCATGCCATTACTGTTGAGCAGCTGCTTATTTGCATGTATTGCACTATAAAAGCACTGCAGATCAATACAGGCCATGGACCAGTATTGCAACCTTCTGAGGTAAGTTGTGCATGCTGCTGAGCCCAGACAGCACAGCAGGTGGAATGGTGTAGGCTGCTGCTGACACTGACACACATGTCCATGTCCACAGGAGTTGGGTTGGGCCTGGGGGCATGCATCACTGGCACTTCTGTTTACTCTTTCAGCACTAACACACCAGCATGCAGTGGAAGGGGCACCATCAGTGGCTATGGAGGCGGGCCCAGCCCCAGAGGACCAGCCATCCACCTCCACGGGAATCCAGAGGCCTGATCAGTTGCAGCACTCCACTGCTGACCAGCCGAATGTTTTGGGTATGGGGTCGGATGAGGCCCTGACTGTGTTCCAGCAGGATGCCAGCCATGACATCCTCTGTGCAAAGACACAGATCAGGGCAGGGTCCAACACCGATAACAACATGATCATGAGCCTGGACAGCAGTGGTGGTGTCGTGGGGGAGACACCCATGCCAAGTACCACCTTGGGCAGCATGCCCAGTGGCCTGCCAGTGGTGGGACAGCTGTCTGCCTCCACTGCAGGTACTGCCATGTGCACCGCCATGGCAGTGCCTTGTGGTGGTGGTGGTGCAGACGCACAGCCACTGGGCAGCATACAGGGGCCAGAGGGGTGGCAGCGACAGGCAGCAGGGGACAGGGGGCAGCCGGATGCAGTGTCCAATGCTGGGCTGCCAGACAGGGACTAACCACAAGTGGACCCCACTGTACAGTGTCCACCTGAGTGGGGGGCTGCGCAGCATGGTTACACCCCACCAGTGGGTTGGCAGCCAGCCCAGGTTCCCCGGGTGCCAACCCATTGTCACAGCACACCCGATTGCTGTGGGTCTGTGTGGAGCAACAGGTGCTTCTGGTAGCTGGGGCACATGCATTGCATGTTGAGGTACACCAGGTGGCCGAGCAGTGCAAGAGAGGAACTGTGCAGCTCCTGGAGGCTATTCAGTGCTTGCAGGAGAACATGACCGCATCCCAGGATCGCATTGCCAATGCGATCAGGGGTGGCTTTGCACCTCTGGCCACCACTGGGCATGGCTGGCCACCTCACACACCACATAGTGCACTGTCCATCCCACAGACCTGGCATCATGGAACACCCTTCCTATTGACGCCGGGCTCTGCTATCGGCATCCCAGGTATGCCTGGGATGGGCCTGTCTGGGTGCCTACACACACCTGTGTGGATCCAGTCGCGGTCCCATGGGTCAACCCCAGGGGGGGCTGTTGCAGACACCCCTTTTGGCCGATGTGCAGCCTGTGGCTGCTGATCAGCCCATGCGTGGCATCCCCCATGGCTGTGGTAGCCATGGTTCCATACGGCGGACCTGAGGTGCATGTGGCCCTGCCTACAGTCTGCTGCCACTGCCCTGTGCATGCATAGGTGGTGTGAGTGGGTGCATACCTCAGGTGTGGCTCCTGTGTGTCGCACTGCACACTGCCTGTGTCAGTGCCTACCTGGTCACTTGCCCATGTGGCGTGGCATGATGAGGGTGGATCAGCACTGGTTGCGCCTGTGCACCGGTGCACTGCATCTGATCCCCGTACCTTGCCAGTGCCTGGGCACGTGTCTGTGTGTGTGTGTGTTGCCGGTCCTTGCCGTTTGCTGCTGTGTGTGGCTGTGTGGCACTGTCACCCCCACCCCTGCTCCATGCAATTGTGTGTGCATGCCCATTGCCATGCATGCCCCTCCTGTGTGCTGTCCCTGTGTGTGTGGCCAGTGCATGGGTGTGGCGCAACCTACCTGCCTGTACTAAAGTGCTCCCGTGTGATGGTGTCTCTGTGCTGGCATGCCATGCTCTGGAGTCGGTGGCCCCTCCACCCGGGGGGGGGGCTGCCCACCTCCCTCTGGCCCATTGCCCTCATCATCCCTACTACTGTCCTCCTCCTCAGCCTCAACTACCATCCCACGGTCAATGGCCATGTTGTGCAGTATGCAAAAGGCCAGGAATAGGTCACAGGCTTTTGAGGGGCTGTACTGTAGGGCACCACCAGATCTGTCTAAGCAATGGAAACATGCCTTCAGCATCCCAAACATACGCTCAATGACGTTCCGTGTGCTGGTGTATGCCTCATTGTACCGTTCTTCTGCTGGGGATGATGGGTGCCAGTAGGGGGTGAGTAGCCATGGTCTGAGTGGATATCCACTGTCACCTGTGTGGAGATTGACATAGTTAGCCCTGTGTTCTGTGTTACTGTACCTCTTGCCCATCCCTGGTGCACTCGCGACCGCATCTACCCTGCCTTCCACCATTCCATGTACTGTCCTGACCCCTTGCCCATCCCATACTCACCCACTACGTGGCCTGTGGGGATATCCCCATGCTTGAACTTGTGGCACAGCACACTGCTGTGCCAGATGAATGTATCATGTGCACTCCCAGGTGTGTGGCACAGACATTGGTGATATGCCCTATGGCATCGCACGCCATCTGGTAGTTGACACTGGGAATTCCCTTACTGTTGATGTTCGCCACTCCCTCAGGACCAGGTGGCATGCGGATGCCCACATGGGTGCAGTCAGTGGCCCCGAGCATGCCATGCATGCATGATATCCTGTGGAAGTCCTGCATGGTTGTTGTATGCTCTGCCTGTGTGCTGGGGTAATGGATATATACCGAAGCATGTGGCAGCAGGGCATTGAGGAACTGTGTGAGGAGCAGGGGTGTGGCCGACTAGGTTATGCCTGTTTTGTCCCCTGTTGGTTTCTGGAAAGTGCCCATGGTAAGCAGGCACATGACAGCTGTTACCTTCATCTCCACTGACATAGCATGGCTCCGTTTAGTGGGTACCTGCATCACCTCACTGCAGAGCTCACGGAGCTGCCTCAGAATAGCCCAGTTCAGACGATACCAGCCCACAATCTCCATATCACTGAAGTTCTCGAAGGTGGTGCGGGCACGGTACCATCTGTTCCAGGCATACTGCTGATGGGCCCTTCCATGGCCACGTCACTGTTTCTCCTACCTCCTCACACCTCTCATGATGGCCTCCATCTGAAAGGGTGCACTGGTCATGGCCTTTGCTGTCCTGTCACCCCCTGAGTGGTTGGCTGCTGTGCACTGTCTGCTTTCCTGGTGCTGTGCGTGGCACCCTGACTGCCTCTCTTTCTCACTCACTCTGCCCCAGGCACACTCTCCACTGCTACCTCACTCCCACACCCCTATAGCTGCCTGTGCTGGTCACCTTGTCCTCTCAGGCTCTGTCTCCCTTGCACATTTCGGTCTTTTCCCTCCACTGTCCTGTTCCACTGTCTCTCTTGCTCTCCCTCACCCCTGGCGCATCTGCTGTCGCTGTGCTTGTGCCCTGTATTTATAGGCTCAAATCTGCTTGGCGTATCTGGGACTTGCTCCGCACTTGTACTGTGGTTCAGTAGTTGAATATCGCAGTGTGCCACATATTCATGGACACACCACCCCCTGCTCCTGCGCATGCATTCATTATGGTTGTGCATTGGTGCACTGGGACTTGCACTGCGCAATGGCTCCCACTGAATATCGCTTCTTGGCACATTTCCATACTTGCGCCGGCACAACACAGTTGCACCATTCACAACTGCTTTGAATATCCTGGCCTACATATTTTCATAAAGTGATAACAATAACCCAGTATGGTTTGGTGTATTTATACTTAAAATATATAATAAAGCAGTTATCACAACCTGTTCAGTAAGTTCAGGTATATATCTTTTCTTAGCATCTTTCCTTACATAAGTACCACATTTATACATCACACCCGTGGATACTGCATTATAAACAGTTTTTTTTTCTTTCATTTACGAGTAAACTTATGAAATTCTTCATTACCATGCCATCACTGCAATTCTTTATATTTTCTTATAAACACCAAATGTACACCCACACTTTTAATTCATCACCACTGTGGTTTTCTGTAGTTCTTTAACAGACTCAAAATCCAAACATTTCATATCACTATGTACCTGAACACTGTAGCTTTAACAACATTTCTTTATCTGTTTGTCAAAAAAAGAGAACAGAGAACAGCAGTTGCTCAGTACCAAGCTGCTAATTCTTACATTTACAGTGTAAAATGTTTCTCAGTTAGTAATTTCGAGTTCAGAACTAACTTTATTTGGTTTCTCCAGCATTGCAGGACCTCCTGCTTTCTCTGTGGATGTCCCCAGCAAAAGAATGCTGGGTACATCCACAGGGGAGATCCACAAAAGAGTGGCAAGGGACACCACAGGGGAAAGAAACAGCTTCTGATAGGGGACTCAATTGTTAGGGGTATAGACCTGGGGAAGGGAGAGGAGAGGGAAGTAAGGTGCCTGCCTGGTGCCATGGCTTGGAGGGACAGGAAGCAAATCCTCAGGATTGCAGAAGCAGCATCACAGGAGAGGAAACTAGATATCATTGTCCACATCGGGACAAATGACCTAGCTGGGCATGAGATCAGTGCAGTGCAGGATGAATTTGTGGAGTTGGGAAGGGGCCTCAGACAGGTAGCAAGCACGGTAACCTTCTCAGAGGTGCTGCCAGTCTATGGCAGGGGTGAGGCTAGGGTACTGCACACCATGCAGTTTAATGAATGGTTGCAAGACTGGTGCAGAGCACAGGGCTTTAGCTTCATTGGGGACTGGGGAGATGAAGCTCTATACTGGCATGATGGTCTGCATCTTTCCAGGAAGGGAAACATGCTCCTAGGTGACAGGTTTAAAGGCTTCCTTGGCAAGCTTTTAAACTAGCCAAGGGGGAAGGTGCTGATAGGAAACAGGAAAGTTCAAGGCTCCCCCCACAAAACATGGCAGGTAGTTGGGTAAACACTGAGGTACAGAGCTTGACAGAGGGCAGGACAGGGGTAAATGGAAAAATGGACAAGGGCAATAAGAGCAAGGATGGGGTAAAAAAGGACAAAGCCAACTTTAAATGGAGGACAATGAGTACCAATGCCCGTAGTCTGGGAAACAAGCTTCCAGAGCTAGTAGCCCTGATGGAAGAGGAACACTTGGATATTGTGGCAGTCACAGAAATATGGTACATGGAGAACCATGACTGGGATGTCAACATATCAGGGTACACAATCTACAGAAGGGACAGGGAGGGTAAAAGAGGAGGTGGAGTAGCTCTCTACATAAGGGAAGAGATCAAAGCTACAGAACTAAAAAGTAAAGGGGGAGGACAAGAGGAACTCTGGGTTACCTTGGAGACAGGGAATGTCATCACAATCCGCACAGGGGTTGTATACAGACCCCTGTCTCAAGGGGAGGAAATGGACAAGAAAATGATAGAGGGCATTTTCAAAATGGTTGAAAAAGGGGAGATACTTTTGATGGGGGACCTGAATATTCCAGATGTTAACTGGGTGACATGGACTGCAGCCACATCCAAGAGCAGGGTCATTCTCTATGCCCTACAGGGGACATGCTTAGACAGCTATTGGTGGAACCCACTCGGGAGGGAGCAATATTAGACCTGGTACTCTCAAATGGAGAGAGGATCACAAATTTAGAAGTCAGTAGACATCTGGGAACAAGCAACCACTGCACAGTGGGCATCACAATAAACACAACCATGGAGACAAGCCATACAAAGACAAGGATACTGGACTTTAGAAGGGCTGACTTTGGCATAATGGGTGAATACCTGAGGAATGCATTAGCAAATGGCCAGAAAGGAGGGGTGGAAGAACAATGGAGAAAAATCAAAACTGCCATCATGGAGGCAACAAGCCTTTGTGTGAAACAAATAAAGAAAACAAAGCAGAATAAAAAACCACTATGGTTCTCAAAAGAGGTGTCAGGGAAGGTTAAGGAGAAAAAAGCTGCATTCAAAAAGTATAAGGAATCACAGAAGGAGCACAACAGGGAATTGTATCAATTAAAGTAGAAAGAAGTGGGAAAGGCAGTCAGAATAGCAAAGACCCAAACCGAGGAAAAGATAGCCAACTCAGTTAAGAAGGGGGGATAAAACCTTTTATAGGTACATTAGGGAGCATAGACAGGTTAAGGGAGGGATAGTGAAGATTAATAAAGGAGAGGGGAGGTGGGCAGAGGGAGACAGTGAAAAGGCAGAGATACTGAATGGATACTTTTGCTCAGTATTCACAAAAGAAGAGGAGGAGGAGTTACCCAAACCAAACAGTAGAAGCACTCTGGGTAGTGGGGTTGACACCAGTCCATTTACAGAAGAAAGAGTCCTGAAAGAACTCATAAACCTCAAGGTGGACAAAGCAATGGGGGCCTGACGGAAGTCACCCTAGAATCCTAAAAGAGCTAAGGGAGGACCTAGTGACACCACTGACCACACTTTTTAACCAATCATGGGAAGATGGGATGGTACCTGAGGACTGGAGGAGGGCAGATGTGATTCCCCTTCACAAAAGTGGGAGCAAGGCAGAAGCAGGAAACTACAGACCTGTTAGTTTGACCTCAGTGGTGGGGAAAATGATGGAATCATTTCTGAAAGAAAGAATTGTTCAGTACCTAGAGGCCAGCAGGGCACAGGACCCAAAGCAGCATGGATTCACAGCAGGAAGGTCATGTCAGATGAATCTAATCGATTTCTTTGACTGGGTGACCAAAGTAATAGACTAGGGAGGGGCTGTGGATATGGCTTACCTAGACTTTAGCAAAGCATTTGACACAGTCCCAGGGTGGTAGCCTGGGTAGCAATCTGGCTGCACAATAGGACACAGAAGGTAATAGTGAATGAAACACATTCTGAAGAAAGGGGGGTTACTAGTGGAGTACCTCAGGGCTCAGTACTCGGTCCAGTCCTCTTTAACGTCTTTATAGGTGACATTGCAGAGGGTGTGGAAGGAAAGGAATGCCTCTTTGTAGATGACACAAAGATCTGTAACAGATTGATACACAAGGGAGGGTAGAAAGGATGAGAAGGGACTTGGCAAGGTTGGAGGAATGGTCAGACATATGGCAACTTAGATTCAATGCAAAGAAGTGCAAAGTAATGCACCTGGGAAATAAAAAATCCAGGAGAAGAGTACACAATAGCAGGGGAGGTACTAACGACAACAATAATGAAAAGGGATCTAGGTGTAGTCATATCAGATGACCTAAAGGTGGGTAAGCAATGTGAGAAGTCAGTAAGGAGAGCCAGGGGGATACTGGGATGCATAGAGAGGGGCATCACAAGTAGAAAAAGGGAAGTGGTTATCCCTCTATACAGACAGCTGGTGAGACCCCATCTGGAGTACTGCGTGCAGTTTTGGAGACCTCATCTACGTAAGGACATAGACAGGATGGAAGCAGTCCAGAGGAGGGCAACTAAAATGATGCAGGGTCTACATCAGAAACCGTATGAAGAGAGACAGAAAGAGCTTAATATGTATACCCTTGATGAAAGGAGGGACAGGGGGGACATGATAGAAACTTTTAAGTACCTCAAGGGAATCAACAAAGTCCAGGAGGGTAGCATCTTTCAGAAAAAGAGATGTGTAAGAACAAGGGGGCACAGTCTAAAGTTAGAGGGGGGATGGCTCAGGCGTAATGTGAGGAAATTCTTTTTCACAGAGAGAGCAGTGGATGCATGGAACCGCCTTCCTGGAGAGGTTGTGGGGTCTAAAACAGTGGGGGAAATTCAAACATGCATGGGACAGACATAAGGAAATTATAGTGGGGGGTTGCAGGAAGTAGGCTGTTGGTTAACTAGAATCTGCAGCTTATCAAATAGGTAGGGAAATGGGCAGACTGGGTGGGCCAAGTGGTCCTTATCTGCCATCAAAGTCTATGTTTCTATGTTCTATGTGTAATGGAGGTGCAACACTGGGGCTATGCACTTCTTTTTATAGGGAATCGGGTGTTAGGCAACAAGTAAAGTTATGTGACAAATCCCTGTCAAATGATCAACACTGTTCACCTGGGCGCCTGATCTGCAATGAGCAGCACACTGTCATTAATGAGGCAGTGTGTCCTTAGAATTACATCTGTAGTTGTGTTTTTCTTCTCATTTAGTTTCTATTTTGGAGTAATATTTTCAGTGAGTATGCTCATCTTTTTGTATGATATATACATATACAAATGTTCCTGTCTTTACCAATTTGGTAAAATGTCAGCACTGAAAGGTCAAAGAGCACAATGGAGGTCATTAATCTGAAAAGGGTAAAAATCGAGAGAGGATATTTTTATATTATTCCATAAATAACAAGCATTTGTCAATGCTGAATGTTGTCTCACTGGCATTGACACTGGTAGTGCTGGAGTTAGAGATGCATAATAGGAATGGCAGTGAAGTATTGAAGTGACACCAACCCCACCCCCACCCTGTTGAGACCAACAGGCACTGGGGTGTGCCTTTTGGTTGTCATCTATAATGCTCATGCCATTGTACCTCACCCTACCCTGTAGACACTGACAAATGTTGTGGTGTGCTTTGGGGTCTTTGGGCATTATACTACTTACTCCATTCCAAAAGGAAATACGCTGAGGTGGGTGCAGTATAGGAGAATGGCGTGAACTTTGTGGCCAAACAGTGCAAGGCACACCACGATGCCTGTCACTGGCTGCAGGGTGGGGTGGGTGTGGAATGGCATGAGCATTACAGCCGATGATCTCATATCACACCCCTGACACCTGTCGGTCTCTACAGGGTGAGGTGTTACAGTTGGAAACCCTAACACTGTAGGCATGTGTTGATATTTTCACTCAACATTTTCAACATGAGCTGTTTGTGAGCCCACCTCATGAAAAGCAGCACTATCAGTTTGTTAGCCAAAAGGTGATTTTGCACAGTGGCGACATTTGGCGACACAGGGATGAAAACACATGTTGGGCAGGATGGCGGAAAATGACATCTGTATTCATGAGGAGGTGTAAAAAATGGAAACGTTGAAAATCTGGAGTGAAAATATAAAAATTGGTGGTCACGAGCAAGCATAGAAACTGCGCAACACGCAGGGGAGTTTTTTAGCCACATTTTCAACATAGGCACGTTGGGACCTCCCTTCATGAACAGTGGCACTATGATTTTGTTAATCAGTCCCAAAAGTTGATTTCCCACAGTGACCTTTCCATTGTGCGCCACAGGTGCAGAAACACATTTTGGGCAGGCTGAGAAAAATGGCAGCTGTACAGTTAATAAGGAGGTGTGAAAAAATGGCAGTGTTGAAAATCTGGCATGAAAATATTGCAAATTTGCGAAGTTACAAGACTGCGTGGAAACTGCGACACGCACGCTTGTAACACAATCATTTTATGGACTTTCGGCATCAAATTTTCAACATAGGCATTTTAGGACCTCTGCTCATGAACAGTGTCACCACCATTTTCTCAAACGGTCCCGAAAACTGTTTTCGCACAGCGACCGTGCTATTCTGCGCTGGACGTGCGAAAACACATTTCGGCCAGGATATGTAAAATGACAGCTGTATTGTTCATAAGGAAGTGTGGAAAAATGCCAATTTAGAAAATCTGGAGTGAAAATATTACAAATTCACAAAGTTAAAAGCATGTGTGGAAACAGCGAAATGCAATCTCGTAAAACAGCCATTTTGGGGATTTTTTTCACCAGATTTGCAACAATGGCTTTTTGAGAGACCCCATCAAGAACAGTGGCACTGTCAGTTCATTACTAGATCCCAAAAGGTGATTCTGCGCAGTGACCACGAAATCACCTTTCGGGACTGAATAACACCATGACAGTGACTGAATTCGTGAGGAAGGGTCCCAATAACTCATGTTGAAAATGTGGTGCAAAAATTCCAAAAAATGGCCGAGATATGCACCAAAGTTGAAAAAACCCTATTTATGCCATTATACAGCTTACTGGCATTTCTTCAGTTCGTGGTCGGCTTTGAAGAGTGCAGATGTGTTCCTGGTCCACTGGACATCGTTGCACCAGACTCCAGAGGTAAATATGGAGTAAGGGGGTGTGTGGGGAGGCAGGGTGCGCAGAGGGTGGGCGCAGGTTGTGGGAGGGGGCAGGGAGACCGCGAGGGACCATTTTCTTCTTTCATAGGGGTTAAAAAAAAAAACATTGCAGGACAGTTTTTCTTTTTCAGGGGAATTGGCATGCTGGTGTGGGTGCACAGCATGCCACCTAAGTGTTTTTTGGGGGGGATGCTGTAACCGATGGGGGATTGGGCACCCCCATCAGCATACAATGAAAACAGAGGGGCAAGAGCCGAGGGGGATTGGGCACCCCCCCCTCAGCACATAACAAATGGGGGGTGCATAATGCCGATGGGGAGTGGGCTGTCCCATTGACACATACATTGTATCAGGGCATGCCGACATGGGGATTGGGCACCCCCGGAGTCGGCATTATGGCAGGCAGTGTGCCACCATGTTAAATTATTTTTTCACCAGGGAAAGCACGTCGGGAGGTGCTGCTGCGTATGATGAGCTTTGTTCACATTGCAGCGGACCTTTCATTAGATGTGCTCGCCACATTATGTATTCCTGGTGTGGCTCCGGCATGCATGCCTATTGGGGAATGAGTGACGCACCTACTGATGCGTGCCCTGCATTCGCCCAACAGTGACTGCACCTCCAAATCTGCTACTACCACACTATGTTGGCTGCGCATGTGTGAGCCAACATAAAAATGGGCTGGTATAGAGTGCCAAAGATATCTGCTTGCAGCTAAGGAATTAATATTTATTTTAGATCTTTTTATAAAAACAAAAATTTGGAACAAAGTTCAAAACTAAACGTCTGACACTAAAAATAGAGAAATACACAAAACAAGGAAGCCAGTGCTGTAGGCATATAAGTTACAGGCAACTGTACAGCATTCTTTGTTAACTGATAATAATTTCTTTGAGGACATGTATCAATGTCTATATAATGGGTTGCCAGTCAATGCAATCATTTAAACCATACCTAGGGTTTGTGGCCTGTAGTCTATCAATGTAATATACCACTCTAGTAAATAATTTTGTTCTGTAATCTCCTCCCCTGTGGTTGGGTTCCACTTTTCCTAATGCAAAAAATCTGAGATATGATAGTTGATGTCTAAATTCATTAATATGCCTGGCTACTGGAGAGGTTTCATCTTCCCTACGAATGTCACTTTTCAGCTCTCCCACACTAGTTTTAAGCATTCTTTCTGTTTCACCAACATATATTTTATCACATGGACATTTTAACACGTTCACCACCCCAATGCTCTGGCAGTTAATGAATTCACCAATATTAACGTCCTCGTCCCAAGAACTATTCCTTATTTTTTTCACTTTACATGTGTTATGACAATGGACACAGTGCCAGCATTGGACGTTTCTTTTCAAATTAAGCTTTGATGTAAATTATTGTGGTTTCTGATCCGGTATTAAGTGAACAGTGTTCACAACTCTGTCTCTTATAGTTCTATTCTTTTTTGGTACTATCAAAAGTGCTTTCTCAAAAATGTGGGCCCCCATGTAAGTTACCCTCAATACATCCCAATGTTTGATCATAATATTTTTAATCTTGTAAAATGAGTCATTACACATTGTTGCAAATACAATTCTGCCTTGTGTTTTATCTCTCTCCTTGTTCTGTGGACTCCCTACCAACAGTATTTCCCTCTCTCTGTTATTTATTTTCGTCATTGATGCCTGAAGAACATCTCCACTGTATCCTCTGTTCTTAAATCTGTCTGCCATGTCCTTAGCTGTATTTTCAAATTGCATTGGATTGGTGCAGTTCCTTTTAGCCCTTACCAGTTGTCCATATGGTTTTGATTCTAATAAGTTTCGAGGATGAAAGCTATCTAATCTAAGTTTAATAGTTTTGTCTGTTGGTTTTCTATACAGTTTCATTGCTAATCTGTCATTGTCTTCATAGATCACAAGGTCTAAGTAAGGAATCTCAGTTTGGCTATAATTCATAACAAACGTTAAATGGTCTGTACATATTTTCAAGTAGTCATTAAAATCAAATAATTTTTCAATGTCTCCTGTATAACTAAAATGTCATCAATAAAATGCTTCCAATCATCTCACTAAGACATGTTTCATTTCAAAATCATTCATGTAAATGTTGGCCTAAGATGGAGCCATGTTTGAACCCATGGCAGTACCTCGTTTGTAAAAAGAATTGTTTCTCAAAACTGAAGAAGTTTTGATTTAATACAGTTTCTGCCATTTTTACTAGATGTTCATCAGGTGGTGTCTCTTTCTGTCTCTTCTCATTTAATATGTCCATCAATACTTTACAACCCTTTCTGTGAGGAATTGAAGTATATAAGTCTTTGAGGTCCCATGTCACTAATGTACAGTATTTAACATCTGAACAAGTTTAATTCTCAGATTCAATAAGTTTAATAATATCTCCTAAATCTTTAATATATTTATTTATTTATTATGATTTCATTGTTTCTACTAATGGCCTGATGTGGTGATCTACATACACTGACAGTGGTTCTGAAACAGAATAAATACTGTACCCGATATTATAGGCCTGCCTGGCAGGTTATTCAAATCCTTATGTAATTTTGGGAATGTGTAGAATTGAGGTATAGATGGGTATGTCCTTAAAAGTGCATTTTACTCCCAATCATTAATCCAACTGTTCTCAAATGCTACAGTTAAAATACTTTTCATTAATTCCTTAACCAGATCTGTTGGGTCTTTTTACAGTTTCAAATAGTTATGTTTGTCCATGAGAAGGTTTAGACACGTTGTTTTATACTGTAAGTTGTTCATTACTACCACTGCTCCGCCTTTGTCTGCATTCTTAATAACTATTTCAGGTTTTCTCAGGGCACCAAATTGTGCTGCTGACAAGTTACATTTTGTCCTTCTGTCCATATTGTTTCTTTACTAAGTGTTTCTATGTCTCTACTCACAAGGCTTATGTATGTTTGTATAATATGTAGAACTGTTGGAGATATAAACTGTGATTTGAAATGAAGTTTGTTACTTAGTTCCATTTTTCTATTTTTTTCCCGTACATTTTTCACAGTTTGTTCTGGATGAGCCCCCCAAAAATATTTTAATTTCACGTTTCTGTAAAATCTGTTCAAGTCAAGTTTTAATGCAAATTGATTTAATGGAGTATGGGGGCCAAAAGACAAGCCTTTAGAAAGGGCCTCAGGTTCAATGATAGTCAGAAATGTTTTTTATGTTATATACTAGTTGGTTTCTGGGGTCTGTGATCTTGTTATTATCTATACTGGTTATGGCTGTTTCTTTTCTTCTTGCACCTAGTCCTGTATCTCTTTGTGTTGCAGTTGCACCTGAGGGTCCTGGCTCTTGTTCTTCTATGCTCCCTCCCCCCTTCCTCTATCCTTTGTATACTGGTACCCACATTTTATTCTATTTCAAAAACTGCTTCTCCCCTGAAATACATTTCTACCAAAAAAATGACCATCTCTTCCATTTGTGTGTGTTGTCTGCCCTTCAGTTTCACTACTAGATGATTGTACTGAGGATTCAGAGTCCAAGTTATATTTATGCATATTGTCAAAACCTATGGATTTTTGTATGTGTAAGCCTTATTCTCTTTATAATCTGTTCAGTCTCTTTTGCATTTGTGTAATTTTGTTGCTTTTAATTCTCCTCAAAATTTGTTAAATGTGTACTTACCTTATCTAGATATTCCTTCAGGGCTTCTACTGTGAATTTATTTTTTACTTCCTGTTCACACTGATTCATATAAACCCCCACTTTCTGTAATTCCTTTGTAATGGAGTCTATAATAAGAAGCATAAAGTCTCTTGAGCAATGATTTCTCACCCCATCCCATTTTATGTCTAAGTCTGTGTCTACATAATCCAAATTAGCTTCAACAAAAATTCTTAAACCTCTAGTTACACATTTTTGTTTGATGTATTGTGACATGGTTAGGGCATTCCACTCTAACCCGACCTGCTTCTGTTTGAGATATTCAAATTAATTTGTAACAAATCTAGCTGAGGTGATCCCACTGAATTCTCTGTTTGTTCTGAATTTCTGTAATATTCTTTGTTCCTCTGTGTCCATAATAGAAAGTGGGTGTGATCGACTGTTCAGTACTTTATCCAGTTCATCAGAGTTAAGCATTTTGTACTTCAAACGTTACCCAAGGTGGTATAACCAATGGCCAGTATCAATGTCAAGTATACCAATAGTAGATAGAAAACGTTCCAAATCAGCAAATGTAGTCCCCTTTCCTGTGTTAAACTGCTGTTTCAGCCTTAGGACAAGGATAAATCTCTGAGATGGCAGTTCTATGGAAAAGCATCTGCCTAATGCCTTTAGAAATTACTCCTAGAGTGTTTTCCAGTACAAACAACTTCAATAAAAAGAAAGTAATTATTAATGGAGTAGTCTTGTGACCAGTCCAAGGCAAGATACATATGGCAACAGACTGGTGCAAAGTAGGACCCACTCACCCAGTTTCAAAAATATAAAGGACTTTAGAGAAGTTAAAGAGACACTGGCAGCCTTCAGACTTCCGGATTTCAATATTTCCTAATCTACATCTGTTTAAACAGTTGCCCCGTGTAATGTGCATATAATACATTTTTTACGTTGTTGTTGGTGAGTCTTCACACAAATCTTTTTTTATGTGAAATCTACTTTTCTTGGGGCTGACTGAATGTCTGTGATTGTGGGAGGACCGCCCATGACACACGGCACATTTGAGACCACCCACGTCACATGCACCCGCTCGATTACTCTGCGAGTGAGTGCGCATTCTGTTCATTACTTTTCTGCTGGGTTTGCAACATTAGTTCTGAGCCACTAGTTCCCACTGCCACTGTCTATCTTTGCTGGTTGTGTGTGGTAAACAACTCTGAGTTCTCAGAGGATCAACTACTGTTCTATTTGGTGTGTTACATAGAAACATAGAATTTGACGGCAGATAAGGACTGCTTGGCCCACCCAGTCTGCCCATTTCCCTACCTACTGGATAGGCTGCAGATCCTAGTTAACCAGCAGCCTACTTCTTCCTACCCCCACCCCCCAGAATTGCCTTATGACTATCCCATGCATGCTTGAATTCCCCCACTGATTTTGACTCCACAATCTCCTCTGGAAGGCCGTTCCATGCATCCACAACCCTCTCTGTGAAGAAATACTTCCTTAAATTACCTCTGAGCCGCCTCTATCTTCAAATTGTGTCCTCTTGTTCTTGCACACCTCTTTTTTGAAAGATGCTACCCTCTTGGACTTTGTTGATTTCCTTGAGGTACTTGAAAGTTTCTATCATGTCCCTCCCTCCCTCCTTTCCTCGAGGCTATACATATTAAGCTCCTTAAGTCTCTCTTCATATGACTTCCGGTGCAGACCCTGCACCATTTTAGTTGCCCTCCTCTGGACAGCTTCCATCCTGTCCATATCTTTGCAGAGATTGGGTCTCCAGAACTGCACACAGTACTCCAGATGGGGTCTCACCAGCTGTCTGTACAGAGGGATAATAACTTCCTGTTTTCTACTGGTGATGCCTCTCCTATGCATCCCAGTATCCCCAACCCTCCTTGCTGCCCTCTCACATTGCTTGCCCATCTTTAGGTCATCTGATATGACTACCCCAGGTCCCTTTCCATTCTTGTTGTTGTTAGTATCTCACCCCATTGTGTACTTCCCCTGGGTTCTTGTTTCCCAGGTGCATTACCTGCACTTCTTAGCATTGAATCTAAGCTGCCATACATTTGACCATTCCTCTAACCTTGCCAAGTCCCTTCTCATCCTTTCCACCCCACCCTGTGCATCAACTCTGTTGCAGATCTTAGTGTCATCTGCAAAGAGACATACTTTTCCTTCCAGTCCTTCTGCAATGTCGCTTATAAAGTCATTGAAGAGGACCGGTCCTAATACTGAACCCTGCGGTACCCCAATAGTAACCCTCCTTTCTTCTGAGTGGACTCCATTTACTATAACTCTCTGTGTCCTATTCTCCAGCCAATTCTTTACCCAGGCTGTCATCTGCTGTGTTGCTGGACTTTTTGTTTTGAATTTGAAGTGTGTGGAGGGTTGTAAATTAATTTACTAGCAAACAACTCATGATACGATTATCAATTATGTGACTGGCATTCAGGGACAGCACTGTTAATCTGTATGGGCAGCCGCAGTGTCAGTGGCTACCTTCTGCTGCCGCTATTATTTATCTATTACTAACATGGTAGCCTGCCTGGTTGTTCATTGTGCTTTCTGAACACTTCAAACACTGCACTGTGGGCTCATTTGTAGACATGAGATGCATGTTATGAGTTCTGTCTTGACAGAAGCATAATACATATCTCCTGCCGGGGACTTCGCCTCTCGCTCTGTTTCCAGCTGTAGGACACCACTCATCACTACTTTAGTGCATGCTACCATGTTGGCAGCTGATAAATGCTAGCACCTACAGAAGGGGATCTCTGTAATCACCCCCTCAGTATGAAGCTCTGGTACCTTACTCACGACTCATGCCATGCTTTACTAAGTTTCCCTCTGTGGTGGTAGTGGATGATATACTATGCATGCCCCCCCATAACTTCATACAGTGTGATGGAGATTTTTATTATCTACAGACTTCTAAGTTATCTTCTACTACTCAACTGTAAAACAATTTATAATTCATCATTTCTCAAAAATATACCTTCTTTTTTGTGGATTCTCTCAGCCTATAGAGTTGGCTGGCTTACCAATTTCAAGTGGGTCAAAGTGCACTGGCTGATTCCTCAGTGAACAAAGTCAGGGGGTCTGCTGACTCCCCTGGATCCTCCAACCTGCTAGAAAATGCACTATGAGCTGCTAATGTTTTCATTCTGGTCATTCCAGAAGGCACAGAGGTGGTAGACTCATGAAAATCCCTAGACAGGTGACAGCTGAAGTTCCTCAGCTTGGGTCATACATCCCTGTGGTAAAGGCTTACCACATAGCCCTAAGCACAGCAATCTCATGAGTGAATAGATCCTAGACTCTTCTTTTTTTTATTATTGAAGATTTTCTGCACCTTTCCGACTGCCCCCTTCTGATCGAACCCCCCAGCCCTGTCACCCAGAATTGCGGGGCTTACCTTATGGCTGGCCCGGGATCGGCACCTGTGGGGAGTCGGTTGTCATCCTGCCACTGGTAATTTTCTTCTCCAGTTCTCTCCCAGGAGCCCCAGGAGTAGGAGCGAATGTGCATGGAGGTGCGCATGTGCCTTACAGCCCCAGTAATTACCACTTTCCATCCACCCCATTGGCCTACTGCCTGGCACCCTCTAAGCCTGTGCTATCCCCAGCCTCCACCAGGAAGCAGCCATTTAGCTGAGGGATGCCGCTACTCCTCCCTGGAGAAGAGAGTTGCCTTCTAGCAGCTCCATCCAGCTCTGCCCTCCACCCTGTTGCCAACCTCTGACGGCCCGGGCTCTTTCCCGAACCTGGGTCACTGGCATGCCGCAAGGTAAGGTTTCCAGTGCCACTAGGCTGGCTCAGATCCCAGACTCTTCTGATGGTTGCTGCTCCATCCGGTGCTATAGACCAACTGTTCAGGGTTGTTAAAGAATAGGGCATAGTGACTTAGGCAGATAGGCATATTCTCCTCTTCCCGGCCCAGTCGTATGCAACTGATCAGAGGAGAAAGTCCTCAGAGGGAGTAACAGCAAAGTTTCATGCAGTGGAAGTGGTCTTTGCATTAGGGTTCTTAGCATGGTTACAATTTTTAATTCATAATTAGCAATACTCTTTTATGGGCTCTGATGTATCCAGGATGATAGTTGTCAAATTGGCTGAAGTGCAGAAGCAGAAGGTGATTGTGGCACCCAGTAGAATTTTCAGACGATGGACACTAACTGCTAGAACATTTTTGTGAATGCAGCAAAAGACGTGTAAGTTTATTACTGTTCCCAACACTTGCATAACATACTGGATTTGAATGCAGGCAAAGCACATTACTGCTTACCTCTAGAGAAAATTAAACACTGAAAGACTCTCTCTGAAATGGGCTTGAGAATTTATTTCACACTGTGCGAAGGTTGGCTGGGGGAACGTGCCCTTATGGAGTATGTAGTAGCATGTCTTCCTACCTAAGATGATGCCTTCTATTTGAGGTGCTTCTCTACTTGAGCTATTGGGCAGGGTATATGATATCCTTCTCTCCCTCCTGTCCTGTTGAAACTGTCAAGCAGCTCTTCACAACACCTACCCAGCTGCCTCTCGATCAGTTTTGTAGCCCACTTCTAAATAGTCCCTAACCTCTCAAGACCAGTGTGTGGTAGACAAGAACAAAAAACTGTACTGGCTAACACAAAACAGTCCTGCACTGCACCGAGTACATATAAACGATCTATCAGAGCGGTCTGCAGGGAACACAAAATACTGCACGGCAGCAACCTTGTGTGTGCATGTATGTGGCTGATCTCTGCTGCTTGCCTGGGTGGACAGCTCAGATGCCTCTGTATATAATCCCTTTTATTTCAATGACATTTGCGGTATTTTTTCTGGCTGTTGTGTTTTTTTGCATTCCCTGTGCACCTGTTCTATCAATTGTTTATTTTCTCGCATTAAATTGCAGGACATTATTGTGTCAGACTAAGACAATACTGTCTTAGGTTCCTCTCTTGCACACTGGACTGCAAGGAGAGAAATCACTGTTTTGTGCTGAAACGCTGGTTGGCATGTAGGGACACAGTATAATGTTATGGTTTTCAGCACATTTTCTACATGTAATACTGTGTTTTGTGATTGACAGATACAGTAATCGATTGCTGTTTATTCTTGCTTCACTCCCCAACGATTGCACCCCCCCAGCACCACGCTAAGCTCATCTGCAGACAAGACCCATTAATATTTTTCTCAATGATGCTTGTTTTCAAACCATTACTTTTTCACCATTGTTCACACATTGTTTGGCTTTATGCCATGGTTGATTTCATTGTGCCTTGCAGCCTTTCTCAAAACCGGCCAAAATGACCTGTTTAGGTACAATTACTACAGGGGTCGTCATGGAGACCTTTTCCAGTTCTCAATGCTCCCCCTCTGTGTTGTTAGGGACAATGGCATCTAACTTCCCCCAGCTTTCCTCTGGAGGGTTGGGGGGATGGGAATTGATTTTCACTCTACATGCAGTTCCAGGTTGTTGTTTTTTTCTGTACTCCATCAGTCTGGCAACAGGACTGATTTGCCTACAATTTTCTGTGCTTTGCTTTATCCATGATGGCTAACTGTTCTCTGTCAGCAATTACTCCTACTTGCCTTTTGTTCATGTTCATTTGCAACTTTCTGCCTTTATCACCTCATTGTTTGTCAATTTGACCTTTATTTTTACCTTGGCTTTAGGACATCTAATTGTCACACTTGATGAGGTGGTAATTGGCATGGGTTTACTGACTGCACAATTTTGCAGCAGGACAGGACTCTCCCACCCTACTGCTGTCCTGTGTCTTGAAATTTCTTATTTTTTTAAGTCTCTGAATTATTTCATTCTTATTTTCCACTTTACATATACATCATATGTGTTTGTATTTTCGGTGGTATAAGATTAGGGTGCTGCTTCATTTCACTGTGTCTGCTTTATGCAATGCAGAGTATGCAATTCAAGCTGATTACTTCTGTTACTGAGGGTTGCTTCTGTCTGCAAATGCTTATTGTACTGTGGCCTGCATAACGCGCACAGAACCAAGAAGCCAATTCTATTGTCTGACAGTGGTATGACTGTTTGATACAGCTAGGCTGGTAGGTGCTTTCGATCTTGGTCATCTTCTCCAGCATGTCTGCCATGTGGTCCACTTCCCCCCACTCCACACTGCTCTATAGTTTAGTGTCCCATGATGAACTCCAGCATCATCTGAGCCTTACACTGCACAATACTCACACATTGCATTGCTAATGTACCTTGCCTGTCTTTTCAGCAATCTTCTCATTGTATATACCACTATCCAAACAAGGTTCAGTTTGTTAGTGTGCTAGTACTACTTTACATCTGCTATCTGTGTAGGATTGTACTTTTGAAATTTCAAGGTCATTTGGCTTGTTTAGTCAGCTCCAGTGTGCTGCACGCCACCTGCTACAATGTCGTGTGCCACTTCCCATCGCACGCTCTTTCTGTTGACCCCCCCGCCGCTATTTCTGACTTCACCTCTCCCACCCTCTCCCAACCTTCCTCATTGTTACATTTCCCATGATGTTTCATGTCCAGATGTGAAGATGGTGAGGTAGGAGCGTGGGAGACCAGGTAAAAGCCTAAATAATCATGTCACAATCAGATCTAATTGAGTATTATGCCTGGGTGACCAGGAAACTGGACAGGGGCCATGCTGTGGATGTCCTGTATTTGAACTTCAACAAGGCCTTTGATTCTGTGCTGCATGGGAGACTGGGGGGGGCAGAAATGCATACTGTTGGGAACAAAGATGGGAAATTAGAATATAAAATGGGCAAACAAATCCCTGCGTCTTGACTGGCTGTGACTTGGTTCGAGCCATTGCAGTACAAGAGTGTACCACCACTGGCTAAAAGAGATCCCTGCCAACCAGCATAACTCATAGAATTCATAAGCCACTGAGTTCATAGTTTCCATTAGAAACATGGCTGTGACTTCATTCATATATAAAAAAAAACCTCGACTAGGCCCTAAAAATAAAAGTCCATTAAATAAAATAAATAGAAAATGTTATGTTTTTACACCCATGATCCCCCCATTACGCACATACACAAATTAAAAAAATTAAGTACTATTCAGACTTTCCATTGCTGGTGTTTCTTTGATCACCATGAAAAATCTCCCTTCTATCCCTTTTACTTTGTCAGAGAACTCCCTGCTCCTTATCTGGCAACAGATAAAATTGAGGTTCTGGCTCCACTTCAGGCCTGAGTGTGTGTCTTTGTGTGTCAGTTATGTTTGGAAGAATGTTGAATTCAAGTCTTCCAAGTTACCTGTCTGTGTGTGGGGAGGGAGCATTCTACTGCTGGAAAAATGCAGAACTTTGAATTCTTCTATTCTGTGGTAAACAATCGCACAATGTATTGCGTGTGAAGAAAAATGACTGACAGGTGAGAATCATCGGTGGAAGGACTATTTTACATTATTGAGCAACATTTTAGTATTTTTTTTGTGACTTTGAAAACTTTTAGAACGTTCTTTTTTCAAAGTGCCTATGGGCCCATTTTATATAAGCAATAAGACATGGCTGGGTGTTAGTAGTGCTGAGATACCCACACACCCAAAGGCTGAAGGCACTCAACTCTCAAAACGCAATTTAGAATTTAAGATTGCCCACTCCAAGGACTCCCATAAATCCTTGTTTTCATACCTTAATAACAAAAAAAGGAACAATAGACAAATTTGCTGTCTAACAGTAAACAACTCAATAATCATATCTGTTCAGTTTTCTCAAAAAAAGATGTCCCCCACCAAAATTCAACAAATAAATCAAAACACTATCTAATTTCTAAATCCAACACAAGAACCGCTCTAAAAACACTAAAAAAAACTAACAAGTCCAGGACCAGACAAAATAAATTCTAGATTTTTAATTGAAACAGCTGATGCAATAAACCTCTCCTTAACTATTATATTTAACAAATCATTATGTAAAACCTCAGTCCCCCCTTACTGGTCAACAGCCACTGTAACATCAATATTTAAAAGGGGTAATTGATCTAAAGCAGAAAACTACCACCCTATTAGCCTTACATCTATCCCATGCAAATTAATGGAGAAAATCATTAAGTCCATACCGAAAACAGAAATGCAATCACTAAAAATCCTAGATCTTTCCCAATATGGTATTAAACAGGGTCACATCTGCTCCTCCGACCTCATTGCATTTTATAATTGCATAAACCAAGGACTAGACTCCAGAATAGCCATGGATGTCTTTCTATTAGACTACAGCAAGGCCTTCAACAAAGTATCACACAGAAAACTAATAAATAAACTATTTCATCTAGGGTTCCCTACCAACTTGGCAAATTGGATAGACAGCTGGTTGTCAGGCAGAACATAATGGGTAAAAGTAAATGGAGTTCTATCGGGGGAAGGAGAGGTGACCAGTGGGGTGCCCCAGTGATTGGTCCTCAGACCCACATTGTTCAATATTTTTATCTCTGATATGCAAGTTATTTCATGTAACATATTATTAAAGTTTGCAGAGGACACCAAACTAGGGGGAAGGTCAACTCCCACGCTAACACAAAACTATTGACTAAGGATCTTGCAACCCTTGAACACTGGGCACACACAAATGGGATGCATTTTAACATAGAGAAATGTACAGTTTTACACCTTGGAAAAAACAACCCCAAACAGGCCTACAAACTAAACAATATACTATTAAAAACAGCTAACTATGAGAGAGGTCTTGGAATCATTGTCAACAACAGGCTTTCCTCAACCGACCACTGTAACAAAGTAGCTAAAACCTCAGACTCACTTCTTAGAAGGATTAACCATACGTAAGCATTAAGCCATGACAAAGGTGACATCTAATGCTGGATTAATGCATGGTTGGGAGGGTTGTGACCCGAGGCCCAAGGCCGAGGGTGAACAACAACCCAACCATGCATTAATCTCATTAGATGCCACTGTTGGAATGGCTTAATGTGCTTGTAACATGGGCCGCCCGAGCACTGAGTTATGAGGACAGTATTTCCTATCGTTAGAACAACATTACACAGGGAGTCGGTGTGTTTCGCAAAGATTTTTACTGCACTTCCAAAGCGTGTAACACAACAGCATTACTATGCTGATGTGGTGAAAACATTGACTAGCTCTACTTAAACAAAACAGTGCGGCTCACATGGCAGTCCAAATAATGTAGTGGCCTACGTGGGTATTTCTGTCCTACCGGCCATTGGAGGTCTGCGGTGGACAGCTGCCTCGCTGCGGTGTGTGGCTTGCTCAGAAATTACCATGTTGGCCAGGTCACTTCCCCTTGCTTCAGTGAGACTCCTCCGATGTCGCCCACTGCGTCTGCTGCTGCGTCTGGTGCTACTGCCTCTCCGTTCGCTGCCCGTCTGAACCTCAAGTTGACTCACTCTTCCACCCCAACAGCTCCTGTCAGCAAGAACCATGCACCACTTCCCTGCATAGTATGTCTCTATTGGACTGTGCTATCTATTGCTGCTGTGCACGGTTGCTTCTTCTCCCCCTCCCGTTTCCAACTCTGTGTAGCTAGTCTCCCTGTCCCTGTCCCCCACTTGCCTCTCTGACACTCGATCCCTACCTCTGCCCAGTGCTGCTAAACTAGCTGTCTGGCTGCTGCTGGTACTTCACTTTTGAAAATGGCGGGTATGCTGGATTAATACCAGCTCCGACTTTTCCCTCGTGATGCGCTTCAACCAATTGCGGCTCCCGATTTCGGCATTCCTGTTATTGCCATGTTGCAAATTCATTTCTAAAATAGAAGAATGTATAATACCACTGTACAGGACATACATCAGACCATATTCAGACTATGGGTCACCCTTCTGGAGCCGTTACCTAGTAAAGGATATTAATAGGATAGAACAGATTCAGAGACGAGCTACCAGAATGGTACCTCATTTAGCCCATCTAAGCTACCCAAAAAAGCTCCATAAAACAGGCCTTCATTCCTTGGAATTAAGGCGTAGCAGAGGAGATCTGCTGTTCCTCTTTAGAACTCTACAGTCCTCTACATTAATGCAACAATGTGGTGTTTCCTTTTCACAAAGGAAAATAATGCCAAGACTACACAACAAGCAAATAGAGGTCGGCAAGGCTATAACCAATAAAAGACTTAACTTCTTTTCCATAAGATCACCAAGATTATGTAACAAGCTTCCTCAGGAACTAGTCAATTGCAAAACCTTTAGTACATTCAAAAAAGTATAGACACCTGGCTTACTTCTAACTACTCTCAGATTTAATGTCCCACAAAATTGTGGGGGACAGTCCCGATGGGCCTTTGCCTACTTTTGTCCCTAACCACAGAGTAATCAAGTAATTGAGAAATATTTGAATACCGCAAGGGGATAAATAAGGTTAATACAGAAGTGATTTTCCTGCTTAGAAGAGGGAGGGATATGAGAGGGCATCAGTTGAGCTTGGAGGGGGAAAGATTCAGCAGGGACATCAGGAAGCATTTTTTCACTGAAAGGGTGGTGGATAGGTGGGATGCTCTGCCTGAGGGAGTGGTGTCCTGTAGAATGTTGTGTTACTTTAAGAGGGGTTGGGATGGGGTGAGGGTGTGCATTATGGTGAAGAGGGGTTGGGAGGCTGGGGCAGTTGCAAGTTGAGGGGCTAGCTGCACAATCAAGCAGACTTGATAGACCGTGAGGCCTGCTTCTGCTGGTGTTTTTGTATGTTTGGATGTGGTACTTCTGTTCTGTATTCAGTAAAGCATTGCAGTGCCAGGGAACACACATGCTCACTGTATACTCCGATACACAGGGTCGAGGGAGGTGAACACAACTACACTTACAATAGACTTGGTTCAGGACACAGTGTGGAGTCAACGATCAACCAAAGCTAATAAATAAATAACTAAATGGGGGCTGGAGAAAAGGAGAATCGGAAATCATGCCACCCACCACCACTGGTTACTGCATCCTACGTGGAGGACACCAAAATGTATGTAGGCATAAATTATGGAAAAGAAGACAGGAAGTTACAAGGAACACTATTACATGACACAAAGTGATAGGCAGGGGCAGTAAGGATGCCAAAAAAAGCTTAGTGTAACAAACTCTGAACATAGCAACTGGGGGTGAGTTATTGCTGCTGAGTGTTTGCAGTATCACAGACATTGGTTTCACCGTGCCAGCAATGGTTTCAACAATGGGCCATCACATCCTTGCTGCCCGACTGGTGGCAGGCCTGATACAGCTGTTGAGCAATCCCACAAGAGAAGTGGTCATGCATGACATGTTACTGACCAATGGTAACAGAATCTCAGATATCCCAGTGGAGTGTCATGTGAGAACTAACTAAGTTAACAGCCTCGGATGTTAGGAGGGCATACTTTGCTAGCATGTGATGGTGTATCAAAGATCACGTTCAGAAAGGCAGATATAGGGGACAGTTGAGTAGCAGTCAAGGAATCCATACAGGAGGTGACAAACTAATTTATAAAGGTGGCAAACAATGGCAACAAAAGGAGGAACACTCTATGGTTCTAAATGGAATTGCTTGGCAAGATAAGGGTCGCACAAGTTGCGCTGTCAGAAATATAAGTAGACTTATGGGAAGGAAGACAAGGACCTGTACCTATACAATCAAAAGGAAGCGGTAAAGGCTATAATGACATGGAATGCACAGACTGAAGACAGATTTGCACAGGTGGCAAAGAAAGGATACAAGACATTCTTTAGGTGCATTTGCGAAATAGTGAAAACCAAATGTTGACAGTAAGGCTCATAGGGTATGTAGGGGAGTGCCATGAGGTAGACCAGTAACCAGCAGAAATACTGATAAAATACTTCCTTGGCTTTCGGTATTCTCTGAAGCGGGTGAGGGTCACAGACCACATCTGAGTAGCATACGTGAAGGAGGGTACGAGGTACATAGTAGTCCATTCACAGCGTAGAGAACACGAGAGGTGCTCAAAAAACTTAAGGTGGACAAACCATTGGCACCAGATGGCCTACATCCAAAGCAATTAAAGGATCAGCGCTGGGAACTAGCAGCACCCATGTCATCCTTGTTGACCTAGTCTCTCATCACAGGAGTGGTTCCAGAGGACTGTACCAGGCTCACATCGTGAGCCTCCACACAAAAGTGGTAGTATGGATGATGCAGGGCATTATAGGCCCGTCCACCTCACTGCGGAAGTGGGGGTGATCTTGGAAGTGCTGGTGAAGAATAGTAGGATACTTACGAACATAAAAAAATATGAAGAAGCCAGCAGAAGAAGGACATTTGGTCTATCTGGTCTGCTCGTATTGCTGGGTACACACCACCCTCTCCAAGTGCTTCCTGACCTCCCTCCTAAATCTCTCACCCTCCAGCTTAAGACTGTGCCTCCTCATGTTATGGTTGTCACTCAGCTTACAGAGACTCTCCTTATCCACCTTTTGTATTGCTTTCAAGTTCTTGAAGGTCCCAATCATGTCCCCTCTCACTCCTGTCGGTTCCTTGTCAATTCGGTGAATCAATATTAGTGAGTGTAATTTCAGCGAAATAATAACAGCGATGGTAATAATAGCGAACGGCAATTTCAGCGCATACATATCTGTAGCCGATAATCGTATGCGAAAAGTGGCATCCCACGCTGCCTCCAAATGTTTTCCAACAACATCCTCCAACACCCCCACCATACACTGTGCCCCCTTTATATGGCACCCAAACCTGTTCCTCATTAAACACGTTATGCCTTCCTTGTTTTCCGATATCATGCAGGGGAGCTATGCCCCCCTGCACACCCCAAGGTGGCTGTGCTCCTGGAAACCTCCCAGTTTCTAAAATAACATCCTCCGAGGCGCACCTGGACCTCGAAGGTAGGCTAATAAACCATTGTTGCTAACTGGGGTTTTTGCTGTAATGCAGCGATCGCTATTATTGCAGTTGCTAAAATAGTGTCACTGAAATTGACTCGCTGAAATTGAAGCACTGTATTGACGTGCTACCCTCCTGTCTTCCAGGGAGTACATGTTCAGTGTCCTCAACCTCTCCTCATATGCCTTTCCCTGCGGACCCGCTATCATCATTTTAGCCCTCCTCCGGATCTTCTCCAACAGGTCAATGTACTTATTGAGGTGTGGGCACCAGTACTGAGCCCCATATTCTGCATGAGGCCTTAGCAGGGACCTGTACAAGGGCAGTATAGCCTACTTTCTCCTACTACTGATCAATCTAGCTATGCACCCCAGCATCTTGGTTGCCTTTACTGCTGCTTTTTTGCACTGTGTGGAGTGCTTCAGTAGTGATCGTCACTCCCAGGTCCTTCTGCTCCTGTGATGCAGATATTCAGACTCCACCCAGGTAGTACTCTCTCCTGGGATTCTTGTCTCCAATATGCTTAACTTTGCATTTCTTGGCATTGAAGCCAATCTTCCAGATCCTGGACCACCTCCCCAGCTTTTCGAGATCATCCTGTATGTCCTGTGTCCACTCTCCCGCAGAGCTTGGTGTCATCTGCAAATAAGCATGTTTTGTCCTTAATGCCATCCCCCAATGTCATTGATGAAGACACTGAACAACACCAGCCCCAGTACTGAGCCCTTCGGGAATCCATCAGTGCCCATAATCCAAGTCAAATGTATTGACATTATGAAGGTCATGTCTGATGAATGTTAGAGATTTTGGGGACTTTGTTACAAAGCAAATAAATCATTTGGTGACATGGGTATCACCTACCTTGCTTTCAGCATGCCTTTCAGCACCATCCTAGATGTATAAAGGCTGGTGAACAAGATGGGTTTTCAGTGCAAGCTGCACGGTGTGGTACACCAGGTTAGGAACAGGCTACTGTGAAGAAAGCAGAGGGTGGTGTTAACTGTGATCAAGTCTATGAGAGGGCTGTGACCAGTGTGCTGTCATGGTGATAAGTCCTGGGGCCAACCCTGTTTAATGTCTTCATCAATGACTCTGCAGTAGGGCTGGAGGGAAAGGTCTGCCTGTTTGCTGATTACATAAAGAGCTTCAACAGTCAGGAGATAACAGATGTGGTGGAGAGAATCAGGAGTGTTCTTGTGCACTTGGAACAATGGTTGGAGGGGTGACATTTGAGTACCAATTCAAAGAAGTGCAAAATATAGCCTTTTTCTGAAGAGAAACTTTGTGGAGAGCTACAGAATGGGATGGGGTGGTGGGCCTTGGCTGTTGACCACCAATGATGAAAGCTTCCTGGGGGTTATCATTTCAGATGGCCTGAAGATTTTTAAACAGAGTACAAATGCTGCAGTGAGGGTCAGTGGTATGGTTGGGTGCATAGGCAGAGGTGTCACTAGCAGAAGGTGGGAGGTGGTGATGCCACTGTGTGAAACTCTGGTGAGTGCTCATTTGTAGTACTATGTGCAATTATGGAGGCTGCACCATTGTAATTACATTGATAGGTGTAGGCAATACAGAGCCGGGCCAGTACGATTTTACAGGGCTTGCACTAGGCTACACGAGACGAGATTGAAGAACCTCCATATATATACTCACTGGAGTGGAGGAGATAGCAGTGGGGGCTGATACTGAGATTCAAATACCTACAGGGCATAAAGAGGGTACAGGTGGGAGATATCTTCCAACAACAGTAATATTACATGAGCGTGAATGCAGTAGGAAGGTGGCAGATTAAGTGGACATGAGAGGAAGTAGTTCTTCGCAGATAGTGTTGTGGACACATGGAATAGTCTATCCCATGTGGTGGTGTTAGTAAGCACAGTGCAGAGATTTAAACATGCCAGAGATAAGCATAAGAGAAACATGGAGGTGTGAGGGAGGGTTGAATAGCCAAAGTCAATGTAGTGTCAGAGAATAGAGTATGGTATGTGGGTTGACTGGATAGGACTGGCGATCGTTAGCAGCATACAATTTCAGATGGCTCTGTTTCTTGATGTAAATTCACACAAATCAGCTCATTGGTATTTATGTGGCTGATGATGGATGTTGATCTGAGTGAAGAGTTACCAGTATCTGTCATAGATCATGGTTTCTTCATTCATTTCAGTGACACTCCATCATAACCCACTCATGCACTACTTGGGTATCACGTTTGTGTTCACAAATTCACAAACTGTGTTTGATACTTCTAATGTCACAGTAAGCATCAATTTGTTGCACATATGAGACAATTCTGTGTGAATTTAGTGTTTAGTGGGTTGTCTCAAGAATCTGATGTTGCCTATCAGCTTTGCTTGATGGCTGTGGGAAAAGTAGTGCCTGTTTTCTGATGACACAGTGTCCTGCAGTAGTCCAGATATTGCAGACTTCTTAAAGAAAATGTGGTGCACTGCTTGTAATTGGGTTAATTCATAGAAACATACAAACTTTGAAGTGGATGTCAAATAATGACTGTGGTGGTCACCCAGTCTCCCCATTTAGGCCACAGAATTCAGAACAGTATATCAAACTTGATCTGCGGCTCTTCCTTTTTACCTATCTCTCTGGTACCCATATGTCGATCCCATGTACTCTTACATTCCATGACTGTTTTTGCCCATACCACCTCCTTTTGGTGACTATTCCCATAATTTACCACTCTTTCAATAATAAAATTCTTTCATATGTCACCCCATTAAATCAGCTCTTTTAACTTGCTTTTGTGACTAGTTATTGCACATCTTCTCGGTTGCAAGGCGCTGGACTCTTTTACCTTGTTTACATGCATGATGTATTGTACCGTCTAGATCAAGTCCTCTCTCTCTCTCTCTCTCCTCTATTCCATGGTAGACAGAATGTGTTCAAAAAGGCTTCCTTGGTAAGGTGGTTATTGTCTGATGCACTGTGCTGTTGTCACTGGCAACTACTGTATATGGCTACCTACCTTTACCTATTGTACCCTGTCCCCATGTGCTATAACAATGTCTAGTGTAGTCATGTTGTCAGTCACAAGCTGTCTCTGATCAAAGTCCCCATGCTGCCTTACTTTAGTTTTGGTTGCCATTTTGGGTATGGCTTCCACAAGTGGTACGTTTGACTCCACCCACCGTTATTGACAGTAAACAAATACAGTCTGTGACAAGTTAACCAAGCCCTGACCTTCATATTCCTCATGCCTGTACATTGCTCACTAATTGCACAGTTACACCGCCATGCCTGATGGTGACCTCCCTCTAGTGCAGTGCGTGTTTCAAGCGTAATGATACATCACTGTTACCTACAGAGACCTTACACTATTACACTGGCCACTTCACACACACTGTTACAGCAATATACCTCACTATCACTAGCACTGACCTCTCTCTGGTTCACTTTATGTCTCACACACTATGAATATACAAATTTGCAAGCTGAAACAGTCCCTGATAGTGTATCAAGTCTGCAGTAGTGTACAACTCCAGTGCTGTTACTGAAGAATCTGCCCCTTCCCTAATCCCATTGTAGTCAATTTACCATACACTAGTAACCTCCCCTTCAGCTGAAAAGCTACTCAAGTTTTCTGCGTCACCCTATTTTGCACCACCTTTACACTAGCATCTATATTTTCTGCTTCCACCTTTTCTATCCACTCTTTCCACCTGCCACCACCCTTTCTGTAAAACATTACTCCCATACTTCACTGGCTAATCTAGCCACAAGTCGCTCTATGCAATGGCCACATTGTTGTATCCTACTTCCTTTGGTTACATGTTCCCCCAGATATGAACCTGTTTGTTTCCCTAATACTTGAAGGCCTCTATCATGTTTCCTCTCTCTCTCTCCCTCCTATCCTCATGTCAGTATGTTTAGCTCATTATTAATATCTGCACAAGTTTGATCTCCCGTACCCGGAGTGCATCATGTTCACCCTGCTCTTGACCCTTTACAGTGCCTTGACATCAGTCTTTATAGACTGGCAACATAACATCACACAGTATTCATGCTGCTACGTCACCAGTGACATATACAATGGCATGCACAATTTGTCATGCCTATCCGATACTCCCACTGTTGATGCAGTTGTGCATTTCATTTCGTTTTGTAGCTGTATTGTGGCACTGTGCCAAGTGTTTCATGTCTCTGATCACCATTATCCAATGTGCATGACTTTTCATTTCTTGGCTTGAAAACCAAGCTGCACAATGCATGACTAACGCTATAGCCTAGCAATATCCTCTGTTAATTCCTGTCTCTCCTCCACTATGTCCACCCTCGAACAGAGTTTTTTATCACTTGTAAAGAGACATATCTTTTTATACCCTCTACTATGTGACCAATACAAATGTCAGACAGCACTGGTCTACATACTGCTCCCTGTTGCACAGTCCTGGTTACTGTCCGATTTTGGATCAGTGTGCCCACCTCAGCACTGTCCAATTCTTATAATTCAGCTGGGTATTAACTCATTATTCCTATGTTCATCACCTTGTGTATCTATCAATGAATACAAAATCTGTGCTGATGTATTGGCACATTATGTCCACTACCTGTCCCTACTCCAACCGGTCCAGTTAATGAGTCCCACATTTCCAGTGGTAAAAATGCAAATGATCTGGGCACCCAGGTCTTTACACGTTACCTTGGAACCTATAGAGATCATCCATTGCTGGATTGGAGAGGCAAGAGGGGGCAGTATGGACACAAGATATTGCAAGTTACTTGTTCCTTGACTGTGTATGCCCTTGTAGTTCAGGAAACACACCTTCAAGGTTGATACACCACTGCACTGATGGCCAGTTCAGTCTATGTAGCACAGGTGACACATGGCTAGATCAGTGAGGCAGTTATGACAGACAGGGATGCCAACCTCATGTTCATGTACTAAGGACATGTATAGGCCATTGTCATCTGTATAGCAGTAAAAAATCAGCCCATACTGCCTTATAATGACTCCCAACCACAGCATAAAAACTGCAAACAACATGGGTGATAAAACACAGCCATGAAGTACCACTCAGTGTAACTTATCCATCACCCAGTCATTTGTTAAAAACTTTTGTAAGCGGTGCTACTAGTACACCATCTTAGTACCACTGGACAATGGGTTTTAAACTTTCTTGCCCAGGAGCTTTCTCAACCCGCTGTTCAAGTCGCACCATTAACAACATGTCCACCCCTATTCAACCTGAATATTACTGCGTTGCTCCACCTATCTTCCCATTTCAAGCCAGAGGTATGGCTTGAAATTCTGCTACTGTATTAAAGAATTACACATGTTATGCCTCAGTTTCAATGCCCCACTGCTGCATCCATCCTCTTTCCATTTTTATCCTTATAATTGCTTTGCTTCTCCTCCTTTACTTTCTCATGAATCTGAAGAACAACTTCTCCTCTTCCTATATCCACTGTGCTACTCTTAACTATTTCCCAACCTTGCCTTCCGATTACCACCCACTTGGCCTGATACAGTGTCTCTGTTTAAGCCTCAATGTAATCCTGCTTGAGGGTATGCATCTAGCACCCAATGTCTACCACCATAACTTTCACTGTCTGAGACACATTTCTGCCATATTAGGTGGGTCTCTGACAACCATAGTTCTTTTAAGGAATATTATTTCCATTGTTGCGTGCATATTTATACACATTCTTGCTGACTGCCCATTTCTTCAGCGCATTTGTCTAATGCTACAGCATATTGTCCATTCCATGTAAGACTACCTGCACCAAATCCACCACTCTAATGTTTGTCTTGGATGCATCCTTCCATATGTTAATGACAAACCACTCTGTGCATCGCTCATTGCATTCAAGCAGATCCTTCACTCAACTGTCTGAACATGCTCAGCAGCTAACAGTACCAGGTCTAGTATGGGCCCAGACCTTGAGTGTTCCGTGACTCCCTGTGTCACAAAACACTGCCTTATAGCAGTCAGCAGGCACAGCACCAAGCTGCTCATTCCACAAAAGCCTCAGACATCCACTCCCAATACCGGACTGTACTTGGGATAGCTGCTACATTTTCTCACACCCACAACACGGGTCCATAGTTAAATAGGGATGCTGGTACCCTCCCAGAAGGGGTTACACCCACCAGGAGTCAAATGAGGTGGCTGTCAATAGGAGAGGGGAAAGGACCAGGATTTCACAATTTTGAAAAGGGGGGCAGAAGTCATGCATGGACTGTGCTTTTAGAGGAGATATAAATTTTACTAGTACATGTGAGGGACAATAAATGTCAGAAGCACTGCTTATGCTTGCCACTTTACTTGAGGACACATCCTCGGTCAGGTACTTAGGTGTTGGGTTGGACCAACATCTAAACTTCTATGAACATATTGGCACCATCCAGAAAAAACTGCACCCCAAGTTTGGTGCCCTGTTTAGGAACCATAGTTGCATCACTCCTACAGCTAGGCTTGAACTTGTTCAGAACATGATACTCCCCATTTTTGACTACTGTGATGTAGTCTATGGTGCCGGCGCAAAGTATTTCCTGACCATACTGGACACCCTCTTCAATTCCTTCTGCCACTTTGCCTTGGATGCCCACCCTCACACCCTCCACTGCGATCTTTATCGTCCCCTATCCTTTCCCTCTCTTAGAAATAGGCGACTCTCCCACTGTGCTAAATTCACCTCCAAGCGCTGATTGGGTGACCTCCCTTCCTACCTCACCTCCTCCTTTATAACAACCCCCCATCTTCCCATTCCCTTAGATCATCCGACTCCTGCACCTTGGTAGTCCCCCGCAGATCCACCCTAATCGGCCAATCCAGTTACTCTCACTACCTTCCAAAACTTTGGAATTCCCTCCCCCCTCAAATCCGGTACTCATCTTCTGCCTACTCCATCAGCTGTGCCCTCAATAAGTACCTTGTACCTAGCTGCTCCTGCCATGTCCTTTCCTAATTATCTCCTTTAAGCCCTATTCCTATACCGTCACCTTCATTTTAACCTGTACACCCCCACCCCCCAAATTTCTAGTTCTCCTCCCCTTCCCCCAAATTTCTCCCCCATACTGGCCTTCTTTGATCTCACACAGAATGTGAGGGACCCGGAATGCTCTCCATGGGTCCTTCTCCTACCCCCTTGGGGCTTGTATGCCTCAACTCCTCCCTTCCCCCACCACCCCTCCTACCTCCCTATAGTTGCAATCCTCTTGCAGGGTTCATAGCATCTTGAAGGTACCCTACTGTGCCAAGGCAAGTCTCCTCTCCTTCCCTATCTCCATTCTACCTTTTATCCATAGCCTTTGCGGTTCACTTGCAGGGTTCTCAGCATCCTGAAGGGGTCCTAATGGGCCTAGGCTTGTCTCCTCCCCTTCCCCTCCACTGTCTACCTTTCTCCCTAGTCTTCACAGTCCCCCTTGTAGGGTTCTCAGCATCTTGTAGGGGTCCTACTGCGCTTAGTCTTGTCTCCTCTGCTTCCCATCCCCCATCTACCTTTCTTCCTGGCCATCACAGTTTCCTTGCAGGGTTCTAAACATCCTGCTGGGGTCCAGTTGAGCCTTAGCATATCTCCCCTATTATATCTAACCACTATCTTGGCTTTCCATGACTACTAGCAGGTCCAATGCATCCTGGTGGACTACTGAATAGGTGTCATCCCCTCCAAAGGTATGAATTCTTTCTCCCACAAAGGTTCAATTCTCACTCTCTCACTCTACTATGACTTTCTTAATCCCTATCTACTGACCTTCCCCAACCCCCTGGTAGAGTACCCTGCATCCTGAAGGCTCCTCTTTTGGGTTAGGTCCTATTCCCCCTCCTAGCATTTAAGTCACACCTCCTCCTCCTTCTCTTTCTCCTCCCTGTTTAAATCCCTACAGCCTTATCCCCCTTTTTGTCTAGGTTCCCCACATCATGAAGCGGTCTGTCTGGGAAATTGCCAGATCCACTTCTTTCTGGTCTCCTTTGTGCAATTGCAGGGTTCCTCACATCCTGAAGGGGTCTCCAGGGACACGACTCTAACCCCTTTCCCCACCTCATCCCTCCCTCCTCCCTCCCCTTTCCCCTTTTCTTTCATGTAAGCACTTGTTTACTTATTAACCCGGCACTTATTATTGTCCACTGTTTTGACATATTATGCACAACACTGTTTCAACACTGTTTGTAACACCTGCCTTCAACTGTTTGTTAATGTTGATCTTGTAATTTGAATGTTACTTGAACATGACTCTTCCACCTCCCTCCACCTCACCCCTCCCTCTCTTTTCCCACCTTTCTTTCACATAAGCACTTGTTTACTTATTAACCCCACACTTATTGTTGTCCACTCTTTTCTACTTATTATGCGTAACAATGTTGTAACACTGCTTGTAACACCTCCCTTACAACTGTATGTTAATGTTTATCTTGTAACTTGAATGTTTAATGTCTCACTTCTATTGTACCTCTTCCCCCCAGGTCGCACCGGGAGATGAGCAACTTCAATAAATAAAAAATAAAAATAAAACTTATCTGGGAAACATGCAGATGTTGACACATTGGATATGGTGATGCTGTGTGTGCGGGGGGTCATTTTGATGACAATCACATTGGCTGGTGCTATTAGCACTGTGCTGGAGGCATAGTATCTCTGGTGCATTTACGTCTGTTCTCAAAAGATCAAAATATACAAAGATTTGAGTCAAGATTGGGTATCAGGACACGCCAATGGGTAACATATCACCGGGCTGGGTCTATATGGATAGAAAGAGTAAAAGAGGATGGGGCAGGGACACGTTGTTTGCATAGGCATTCCTAAACTATAAATGAGGTGGGACGCTGGGTGGCCAGTGGGTAGGTGGGAATAGTGGTGGGCTGCAATCACTGCTTCCAAGCCACGATCTTTAGTAATTTTCCATGCTGGTTGTGGTATTCTGCGGTCTTCAGCTTATGAACAAGGTCAGCTGTTTACAAACTGAGCTTAGTAAGTGTTTGTGTGATTCAGTTTTGGAAAGAAACTGTAAGTGACTGCAGAGTTTAGTCTTAGAGCAAATAGCAGAAAATAATTCAAGAAAAGATTTAAAAAATATGTCAAGGGAATGCAGACATAGATAAAATGAAGGCGCATCGTAGAGAATGGAGAAGAGATTTAAGATTAAGCATAGTGGGTCGCAGCAAATGTAGCATAAAAAATGTAAAAAAAAAGAACAAGGCACTGTGTCACCATGTGGTCTAAAAGCAAAACAAAATGGTTATATTAAATGCACGCTGAAAATAGAAAATAGAGTTAAAAATCTATGTTTTTTCACCTTAGGTCTTCTTCAGAAAATATCTAAAAGAGAAAAAAACAAAGTTAGTGTAGAGGGGAGGTAAAATGAGGATATATATATATATATATATATATATATATATATATACAGTATATATATGTGTGGGGAAAGAAAAAAGGGGAAGCTCAGGGAGAAGTGATAAATGACACGATGAAGAGAGAATCTGTGAAACAAAAAAGTGATGATGGGAAAGATAAGGCATAAGAGGAGTGAAAGAGATAGGGAAGTTCCCAGGTGGGGACCAATTAACAGGGCCAAGTAAGAAGGCTGAAAGGTGACAAATGTGTGGGAAGGAGACAAAGATGGAGACGTATGGTGAAAACGAAAAAGAAATTAAAGAGTACAAATACAAATAGACTTTAGGGAAAAAAGGGTGGCTGAAAGATGTTAGTGGAAAATAAGTCTATCATTTAAACCAGAGGGCTGCTGGGAGCCAAGGTGGATGATCAGCTTAGCTTCCATGTTTTTTCTATAGTCAGAATCCCAGAAGCCCTGCTGAAGGACACAAACAGAAAGGTCATTGACACTGTGGTCCCTGGAGATAAAGTGGGATACAATGGGTTTAGCAGTGTCACCATTCCTGACTGCTCTGTAATGTTCCCTGAAATGGTCAGCAAGGTACCTACCAGTCTCTCCAATGTAAATAGCTGTACACTTCCTGCAAAGAATACAATACACCACATTAGTGGAGGTGCATGAGAACTCCTTGGTGATGTGAAAAACACCTGTAGGTCCCCGAATTTCAGTCACACTGGAAATAAATTTGCAGGTGTAGCAGCGAGTCCTGTTGCAAGGTTTGGTACCTGGGAGGGAATAATTGTTAGGAGTAGGTAGGTTGCTTTTAACCAAGAGATTCCACAGGTTAGGTGACCGGCGGTAGGAGGCAATAGGTGGTTCTGTAAAGGAAGCAACAATGTTAGGGTCAGTTTGCAAAATGGGAAAGTTACTAGTGATGATCCTGTGAAGAGAAGGCGTGCTGTGATGGAAAGGAAGCACTAGTGGAATTCCTCGTTGTTCTTGTGTGACAGTATCCTTCCTGAGGGGGTCAAGGTTACGGGGCATGTTACTGACCCTCCGGGAGAGTGCTCTGTCCACTGTGCTTTTAGGTTATCTTCTGTTGATAAAAAAAACTATGCATTACTTGGGTCTGCTCAGCAAAATCATCCTCTTCGCTGCATAATCTGCGAAGTCTAAGAAACTGTGAATAAGGCATGCCATTCTTGACATGTTTAGGATGGAAGGAGCTGTGGAGGAGGAAACTGTGAGAGTCAGTGGGTTTGTAATAAACTGATGTCTTCAGAACAGTGTTCTGTACTGACAGTTGAATATCCAGAAAAGGCAGTGCAGAGGAGAATACTTTAACAGTGTATTGAAGGGAAGGATGGGCCGTGGCAAACTTGTCAAGGAAGACTTGCAGGGTTTCCCTGGAGCAGGAGGTATCCCCCACACAGTCATCAATGTAGCATTTGTAGAGTTCAAGCACAGTCCCTATGAATGAGAGAAAAAAACATTCCTCTACCCAACCCACAAACAGATTAGCAAAGCTGGGACCCATCTTGGTACCCATGGCAACTCCACTGACCTGCTGAAAAAAAATGGTATAAAAAGAAAAAGCATTGAGTGTAAGAACCAGTTCTGCCAGATGAGTTAGTGTTTGTGTGGGTGGTTGCTGGACTTCCTGCTTATTCAAGAAATGCTGCAAAGTTGTCAGACCATCATCATGGGGAATCACTGTGTAAAGAGATTTGATGTCCATGGTGAAGATGAGTTGATGAGACTCACTGAATCTGAACCTGTCAACTGACTGGAGAGCATGGTTAGTGTCTTTCACATAGGAGGGCAGGGATTCAACGAGGGGTCTTATGAGGTTGTCCAAAAATGCAGAGATGTGGGATGTGGGGCAGGAGCAGGCAGACACTATAGGACGACCCGGGTTACCTGTTTTGTGGATTTTGGGAAGGAGATAAAACCTGGATATCAGGTGATGCTGAACTATGAGTCTCTTAGCAGAAGCAAGAAGCTCTTTGTTTTCAATAGCAGAGGTGATGGTGGTGGTGACCTCAGTCTGATAGTCAGCAGTGGGGTCCTGTGGAAGAGAAGAATAAAACCTGGTGTCAGAGAGTTGCTGTGTGGCTTCAGTGATGTATATCTGAGATCTCTTCTCCATTCTCTATGATGCTCCTTCATTTCATATGTCTGCATTCCCTTCTCATATTTTTAAGTTTTCTCTTGAATTATTTTCTGCCATTTGCTCTAAGACTAAACTCTGCAGTCACTTACAGTTTCTTTCCAAAACTGAATAACACAAACACTTACTAAGCTCAGTTTGTAAACAGCTGACCTTGTTCATAAGCTGAACACCACAGAATACCACAGTCATCTGCAAAGAGACATATTTTTCTTTCCAGTCCCTCTGTAATGTCGCTTATAAAAACGGTCCTAATACTGAACCCTGTGGTACCCCACTAGTAACACCCCTTTCTTCAGAGTGGACTCCATTTACTATTACCCTCTGTGTCCTATTATCCAGCCAATTCTTTACCCAGGCTATCATCTTGGGACCCACTTCCAGGCTGGCTAACTTGTATATTAATCTTTTGTGTGGGACTGTGTCAAATGCCTTGCTAAAGTCCAGGTAGGCCATGTCCACAGCCCCTCCCTGATCTACTACTTTGGTCACCCCGTCAAAGAAATCTATTAGATACGTCTGGCATGACCTGCCCGCTGTGAATCCATGCTGCCTTGGGTCCTGTGCCCCTCTGGCCTCTAGGTACTCGGCAGTTCTTTCCTTCAGAAGTGATTCCATCATTTTCCCTATCACTGAGGTTAAACTAGCAGGATGTAGTTTCCTGCTTCTGCCCTGCTCCCACTTTTGTGAAGGGGAATCACATCTGCCCTCCTCCAGTCCTCAGGTACCACCCATCCTCCCATGATTTGATAAAGAGGGTAGTCAGTGGTGTCACTAGTTCTACCCTTAGTTCTTTTAGAATTCTAGGATGAATCCTATCAGGCCCCATTGCTTTGTCCACCTTCAGTTTTAAGAGTTCTTTCAGAACCCTTTCTTCTGTAAATGGGCTGGTATCAACTTCGGTATCCAGAGTGTTTCTGTTGTTTGTTTCAGGTACCTCCCCCTCTTCATTTGTAAATACTGAGCAAAAACATTTATTTAGTATCTCTGCCTTTTCACCGTCACCCTCTGCCCACCCCCCTTCCCTTTATTAAGATTCACTATCCCTCCCTTGCTCTTCCTTCACTCCCTGATGTACCTAAAAAAGGTTTTATCCCCATTCTTAACTGAGTTGGCCATCTTTTTCTCGGTTCAGGTCTCTGCTGTTCTGACTGCCTTCCCAGCTTCCTTTTGCTTTAACTGATACAATTCTCTGCCCTGCTCCTTCTGTGATTCCTTGTACTTTCTGAATGTTTTCTTTTTCCTCTTGAACCTTAACTGCCACCTCCTTTGAGGACCATAGTGGTTTCTTACATTATTTTGTTTTGTTTATTTGCTTTACACAAAGGCTTGTTACCTCTGTGATGGCAGTTTTTATTATTCCCCATTGTTCTTCCACCCCTCCTTCCTGCCCATTTGCTAGTGCATTCCTTAGGCACTCACCCATTTTGACAAAGTCAGCCCTCCTGAAGTCCAGTACTTTTGCCTTTGTATGGCTTGACTCTATTGCTGTGTTTATTGTGAACCATACTGTTCAATGATCGCTAGTTCCCAGATGGCTACCCACTTCTACATCTGTGATCCTCTCTCCATCTTCATTTGAGAGAACCAGGTCTAAGATTGCTCCCTCTCGAGTGGGCTCCAATACTAGTTGTCTAAGGCATGCCCCCTGTAGGGCATCTAGAATAACCCACTCTTAGAAGTGGCTGCTGCAACTGCACTCCAGTTAACATCTGGCATATTCAGATCACCCATCAGCAAAATCTCCCCTATTTCTGCCATTCTAAGTATACTTTCTATAATATCCTTGTCCATTTCCTCCCCCTGAGGGGGGGGGGTCTGTATACAAACCCTTAGTGGATTGTGGTGCCATTGCCTGTGTCCAAATTGACCCACAGTGCTTCTTCTCCTCCCTGTTTACCCTTTAGTTCTGTTACTTTGATTCCTTCCCTTATGTAGAGAGCTACTCCTCCTCCTCTTTAACCCTCACTGTCCCTCCTGTAGATAGTGTATCCTGGTATGTTTATGTCCCAGTCATGGTTCTGTGTGTACCATGTTTCTGTGACTGCCACGATGTCCAGATGTTCCTCCTCCATCAAGGCCACTAATTCAGGAAGCTTGTTACCCAGACTATGGGCATTGGTACTCATTGCTCTCCATTTTTTGATGGCTTTACCTTCTGTAGCAGCATCCTCCACTGACCTTTCTACCTTGGTCTTTTTCTCATTTTCTCCATTTTGTAGGGGGAGGCTGGGATTTTTCTGCTGCTTATCAGTGCCTCCCCCCTTGACTAGTTTAAAAGCTTGCCAATGAAGCATTTAAACCGATTGCCCAAAAGACTTGTTCCCTTCCTGGACAGATGCAGACCATCCTGCCAGTATAGGCTGGTGTACCTCCAGGTGGAACCCCAGTCCCCAATGAAGTCAAACCCCTGTGCTCTACACCATTTTTTCATCCATTCATTAATCTGCATGGTGCAAAGTACCCTTGCCTCACCCATGCCACTGAAAGGCAGCACCTCTGAGAAGGATTCTGTGTGTGCTACTTGTCTTAGACCCCTCCCCAACTCTACAAAGTCCTTCTGCACTGCTCTAACCTCATGATGAGCCAAGTCATTTGTCCCTAGGTGGACAATGATGTCCAGCTCAGACTCCCGTGCAACTGTTGTCATGATCCTAAGGATGCGCTTCCTGTCCCTCCAAGCCATGGCACCAGGCAGGCACCTTACTTCAGTTTTCCCTGCTCCCCCCAGTTCTAGCCCCCTAATAATTGAGTCCCCCACCAGGAGCTGCTTCCTTTCCCTGCGGTGTCCTCTGCCACCTTCCTGAGGGCCTCCCTTGTGATAGTTGTCTGCAACCTCCTTAGTCTCCTCTGCGGGTGCATCCATAGGGGAACTATGCTCCCCCAGAATGGTGTAGGGATTGTGGAGTGGAACAACTGACTGGGTGTGCCTCTGTTCCTCCACCCTTACCCTCCCTGAGCCCACTGTAGTTCAACTGCTGTGCTTTCTTTGCAACCTCTGAGGTAGTGGTGGTGGCTCTGGTGCTCCCTAGATGGGGGAGGTTCCCTTACTACTGTCCAGTGCAGCCTGGGGGAAGGTTTCCCTTACTACTGTCTGGTGTGGCCTGAAGACAGGCAACTTCCTCCCTCAGGGCAGAGAGTTGTCTGCAAATAGGGCAGCATCTCAGCCTCCAGAAAGACTCCTGGAAGACTGCTGCCCCACAGCCATTACATTGCACTACTCTCAACATGTCTGTCTACCTTCTTGTTTATTTTTTTTTGTTTGTTTGTTTTGTTGTGTGTGTGTGTGTGTGTATGTGTGTATGCGCGTGTGTGTGTGTGTGTGTGTGTGAGAGAGAGATTGGTTTGTTATATAGAAATATATATTATATAATGTGTATGCTTATATTGTCAGTGCAGTGTGCTAGAGAGGATATGACAGTGATATTCAACTTACCCTCTTGAGGAGGATTCACAAAATGGATGCACACCCCACATCTGCACCATTTCATCTCAGAGATGAACACACCCATGATACAGACAAGTATGAAAAGTGTCTGACCATTTCGGAAGCACCGGTCAGTCTCTGATGCATCGAACACCGCCATTAATGGTATCCGTTGCATCTGGATGGGGAGTGGCAATGCATATGGAGTGCATCCTACTCAGACTTCGCCTTGATGGTGCATATTTGGATCAAGTCAGAAGATGTGCCTCAAAAAAAGATAACTCTCAAAACAGTAGAATTACATGGGGTATGCCCATCAGCTGGCCAGTTGTGTAACTTAGGGGTAAAAGGCAGAGAAGGGTACCATTAGACATCGAGGGCTACTAGAGGGAGGACCATGACCAGTTTAGGAATACAGACATTGATGGTGGGGCTGCTATACTTCCAGTTGTTCATCTTATTAGTTTCTTTTATACAGCCCTTGCAGTGCACCCAGCATATTCTGCTGTGCACCTTGCATGTCTTATTGTCCTCATTTGCATGTATACATTTATATAAACAACAAAAAAAGCATTTCATATTAGAGTACAATAACGTTTTTATTTATACAAAATTAACCAGTATGTATTATAAATGTTATTGTTATGCACTGTATATCAACAACCAAACACAATAGACTTTTCCAGTACTGCAGATAAAAAAAAAAATTAAATTTAAGGCAAAAGAAAAACATTTTTATAAAATAAGCAGGAGTCATTTGATTTTTTTTTTCATTTTCAATTTACCTCAACATGAGCCTGGTTCAGTATTTAATATTGCAGTCTCTACATCTTAAATCTTGAAGTATGTGCTATCACAACTTCATATTTACAAGGTTTCACCTTGTGTGCAATATTTCGTGGCAGATTTTGTTTAGGTAATGGTGTCAGATTATTTCTGTCTCTTCTGCAGTCTATACATGTTTTGATAATTTCTCTCAAATAATCATACTTCTTACTAACTTTTACTGGTTTTGCAACCCAATTCCCCTGGTTTTTAAGATACACGTTATACCGTTCTTGACCACTGACATTCACTGTGATTGGATGATCCACATTCATATTGTGAACTAGTGCAGCAGGCTGATGACGTGCAAGCATGCCATTATAGCTGTATTGTTGTTGTTTCGGACAGTACTTTAAAACCAGGGAGTGGCACACTTCCAGATTACCTGTGTGACAAAACTTTGTCACTTTTGATACAGCTTTTAAGAAGTTTGGTGCAAATATTACTCTCTTCAGAACAACAAAAGCTGGAGATCCATCCTTCAGCCACTGTTTCCTCTTGCACTGTTCCTTTGTTAGCTTGCCATGCATGCATTTAGTAAATAACCTGTTGTCTGTCCAAATATGTTTGTTACAGACATGATATATTATTGATGTTACCATAGCCCATAGAAGATTACTGTCACCCTTACAGTTTCCTCAACACCACCAGAAATGATTTGAGATAGATGAAACCCAATCACATAAAGAACTATATTCTTTATTCTTGGACTGTTTTATTAGTTGTTTTTGATCCATTTGTCCAAGTGCCACACATCGTATTGGTGATCTATTCCAAGCATTGGACTGTAATTCTTTTTCATCATTGATGATATCTGAATATGCCTATCTGTAGCAGTTGTCTTCACATCAAGACCATTATCCAAAATTCTGTTGAGTGTTCTAATAAATCCTTTTTTTTCCATAATGACTGAATTCTTTACTTCGGTCACCTGTATTATCTCAAAGTCAACAATCTTATTTGAATTCTTATCCATGAATGAATACACCCCATATTTTGCAGAAAATCCAGGTGAATCTGAACTAGCATCACTGCATAAAGTTATTTCCTTTTCAGACTTCAGCTCGTTAAAGTTGTTGTCCCTGTGTGTAATCCAATACTTACTTATAACCAGGAAAGTATATTCATTCTGCATTCACATGAATGTACTTTGTGATATGAACTGAAGGATTAGTAGATTGGCAAACATTTCAGTTTTCATAAATACTTTGCCATTAAACAATATTGATGCTGGTACTTCAATATTTCCTGCAGCAATCCTATTGTAGATGGGCTAAGAGCGCCACACACAGTCATAGCTATTACTGCAATACATACATATTGTTAGTAGTGTTCCATTTGTGGAAGAATCATATTCAACAACAGGTGCTCCACATTGCATGCCTTGTTTGCATAGTTGAGTAATGTTTTGTGCATATACAATGAATTTTCTATCTAAGTCACATAATGGCTCATTGTTGGACGTTGAAATACTGTCATAGTCAGATGAACATGTTGAATCTTGAGATGCCTCTGGGACATAATCTGAATAATTTTCATTTTCTTGTGATATCTCAGTCTCTGAATCATCATATTTATTGCCATCATAAATTTGTACGTTGGCGTCTTGTGCCTTCACGTGTTTAGCCTTGACTTTAATAAAGTTAACTGGATAGAAATGATCATGAAATACTTTAGATGGTGTACCTCTAAAATTGAACTCATATTCTGGCCATTGCACACCTAAAGTAGTAGTGTCCATACTGTCTGTTTGGGTCCCAGCATCTTTAAATCTCAGATAATGTATTTCATCTGGGCAAGGTAAATCTACCTACAGGAAATATAATGATCAGAATTAATACATTAGTTTTCTGTGCACCGAACTGAACATACTCTGCAAATCCCGATATGGTGCAAGGGAATTCTAATACATATTCTGGATATCATTTATTGATATGTAATGCTTACTACTGAGTCATACATTCCCTCCAATTTCTCTTCTTGAACTGTGATTTCCTGCTGAACATGTGAGTTAATGTTTTCAGATTGTCTTTCAATGGTGTGATTGTGCAGACAATCATCCACGATCTGAAATGTTCCTCAGGCAAACATTTAATCTACTGTTTCTAAACATATAGTTCTTTTCATTAATATGCCACAACTCAATATAAATAGTTACCTCATGTGACTGCTTTAATTCTGCTCTGCATTCACTATACTCTCTCGACTGCTTTTTCTTGCCCTTTGAGTAAGAGAAGATTAATGGAACAGCATCAGGTTTTATCCTGGGTGATCTTTTAACATTCAGTAGTTCAGCCTGTAAAGTTTTTTTCAGATATGGTTCTGTTAAATTATGGCATCATAAGAATGTAACATAGTGTATAGTACAGAATTGCTATACATCATAATATGACTATAAAAAGTCCAATAATCTGATTGACTGAGAAGTTTGGAATCCAATGTTACCATTCCATAACAAAAGCGGTGGAAGATGGTCCACTAGCCTAAAAAAAAAAATCAGTAGTGCCAGACATTCATGACTGCCATCCCAAATGTGGCTGTCACCTTTACTCACTAAAAACCTTCAACTATGTCCTAAAAAGAAAATTGTCTTAAATTTATAAACTTAAGAAAAAAGCACATTTTACATTTATTTTACACATGGGTTCTTGGTATAATCACAATAAGGCACTCCAGAGTGTGAGTTTTGGGGGATTTACCCACTTCTTGTGTGATTAAGTCACTCGGCTGCACCTCGTGACACTTCACACAAGTTGAGGGTAAACCCCCAATAATCCGCACCCTGTTGTACATTATTTCTTAATTTGCTGTCATAATACTCTTGTTCCACACACATACATAACTTAGAAAATGAAATACTACAGTACTTAGAATTATAATTTATGGTGCTCTTTGCTCAGTGTAAATGCAGAATAACTAAACTTGTAGAAGACACTGGGACAGATTGTAAAAGCACCACCTTGAGTTGCCCCAGAAATGATAACCTGGGTGGTGGCAATGGACACAAGGAAAGAGGAGGGAGGTGTACTGGTGTTGGGGGGTTCCATACTCAAGGGGATCCAATGGGGCATCAAGGGGGAGAGAAACAGTCAGATATGGATGGAGTCCATACAGGGATCAAAGGCAGACAAGGCAGGACAGGCAATCCAAAGGTTTGTGAGGAAGGTTAGGAGAAAACCACACATTGTGGTACATGTGTGGACGAATGACCTAGCAGGGGAAATAGTGGAGGTAACAAAGGAGAGTACTGAGGAAGTAGGATGGTTGTGTGAGGAGACAGGGGAGAATGTGGCATTCTCTGAGGTGCTCCCAGTATACTGCATAAGCACAGTGAGAAAGGGTGTAGAAAAGGGAAGGTGGTCATTGTGGGGGATTTCAACTTGCCAGGTTTGACTAGAGCATTCTGGTCACCTCTAGTGCTAGAGAGCAAGTGCTCCTGGATGTGATCTAGGATGGTCTCCTGACACAGTTGGTTAGTGTACCTGCTAGGTTAAAGAACACTTTAGATCTAGTATTGTTGAATGGGGAGACAGTAAGTGAAATAAAAGTGGAGGAACCACTAGCCAACAGCGATCACCAAACGGTGTAGTTTAATATCATGATGTATAGAGAGCCAGATAAATCAGTTACAGTGAAGGAAGTGAACAGGGAGGAGTATGCAAGATGTTCCATGGAGGTGACCAGAACAGTGAGATAAGACAAGGCACAGAGGGAGCTGAGATTAGCACAGGGAATTAACGGTAGGAGAGAGACACTTTTTCATAAACATCAGGGAGGGAAGTAAGTGCAAGGGGACAATAGTGAGGATAAAAAGGGATGGAGCGTGGACTAAAAAGGGAGAGGAGCAGGCAGAAGCACTGAATGGATACTTTTGCTCAGTGTTCATGGAAGAAAAGGGGGACCACTACCACCATGGGCTGAGAGTGTGGGGACAGGGGAAGAGGAGGCAATAGATGTAAAAATTGAGACAAGTATAGTCTTAGAGAGAGACTGAGGGCACTGAAGGTAGACAGGGCATCAGGACCAGATGGTATCCACCACAGGGTGCTGAGGGAGATGGCGGAGGGGTTGGCGGATCTGTACAGCACCTCACTGGAGTCTGGATGTGTGCCACTGGACTGGAGGATGGCACATGTAGTACCATAACACAAGAGTGGACCAAGTGATGAACTAAGTAATTATCATCTGATAAATCTGCCCTCCATAGTGTGCAATCTCATGGAAATGAGGAGGACAGCGGCCTCCAAGATGCGAGACAGCATGGGTTAATTTTAGGGAAGTCTTGTCAAACCAACCTGGTCTCTTTAATGATTTATCTCAACCTCTCTCCAATACCACGCAACCAGGATTTCACTATCGGGCAATTATTTTTTATTTTTTTTTGTAGACAACTGTCACAGCTGCAACAGAATATTGTAAGGGAGGCTGTACACCAATTACTTGCATAGCAGAAAATCAGAGTTTGATGAAAAAATGTTTGGGCTCACTCTTCGAGTGATTTCCTTGTGATTACATATATTTATGAATGCATGCCTCTGCAACTAATACTGAACCACATATAGTGCAATCTGATAAATGTGCATGAGCACTCCATGTCTTTTGGGGCTTTGGGGCATGTCCTTGCAAGCAGTTTTTAATTTTACAATGTTGCTGAACTAATTATTCAAGCACATGTGGGTGAGGTATAGTAAATACGGGTAGAGACAGGACAGTAAGTCGTGGCAGTCCTTGCTTTTTTGTGACTATGGGGCATGACCGTTACAAAAGAGCCTGACGTCAGTACACAGAGTGAAAATTTCAACACGGGCAGAAGGAACCAACTTGCTGCTGCACATTTACTGCCGACTACCACAACTAACTAACTGAAACAAGCACAGGAAAGACCAGATCACAATTAAACCAATGGTAGTTGTGACTTACAAATAAAGGGGGAAAAATGTAGGCTGCACCCTCCTTGTAATTGAGCCATTCATTTGCACTACAAACTCACATTTCTGTTTTTCCATTCAAATACTATTCGGACCAAAAATGTTACTTTAGGATCACAGTCCCCAACAACATATAGTTAGATTAGCAGAATGAAGGTCATGGAAAAAAAGGGGGTTGTTCAGTGTGCAATCACATTGTGTAATAGCATGCCTAGTTATTAGCAGGTTACGATAAAAAAAAAGATCCACAAATTCCTCACCATTTGGATACAGAAATAATATTGTTTATCATGTGTGAATTGCCTAATTTTTTTTTCACATTTATTAGAGCACAGCATATAGGTTTGTTTGTTGTTGAGGGTTGGGGGGGGGTCTGTCTGCATTTTAACCACGTATATGTAAGTCACAAGTGCAATCAGTATCATTATAATTGACCCTTTCCTCTGCAGGACTCAGCTTCTTGGTGATGGCAGTCATCTGTAAAAGTGAAATATCTGAGATTAAACCAATGGCAGATGACTGCTCCCTCACTATCTAAATGCATTCATTGGGCTCTTCTTGAATTGGACTCTGTGTGTACGGACTCCAGACTGTAACTGTATGTTCAACTGGTCTCTTTAATGAATTGTCTCGACCTCTCTCCAACACCATGCAACCAGGATTTCACTATCTAACTTTGTTTTAAAAGAAACTGTCACAGCTACAGCAGAATTTTATGTGGGAGATTGCAGACTGTTGGCACTCATAGCAGAGATTCAAAATTTGCTGATTTCTGTACAGTGAAATCTGTCAGTGCCTCTGAGCAATCCACTTCTATTGGGGCTTTGGGACATGACCTTGCAGACATATTTTGTGTAAAACACACTGATGGATAATCGATCATAAGTGGAGAATTTCAATCATGCTTCTAAAATAAAAAAAAAAAAAAATTTAGATAAAGGTTTCACAAACAGCAAATGACAAATCACGAATGTATAGGGCCATAAACAGAAATACATTCCGCATATCGTACCACAAACATAACCCACATGGTTAGAGTGAATGAAATAAAATTATATCTACAGGTATGTGTTCAAACAGATTGTTTATAATATATACATAAATCAAAAATACCCTTTTTAACTAGTCACCTGAAGATTTCTAGCGTAAAAGTCGCTAGAGAAATGATCTGAACACACAACGGTGCAATGATTGAAAATGTCTGGCAGGCTGAGTTTTCGTATAGCAGCCTTCCATTTACTGATCAATAATTTGTCTTTTGGGAACTGGAAAAAAGAGATTCCTCTACACTTTTTCTTATTCGAGCCATTACTGCATCTCACCACATAGCAGCACACCATTTGTATATGTTAGTACAACAGACAAATAATTAAAAACAAAGATATAAACACGTTAAAACTATGTATCAGAGCGGGCTCTCAGCTGCAACTGATCATCAGGCATGTCATCATTCTAAGAACTACTAAAACATGGTGCAAGGCAACTGTTGTGGTTTTCACAGTAACACCTGCATAGAAGTTCAAACACAGAAGAGTCTAATTGAAACCATAGCTCACTTTTTGCTATTATGCGTTTAGGAGTACTATTTTCATGTTATGAAACAACCATGTAGCTGAACACATCCCTTTAAATCATAGTGCTTGCTGCTAAATACAGGGCACAAGGATGTCAAATGGGACAAATTAACTGTGCACTTTCGTAACTTCCATTCAGTCCATGCAGTGCACTATTTCCCACTCAGTAACACTGAACATGTCTCAGTGGGTCACTAAGCACTATATCACCTCATGGCACTCATACTATTTATCCTACTGTTTGCTCTCTGCTGCCAGCAGAGTACAGGATGATGCTGTAACTCATATACCACCAATGCTAGGGGGAAAACATCAGTGCTAGAAATCCAACTGCGCTTAACATGTCTGCACCATGTATACTATGACAAAAATATAATCATCTGCTGTGAAAGAAAGTGGTTTTGCTATCATTATCTTTTTCAGTTATTCTGAAATGATCCATTGTTTTTGTCTGACTTCTGTGCTGTAAATGCGACTGCTGCATGTGTGAGACTGACATTTTATTTTTTAATGATACTTTTCAGTGACAAAGGCTGTGGAACAGTTGCTACAAAGGGTACGTGTACCATGAATACTACAAAACGCTCCAAGATGGGGCGTCTAGCTAAGTTAACTGATTCAGCCCATAAAATGCAATAGTGGGAGGCCTACAGTAATAGGCTTAGCCAAAAAGTAAAAGTATGTTCAAGTCCAGCGCTTATGGGAATTCAAGATAGGTAGAGGAGATGTGACATTCGTCTACCCAGTAATCTACATTGCCAAGCTTTCAGTAAAGGAATTTAGTTTCCAGAGAAATGGCTGGGTATGGACTGTGGGAGCTGGAGGTGGGAGACCCCCCATCTTTAGTGACCAGGTCCACCTCTACGGATTTGCTCTGTGGATTTCTACTTTGCCTCATGCACTTGGCCAGTGATAAGGGAAGTACCCAGATGTGGGATTGGAAGGAAAATTCCCTCTAGGAGTCAAAGACTCTAAGGTGGTTTGGGGAGTCACAACAGGATAATTGGTTCATTTCCTAAAATGGACCACAGATCAAGTGGCCGGTGGGGGAGCCGGGCCAGTGGGGAAAACCCAAGTAGTGTACAAGTTGGGCTGTGTACCCAAAGCTGCGTGCAAGTCCGGGCCGTGCGCCTGGTGGGTTCAGAGCCTGAGGGCTGGAAATAGTGATAAAGTGTTCTGTTGTCTCTAATCTGCATTACCAGGAATGTAGCCCCATGGGGGTCCATCTATGCTTTGTTTTGTTCAGCTTGGATGAGAATAAAAGCCACACTGTAGAATCTCATTCCTGGTTCTGGACATTACAGTTATTGTTTCCTATGTTCGGATTTACTTGGGTGCCCCTGTGCAGAGTAGCCAAACCTAGGTCCCCTGTGCTGAGTAACCTCATCCTCCCCCTAACCCAGACCCCACCAGGTATTGCTGTCAGCTTCAACAGCATGCCACCTGTCATTTTTGCTAAAAGGCAGGGGTGAGGGGTTACAGGAAGATTACACAATGGGGGGTAGTAACAACAACAAAAATGGAAAGGGACCTGGGGGTAATCATATCAGATGACCTTAAGGTTAGCAAGCAATGTGAGAAGGCAGTAGGGAGGGCTGGGGGGGATACTGGGATGTATATGGAGAGGCATCACCAGCAAAAAACAGAAAGTTGTTATACCTCTGTAAAGACAGTTGGTGAGACCCCATCGGGAGAACTGCATCCAGTTCTGGAGACCCCATCTCCACAAGGACATAGACAGGATAGAGGCAGTCCAGAGGAGGGCAACTAAAATGGTGCAGGGTCTGCAAGAGAAGCCATACGAGGAGAGACTAAAGGAGCTTAATATGTATACCCTTGAGGAAAGGAGGGAGAGGGGGGACATGACAGAAACTTTTAAGTACCTCAGTGGCATCAACAAAGTCCAAGAGGGTACCATCTTTCAGAAAAAGAGATGTGCAAGAACAAGGGGACACAATTTGAAGATATAGGGGGGTGGTTCAGAGGCAATGTGAGGAAGTATTTTTTCACAGCAAGGGTGGTGGACGCATGGAACAGCCTTCCTGAGGAGGTTGTGGGGTCTAAAACTGTGGGAGAATTCAAGAATGCATGGGACAGACTTAAGGCAATTTTTGAGGTGGGTAGGAAGAAATAGGCTGTTGGTTAACTAGGATCTGCAGCTTATCCTGTAGGTAGGGAACTGGGCAGACTAGGTGGGCCAAGCAGTCCTTATCTGCTGTCAGAGTCTATGTTTCTATGTTTCTATGAGACTACAACAGCAACAGCCGATGCACCCAACAACAGAGTGCCAAAAGGAAGATGGACCTCATAACAGCATCATGGGTGAATGGAAACTCCAATGAACGTTCCTATGATATCAGTGATATTGCATCTCACACCGTGTAAGCACCAACAAGTATAGTGTCATGTTGATAAAAAGGTTTTTTCTTCAAGTGTGCTTTGTTGTCATCTGTGTAACTTATGTTTTTGCCTCATAGGTTTTATCACAACGACCATACGGAGACTGACCTGGCTACTGAACAGGCACAAAAAAGCATAGCCACATTTTATGTATGTTTTAGATATGTTCCAATGACAATGGATTTCTGTATATGCCTAGCTCCCAGTATATAGGCATTGCGTATGCATTTGTTTTCCTAGCCTGTTATTTTACAATCTCATGTCATCTTTTCTTTTTATGTCCCCAGAATTGAAATTAGCTGTGACAGTGACAAGACATGTTGTGTGCAGTGGCTTTGTGCGTGATCAGAAGTCAATGGCACGACCGGCAGACTGTGAGATGGACAACAGGTAACATTTGTTGACTCAGTGTTTTCTACATCAAACATACATGGATTGTGTTCAGGTCTTGCCTTCGTGTTCCACAACACAATGGTACACCCTCTCATTTTGCACTTCTCTTTTACCTTAGTGATCACAGTTTGAATGAGCTTCCAGAGGCATCTATTGAGGGAGATGTCCTTGGACTGAGTTTGGAGGAGATGGCAGATCTAGAGTGTGATCAAGATCATATTGAAAGTGCAGACTGCGGCACCATGGACAACTCATTCTCACAGTCTGTTGTGAATCAGTCTCTGTTTATGGTGCACATGGACAACATATTGGAACTGGCACATAAATGTCGACTCATGTTGTGCACTACCTGTGGCCATGGCGTAACCATCAAGTCAAGAAGTACTGGAGCATGTTTGATGTTGACATAGGTATTGCACATATCCAATTCTACACTTTCTGCTCTGTAGTCCTGCTCATGTACCCAATTACGATGTTTTTTTATGTTCCTTTCCAGCTTTGTCCCAATGGTCACAGCACTTACAGATGGTTGAGTCAGCCACAACTGAGGCATTGCCGAAAAGCTGGTAATTTGATTTCTGCTAGTGCCATACTGATGTCTGGAAATAATTTTGGAAAAATCACTTTGATGTATCAATTTACAAACTATGCCTTCATCAGTGCTTCTTCTTTTTACCGTTTACAATGTCTATATACTGTGCCAGATATTGAGAACTACTGTGCTCAAATGGAGGCTGACCTGATGGCGGCAAGAATAAACAAAGCTGTGGCTATAATGGGTATGCAACAGTAAATGTTTCCTACTCGTAATGCTGACATTATTCAGCCAAGCTCTAAGCATTATCTTCATTGTGATGCATTTCTCTTATACTAAGGTTATGTAAAGAGCAAGGGGGCGTTAGCCCATGACGATCTTATACTAAGCCAAAGGATAATATGATAAGGCAAAGCCATTGCAAATTAATTGATCAAGTCTATACTTGAAAATATTCTTATTTTCACTAATAACAACACTAATAGGTAAGTTGTTCCAAGGACCCACAACTCTTAATGTAAAAAAATATTGTCAGCTTTTGTGCCTAAATTTATTCCTAATTAGTTGTAAGGGATGACCTATAACATTATAAGAATATTTTTTAAACTGTAGATTTAAATCAGTCATAATGACAGGGTCTTTAATTATATCGAAAAGAAGAAGCAAATCACCTCTAAGACGACTGGTAGATAAAGACATTAACTTTAATATCTGAAGCCTATCATTATACGTGTTATTCTTTAATCCCAAGATTTTCTTTGTGAACTGTCTTTGCAGTTAAACTTTTTTATTAATTTTTCATAAGATATACAGACAAACCTCTTACAGTACAGTACAATGTGAGGACTTTTTTTTTTTAAAGAAATTGAGGCAGCATATAATAAGAACATTGCTACAATAATACAAGGACTTTTGGTTTAAAATATAGTAAACAATACAGGTCATGTAATTAGCATATACTTGACATTTGTAGTGAACTTAAAGCGGATAGTATGATTAGATCAGGTTTATATTAAAATGTTACATAATTATATATGATGCTGCAAAAGGAAAAAAGTACATTCATAAAAGTTGTGGAGTAATAAAGAACGATTGAGAACAGTGTATAGGAAAGAAAAGATATATAAGAAAGTTAAGAAGAGAGGAGAAACTATAAAAAAGGGAAAAAGTGAGACTACAATGATGTATCAGTAAAGGGAAAATCCATATATATTAAGTCCATACATTGGTGTTGGAAGATTTAGTTGATTCAAAAATTAAAAAGCCCTGCCAGCAATTGTTATATAACATGAGTCGGTCAGACAAGATATATGTCATACGGTCCAGAGAGGCATATTGCAATAGTTGGTTAATGATACCGGAAGGGTAGGGATTATGTTGGATCTCCAATGCATGAGGATTGTGCGTTTAACTTGAAGGAAGAGTATATTTAACCATCTGCTCTGCGAATATGAAATTTTATAAAACGGTGATTAAAATACCAAGAATGCAATGTTTAGGGTCTAGTGTAAAAGGTTGACCTACCACTTTCATTGCAAATCTGTGAGTACAGTGCCAAATCTTTTGTATGAGGGACAGTGCCATAAGATATGCAATAAATCCCCATTGGGGGAACTGCAGCGCCAGCAATTGTTATTGTTCAATAAACCCATTTTTTGTAATACAACAGAAGTTCTGTACCACAAATGAAGGATCTTGGTTTGAATGAGGGAACTGCGTTTATCATTAAAAGATTTGTGACAGGAGAGCCAACATCTGGACCATTGTGCATTGGTGATATTATATTGTAGAAAAGTACTCCATCTGTTTTTAGCATTGACAGAGTAGTCAGGAAAGATATCACAAATATCTTTGTAAACAGTGCTATTTAAATTGGATGTTGTTTTCATCCATTTAGAGATGTGCTTATCATACAGAGAATTGATAGAGAAGGGTGTGAGGTAAGAGTTGCATGTGGTACGAAGCTGTAGATATTTCCAAAAATCTTGATGGGGAAGATTCCATATGCCTCGTAGGTCGGTGTAAGATTTTAACTTTAATGACTTGGGTTCAAGTATATCCTGCAAAAAGAGAATACCTTTATTTTTCCAGGTACGACAAAAAATGGGGTGATTATCAAGAGATATATGGTGGTTACCCCAGATGGGGGTGTAAGCTAAGGGTTTGGGGTTAGATTTAATATGCTTGTGAATGATTTTCCAATAGAATATAGAAGCAGCTATGGTAGGGTGAGACTTTAAAGAAGAGGCAAGGGTGTTAAAAAGGAAAGAGGTTGCCACATTACCAGGACATAAGGATGTTTCCATATTGACCCATAAAGGAGGCTGGATGTTGGGTTTGTTAAACCATTTAATTGTTTGAGATGTACGGAAAGCCCATAAGTAGGCTTGGAACCAAGGAAGGCCAAAGCCACCTTTTGACCAATGGGATCTAAGTTTATTACGACTAAATCTAGGTATTTTGCCTTCCCAAATGAAGCTGCCAATAATTTTGTCTATTTTGGTAGAAAACTAGAGGAAGTATCAAAGGGATATTGGAAAATAGGTATAATATTTTAGGAGTTATTGACATTTTAATAGCGGAAATTTTACCATTAAAGAAAGTTTAAGTAGCTTCCATCTATCAAGTGTTGTTTGGATACTGGTTAACAGAGGTAAAGATTAGCATCCCATAATTTATTCAATGTCGGGGTGATCCGAATGCCAAGATAAGATATACCTTGGGGGGGGCCCAACGAAAGCCTAATGATTTGTTCATGAGGGGACTACAGAGGGTATTCAGTGGTAGTGTTTCAGATTTGTTAAGGTTTAGAGCTAGTCCGGAGTGGGAGGTGAAGTCATTCAGTAGTTTAACTAAAGGTTACCCAGAACTTTCGAGGTTTTCAAGTAAAATAAGGAGATCATCTGCATATGAGAGTGAAATATAGTGAGAGTTACCAATAGTAATGCCTTTAATTGTACCGGATTGACGTAGAGATGCAGAAAGAGGTTCCATGGCAAGTATAAACAATGAAGGCGATAAGGGGCATCCTTATCTGGTGCTTCTTGCTAAGTAAAGGAGGGACAAAACAGAGTTCGTGAGAACTCGAGCTGAAGGAGGTATACAATAATTGAATCCAAGCACAAAATTGTTTGTAAAGCCAAATGAGATAGCACCTGATATAGATATCCCAATTGAGAGAGTCAAATGCTTTCTCAAAGTCAATGGCTATTGCAGCTGCAGGGGTTTTAAGAGTTTTTGCTTTGTGAATTAAATTGAGTAATGAGCGAAGACGATCGGAACTGTTTCTATTTTTGATAAATCCTGATTGAGAAGTATGGATGAGTTTAGTCATTAAAGATTCTAAGCGGAGAGTTAATAATTTGGCAAAGATTTTTCCATCAGTATTAAGAAGTGAGATTGGAAGGAAGTAAAGGGTATTTGTCTTTTTTTGGTAAGACTGTTATGATGGCTTCGGTCATTGTGCATGGAAGTTTATTTATTAAGGTTGCTTCTTGGAATACATTGACTAATACAGGACAAAGAGTGTCAGATAGGGTTTTATAAAAATCAGTAGGGAACCCATCACTGCCAGGTGCTTTACCATTTTTTAATGATGATAAAGCAGTTTGGATTTCCTGTAAAGTGATTGGTTTATCAAGCACAGCTTTGTCCGGAGGGGATAGGTGGGGTAGATTCAATTTTTCCAGAAAATGTTGTATTAGGTTGGGATTTGTAGTATTAGGTTGCAGTATAGTTGATGGTAAAGGTTGTATCACGATTGATTGAAAGGTTGTCTGTGTGTGTCTGACCTGATGGATCTTTTAGACCTGCTATATGTCTCTGCATCTGTTGAGTTTTTAGCTGGTAAGAGAGCAACTTTCCACATTTATCCCCTTGTTCCCAATAACCGTGTTTAATCCTAAAAAGGGCAAGTTCAGCTTTCCTGGATATCAACTCGCTAATTTTAATTCTTAATTGTAGAATTTCCAGATGAAGCTGTGAATTATGATTGGGTTTATTTAATTTATAGTATTGGGTTTCTTTTTCTTTAAGGGATTTTTCTAAATTAGCTGATTGTTGTTCTCTTAATTTCTTTCTATAAGCTGCATAACTAATAATTTTACCTCTAATAGTGGCTTTAATGCTTCCCAGATAGTACCTTGAGACATATCTGAAGTATCGATAATAGAAAGAAAATCTTGAATCTGGGTTTTAATCCAAGGAGTGAATTCAGGGTCTCTGAGTAAAAGTGGGTCTAAAGCCAAGATGGGGATTTAGAAGAAGGTGGACCCCAGAGTAAATGCAAACTGATAGGGAATGATCAGATATAACAATAGGGAGAATCGATGTATCAATAATTTTTTCAGTAATGAAGGGAGAAGAGAACCAATAATCAATCCTACTATATGATTTATGTAGAGAGGAATAAAAGGTGTAATCTCGTTGTCTGGGATGATGTAGTCTCCAAATGTCAGAGAGACCTAAATCCTTCATAAGCATTGATAGAGCATTAATACTACGGGGGTGGGCATCATGTGATGAGTTACTTCTGTCTAAATATGTTTGTAGTGCTAAGTTAAAGTCACCACCAATAAGAATAGGTGAATTATTTTTATTATTAATCATAATTTGTTGGGATAGATTATGGAAGAAAATGGGTGAATCAAAGTTGGGTGCATATACATTCACAAACATAAGCGGACCTGCTGTGGTGTTTAATAGGGTTATAATCCACCTACCATCTGGGTCTCTAATGATTTTATGGGGGCCAATTAAAGATTTATGTATTAAGATAGCAACCCCATGTTTTGGATGGAGAAGATGGCTATATACTTGACCCACCCAGTCCTTTTAAGTCTGTCGACATCCTCTGATAAAAATTTAGTTTCTTGTAAGAAAGCAATATGTGTTTTATGCTTTTTAAGATAGGTAAGTACCTGCTTACGTTTACAAGCGAGTTGAGTCCCTTGGACATTCCATGAATGTAAGATTAGATCACTCATGGTACTAGGATATAAGGTAATTAGTTACAAATAGAAATGAGGACCAATACCATTAATTTGGAGGATGTCACAGATTCAAAAGGTAAATATATATAATAAACAAATGTATGCAGGGCCCTTAACTTGTATGGGTTCGAGATGACTGAGTATTTGTATTCATTTTGTCTCAGCAGAGGAGTATAGAATAGGAATATCAAGTAATTAAACATTAGAACCAACAAACGTTAGTATAAACTCAGTAACAAGAATATTAATTTGAAACTTTTATGAAATGCAGAGCAATAAGAGTCGGTAATATACAGGACTCTCCTCTACACTACTAGGCGTGTAGATTAATTAGTGAATCTCAAGATACGGTTTACCCTATAATCTTAAGATACTAAACTTTATATAACAGTATATTAAAGAAGTGTAATTGAGATTTGTGCTGAGGTAATTAAAGCATTACCCTGGAAAAAACAAAACATCATTCTACCAAATAAAAGGATAATTATGTAATAGTGTTAAATTCCAAACATAATGAATTAGCTTGGACTTGCAATAAGTCAATATTAAATAAAGTATACCAACATGATGGCAGATAATGCTGAAACAGTGTGAGCCAGATAAAGGATGCCCGATGTGTATTAATCCACATAAGCTAGGTTAGGAATGCAGTATATACTATAGGTTCATAGTGCATCAGTGTATGGTGGAATCATTTTATAAGTTCCAATGATTTGGAAGAAAATGGGATGAAGAATAATGTGAAAAGGCGGAAAACTCAATGTATAGAAATACAATTGGAAGCATACTTTGGTGCAAAATCTGTGAGATATAATGGGAATGCACCTGATGCACTGCATACCAAAGTGATGCAAAATAAATATTAAATAAGTAAATGATTTTAGAGTATTTGTCTAATCATCCTCCACATTCCAAATGATAGGATTTATGTGGAAAAATGCTATAATAGTAGGGGTTAAGGGCACACTGATATGAAATACAGAACTCTATATATGTATGTATGCGCCTGACCACATGGTGGCGCCAAAGCTTATGAAAAATTAGAGTATAAATAGCAATTATATATACTAATGTCTGGCACCACACAAGGATTAATTAGAAGAGATCTTACAAACATTGTAATATTTATTCTTTCTCTCATTTATTTTTTTTTTCCATTGAATACATTGAGAGTAACTCCCGCATGGATTAAATACCTCCAGTGTCAATTGGCTCACCTCCCACAGACAGATATAGGCTTCTCAGCAGCGATAGCGATTTACTGCATTTAAGTGCTCCAAACCTGTTGGGTGTGATAGAGACTGTGCTTTGTGGTAAATGTACCGAAGGAATCGAGTGAGGTGGTGTGAAGAGGAGGGATTCTGGTGAGAAACTGCTATATCACATCTAATTATGGGCCATAGTATTTATTACAAATTTTTTTTTTTTTTAGTGGGCAAAGCCTCAGGTAGCCTTGCTCTTCGATTTTCTTCTCCTTTTCTTTTTGGGTGGTTCAGATGATTTAAAGGGAGAGCTGGACACAAGATCAGCCCAGGAAGAATCGGGAGAGTCATTACCCGTTGAGAGCTTCTTCTGGTCTTGAGTAAAGAGGTCGGATACAGTTTGTCTCAGATCCTCCGTAGATGAGTGCAGATCTTCTTGGAGCAGATCTTCTTGGAGTGGGGAGAATTTGTTAGACAAGGTAAGAGGAGTAGAAAAACTGATGTGACGTTCCACATGGGAAGCTGGAGAGGTGCAAATATTATTTAAACAGCAGGTATTATTATTTAGAGAAGAACCAGATGCTTTTTTTTTCTTGTATGCATGCAGAGCTTCTGGCAGGAGCTACAGTGGCAGATATGATGGCTGCAGATTTCTCAGGGACCTGAAGGACAGTTTCAGCAGGAAGGGCAAGACATTGTAATTGCGAAGTGCTTGTGCTGGAGCAGGAGCGAGCTGCATTAGCATCGCAATGCAATGTAAGTGCGGGCTGTGTCCAATTCAAAAATTCAGAGAGAGATTCTGGGGTACTGAAATCTCTGGTAGAATCATTCAAAAAAAGACGCATTGTTGCAGGGTAACGCAGTGCAAACTTAATTCCACGCTGATGAAGGATTGTTTTAATGGGGTTGTAAGCTTTTCGTTTGTTAGATAATTCTTTAGAATAGTCTCTGAAAATTAGGATTCTGTTTTCTTGCCTAGTAAGTGCACCTAATTACCTCGCTTTTTGAAGAATCAGTTCAGTATGTGCGTGGTTTAGAAATCTGGCAATGATGGGCCTGGGTTTCTGGTCGGGTCCAGGCCTCGGATTTAAGGTGCGGTGAGATCTCTTGATGATTAGGTCTTGGCCGGCTGGTAATTTAAGCAAAGAAGGAAGTACATGAGTTAGAAGAGCACTGGTGTCTCCTAGTTCAACACCTTCAGGAAATCTGAGAAATCTAAGGTTGTTACGTCTGTTTCTATTTTCAATATCATCTTTTTTGTCCTGAAGGTTCCTAATAACTCTGTCCTGCTCCCTGATTGTAGCCTGTAATGTGTAAATGAATCTTCATTTTGAGATGCTTTAACATCAGTAGCGCTGATTTTTTTATCAAGTGCCAGCATATTATTGATATTTTGCTGAGATGCAATTTTTAATACATTGATTTCACTTATTAGTTGCTGAAACATTGCCTCCACTCTATTAAGAGAACTGTTATGTGGAGATTGGTCTGTCATTATTGTAGGCCTTAATAGAGAAATTGAAAAGCTGTAGATAACTCGTTCAGTAATTATGAGGCAATAAAAATACTGTACCAGAGCTGTTCTGCGATGTACATATAGTAAGATCTCAGATGTTGGTGAAGGTAGGAAGTCTGGAATCTGTAGGATGGATGATGATATTTGGTGAATCCAGGGAGATGAAGAATCAAGCAGCCATCTTCAGCACAGTGCCCTCTGGCTCTGTGAACTGTCTTTGAACATTTTCCAAAGAATTACTAGCAATTTTTTATAAGGAGACCACAACTGAGCAGCATATTCCAAGTGAGGCCTAACATAGGATCTAAACAGAGGTACAAGGACCTCCGATTTATGTGACCTAATATTACATAAAATAGACCACATTACTCTGTTGGACTTATTAATAGTATCTTGAATATGCTTATTGTAAGACATGTCATTGGAAATACTAATACCCAGATCTTTTTCATCAAAAGAGCTAGCTAAGTCTGTTCTATATCATTGATACGTATTATTAGATCCCGAATGCATAAGTCATAAGTTTGCATTTGTTCAAATTCAGCTTCATACCCCACTTATCTATCAAGAGAGTAATTTTATCTAGGTCACTTTGTATGATGGTAGAGTGCATAACATCTAAACATGGACCACCAATTTTTACATCATCAGCATATTTAATAGAAAAAGAGTGGCATTCATCAGTCAGATCGGCAATAAGTTCCTGAAAAAGACAAGGGCCCAACACAGAACCCTGTGGGACACCGCTAGAAACATATCCTACCCCTGAGCTGAATCCGTCAATAAGAACACACTGTGTCCTATCTCTCAACCAATTGCCAATCCAATTTGTAATATGATGGTTGATATTAATGTCACATAACTTAGAAATAAGCACCATATGAGGCATAATGTCAAATGCTCTACTAAAATCAATATAAATAACATCACATGGAATGTTATGATTGAGATACCCACTGATATTCTTATAAAAAGAAAGCAGATTGGTAAGGCAACTTCTACCCTTCCTAAAACCATGCTGTTCAGTATCATGAATGTTTAAGATTGGTGTAATAATATCTTTAATAAGACTCTCCAATACCTTACAGACTGTGGAGGTCAAACTAATAGGGCGATAGTTCTCACAGTTATCTTTTAAATCCTTCTTATGAATTGGTATGACATTTGCTCTTTTCCAATCATCTGGAACATAGTTTTCCAATAAAAAAATTTCAAATATGATTTTTAAAGGCCATGCAATATATTTGGCTAATAGGAATAATAAATGTCCAGCCAATCTATCAGGACCTGAGCAATATTTACCCTTCAAAGAAATCAATTTATCATAAATATGTCTTTCATCAAAGGTTATGACAGAATCAATCCCACTAACAATATTTACAGAGAAGGTGTCCGAATCTGTGAATATTTTACAGAACTCTGTATTAAATATATCGGCCATCGTATTAGGATCGTGCACGATATCACCATGATGTACAATAGGACCAACCTGGCAATTTGGTTTCTTTAAAGAATTAATATAAGAATAAAAATATTTTGTATTATTCTTATTTGCAGATTTTGCCAACCTAGATTCCCAAGAGGATTTTGCCCTCTTTATAGATAATTTGCATTTGGACTGTATCTTTCTATATGCCTCCCAGGTAATGTTAGATTTATTCCTCAAATAATCATTATATGTTTTCTTTTTTATTTTTATTAATTTTTTTATTGATGTATTAAGCCATTTTGGAGACCTTTATAGTATATTGAACTTAGAAGGGATATAGTTATCTCTTATATTTGAGATAATAGATTTAAATGTAAGCCAACAATTTTCAGGACTTGAATTTGATAATGCAAAATTCCAATCAATCTCCTTCATAACCCCATCAACAGATTTCAAATCTACTTTATTATAGAGACAGATAATAGATTTTTTATTAGTAGAGGAATATATTTTCTCAATAGCGAAAAGGATAGTATTATGATCACGCCCTGCTATTGGATCTTGAACACTCAAGTCAATAATTGGTACCGAGTCACTACTAATTACAAGGTCCAGAATATTATCTTCCCTAGTAGGCTTAGTAATGTGTTGTGTTAAATTAAGCTCAAGACAAGTGGAGAGAAACTTAATTCCCTTACCACCTGTAGCAGTAGAATTAGACCAATCAATATTTCCAGAATTGAAGTCGCCGACAATTATAACTTGTCCAATTTCACATGCCAGTTCAAATTCTGTTAAAATTTCATCTATTACATAAACTGGTGAATTGGGAGGATGGTAACAGCTACCAAAAATAAAAAAATCATTTTGGGTCAAATAAAATTTGACCCAAATAGATTCAGTAAATATGTTATGTGTTTTTATGCAATTAGTAAAGTCAACTGTGTTCAGATTGGTTTTAAAAAACAAAGCTACACCACCACCCCTTCTAGTTGGTCTATTCAATCTGTATGATTTATAATCACTCAGACAACCTTCCCATGAGGATTTATCATCTCCCCAAGTTTCACATATGGAGATAATATCCACATCATAATCCAAAGTTTTTAACTGTAGCTCATCCATTTTCTTCGTTAAATCTCTAGCATTGAAACTGAGAACATGTATCTTTTTATTCAATAATGGAGTGTCACTTATTAAAATGGGGGGTGAAAACTGTTTAACCTTTCCCCTCACCCCACAATCTAGTTTAAATTATCATCAATCAAGGATAAAAACTGGTTACTCAGGACAGCATTTCCCCTTCGACTTAAATGCAGTCCATCCCTACTAAACAGATCATTTCTATCACCAAAAGTTTCCCAATGGGTAATACAGTTGATTTCTTGTTGAAGACACCATTGGTGAAGCCAATTATTAATTATTTTGATTTTATGATTAAGATAAAATGAATAACAGAGTACGGGAAGTATTTCAGATATATTGATTTGACAGCCAACATCCACCAATTTGTTTTTTAGCCCTACAAAAGCAGACTTAATGTCCTGAATTGAATCATGTAGGATATTATTGACACCCACATGTATAACAACTAAAGGATTACCACCACAATTATACAAAATATTGTCTAGCATACTTGAAATATCACAAATCTTAGCACCACTGAAACTTGTACATGTTCTATTAACTTTATCTGGAATACGGATGGTTCTATCCAGATGCTTGATCATGGAGTTGCCAATAACCAGAATCTGTTTAGTGGGTGATCTGAAGGGGAAGTACTGATATTAACATTAGGTACATCAGAATTTTGTGAGCCAATATCCATTGAGAAGTCAATCAGAGGTTGATCAGGAACAAAGGAAATCAGATCTGAGGGAGTGACATTACTTGTTAACAATGAATCATGTCTGTCATTACTACCAATTAAGCTATGAGGTAATTCATTGACATCAGATGGCTGACAAAGCAAAGGTTGAAAACAATCAAGTCTATTTGATAATGGGATAGAATAGTGTTCTGCCTTTCTTCCTTTTTTTGTTCTCATGGAATTTTGAACTTTATACCAACCACTATCATTTACCTCTTCAGTTACATCTTCCTCCCTAGCCCTTTTTTGTTTAAAACTACATTTATAGGGGATACAGGTTTAGAAGGTACAGGGGTAGGTAATAAATTATCACCCAATTGCTGATCATTAACTACCTCATGTGGTGAAGTAACATCGATGGGACTCTGAGTATCATTAATGATGTGAGAATCAGTATACAAATTAGAGGCATTTAAACTATTAAATCGTTGCACACAGGTGATGGCTGTATGGACAGTCCTGGACATTGTGCACAGTACTGCACATACATTGCCATGGATCTTGACACCAAGGAAATCCTTTCCATGATAGTTGTGGACAAATATGAAACGGCACTAAAGTCACCTAACATGGAACATTTGGCATTCGAGTGCACTTTACATGCATTTCGCCAGAACAATGTCCATGTTTCTGAAGTGGTTACTGATGCCAATGGCCCAATCTCCTGTTTGATGCATACATATCACTCTCTATATTATTTGCATTTACATCATCTTCGAGCCTATCTATAGTAGTACGTCATAACACAGGTGATATCCAGCATTGGCCATAATTTCCTCCACATTAATTTGTGATAGTTGTAACCACCCCCCCAGCACCACGGGACATTCCTCTCCTCTTTACCCTTGTATTCTCTCAAATCTACTGCAGTAGTAATTTCTCCACTGTCCTTTGTCTTATTTCACATTTCTACTATGAAGGGGTGGCCTCCCGTCATGGTATCTCTTCTTTTCTACCCCTCTAATGTTCTCTGTTGTCCCTGTGGTGCCTGTGTTTTGAAATATAAGGTTACCATTGTAAACAGGCATGGTGATAAAATAAGAAGCAGCCCCAGTTAGGTTCCAAAACAAACAAGTATCACAGCACAGTTATGCTGTAGTTTAATAATATAGTTATGCTGTAGTTTAATAATAAAATGAGGTACTTTACAAGAAATAAATATAAGGTTACATAGTTTTTTCCTTGGGTATTTATGTAAGAAATGAAGCCCTTACCTGGTCCACTTGCTGTCTCACTTGCCTCAGGTACTGCACTCTAAGGAGCCAGTGGCATCTCCTAACATGTATTTATATGGTACAGGTGTGGGAAGTCAGCACCAGAAGGAGGGTTAAACCCTTGATTCTTAATTAAGCTTTGTTTCTGTCTTGTGAAACTAATTAAGAGTTGGTTCATTCTGGGTATAATCAAGCCCAATCAATGTTTTTTTGTGGTCAGGCTGATCCCCCTACTTAATGTATTAGAGTAGAAATTAAATGTATTAGAATAGGGGGTGGATCAGCTGATCAATGATGTCAGAGTGTTCACCTATATAAGGTGGAGGTTTGTGCAAGAGCAGATAGTATAGGAGCACAGAGGATGGTAGATGTGCTGGGTTTAAGCTCATCTACTCTGTGGCAGTACTCAGCTGTTAAAGTACTGATAGTCTCAAGTTGAGAGAAAGCCATTTTTTATGTTGTTGGCTTCATTTTTTTTATAGTTAATTTCTGAAATGTATATTTTGAGCTTTGTTTTGTAAATAAATTTCACACAAAGTCTTGTGTGTTCTAAAGAACTTCTGTGTCTTGCTTATCACTTCCCACGCCCGTTCACAAAGTGGTGTCAGAAGTGGGATTTACTGGTTGTCCAAGCTATATTGGGGGAAACCAGCTTAGTGCCAGACCCGGTACTGTGATAAGTAAGGACAATGGCAACTGGCACAGATGATACCAAAACGATGGGAGCTGTGACTCAGTCACAGACAGAGAGAACTGGTGTACCCCTACATCCTGGTTTGGAGACTTCAGTAAGGTGAAAGTTACCAAAGGAACAGTCCACTAGTGATGGTGAAGAAGAAGAGCGACAGCAGAGATGACCAGAGGTAGATGACAGACCTCCTGAGGGCCTTTCGGATCTGCTACACTGGTTGGCAGTTCGTCAGTTGGAAATTGAACGCCAGAGGGACATTGATGCACAGGAAAGAGAGAGAGAGTGCTGGCACCAGGATATGAGGTGGGCAGAAACTTTACAACTAATTCAGACCATGGGGGCTGGACAGGGAAATGGGGGGGAAATAATAACACTAACCCCAACAATCCCTGAGACATTAAACTAACTAGGATGACTGTCAATGAAGATATTGAGTCATACCTTACCACGTTTGAGAGAGTTGCTAAAGCATGTGACTGGCCTAAATCCCAGTGGGTAGTGCGATTAGCCCCTAACCTCTCCGGGAAGGCCCAGTTAGTGTACGGGAATATGGATCCCCATCTTGCAGAGGACTATGACATGGTGAAACAGGAAATTCTTAAAAGATATGACATTAATGCTGAGACATATCGGCAGCGTTTTCGTGCCTTGAAACATTCCCCCCATGATCCTCCTCGGGAAACATGTATAAGACTCAGAGAACTATGTAATAAATGGAGTCAGCCAGAAGGAAAGTCTCGAACGGACATTATAGAACTTTTTGTAATGGAACAATTTTTTACAAATCTTGCCAAATGAGGTCCAGATCTGGATCAAAGAACATAATTCCAAGTCCGCTGAAATAGCTGTGACACTGGCTGAGGACTTTCTGACAGCCCATCAACCTTTCAGAAAAGGAGGACAGAAACAATCTGAATCCTCAACAAAACCACAGACTGGTCTGGTAAGAAATGTTCAGAATACCTATCCTAAAAAGGAAGAGTGGGAGAGAAGAGGGAGGAGTGTACAAAGAATGAGAACTGTTCCATCTAACATTGTATGTCACAATTGTAAAGGACTAAGACATATTGCCCGTTTTTGTCCATCAAAGAAAACAGATATGGCACACTTAGCTTTACTAAATTCTGGGTATATGTTTTCTGATATTATTATAAAAGGGAAAAATGTCATGGGACTCTTGGATTCTGGTAGTAAGAATACTCTGATTAGGGAAGATTTAGTATCTACAATGCAAAGAGGGGCTCCTATGCATGTCATTTGTGTGCACAGTGATTCACACCAATACCCTACTGTACGACTGTCTATGGGAATACGCGGGGTAAAATCTGACATTTCTGCTGGTGTAGTCCCACATCTCCCTGTCCCCGTAGTGATTGGGCATGACTATCCTAGGTTTGCCTCACTACTACTGGAACAAGAAGCTGTCTCAACTGTAACTACAAGGGTGCAGAGTAAAGAAGAGATTGTGCTAGGAAAAGTGTTTCCCTTTGAAGGAGAAGTAGTCAACCCCCCTTGGAAGGATAGAAAAACCCATAAAGCAAAGAAATTATTAAAATACAAGTGGCAACTGGAACAACAGGGAGTGAAGGTAGAAAATAATCCTGTATTTGTTAAGGCAGAAATGAAAGAGCAACAGAAAAAGGATGTCTCTCTGCAACCATTTTTTTTACAGGTGGGGAAAAGAGAGAAAGCAGGTACCCCTGAAATACAGGAGAAAAATGGGTTATTATATAGAGTTTGTACCAACCCAACTACCCAAGAAACAGTGGACCAATTATTAGTACCCCAATGTTACAGACAGGATATTTTAGCACTGGGGCATGATGTTCCTTGGGCTGGGCATACAGGGAGAGACAAAACCTCCAGTAGAATACTGCAAAGATTCTTTTGGCCTGGGATACATGGGGACATAGCTCGATACTGTCAGGAATGCCCTAAATGTCAAATCACCACCCAAGCCACTAGAAAGGAGGTAATGCCACTTAATCCCTTGCCACTAGTGACTACACCTTTTGAGAGAATTGGAATGAACATTGTGGACCCTGTTGATAAAAGTAAAAAGGGAAACAAATTCATCTTGGTGGTGTGTGATTATGCCACCAAGTATCCTGAAGCTATACCCATGAGAACGGTCACAACCAAAAGAATCGCAGAGGAACTGGTGAAACTCTTTAGCAGGGTTGGAATACCTAAAGAGATTCTCACTGATAGAGGGGCTAACTTTAACGCTGAACTACTAAGGGAACTATACCGCCTTCTGGGGATAGTAGCTATAAGAACCTCTCCCTATCATCCCCAGATGGATGGTTTAGTTGAAAGGTTTAATCAAACCCATAGCGTATGAGAAAGAAATTCATACATGAAGAGGGCATGATTGGGATTTATATCTTCCTTCCTTCTCTTCGCCACGGGAGGTTCCCCAAGCATCCACAGGTTTTCACCTTTGAACTTTTATTTGAAGAAACCCTCGGGGACCCCTGGATGTAGTTAAAGAGTGCTGGGAGGACAACACAGAACTAAAATCTTTAGGAATAGCAAAGTATATGAAGCAATTAAGACAAAGATTGGTGCTATATACTGAAAAGGCTCATGAAATGGGAGTTAAGGCACAAATCCAGCAAAAACAATACTATGATCAAGGTACGGCCAAAAATAAATCCTTCTCTCCTGGGGAACAGGTATTGTTACTTTTTCCCACTTCTAGACATAAGCTTTTAATGAAATGGCAAGGACCCTACAAAATAATTAGACAAGCAGGGCCTGTTACTTGTGAAATCGAAACCCCGTACAAAAGACAAAAAAAGAAAATTTACCATGCCAATCTATTGAAACGTTGGCCGAAAAAGGAACTACAGGGGTGAGTCTCTCCGTAATTCCAGAACCCAGAGAAACTGAAATAGAGTTGGCATATGGCAGACTGGAAAAGAAAACGGGAGTAGATGATGTTATTATAAACCCAGAACTTAATGTACAACAAACACAGGCAGTAAGGTCCTTGTTGAATGAGTTTAACAAAACATTCACTAATACCCCAGGCATGGCTAAAGGTGTAGAACACCACATATGTACTGATGCTAAACCCATAAGGAAAAGGGCATACAGACTCCCAGAACACCTTAGAGAGGAGGTAAACAAGGAGATACAGAAACTAAGATCATTACAGATTATAGAACCTTCTAAGAGTCCATGGGGTTCCCCTATGGTAATTGTCCCAAAAAAAGGAAGGAGGAATTAGACTGTGCTTGGACTTCAGGGGCTTAAATCAGGTGGCACAGTTTGATGCTTATCCTATGCCACATGTAGACGATATAGTGGATAGAATTGGCAAAGCCACTTATATCTCTACACTAGACCTCACAAAAGGCTATTGGCAGATCCCCTTAGAAGAATCTGCCAAGGAGAAAACTGCTTTTAGTACTCCCATGGGTCTTTTCCAGTTTCGAACCATGCCATTTGGACTACATGGGGCGCCCCGGCTACCTTCCAGTGGTTTATGGACCAGGTACTGGCACCTCATAACACCTATTGTGCAGCATACCTGGACGATGTGGTTGTCTTTAGTTCATCCTGGGAAACTCATTTACAAAATCTTGAAGCAGTTTTCTCTTCTATCCAACAGGCAGGACTAACTATCAAACCCACAAAATGTACTATTGCCATGAAAGAGACAAGATATCTTGGTTTCATACTGGGAAATAGTCATATTAAGCCAGAGATATCGAAGGTGGAAGCAGTAGCCCAGTGTCCCATACCCAGCACCAAGAAACACGTACTGTCTTTCTTGGGTCTTGCCGGGTATTACAGCAGATTCATTCCCAACTTTGCTTCTGTTGCTTCTCCACAGATTTAACTAAAAAGAAGTTTGGGAATCAGATAAAATGGACTCCTGAATGTGAGGAAGCATTTAATAAAATTAAGGCAGCCCTATGCTCCTCCCCAGTCCTGCGTAGTCCTGACTTTGCATACTCATTCGAGGTACATACAGATGCCTCAGGATCAGGTATAGGGGCAGTGTTGAGCCAAACGATAGATGGAGAGGAACATCCTGTAATATATATTTCAAGGAAACTCCACGATAGGAAACAAAAGTATGCTACCATCGGGCAAGAATGTCTGGCAGCCAAGTGGGCCATTGAGTCCTTTAAATTTTATTTATGGGGTGCCCCATTTACTTTAATAACCGATCACAATCCTCTCTGCTTCCTATCACAAATGAAGGACAAAAATAATAGAATCATGAGATGGTACCTGGCCCTGCAACCTTATAGTTTTACAGTACAACATAGAGCAGGCTCAGCTCATATGAATGCAGATTTTTTGTCCAGACATGGGGCAGAAGTAGGTACCACAAGCCCTAAAATAGATAATTGAAAATCTGTATCATGTTTAACACATAGGAAAGAAGGTTAAGAGATACAGTCATGACACCCCAGGGCTATTTAATAAATGTGGACGTTTATGCTTTTGACAATTCACATCTATCTGTAAAGATAATTCTAATGTTTGAAATGGGTGCCCTGGGGTGGAGCTTTCAAAGAGAGGGTGGGTGAAAGCTCCATCCTACCCTCAGGGATTGGGTAGGTTGTCTTGAAAACTCCAGGATTTATTGAAATAAATGGTGGTTTTCGCTTAACATTGGGGGTGTGTGATAGCTGTAAGCCCCCCCCCCAGCACCACGGGACATTCCTCTCCTCTTTACCCTTGTATTCTCTCAAATTTACTGCAGTAGTAATTTCTCCACTGTCCTTTGTCTTATTTCACATTTCTACTATGAAGGGGTGGCCTCCCGTCATGGTATCTCTTCTTTTCTACCCCTCGAATGTTCTCTGTTGTCCCTGTGGTGCCTGTGTTTTGAAATATAAGGTTACCATTGTAAATAGGCATGGTGATAAAATAAGAAGCAGCCCCAGTTAGGTTCAAAACAAACAAGTATCACAGCACAGTTATGCTGTAGTTTAATAATATAGTTATGCTGTAGTTTAATAATAAAATGAGGTACTTTACAAGAAATAAATATAAGGTTACATAGTTTTTCCTTGGGTATTTATGTAAGAAATGAAGCCCTTACCTGGTCCACTTGCTGTCTCACTTGCCTCAGGTACTGCACTCTAAGGAGCCAGTGGCATCTCCTAACATGTATTTATATGGTACAGGTGTGGGAAGTCAGCACCAGAAGGGAGGGGTTAAACCCTTGATTCTTAATTAAGCTTTGTTTCTGTCTTGTGAAACTAATTAAGAGGTGGTTCATTCTGGGTATAATCAAGCCCAATCAATGTTTTTTTTGTGGTCAGGCTGATCCCCCTACTTAATGTATTAGAGTAGAAATTAAATGTATTAGAATAGGGGGTGGATCAGCTAATCAATGATGTCAGAGTGTTCACCTATATAAGGTGGAGGTTTGTGCAAGAGAGCAGATAGTATAGGAGCAGAGAGGATGGTAGATGTGCTGGGGTTTAAGCTCATCTACTCTGTGGCAGTACTCAGCTGTTAAAGTACTGATAGTCTCAAGTTGAGAGAAAGCCATTTTTGTATGTTGTTGGCTTCATTTTTTTTTATAGTTAATTTCTGAAACGTTTATTTTGACCTTTGTTTTGTAAATAAATTTCACACAAAGTCTTGTGTGTTCTAAAGAACTTCTGTGTCTTGCTTATCACTTCCCACACCCGTTCACATATTTCACAGGATTAGACACAGGGACAGTAAGGTTGCATAATAAATGACCATAACAGTTGATCATCGAGAGTATATCTTGCAGTGGCCATAACATTGGTGATGTCAACCACAAGCATCACATCCTCAGGATCACTTCTTAACTGTCAATCTAGGAACATCCCCTTATTGTCACCTGGTGTTCTCTTGCACATATATAAAGGGGAGGTATCTGATACTCCTTTGTTTTCATCAATCTTAGCAACAGAGATGATAAGGGACTCAAGGAATATGGCATGAACATGGGACTAGAAAAAAAGCAGCAGCTCAAAGCATCCAACAAGACATTGGAGCAAGGTACCATTCCATGTCCGGAGCAGAGGGGAAACATGGGCAGAGCAGCATGGCATGCTGCTTGATATACTCTCAAACATAGACTGTTACGTTTTGTTTGTATGCAACTATTCTATCTACTTTGAGCCAATTTCTTGCAGTGGGCCAAAACACATGTGAGCAAACGGCAGCATGGCTACACATCACTGCCGGAAAAAATGTAGATCATCCGCAGAATAATAGGCATAAAGAACATTTATTGCACACAAGAATGGCAGGTACAGAGATAGTCCATGTCCCTCCTCTCAAACAGTTGAACTTGTTTGCGCTAAACCTCGCACTTTCTCAAGAATGAGGTGGCTTAGCAAATTATACCATTTAAAACAGCTTTAATTAAAGTGACAGTGCATACACAATTCACATCAATTAGTGTAATAAAGAATCCAAGCCACAGAAGAAGCTTCCCCCATAATGTGAAAAAAATATACTCATAATTTATAAAAAATCTACAAACATGAAAACATAAAAACAGTATGAGCACCACTTCATAACAGGTATAATTTCACACAATTATGCACAATAATGTAACAGAGAGCATTTAACTCATTGTTTAGAACCACACTACAATAGAGACAATTTAACCCATGTTTGAGATGATTTAACACATAGTTTAGCACCACACTGTCACAGAGATAAATTAACACATAGTTAATTAATTTACTAGTTATAATAGTATAACACCACCCCACTATATTATATTATATTATATTATATTATATTGTATTGTATTGTATTGTATTATATTAAATTAATCACCACTCCGTAACAGGGATAATTTCACACAGTTAAGCACAACACTGTAACAGAGAGCATTGAAGTCATTGTTTTGAACCAGATTGCAATACAATTTAACCCACGTTTGAGATAATTTAACACATAAATTAGTACCACACTGGCACAGAGATAAATTAACACGTAGTTAATTTTATAGTTATAATATTATAACACCACACCATTATATCATATCATATCATATCATATCATATCATATCATATCATATCATATTAATCACCACTCCGTAACAGGGATAATTTCACACAGTTAAGCACAACACTGTAACAGAGAGCATTGAACTCATTGTTTAGAACCACACTACAAGAGAGACAATTTAACCCATGTTTGAGATGATTTAACACATAGTTTAGCACCACACTGTCACAGAGATAAATTAACACATAGTTAATTAATTTAATACTTATAATATTATAACACCACACCACTATATTATATTATATTATATTATATTAATCACCACTCTGTAACAGTTATAGTTTCACACAGTTAAGCACAATATTGTAACAGAGAGCATTTAACTCATTGTTTAGAGCCACACTGCAAGAGAGACAATTTAACCCATGTTTGAGATCATTTAACACATAGTTCAGCATCACACTATCGCAAAGATATTTTAACACATAGTTTAGCACCACACTGTCACAGAGATAAATTAACACATAGTTAATTAATTTAAAAGTTATATAGAGAATAATGGATAGCTCACTGGGTATTATCAGTGAGTAATACCATCAAGAGGTTCTGGACACCTAGGAACCTCGAGAGCGAAGCTCGAGAGGTTACAGTGTCCAGAACCTCAAGATGGAATCTCACCGGTACTACCCAGTGAGCTATCCTTTATTTTTTTTCATATATGGATGTGAGATTTTCTTGTGCATTTCTTTTTCTTACGAGCGGTCGGCTGTTCAGTGAAGGACGGTCTCAGTCCTAGCTGACTGCCGCACTTTCTGCTACTCTGTGTCTCTTTCTCCCTCTTGTCCCTGCCTTGCACAGGCACAAATGGACACTTTTCTTTTAGTCTTACCTTGTCCTATGTTGGAGAAACCATATAAATCATTTTCCAATATTTAAAAAAAATCCATAAACATGGAAAGTAGGACGAACATTTTACGCTCTCGCTAAGCGAGAGACCACCGCCGTGTCTGTGAATGTGTTTTGGCCGCCCACAAACAGAAAATGGCAAATCAATAGCCACGTTTTCATGGTGACTGTTTGATTGATACTTGGCAGGATTAATAGTTTTGAGAGTTAGGCACTTGTGCTGTTAACCTTTCCTGATAATACTATTGTTTAGGTCCTGAACGATACTATTACGGGACATGAATGATAGTATTATCACTCTCGAAGTGTGGTATTATCACTTTGGGAGTGATAGTATTACTGAAAAAAAACCTGTATGCTTTAGTAGCATATTAAATCTGATATCCATGTATTAAAATATTATAATGCCACACCATCATATCATATCATATCATATCATATCATATCATATCATATCATATCATATCATATCAATCACCACTCCGTAACAGGAATAATGTCACACAGTTAAGCACAACACTGTAACAGAGAGCATTTAGCTCATTGTTTAGAACCACACTACAAGAGAGACAATTTAACCCATGTTTGATATAATTTAACACATAGATTAGCACCACACTGTCACAGAGATAATGTAGCACATTTAATCACTACACTGTTACAGAGATAATTTAACACATAGTTCAGCACAACACTATCGCAGAGATATTTTAATGCATAGTTTAATACCACAGTGTCACAGAGATAAATTAACATAGTTAATTAATTTAATAGTTATAATATTATAATACCACACCATCACATCACATCACATCACATCACATCACATCACATCACCACGACGTAACAGAGATAATTTCACACAGGTAAGCACAACACTGTAACAGAGAGCATTTAACTCATTGTTTAGAACCACACTGCAACAGAGAAAATTTAACACATTAATTAGTGGCACACTGTCACAGAGATAATGTAACACATTTAAGCACCATACTGTTACAGAGATAATTTAACACATAGTTCAGCACCACACTATCGCAGAGATATTTTAACACATAGTTTAGCACCACACTGTCACAGAGATAAAATAACACATAGTTAATTAATTTAATAGTTATATGGGATACATGAAGGGCAGGAGTGGGATATGGCAAATATTCTCACTCCTGCAGAGTGAGGCACAGATCAGCACTCTTGAGATATCTGTGCCTCACTCTGCAGGAGTGAGAATATTTATATCCCACTCCTGCCCATCATGTGTTCGATTTATACAATGGGTAGGAATGGGATATATTTATTTTGTGTTCTATTGTGAAGTTTGTTTGCGTTATAAGTTTACCTTGTACAGCTCTGTGTTGATGAGGTTTTGTTTTCAATGGGTTTAGTTCGTTTCCGGAAGTGAGCATTTTGTTGTCTGATTCGTTAATGGTGCTGCGAGATGTTCATGCCTAAAAGATTTGTAATATGTAGGATTGGTCATCATTCGAGTTTTGTGTTTATTGATTGGTTAAAGTCTAGTTTTTAGCCGTTGGTAGTGTCTCCGTATTGGTTTTTTGTATTCATGAATGGATCGGCAATTTAGTGAGTGTATTACATCACTATCATTTGACTGGTGCATTCATGTGTCTCTTTTGTTATGTCTGGCTTTCATTGGTAGCTGTGTGCTAGAGGGTGGGACTTCGTTGTTTGTATTTCTTCTGGGATGAGTTTTTATTTTATTTCTGTCATGTGTATCGTTTCTTTTATATTCTTTTATTATGTATAAGTATGTTTATTTACAGGGCGTGCTGTATTCATGTGGTGTGATACTTTGCTTTATTAGGGTACTTTTTTAACATTTGTTTACGTCCACAGCTGAAGTACTGGATAATTTCTGTGGTCATCTTGATTTCGGAAGCAGTGTTTGGTTCTGTGGGACATCAAATTTCAGGTAGACTGTTTCATCGTAGTTATTTCTAGTGAATTAGTCACTGTCTGTATCAGAGGAGATAGTTTTCTTTTTCTTCGTAGGAGGACTGCCATGGTGTGAAGATGAAAATAATACAAAAAGATTTATTATATCAGTCATGAATAATTTAATTTATTATTTCTCTCTTCCTGTTTTACATACCTTAATAAATGTTGAACGTGATATGCTTTGCTGAAATATTGGGATTATTGAAACAGGCTGTCATCCCTTCAGTGAAGTGTAATAATTTTTGCTCTTCTTCTCATTTAGTTTCTCCTGCTCTTGATGTGGATGGCTGCGGGTCAGCTTCATCACTTAATATACTGGAAATCACTTTTTGTTTACTTTTATTCATTTTAGAGTATTGGTATAGGGACTGTAGTTGCTTGTGCCCTGACACTTGCAGAACTTCAGTTGGAGGAATATTGGCATCGACAAGTTTTTGTCTGAGATGCTTCCTTATAGAATGGTTAGTTAACCTGCGGTCTGTTTGGATGTCAGCAGCTTGTACCATATTCTTCAAAATGTTTGCAATAGTGTTCACACCTAAAGGTTGGTTTTTGAACCAGCAAGTGGCGTAAGTTACTTTAGGTGGTTGATTTATAGCTAAGAAAAATGGTGCAGAGTTGTAGTTTGCTTGGGGTGGTCTTTTTTCACTGTAAAATATATAGTTTGCTACAGGATATTTTTTACGACTGCAGATTGCATGCGCTCTAGGTTCTACAACATGGATATCTTTTGGGTCAGTGCCACTTCGTGTTTTTGTTTGTCTCTCTGTGCAAAATTCAATATATTTGTCATCTTTTTCATTTGCACCAAGCTTTAGATCTCCCCATTTAAGGTTTCTGCATTCCGTGTTGCCACGTATACCAAAGAACATGGTAACATTGAGCCACATAGTATTTATTAGCGATTGTGCTGTTCGAGGGCCTAGAATATCTTTTTCATACAGCTCATGAATTAATGTGTCCGTTAGCTCATCAGCAGCGTACCGCTTGTTTCCTTTTCCCTGCTCTTTTTGTTTTTTTGTTTTGATTGCAGGACTTCTCTGGCTTTTAGGAATGTGCTTGAGATGGCAAGAGATTCAGGATAGTTTTGTTGCTTTAAATACCATTCAAAACTCAAAAATTTTGCTCTCAACTTAGTGGTTCATACTCATGTCCATCTTTTTTGTGACATTGGATGAAATAATGACATAAGATATTATTTAATTGTTGTGGAAGCAACGTTTCAATTTTCTCTTCTATTCCCATATTTTCCTGTAAGAATTGGTGCAGATTATTGATATCGCAGTTCATTTTTCTACGAGTGTTATCATTTCAGCTGGAGCCTATATATTGGCCAATGTAGTCTGGATTTATGTTGTATTGTTTGTAGTACAATTTTGACTGTTTTTTGTTTTTTTATTTCTGAGAGGTGTACTGTTTCTGATGGATCCAATAGTGATTCTTCATCTAATTCAAACTGTGAACAGCTAAGGTTTACCTATTCTTGTAGATCAATCAGTTGTTTGGTTTTATGTAGTTTGCCTTGATTTATTTGTTCTGGAGTATATTTGTTTGTAGATTTTGGTAGTTTTAAGCATTTTTCCATTTTATGACTATAACAGCTTATTTTTCTTTAGATTTTTGGCAAAGCGAGTGTTCCTTTTGTGCTCAGCTCGTTTGTTTGCACAGTGTGAAATCTCAGGCTGCTGAGAAAGGGAGCACACTAATTATCCAGGTGTGTGCTATTTATTTCTGTTACTAGGGCAATGTAGTTCCAGCACAAGTAACAGGTTTACTTACGCAACGACTGTGGATATATTGCTTGTGACGTGTAGAGTGTCTGTGTAAATTTAGATATTTTCCACAGTGTCTATGTAATCAGAATTTATCTCACTGCAGTGAAAATAAGGAACTTTATTTATAACTCATATCTCCCACCCCACTGTATACATAACATTGTAACACCATTATATTATCATATCATATCAATAATATCACATCACATCACATCATATTATATTATATTTTTTACACCTGATTGACTTTTATAAGCATTATATTGACAATCACTTTTTTAATTGGAAAGGAACTATCCAGGAATTAGATTTTTTTGTTGCCTATTTGGAATCTATGAATCAAAATCTAAAATTTGAGGTGAAAATTTATGTGCAGGACATTAATTTTTTGGATCTCTCTATTTTTAAAAATGGGGATGGTAGTATTGGCATGATACTTTTTCCAAAAAATACAGACAAAAATTCCATCCTACATTTTGAAAGATGCCATCCGGCACATGTCACAACTAATATTCAAGTAGGACAATATTTTAGAGCAAAACACAATTGCTCTAATTCTGTGCACTATAAAAATAGTGCTATGTATCTTACCAATAGATTTTTAGAGAGGGGTTATAATTTGGATGTCCTCGTCAATGCAAAAAACAAGGCTGATAAAAACAGATTGAATCTTTTACAACATAACGCAAGTAAAAACAAAGATAAGAAAAGTAAATTTGGTGATAAAATTAAATGTGTTACCACCTTTAGTCCTGAGGCTCACATGGTTAGTTGAATTATTAGTGATAACTGGCATATTCTTATAACAGAAAAGAAATTGGATTAGGTGACAAGTGAGCTACCCCAAATAGTATATAAAAGAGCGCCTAATCTGAGGGATCGATTTGTACAAAGTACATCTTGGACTTTAAATGACAACAAAAAGGAGGGATTTCTCCCTAATGGTACTTGGAAATTGTACTTATTGTAAATATATCAAGTTGGGTGAATTTGTTAGACATCAGGTAACGACTCAGACATATTAAGTATTTACTTGATTCTGTGATTGCAATACCAAAAACATTATTTATGTAGCATTGTGTAATGCTTGTCATGGATTTTACATTGGCAAAATGATGCATAAGTTTAAACACAGAACTAGACAGCATATTAGAAGTATTGTCAATTTGGATGATGTTAGTGCACTTGCACAGCACACTAAACTAAATGGGAAGCTACATAATTTTGTTTTTCAGATGATTGACAATGTTTGGGAACACATTCGGGGTGGTGATCTCGATAGAAAACTTAAACTGAGAGAATCATTTTGGCAATATAAAATGAAATCATTTAGCCACCCAGGGCTTAATGACTTCTTTCAATTGTTTATAAAGAGCCCTATGTGGATAGACAATGAAATATGCTTCATGTGATGAATATCCTTTAAGATAATATATTTGTATATTGCTGTTCATATTGTTATTATGTTTTCATGTTTGTAGATTTTTTATAAATTATGAGTATATTTTGCACATTATGGGGGAAGCTGCCTTTGTGGCTTGGATTCTTTATTACACTAATTGATGTGAATTGTGTATGCACTGTCACTTTAATTATTGCTGTTTTAAATGGTGTAATTTTCTAAGCCACCTCATTCTTGAGAAAGCGCAAGGTTTGGCACGAAAACATTTGGCTGTTTGAGGGGAGGGACATGGACTATCTATGTACCTGGCATTCTTGTGTGTAATAAATGTTATTTATGCCTATTATCCTGCAGAATATCTACATTTTTTCCAGCAGTGATGTGTAGCTGTGCTGCCGTCTGCTCTGAGTGAGTACACCATTGCATTTTTGGCTCCTTGTTGCTTAGTAGCTGCATGCTTCTGTTAAATAAAACACATGGGAGGAATCACAAGCAGTTATAATGCTCATGGGAGGAGGAGGAAGCGTGCTGTATCACATTTGAACCTGATGCCCTTGATACTGGTATGTCCCTAAGTGGCACACTTTATGGAGGCATGGACTAGATTTTGAAGCTTTGTGACATAATATGGCCTGCTGCAAAAATGTGCTCTAATATGTCCCCTTCATGTTACAGGTGTTGTCATTTACATAGAAACATAGAAACATAGAATTTGATGGCAGATAAGGACTGCTTGGCCCACCCAGTCTGCCCATTTCCCTACCTACTGGATAAGCTGCAGATCCTAGTTAACCAGCAGCCAACTTCTTCCTACCCCCACCCCCTAGAATTGCCTTATGACTGTCCCATGCATGCTTGAATTCCACCACTGATTTTGACTCTACAACCTCCTCCGGAAAGCCGTTCCAACCACAGCCCTCTCTGTGAAAAAATACTTCCTTAAATTACCTCTGAGCCGCCCCTCCTCTATCTTCAAATTGTGCCCTCTTGTTCTTGCACACCTCTTTTTTTGAAAGATGCTACCCTCTTGGACTTTGTTGATTCCCTTGAGGTACTTGAAAGTTTCTATCATGTCCCCCCTCTCCCTCCTTTCCTCGAGGCTATACATATTAAGCTCCTTTCATCTCTCTTCATATGTCTTCCGGTGCAGACCCTGCACCATTTTAGTTGCCCTCCTCTGGACAGCTTCCATCCTTTCTATGTCTTTGTGGAGATTGGGTCTCCAGAACTGCACACAGTACTCCAGATGGGGTCTGGCACAAGATATACAACAATCCATCATTAATGCTCACTTTAAAGGTGACAAACGTTTGTGCCTCAAGTCTGAGACATTTAGAATGATTTTCAAGAATCCAGTCAAACCCATCCTTTGGTCTGGACCTTACATCACCCTCAGGTAAAGCATGTATAGAGGGGTTCCTTTCGAGTCCGCTCACATCATGTTGTGCCCACTACTGAGTGACAAATTGCTACTAAGTGAAAGGCTCAGTTACCACTTCCATGACCGTGATTTGCACCTACAATGTCCGGATATGTCTCTGCCACTTCTCAGAAGTGCTGCCTTATTCCTAAAGGCCCATCTACAACCGTGGGAACTGATACCCCTTCCATAACCTTTGGTGGTGGGTTTATTCTGAACCTCACAGTTTCTCTACTACTCACTCTGACCTTTTGATCCTTCCATTGCTACATTATAGTCACACATTGGCTCTAACTTGTCCTCTGCCTTGTCAGGTCTGTCATAACCTCACAATCATGCCTTGGTACTGAGGGCATAAATATGAAGCACAGATAGTAAAGGATGCAATATAAACCTTTACTTGGTGGGGGGGGGCTTTGGATTTCACTAAAAAACATTTACAGGTTGCCAAATGGACAGGATACTTACTCCACATTAAGGAGCTATGAGGTTTCAACCTCGACATAGAATACAAAAAATGCTGGATGGTGAGTCTCCCCACCATAAACCCACAACTGAATTCTAGGGAAATTGCTCTGTACCCTGGACATGAAGGACACATTCCCTCATAACTTTATGCACCCAGCACACTGTAGATTCCAACTTTTCTGGGTTCACGGCCATCACTTTCGATTCTGGTCCACCCCCTTTGGCCTCACCTCAGCCCCCAGGAGTCTTTACAAGATGTTTGTTGGCTATAGCCTTGGCCAGACTCAGAAAATGCTGTAATGTCTTTCCATGCCAGGACGACTGTCTCCACAAGGTGTCATCATGCTCCCTGTTATAATTTAAATGGCTATCACCTTATGGATGTTATCCTTGGTGGCCATCAAAGTCAACCATCTGAATTTGCTGAGTTTTCCACCAAAAACACTGTAACACATAGGAGTGGTGTTGAATGCCTCTCCTTTTATTTTCCCCCATGGTTCGTGCTTATGCCATTCTTGCAGTGATGTAGATGATGGAAGCCTGTCAGTACTTACTTACTTACTTGCTGACAGAAACAGTACACATGATCTAACAAGTCTTCTCGAGTGTGCAGCTAGCACACCACTTTCTGAAGCTGCCCCTTCCCTCTCAACCCCTCCAAGGCCCGGCGTCCACACTCGGACCACCCGTGCAATTGGCTGGAGCCCAGTCACTAGTGGTGGGCCCACCTAGAGCTCCATAAAAGGTGTAATACTTTGCCGTAGTAGCTCCACACAGGCAGCATGTTTTTACATCACTGCTGTGCTGCACTGCACTGCTGCTGCTGGTCTGCTGATAAGCCCAGTGGTGGTAAAGAAAACTGAGGTCTGTGGAATGCCACAACAGATTCATTCAGAATCACCCCTAAAGGCTGCCTGCATGTCCTGCTTGTTGTTGATCAGCAGGGTCCTGATATAGTGTTCCATGGGGCAGGGTATGGGATATGCAGGTCAATGGCTAGGAACAGACTGGTGGAGGGGTTGGCCTGAGCAACACAGCCAGCTGACTTAGCTTAGCTGTTTGTGATGTCATGGTCTGCCATTGTTGTGAAGGGAGAAGACAGTGGCCAGCAACAGCAAGGCACAAAGGTGGGACAGTTTACATTGGCTGGGACTGTAGAGCAATTAGTGCAGCTCAGTGCATCCGCTGTCCATGTAGGGCCTGGGTGGAGCACAGAAACAGCACCTGATTAACGAGTCAACAGCAATGAATCGAATGTGGATAAAGCTTCCTTACTTCATTACCCACACCAAACCAGATAGGACAGGGAGGTTGAGCCCCTGGGAGGGATGGGAGGCTCAGGCTGAAGCCCATTGCACTGTACAAAATCTGCTCTGCCATTCTGCCAAATTGGTGGTGCAGGAGTATGTCCGGGATGGACATGGACTTTACATAATTGATTGAGTTTAGGTATTGTTTTATTGAAATTTTTTTTAGAGACAGACGGGTCTGATGGGGACCTTCTTGAAGTTGGATATGGTCTGAACGTGAGTGGCTTTGTCTGCTGGGGTGGTGTACATTTTTGTCTGAATAACTGAATTGCTGCTCTACTGCTGTGTGGAGAAGGTTGGACAGTGATGGCAAGCTGGCAGCTGCTGGTGTAGTTTTATTGTATTTTTTTTAACAGACAGACGGGTCTGACTCTGAGGGGACTGGGGGGGCCTTCTAGTGGTCCATTGCCCCGTACCCACAAAAACCTGCTGTCAGCCCTGACTTCTTCACAATTGCCCACCACGCAGTTGAATGCCTACTGGTCTTGAACCAGATTAAGCTGTTAGAGGTATTTTAGTCAATGGGGGAAATTTGACCAGGACACCATGGAAATTCGCCTAATCTTTTCAATAAGTGCTATTGGATCTTTAACATCCTCCTGAACTACCACCAGAACATGCAGATGAGACCTCAGTTTAAAGTCTCATCAGAAGGATGTCACTTCAGAAGTGCAGTACTCCCCTCATGCTGCACTACGGTGTCAGTATTGGAATATTAACTCAAGTGCCCGGTGTCAGAAATGGACCAACAGCCATCTGACAACCAAAGTGTCAGGTGTGGTAATTGAACCCACAGCCCTCTTAAAACCCCTCTGATCTTCTGGTCTCAGAGGTGAGTGTGCTACCTGCTGAGCCACCGACTCTGGTCATCGAGTACATCTATGCAAGGGACTAACTTTGCCTCCATGGACAATCTGCTGCTACCATTTTACTGTCCATTATGCCAGATTCAACATAAGTGTACTGCAGTGGTTCCACAGGGTTAAAATGGGATAAGAAGACAGATGACTTTGATGCCCGCATCCACTTGTCTTCTGCAGCGCACAGTGCCATAATGATGGTATAAGTCCATGGACAATACGATGCAATGCATGGTGTCCATGCCTCTGTTCTGGATCACACATCAACAATGAACACTTGTTTGATGGGTTGTGGTGGCCATCTCTGCAGGATATAGTCCCAGGGCTCTTGTACATGTGTAGATGCTCATCCTCACATTGGCGTCCTTGAAATGGTGGTTGTCTTGCTCCCTCTGGGCTACCATCAAGTGCCATTAGATAGTTCAGTAATAGTTCACTACTCTGACAACCAATAAGGCACACATTCCTACACTCTCTGGTGAGATTCCATGAGCTTGTTGTATTCTGTGCTCCAAGGCGGCATTCACCTTCTGGCCAACCACATTCCTTTTGTTATCCAATACCCTTCTTGACACATATCAACTGTATCGTAAGTTCTTACGCAACTGTTCTTTACTAGGTAACTTGAAGCTAGCATGTTAATTGTTTATTTCTTTTTTCCACAGACAATGAGTATCCAGAAATAAGATATTCATATGATGTTTGGCATGGCACCAAGAATCTTGCCAAACGCATTATGGTGGTAAGTAGTCTATCACCAGACATCCACCCAAATGTGGATACGTGTCTTCCAGGTGTTTCCAATTCTAAATATTGCTTTTTCCTCCCATTTAAGGCTGGACAGTAATGACAGTGTAGAGTCCAAAGGATTTAGTGTTGTGATATTGTCAACCATTTTTGGCACTGCTGACAAGAAGCAAACAACTACAACGAGTTCATGGTAATTACACTCACCTGTCCACACTGTCTTTCTTAGAGTTGTGTCACAGCATCTATTATTGATTCTGTAACTGTTATTAGTTTTACATTAAGGAAATTTTTAATGTTTCTCATTATACTATATTATTGCATTGATGTAAGGAATTGCTGTTGTTTGGAGACTGTTATAGTGTGCCATTACACTATGTTATTGCCTTGATGTTTGAAATTACTGTTGTGGTACTGATCGCTATGATATTATCCAGGGAAAGAACAAGAAGGTTCACATTTTATTTATTTATTTATTTAGTGTTTGTTGACTGGGTAAGTACGCTAGACAAATTCTGCCTATTTTCAGGCACGACCCGGGGAGGGGGATACTGATGAATGCCAACTGACTTTGAACCAGATTAAGCTGTTGGTGGTGTTTTAGTGAATGGGGGGAAATTTGGCCAGGACACTGAGGAAATTCCCCTACTCGTCTGTAGGGGAACCTTTTGGCCATTGAGATGGCCACTTGGAGTGAGCCGCAGGACCGAATGGATGCAATGGAGGTAGGAGAGTGAGCCTCCTCTCCTATTCTCGACATACAAGAGGTTGAAGATTTTGTGCAAAAAGCTACTGATTTGGAAGGTGAAACGAGAGATATAGTTATCTCTGCAGAGGATTTAACTTCTATCGAAAAAAATATGGACCGAAATGAAGAAAACGAACAACCTTTTTGTTTGGCAAACAGTGGGGAAACTAAGTTGTACTCAGTAAAACCTGACGCACTCCTGAAGCAAGAAGTAAATGCTGCAAATGCAGGATTGAACACTCAAGGAACAGAATTACCTGTCAAACTTCCTGCGAGCGCTATCACTGATGTAAACCAACTGGAGCTGGGTGAGTCAGCTACTAAAATTATCCCTGTTAAAAATACTGACTTAGGGGCTGGCATAATTGACATGGATGGTGTGTGCCGACAGCCTCTGTTAAAACAAATGGCTGTTGAAATATATGCGGAATCTGGGGCTGGCAATCTGAACAAGGAGAAAGGTGTATGCCGAGAGCCCGTTGTTAAGGACTTGCTTCCCCATAGAGTCAAAATCCAGACCAAGGGTGACACCCGTGCAGCTGGAATTGGCCACTCGCGGGTTATGGGAGACTCACAGTCAACTACTATAGTTCAGAACTACTCGCATATAATGAATGATTCCGGATTTGATTTTCGCCTTCTCGCTAATCTCCTTTCTGTTGACTGTAATAACCCTACGGAAAATAAAGTGATTTACCAGTCTGATCCAACGGTTCAAACTGGGGCTACAACATTTTCAATTTCATCTATGGTGAATAAAGAACCTCCTTTAAAGGGCCATAGCAATGTTACTTCTGGGCATATCAAAGTTTATACTTTGCAACAATCTGTGAAACACCAGACAACTACACAAAAAGAAATGCCTTTTCAGCCTGTGACCCAGTTATCCTTACCACTTGCCCCAGATAGTATTTGGACCCCCCAGAAGGCCCTACAAAATGCAGGGTGGCTTAAAACTTCTAAAGGAAAATGGCTTCCTGACCCAGACTGGGATCCTATGCTGAATTTTTCTCAGGCATCCCCTGCGTGGAAACCAACTGACATTAAAACATCTGATACAGGTTTATGACCCCAGGCAATAGACATCAAAGAAAAAAACCCAGACAGGAATAATTTTAATAGTCCTAATCTCCCTGTAGGCCTTGACTCATCGGTCTCATCAAAAACAGAAGCACCTATAGATGTGGAGGCCTCCAGTATGAACAAAAATGAAACACACAATACCTCACCAACCCAAAAGCCTTTATTGTCAGAACTCTTTACTAAAATAAAGAAAGAAGCTGCACCATGGCGGAATGTGGTGCTAATTTGTTATAAAGGAGGCCTGGAAGAAAGACCTGATAGGTCCTATGTAAGATGAACATTATTGAAGGACTCATTACATTTTTCCCCCAGAGAAGTATGTGCTTTGTTTAATATTTCTGGGGAAGACAATTATGATATTAGCTTTAGGACTGCATATGCTCTTGAGTTGTTTTGGGAGTGCTATACACAAGTTAAATATTCACCCACATGGACCACCTTTTTGGTAATACCGTTGACCAAACCATTAGTCAAATATGTGACTGTAATGTTTCGTAATAAAGGGGTCCATGTGGATGACATTACATTCTGGTTATCCCAAAAATGTGAAATTTTGAGTAATCCTGAAGCACTTTTAGATTCTGAATCTTTTTGGATGGGGGATGGAAATATAAGGTCAAGCTTAGGCCTACTGACACCGGGATAGAGCACATCCCAAATTCATTCATGTTAGGAAGAGATAGAGAGGTCTGTTTTTATGCAGGGAACCCAGAGCATGTTATAAGTGTGGATCTTAAACTCATTTATTCAGCACTTGTGACCAGGCTCGTTGTGACAATTGTGTAGAACTGGAGCACATAGCTATGCAATGTGCCAATCATACTAGATGTGATCTATGTGAGGATTATAGCCATGTTTTTAGTGAATGCCCTTGGGCCGCTAGAAACAAAGCCTCTTGTGCCAGTCCAGAGCTGCTAATACAACAAGTGCAAGACTCTGCTTCTGCTTCATCTAAAACTGAACCATCCCACCCTACCAACCCCTCTCCTTCTTCCTTTGCTTCAGATCTTTCTGTTCCCTTGCAGAAAGAGGAGCACGAATTTACAATACAAAAGACCCCTCCCCCATCTTCAGCTCTCCTTGGTTCAGTGCCTCAACAAAAAAAAGAGGAGACTCTTATTAGTGAAGAGCCATCAGATAATCTACTTCCAACTCCTGTATGTTATGAGGAGCCAAACACCTCAGGGTGCGTTCCTGCCAGCAGCAGCGACCTGCAGACTCTGCCTAGGTGGTGTTCCTCAGGAACTAACAGGCAAAAGCCTCCAGTAACAGTAAAAAGTTCTGCTGTAATTGAAACAGGCAATACTTATGCAGCACTGTTTTTACCAGATGGTGATTCTGACATGGAGCAAGGGGAATTAGATTCCCAATCAGTGGGGAGTAGCCAGCTCTCTACAGGAATGGACCAGGGAGATTATAAGAATAAAAAAAGAAAAAGCAGAAAAAATTGGTATGATGTTATTCTCTTGCTAACTCATGGGTTTCCTTTCTATAGGTTCACTTAACATTCATAGCATATTAAATAATACAAAGCAGCAAGGTGTTTTTTCATTTGTTCATGATAACTGTTTTGATATCTTTTTTCTACAAGAAACATGGATGTGTTCTAGAGAACAGTTAGCATTATTCAAAAGGGAATGATTTGGGGGCCGTCCTATTGGTCTTTTGGCCAAGATTGTGCAGATGGAGTGGGCATTTTATTCGGATTTTATAATTTCTCTTTAATACAATTTGTAGATTTAATTCTGGGTTGATTATTCCTGTTAGATGGCAAATGGAGATCAATGGCTTGCTGTTTCATCACTGTATATGGGCCTCAGACTAAAGCAGATAGGGTATTCCTTTTAAAAACTATTCAACCATACTTAGTAACTTCCTTTTTTCAGTCAATATATTTTATTAAACGTTTAACCAAAATACAATAGAACACGTAAGGCAATACAGACTATTCATTATACATGTACAATAAACCAAAAACTTTAGAGCCTTTAGGTTACATCGGCTCAAATATGCTCACTACCACCCCCTCCGCCCTTATTACCCAGTTCTACCCCCTTCCTATCCCCCCTCTTTTAAATAAACTTTGGAATAAAATGAAGACCCCCTACCACCATTTGAGCTCATATTTACTAGACTGCGACGAATGAATAAGGAAAACTCTGAGTAGAAATAATAGTCAGTATCCTTTATAAGGAAACCAAACCCCGGCGAGGATCAAGCCAGTTATTATGTTTACCATCTTAAGAGTATATAAATAAACAATTAACTATATTATCTGCGTGAATACAGTGGCCCAGATATTCAAAAGGGTTGCGCCATGCGCAACAGGGTTGCGCGGTCGCAACTCCAAAAATGCGCCATTCTGCAATATTCAGAAGGGGCCAGTTGCACCACCAAAAACATGCTGAGCAACAGCGCAATGGAAATGAAGGCATGCGCAACCAAAGGGGGCCGGTCCATGCATAAAGTGCGCAATCACGATATTCAAACACTGCGCAATGCGCGAGGGGTAGCTCAACGGAAGTTGCGCTAGTAGCGGAATTGAGCCAAAATAAAAAGGCTCAAGGAAGCGGCGCAAGAACCGTAGCAGGCCGCAAACTGGGGGAGAGAGACAGAGACAGAGAGAGAGAGACAGAAGCTGGAAGGGCAGACAGGGACAGTGGGTCCAGGAGGACAGAGAGGCCAGCGGGGGGTGCCCGGTGCAGTGGAAGCAGCAGTGGGGGCAGCGGGGGTAACACAGGAACAGCAGCCGGGGGGGCAGAAGCCAGGGAGATGGACAGTGCCAGCTTCCACATGGAAGCTGTAATGAGGGTGAGACACCATGCTGCAGGGGGCGTGGCGCGGAGGGAGCCGGCGGTATACCCCGACAGGCGGTATCGTGCCCACATCAGCCGAGCTGTACACAGATGTCGAGATTGTGGGCCAGTACCACCTGAACAGGGCAATACTGAGACGGCTCTGCGAGCTGTGCAGTGATGTGATGCAGGCACCCTCACGATGGAGTCACGCTCTGTCTGTGGAGACCAAGGTGACAGCCTGCATGTGCCTGCTCGCCACGGGCACCTTCCAGAGGCCAACAGGGGACACCACAGGCATTACACAGTCGGCCACGTCACGCATCCTCACCCAATTCCTCAGCGCACTGCTGCCTCATGCTGCGGAGTACATCCATTTCCCCAGCACCGCGGCAGAGCGTACAACAAACATGCAGGAGTTCCACAGGGTAGCACGTATGCCTGGCATGCTAGGGGCCATAGACTGCACCCATGTGGCCATTCGCACGCCACCTGGCCCCGACGGCCAGGCATATCGGAACCGAAAGGGGTTTTCCAGTGTCAACTGCCAGGTGGTGTGTGATGCCACTGGGCGCATTATCAATGTTTGTGCCACACACCCTGGTGGAGCACATGATGCCTTCATATGGCACCAGTCTGCACTGTGCCATCAATTCAAAGTGGGAACATCCCCACGGGTCATCTAGTGGGTGAGTACACATGTATGGAATGCAAACTCTGGGCAAGGGTGGGAATGACACAGGTGCCATGGTAGTGGCACACAAGGATATGGTCAATATGGACCTGACATGACACTGCTCTCCACTATCTCCACACAGGTGACTGCGGATACCCACTCCATCCCTGGCTGCTCACACCGTACCGGCGCCCCACGACCCCAGCGCAGCTATGCTTCAATGAGGCACATGCCGCACCACGTAACATCATAGAGCGGGTGTTTGGGATGCTCAAGGCACGCTTCCGATGCCTAGACACCTCCGGTGGTGCCCTACAGTACAGCCCCCAAAAGGCCTGTGGGATATTCCTGGCCTGTTGCATCCTGCACAACATGGCCAAAGACCATGGGATAGCCGTACAGGTCGAAGAGGGGGACAGCGATGGGGACGCCAGTGGCGCCGGTGATGTTGGTGATGAGCAGCCCCCCCTAGGACGGAGGGACCCCGACTGACCCGGCAGGCCCAGCTGCACCGGGACACCATTGCAGAAAAGCACTACGCCCAACACAGGTAAGTCAAGGGGACATGTGCAGGCAACACTGTCCATGCGCAAACCACAGGCACACAGGGGAACACACTGTGCATGAAGGTCAGGGGAGTTGAAGGTTCCAGGCATACCAACACACCATCAGGGAGGGGTAAGCACTCATATGGACACACACACACCAGGCAGCGTACATGGGCAGAAGCACAGCACTGTGGAAACAACATTGCCAACACACAGCACCACCGACCACCCCCACCACCTGTACTGTCCACGTACGTGTGTCAGGACCTGGGCACCCTTGCACCTTGGTGTACAGTGCAATGCAGGCATCATCATGCACACGCACCTGTGGACAGCAGTTGGGAGAGTGTGCAGGTGGTCCGTGTGTCAGCGTGGTGAGCAGAGCACCCAGCAGTGCACTGCCCACCATGACACACATTGCACACAGGGCAGCACCAGACAGGGCCCGCACTGGGAGACAGCTCAGTCAGGTAGCACTGTCCCACGGCCACCACGGATGCGTGGGCGGCCCCACCACGGCCCAGCAGCACTGGCAGGCTGAGCAGGGGCCACATCGGGTGGCGCTGTTGCACCACCAGGGGTCCCACTGTGCGAACGCGACCTTGCCCGCACAGGGGTCTGCATACTGCCAAACAAACATGCACCAGGGGTGCTCGGGATGCCCACAGCAGAACCCGGCGTCAACAGGTCTGGTGTCGCACGATGCCGGGAACGGGTAGTGGAGAGCGCACTGTGTGGGGTGTGTGGTACAGGGGCACCTGACAGTGTGCCCAATGCATCCGCGACAGAGACCACTGCCTGGGTCAGCCTGTCAATGGCGGCGGTCACATCCATCCGCATAAGGACCAGCTCGGCTCGGTCCCGAGCACACCTCCCTGCTATGCTGCTCCACGGACACAGACAGTGCCTCCACGGACCTTGCAACCCGCCCCTGCAGCTGTACCAGTTCCTGCAGCAGGCGGGTGTGTGCGTCCAATGGGTACTGTGCCCCAATGGCATCGTGACCCCCAGGGTGTGGACGGTCCTGGTGCACAGCACCCCTTGAGGGTGGGTGCTGTTCGCCAGGACCAGGTATGGGTGGATCAAAGGGCAGTGGACATGTGCCACTGCTTGACACTGTACCCCCAGACCTGATGTGCGACTGCTGCTGCCGCCCCTCCAACTGCTGAGCCCCCAGGTCCACCTGTTCCACCTCCGTGCTGGCAACAGTGCCAGACACCTGCACAGCCACGGTGCTGCCTCACGGTGCTGACAGGCACAACCTGGGACTGTGCCAGCATGCTGGTACACAGGTGTGAACCAGGAAGGCCCAGGGGCATGTGCTGGCCTGCCATGTGTCCGTCATGGGACACACACCCATCACTGCCGATTGCAGGCCTGCTATCATCAATGGTGCAGGTATGCGCCACTGCCATAGGCACAGCATGCTGGCATACCTGCATGCCAGACTGCTGAGACACAGGCTGTGCACCCCGCACCCGTATCACTGACACCAGAGTTGTTGGCCCAGCGTGCATGCTGCTGCAGTGCCTGCTGGCTGGTGGCGAGGTGGATGGTCCCTCCTCCACGTCCAGCAGGTCTGCATCACTGTCTGGACCCACCACCAACACCGTCTCCTGAAGACGAACAGGATCTGTAACAGAAAGAGAGTACATGTGAGTGCATGTGAACAACCCCCCCCCAACACCACCACCATGTCATACCGTGCAGTGATGGGCTTCCACCTGTCTGGAATCCTCCGCCTGGTACACCCGCAATGGCACTCAGCTGCATGGCCGCGACCAGTGTCTCCTCTGTTGGGGTCAGCTGCAATACCACTGGCAGGCCCCCACCAGTGCCAGCACGTGCCGCCCTGAAGGCTGCCACCTTCTCCTTCAGCCTCCTGCGGTCAGTCCCCATCTTCCTTTGCATTCCTGCATGGGCGCTGGTGGCTTCCATGCAGGTTGGCACCCGAGCTACCCCTCACATGCAGCTGCCGTTCCTGAGGGGTGCCCTCCGTCCACTCAATAATGGCTCATCCTCCAGGTAGGCCTGGAAGAGGGCCTCTGTCTCTGCAGCTGTGAAGTTCGGCCTCCTCCTATGCCCGCCGTCCTCACCCTCACCTTGTCTCTGGTCAGTCATGGTGATCTGTATGGGTGGAAGTGGACACCTGTCACTGTGCAGTCTACAGCATTTCCCCATGAGCATAGGTGCCGGCCCGGGGGGGGCGGAAGCCCCCCACATTTCATCTCCGTATGGCAGATACTAATAGAAAAAGTTCCCTTTGTCCCTTTCTAAGTGCCCTTTTGATTCTCAGCCCCCTCAGCCTTTATCATCCTCCGGCACCCCTGCCCATGAGCATTGTCCTGAGCATCACACAGCATGTAACTCACCTCTCACCTGCAGTAACCAAATCTGGCCAGCACAACCCACTGTCGCATTTTTATAGTGCAACACATGCAAATGAGGAGTGGCGCAACTTTAATGACATGCTAATCGCGCCACTGCGCCTTTGAATGGCTGATCGAATGATTTGCATATGTCGGCTGAATATCACGTATTTGCGCTTTGCTATCTGGAAGAGTCCAACTGAGTCAATGGCGCGAGTTTGTGCCTGCGTGCTACTCGCATTGCACATGCCCAGACAGCTTACGCATGCGTCTATCGCGCTGCAGACCTGCTGAGCGCGATCGGCAATTCAGGCCATGGCCACCATTGTGCCAGTGGCACTACAGCACAGGGCACTATATGGCGCTGTGGCACTACTGCGCGATGGTCCACTGTGGCACTGGTACATAGCTTGGCAGTCGCGCAGGATGCCTATATGTCCGATGGTGCTGTGCATAGCCTTGCGTCATTGCCGTGACCTTGTGTATGCCCTCTGCCCCTGGCGCAGTTCGCATGCCATGTGCATGTCCCTATTGCGCTGTCTGGTGACAGCGCCATGTGAAGTGACAGCGCTGTTCGAACAGCGCGATTGGAGCCTGTGGTGGTCTATTGCGCAACATCTCCACGTAGGGTTACAGTGCAGTGGAGCGCCATATTGCCTGCTGTAAACTAGCTGAGATGGCTAGGAGGAGGGCAGTGACTTGGAGCCCACTGGAGGTGGCCAACCTGGTGGCCCTGGTGGAGCCCCACTGTGAGGCACTGTATGGTGAGGCCCCCCTCACCATGCCTAGGATGCACATGTGGCAGCAAGTGGCCACTGACCTGGTGGAGGTCACTGGATGGGGCCGGTCTGCTGAGCAGTGCGGCACCAGTACAGTGACCTCCCGAGGGAGCCAGACCTTTGACGCTGCCGCGGTCGCGCGTCCAGGTGGGGCGTGGTGCTCTAGGCCAGGTGAGTGTACCATCTATGCACCTATATTCTCTGTAGGGGTGTGTGTGTGTGCTTGGGTGGCTGTGCATAGGTGCCGGCTCGGGCACGGTTGGCTGTGTCAGTGTGTGCAGCTGTGCGATGGATAGTTATGGCTGTGTGGGCAGGCACTCTCGCTGGGGCAGGGGGCACTCTGCTTTTGAGTCACACTGATGTTTGTCTCAACATATGTCTCCCACAGGCTGGAATCTGAGGACGCAGGGCGAGGGTGAGGTGGGCCGTGCCAGGGCCCCGGTGCCGGTGGGTGTTCTGCCCCAGCAGCAGCAGCAGCAGCAGCGGCAGACCCAGCTGCTTGAGGAGTGTGAGTATCATTACTTCATGGATGCTATTGCATGCTGGGGGGGGGCAAGACCACCAGCCATGCACAACACAACCATGCAGGAAAGGGGAGGTCATAATTCCACTATACAAGACACTAGTGAGGCCCCACCTGGAGTACAGTGTACAGTTCTGGAGACCATACCTACGTATGGACATGGACTGGGTGAGAAGGTTCAGAGGAGGGCAACATGGATGGTGCATGGATTGCATCACAAGTCCTATGAAGACAGGTTGAAGGAACTGAACATGTACTCCCTGGAGGAGGGGAGGAGAGGGGATATGATGGGGACATACAAGTATCTTACAGGGGGAACAGAGTGCAGGAAAACACTATTTTAAGCGTAAAGATGTTCCAGGACTAGAGGCATGGGATGAAGTTGGAGGGGGACGATTCAGAGGAAACATGAGAAAGAATTTCTTCACGGAACAGGTGGTGGACAAGTGGAACACCCTGCCAGAGGAAGTGGTGGGGGCTGACTTGGTCACGGGATTTAAGAATGCACGGGATAGACATACAGGACTTCTGGAGGTCAGGGGTAAGGTGCAACAGACTTATAGGAAAACAGAGTGACCTTACCAGCTCAAATGGGCAGACTGGGTGGGCCATAGGCCCTTATCTGCCGACACTGTCTATGTATCCATGTATGTAGGCACGACACAGGTGACATGCATCACTGTGCAGTATCACAGCACGTCTGTGTATGCGTCACTGGTGGTCAGGCATGCACTGGGCACATAGCTGTGTAACTGGCATCGCGCCACGTTGCCGCGTCCTTGCCAGCCTAGTTTGTACTGCGATTGACGTGGGCAGTGTGTGTAGGCGGTGGTGCGTATAGCTGGTGCCGCCTGTTTGTGATGGCCATGTGCATGTTCACTGTGGGTGGGTGCATGCCATCAAAGGTGTGGGACATTGGGCTATGTGGCTTGCAGGTTGGGTGGTGTTCAGGGTTGTGGTCAGTCACAGCCATTGACTGTGTTCCCATTTTCCTAGGCCTCACTGTTCTCAGGAGGATACAGCGGAGCTACATGGGCTGGCCTTAAGTGTCCCTGGACAACCAGGCCATCCTGGGACATCCAGCAACATGGCCTGCTGAGGAGGCATCACCAGGAACAGCGGCACCGGGTGGAGGAGGACCAGCCTGCTGGGCCTTAGGCCAGATTACCCTTCCCACTACCCCTACCACCCTGCCTTCCCTCTCCAAGTTGTTCATCCCTACCCTTGCCCACCCCTACCTTGTACCCATACCCCCCTTGTAAATAATTATAGTTGATAGTTTTACACATTTTGATAATACATTTATATTTTGATATGAATACTGTGTTGGTCTCTGTTTTGCAGCTGGCTATGGTTGTTCAGTTGCAGTAGTGTACATGCCATCTGGGGTGATATGGTCCTGGGTATGTGTGTGTGTGTGTGCGCGCACGTGTGTGTGCATGGGGCGGTATCTCCAGCATGGCAGTGACTTTCTGTTGGTCTTGCCATCTGCTGCCACCCACTGCTGGGTGCACAGGGTGTGTCTGGCTTGTAGGCTTCTGTGTTGCATGGGGCTGACGAGTACTGGGGGGACTGCATGGTTTCCTGCAGTGCCAGTCACTGCACATGGGTGGTATCTTGGGGTCACAGTGCAGGATGTGCTGTGTGTATGGGGGGCTGATGTGCACTGTGGTTGTCAACCCCCTGTGTGTGGCACTCTCAGCCTGCCAGTGGTTGTGCTGGGGTGTCATGGCTCTGTTATGCTTTGTTGGCTTCTCCCCATGGGCAGGTAGATCATCTGTCTGACCCCCAGTGATGCTGTTCTTGGGGTGTGCAGGTGTGGTGTGGGTTCTGCAGTGTGTTCCTGTGCCCATGTGTGGCATGGCTGGCGGTGGGCCCCAGCCTGCCTCCCTGGATGTGCAGTTCCATTGCTCTGGGGGGAGCTGTGCTTGCATTATGGCAGCTCTGGAATGCTCAGCTGAGCTTCCCTGGTTGCTCCATAGTGCAACATTTTGGCTCAGCTTCTCCTTCCTGGTTGCGCGATGACGCAGTATGTGCGATATTCAGATGTTGGTTGCTTGCGCAATTTGCTCTGCTCCATGTTTGAATATCGCACCTGTTGCGCATTTGCGCAACTGGTTTGTGCTTGCTCCTGCTGTTGCGCCAGTTTTGAGCGCAGTTTGAATATCTGGGCCTGTGTGTATAACTTTCCCCAATTTTTATCAAAGCTTTTAGGAATGTGCCATAATGATGAGATCATCCTTTCTGTCCAAAGATTATTTAACCATTCAGTGTAGGTGATTAATTTGGAATCCTTCCAGTGCTTTAATACTAGTCTTTTAACTGAATATGAGATAAGGGCCAAATTGAATCTTTTTTCTTTAACAGACACTTGGGAATAGTCCCCCACCAAACAAATTTCAGGCATAAAATACTCTTCAAGACCTAATAAAGGGTCTACCTTACTTTGTATCTCCCTCCAAAGTGCCCTAATACAGGGGCAATCCCATAATATATGAAGCAGAGTGCTGTCTGCTTTACCACATCTGGTACACATACTGTCCTTTAATTTACCCATTGCTGCTAATTTAGAGGGAGTAAAATATATGTTGTGCAGTTTGTAAAATTGCATTATCCGAAGATTTTCATTAGATGTATGTGAAGAGGCCGCTTGCCAAATTTTCTCCCAATTAAATTCCTTATTAGGAAATTGTTCTGTCTAGTATGTGGACTGTCCGGTTATACCAGGACACATAAGGGGATACAAAGCTGCAGTAATTTGGGAAATCGCATGTGGGAGCCAGGCCAAGGTTCGGAGTGATTCAATGAGCCCTGATTGGTCTCCCTCCCGTTTACCATCTCCCAATTTAGTAACTAGCAAATGCCTAATTTGGAAACTGTAAAAAACCTGTCTCTCTGGAATATTTAAAATGGGCATAAGATTTTCAGTAGTTTTAAGTTTGCCCTCCTCGAGTAGGGCCGAAACTGTAACACCTGGGTTTTGGAGTGCTACATGTTGCTTAAGGCATTGTCCCCCTATTTTAAAATTAGGGTTTGAATATAGGGGTTGGGATATGTCTTTGATATTATCATATTTAATAGCCTTGCATAACTGCTTATGTACCTTGATGGACATTAAAATTAGTTTATTTTTAAGGAGTGGATAACATGATTTAACAGTGGTATATAAGAGAGCAGCTGGAGCAATACCACTCTGACTGATCAAGTGGCGTTCTAATTGCAGCCATGCTGGTTCATATATAGATTCCTGGGTCTGGGATGCAGGAGCTGTCCAACAGAAATATTTAGCCATGTGACTTGCTAAATAATAATGGTAAAAATTGGAAAGTTTAAGGCCTCCACATTGCTTCGCTGCTCCTAGCCTAATATATGATCTTCTCGGAGTAACTTCCCATCTGATTTTTTGGGGTTGGGGACGTTAATTGTGACATAGCTAGGGAACAAATCAGTGGGGAAAAAAGAAAAAAAAAACTATTGTGACTCCAATATAAGTGCGGTAATTAAAACAGCAGGCCTTGAAGACTGTGGTATTTACAACACAGGTTCTCGCTTTACATATACCAGGGGCTCTTATAAAACTACTATTGATCATTTATTCCTTTCTCGGACCCTACCTAAAGGTAGTTTTTAAATCATTCCCACTGAATTCTCAGATCACCTATTATTAAAATTTTGCATACCAATTTTAGTTTCTAAAAACAGTTAAAAGTAGATGGAAACTGAATGTTACCTTGCTTACAAGCCCTGAAGTTATGAAGGGGATAACAACTCTATTATCTGCCAGATTATTAGTTTTGTGTCTATATAATGACCCTGGTGAATGGTGGGCTGATGCTAAAATGGATTTAAAAACATGGTTTAGTAATTACAGTAAACAAATCGGGAATAACAGATTTTTAAAAATACCTTTCACTCCGGAAACAACTTCAACATCTTTATACTATTTCATACCTTACCAAATATAACTGCTCATCACAAATAAATAAATTAAAGAAAGATATGTTAGCCTATCAGTATGATAGAGTCTCTACAATTCAGGCAATGCTTTCTAGTGGTACACAGAAATCACCTGTAGGAGACCTGTATGAGGCTTGCAAAAAAATTCATGAGGATATGACAATTGAGTATCTGCAAGATTCAGGTGGAACTAGAATAGAAGAGATTTCAGATATAGAAGATTTAATCAAATCTCACTACTCCTCACTGCTACCTACTGATGACCCCTCTGAGAAAAAGATTGTTGATTATCTGCATAATATTGAAGTTCTGACACATCCTGATGAAGCTTTTTTACTGCTTAAGAATATGACCTTAACTGAAATTGCAGAGGCAAGCAAAGCTCTTAAAACTAATACCTCACCAGGTTTAGATGGTCTACCAAGCCAATTTTATAAAGTTTTTATCACAGAAATATCTATCTTTTTGCAGACCATTTATCTGTTCTTTTTTAAAAATAATAAAATTCCTAATTTTTTTCAGAAGGCTTATTAGTTTATTTATATAAAACTGGAGATAGAGCTGGTATTAAAAATTGGAGGCCAATTATATTGTTAAATTCAGATGATAAAATCCTTACTCATATTCTTAATTCTAGACTCAAGAATTATGCTTCATTATTGCTTTCTGCACAACAATTCTGTGGTATCCCTAATAAAATAATACAAGATGCTCTTATTATTATTAGAGATTTCATTGAGACACTTATCATGCAAAAATCTAGGGGGTGTATACTTTCAGTAGACCAAGAGAAAGCATTTGACCATGTTGATAGGCTTTTTCTATTTTCTGTATTGGCCAAATATGGGATACCAGTAGCAGTAATTAAGTGCATACAGCTATTGTACTCCCATGTTTTCATAAAAGTTCTAATAAGAGGTCAAATAACAAAAGGTTTTATTATTTCTACAGGTGTTAGACAGGGTTGTCCTTTAAGTCCTTTATTACACATTTTTTCAATTGACCCCTTACTTCGATGCCTAGCCAGTTGGCCTAGATGGCATGGACTGACAGAGTCATATAAGTTGGCTAATCTTTCTGTACCAGCCTATGCAGATGACATTTGTGGGTTTTTTTTCACATTATAATCAAATTCCCCCTTTATTGGATGAGCTACAGAGATATGCTAAAGTACCTAATTCTAAACTAAATATTGCTAAATGCAAAGGGTTGTTGATAGGCCCTTGGGATATTACCTCATGTCAAATATCCGGAATCACCCTCGCAATAGAACCAATAGTAATTTTAGGCATTATTTATGGGACAATTAATCTGCCTATCAATAATTGGGAATCAGCTTTATCTAAAGGTCACAATAAGGTTAAAAGATGGCAGTTTGGGAAATTGTCAAAACTTAAGAGAATCCAGATATTGAAACGATTTGTTATTCCCCAGTTGCAATATGTGGCCTATATTTTACCACTTCCTATGTCTTTGGAAACAACAGTTTATGGAATCTTTTTCCAACTGCTTTGGGGAAATAAACTGAATCCAGTTAGGCGTTGTTATACCTACTTAAGTAAAGAGAAAGGTGGATTGGGTATGGTTGAACCAGTGCTTTTTTTTTCATCCTCTGTTTATTTACCATACTGTTTGGTATAGTATCTCCAGTATAACAGTTGAAGTTTTTTGTTTAGTGAAACATGTACTAAAATATTATTTAGCTGTATGGCATGAGGTAGCACTGAAGCTACATTCACGATTACAGCTACCTGAATATTTTTGACCAGCAGCTCAGAAGTTATTTAAATGGAAAATTTCACAATCCTGTATTTTCCTATTATGTAAACAATAAGAAACATTTCTATGATACACTATTATCTCAGCTATACCCTACTGAGCCCAGTTTTAAGAATTGCCCTCCTGCTTCCAATACACAAATTATAAAGCAATTGATTAATAAACGAGTACCTAATATTATGTGGGAAATGCTATGGCTTACTGTATATGGTAAGCCAAATATCAGAGGGAATGCAAAGCACAAGAATTCAGTGGACAGGAATTGCCCATCTACAGCATGTATTAATCTAGAAGGGATTATGTGTAATTGTTTCTTCGATTGCTCCTTTTCTAAACCCCTTTGATTTTTTTTAAGTACTAAATGGAATATGGACTGGTTATTGTCATTGAATTATGAGAATTTGGTTTTAGGATTCCTTCCAAAGGAGAAGGTTGACCTGCACCTTGAAACTTATATGGTTATCTTATGATGTTTACATTATTATTTATGGCAAGATCAATGTCAGTGGGTGCTTTACCAGAGAATGATGTCATACCCAGTGTATAGTTTTTTAGTAGCACAAGCAATGAGCTCTGTGTATCAATCTGATTTATTACAGTATTCGGGTGATAGAGTCTATAGATGGTGGAAGGGCCTTCAAATATTTATAAAATATAAATAAGATACATTTTGTATATTATGTTTATAAAAGAGATTAAAAAAATTGGGAAAAAGAGTTAGTTTTATATGAACTGGTTTACCTTATTTCCTTTTTTTATCATTTTTAATTGCCTGTAAAAAACAAAAAAAGGGAAAAACTTTATTTGTTGATGTTAAATTCTTTGATTGTACCTTTGGGGTTGTGTACAGGCCCCCATGTCAGGGGGAAGGAATGGACAAGGATATGATAGAAGGCATTCTTAGGATGGCAGAGAAAGGGGAGATACTGTTGCTGGGAGACCTGATTATGCCAGATATTAACTGCAGCACATTTGCTGCAGCCACATCCAAGAGCAGGGCCATTCTCGATGCCCTACAGGTGGCAGGCCTCAGACAGCTAGTTTCAGAACCCACTCGTGAGGGAGCAATCTTAGACCTCATACTCTCAAATGGGGGCAGTGAGAGGATTTCAGATCTAGAAGTGGGTTGCCATCTGGGAACAAGTGACCATCAAACAGTGTGGTTCATTAAACTCAGCTACAGAGTCAAGCCATACAAAAGTGAGGGTACTGGACTTCAGGATGGCTGACTTTGAAGATAGGAGAGTGCCTCAGAAAAGCACTAGCAAACAGGCTAGAAGGAGGGGTGGAGCAACAATGGGGAATCATCAAAACTGCCATCACAGAGGCAACAAGCCTTTGTGTGAAGCAAATAAACAAATCAAAATGAAAGAAAAAGCCACTATGGTTCTCAAAAGAGGTGGCGGGGAAAGTCAGGGAGAAAAAGATAGCATTCAGGAAGTATAAGGAAACACAGAAGGAGCAGGACAGAGAGCTGTACCAGTTAAGGCAGAAGGAAGCAGGGAGGGAAGTCAGAGTAGCAAAGGCCCAAACTGAGGAAAAGATAGCCAACTTGGTTAAGAAGGAGGATAAAACTTTATAGGTACATCAGAGAGTGTAGAAAGACAAAGGGAGGATAGTGAGGCTGAATAGAATGAATGGTGGGTGGGTGGGCAGAGGGGGACAGTGAAAAAGCAGGAATACTGAATGAATATTTCTTCTCAGTATTCACAAAAGAGGAGGGGGAAGTGCCTAATACAATTAACAGAAGCACTCTTGATAGGGGGGTCAATCCCAGCCCTTTCACAGAAGAAAGGGTTCTGCAAGAACTCCTAAAACTGAAGATGGACAAAGCAATGGGGCCTGATGGAATTCACCCCAGAATTCTAAAAGAATTAAGGGGGGAACTAGCGAAACCACTGACTACTCTTTTTAATAAATCATGGGAGGATGGTGTGGTACCCGAGGACAGGAGGAAGGCGGATGTGATTCCCCTTCACAAAAGTGGGACCAAGACAGAGGCAGGAAACTACAGACCTGTCAGTTTGACCTCTGTGAGGGAAAGTGATGGAGTCACTTCTGAAGGAAAGAATAGTTGAGTACCTTGAGGCCAGTGGGGCTGGGACCCAAGGCAGCATGGGTTCACAGCAGGAAGGTCATGTCAGACAAATCTAATAGATTTCTTTGACTGGGTGACCAAAGTAGTAGACCAGGAGGGCTGTGGACATGGTCTACCTAGACTTAACAAGGCATTTGACACAGTCCCACACAAAAGATTAATAGTCAAATTAACCAGCCTGGGAGTGGGTCTCAGGGTGGTAGCCTGGGTAAAACATTGGCTGGGCAACAGGACACAGAAGGTAATTACAAATGGAGTCCACTCTGAAGAAAGAGGAGTTACTAGTGGGGTATCGAAGGGTTCAGTACTGGGTCCAGTCCTTTTTAATGTCTTTATAAGTAACATTGCAGAGGGACTGGAAGGAAAAGTATGCCTCTTTGCAGATGACACAAAGATCTGCAACAGGATTGATACACAAGGAGGTGCGGAAAGGATGAGAAGGGACTTGGCAAGGTTGGAGGAATGGTCAGAAGTATGGCAGCTAGGATTCATTGCAAAGAAGTGCAAAATAATGCACCTGGGAAACAAGAACCCAGGAGAAGATTACACAATGGGGAGGTAGTAACAACAACAAAAAGGAAGGGACCTGGGGTAATCATATCAGATGACCTTAAGGTTAGCAAGCAATGTGAGAGAGCAGTAGGGAGGGCTGGGAGGATACTGGGATGCATAGGGAGAGGCATCACGAGCAGAAAACAGGAAGTTGTTATCCCTCTGTACAGACAGTTGGTGAGACCCCATCTGGAGTACTACGTCCAGTTCTGGAGGCCCCATCTCTGCAAGGACATAGACAGGATAGAGGCAATCCAGAGGAGGGCAACTAAAATGGTGCAGGGTCTACAAGAGAAGCCGTACGAGGAGAGACTAAAGGAGCTTAATATGTATACCCTTGAGGAAAGGGGGCATAATAGAAACTTTTAAGTACCTCAGTGGAATCAACAAAGTCCAAGAGGGTAGCATCTTTCAGAAAAAGAGACTTGCAAGAACAAGGGGACACAATTTAAAGATGGGGGGGGTTCCAGGGCAATGTGAGGAAGTATTTTTTCACAGAGAGGGTAGTGGATGCATGGAACAGCCTTTCTGAGGAGGTTGTGGGGTCTAAAACCATCGGAGAATTCAAGAATGCATGGGACAAACATAAGGCAGTTCTTGTGGGGGGTAGGAAGAAATAGGCTGTTGGTTAACTAGGATCTGCGGCCCATCCTGTAGGTAGGTAAATGGGCAGACTAGGTGGGCCAAGCAGTCCTTATCTGCCATCAAAGTCTATGTTTCTATGTTTCTGCATGTGAATTTCAATAAAAAAACACCCTACTCTTTTTGAGAAGTGCCATGGGATCTTTAACATCCTCCTGAACTACCACCAGAACAGGCAGATGGGACTTTGGTTTAACGAAAATACAAAATCACACATGCCCACACAATGCAAAGCATCATGGGCTGCATATGCAAATCACCGCAGAATATTATGCTGGTTCAACTTTAAGCAGAATTGCATGGTGCCGAAAGGCCTCTCACACAGTTTGCAAAGGGTGCTAACAGATGACATAGACACGTGTTTTGTCCTACCAGGACTCATCAGTATGCCTCGTCTGTTTGACACCCCAGTGGAATGAACCAGCTACCCTAAGACGGTCTGTCTGGGTTATGTTGTGGTGAACCCATTAAAATAAAAAAACATTTAAAAGACAAAGAACCTCTGTGCGCAAACACTGAGGCAAGGGTTACCCCCAAAGGGCATTTGGCTGGGAAGCCAAGTTTCAAGAAAATACAAAATCACACATGCAAAGCATCATTGGCTGCATATGCAAATCACCACAGAATATTATGCTGGTTCAACTTTAAGCAGAATTGCATGGTGCTTTGGTTTAACATCTCATCCGGAAGACGGCACCTCAGGAGTGCAGCACTCCACCCTCATGCTACACTGCAATGTCAGTATTGGGATATTAACCCAAGTGCCTGGTGTGGGGTTAGAACCCACAGCATTCTTATCTCCCGGCCTCAGAGGCAAATGTGCTACCTGCTCAGCCACTGACACTGACTCTGGTCATTACATTACAGGTACTCTTTTGGGGTGAAACGTGGCGTAGTACTAAGGATCATGGCACTAGCATTGCACAATGCAGGATTGAGGGATTAGATCATGGTGAAGGACCATGGTAAAGGGTGGAAGGCACAGAGTAGAGGGCAGCACTAGAGGGAGGGTCAGTGTCAACATAAGGTGCGGGTGGACCGGTGGAGTGCTTGCAATAGGAGACATGAAGGAGGGATGACTGGTGAGTGTGATAACTGTAGTGTGTCCATTTTCATGAGCACTCAGTGGAGGTTTGGGATACTGCCAAGTATCTCAAAGGCTATGGAGGCTGTACGCTACAATATCATGGTTAGAAATCAAAATGGAAAAGAGAAACACAAACATTAGCAGGGTGGAGGACTGCAGCCATGATGTTTGAAGGGACAGTAGTAGGATATAGCCATCCATATTGGGTATAAATGGAGGAGGTGCCAGGACCAGAGTCCAGTGCACAACGGCCATGAAGGCTAACAAATATGAACATATATACACAACAAGCTCCTACAGGATGATGGAACAGGAGTTAGCTGAGTTGGAGGGAAGCTAAGGAAAACAAGTTGCTGACCCACTAAAGGCAGAAAAAATGTGAGGAAAGTTAAAATCCATCACCCATTGAGTGAGACAACAGCACCAGTGGTGGAACACATAAGTAAATAACAATTATTATGGAGTGACAAGGTGTGCACAATGAGGGCTGAAATGGGAAAGTGTATGGGAAAGGTACAGGACAAAAAGAGACCGGTGTTGGGGGACAGCAGTAAAGGGGACACAGAGCGGGCAATCAGTTCATGTCGCTATTTGACTGATGGAGGAAAATGGACACTGGCATAGATGATGCCTTGATGAGGGTGCAGGAGGAGTTTGGCGATATTGGGAAACATCATGTGAGAAAGGGGGGTTTAAAGGACAAATGGATGCAGCAGAGGAGATATGAATAGGTTGTGGTGGGACTTATGACTCTCTACACTTAGGCCTTCCTGGGGTGGACCACAGCCACCTACAGCTGGTGCACAACACTGCAGCTAGGTTGTTGATTGGCTTGTCTAGACATAGCCACATCACACATGTGCTTCACTAACTGCACTGGCTGCCAGTGCAGTAGAGGATCACCTTTAAGGTCTGTTTGAAACATAGAAACATAGACTTTGATAGCAGATAAGGACCGCTTGGCCCACCTAGTCTGCCCATTTCCCTACCTAGAGGATAAGCTGCAGATCCTAGTTAACCAACAGGCTATTTCTTCCTACCCACCACATAAATTGCCTTATGTCTGTCCCATGCATTCTTGAATTCTCCCACAGTTTTAGACCCCACAACCTCCTCGGGAAGGCTGTTCCATGCATCCACCACCCTCTCTGTGAAAAAATACTTCCTCACATTGCCCCGAGCCGCCCCCCCCATCTTCAAATTGTGTCCCCTTGTTCTTGCACATCTCTTTTCTGAAAGATGCTACCCTCTTGGACTTTGTTGATTCCACTGAGGTACTTAAACATTTCTATCATGTCACCCCTCTCCCTCCTTTCCTTAAGAGTATACATATTAAGCTCCTTTAGTCTCTCCTCATATGGCATCTCTTGCAGAGCCTGCACCATTTTAGTTGCCCTCCTCTGAACTGCCTCCATCCTGTCTATGTCCTTGTAGAGATGGGGTCTCCAGAACTGGACGCAGTACTCCAGATGGGGTCTCACCAACTGTCTGTACAGAGGGATAACAACTTCCTGTTTTCTGCTGGTGATACCTCTCCATATACATCCCCCCAGCCCTCCCTACCGCCTTCTCACATTGCTTGCCAACCTTAAGATCATCTGATATGATTTGCTGACCCATAAGGCCCTACATGTACAGGACCATGTTCTTTGAAAGACCTCCAGCATCCCTCCAGCCACCTCCCATGCTCCCTTCCACTGATGAAGGAATGGTACAGATTCCTGTGGTTCGCTTGCAGACCTCTAAGATGCTTTGATTTCATGGCCCATACCCTGTGGAATTCTCTACCTCATCAGGTTAGAGAGTGCCTGTTCTCTGAGACATTAACAGCTGCCTTAAAAAATTTGTTTGAGTTTGCTCCTTCTGGGATTTTATAATATGTAATGATGTCTTTTTTAAATTGATTATTGTATATTTGTTAAAGGTGTTAATTATCTTAATTGTGTGTGCCTGTGCTTTGACAAATTTTAAAAACGCCTTGTCTTCAAATAAAATTGACTTGATTTGACATGCCCGAGATAGCAATATTGGGGTTTTCTGAACAACCACTTGTGTGATGGATGATGAAAAATTGATGATTGTGTATTGGGGCAATAATATACAAGGCATCCTGTGGTTGAGGTAGGGAGTGCATTTTGAGGAGAGGTCACTTTTCTGTGAGCACAAGATGGATGTAATCAGGTAATTTCAAAGACTTTGGTATTGCATTAGGCAGTGTTAGGTGGAGGAGCCACAGGGTATTACAACATGAAACAAATGACTAGGCCTGGGAGAAGGTGAAACAGTTCAAGAAGTGTGTCACAGAGAACACACTAGAGGGTGCAAGAAGATAGTGAATTCAATCTCCTTTTATGAAGTTATGCCAGTGCACTCTTCCAGCACCGCAAGACATTTGAGAATTTTGAACTTTAACCAGTGGTTGAGGTAGTGGTGTCAGGGTAGGGCATGGATCTAGTGAAGAAGATGGGAGACATGCCGGCAGTGGTGTCTGGTGATGAATAGGACCTTATATTCTGTTATAGAGACCTGGTGGAATGAAAACCACAGTTGTGAGGTGGAAGTACCAGTTTATGGAGTCTACAGGAGGGACATGACCGTTAAAAAGGGTGGAGGGTTTACCCGCTCTGTGGAGTGTTTACCTGCATTCAGCAACATTGAGTGGGATGGGAAAGGATCAGCAAAGACCATATGGGTTACTTTAAGCAGAAAGAGGTGGTGGCACTAAGGGGAGGGTGACACAATTTCAGACAACCAGAAAATACAGATACATCACAATAGGGTGCCAGTGAAAGCATGCAAAATGCTGGCATGCATAGGTAGAGGATTTACAAGCTGGAGAAAGGAGGTAATCATGACATTATACAAATATGTGGTCCAGTTCTGCAGGACATACTTACAAGTGGACAAGGACAGGCTGGAGAGGGTTCACTGATGATAAAAACCAAAAGGGAAAAAGGGGTGCAGGAGGGTTCATATGAGGAAAGTCTGTAGGAGCTCTGCCTGTACACAGTGGATTAGAGGAGGAGAAGGGGGTTACGTGGTTGAAACCTTCATGTGCTTGTTCTGCATACACAGGGTGAGGGTTGACAACCTCTTCTGAAGGAGTCAGAACTAATTCAGTAGTGGGCATGCATTCAAACTGGAGGGGTACAGTTTTAGAGATGATCTCAGAGGTGAATTCTTAACAGATAGGGATGTAGGGCTATGGAACAGTCTTTCCAAATGGGAGCTGGTGGTGTATTCTGTGGACATTTTCAAAAGGGCTTTGGATACATGCATGGGCCAAAGCACCAGAGGGAAGGCATAGAAAGGGGTTTGGCATAGCTCTTTCTATAGTGGTACTTTGTGAAGACGTGATGGGCCATGATATCCTTTTTTGCTGACCAATTTCTATGTTTCTGTGTTACTTTGCAGGCACAGTGGGTTGTCATACTTCATCACGTCACCGATGTACACAAGTGGAATTTTGGCAATGGCATTGGGGCTGGAGAATGCAAGCATTCAGAGATTGAGTCTGTAAGAGAAAAACCGTGGCTGGAGGCAGGATCAATACCACATAAAGAACTTGGAAAAGCTGTGACAGACAAATATTTCCTACATTCTCTGCAATATTTCATTACATACCGGTTCTGACACACAAACCGTTGACGACAACACCAACCCTTTACTGTCAACAAGCTATTCTACTGGCCATTGTTCAGTTCTGTTAGCACTGATGCTGTCTATTTTGCCTTTTTTTATCTGTAGTAGCACAGCAAACCTGGAACAGTTTCAGCAGCACATATTGATGTATTGTGCGAAGCGGTATGCATACACTTTTCCAGTTTACTGTGCAAGGAATTTTCTGGCTGCATTGGACTACAAACACCATGTCTCCAGACCTTATCTTTACAATGCAAATAGAGAAACAATGTAAGTATCACATGACCAGTCACACAATGCAAGTGGCTATTCTGCTACATGTTTAAAAGTAATGCAGCGTATGCTTTTGCATGTTATTCTACAGATGCTAACTCTTCTTTGTCTTTCAAGGTGCTGGGGGCAATGCTAGCCATGACTGACCTATTTCAGTTATGCATTGTGCTGTGTGTGTGCTTTGCATGTGCACATGTATATTCCCAGGCTGGTATTGTGCTAGATGACTGTTTGTACATGCTAGAGTGTCAATGCATACCATGGGCTCTCTAAGTCAGTCACATGACTACAAATTCTGATTCCAGTATATTGATGTCTTTAGAATTACATCTCATATATATTACAAGCTTGACACTACATGAGCAACACTGTAGGGTTGCTATGGCTTTTGCCTATTTCCAAGCATTGGTACATGGCAAATAGCAAGCCATGGCAATTAAAATAGCCATGATTTTGCTTTCTATTCATGCATTGACATAACAGTTGTATAATTATGATGTATGTGTGTGGCGGTCCTTGTTTCTGAAATGCATGCACAACATGTATGGACAGAGCATATGCTTTTGAAAAACACACTGCCACACAACCATGAGGTGCCCATGGCTGCCTCTAAACGCATTACTCAACAACACACTTTCCAATCTGTGTACGTCTGCCATGAGTAATGTGCATCAACATGTGTTTTGCATCAGCCATTGAGCAATTAGCATGCTCTTCTATAAAGAAAGATGCTACTGGAATGACATGATGGACTAGTAATGCAATGTATGTGCAAATGCTAGCATACCTATATACTCCAGCATCATCATCACTATCAGATGTTGATAACGCATGCCCCTGTTATGTCCAGTGACAGCTCAGGCTTTCTAAGTGACTGAAGGGGGCATATGATACCATTGTATGTACAAGTCAGTATGCATATAACATTACTCGCACATTTCAAAATACTCCAAACGCAATGGTCTGCATCAGTCAGCTTACTGTGTGACTGCTATGCAATGATGGTACACATTTAAAAACCATAGCTGCATTCACTCTTAAAAGTTTCTTAAATGCCTTTTGTGCTTGTGCTCTGTGATGTTTCAATGCACACTGGTAATCACTGCCTATAATCTTTACACTGTGTATCTATGCATCTGACATTCATATGGATTCATGTGTATTTCCATACATCTATTTTATTATCTTTCCTGCAGCAATCACATTATCATGAAACACCACACTGACTATTTTTATAACATATTTTTTCATTGGAAAAACAGAGCATGGCAGAATATGACTCGACCATTGCTTACAATGCCAGTGTGATCCACGATTGCGCAGAGCAAACGTACTATTGAGTTTACTGCCAATATAGTCACTGGTATTGTGCGCTATCAGTCATGACATACAGACAGTCATTGCAACAGCATCCTCTGGATGTTGTAAATAAAGAGAGAGGACAGTGCACAACTAATACAAAAATTCTTGGTGTGGGAGGTGTCACTGTTTGGGGGGGGGGGTCGGAGCAAAAGCCACAGTGTAAACTTGATGTTGAGAGTAAAGAAAGCTTGTAGATTCAAGTTTGAGACTGTGTCCATGGCATGGAAAACTCTTCATAAGTTTCCTTGGGTCTCTGCATACCTGGCCAGCTAAACAATGTTCAGTGTGCATTATGACGACTAAACGTATGGGAAGCCATTCGATTTAAATTACAGTTTTCAGAATCCAATTGTAGAAATGAAAGGAAAAGTGTGACTCCTACTGGGATTCAAACCCAGGGACCTTACCACTCTGTGGCATGCTCTTAACCACTTGAGCAATAGGAGCCCCAAGTCATTAAGCTTCCTGAGTTTTCCCTTAAAACACACACATTCCTTTCATGGTGTTACAAAACAGCAATTAGCCAGTCTCTCAAGACTCAAATTACTTCCCATTTCTTTCTCTCCATGCAGTTAATAAGCCACTGCGAGGCAGTTTTCAGAATATAATGCATAGTGAAATGTCTATGACTAGCAACAAAATATTTACAGTAAAGCTTGTTGATTCTAGTATGACACTGTGTCCATGGCATGGAAAACTATTCTTGGTGTTCATGTACTGGAAGTGCAAAACCAAAAACTCTAAAAACCATGGCAGCCTCACTTTAGGCATTTTTTATAAGTTTGTACAATGAACCACCCACAGCTTTAACCATGTAACTGCCTGTCACAGATGTCGGCTGTCATTGGGACAATGGTCCACAAAATCTAAGTACAATAACTCTGGCATTGGTGTGTGTGTACCATTAAAGGCATATTTAAGTTGTTTAGGCAAATATCGCAACATTTCATTTTTTATTTGTTAACCAGGTGAGGACACTGAGAGTAACGTATTTTCAGGTTCAACGTGACAGAAAACAAAAATAACAAAAATAAACAATACAAGCTACATTTAGACAAAACAAATACATGACTACATTGAATTCAGGTAAGCCCTAAAATTATTATTGAAATTTAAAAGAGAAGTGGAAGAATGAACTTCAAGGGGAAGTGCATTCCAAAATTGAGGGGCTGCCGTTGAGAATGACCTTGTGCCCACTTTAATTTGAAAGGAGCCATTTTTCAGAATAATGCCACTGTTAGAGTGCAAGTTACAGATAAGGGCCTTACTTCAACCAAATCTGATAATGGGAACTTGATATTTAAAAAAAATAGATTTAAATACTTGACAGCCAAAATAAAGTGTAATCCGATTATGTAACGCTAGCCAGCCATGTTAAGAGTACATTAAACAATGGTGAGATTGACAAGGACAATCAAGAACAAAATGGCAGACATTATAGGTCACAGTTAGCACTTTAAGCTCTCCAGCTGAGAGTCTATAATAAAGACGTGCAACATAATCAAAGTGGGGCAAGAGTATTCCCATGTAAATAGACTTTATAATATCTTCTAAAAAATATATCTTCATTTTACACAGAATAGCCAATTTTTGATTGACTTTTTTACTGATGGCTTTTACCTGTAATGAAAATGGTAAATCTGGGTCCAAAGGTACTTCCAGATATCTAAATTCTTTCACAAATTCTACAACAGTCTTTCCAGGATTATAAATCAACAAAGCAGAGTCCTAATTTTCCCTAATTTGCACTATAACCCCTCCCCCTTTTTTACATCCTTTCCTATCAGCCCAAGTAAGTTTATACCCAAGAATTAGACAGTTGTTATCTGGTGTAGAATGCTTCAACCAACATTCAGATAAAACCAAAACATCAGGTTTGTTTTTCAAAATGATAATCTCAACGTCAGGATTTTTAGGGAGGTAACTTCTTACATTTAGATGCATTACCTTCAACCCGTGTTCTTTCCACCACTTCTTCCCGCAATCAGCTGGCAAAAACTTAGTGGAGGGTCCTGGGTTTAATTCCAGTATACAGTCAGTCTGTTGCTCCAGACAGCTGTGCATTACCGTCGCATGTTTTGTTGCCCTTTTTTCATGCCAAGCTCATGTTATAACCACAATAGACAGCTACATGGTTTGCAGTCATAGTCGCTTAGTCATTTTGTATAATGAAATCTCATCCATGTGAGTTGTAGTGCACAATGCATCTAAAGCTTGATAGGAATGTCTGTTGGTAATACTGTTTTAAAAAAACATATTGTAGTGTCATGTTCTATCTTGATTATTACTTATAGAAGTCTTTACAACAAGAGTGGCATGCGATGGATGGTGGTCACTAAGAAGGAAGCAAAGGACTATAGCTACAACCTTGCAATGATGTACAATGTAATACATCAGAGAATGATGTGCAGACTGATGGTAGGCAGAAGGGCAACACTGTCTCAGGAAGACCCACATCGCATTCAGCGGAACATATCTGCTATCCCCCCACCTCCAACATGGATTGAAAAGCACAAGTCATGTTTCAGTCACTTAGGAGATGGTGTGTGCACCCATACAAAAAAATAAGTTAGCAAATAACTAGCGATTACCTTTTCATTAGGTAGTGACTAACTAAAAAGTTAAGCATTGTGCCTGATCATTGGTTGAGGAGTTTTTCTCAATTAATGTTTAACTTTTGCCATCTAACAATTAGTTGGGAATTGTTTTTGTTTGCTTAGTCATTAGTTGAGAAATGAGACTGGAAAATACTGTAGCTAGGAATTAATTGAAGATTTCTACTTAAACATAATCCAGCTTGAGAGTTAGTTGTTTATATGACTTAGAACATGTTTCAGTCATTTTACTTGAAATGCAAAAAATGGCTCAATCATTAATTACTTGAGATTTTAACTTAGCATATTTTGCAGCCAAAAGCTACTTGATAATAGACTCACCTGTCCAGGAGTACGGTCCACTCTAGGGGCAGGATTCACAAAAAGGATGCACCCAGCACACCCAAGATGTGCTGGTGCAACCGCAGCTTGTGCACTGGTGCAATTCTGGCAATGGATTGATGCGCATCACATACCACCCTTAATGTTATGTAGCACATCTGGAGGGGTTGTGCAGGGGGCATGCCCATGCATATGGTGCGCAGCCCCATTCACAATCCACATTGGAGGCGCATCCCCAGAGCAAGTCCGGAGATGTGTCTCCTCAAGATAAATCTACAACAAGTAGATTAAGTGGTGTTCACCCACTGGCAGACCACTGTACTGCAGACAGGAGTTGGCAGCTTTCCTACTCTGGCAGTCCAGTGCCTCCCTCCCTACCTGCCATCCCAATTGTATGCCACACGCTGCAGAGTAAATGAAACATACATGAACCCCATCCCTGCCCACCCACCCTGACTGTATGCTGCACACTACAACAGTAAATAACACATATACGAACCCTCTCCCTGCCCACCACTCTGATTTTATCAGTCAATCAATCAATCAATCAATCAATCAAATCTTTATTTATCCAGGCGATCATCATTAAGCAAGCTCATTTACAAGAGGGACCTGCTGTTGTCCAAGACAGTTATACATACATAGATTGAGAATACAAAGTACAACATGTGTAAAGAGTTACAAACAAATTTACAGAAAAGTGGTAGGTGCACGATATACATTCCAAGTGTTCTTGTAGGAACATACATGCATCACTCAACTTTGCTGTGGTACATACAGACTCCATGTATGCAGAAGTTGAGGTGGTATGTTTAGTCATTCTTAGTCAAGCCTCCATCAGATGGTACAAGTCTTTGCAATTCAGCCCTCAGTGACCGTTTACCATACTTGGGTGAGGGCCCTGGGCTGCATAGGGTCCCCTAATGAGGTCTGTATGTTCTGCTTAAACGGAGAGAGGAGAGTAATATGGGAGAAGTGGTGCCTTGGGTGCCAAGGGCCACTATGGCAGCTGACTAGTGGACTTGATTAAAATAGGGAGGGGAGGAATTAGGTTCGTGGCTGGATGTAGTAAGGATACGGAGTGAACCGTCAGCAGGACAGCTAGGAACTATGGAAACACTTACAGATTTCGGTGAATGTTTTGTCATAAATAATCCTAAACAGGGCAAAACTGACAGGAGAGCTGAGTCTCAACAATCTTTCTACCCTGTTCCAGAGCATAGGCAAAGCATGGCTTATGGCAGCCCTGCCAAAGTGGGTACTGATCCTGGGGATGTTCAGAGAAATTAGCGAGTGGCTTCTTAGTGCATAGCTACTGACTGGGCTCAGGGGGAGGCAGGCAGGCAACAATGTAATCTGGGACTTTGTTGGTAAGGGCTCGGAATGTCCAGAGTGCTGCATTTCTACACTGCTTATATTGAAGGGGAGGCCACCCTATGGCTGCATATAAAGAGCAGTGATGTGTGGAGGATGGGAGACCAGTTATAAATCTTAGCACTCTGTGGTACAGGACATCCAGTTTTGCAAGGTGTGAGATGGAGCATTGGCCATAGATAATGTCGGAGTAGTCGATTAATGAGAGGAAAGTTGATTGAACAAGCTGTCTTCCTTCGTCTGCAGTCAGAAGGTGTTTAATTCTGAAGAAGAGGCTAAGCCTCTGCCTAAGCTTTTCCATTAATTCTTCTGTGTGCTCTGCAAAGGAGAGTTTGTTGTCCAGCTATATACCCAGATATTTGAATTTAGGCACAAACTCAAGATCTTCGCCTAGAAGGGTAGTTATGGGAGGAAGGGTACCAGCAGCAGCACAGTAGGCCCTAGTGCTAGATGGGGTAAAGAGCATGGCCTTAGTTTTTTTTGCATTTAGCAGTAGCTTTTTGCTGAGAAGCTGATGCTGCAGCGTATTGAATTCAGTTTGTAGATCTGTGCATGCAGCTCCAGGGGAGTCACGGCTTAGATAGAGCACCGTATCATCGGCAAACAAGTGGATACTAGCTTCTGTAATGCCTAGGTCCAAGTTGATAATGTAGATGGTAAACAGTAGAGGGCCCAGTATGGAACCCTGTGGGACTCCTCTTTTTATTGGTTTGAGAGGAGAGAGCTCACCGTCGGCCTTAATTTGTTGCTGCCTATCAGAGAGATAATCCTGGAACCAGTCCAGTGAGGTTGAGTCCATACCTATGGTTTTTAAGGTGGAGAGAAGTAGGCAGTGGTCGATGGTATCGAAAGCCTTGCTGAGGTGTAAAAACACAGCACAAACAAATTCTTTGTTGTCAAGGTCCCATTGCCAGTCATTAGTGACTTTGGCCAGCGCCGTAACAGTGCTATGCTTTGCTCTAAAGCCAGACTGCATGGGGTTAAGCAATGTAGAGTTGTCTAGAAACTATCTCAGCTGTAAATCCACAACTTTTTCCAGCATTTTTGAGAGTATAGGTAGAAGAGAGATTGGCCTATAATTGTTCAGGTCGCATGGGTCCCCTGCTTTAAATAGGGGGATAACATGAGCGGTTTTCCATTCCGCGGGGATAGAGCCCTGGGCTAGGGACAGGTTGAATAAGTGTGATATAGGTGGGGCAAGTATGTGGTATGATATTTTCAGAAAGTATGGGTTGAAGGAGTTGGCTCCTGCACTTTTTCTGGTATCTAGCCGTAGCATAAGGTTTTCAACCTCTTTTATGGTGGTTGGGGAAAAGGAGAAGATCGTATCTTTGTTACTTTGGTCTGGAGGCTGGGCGGTGAGCTGTGGACAGAGACTACTTACTGGTGCATTATTAAATGCCATGCCTGCAGTGGTGAAGTGGTTGTTGAAGGCTTGAAGAATTTCAGATTTATCACTGATAGTGACATTGTTGATGGTGATTTTGGATGGTACTGCACTATCTGGGGGGAGTGTCCAGACAGTTCCTTTATGGTGGACCAGAATTTGGTTGGGCTGTTGGATGCGGATAGTAATTCATTTTGACAATAATTAGCCTTGGCCTCTCTGACCATTTTCGTGCAGGCATTTCTAGCTGTCCTAAAGAGACACCAGTCTGTATCGGCCTGCGATTTCTGGGCCTTTTTCCATAGCTGGTCTCTTTTGAGTAAAGCATTCTTCAGATCCGGTGAAAACCAATGGCAGGTTCTGGTTTTTATTCGTGCTTTAACTAGAGGAACATGGTTGTTTAGGGCACTGGTTATGATTTCATGGAGAACATTATAGGCATCACCCACTGATTTAGCCAGGTAGAAAGTCTGCCAGAGCAAGGAGTTTTTTAGTTCTTGTATGTAGGCCAGAGGGTCAAAGTTCCATCTGGATCTTTTAGTAGAAAACTTTGATGTAGATAGTGGGTTCGAGATGGTTCTTATGCCAGCTATGAGACAGTGGTCACTAACATCTACTGGAAGGATACCAGCATGGGAAAAGTCGTGTGGTTTGTTGACAAGAAGGACATCCAAAAGTGTGCTTTTCATTGGATTTTTCTTGTTGATGCGCGTTGGTTCTGTAATCATTTGGGTGAACCTGTGAGAGTCGTAGAATTGTTTTAGGGGTAGCGATCCATTCGATATCCAGTCATAGTTAAGGTCACCTAATATAATTGTTTCCAGAGGTGTCAGGTCCATTTGTGAAGACGGATGAACCAGGAGCTGTAGTTCTGCTGCTGATGGTCTGTAGCAACCTATTATGCGGAGTGCCACAGATTGGGATGGTTCGACCCTGAGAGACAGGCATTCAAAGGCCCCTACAATGGAAGTAGCATCTAATATAGATACTGTAAATTTGTTTCTAACATAAATGGCTACTACCCCCCCCCCAGTCTTTCTATCTGCTCTGAAGAGGAGGTAGTTGGGGATATTAATCTCACTGTCTGGAGTGGATGCCCAAAGCCAGGATTCCGAGATCACAAGTATGTCTGGGGCAGTGTGGATAATCCAGGCCTGGACAGAATCCAACTTCTTTAGAAGGCTGCAGACATTGGCATGCAGAAAACTGATTCCTTTTAGGGTAGTAATTTCGGTTGGAGATGAAATCAACTTTGTGGGGCCAGGATTGAACTCGACGTCTCCTGAGCACAGTAGTAGGAGAAGCACGATACTTCTCAGATTGGCAAGGAGATGTTTAAAAGCACGGTCTTGTTAGTGCTTTGTGTAGGTTAGATTGCAGGGATCCAGGGACCGAGTTGTCCTCTTGTGTTGCCCTGCCAGTATGTAGATTAAGGTCCATGCAGAGTAACACCTGACTATGCAGCGTATGGGTGGCTGGGGTTTGGGGCCATGCATAGCCAAGTAGTTTGCAGTCCCCCTTCAAGTGGATTACATGGATACATACATAGATACATAGACAGTGTCAGCAGATAAGGGCCTATGGCCCACCCAGTCTGCCCATTTGAGCTTGTAAGTTCAGTTTATGTTTTCCAAGAAGTCTGTTGCCCCTTACCCCTGACCTCCAGAATCCTTATGTCTATCCCATGCATTCTTAAATCCTATGATTGTTTCAGCCCACACCACTTCCTCTGACAGGGTGTTCCACTTGTCCACCACCGCTCTGTGAAGAAATTCTTCCTCACGTTTCCTCTGAATCATCCTCCTCCAACTTCATCCCATGCCTCTAGTCCTGGAACATCTTTTCACTTAAAATAGTGTATTCCTGCACCCTGTTCCTCCTGTAAGATACTTGTATGTCTCTATCATATCCCATCTCCCTCCTCTTCTCCAGGGAGTACATGTTCAGTTTCTTCAACCTGTCCTCATAGGACTTGTGATGCAATCCATGCACCATCTTTGTTGCCCTCCTCTGAGCCTTCTCTACCCTGTCTATGTCCTTACGTAGCTAAGGTCTCCAGAACTGTACAGTGTACTCCAGGTGGGGCCTCACTAGTGTCTTGTATAGTGGAATTATGACCTCCCTTTTCCTGCTGGTGATGCCCCTGCCTCTGCATCCCAGCATCCTATTTGCTTTACCTGCTGCCTTGCCACACTGTTTCCCTGCCTTGAGGTCATCAGAGATGGTAACCCCAAGATCCCTTTCCTGTTTGGTGCATGCTATATCCTCATCCCCCAACTGATATATTGTGCCAGGGTTTTTGTGCCCCATGTGTATTATCTTGCACTTCCTTGCATTGAATTTCAACTGCCAAACCCCTGACCATTCTTCAAGTTTCTGCAGGTCCCTTCTCATTCTGTCTACACCCTCTGGTGTGTCTACTCTGTTACAGAGCTTTGTGTCATCAGCGAACAGTGAAATTCTGCCTTCTAGGTCCTGCGCAATGTCACTTTGACTGAATCAGGGCCAACCAGGGGCAGCATAATGAATACGTAGTCTTATTATGTGGATGTCCTAGTGGCGTAGGGCATGTCCCTTTATTAGAGTCAGATCTGTCAGGGGCTCCACTAATATTAGGTATCAGGGAAATGCAGGCTAGTAAGTAAAGCCAGCCAAGACCTGCCATGGTAGCATATTCAAAAAGTGGAGTGTACTATCGAGGGAGCTGCTAACCAGAGTCTTTAGGTCCCCAAATGTGTTGTATGGGTAGTCACTGCTGTGGTATGATAGGGGTCAGTATGCACTAAAAGGGGATCTAAGAGTAGCCCTCACAGTGGCACGTCTCTGAACAAAATTTATTTGATGTGGGTTCCTCGTTAAGGGAAGGAGAATGGACAGGAGGATGTAAAATGTCTGGATTGCAAGAGATATATTTTCTTCAGTGGGGACTGATAGAGGTGCCTGTGCAGAGTGGAGTGGGCCAATGGAAGATTGTATAGGTCCAAGGGGTCGTTGTTCCGTATGCGACTTGTTTGGGGAAGTTTGAAAATGGAGCTACGCAAGATAAATGTATGCCGCCCTCAGCTAGAGAAAGGAGAGAGTAGCTCAAATTAATAGTGGGGCAACACAAAGGCTAGCAGTCTGAGCAAAAATAGCTCAATTAGTAACTGAAAGGCCTGCTATTTCCTTGGTGCCGTGCAGTCTGCATAAAGCTACAAAGTCACAAAAGGGCTCTAACACTTGGTTGCTGGGAAAATTTTTAGACAATAAACACAGTTTTTTGGCAAATCAGTCGTGGTTCAGTAATTTGTTTTTTTCAGTAAAAGGGATGTTTCAAGTAAAACAGTGCCTTAACAAGACAGAATATGCTAGTCAGCAGGACAGGATATGCTAGTCAGCAATAAGCAAACCTAAAGTACCAAAATAGTATGCCTCAGCAAGACAGACTGAGATAAGGCTGCTAGAAGGCTTAGTTGCAAAAAAGCGGATGGGAGGAATTGCAGTTGTTGACAGTAAGTAACCAAATAAATTGAAACATCAGATAGGAGTGGGCGGATACTGTGTGCATTTAAAGGAGGCCTGGGAGGGGGAAGGGGGGGTGGAACAAAAAATCAAGGGGAAGTTTGCAGAGCTAGTGCACATACAGTTGGAGAGAAACTGCAGCAGGGGGGAGTGGTAAGTTACTTTACACAGGCTGAGCAGAACAGGCTAAATTAAAATATATAAATTAGAAGCTGAGTACAGGGATGCAGGCTTACATTAGGCCACACGTCTTGGGTGCTTCTGTCTCAGGTGAGTGAGACCAGCCAATCAGGGAGCTCTACACAGGCGTGGAGCCAATAGCGCTACCCTGAGAAGGCTCTGAAACTGAAAACAGCAAATTACAAGTGATGATCCGGTTCAGCATTCACACAGCCCAGAGAAATTGTGGCAATTTTTCAAGCATCATACCTTATCTATTTCTTTGGGAGGTAGGTGGATCAGGATCCTTGCACCGTGGAGGTGCTATGGCTGGATCGTGACCGCTACCCGAGGGGGCAAGTGGCACCTGCAAGGAAGTAGACAGCAGATTAAATAGGAGCAGATGGGGTGGGATGTGTCTAAACAGAGACACACAAAGAGAGCTGAGCACCAACTTGAAAGACAAATCAGGGGGCAGTCTCAGACAGAGGCAAGGTGCCAGCTAACTCAGGAATCCAAAACAAGCACAAAAGAACAGACTGATGGGGGAGGGCAGGAGGGACAGAACCAAGACAGAGGAGGACAGGGGGACAAAGAAAGATGATTAAGAATGAAAGTCAAAGGCAGAAGCCTTAGGCTCAAGACAGAGACTACACAGATTTTGCAGTTCACAGAATTTTCTAACTAAGTCCATAGCAGTAAGCATGTAAACCCAGTGCAGTCTTAAATAGGATTAAAAAAATATATTAACAAAGCCAGTAAAACTTTTTTACAAACTCAGTTCAAGGCAAAAATCAAGGGGAAGTTTGCAGAGCTAGCACTGAATCAGTGCACATACAGTTGGAGATAAACTGCAGCGGAAGGGTATTATTCACTACTGCAGTAGTAAAGGAACACTGACCCCCCCCCACCAGCTTGACCCAATCACATTTGCTGTAATCCCTTGTCAACTCTCGGTGGTTCAGTAGACCCCCCACCCACTGAGGCACCCCAGCCCCACCCCACCCCCTATCACAGCATGGTCCCTAATGTCAGTGGGCAGCTGAAGTCACCTGTGTGCTGCCACAGCTGCCTGCTGATAGAGCTGTCTGAGAATGACAGCTACTGAACACCTGGAAGCCCATTGGTGGATCCTGCTAACCAATGGACTTGCAATGTGTACTTTATCCTGTCATTCACAAAGTTTCCCAAGTCTTGATAGAATGGAACTAAGATGGAACACCAGCATGCACAACATTCACTCTATCTGAACAACACTGGATATGGCTGATCAATGCTAGAACTGCCTCCATTACCCTCGGCCACCAGAAGGAACACCACCATCCTACCTGTCCTATGTGGTGGGGGGGGATTGCAGTCTTATGCTCTGGTGACTGCCAAGGCACTGAATGGTAGGAGGATCAGGGGATGATTACCAACTATGCACCCCAAATGACTTTCCTGTTACAGAATAGCAGGTGGGTGGGGGATTACTAGTCTTATACCCTTGATCAATATCTCTGCTGGGGGCAGCCATATTTTCACCAGTCAATGCCCCAGTACTGAAGGACATGCTTCTGGAGGATATTGCATAGCCTTTGTGATTCCAATTGCTTCCCATCTACTGCATAGATTTTGGGGGGGGGGTGGAGGGTAGGTGTTGCCAGTATTCTTTGCTCAACTTGAACAATTCTACCCCCTCCCCATGCAGTCTAACCCTGTTGGGCACTTTCATATTATAGTTTAGATTCCGATCTATTCCATGCCTGCCCTGACTGTCATTAGCACTATTGCACAGCAAACACTGCACACCCGGTCTGCCAGATTTCTTTTCCACACCCTAGGCAATGTTCCAGAATGTTTGCCTGCATAAATCATTAAATAAATATAATAACTAGCCAGCAATTTTTCCCATTGCTTGATCCAGTTATAATTTGCTGTTATAACCCACGGGGTATAACGACATACACGCGCCACCTCAATCACGTAAGAACCACATCCTGATTGGCTCTGCATTCCTCGGAGGTGGGCAAATCAGCTCAAAAAACATGACAGGTTCTCTTCCCACGGAGCGAGGAACTGCCAGACTGGGACACCTACTCGTTTTGTTGCCATTTTTTAAAAAAAAAGAGAAATGCATTTTGCTCATTTAAGAAATATCTGGTTGATCCTACCATTCCACAGTCACACTGCACAACTCCCAAGCACAACAGCGAAAGAGTCTCGATCGCTACTGCCACGAAGTACGGCTCAGACCTCCCTCCTTGAGGTAAGAACATCACAATCCCGATTGCAACACGAATCTGCCCAAAGTAAAAAACAAAATAAAAAAGCAACTGTAGAAATTAAAAGTACAAGGAAAAAAATCGAATGGGGAGACACACAGACTGTGTGTGTGTGTGTGTGTGTGTGTGTGTGTGTGTGTGTGAATCAGCATGTCTGTGTGTCGGAGTCAGACACAGGGCTGGAAAAAATTGCTGCCCCGTAATTATAAATAACAATGTATGGGGAAGTGTGCTTTAATTCGAAATTAATGTTTGCCCTTGGGGTGGGATGCTTTAATAAACCCCTCAGGCAAACATTAATTTCTCATTAAGCACACTTCCCTATACATTATTTAATATATTAAATCATATTCTATGATCCACTGAGACTCATGTGTTGTGGACAAGATTCCAACTTGTCAGCCTGGAAAAGCACACAGCTGCTCCTGCATGGTAGCATGGGGATTCGGTGGGAAGGCTGTGTCTGGCCTGCCTGCTACCGTCTTCCAGTGTGAAGAAGCTTGCAATCTGATATTGGACTTTGCACAAATTGCTGTTATTGAGACTGGAATCCTGAATAGTGAGACAGTGAATTTCACCTGGTGTGAACCAAAGACTTGCTCCTGGAGCGATCGACCTGTCAGGAATTGGAGAGAACCACAGAGCATATGGTTTGGGCAGAGACACTGCTTTATTGCAACCAGACTGTTATCCGAACTGTGGTATCTGGCTGTTTTGGTTATAACTGTGCTGAATGTGTAATGTGGGTCACAATTTGGTTCCCCACACCCCTGAATGTGTTGCACTAGCTGGACGTTGCATCCAGAACCTAAAATGGACTGCAATCCAAAGTGTTCACCTGGTCTGGGCCTCACCATCTTGGCCTAGACTGCCACTCATGCTGCAGAGATTCATCCAATGAAAGACGCACTCAGGGCTTTGGCTCCCTGCTCAACACCACCAAACAGGATTGACCATCATGATGCATCATGTGGGCCCTGTTTCCCCTGGCAAACAGTATACCATCCTGAGGTTTTCATCTTGTCAATCCTGCCTCCTGGTCTGGGTAGCATGAGTAACCATCAGGGTAGTTCCCTGCAACAACCCAAATGGAAGTGAAGTGTTCAAATAGTCACTATATGGTGTTATTTCAGTGTTATATTAGCAGTGTACACTTCCTGCACACTTCATTTCATAATGCAGTCCATCAGTGTTTAATCAGTGCATCTTCAAGTCTCTTTTGGTGTACATGCAGTGCTGATACAGTGTGTGCGAATTATGTTAATTAGCACTGTAATCACACTGCAAAAGTACTGCAATTAGCAGTGTTTTGTCATGAACACTGCCTGAAGCAGTGTTGGTGTAGCAATACTGGCAGAAGCAGTGTTGTGTCAGCAACACCGCCTGAAGCAGTGTTGCAGTGCTTTTTCAGTGTGTGTGAATTATGTTAATTAGCACTGCATCAACACCTGTAGTGCACTTCAGTGTGCAGTGTGATTTTTAGTAGTACTCCTGTCAGCAGTGTTGTAGTTCTGTTTCAGTGTATTAGGCTGCATTAAAGATGGCGTTGCATTAAATTCAACAAAAACAAAACAGTATTCATCTGCAAGTATCGGCAACCTCAACAGAGGAAGCTTTGCTTAAGGGTTCCTGAGTGAGAAACTCGTCTGTGAATTCCAAAGAAGATGGAGATCTTTGGGGGCTATGTCTATAGGAGGTACTAAAGTCTGTTACCCCATGTTTGACTCAAAGTCACAAGGAAGGGGGTGGACATTTAGTTAAACAAATGACCAACAATCATTCTGGTTTGCAGAAAATGGTATGGGAGCCTCCCTGATATGCAGGTCCTCACCAGTATTTCCAGGTTTATTTTCAAAAGAAGAAGAGAACCTCTTCGGACTGGGAGCACATGCCATGGTATGGAAAATTATTTTCGGTATCAAGGGGCTGTTCGAGTGAAGTGTGTGTGTGTGTATATATATATATATATCTATAATGGGATTATCAATCGCATCGGACAAACACCATTAGGTGACTGGGCGTATATCGGAGTGCAACCACACATCTGCACTTTTACTCCCCTCCAAAACAATTTTGCCATTTTATAAGATAGATAACCCACTGTGTGGTGTGTGGAAGCACAGTGATATACACACGGTGTGGGTGTTGATGCATTCGGCCTGCGGCCTCACGTGTAACAACACACACCAAGGTGTGAGTATATCAGAGCGTGACCGCACACCCTATCTGTTACACACACATATACATATATATATATATATGAGACAGTACTTGTTGCAAAACAAAAACACTACATTAATGCAGGCATTAGAATGCAAAGCACACAAAGCAAGAAAACTAAAACAGGGTTTGAGCCTCCCGAGTCTTGGCAAATTGGTTGTGTGGTGTTTCCTGGAGTTCCCAACCTTGATGCCCATCCCATACCCCCCAGTTCATAGCCTCCTTTCTAAAGCACAAGGTACAGCTCCAACCCAGTGCCTCCCACAGCAGCCATTCGTACCTGTAAAACAAGAACAGCAATGGGCTCACAAAGGATCTGCAGCTCGTTATGAACTATTATATGACAAACAATGTAGGGCAAACAAAAAAACAAAACTTATCTGATACATATGGTCAGAGTCCTCCTACTGCCAGTCAATGTCCTGTCAGACCTGTAGATATAAAAGGGAAAATGGGTCTGTATGAAAAATAAAAATACTGATCAGCTGGGTCAGTTGGGAAGGCTCTGTAGAGATTAAAATAAAAAAAAGTGGGTTGGGGGGGAGATACCAGACCTGTACCACACCATCGACCTGGCTTTTAGAACGGACTCGGTCACTCAGGGGATGTCATGGTTGGGGAGGGGAGGACTCCTTGCCCGTGCCCCTAGAACTGATCTTTTTTGGGGTAGGTCATCATGTTGCTCCACACATCAACCAACACAGGGTAGGATAAAGACACCAAGGAACAGATATTCAAGGCACAATGAATGCTTCCCTGGTGGTGTAGTGGACCCCCCCCTCCCTTTTCCCAATCTGCCTGTAGAATACATAGGAACACACGTATGTGATGACAGAAAGGGACCGCAAGCCCACTGAGTCTGCCCAGTTTGCCTAGATATCCACTAGGCCTTTTCTGTAGTTCCCCCCATGCCAGTTGCCCTCTGTGTTTATCCCATGCCCTCGTGAACCCTCCCACCATTTCCCTCAGCAGCCCATTCCAGTTGTCCACCATCCTCTCAGTGAAGAAGTACTTCCTAATCCTTCCTCTAAGTCCCCCCCACAACTGATTTGGAATTTCCAACTACCATCCATTGCAGTATAGCACACCACAGCAGGCCAACTGTGACCATCTCTAGGCAGATATACGCACACACAACCAGTCCCAGAACTCCCTTCAACTGGCAATAGGCAATAGAAGTTCCAATAGCCTGCAGTGCACATTTGAGCCTACACAATCTCTTATCAGATGTTTTCCACTTCTGCTCTTCTCCAGGGGATAAGTCAGTCTGTGACAGAACTTAGCCCAGGGAGTTCAGTGGGGCCAGTAAACCAAAGATGAGAGCCTATATAAACTCTTCACATGCGGTGTAGGACAAACTCCCACTGCAAAGGACTCCAGGATCTGCTGCAAATGAAGCTGTCAGTGCAGAATCCAGCAAAACCAGTTCATCATCATCCACTACAGTACAGCACACAGCAGGCAAACCAAAATGTTTCCACATGCAAAGTGCACATCGGCACCAGACCCACACTTATGTGGGACCCTTGACACAAGCCAGCCAGTGGGTATTGTGGTAAGGAGGGACAACACCTTTTACATGCAGGTACATCAGGGAGAAAAGGAAGGCAAGGGGAGATACTGAGTGTCTGAAAAGGGTGGATGGAGGGAGGGTAAAGATGACCCGCCATAAAGCAGAAATACTGAACAAATACTTCTGTTCATTTTACAAAGGAGGGGCAGGAAATGGGCCAGCATTAATAAGGATGGAGAGATCATAGAAAAGGACACAGCTCCTCTTGCAAAGAAAGGATCCTCATGGAACTGGCAGCAATAAGGCTATGGGCCAGATAGATGCACCCCTGGACACTGAGGAGCTAAGGGAGGTGTTAGTAGGCCTCCAACTACCCTGTTCACCCTGTCTTTGTAAACTGGTGACATGCCCAGGGGATTGGAGAAGGCTGATGTGGTCCCACTATACAAAAAGTGCTAACAGGAGGATGCAGGAACTACATACTGGTCAGCCTGACCACAACAGTGGGAAAAGTAATGAAAATACTGCTGAAAGAAAGAATGGTGGAGCACCCTGATTGTCAGTGGTCTACAGGAAGTGGGGAAGAGACATTGTTTAACCAGGAGTAGCACACTAAGCTGAAGCTTGTTTCAGATGCAACGTGGAGCATGTAAGGAAGTTAAGTAACTTGCTCCAGAATCACACAGTATGCACTTAGACGGCTGTTGGATTCAAACCCAGGTCTCCAGATCTGTAGCTCAGAGCCTTTACCAATGTGCTATACTGCCTCCAGGACCCAAGGCAGTTTGGTTTTATGGGAGAGAGGTTGTGCCCGACAAACTTAACTGAGTTTTGACTGGGTAACATGGAAAGTGGATGGGGAGGATGTGGCCTACAGATTTCAACAATGCCTTTTACACTTTGCCACACAGAGGCTGGTAAACAGAGCTGGAAGGCTTAGGGTGGAACGAAAATAACAAGGTGGGTGGAGAACTGGTTCAAGGCTGAAACCAGAGGGTGGTGGTAAGGCAAATGGGGTGCATTCCAGAGTGGCAGTGGTGTGCCCCAGGGGTCATGCTGGGACCCATCCTTTTTTAATATCTATAGCAACGATTAGCCCAGTTCCAATCAGGGGAGGAGAGCTGATCTTTCCAGACCGGGGCCTTTGCCTGGAAGTGGTCTGGGAGAGCATTCTGGGGCTGCATCGGCAGTGGGAGAGGATGGGATCACACTGGTGATCGACAAGGAAGCTCTTGTTGGTGGGGGACAGGCCATGCATACCAGGTCCACATCGACCACAACACTGCAAGCCGATGACTCAGGAAGGGCGGCCAATCAGTGAATAGGCATGCAAACCTTTGATTGTGTGACTGCGGCCATAAAAGGCAAACAGTCCAGTCGCAATCAGAAGGAGGCTATTCTTTGTTCCACACCACCACCTGACTCGACCTCTATTAAATGGTCGGTGAGGCGGAGCAGAGGAGGACAAGTCTAGATTAGTGAAACTGGAACACTAGGAAGCTGGATTGTTATTGATTGGGGAAAAGGGTCCTGTACACTGTGCTGGTAGGCAACACTGACTACTACCAGGAAGGGCATAATGAAGCAGACTGTATAAATGACTGTGTATGCCAACTACATCTGAGGGAGTAGGCAAACTGTTGAATCGATTACTGCTAGGGCCTCTGGGCTGGCTGGTGTTGTGATGGGTTAATTTTGCTGTGAACTGTCTACTGCTAGGGCCAGAAAACTGTCTACTGTCAAGAAAGAGGAAAACTGCTGTAATCGGAGGGCAAACTGTAGGTTTTAGTGCAACACTGACTGAATTATTTCTGTTAGAGGCCGCATTGCTCACCTAAAATGAGGTAGACTTGGGGGTAGCCAAGCGGCACCTTCGGTAGAGTGGATTGGGTGTACAGGGTATGGGCGGCAATAATATTAAATTAAAAGAGGTTCAGAGGCTGCCCCAGTGTGTTTTCAGTTGGCAGGTCTTAGGGAGGAAGTAGAGGAGATCAGAAGGCAGCTGGAAGGTGGGAGGGTGGTGAGGAAAGGTGTGGAAGGACCTCATGAGGTACACGAGACCAATGGCATAACCCAGGGAACAGGTGGACAAGGATCATATGGTTACTCAGGAGGGTGGGGCATGAGAACAAGCAATGTATGAAATCACTTCATAGGGAGGTGGCTGACCAGAAGGAGGGGACAGAGACCCAGCAAGTCAGGCAAAGCATCACACTTACTAATCTATACCCTTGCTATATCACGGGAGATGAGGTGGAGAGGCTGGAGGGAGGAGGAGGAGAGGCAGACAGAGGGTTTGGTCAGTAAGCTGGGGGATGGGGCAGAGAGAGAGCCAGATCCAGAAGGGAGAGAGGAGGACATTAGCCTAGGTGGGAGGGAGGTAGGGGGATGGGGGAGTGCAGAGTAAAGCCAGGGTGGGAGGAGGGAGGACTGGGGTTGAGGCAAGCATCCAGGTTAGGAAGTCAGCCAAGGATAAGGAATACTCTAGATAGGCCAGCTTCAGGGTGGGAGAAATCAGGATGAGGTGGAGAAGAGGGGAAGATGGGGGTAGGGAGAAACACAGCAGATGGGGTGAAAGATGCAGAACTTGGGGGGGCAGGCAAGGAGGGAAGCAGTAGAAGGGAGCCTGGGTGGGGGATCTGAGGATACCTGCCCAGAAAGAAAGTCCACAGAGATCTGGGTGGGGGGCAATCTGTGCCACCCAGGAGGTTGGGGGGCAAGGAGCAGGCTGGGAGCTACAGGTAGCAGAGTGAGCATGGTAGAGCAAGCACAGGCTTGTGATCCCCAGGCTGAAGGAGGCAAGAGAAGTAAGCTGGCGGTTGAAGACAGAAGGAAGAGCCTGGATGGAATCAAATGGGCCAGTAAAGTGTGTGGGGGGGAGGTGATCCTGCTGGGTGACTCCATGACCTGGGGCATCCAGTGGGAGGGGGTGGGGGAGGGAAAAAGCAGCCCAGTCAAGGCTAAATGTATCCCAGGCCTATCCGTACACAAGGTCAAATTCCAGCTATACTCGATAGCATTGGAATGTGGGGAATTCCCAGTCGAAACATCAGGGAACAAATGACTTAGAGGGGAACAGTGAACTAGAAATCCAGGCAAGATTCCAGGAACTGGCCAGGGTTTACCACTCTATAGAAGCGCAATCTCCTTCTTTGAGATTCTGCCAGTACCTAGGGCATCCAGGGAGACCAAACATAAACTTAGAGGTGTGAACTAGTGGTTCAGGGACTGACGCAGAGCAGAAGGGTATGGGCTGGTGAGGGACTGGGGGATACAAGGGAGGACAAGGGGTTATATGCCAAGGACAGGCTACACCTCAACTTGGAGGGGAAGGAGATCTTAAAACTAAATCTTGCTGATTCATAGTCGAGAGGTGGAGTTTAAACTTGTAAAGGGGGGCGTTAAGTAAAAGAATGGCTCCAGGAGGGCTGCTCGAGGGTCCAGGTCCAGGGCATGAAAAGAAGACAGGTAACTGCTATCTAAATCCATCCAGAGCTGTGCAAGAAAGGGCATCTAGGGACTGCTCAGGGCCAAGATGACTGGAGAAGGGAGAGGGGTCAGGGTGGAGGACGGCCCTGATCAATGCTAGGAGCATGGGCAACAAAATGCCCAAGCTCCAGGTGTTGCTGGTAGAGGGATCAGTGGATGTGGCAGCAATTATTGAGACATGGGCCACTCAGAAAAATGATTGGGACCTAAATTTGGTGGATTTCAAAATATTCAGGAAGGATAGAGGAGAGGGAAGAGGAGGGGGTGTAGGGCCGATAGTCAAAAATGACATAGCGGTTAGTGGAGTGGAGGAGGCTGTAGGGGTGGTGGAGGAGATCTGGGTAACCCTACAAATGAGGGGAGGTAAAAGATTGAAAATAGGGGTGGTGTACAGAACCCTAAATGATGGAAAAGGCCCTGGAGGACAAACTAGTTGAGAATATCAAGGGCACTGTGACCGTAGAAAGGGTATGGTGGTGATCATGGGTGACCTTAATATGTTGGGGACAGACTGGGACACTATAGCATCCTCTGTGGCCAGGGAACAGAGACTGATGGATGTGTTCCAATATGCCTTCCTGGTCCAGCAGGTGGGGGAACCTACTAGGGAGGAGCGGATACTGGATTTTGTCCTAGCAGACAGTGACCAGATAAAGGGCCTGGAGGTGTGCTGCTCACTGGCAGATGGTGATCACACTACAGTCTGGTTTCTGCTGTATCTGGGGGGGGGAGGATAACCATTCTAATACAGTAGTAGTGGACTTAAGGGGAGCGGACTTCGTGGGCATGGGCAGGATTCTACAGGGGAGCTTGGACAAGATTAGGTTGGACATGGATGCTGGCAGCTTGTGGGAGGCCATTAAGAAGGGGGTGCAGGAGACTACTAACTCCTGTACAAAGGTAAGGCATAAGCATGGTAGAGCCAACAAGCCGGGTTGGTGGACCAGGGAGGTGCAGGAGGTGATGAGGAAAAGGCTACCTATGCATGTTTAAAGCGCTCTGGGGGATAGTGAGGGGTATGAGTTGATGGCTAGAAGGGTCACCACAGTGGTGAGGGGAGCCAAGGTGAGGAGGGAGCAAAACCTGGCTAGGGATATCCGAAGGGGGGAAAAGGGATTCTATAGACACACAAGGGAGAAGGGAAAAGGGAGGGCACAGATCAACATGATTAGAACTGAGGAGGGATGGACTCAGGAGGCAGTGGAATCAGGCAGAGGTGCTAAATGAGTTCTTTGCCTTGATATTTATGGAGGAAGGCAGGGGATCCCTCCAGCCCAACGGGAGGGAAGGGGAGCCAGCAGAGTCGAGAGGTCAGATGGAGTCGAGAGGACTGAAAGAAGTTGGGGTACAGGCTGGGCCAAGTCTTGAAGGGGATGGGTGGTTAAATGAGGGGTGGGCTGGGAGGGAGGGAGAAATCACAGTGGAAAAGGGTGAAGGAGGCCCTTCGGACACTAAAACTGATAAGGCACCGAGGCCAGATTGGCTGCATCTGAGGGTTATGAAGGAAGTGGCGATGAGCTAGCAGCACCACTGGCATCACTGTAACACCTCTCTGCTGACAGGATGGGTGCTTCAAGACTGGAGGGTGGCTCATGTGGTGCCTATCCACAAATGGGGGGGTCTAGAGAGGAGATGGGGAATTATAGACCTGTCAGCCTAACGTCTGTGGTGGGCAAAGTAATGGAGGGCATTATCAAGGATAGGCTCAGGAGGCAGCTGGAAAGGTTGGGGCAACTGTATGACAAACATTACGGTTTCATCCCAGGGAGATCGTGTTAGACAGACCCCATAGATTTTTATGACTGGGACCCTGGACCGGCATAGACTGGAGGACGTCCTATACCTGGATTTCAGTAAGGCATTTGATTTGGTACCACAAAATGGGCTGCTAATAAAGCTGGGGGTGGGAGGACAGTTGCTCAGATTGGGTGGGGTGGGGGTGAGAGGACAGTTGCTCAGATGGGTAGAAAATTGGCTAACAGGGCGAATACAGAGGGTAGTGGTGGGTAGTCTCCTCCCCACGAAGGTCACCAGTGGGGTCCCCCAAGGTTCGGTACTGGGGCCTCTCCTGTTCAATGCCTATGTCTTGGATATGGGGAGGCAGTTAAAGAGTAGGATGAGTCTCTTTGCGGATTCTTAAAACTGGGAGCATTGGCGGACGGGGACAAAGCGAGAGAGATAGTCAGAGGGACTGGATACCCTGGAGGGATGGTCAAGGAGGTGGGGACTAGAAGTTTAATGCAGGGGAAATGTTGGTGCTGCATCGGTCAAGAAACGGGACGTATACGCAGCGGGTCATACTGCAAGCCACTATGAGTGAGAGGGATCTAGGGGTGGTGTAGACATCAAAATGACAATAAAACTATTGCAGAAGAACTGCGGCCAAAGCAAACCAGATACTGCATAGCCAGGGGATTATGTCCAGGAAGAGGAGGTGATCTCTCTGTATAATGCTGGTCAGACCACATCTCGAGTACTGCATGCAGTTCTGGAGACCTCACCTCAAGGATGGCGCATACTGCTGGAGGTGTCCAGAGGAGGCAACCAGGATGCTTCAGGCATGGGAGGAAGGCCCTGTATGAGGAAAGCTGGAAGGCGTGGGCTGTACTACGCTGGAGAGAGGAGAGACAGGGGGGACATGATAGAGGTCTTCAAATATGTAAAAATGGCTTGGAGTGGTGCCAAAGGTTGTTCAAACTAGAAGAGTAGGAAACAACCAGGTGACATGGTGGAAGCTAGACAAGGGAAATGACAGGGGGATGCAGGAGACCTTACTTCATTGAGAGGGTGGTGGATCTAGATGCACTGTCAGGAGTCTGGTGGAGGGGCACATTGGAGGCTTGAGGAGAGTAGGACAGGTTCATGGGTGACAGAAGAAGAGGATGACCCTCTCTTGGGCTGGGTGGGAAAGAAAGAACCCATTAGGAGGCTGGCTACCGAGCAGACACACAACAGACCATTGGGCCTATTCCTGCTGGCTTTAGTATGTTAGATATATAAGCGGAGGAACTGCGGGAAGGTGTGCCTATTTGTAGATGATACGAAGATCTGCAATAGGGTGAGACACCCTGGTAGGGAGGTGAAGGCAGTGAGGAGGCCTATAGATTCTCAGGAGAGGTGGTGGGAAACTTGGCAGCTGAAATTTAATGCCAGAAAGTGCACAGTGGCACATGGTGTAATAACCAACAAACCATTTACATGGGGAGGAAACTCATCAGGACGAGATCTGGGGATTATAATTTCAGATAACCTGTGGCGGAGAACCAGTGCAGCACAGTGGTGGGCAAAGTGAATAGAATGCTGTGTGCATACACGGAGGGGTATAAAACAGAAAGAGGAGGTGCTGATGTGCCTTTATAAATCCATGGTGAGAGGCCTCACCTGGAGTATGGAGTTTAGTTCTGGAAGCCTCACCATACACAAGGATATAAGACAGGATTGAAAGGAGTCCAGATCAAGGGGCAACCAAGATGGTGCACGCTATGCATGAGCAGCCTATGAGGAGAGGTGGAGGGAATCTGATCTGTACCCACTGGAGACAAGTAAAGGAGGTGGGGTGTCTCTTGACAAAGATGATGATTGGGGTGGGGGTGAGGGGGCATTCCTTTGGCCAAAATGGTTTCTTTTCACCAAATACCAAGATTTCACTGATTCTAAGGCAGTTAAGTAGTGGGGACTTACCTGTTCCAACTCAGACTAGGGAGTCCAGAGTTGGGAGTGTCCTTAGGTTTGGGGTATTCTGAGTAGGACCTGAAAGGGAAGAACAGAAAGTTGAAGGGACACAAAGATCTGAGTGCTAGAGGAGAGATTTGAGTGGTAGAATTAAACAAAGATATTATCTGATTGGTATGTTTGAGCCAGACCCATAGAAATAAAGGAAAAATAGATCAGTGTGGGGAAGTTATAGTAGCAAGAGTAAAGAGAGATAAAATGGTATATAACACAGGGTATTAAAGGAAGAAAGTTTCAGAGAAGAAAGACAAACTAGGTCAAAGTAAGGAAACTAATGATGGAGATAAAAACTTGCAGACAACTGAACAGAGAGAATAAAGTGGTATTTGGGACCAGCAAACCCTCCCCCCCATAGCACCCCTAGGTGACCTGCAGGTAGCCAAAAAATTTAAGAAGTAGTCCAGATGGGTAGGTGGGAATGCATTTGGGCTAGTAGAACCTATATTATTTAAAAAATGGAACACTGGTATTTCAGGAGTCTTGAGCTGTCCCAGGAGGCCAGTGGTTTGAAAGGTATAGCTCTGGTGATATTATGGGTCACTCCCTCATGGACAGTGGCAATTTTTTTTTATATTATCTTTCCCTGGAACCAAATGTGGAGGTGATGTCCTTGGAGGCCCAGCAGACTGTATGTAGCAGGCAGGAGGCTGTTCAGAAAACTGCTGACCAAATACTGCAGCTGTTGCTGAGGCAGTCAGTTTAGTGCATACTGAACTACAGTGACAGTAATGGAAGGCACTCAACTGCCAGCCCAGAGGATTAGATTTAGATTTAGAAGACTAAAATAGCGAAGGTCTGCACCAGCCATACAAAGAGAGACAGAGCTGAATATGTATGCCCTTGAGGAAAAGGGCCGGGGGGACAGGACAGAAATTTCAAGCACCTCAAGAGAATCAACAAAGTCCAAGAGAGTAGCATCTTTCAGAAAAAGTAGTGCAAGAACAAGGACAAATTTGAAGATGGAGGATGGCTCAGTGGCACGAGAAATATTTTTCACAGAGAGAATTGGTGAACACATGAATGGCCCTACTAAGGAGGTTGTGGGGTCAAAAAATATGGGGACTTCAAGAATACATGGGACAGACATGAACCAATTCTATTAGTGGGTTGGAGGAGTCAGCTGTTGGATAACTAGGATCTGCAGCTTATCCACTAGGTAGGAAATGGGCCGACTAGTGGGCCAGCGGTCATATCTGCCATCAAGGTCTATGTGTCTGATTCCAGCCCACAGAGCTCAGGCTGTAACCTGTTCCATGTGTGTGGGAATGAAGATGGGATATTTTTGGGAGGGAGGGTTAGAGCAAATATACCTCCTCTCCCATCAGCCACAAACTGGCATGTGAGAGCCCCCAGGGCAGGGTTAAGAGAGAGTCCTGAAGGGTAGGAGCCAGCAGTAGGTGGCAGGAGCCTTTAGCTAAAGCTGTATGATGGCAGACTGTAGGTGCCTGAGGGCCCTGGTAGAAAGGGACTGGGAGAGCAAATGCACAGATGGGGCCAGAAAGGAAAATCACAGCAGCAGTGCAGCTGAAGGCAGTACCTGAACTTTGACTAAAAGTAGCTGTGGGTGGGAGGCAAACAGGGGAAATCAGTGTGCTCCCTGAGGGGACCATGAAAGCAGTAAGCACTGCGTACAACAGAGTTGCACTGCAGCTAATGTCAAAGTACCAGGGGCTAGCAAGGGATTTGGGGGAAGAAAAGAACAGCATAAGGTCCAGAACAGCTCACAAAAATGCAGAGCACTAAAGAGAAAGAGCCCTGATGGGTTATAAATATTAAGTAAATTTATGCAATGGGAGTGGACATAAATGGAGTGTGATAAATCCATTTTATCTGAGCATGTACATGTATACATGCAGAATCTTACATTTACACATATATTTATTACGGTCATCCTCGATTAATGTGCATGGTGGACTGTGTCACACATCCCCATCCCTCACCCGTTGTTTGACACTGCTTACTGGTATCTTGCTTTTAGTTTTGTTTCTTCCAGGATGACCATTTCGGCCACACCACCTGCCATTCGACGTACTTCTCCCGTTCTTCATTATCACACAGCGATCATTTGTTTCTGTTTAACAGTTTTAGTTTTGCTTTTTTGCCAAACCTTTTCAACTAGCTGCTCAAGCTGCTCCCAGATAGACACTCCTTGCATTCTGCTGCCATGTCCTCACCACACCTCGATATAAAAACCAGACTTTTTTACTGCTTCCTCAAAAAGGCACTAAGCCTTCACTCTTACTCTTCCTCTGGTTTCCCCCACCACTACAACTGCCACCAGAGCTCGCCAGCAATAGAAACTGTCAGATGTTTTCCTTAACTGCTTGCCATAAACCCCACTGCTGATGAGCCCTCACTCTAGGTCACACTTCTGCTGTGGTTCTCAGACCGCTACAACTACAACCACTTAGGCTCTATGAGTCCTCTGTAAACTCTAAATGGTCTCCTGTGGCCCTTATGGCCCTCCTTCTTCCTGCTTGTTACTGAGATTTCCCTATGTCTATATACCACACGTTTAGCCCTCCCCCACACATTTCCTCTGACCTCCAACACTGTAATGCTGTGAGTCTGTTCCAGGTATCTACCCTTTCAGTGAGTAACTCACTCACATCATCTTACCACCATAAACTTTATAACATACCCATGGTCCTTTTTCCCTGTTGGAAGGCCCCCAATACCTGTTCATCCTTGTAAGGTACTTGTGGGTCTCATCATGTCCCCTCTCTTTCAGGGTTTATATGTTGAGATCCCAGTCCTCTTCGGAGCTACCACATATCTGAAGCTTTCCCTCCAAGCCCATGGACCAGCAGTCCCCACTAACCACTCAACCTACAGCTAGATCACAGAAGCCCCATACCAGCCTCACCATCCAACCACACCACCCTGCAGCTGGACCTCAAACCCAACTTTAACTAGCCCCACCACCACCACCAGCCACCCTCCCTGCTGCTGGCTCACTCTTTCATGCCCTGGACTAGCCTCCCCAGATAATCCTCCCTGCAGCTGGACCCTGGGTTCATTCCACCCACAGACCAGCCTCCTCCCTCGCCTCTGCAGGTTGAGTAGCCTCCCAGAGCTGGACACCTTTCAAAAGATGGACACACCCACCATCCAGAGCAGAACCTCTCTACACCCTAGACTTTACAATCACCCCTTCTCAACCATGGACGTACTTCTCAACACAGTACATAAAATAAAAAAATATGTGACACAACACATAGTGCATTTGTCAGTGTCAGTGGCTCAGAGTGGTGCTACACCCACCTCCGAGGCTGGGAGATCAGAAGGCAGTGGGTTCTATTCCCATACCAGGCCCTTATGTTAATATCTCAATACTGATGCTATAATGCAGCATGAGGGGGATGGCTGCACTCCTGAGGCACTGTCTTTCAGATGAGATGTTAAACCGAGGTCCCATCTGCCTGTTCTGGTGGTAGTTCAGGTGGATGTTAAAGATCCCATGGCACTTCTCAAAAAAAGCTGGGGAATTTTCTCTGGTGTCCTGGCTAACCCCTCCCCCCCAAATTCACTAAAAATACCACCAACAGCTTAATCTGGTTCAAGGTCAGTTGGCTTTTATCTGTATTCCTCTCCCTCCAGGTCGTGCCTGAAAATAGGCAAGAATCTGTCTAGTGCACTTAGCCGGTCAACAAAAATGAAATAAAATAAACATAAAATATAAATTAATGCAGTCTTCAGCAAAAGAAAAAAAATACACTGATCTCCAGATTACAAAATGGATTAACACATGCAACTGTTAAATACAAATATTAAATGCAAAAACACGGTTCCCCCACAAACACACTCAAATATCTGCAGTAAATAATTATTCCTTTTTCCGCAGGTAACTCCAGATTTTCTCAAATTAAAAAAGTTGTAATGTTTTCTCTATGCATTCTGAATTTGCTCAGTTATACAATCTTCCTGCTGTTCATTCTCCTGCCCCCACCAACACTACTTTAAAGTAACTAAATCAGAAAAAAATCCACAAATAACAAGTAATCTAGAGGAACAATCCATCCTAAATACTTTGGAGGGGGGGGTGATTGAAAATATAATGTGTATTTCAAAGTTTAGCCAAGAGTTCAGAGAAGAGAAAATGTTTTCAAGACAAAACATTAATAGTGAAACTTGCACAGCATTTCATTTTGAAAAAAAAAACACCTGGTGATAATTCCTTTACTGTGTTTTAACATTTCAAGGAGTTAAAAAGATGTACTTTTTAAACATAAGCTTTTACCTTAACATGTAAATCTTGGCTGTAAAACCCCAGTTGTTCAAAATGGAACCACAGAGCACTGGTGCAGTTTCATCAGACTGGACAGACAGGAAGAGAGCTGGAAATGTAGGACTCTGAGTAGACTTGCTGGGAAATTAAGTTTAGAATAGACTTTTAAGGACACACCAACTTTTTGCACCTTATTGTTTCAGGTAAAATCCACGTTTTATTATTGCTTACCTTCTCTAAAATTCATTGGTATTTGTAGTTGTTTTATCTGTCTCCTTGCTTGAGTAGAACTGAAATGCATGGTAATGTACCCAAGCCTTGATTGGCTAATTTAAATCTTAAAACTACTCCACTGACTGTAATCTTCATTTATGATTTAGTTGTATTAAAAAATGTTCTTTTAAAGAGCATTGCAGATCTATTCTAATTCTCATTCTAGCAATAACTTACTCTTGAACAACTAGTCTGCTGAAATACTTCTTAGAATTTAGTATTCTTAGTGGTTGTATTTTGAATGATGATTAAAGATTATTAAAAATGACTAAATTAGTTTTGAAGGCAAATTAATGAATGCTTTAATACTAAATTTAGTATTTGACTTCAGTGAGGTTTCAAGTCACAGCCCTTTGGGCCTACACCCCCATGACCACTCACATCTTGAACACCCCCCTGCCAGATGATCACCCAGCTGGACAACCTATCAACATCCCAATAGTCCTCTCCAATTTGTGTACTTGCCTGCAGCTAGTCACCCTACAAGCCCCAAACCAGCCTCTCCCATCAACTATCACCCACCCTTGTAGCTGGCTGCTCCAGGCCATCCTTCCTACCCTCAGACATGATCCCCTGCAGATGGAACCCCCTGACCTGCCTACCCACCTCAGTAGACCACCTCCCTGCAGCTGGACTAACCTCCCAGTCTCAACAAACAAGCACCCTCCTTAGAGCTGGACTCAGCACCCTCTGAATAACAACTCTTTCTGCAGCTGTACCACCCAGACTACCCATCTTGCCCAATACCAGTTGCCCATCCACCACTGCAACACTCTGTTTGCACACAGAAAACCCTGCCTGCTATGTACCCTTTTATAATCCCAACGCTTATTAGTCTGACATGCTGCATCCCACACAACAATCCAACAGCCCCAGCAGCCCAACACAGTGGCTGACCTGAGACACGCCTGGCACACTGTCAGGACAGAGGGGCAGGATTGCTGTGCGGCTGATGAGTGAATTTCCAGACATGAAGCACCCGATCCGACCTACACCACCCATTCCAGGACCTGAGCCACTAGTGAACAGCACCCTCCGAGGACACACTGACCTGATCACAGACCCCCCGGTAAGGATGACTGTCTCACCATCCGTGGGACAGGGATGAACCAAATAGCCATGCATGCCCCAGTGTGTTGACCAGCCATCCCAGGCAGCATGGCGGATTGTCCATGCATCCTTGCATGCATGATTATGTCAGCTGACAGCCAACCAGCTGGGCATGCATGAAGGAATTGGAGTACCATGCCTGTTTGTTGGTGCATGCAAGACACTGCAGGCACACGCTGTGGCACAGCGAGATATGATAGCTGCACCAGGAAGCCAGTCCACAGCAACATCACATGTGGATGCTACAGAGCAGCATGCCATCACACAAACCGTGCAATGTGTGCATGTGGCCATACCATGCTAGCCCACTATGTGCCTGCAGTAACCACACAGAAAAAAGTCTGGAGGTGTTTTGGGGGGGCCTGTGCCACAGGAGCCCATTGTGGCATGAAGACTGCCAGGTGTGTTGTGGGGGGTTCCACAAGGGCCCATTGCGGGAATGCTGTTACCACACAGTTGCACAGCTGGAAGGATTGGTGGGCACTCACACAGCTTCAGACCTGTGCAACGTGTGGCACACATGAACAGCTGAAAGGATTTTGGGGGGAATCACACAGAATCAGGCCTGTACGACATGCGATACACAGTGCAGATGTGGTAGTGTGCAGTGGGCTGCTTGGCGATACCCGGCAGTGTTGTGATGAGACATCACCACCAGGTTGGGGTGCATGTTAAACGTGAGTGTGAAAGTTTATTCAACAGTAGGGGGCCACAGTGGCAACCTGGTGGCTGTGATGATGTGTACTGTGAGTGTACAACTGTCAGGTGCCAAGTCACCATGGAAACCCTACAGGGTGGTGTTGGGTGCCATGCCACAGAGGAACTTAAGCAGCTTGCTCTAGTTCTTGGATGCTAGTACCATCCTTATCCACTCCTCATAGCTCTTCTTGGGTGGTGTCCATGGCAGTCCACAACAAATACCTTCCCTGGTGACATAGGTCCATTGCTGTTCCCTGTGGAGCTCTGCTAGCATTGTCATGACCCCTACGTGCACCTTCCCGAGCAGAGCTTGGAGATGGCAGTGCCAGGTCTTGACATTGCTTTGGGTCCATGGTATAACCCGCTCGTTGAGATCCACAACCAACCACAGCTGAGTGGGAACATGGGGTCGTATCTCGTGGGCACCTTAGTCACCCTACTGTACAGCTATATCCTGCCCAGCACATGTGTCTGCTCAAAACAATAGAAGAGTGTGGTGGCATTGGGCGGAATGGTTGACTTCAGGAGGCTGAATGCTGCTGGAATGTCCTGTGCCAGGAGATGGGCGAGGGCCACGAGTTCATGGATCTTTAGGCTGAAGTCTGGGTCACTTCTGTATTGTGGTGCAAGACCAAAGCTCTGGACCTTCCGCCACACAATCTGCCCAAAGTGGAACAGGCATCCCTTGTTTATGGCTTGCGGAAATTCCATCTTACAGGCATTGATCTCAGCTTGCTCAAAGTCAGTGATGATCATAGGTGGTTTGAGTGTGCAGGACTGTATACTGGCATATTTAATCAGCTCCTGGAACAAGGTGCAGTAACATTGCAGGCTCTTTGTCGTTATCAGTGTATACACCAATGACATAATGAGTTGTTAGGGCCCATCCCCATGGGTGCATAGATGGTGTACAATGAGTGAAAAGGTGTGGCACAGTCTTGAATGTACCATCCATCATCTAGAAGGGTGCCTGTGCCAGGTCCCTGATGTTGTCCTCTGTGGTGAGTAGAAGGACCTGGTGGGTGGTGCTGCCAGTGATCCTGCTGTGCCATGGCCATCCAGTCACTGTCTGTAGCTGCTTGGGGATAGTGAGGTCAGCCAGTGTCACTGGTTCTGGTGAGAGGTCCTTGCAGCGGGTCCTGTTCACAATCTGCAGCAGGGCCCTCTTGCTTGGCAACTGTTGTCACAGCTCAGTGGTCATTGCAGTTGCCTCACTCTTCAGTAGCTATGTGGGGCTAGCCATGGTGCTGTGTGCCTTCTACTTGATGCCAGCCAGCACCTGTGCTGGTAGAGCATCTGTCACCTCCAGAGCATGACTGTGCTCATTCTTTTTTCTTTAGGTGGTGCTGGCCATCCTGGAGCAGTGTGATAGCCTGGCCGAGGCAGAACATGGACTTATGGTGCTGGCTGCACTGTTACACTGTCTCAGGCCATCCCAGTGGTCCTGAGGGTAGAGGCGCTGGATGCCATACCTTGTGCCATGCCAGTGACTAGGGTTCAGGATTGAGCCTGGGCCATCGGGGATCGGCAGGGGGAGGACTGGGATCAAACATCCATACACTCCTTTCCCAGTCCTGGGGTGGGCTGGGGAATTTCACTGTGCTGTAGCAGCCCCCTGTGGATACCCAGGGGCACTACTAGTGTCAGTGACACTAGATGGGGAGCACGGCAGATGTTGGTATGTTGCTCCTGGATGTCATTGCACATCTGTGCTACTGAAGGTAATCGAAGGAAAATGGCTGGGCATGACCTTGCAGCTTGATGGCTGTGCTCTGAGCCACCTGGAGGACTTTGGTGGAGTCCTGTTGAGGAGGGTCCGGGGCTGTCCTGGCAGGTAGAGGCAGAGGGGGGAGCCCTCCAGTAAGATGGCATGATGGCCGTCCCTGATCCTCCTGGGTGCAGTTTGAGCTACCCAGCTCTCCAGGTGGGTGGAGCTGGTTGCTGAATGCCCCAAGCTGGAGTGTGTGCCACACCAGGTGAAAAATATGATATGTTAAAAAAAAAAACAGTACACTGTCTCATTGCATGTCCATTCATGGACCAGGAGGTAGCCATTCTCATTTAGCTTGGACTTTCCCTTCCTGGATGGTACCATCTCACAGATTGTCCATGTTGTTGGGGTCACAGTTGAGCAGCCTGGCCCCTCCATGGCTTCCACGCTGTCCTCCATTGTGCCAGAGGACTGTGCAACACTGACCAGCTTTGGTTCCAGCTCAGGCATTCGGGTGTGATTGCACTTCATTTGCACATCACACTCCTTGGGCCACACCTGTGGCAGTTGCTACTTGTCTGTGGGTGGTTTGTACCATTACTGTAGTGCCACTGTCTGCCCACAGTCCCAGTGCTTCAAGGCTGTGCTGTGCACCATGGTCACATTCAAGTTCTGTGTCCACAGTGTCCTGGACCCCCATCAGCTACTGTGCTGTAGGGGGACTATGCTCCATGGTACACTTCCCTGCTGTCCAGCATGCAGGGATGCAGGGGTCCCTGTGTGTTGTGCACTCTACCTACAGGTCAGTGTCCACCTACCTAAGCTGGCCTTTGCACCCCCCAGCATTGGCATCCGTAGTTGCCATGCATGCTGTCATGAGTCCATGTCATCCTGCCCCCCGTGCATCATTTTCTGATGCCTACCTGTTCTCTATGTTCTCTTCAGCTGTAGTTCCCTGACCTGAGACTTCTCTGGTAAATGATCTATTGTAGCCCTCACTGTGCTCTTTCCTATGGGGCTTCCATTTTCTGCCCCTGTGCCAGTTTGTTTGTCAGAGTTTCAGTTCACCTGCTTTGTTTACTAACCACTCTCCCTGCATCTGAAATGGGCCCTACCCAGCCAACCACTCTCCCTGCAGCTGAACCACCCTTTCGGCCCTTGGAGAAACCTTCCCCAAGGAAAGCACTACCCATGGACCATTCCACAGTTACAAGGAGGGAGGAAGAGGCCCCCAGCTGAGTAGGAAGCAACTGCTGGTGGGGGACTTAATTAGGGGGATAGACTTGCAAGCAGGGTGGGATAAAGGAGATGGAGGTGAAATACCTGAGAGGTACTTTGGCTTGGAGGGATGAGAGCAGATACAGTGGATTATTAGGCAGCAGGAGATGAGAGGGAGCTAGATGTCATTGTCCACCTGGGGACAAATGACCTAGCAAGGGATGGGGTAGGGGTAGTACAGGGAAATTTCAGGGATGAGGGAGGGTCATCAAGCATGCATGGTGGCTTTTGCCAAAAGGTTGCCTATATACATCTTGGGAGAAGATAAGACTCTCCACACGGCTTTCAACAGTTGGCTAAAGGCATGATGCAGGGTGGGGCTCAGTACTAGGAGTAGGTCTCTTCAGTGTCTTCATAAGTGAAATTGCAGAAGAACTGAATGGGAAGGTATGTCTTTTTGCAGATGCCACCAAAACCTGTTATAGGGTTTACACTCAGGAGGGTGTGGAGATAGGGTTCACCCATGCTGGTGTGACAGCCATGTTGCTGATGCGGATTACAGCACAGGCCACATTACAGCACCAGGCAAAACGTATCCTGGGAGTTACATCACCAAAGCACCCTCCTGGGAAACAGTCTCCATTGGGCCCCCTCCCCTAATTATCCCACAGTTCTAGGTTCTTAATTTACCTGTTCTCTAGTCCTACCCCATCCTACAATCACCCCACAGATATACAGGAGATTGTTACTATCCCTGATGTTCAGTGGTTCCCATTTATTTATTTATTCATTAATTTGTTTACCGAGTAGGTGCACTGGTCTGAGAACCATTTTCAGGCATGACCTGGGCCATTGAGGATGGCACAGGAATACAAGCAAGTACAAAGGAGGCTGGGACAAGGCATACAATAGACAGTAATAAAAATATACAGGATATTTATATGAAGATATATATAAACTTGCAGCACAATGGATAAATAACATTTATGACAATAGCAGGTACAGTAGTAGCCAAGTTGTAATACAAATTAGGCATGATCTGAGATGAGTAAAGGAAAAAGTACATCATGGCAGTGTTGGTATGGACCAAGAAGGAATAGGAGGGAAGGGGGAAGTAGAGGCATGACAATAAGTTAGGAGGGCAGGAGCAAGTAGTGGAGGACAGAAGGTGAGATCCAAGGAGAGAGTGGAAGAGTCCTGGAGAGTCAGTGGTGCTAAGTGGAGTGGGCAGGTTGTTCCAAAGGAAAGGGGCTGCAGATGAGAATGCACATTTACCCATACGGTGGAGACTAGGGGGCACTCAAGCATGGGTCCATCAGTGAGGCAGAGTGCTCGAACAAACACTTTTGGCCAAAGGAGGTGGGATTGTGGAGAGGTAGCTCGGTTTTGGATTGCCTTATTGACTGTGCTGGCCAGGAGATAGGCCTGTTGGGCTGATGGGGGGAAGCTACCCCAGGGCCTGATAGACTGAGCAGTGGTGTGTTGAGTGAAAGTCCTTGCCCCCTGTATATCCAAAGTCCCCACCATGACCCAGTTAGTTCTTACAGCAAATACTATCCCCTGGTCCCCAGCCTTACTATATATTTGACACCCTTCCACATTTGGCATAGACCATCCTCTCAGCTCCTTGATCAGGCACAAAATGGATGATAGTTCACAATCATGTGCTAACTGTACACAGCTGTTTAAATGGTAGGCACATGAGCACAAAACTGGCGTTCTGTCCTCAGTTGGTCACAGAGGTTAGCAGAGTGTCTGTGCCAATTGCCACTGTGGGGAGAGTGCGTAAACATATGGTGGGGGCCATGAATGGTGTGAACAGTGGGACAGGGTGGGCAGGTAGTTATTGGCAGTTTCCAATGTATGGAATGGACAGCAGCACCACTGAACACCAAGGGAAGTGTGATATTACTGATGGTGGGAACTCAAAGGGGGCAGTGGTAGGAGGCAGAGGTGATACTACCTGGTTTAGGGATGCAACACCTTTTACAGCCATTTACCAATTGGTCAGAGACTCACTAATTATACTATTCAAGATATCATTTTGTGATCCTACCCTGTTTTTGGGGTGCAAAGTGTTGTTTGAGAGTCACTTACCCATTTAGCGATCGCAAATGCTCTTTGAATGTTCTGGTCTATATGAACAATAACAGTCCATTACCAGTAAGATAAAAACAAGTGAACAAATACAAATATGGAATTGAGAGCTGTTCTCCATGAGGTTGATAATGTAATTTATCTTAACAATGTGTTAAAGTACAGAGTATGATGAGATTAATACTGGTACCACTGAGCTACCACATGAGTCTAGGGTTGCTGTGAGAGGTACCAAATACTGAAATGTCAAAATAACGCAATACCATTGTGCTACCAGTGTACCAGTATTTGTGGGAGCCGACAAAAATCTCAACATTTCTTGATACCATTGTATTACCAGTGTATGTGTGAGAGACAGAGAAAATGGTAAAAAATGCCATAGGGATACCATTCTGCCAGTGCACTACCAATGCACAGAGGAAAATCTAGATATCACCTACCACTGTGATACCAGAGTACCACTGGGTAGTACTATTGTGGATTTTTCAGCTGACCACAGTATTGCCATTGCTATACCACTGTAATGCCATTGTGACAAATTCAGTAAGGGTAACCAGATTGCTGAGACAATGCAGTGCTAAAGAAGTGTGATAACAATTATAAAGTATTGCCAGTACTACTGCAGTGTGCAGCAAACATTTGTGAAGAAAATACAGTGCTAAAGAAGTGTGCATGAAAAATCTAATAATTATTTGCAGTGCTCTTACTGTCTGCATCAAAAAATAAGAAAGATTGAGCAGTACTACTGCAGTGTGCAGCAAAAATTAATGAAGGAAATACAGTGCTAAAGAAGTGTGCATGAAAATCTAATAATTATTTGCAGTGTTCTTACAGACTGCATCAAAACATAAGAAAGATTGAGCAGTGGTACAACAGTGTAGCAGAAAGTCAGTGCAGGGTATTAACAGTGCACTGATGAAAAGCAGTGCTTTGTTAGTCTGGACTGAAATAACACTCAAGATGGAAGTGTACACTCCACTTCCCTCTGGGACTGCACAGATTTGACATCACAGTTTCTCCCATGACAACAGTTTGTTATGTCACTACAGAGGATTATGACTTGAAGAAAGGAGTCAGTTGTAGAGAGGTAGATGAACTCTAAGAAATAAAGATCATGTATGTATTCATGCAAATGTTCTCAGTAATAATCAATTGACAGGAGAACTGTACCCAAACAGTATGTTTTTCAAAGTTTTGAGGCGTCAGCAGTTCTTTAAGCTCCCCTCCCCCAAAGCTTTGTTTACATTTGCAGTGCTATCGCTGTTGGGGAACTGTTGTCTGGGGCGGCCGAGGCCATACAATGCAGTGGGGCACTTCCTTAGAAAGATACTTTGGCACCTCTCCGCTCTCCGCTGCGGCGCTTCAGCTTGAGGAGCATCTCGTGGCCCATGATGTGTATGAGTCGCTCCAGTCTTGGTTTCATGCAAGGCATAGCACAGAAACTGAGCTAGTTTGGGTGCATAATGACCTCCTTAGGGCTAGAGAGCGAGGGGAGGGGACAATTCTTGTTCTCCTCGATCTCTCTTCAGCATTTGACACAGTGGACAATTGAGTGTTACTTGACCGCCTAAGGGAATTCTGAGGACTCGCCAGCACTGTCATCTGCTGGTTTGAGTCTTTTCTATCTAACAGGAGGCAGAGGGTAGTGATGGGGAATTTCTCATCCTCCCCTGGCCACCTGTCATGCAGAGTTCCCCAGGGTTCAGTCTTGTCGCAAATGTTGTTTGCCATGTATATGCTGCCCCTGGGAGAGCTCATTAGGAAGTACAGTCTGGGTTTTCACTGCTATGGTGATGATACCCAGCTGTATCTTTCCTTGGCCCCTGGAACATCTTGCGCAGTGGAAGTGCTTAACAGCTGCCTTGCTAAGATCAGTGACTAGATGGCCTCCAGCTGGTTGCGACTGAACCCCAGTAAGATGGAGGTACTGGTGGTGGAGTTGAACAGATGGTGTGATAGGTTGGCCTCTGGTGCAGAGGCAGGGCTTTGTCTTGACTCTGTGCCATTGAAGGCCTCCTCTAAGGTGTGTGATCTGGGCTTTATTCTTGACAGCAGATTGACACTTGAGTTTCAGGGGGTGTCCGTTGTCATACCAGTTTTTATCATCTGAGGAATATCGCCAGGATAAAGCCCCTAGTTCCGCCACTGGACCACCCCACTTTGGTGCACGCCTTCATGATGTCCAGGCTTGACTACTGTAATGCACTCTATCTTGGGGTCTTTGGGGTACCCTGTGCCCACTGCAGCTGGTGCAGAATGTGGCAGCGAGGCTGTTGACAGGACAGCCTAAGTATTGTCACATTTAAAACCAAGCAAGGAATCACCTTCGAACAAGTTCATACCTTCAAATACCTCAGCCTCATCCTCGACTGTAATCTCTCCTATGTTCCACACATCAATAACGTGGCAAAAGTAGCCAACACCAGGATGGGCCTACTATTCCAACATAGGAATCATCTAACCCCAGAAGTTCTGTCCATAGCTGTCCAGTGCTCCATCATCAGCATCATTGACTACGGTCTCATTATCTATGGATCTGCCACAACCTCATCTGTCAGGCGTGTTTCGACTTCCCTCAATCAAGCCTGCCGACTCGTTACTGGTTACATAGAAACATAGAAACATAGAAGTTGATGGCAGATAAGGACCGTAAGGCCCATCCAGTCTGCCCATTTCTTTTTCTACCTTATAAATGTGCCATCGGCCTTTGCTCTGTCAGTGGCCTATCTATTCATAGTCATTTGTATTGCTCCCTTATGCCTATCCCATGCCTGTTTGAAGCCCTGCACTGTATTCATAGCCACCACTTCTTGTGGTAAGCCATTCCATGCATCCACCACCTTTCTGTGAAAAGAATTTCCTCACATTCCCCTTAATCGGCCTCCTCTAATCTCATGCTGTGTCCTCTTGTCCTGCTATTTTCTTTATATTTAAACCATGTTAGACTCTTTCACCTTGTTTATGCCCTTAAGGTGTTTGAATGCCTCGATCATATCACCTGTCTCCTCCTTTGCTCAAGGGTATACATATTGAGCTCCGTTAATCTGTCCTCATATGTCTTCTGATGCAGTCCCTGCACCATTTGGTTGCCCTTCTCTGGACTGCCTCAGTTTGGTTAATGTCCTTGTGAAGGTGTGGCCTCCAATACTGCACAGCAGTACTCAGATGGGGCCTAACCAGTGTCTTGTAAGAGGGATTAGCCACACTCCCTCTTACACGACATGATACCCCTACTAATACACCCTAACACCCCCTAGCCTTACCTACTGCTTTAGAGGTCTGTTTGATGGATTTTAGGTCATCAGTGATGATGATGCCCAAGTCTCTTTCTTCCTTTGTGACTGCTAGCAACTCCTCCCAGCCTATAGGTGGCTTCAGGTTTCTCTTCCCTATGTGCATGATTTTGCACTTCTTTGCATTAAATCCCAGTTGCCACTCTTCTGACCATTCTGCTAGTTTATCCAGATCTCTTCTCATTCTGCCCACCCCATCTGGATCATCTACTCTGTTGCAGATCTTGGTGTCATCTGCAAACAGACAAGCCTTACCCTCTAGTCCATCTGCAAGGTCACTAATGAAGATGTTGAAGAGGACTGGCCCCAGGACTGATCCCTGAGTACCCCACTTGTGACTTGCATCTCTTCTGACTGTACCATTTACCACCACTCTCTGTTTCTGCCTTCAACCAGTTTGCACCCAGTTGACCAACTTCTGACCCACCCCGAGCCTACCCAGCTTATTTATCAATCTCTAGTGGAACAGTGTCAAAGCTTACAAAGTCAAGGTAGGTGACATCAACTGCTTCCCAGTGGTCCACCACTCTGGTTACCCAGTCAAAGAAATCTATGAGATTAGTTTGACAGGACCTTCCTTTTGTAAACCCATGCCGTCTTGGATCCTGTGCCCCTATGGATTCCAGGTGTTGCACTATCCTTTCCTTAAGGAGTGCCTCCATAATCTTGCCCACTACTGAAGTAAGACTCACTGTCTATAGTTCCCATCTCCTCCCTGCTGCCACTCTTGTGAAGTGGCATCACATGAGCCCTTCTCCAGTCTTCTGGGGCCTCTCCTGTGCTCAGAGACTCACTAAACAATTCTGCTAATGGCTCTGCTAGTTCCTCCTTTAGCTCCTTAAGTACCCTGGGATGTATGCCATCAGGTCCCATTGCCTTATCCACCCTGAGCTTAGCAAGCTCTTGTAGGACCCTTTCTTTTGTGAAGGGAGTAGTGCTCACCTCCCTCCCCCCTGTGTCCATGATGCTGAGCTATGGGCCCTGACCTACCTTCTCTTCAGTAAATACTGAGCAAAAGTATCTATTTCCCACCGACTTACCCACACCTGTGACCTCTACTCCAAAACAGGCTGGCTACAACTGAACAAATGAATCAAATACCAAACCTGCATCCCTGCTAAGAAAATCATGATGGGAAAGGCACCACCAGGAGTCAGCACCCTCCTCAAACCTAAAATCACCTACCGCAACACCAGGAGCTCTAAGCCCCAAATCCTTCAAATCCCCTGCTGCTGCACATCCCAAGGCCAAAGGTGATTTGCATACAGGGCTCTGTGTTGGCTGAATGAGCTCACTAGTGACACCTCATCCACAGCAACACTTGGAGCATTCAAAAAAAAGCTCCACCACTCCATAACTGGCACCTCCACCTGTGCTTGCACCCCATAACATCTTCATTCCCGACACTGCTTCTGACCTTATAGGTGTCAGTTTCTGCCCTTTCTTCTTGCACTTACCTGTCCAATGCAACTTCTAATGCACTTGCCCTGTGTCTGTCCTGACAAGGCCCCTCGGCTGCCTCACCCTGACCCTCTACACCTATGTCTTCCCCTACCCTCAACCCTCTATCTTCTTGCCCTCTTCCTCCTATTGTTTCTTGAGTTACTCATTGCTCAGTCTGATTTTGTCAAGCAAAGCTACTGTCTAAAACCATGTACCTGTAACTGTTTTATGTTTTAGTGTCTGTTACCCTGTAACCAGCATGACGTGGAACCTTTGTAAAAGAGTCTTGGCTCAAAGGTACTTTGTAATCCTAGACACAAATAAATAAATAAATTAAAAAATTACCCCGCTGCTACGTCAACTGCACTGGCTGCCGGTTAGGTGGAGGGTCCTCTTTAAGTTGGGTTTGCTCACTTTTAAGGCCCTAAATGGCCTGGGCCCTGGCTACACGAAGAACCTTCTTGCACCTGCTGTCTCGGTCCGCTCCCTCCGCTCCTCCTCCTCTAGGGGTCTCCTTGCAATTCCCAGGATGAGGTTAAAAACTGCTGGTGACAGAGCATTTAGTGTTGCCGCCCCCCGTCCTGTGGAATTTGCTTTCTTTAGCCATCAGGGAGGCCCCTTCTGTGGAGGTATTTAGGGCACACCTCAAGGCCTTCTTGTATAATTAGGCCTTCCCGGACTGTGTTTTATAGTCCCTACCTGTCTTTTAGAAATGGATGTTTAATTTAGTTTCTACCTATTCTGATTTTAGTTGCCGTCGAGGGCAGTAAATTCTGTTTTAACTGTTTGGTATATTGTATATAACTGTTCATTATTATGTTGTTTTGTATCTATTTTGATTGTTGTATGGCACCCAGAGCCTCTGGGATTGGCATCTCTTAAATAAAACTTGACTTGCCTTTCAACAACCAAAGAGGTGAAATAATCCTCATCATATACCTAGAGCATTGAGCTGAATGTCTTGGTGCACTAACTGGCTATGCAAGAAGGCAACTTCATAGAAGGAGTCTGCTAATGTAAACAAATAGTCTAAGAATGCACTCCAGCCACTCACACTGTTTAAAATGCACCAAAAGGTGAGTTTCCAAAAATTTTTACAATAGCAATATTACCCTGTGAAGTGTAGGGCATCTTCTGGAGTTATTGACCTTGGAAAAGGGTAGGGCCTTTGCTTCACCTCGTGTCCTTTGACAGCTTTCAAGACAATAACAGACCAGGAGAAGCTCACTTCATCAGGTAATATTTAAATTGGGTGGCAGTTTCTAGAGTTTCAAAGTTGTAACTGTACTCCTTGTACTTTGCTATAAAATATTGCCATGTTGTACACCCAAAGCTCAAATCATTGTGGGTCGTGGGTACTGCGTGCTCAAAATCTGAAATGGAGGAGGGGTTGGAGATCAGCAGGAGTGGAGGGGAGATCAATAGGGAAATCCCAACAGGCAGAAGTCAGGCTGGTAAGATGATCGGGGGGATGAAAGGAGCAGGGCAGAGACAGGGAGTGAGGTGGAAACAGGGGGAGCAGTTGCAGGAGACACAGAGGGTGCAGCTGGAGTGTGTAAGGAGCAGGGTAGTATGAACTCTGGAGTAGAGGTAAGGGTAAAAGAGAGGAAAGGGGTAAGGGACAGGAACAGGGGGGTTACTCATGCTGGGGGATTCTATACTGAAAGGGGCAGATGGGCCGGAAGAGGGGAAAGGCACCGCCGTATTTGGGCTGAAGATATTCCTGAGTTGACCATGGGAAGAGCAGGGCAAGCACTGCTCAAGTGTGCATCGACGGGGAGAAAGAAACCTTACCTAGTGTTGCACATAGGTACAAACGACTTGGCAGGGGAGCCTGTAGAAGTGGTGAATGGGAGGTTCGAGGAGTTGGGCAGGCAGTGTGAGGGGGGTTGAGGAGTCGGTGGCATTCTCTGAGGTACTCCTGGTATCATGTGCAAGCATGGGGAAGGAAGGAAGGATAGAGTAGTTCAACGAGTAGCTTAGAGAATGGTGCCACACCAAGAATTATGGGTTAGTGACAAACTAGGGTAGGATCTGAGGGAATAGTGACTTGAACGCAGGAGACAGGCTACACTTGAGAGGGAAGGGAGTACTAAAGGGTGGAATTGAGGGGTGTATATCAACTAAGGTGGATTTAAACTGGGGGGGTGGCAAGAGGACTGAGGATAGTAAAAAAAGTCTGGATGGGGAGCCTAGAGAGCTCACCCCCCTAGATATGGGTAAAGGCAGAGGTGAAGTGACTCAGGGAAGGGGCATGCAGGGTAGGCAGTGTGAAGTGCAGAAGGCAGCACCATCCTGTAATAAGGTGAAAAAAGGGTGTGGCTACCGAGAGGGCGGAGAGCAGACCAAGGAGAAGGGGGAAAGAGGAAGGAAGGGTACGGATGGAAGGTGGTCTCCTAAATGCAAGAAGCCTGGGAAACAAAATTGCAGAACTTCAGGCACTCCTCTCAGAGGGGAATGTGGACGTTGCTGCAGTAACAGAGACTTGGACCACTGAGTACCATGACTTGGATCTAGCTCCTGGGGTACTGTATATACAGGAGGGACTGGGGAGTTGGAAGGGGGGTAGCACTCTGTGTGAGAGAAGGGATCAAATGCATGAGGGATGAGGGGGAATATAGGAGGACGGAGGCAATTTGGGTGCAGCTTCTGGACTCCAAGGGTAGAAAGCTGAGGCTGGGGGTGGTGTACAGACCACCAACCCAGTAAGGGGAAATGGATGGGGAGTTGGCAGAACAGATAAGAAGGGTGTGCAGGAGGGGAAGTGTGGTGATGGTGGGGGATTTCAACCTATCAGGGGTTGACTGGAGCACCCATGCCACCAACAGTGCCAGGGGGCATGCACTCCTGGATGCGATCCAGGATGGCCTCCTGACAAAAATGGTAAGTGGGCCTACAAGGCTTGGTAACACACTGGACCTGGTACTGACAAATGGTGAGGCAATGGGGGAGGTAAGGGTTGAGGACCCACTAGCTGGTAGTGACCACCAAACACTGTGGTTCATACTCACATTGGGCAGGGAGACTGGAGGCATGAGCATGAAGGTGGTGGACTTTAGGAGGGTGGACTTTGGGAGGATGGGAGGAATACTGTACAGGAGACTCCAGGATATAAGGCGGGGATGGATGCAGAGCAAAAGTGGGAAGTTATTAAAACTGGGCTAACGGAGGCCACAGTGCCTGCACCAGGGCTAGGAATAAGAAGGGCAGAGCCAGAAAACCATGCTGGCTGAACAGTGAAGTGCTGCAGGGGGCGAGGGAAAAGAGAGCTGCATATTGGAAGTACAGGAGAACAAGAAAGGAAGAGGATAAGGAGACTTTATGGGAGTTGGTCCAAGGAGGTGGCCAGGTGGGTAAAAAAAACCAAGGCCTCCAGGGAATTAAGGTTAGCACAGGGCCTAAAGGGAGGGGAGAAGGACCTTTTTAGATATGTCAGGGAAAAGAGGAAGTGCAAAGAACACTTAATGAGGATAAAGTGGGGAGGGGAATGGGTGGAAGAGGGAGCGGATCAAGCGGAAATACAGAATGAGTACTTCTGCTTTGCTTTCACTAAGGAGAGGGATGGACCACTACCATTATGGACTAGGGGGGTGGATGAAGAAGGGGAGGAGGTGACAGACAAAATGATCATAGGGAATAGAGTGCTAGAGGGGCTGAGGGTGGTAAGGGTGGACAAGGCACCAGATCATGATGGCATCCACCCCTGGGTGCTGAGGGAGATGGCGGAGGTGTTGGGCAAGCCACTGGCAGACCTGTTCAACACCTCCCTGGAAATGGAGTTTGTGCCTCCAGACTGGAGGGTGGCCCACATGGTGCCCATACACAGGAATGGGCCTAGAGAACAGCCAGGAAACTATTAGCTGATCAGTCTCACTTCCATAGTGGGAAAGCTTATGGAGACTATACTGAAGGAGAGGCTGGTGGCATCCCTCGAGGGTAATGACCTCCAGGATGGGCGGCAACATGGGTTTGTCTCAGAAAGGTCCTGTCAAACAAACCTAATAGAGAATTATGACTGAGTAACAAAGGAGCTAAATGGGGGTCATGTGGTAAATGTCCTGTACTTGGACTTCAGCAAGGCCTCTGATACAGTGCCTCATGGGAGGCTGGAGGGAAGCTGACTGCTGTGGGGGGGAGAAAAAGCTGACAAACTGGATACAGAACTGGTTACAGGGAAGGGTGCAGAGGGTGGTTGTGGGGGTGGGGAGTCCTCAACACCCAGAGCAGTGACAAGTGGGGTGCCACAGGGTTCAGTGCTGGGCCTGGTGCTATTTGAGCTCTTTAGCTCTGATGTAGCCACATGGAGTTGGGAGCAGGATTAGTCTGTTCGCAGATGATACCAAAATGTGGGTGGTGGTGGACGAAGAGGATGGATGGAAACAATTGAACAAGGACCTCACCAAACTAGAGACATGGTCGGAGAAGTGGCAGCTAGGATTCAATGTGAAGAAGTGTAAGGTGATGCACTTCAGGGCAAAAAACCATAGGAGGGACTACTGGTTGGAGGGGTGAGGCTAGGGATCACTGAGGAGGAGGAGAAGGACCTTGGGGTGTTAGTAACAGTGAGCATGAACAGCTCTGTTCAATGCAGAAAAGCAGCGGCTAAGGCAAACAGGATGCTGGGTTGTATCGCAGGGGGTTTCTCATCCAGGCATAGGGATGTAATTCTGTCTCTACAGATCCTTGGTCAGACCACATTTGGGGTACTGTGTACAATACTGAAGGCCAAACCTGAAGAGAGATATAAAATTACTGAAGGGGGTACAAAGGAGGGCAACACAACTGTCAAAGGGGATGGAAGGAAAGGACTATGAAGTCAGGCTGCAGGAGCTGAATATGTACACACTGGAGGAGATGAGGGATGGGGGGATATGATTGAAACAATCAAATACTTGAGGGGGTAAATAAACCTATCACAGAGGGGGTGTTTAAACTGAGGAAAGGTAAGGAGACAAGGGGGCATGGACTAAGGTTGGAGGGAGGATGACTTAAGAGGGAGATGAGGAGGCACTACTTCACTGAGAGGATGGTGTCTAACTGGAATGCTCTACCAGCGGGGCTGGTAACATGTATGACAGTCAGAAGCTTTAAGAAGGAGTGGGACAAAGCAAGAGGAAGGATCTGGAGGGCAGGGGCTATGACAGGTATGGGAGGGATAGTGAGGGAGGAAGCTGGGGCAGCTACAATCTAGGGTGCTAGCTGCACACTTGGGCAGACTTTGATAGACCAGTTGGTCTGTTCTGCTGGCAGATTTGTATGTTTGTATGTGTTGTGTGTCATCTGATTTATTTTGGTTGATCATTATGAACTAAACCATCTGGCTCCGGAATATAAATTGTGGGTTAAAGTGCATGTTCCTTGTTTCTTTTCTAAGGGCCCCAACAATAACTGCAATGCTGGCTTACCCTGGGCAATGCATCAGGCTAGCCTGAGTAACAACTGGGTACCCAGGGTGTGAGTAACTGTGCTAGAGGGACTCTTGGTGCATGCATGTTTAAACTGACTAAATCAGATAGGAAATCAAATGCCAGATTGCTGCCCCACCCTTGTTCACGTCCTCTGAATAAACCAGATTCTGTTCTTTCTGCATTTAACTTGGCTAGCGTGTACCTTTGTGGAGGGGGATACTGTATTGCCATTGCACTGTTCTATTACAGGTCCTGTTTTATATGGGGTCTCCAGGTCCAGTGTAGCTGAACCAGCCCTGGTGGTAATTGTGCCAAGAGTGAGTTCAACATTATGTTCTGCCATTAACGGTGATTGTTTATCTGCTGACCAGTGCAAGCCATTGGGGGAGGTATCAGTGTCCTGGGAGGGCTATACCCAGAGCAGCTACGCTACCCTTCCCATGGAGGCACCCATTTACCGAGCTCAGGCCCCTCAACCTGCACCTAGTTATGCAGGCAAGAGTAGTATCCCTTGGGATAGCGCCACCTAGGGGTTACACTTGTTTCTCACAGAACTTGAAAGAAAGAAAGACTGATCAGGAAGCTTTGCAGTGTTAGACTTCTGAGAACTCCAAGACTGGTCAGGAAGTATTGCAACTTTGGACTTCCGGTTCAGTAGCCTGTGAAACACAGAACTCAAAAGAATGTGGTAATGACTGGTGAAAATGGGAGGATGTTCGGGATATAGCGCACTGGTTTAATGCAAAAATCAACCTCAAAGAGTTACATAAGGAGTGACCAGAATGAGTGGAAATAAAACAAGCAGAAGTGACACCAAGCTTTATGTAGGTGAGTAAAAGCAGGATGTGAGCAGTGTGGCAGACTGCAATCCTTGATGTATGGCTGCACATCAAATTATGGTGAGAGTACCATGCTGTTCCCTCATGTAATGGGGAATTTAATGCAGGGCCATTGACAGCTGGTGTTCGTATGAACCCCTCCCCCTTTCCTTGGACCTCTGCTATTTTTTTTTTTACTTAACCACAGACTGTGATTGCCCCTCCCCTTTGCTGTAGGCTCCCAGAGCCATCCCCTATCCCATGCTGGGGACTCTGCACACTGCCCACTACACAGGGATGTTAACGTGGTCATTTCTGGCTCTGACAGTTACAAGAAGTTGGCTCAACATTCATCAATGTTCATCAAACACAAAGAACACTGCTGTGTTGCAGGACAGTAATTACATTTACTGAATTCAACGCAAACATAAGTGTGTATAAGCTCCAAAATGCACAGCAGAGCTTCTGAGGTCACAGCGGTCCCCAAACCCCCCAAATTTATATAAACTATTTCCTCCAGAAAATCTCCTGAAAATTTGCTAAAATAATCTGGCAAAGCTTCAGACCTCCTTTGGAAGGTATGCAGTATTACAATGAGTTAGAATTAGTACTTCAGTAATGCCGGAAAAAAACAAATTGCTAGTAAATTCAAAGGTGACGCTGGAAGGTTGTGTAAACAGGCAGCAATGCTCACATGCTTTTCCAGTTTAACCAATCAAAATGAAATAAAATGAAAAAAATATGAAAAATGAAATTCAAAGGTGATCAGTTCATTCACTCAGTGCTGATGTATGGAAACAGATTATTAAATATGTGAGTCTGTAATGTGTTCTTTTTTTTTCCTGATATTTTATCCCCTTCCCAGTCTGCCACCTCCGACCTTTCAGGAGAGACAATTAGCCATCCCATTGCCCGGAACCCTTCCCAGATGGACCCCCAAGCCCCATGGAGCTGGGATTACCCACGGGGCAGGACGGGGGAGCACAGATGCCCCGTAGCTTACAATTTTGTCGGTCTGAGGTCAGCTGGGTGGGCACAGGCAAATCGTGGGCACGGCCAGGTCTCCCCATCTTCCCTGCTGCGGCAGGCTTTTTTCTCGTTTTCTCCCTCCCCATGCAGCAAGTGACTCCATCGACATCATGATGCAAGCGCTGACATCCATGCTGCGCAGTGGCCGCTTCCCATCCCCAAATGGAGCTTGCAGTTCTGCGAGCCTCCGCTCGGGGTCGTGCAAGTGTCGGGTATCAGCCGAATCCCTCTCCAGAGAAGGCGAGCTGTCATTGGACACTCCAGCCTATTTCCCCCCGGCCGACCTACCGATGACCTGAGTCCGATCCCGAACCCGGGTCGCTGGCGTAGTGTGAGGTGTGGCGTCCAGCACCTCAACCCTCAGCGCCACCGGGCTGGCCTGTCTGTGATATGTTTTATGGAGGAGAAATACAGGCATGTGACCCAATCAATGCTGAAAGTGGCAATACCTTGGGATTGAGGTACAATGGATTCCATGCACTGACATTTTAAATAAAAAAGCTAAATAAGGAAGTGCATGCTTGTGATACAGAAGGAGATAAAAAACTGAACACCACACATATCATTTGTTTACAGTATTTAGTCATTTAATCATTCTCTGTGTTAAGCATATGCTGTCATGAACAAGTGTTCAGACAGAGCAGCACTCTGACACATTGCACTACACACTGGAATGAATGTGCATCACTTATTTCTGTCCTCCATTTACTGACAGGTGGAACCAAATGTTGGTAGTATTCGCGCAACATGGGACATTATTCAGTGTGACACTGTAGAAGGCTGTTGCTATGATGACACTGTGAAAAGGACAGCTTCAAGCTCAAATTGATGGCAAACTGCATATTTATTTATTTTATTAATAAAAACTTAACCAATCAACCGATTTAAAAAAAAAAACAATGCAGTATATAACAAGTGAGACCTCCAGGAACAATCACAGCTGATTTGGTGAGGAAAACAAACTCCTAGAGTGTACAAGAGACTTCTCCTTTACAAAAAGTATGCCAGGCCCACTGCAACCCTGCTTTGCCATACCTGCCTACAACAATGCCGACACACATTAAAGGTAGATCATTCTCATTTACTGCAGTTTTCCTTTTAAAAGCTGTGCCAGTTTGAACTTTAAAAAAATGTGAAGCACACTGTTTGTCTGCTGGTTGTGTTGTGGCATTGGGGGGGGTAGACGGGGTAAGACTTGTGACGCTGCGTACAAAGTGGAAACAAATCTTGCAGGGGCAATTTTTTTGAAAGTCACATCTGCAGTATGGCCCTGGACATAAAACTGCAAACAAATGCTTAAAAAGCAAAGCCTACAGCAGTTTTATTTGCCGGGGCTGCCTGTATAATATATATATTGTATTGTGTTGTGTTGTGAAGTGTGGGGGTGAGAAATTCATCTTGCCAGTTTGTTTATATTTGTGTTGGGTTGGGTGTTGGCTTGCTGGGGCTATAATTCTGTGATTGCTGCCAGCCATAGTGCAATACATATTTATGTTGATTGCATGCATGCGCAAGAAACATGTTGTGGCAGGTTTCTCCAGAAGCAGGTTGTGCCCAATGCCCCCGCAGCCTGCAAAGGTTTGTCCCCAGTCCCCCAATACCGTGGCACACTGCTGCTGACACTAGTTCAGCCAGCGTGCCACAACTTTCTAAAAAATCAGCCGCTGCAATCAGGGGCCACCTCATCATTGCAGCATCAGCCATCGGCTGCAGTGAGGGGGCGACCCATCATTGCAGAGTGGGATGTGGGATCCCTGATATTGTTTGTGAACATGGCGTCGGGTTGCTGCCATGTTCACAAACAATATACCCCCTCCCCCACACCGTGTTTACTTGCTGATGGGGGAGCCCACTCCCCGTCGGCATTCTGTATCCCCCCCGTTGTTCCTGCCGATGGAGTGCCCAGTCCCTCTCTGCATAATGATTAACCCCCGTTTTGTTCCTGCTGACGAGTGCCCAACCCCGTCGGCATAATGATACCCCTTCTGTTGCTGTAGCCGAGGGGTGCCCAATCCCATCGGCTAATCCACCCACACAGGTGACACGCTGGGAGCCCACCTCAGCATGCCAAAGCACCTGTTAAATCAGAAAACGGTCCCCGATGTCTTATTTTGTTACAACCTGTAAAAAGGAAATGGTCCCTCGTAGTCTTCCTGCCCCCACAACCACCCACCCACTGCGCACCCTGCCTCCCCACACCCCCCATACCCCATAAGTACTTACCTCCGGAGCTCGGCGCGACGATCTTCGGCTGAACCAGGAACATGTCTGCACTCTTCCAAAGCCGACCGCGAACTGAGGAAATGCCGGTAAGTTGTATAATGTAATAAATAGGGTTTTTTCAACTTTAGTGCATATCTCGGGCATTTTTGGGAATTTTTTCACCAAATTTTCAACATGGGTTTTTTGGGACCCCTCCTCATGAATTCTTGAACTGTCATGGCGTTAATCGGCTCCAAAAGGTGGTTTCGTGGTCACTGTGCGGAATCACCCTTCGGTGCCGATTAACGAAATGACAGTGCCAGTGTTCATGAGGTGGGCTCTCAAAAAGCCTATGTTACATATTTGGTGGAAAAAATCCAAAAAATGACTGTTTTACGAGCGTGCATTGCGCAGTTGCTATGTACACTCATAACTTCGCGAATTTACAATATTTTCATGCCAGATTTTCAAAACATTGGCATTCTGTCACACCTCCTTGTGAGCAATACAGCTGTCATTGTTCACATCCTGGCCAAAATGTGTTTTCGCAGTTCGGGCGCAGAATGGCCCAGTTGCTGTGGGAAATCAGTGTTAAGGACAGATTAAGAAAATGACAGTGACACTGTTCATGAGTAGAGGTCCTAAAATGCCTATGTTAAAAATTTGGTGATGATAGCCCATCAATTTACTGTGTTACAAGTGTGCATTGAGCACTTTCCACGCACCCTTGTAACTTCACAGATTTGTAATATTGTCACACTAGATTTTCAACAGTGCCATTTTTTCACACCTCCTTATAAGCAGTGCAGCTGTCATTTTTCACATCCTGACCGAAATGTGTTTTCACAGTTCCGACGCACAATAACATGGTTACTGTGGGAAGTCAGTGTTCGGAACAGATTAAGAAATTGACAGTGGCACTGTTCATGAGCAGAGGTCCTAAACTCCGTATGTTGAAAATTTGGTGACGAAACTCCATAACATGACTGTGTTACAAGCATGCATTGAACTGTTTCCACTCACCCTTGTAACTTTGCAAATTTGTAATACTGTCACACCACATTTTCAACAGTGGCATTTTTTCACAACTCCTTATGAACACTACAGCTGTCATTTTTCACATCCTGGCTAAAATATGTTTTTGTACTCCTGCCGGACAATAGCACGGTCACTCTGGGAAATCAGTATTTGGGACAGATTAAGATCGACCGAGTGAGAGGGCGGAGTGACCAAGCTCAACTGAGCTCTGTCGGGACTGCTGCGGATTTGTTTGTGGGCAGACAAAGGCCTCAACTCAAGAACCCAGTACAAAAGGGCAGCCTGCAGCACTGGGAGAAACAGAATGAGAGAGCGAGTGAGGGAGGGGGAGTGAGCGAACTCACCGAAGCGCTGTCAGGACTGCTGCAGATTTCTCTGTGGGCAGAAAAAGGTGTCAGTACAGGCAGGGACCCAGTACAAAAGGCCAGCCTGCAGCAGTGGGAGAAACAGTATGAGCGAGTGAGACAAAAGGACTTAGCGAGCTCAACGGAGCTCTATCAGGACTGCTGGGATTTCTTTGTGGGCAGAAAAAGGCGCCAATGCAGGCATGAGCCCCGTACCAAAGGGCAGCTTGCAGCACCAGGACAAACAGAATGAGCGATAAGAGAGGGAGACTGCGCAACCTCAATGAAGCTCTGTCGGGACAGCTGCAGAGTTCTTTGTGGACAGACAAAGGTGCCAATGCAGCCAGGAGCCCCATACAAAAGCGCAGTCTGCGGTGCCAAGAGAAACAGAGTGAGCGAGTGGCAGAGCGGTAGTGAGCGAGCTCAACAGAGCTCTACTGTGACTGCTGCAGATTTCTTTGTGGGCAGAAAATGCGGCAACTCAGGCAGGGCCCAGTACAAATGGCCAGCTTGGCGCCTGGCAGAAACAGAATCACGGGAGTTACGGGGTGAGCGGCTCAGTGGAGCTGTGTAGGGACTGCTTCAGATTTCTTTCTGGCCAGAAAAGCTGCCAATGCAGGCAGGAGCCCAGTAAAAAGGGCAGCCTGCAGCACCAGGAGACACAGAATGAGCACGTGAGGAAGGGGGAGTCAATGTGCTCAACGGGGCTTTGTTGGGATTGCTGCAGATTTGTTTGTGGGCAGAAAAAGGCAGCAATGCATGCAGGGGCCAAGTACAGAAGGGCAGCCTGCAGTGGCAGGAAAACCAGAATGAACGAGTGAGTGAGCTCAACAGAGCTGTACTGTAAGTGCTGCAAATTTCTTAGAGGGCATAAGAAGGCAGCAACGCAGGCAGGAGCCCAGTGGAAAAGGGCAGCCTGCAGCGCCGGCAGAACAGAATGAGCGAGTGAGAGAAGGGGAGTGAGAGAGCTCAAAGGAGTTTTGTCGGGACTGCCATAACATGACTGTGTTACCAGCATGCATTGAACTGTTTCCATGCACCCTTGTAACTTCGCAAATTTGTAATACTGTCACGCCACATTTTCAACAGTGGCATTTTTCCACAACTCTTTATGAACACTACAGCTGTCATTTTTTCACATCCTGGCTACAGTATGTTTTTGCAGTCCTGCCAGACAATAGCACAGTGACTCTGGGAAATCAGTGTTTGGGACAGATTAAGATCGACCGAGTGAGAGGGTGGAGTCACTGAGCTCAACTGAGCTGTGTCAGGACTGCTGCGGATTTCTTTGTGGGCAGAAAAAGGCGTCAATACAGGCAGGGGCCCAGTACAACAGGCCAGCCTGCAGCGGTGGGAGAAACAGTATGAGTGAGTGAGACAAGGGGACTTAGTGAGCTCACCAGAGCTCTATCAGGACAGCTGGGATTTCTTTGTGGGCAGAAAAAGGTGCCAATGCAGGCAGGAGCCCTGTACAAAAGGGCAGCTTGCAGCACCAGGACAAACAGAATGAGCGATGTGAGAGGGAGACTGCGCAACCTCAATGGAGCTCTGTCAGGACAGCTGAAGATTTCTTTGTGAACAGACAAAGGTGCCAACGCAGCCAGGAGCCCCATACAAAACCGCAGTCTGTGACGCCAAGAGAAACAGAATGAGTGAGTGAAAGAACGGTAGTGAGCGAGCTTAACGGAGCTCTAGTGTGACTGCTGCAGATTTCTTTGTGGGCAGAAAATGCAGCAACACAGGCAGGAGCCCAGTACAAATGGCCAGCTTGCAGCGCCGGCAGAATCGGAATGCGAGAGTGACAGAGGGGGAGTGAGCGAGCTCAGTGGAGCTGTGTCAGGACTGCTGCACATTTCTTTGTGGGCAGAAAAAGGCACCAACAGAGGCAGGAGCCCAGTACAAAAGGACAGCCTGCAGTGCCAGGAGAACCAGAATCAGTGAGTGAGACAGGCGGAGTGAGCGACCTCAACGGAGCTCTGTCGGGACAGCTGTGGATTTCTTTGTGGGTAGAAAAAAACACCAACACAGGCAGGAACCCAGTACAAAATGGCAGCCTGCAGCGCCAGGAGAAACAGAATGAGCAAGTCAGAGAGGGGAAGTGAGCCACCTCAATGGAGCTCTGTCGGGACAGCTGCATATTTCTTCCTCAGCAGAACAAGGTACCAACGTAGGCAGCAGCCCACTACAAAAGAGCAGCCTGCAGCACCAGGACAAACAGACTGAGCCAGTGACAGAGGGCCACTGAGCGAGCTCAACAGACCAATGCAATCAACATTTGGCATTGACAAATGCTTGTTTATCTTGTGTCTTCCAGCATTTGGGCAGGATCTAATGGGCAAGGAACTTTGGGGGACATTACTGCCTGCCTACTACATCCAGTTGCACAGACAAGTGTTCCAGAATGTAAGACAAAAAGTTCTATGAGGTGTTAGATGTGCCACCAGTGTGATGCTCTTGGTGGTGGTGGTTGGGGGGGTGATGTACAGCAAGGTGATTCACTATGGTTGGTTGTACAGCTGATTTGAACATGGATACATGTGACTGATTTTGGGTGGGGGCAGCTAGATTATTATGCTGGTGGTGGGGGTTTGGTCTGTGCTTGGAGAGGAGCTGACTGAATGGTGTTGATCTTGTGCAGTGTGCCAGTAAGGAGTGCTGTGCTAATGCAAGGGTGTGGACTCTGGATATGTAGTCAGTAAGGTGATCGCGGTGGTGTTGTGGGATGCAGTCCATATTTGAAGAGGAGGATAGCCAGATGTGAGGTTGAATGTTGTCCATGGATGTGACCGTGTATAGTGACCTAAGCAAGCACATGTATAGGAAGGGATACCGGACCTCCAGGAAGATCTGGAAAAGCTGGGAAGGTGGTCCAGGATCTGGCAGCTTGACTTTAATGCCAGTAAATGCAAAGTTATGCATCTTGGAGCCAAGAATCCCAGGACAGAGTACTACCTGTGTGGAGTCCGAGTATCTGCATTCGAGGAGGAGAAGGACCTGGGAGTGATGATCACCAGTGACCTGAAACACTCCACACAGTGCAAGAAAGCAGCGGCAAAGACAAACAAGATACTGGGTTGCATAGCTAGGGGAATCAGTAGTAGGAGAGAGGAGGTTGTACTGTCCTTGTACAGGTCACTGGTAAGGCCACATCTAGAGTATGGAGTTTAGTACTGGTGCCCAGACCTCAAAAAAGACATTAACCTGTTGGAGAAGGTCCAAAGGAGGTCTACAAAGACGATAGCCAGTCAGTAGGGCAAGGCATACAAGAAGAGGTTGAGGACACTGAACATGTACTCCCTGGAAGACAGGAGAGAGAGAGAGAGGGGACATTACTGGAACCTTCAGGTACTTGAAAGGGATAAATAAGGTTGATAAGGAGAGTTTCTTTAATCTGAGTTGCAACCGTAACACGAGGGGACACAGTCTTAAGCTGGAGGATGGGAGGTTTAGGAGGGAGGTCAGGAATCACTTCTTCACAGAGAGGGTGGTAGACACTTGGAATGTGCTGCTGGAAGAGGTCATCTCATTGAAGACAGTGGGAAGCTGTAAGAGAGGCTGGGATAGGCATAGGGGAAAGGTAAGGATCATGGGTGGGGGATGGGAGGAGTGGGGAGGGAGGGCAGTGACATTAGCTCAAGCTGTGGACCCTGCTGTACGAGCAGACTTGACAGACCAAATGGCTTTCTTCTGACTTCTTTGTATGTTCATATGTAATTCACCCACAGTCTGTTGTTATTGCTTTCTTTAAGTTTGGCTATCTCCTATTGGCCATTGCTTTTCAACTCAAAGAAATGGAAAAGAAGAGCCTGGGAACAATAAAAAAAATACTAGAATTTAGGTTTTTTATTTGTTACCTTTTAAAGAGCAGCTGACACCTTCAGGAGAACTTAAAAAACTATATTTAGACAGTTCAGATTGTATTTCACATTCATTCTGTATTTTTCCTCCTCACTATTTATTACTGAGGTCAGCTACATGACAACAGGATCTTTGCTCCTGAAGAGTTCATCTATTCCTGCTGCTTTCTCCCTACCCGAGGTCATACCCCAGAGGGAAGTGAAGTGTTCAAATAGTCACTATATGGTGTTATTTCAGTGTTACAGTAGCAGTGTACACTTCCTGCACACTTCATTTCATAATGCAGTCCATCAGTGTTTAATCAGTGCATCTTCAGGTCTCTTTTGGTGTACATGCAGTGCTGATACAGTGTGTGTGAATTATGTTAATTAGCACGGTAATCACACTGCAAAAGTACTGCATTTAGCAGTGTTTTGTCATCAACACTGCCTGAAGTAGTGTTGGTGTAGCAATACTGGCAGAAGCAGTGTTGTGTCCAACACGGCCTGAAACGATGTTGCATTGCTTTTTCAGTGTGTGCGAATTATAGTAATTAGCACTGCATCAACACCTGTAGTGCACTTCAGTGTGCAGTGTGATTTTAGTAGCACTCCTGTCAGCAGTGTTGTAGTTCTGTTTCAGTGTATTAGGCTACATTAAAGATGGCGTCGCAAAAAATTAAACAAAAACAAAACGGTATTCATCTGCAAGTATCTGCAACCTCAGCAGAGGAAGCTTAGCTTAAGGGTTCCTGAGTGAGAAAGTCATCTGTGAATTCCAAAGAAGATGGAGATCTTGGGGGCTATGTCTACAGGAGGGTACCCTGTTACCCCATGTTTGACTCAAAGTCACAAGGAAGGGGGTGGACATTTAGTTAAACAAATGACCAACAATCGTTCTGGTTTGCAGAAAATGGTATGGGAGCCTCCCTGATACGCAGGACCTCACCAGTATTTCCAGGTTTATCTTCAAAAGGAGAAGAGAGCCTCTTCGGACTAGGAGCACATGCACGGTGTGGAAAATTATTTTCGGTATCAAGGGGCTGTTCGAGTGAAGTGTGTGTGTATATATCTATAATGGGATTATCAATTGCATGCAACAAACACTATTAGGTGACTGTGCGTATTTCGGAGTGCAACCACACACCTGCACTTTTACTCCCCTCCAAAACAATTTTGCCATTTTATAAGATAGATAACCCACTGTGTGGTGTGTGGAAGCGCAGTGATATACACACGGCTTGGGTGGTTGATGAACTCGGCCTGCGGCCTCACATGTAACAACACAGTCAACAAGGTAAAAGCGTATATCAGAGCATGACCACACCCCTACAGTGGGTTATCTATTACACACACACACACACATATATATATATATATATATATATATATATATATATATATATATATGAGACAGTACTTGTTGCAAAACAAAACACTACATTAATGCAGGCATTAGAATGCAAAACACACAAAAAGAAAGAAACGAAAAACAGGGTTTGAGCCTCACGAGTCTTGTCAAATTGGTTGTGTGGTGTTCCCTGGAGTTCCCAACCTTGATGCCCATCCATACCCCCAGCCCATAGCCTCCTTTCCCACAAAGCACAAGGTACAGCTCCAACCCAGTGCCTCCCATAGCAACCATTCAGTACCTGTAAAACAAAAAGAACAGCATAGGGTTCACAAAGGATCTGCAGCTCGTTATGAACTATTATATGACAAACAATGTAGGGAAAACAAAAAAGAACAATACTCATCTGATACATATGGTCAGTGCCTCCTACTCCCAGTCAATGTCCTGTCAGACTGCAGATATAAAAGGAAAAATGGTCAGTATGAAAAATAAAAATACTGATCAGCTGAGTCAGTTGGGAAGGCTCTGTAGAGGTTAGAATAAAAAAGGGGTTGGGGGGGAGATACCAGACCTGTACCACACCATCAACCTTGCTTTTAGAATGGACTCAGTCACTCAGGGGATGTCATGGTTGGGGGAGGGAGGAAGACTCCTTGCCCGTGCCCCTAGAACTGATCTTTCTTGGGGGTAGGTCGTCATGTTGCTCCACACATCAACCAACACAGGTGAGGATAAAGACACCAAGGAACAGATATTCAGGGCACAATGAATGCTTCCCTGGTGGTGTAGTGGATCCCTCCCTTTTCCCAATCTGCCTGTAGAATACATAGGAACATAGGTATGTGGCCGGCAGAAAGGGACCCGCAAAGCCACTTAGATCTGCCCAGTTTGCCTAGATATCTACTGGGCCTTTTCTGTGTTCCCCATGCCAGTTGCCCTCTGTGCTTATCCCATGCCCTTGTGAACCCTCCCACCATTTCCCTCAGCAGCCCATTCCAGTTGTTCACCACCCTCTCAGTGAAGAGTGCTTCCTAATCCTTCCTCTAAGTCCCCCCAACCGATTTGGAACTTCCAACTACCATGCGTGCCGGTATAGTACACATGACAGGCCAACTGTGACCATCTCTAGGCAGATATGCATGCAGACACAGACAGTCCCAGAACTCCCTGCAGCTGGCAGCAGGCAATAAGTTCAATAGCCTGCAGTGCACATTTGAGCCTACACAATCTCTTATCGGATGTTTTCCACTTCTGTTCTTCTCCAGGGGATAAGTCAGTCTGTGACAGAACTTAGCCCAGGGAGTTCAGTGGGGCCAGTAAACCAAAGATGAGAGCCTATATAAACTCTTAACATGTGCTGTAGGACAATCTCCCACTGCAAAGGACTCCAGGATCTGCTGCAAATGAAGTTGTCCGTGCAGAATCCAGCAAAACCAGTTCATCATAATCCACTACCCTACAGCACACAGCAGGCAAACCAAAATGTTTCCACATGCAAAGTGCACATCGGCACCAGACCCACACTTATGTGGGACCCTTGACACAAGTCAGTCAGTAGGTATTGTGGTAAGGAGGAACAAAACCTTTTACATGCAGGTACATCAGGGAGAAAAGGAAGGCAAGAGGAGATATTGAGTGTCTGAAAAGGGTGGATGGAAGGAGGGTAAAAGATGACCGCCAAAAAGCAGAAGTACTGAACAAATACTTCTGTTCGTTTTTTACAAAGGAGGGGGCAGGAAATGGGCCAGCATTAATAAGGATGGAGAGATCATAGAAAAGGACACAGCTCCCTTTGCAAAAGAAAGGGTCCTGATGGAACTGGCAGCAATAAGGCTATGAGTCAGTTAAATGCACCCCTGGACATTGAGGGAGCTAAGGGAGGTGTTAGGGCCTCCGACTACCCTGTTCACCCTGTCTTTGTAAACTGGTGACATGCCCAGGAATTGGAGAAGGGCTGATGTGGTCCCACTATACAAAAGTGTTAACAGGAGGATGCAGGAACTACATACTGATCAGTCTGACCACAACAGTGGGAAAAGTAATGGAAATACTGCTGAAGGAAAGAATAGTGGAGCACCTGGTTGTCAATGGTCTACAGGAAGTGGGGAAGGAACATTGTTTAACCAGGAGTAGCACACTAAGCTGAAGCTTTTTCCAGATGCAACCTGGAGCACAAAGATAAGTAACTTCTCTCAGAATCACACAGGTATGCACTTAGACGCTGCTGGATTCAAACCCAGGTCTCCAGATCTGTAGCTCAGAGCCTTTTAACAATGTGCTATACTGCCTCCAGGACCCAAGGCAGTTGGTTTATAGGAGACAGGTTGTACTTGACTCAAACTTAACTGAGTTTTTGACTGGGTAACAAGGAAGGTGGATGGAGGAGGATGTGGCCTACCAGATTTCAGCAATGCCTTTGACACTTTGCCACATGAGAGGGCTGGTAAATGAGCTGGAAGGCTAGAGTGGAACAGAAAATAACAAGGTGGGTGTAGAACTGGTTCAAAGACTGAAACCAGAGGGTGGTAGAAGGCAAATAGGGGTGCATTCCAGGGTGGCAGTGGTGTGCCCCAGGGGTCGGTGCTGGGACCCATCCTTTTTTTAATATGTATAGCAACGATTAGCCAGGTTCCAATCAGGGAAGGAGAGCTGTTCTTTCCAGACCAGGGCTTGTCACTGGAAGTGGTCTGGGCAGGCATTCTGGGGCTGCATCGGCGAGTGGGAGGGATGGGATCACATTAGTGATTGACAAAGCTCCTTCTGGCGGGGGACAGGCCATGCATGCAGAGATCCACATAAGCCACAACACTTGCAAGCCAGCGACTCAGGAAGGAGTGGCCAATCAGTGAATAAGTACGAACAACTGACTGGTGACTGGGCCGCAAAGGCCAATAGTCCAGTCCAACAATCAGGAGGAGGCTGTTCTTTGTTCCACACCACCTATTTATGGACTCTATTAAATGGTCGGTGAGGGGCGGAGTCTTGGAGGAGGACAAGTCTAGATTAGGCGAACTGGAACACTAGGAAGCAGGATTGTTATTGATTGGGAAAAGGGTCCTGTACACTGTGCTGCTTGGGCAACACTATACTACCAGGAAGGGGCATAATAAAGCAGACTGTATAGATGACTGTGTATGCCAACTACATCTGAGGGGTAAACTGTGCCAAGTCGATTACTACTAGGGCCTCTGAGGCTGGCTAGTGTTGTGATGAGCTGAATTTTGCTAATGAACTGTCTACTGCTAGGAGCTGAAAACTGGCTACTGTCAAGAAGGAGGGAGGCTGCTGTGTCGGAGGACAGAGCTGCTTGGGTTTAAAGTGCACAGCACTGGCTAGATTGTTTACGTTAGAGGGCCACATTGCTCACCTAAAGTGAGAGTAGACTTGGGGTGGCCAAAGTGGGCACACTTCTAGTAAGTGATTAGGTGTACAGGGTGGGGCAGCATAATATTAAATTTGGCAAGGAGGTTCAGAGGGTGCAATGTGTTTTCAGTTGCTTGCAGGTCTGGGGAGAGAAATGGGGATCAAGAAGCTGGAAGGCTGGAGGGTGGGGACGAAAGGTGTGGAAATGACCTCAACGGAGTACCTGAGGCCAGTATGGCCTCCTTGGGAACAGGAAGACAAGATCATACAGTTACTCTCAGGAGAAGTGGGAGCACAGAAACAAGCAATATGTAAATCACTTCATAAAGATGGCTGACCAGAAGGAGGACAATGCGAAGAGCAAGTCGGGGCAAGCATCACACTTACTAATCTATTCATGCTATATACTCGGAGATGAGGTGAGAGGCAGCGGGAGGGAGGAGCAGGCAGACAGAGGTTTCAGTCCAAGTAGCTGTGGGGAGATGGGAGGCCAGGAAGCCCGCAGATCCACAGAGAGAGGGAAGAGACATTAGCCTAGGTGGGAGGGAGGTGGGAGAAGGTGCAGAGATAAAGCCAGGGTGGGAGGAGGAGGACTAGGGTTGGGCAAGCATCCAGGTTAGGAAGTCAGCCGAGATAAGGAATACTCTAGATAGGCCAGCGAGGCAGGAGAAATCAGATGAGGTGGAGAAAGAGGGGAAGGCGGGAGGGTGGGAGAAAACACAGCAGATGGGGTGAAGGATGCAGAACTTGGGGGGAGGCAAGGAGGGAAGCGGTAGAAGGAACCTGGGTGGGGGATCTGAGATCTGTAGAAAAGAGTCCTGAGGAGATCTGGGTGGGGGCCAATCTGCACCCAGGAGGTTGAGGGGCAAGGGAGCAAGCTGGGAGCTGGGTAGAAGAATGAGCATGGTAAAGCAAGCACAAGCTTGTGATCCCCAGGTTGAGGGAGGCGAGAAAGTAAGCAGGGGTTGATGACAGAAGGAAGAGCCTGGATGGAATCAAGCAGATGATAAAGTGTGTGGGGGAGGTGATCCTGTGGGTGACTCCATGACCTGGGGCATCCAGTGGGAGGGGCGGAGGAAGCAAGCCCAATCAGGCTGCGTCTTGTCCCAGGCCTAGCCGTACAGGGCCAAGTCCCAGCTATACTGGATAGCAGTGGATGCAGAATCTGATCGAAACATCTGAACAAATGACAGAGACAGTGACTAAAATCCAGAGCTAAGATTCAAGAACTGGCCCAGGGTTTACCACTCTATGAGCGCAATCTCATGCTGAGATTGCCAATACCTAAGGGCATCAAGGAGACCAAACAAAAGCTTAGAAGTGTGAACAGTGACAGGACAAGCGCAGAGGCAGAAGAGTATGGGCACAGGAACAAGGGTTATATGCCGAGGGATGAGCTACCTCAACTTGGAGGAGGAGATCCTGAAACTAAATCTTGCTGGATTCATAGTCGGGGTGGGTTTAAACTTGTAAAGGGGTTAAGTAAAGAGTGGCTCAGGAGGGCTGCTCGGGTCAGGTCAGGTCCAGGAAGTGAAAAGGCAGGTAACATGATCTAAATCCATCAGAGCTGTGAAAAGGGCCTAGGACTGCTCAGGGCGAGATGACTGGAGAAGGGAGGGGTCGGGGGGAGGACGGCCCTGATCAATTCTAGAACTGGTTATAAAATACCCAAGCTCCAGGTGATGCTGGTGAGGGATCAGTGGATGTGGCCAGCAATTACTGAGACATGGGCCTCAGAAAATGATTGGGACTAAATTTGTGGGTTACAAAATGTTCAAGGATAGAGGATAGGGAGAGGGTGTAGCACAAGGCATAGCGGTTAGTGGAGTGGAGGCTGTGGGGGTGGAGAGATCTTGGTAACCTAAAGAGGTAAAGATTGAAAATGGGGTGGTGTACAGAACCCCCAACAATGAAAGGACCTGGAGGACAAACTAGTTGAGAACATCAAGGCACTGATAAATGGAAGGGTATGGTGGTGATTGGGTGGCCTTAATAGCCAGGGACAGACTGGGACATGGCATCCTCTGTGGCCTTGGGAACAGAGGCTGATGGATTAATGTTCAATAGCACCTTCCTGGTCCAACAGGTGGAGACCTACTAGGAGCAGCGGATACTGGATGTTGTCTAGCAGACGCGACCAGATAAGGCCTGGAGGTGCAGTCCACTGGCAGGTGGTGATTACACCGATCTGCTCCCTGAGGTTGAGTAACTCCCAGAGCTGGACACCTTTTCCAAAAGCTGAACACACCTGCCATCCAGAGCAGAACCTCCTTGCACCTAGACCCCATCACTTCCTCAACCTGTACCCCATACCTCTACCATAGTATTAAATATATATATATATATGTGACAACATATTGCATTTCCAGTGCAGGTACATTCACCTCCGAGGCTTGAGACTGTGAAGGCAGTGGGGTTCATTCCCACCAGGCACTTATGTTAATATCCCATACGGCTGTAGCAGCATGAGGGAATGGCTGCACCCTGAGGCACTGTCTTCAGATGAGAGACAACCGAGGTCCCATCTGCCTGTTCTGGTGGTAGTCTAGATGTTAAAGATCCCATGGCACTTTAAAAAGCAGGAATTTTCGTGCCCTGGCCAAATCTCCTCCCAAATTCCTAAAATACCACCAACAGCTAATCGGTTCAATAGCTGGCTTAACTGTATTCCTCGCCTCCGGTCGTCTGAAAATAGGCAAGAATCTAGTGCACTAGTAGTAATAAAAACGAATAAAATAAACATGTATAAATTAATGCTCTTCAAAAGAAAAAACATCCTCAGATTACAAATGGATTAACATATGCAACTGTTAAATACAAATATTAATGTAAAAAACAGTTCCCACAAACACACTCAAATATCTGGTAAATAATTATCTTTATCTGGGTAACTCCACATTTTCTCGTACAAAAAGTTGTAATGTTTTCTCTATATCTGAATTTGCTAGTTACAATCTTCCTGCTGTTCATTCTCCTGCCCCCACCACCAACAACACCAACACTTTTAAAGTAACTGAATCAGCAAAACGCAATAACAAGTAATCTAGAGCACAATGACCAAACACTTTAAGGGGGAAGGTTGAATGAAAATAAATGTATTTCAAAGTTTAGCCAAGAGTTCAGAGTAGAAAAATGTTTTCAAGACAAAACATTCATAGTGAAACTTGCACAACATTTCATTTTGAAAAAAAAAAAAACACCTGAGTGATAATTCCTTTACTGTATTTAACATTTCAGGGAGTTAAAAAGATGTACATTTTAAACATAAGCTCTTTTCTTATCATGTAAATCTTAGCTGTAGGAAACCCCAGTTGTTCAAAAATGGAGACCACAGAGCGCTCATGCAGTTTCATCAGACTGGACACAGACAGGAAGAGAGCTGGGAAATGTAGGCCTCTGACTGAGTAAACTTATGGAAAATGAAGTTTAGAATAGACTTTTAAAGGGACACTGCCAACTTATTTTGCACCATATTATTTTCAGGTAAAAATCCACATTTTATTATTGCATACCTTCTCTAAAATTCATTGGTGTTGCTGGTTGTTTTATCTGTCTCCTTGCTTAGTAGAACTGAAATGCACGGTAATGTACCCAGCCTTGATAGTCTAATTTAAATCCTAAAACTACTCTGTTTACTGTAATCTTCATTTATGATTCAGTTCTATTAAACAAAAATTGTACTTTTAAGAGCATTGCAGATCTATTTCTAATCCTCATTTAGCAATAACTTACTATTGAGCAACTTGTCTACTGAAATACTTCTTAGAATTTAGTATTCTTAGTGGTTGTATTTTTGAATGATGATTAAAGATTATTAAAAATGACTAAATTGAGTCTTTGAAGGCAAATAAATGAATGCTTTAATACTAAATTTAGTATTTGACTTCAGTGAGTTCTCAGTACAGTCCTTTGGGCCTGCACCCCATGACCACTGTTATCTTGAACACCTGCTGCCCAGATGACCACCCAGCTGGACAACCATATCAACATCCCAATAGACTCTCCCAAGTTGTGTACCTTGCCTGTAGCTGGTCCACCCTACAAGCCCCAAACCAGCCTCTCCCCATCAACTATCATCCACCCTGTAGCTGGCTGCTCCAGGCCATCCTTCCTACCCTCAGACAGGATCCCCCTGCAGATGGAACCCCCCAGACCTGCCTCCCCACCTCAGTAGACCACCTCCCTGCAGCTGGATCAACCTCCCAGTCTCACCAAACAAAGCACCCTCCTTAGAGCTGGACCAGCACCCCCTAGATAACAACTCTTTCTGCAGCTGGACCCACCCAGATGACCCATCTTGCCCAGACACCAGTTGCCCATCCCACCACTGACCACTCTGTTTGCACACAGAAAACCCTGTCCTGCTAGGTACCCTTTTATAATCCCAACGCTTATTAGTCTGACATGCTGAATCCCTCATCACAACAACCCAACAGCTCCTAGCAGCCCAACACACGTAGAGCCTGACCTAGGACAGTGCCTGACACACTGTCAGGCCAGAGGAGGTCAGGATGCTGTGCAGTTGTTGAATGGATTTTCCACAAACACTTGAAGCATCCGATCCCGACCTACGCCACCCATCCCAGGACCTGAGCCACTACTGAACAGCACAGATGATGTGAAAACACCCACCCCCTATGTGGTGCACCCTCCCAGGACACACTGACCTGATCACAGACCCCCCCGGAAAGGATGACTGTCTCACCATCCGTGGGACAGGGATGAAACAAATAGCCGTGCATGCCCCAGTGTGATGATCAGCCATCCCAGGCTGCATGGCAGACTGTCCGTGCATCCCTGCATGCATGATTATGTCAGCTGACAGCCAGCCAGCTGGGCATGCATGAAGGAATTGGAGTACCATGCCTGTTGGTCAGTGCATGGCTGACACTGCAGGCACAGCAGAGCAGCACAGCGAGAGCATGGATAGCTGTACCAGGAAATGGTCCACAGCAACACTTCATGTGGATGCCAGGATGCAGAGCAGCATGCCATCGCACCAACTGTGCAATGTGTGCATGTGGCCATGTCATGCTAGCCCACTATGGGCCTGCAGTAACCACACAGAAAAAAGTCTGGAGGTGTTTGGGGGGGCTGTGCCACAGGAGCCCACTGTGGCATGAAGGCTGCCAGATGTGTTGTGGGGTTCCAGAGGGCCCATTGGGAATGCTGTTGCCACACAGTTGCACAGCTGGAAGGATTGGTGGACCTCCACAGCTTCAGGACCTGTAAACGTGTAAGGTCACATATGAACAGCTGAAAGGATTTTGTGGGGGGACTCAACAGAGTCAGGCCTATGACATGCGACACACAGTGCAGATGTGGCAGTGTGTGCAGTGGGCTGCTTGGCGATACCAGCAGTGTTGTGATGAGACATCACCACCAGGTTGGGGTGCATGTTAAATGGGGGGTGAAACTTTATTCAACAGTAGGGGGCCACAGTGGCAACCTGGTGGCTGTGCATGATTTGTACTGTGAGTATAACTGTCAGGTGCCAAGTCACCATGGAAACCCCTACAGGGTGGTGTTGGGTGCCATGCCACAGAGGAACTTCAGCAGCTTGTCCTTGTCCTTGGATGCCAGTACCATCCTTATCCACCCTCATAGCTCTTCTTGGGTGGTGTCCATGGCAGTCCACAACAAATGCCTTCCTGGTGACATAGGGTCATTGCTGTTCCTGTGGGCTCTGCTTTAGCATTGTCATGACCCTACATGCACCTTCCAGGCGAACCAGAGATAAGCAGTGCGGAATCTCGACATTGCTTTGGGTCCGGTATGCCTCGCTTGTTGGGATTCGCAACCAACCACAGCTGAGTGGGAACATGGGGTCATATCTCGTGGGCACCTTGGTCACCCTACTGTAGCAGCCATATCCTGCCCAGCACATGTGTCTGCTCAAAACAATAGTAAGTGTGGTGGCATTGGGCGGAATGGTTGACTTCAGGAGGCTGAATGTTGCTGGAATGTCCTGTGCCAGGAGATGGGGCGGGGCCATGAGTTCATGGATCTTCAGGCTGAAGTCTGGGTCACTTCTGTATTGTGGTGCAAGACCAAAGCTCTTGACCTCCGCCACACAATCTGCCCAAAGTGGAACAGGCATCCCTTGTTTATGGCTTTCAGAAATTCCATCTTACAGGCATTGATCGCAGCCTGCTCAAAGTCAGTGATGATCGTAGGTGGTTTGAGTGTGCAGGACTGTATACTGGCATATTTATTCAGCTCCTGGAACAAGGTGCAGTAACATTGCAGGCTCTTTGTTGTCATCAGTGTATACACCAATGACATAATGAGGTTGTTAGAGCCCATCCACATGGGTGCATGGATGGTGTACCATGAGTGAACAGGTGTGACACAGTCTTGAATGTACCATCCATCATCCAGAAGGGTGCCTGTACCAGGTCCCTGATGTTGTCCTCTGTGGTGAGTAGAAGGACCTGGTGGGTGGTGCTGGCGGTGATCCTGCTGTACCATGGCCATCCAGTCACCATCTGTAGCTGCTTGGGATAGTGAGGTCAGCCAGTGTCACTGGTTCTGGTGAGAGGTCCTTGCGGTGGGTCCTGTTCACAATCTGCAGCAGGGCCATCTTGCTTGGCAACTGTTGCCACAGCTCAGTGGTCATTGCAGTTGCCTCACTCTGCAGTAGCTATGCGGGGCTAACCATGGTGCTGTGTGCCTTCTACTTGATGCCAGCCAGCACCTGTGCTGGTAGAGGATCTGTCACCTCCAGAGCATGACTGTGCTCATTCTTTTTCTTTAGGTGGTGCTGGCCATCCTGGAGCAGTGTGATGGCCTGGCCAAGGCAGGACTTGGACTTATGGTGCTGGCAGCACTGTTACACTGTCTCAGGCCATCCTGGTGGTGCTGAGGGTTGAGGCACTGGATGCCATACCTTGTGCCATGCCAGTGACCCAGGTTCAGGATTGAGCCTGGGCCATCGGGGGTCAGCAGGGTAGGACTGGGATCGAACATCCATAGACTGCTTTCCCAGTCCTGGGGTGGGCTAGGGAATTTCACTGTGCTGTAGCAGCCCCCAGGGATGCCCAGGGGCACTACTAGTGTCAGTGACACTAGATGGGGAGCACGGCAGATGTCGGTAGATTGCTCCTGGACGTCATTGCACGTCCGTGCTACTGGGGCCAATCGAAGGAAAATGGCTGGGCATGACCTTGCAGCTTGATGGCTGTGCTCTGAGCCACCTGGAGGACTTTGGTGGAGTCCTGTTGAGGAGGGTCTGGGGCTATCCTGGCTGGTAGAGGCAGAGGTGGAGCCCTCCAGCAAAATGGCATGATGGCTGTCCCTGATCCTCCTGGGTGCAGTTTGAGCTACCCAGCTCTCCAGGTGGGTGGAGCTGGTTGCCGGATGCCCCAAGCTGGAGTGTGTGCCGCAGCAGGTGAAAAATATGATATGTTAAAAAAACAGTACGCTGTCTCATTGCATGTCCATTCATGGACCAGGAGGTAGCCATTCACATTTAGCTTGGACTTTCCCTTCCTGGATGGTACCACCTCACAATTGTCCATGTTGTTGGAGTTGCAGTTGAGCACCCTGGCCCCTCAATGGCTTTCACGCTGTCCTCCATTGTGCCAGAGGACTGTGCAACACTGACCAGCTTTGGTTCCAGTTCAGGCATTCGGGTGTAATTGCACTTCGTTTGCACATCACACTCCATGGGCCACACCTGTGGCAGTTGCTACTTGTCTGTGGGTGGTTTGTACCAGTGCTGTAGTGCCACTGTCTGCCCACAGTCCCAGTGCTTCAAGGCTATGCTGTGCACCATGGTCACATTCAAGTTCTGTGTCCACAGTGTCCTTGGCCCCCATCAGCTACTGTGCTGCAGTGGGGCTATGCTCCATGGTACACTTCCCTGCTGTCCAGCATGCATTGATGCAGGGGTCCCTGTGTGTTGTGCACTCTACCTACAGGTCAGTGTCCACCTACCTAAGCTGGTCTTTGCACCCCCCAGCATTGGCATCTGTAGCTCCCATGCATGCCGTCATGAGTCCATGTCTGTCCGCTGCCCCATGCATAATTTTCCGATGCCTACCTGTTCTCTGTGTTCTCTTCAGCTGTAGTTCCATGACCTGGGACTTCTCCGGTAAATGATCTATGGTAGCCCTCACTGTGCTCTTTCCTATGGGGCCTGCATTTTCTGCCCCTGTGCTGGTTTGTTTGTCAGAGTTTCAGTTCACCTGCTTTGTTTACTAACCACTCTCCTGCATCTGAAATGAGGCCCTACCCAGTAGCCACTCTCCTGCAGCTGAACCACCCTTTCGAGCCCTGGAGAAACCTTCCCCAAAGGAAGCACTGTCCATGGACCATTCCACATTACAAGGAGGGAGGAAGAGGCCCCAGCTGAGTAGGAAGCAACTGCTGGTGGGGGACTTAATTAGGGATAGACTTGTGAAGGGTGGGGTAAAGGAGATGAGGTGAAATACCAGAGGTACTTTGGCTTGGAGGGATGAGAGCAGATACAGTGGATCATTAGGCAGCAGGAGATGAGAGGAGCTAGATGTCATTGTCCACCTGGGGACAAATGACCTAGCAAGGGACAGGGTAGGGGTAGTGCAGGGAAATTTCAGGGATAGGGGGGTCCTCAAGCATGCATGGTGGCTTTTGCCAAAGGTTGCCTATACATCTTGGAAGAAGATAGGACTCTCCACACGGCTTTCAACAGTTGGTTAAAGGCATGGTGCAGGGTGGGGCTCAGTACTAGGAGTGGGCCTCTTCAGTGTCTTCATAAGTGAAATTGCAGAAGAACTGAATGGGAAGGCATGTCTTTTTGCAGATGCCACCAAAGCCTGTTATAGGGTTGACACTCAGGCGGGTGTGGAGATAGAGTTCACCCATGCTAGTGTGACAGCCATGTTGCTGATGCTGATTACAGCACAGGCCATATTACAGCACCAGGCAAAATGTATCCTGGGAGTTACACCACCAAAGCGCCCTCCTGGGAAACAGTCTCCATTGGGCCCCCTTCCCTAATTATCCCACAGGTCCAGGTTCTTAATTTACCTGTTCTCCAGTCCTACCCCATCCTACAATCACCCCACAGGTATACAGTAGATTGTTACTATCCCTGATGTTCAGTGGTTCCCATTTATTTATTTATTTATTCATTCATTTGTTTACTGAGTAGGTGCACTGGTCCGAGAACCATTTTCAGGCATGACCTGGGCCATTGAGGATGGCACAGGAATACAAGCAAGTACAAAGGAGGCTGGGACAAGGCATACAATAGACAGTAATAAAAATATATAGGATATTTATATGAAGATATATATATAAACTTGCAGCACAATGGATAAATAACATTTATAACAATGGCAGGTACAGTAGTAGCCAAGTTGTAATACAAATTAGGCATGATCTGAGATGAGTAAAGGAAAAAGTGCATCATGGCAGTGTAGGTATGGACCAAGAAGGAAAAGGAGGGAAGGAAGTAGAGGATGATAATAAGTTGGGAGGGCAGGAGCAAGTAGTGGAGGACAGAAGGTGAGATCCAAGGAGAGAGTGGAAGAGTCCTGGAGAGTCAGTGGTGCTAAGTGGAGTGGGCAGGTTGTTCCAAAGGAAAGGGGCTGCAGATGAGAATGCACATTTACCCATACGGTGGAGACTAGGGGGCACTCAAGCATGGGGCCAGCAGGGAGGCAGAGCTCTAGAACAAACACTTTTGGCCAAAGGAGGTGGGATTGTGGAGAGGTAGCTTGGTTTTGGATGGCCTTATTGACTGTGCTGGCCAGGAGATAGGTCTGTTGGGCTGATGGGGGAAGCCAGCCCAGGGCCTGATAGACTGAGCAGTGGTGTGTTGAGTGAAAGTCCTTGCCCCTTGTATATCCAAAGTCCCCACCATGACCCAGTTAGTTCTTACAGCAAATACTACCCCCTGGTTCCCAGCCTTACTATGTATCAGACACCCTTCCACATTTGGCACAGACCATCCTTTCAGGTCCTTGATCAGGCACAAAATGGATGATAGTTCACAATCATGTGCTAACTGTACACAGCTGTCTATACAGTAGGCACATGAGCGCAAAACTGGCATTCTGTCCTCAGTTGGTCACAGAGGTTGGCAGAGTGTCTGTGCCATTGCCACTGTGGGGAGAGTGCGTAAACATATGGTGGGGGCCATGAATGAAGTGCAGTGGTGGGACTAGGTGGCAGATGTATTGGCAGTTTCAATGTATGGAATGGACAGCAGCACCACTGAACACCAAGGAAGTGTGATATTACTGATGGTGGGAGCTCAAAGGGGCAGTGGTAGGAGGCAGAGGTGATACTACCTGGTTTAGGAGGCAACATCTTTTAGAGCCATTTACCAACTGGTCAGAGAATCACTAATTATGCTATTCAAGATATCATTTTGTGATCCTACCCTGTTTTGGGGTGCAAAGTGTTGTTTGAGTCACTTTACCCATTTAGCGATCGTAAATGCTCTTTGAATGTTCTGGTCTATGTGAACAATAACATTCCATTTCCAGTAAGATAAAGACAAGTGAACAAATACAAATATGGAATTGAGAGCTGTTCTCCATGAGGTTGATAATGTAATTTATCTTAACAATGCGTCAGAGTACAGAGTATGATGAGATTAATACTGGTACCACTGTGCTACCACATGAGTCTAGGGTTGCTGTGAGAGGTACCAAATACTGAAATGTCAAAATAACACAATACCATTGTGCTACCAGTGTACCAGTATTTGTGGGAGCCGACAAAAATCTCAAAATTTCTTGATACCATTGTATTACCAGTGTATGTGTGAGAGACAGAGAAAATGGTAAAAAATGCCATAGGGATACCATTCTGCCAGTGCACTACCAATGCACAGAGGAAAATCTATATATCACCTACTACTGTGGTACCAGAGTACCACTGGGTAGTACTATTGTGGATTTTTCAGCTGACCACAGTATTGCCATTGCTATACCACTATAATGCCATTGTGACAAATTCAGTAAGGGTAACCAGATTGCTGAGACAATGCAGTGCTAAAGAAGTGTGATAACAATTATAAAGTGTTGCTAGTACTACTGCAGTGTGCAGCAAACATTTGTGAAGGAAATACAGTGCTAAAGAAGTGTGCATGAAAATCTAATAATTATTTGCAGTGCTCTTACAGTCTGCATCAAAACATAAGAAAGATTGAGCAGTGGTACAACAGTGTAGCAGAAAGTCAGTGCAGTGTATTAACAGTGCACTGATGAAAAGCAGTGTTTTGTCAGTCTGGACTGAAATAACACTGAAATAAGACTCAAGATGGAAGTGTACATTGCACTTCCCTCTGGGTAGATAGTAAGCAAAATTTTGCGAATTACAGTTAACTTATTTAAATAACAAAATGATAGATTAAGACATTAGTGTTTCCCTTTTTATGTTGATTGCGCGCATGCACAAGAAACATATTGCCTCAGCTTTCTCCACATGCAGGTTGTGGAGGCATGGCACTGTTGTGCCCAATGCCCCCACAGCCTGCAGAGTCTTGTCCCCCATCCCCCAATGCCGTGGCATGCTGCTGCTGACACTAGTTCAGCCAGCGTGCCACAACTTTCTAAAAAATCAGCCGCTGCAATTAGGGCCGCCTTGTCATTGCATCGTCAGCCATCCGCTGCAATGAAGGAGCAACCTGTCATTGCAGGGCGGGATGTGAAACCCCTGATATTGTTTGTGAATATGGCGGCAGCTTGCCGCCGTGTTCATAAACAATATAACCCCCTCACCCCACCATGTTTACTTGTTGCCGACGGGGGAGCCCACTCCCTGTCGGCATTCTGTAACCCTCCACCTTTTATTCCTGCCGATGGGGTGCCCAATCCCCGTCGGCATAATGATCTCTCCCCTGTTGTTCCTGCCGACGGGGGGCCCATCCCATCGGCATAATGATACCCCCCCCTTTTGTTCCTGCCGACAGGGGTGCCCAATCCCCATCGGCATCATGAAACCCCCCTTCTGTTTCTATAGCCGGGTGCCCAATCCCCCTCAGCTCCTGCAGCTCCCCTGTCCTTGTTTACAACGCTGGTGCCCAATCCCCGTCGGGCTAATGCACCCACCACCCACCCACAGGTGGCATGCTGCAGCCCACCCCAGCATGCCAAAACACCTGTTAAACAAGAGAACGGTCCCCGATGTCTTATTTTTTTTTCAACCTGCAAAGAAGGAAACAGTCCCTCGGAGCTCTCCCAGGCCCCTGTCCCACAACCCGCACCCACCCACTGCGCACCCTGCCTCCCCACACCCCCCTTACCCCATACTTACCTCCGGAGTCCGGTGCGATGATCTTCAGTGGACCGGGAACACATCTGCACTCTTCAAAGCCGACTGCGAACTGAGGAAATGCCGGTAAGCTGTATAATGTATTAAATAGGTTTTTTTCAACTTTAGTGCATATCTTGGGCATTTTTGGGACTTTTTTCACCAAATTTTCAACATGGGGTTTTTGGGACCCCTCCTCATGAATTCTTGAACTGTCATGACATTAATCAGCCCCGGAAGATGGTTTTGAGGTCATTGTGCAGAATCACCCTTCGGGGCTGATTAATGAAATGACAGTGTTCATGAGGTGGGCTCTCAAAAAAGTCTGTTGAAAATTTGGTAATGATACTCCATAAAATGACTGTGTTATGAGCATGTGTTGTGCAGTTGGCACGCACGCTCGTAACTTCGCAAATTTATATTTTCACTGCAGATTTTCAACATTGCCATTTTCCCAGACCTACTTATGAACAGTACAGCTGTCATTTTTCCCATCCTGGCCGAAATGTGTTTTCACACTTCCGGCGCAGAATAGAGCTGTTGCTGTGGGAAATCACTATTCGGAACAGATTAAGAAAATGACAATGATACTGTTCATGAGCAGAGGTCCTAAAATGCCTATGTTGAAATTTTGATGATAATAGCCCATCAATTGACTGTGTTACAAGTGTGCGTTGAGCACTTTCCATGCACCCTTGTAACTTCGCAGATTTGTAATATTGTCACACCAGATTTTCAGCAGTGCCATTTTTTCACACCTCCTTATAAGCAGTACAGCTGCCATTTTTCACATCCTGACCAAAATGTGTTTTCACAGTTCCGGCGCAGAGTAACGTGGTCACTGTGGGAAATCAGTGTTCGGGACAGATTCAGAAAATGACAGTGGCACTGTTCATGAGCAGAGGTCCAAAAATCCCTATGTTTAAAATCTGGTGATGAAAGTCCATAATATGACTGTGTTACAAGCATGCGTTGAACTTTTTCCATGCACCCTTGTAACTTCGCAAATTTGTAATACTGTCACGCCACATTTTCAACAGTGGCATTTTTTCACAACTCCTTATGAACACTACAGCTGTCATTTTTCACATCTTGGCTAAAATATGTTTTTGCACTTCTGCCGGACAATAGCACGGTCACTCTGGGTCATCAGTGTTTGGGACAGATTAAGATCGACTGAGTGAGAGGGGGGAGTGACCAAGCTCAACTGAGTTCTGTCAGGACTGCTGCAGATTTGTTTGTGTTCAGACAAAGGCCCCAACACAAGAGCCCAGTACAAAAGGGCAGCCTGCAGCACTGGGAAAAACAGAACGAGAGAGCAAGTGAAGGAGGGGGAGTGAGCGAACTCACCAAAGTGCTGTCAGGACTGCTACGGATTTCTTTGTGGGCAGAAAAAGGCATCAGTGCAGGCAGGGGCCCAGTACAAAAGGCCAGCCTGCAGCTGTGGGAGAAACAGTGCGAGTGAGTGAGACAAGGGGACTTAGTGAGCTCAACGGAGCTCTATCAGAACTGCTGGGATTTCTTTGTGGACAGAAAAAGGTGCCAATGCAGGCAGAAGCCCCGTACAAAAGGGCAGCTTGCAGCACCAGGACAAACAGAATGAATGATGCGAGAGGGAATCTGTGCGACCTCAACGGAGCACTGTCGGGAGAGCTGCGGATTTCTTTGTGGACAGACAAAGGTGCCAACGCAGCCAGGAGCCCCATAGAAAAGCGCAGTCTGTGGCGCCAAGAGAAACAGAACGAGCGAGTGACAGAGTGGTAGTGAGCGAGCTCAGCGGAGCTCTAGTGTGACTGCTGCGGATTTCTTTGTGGGTAGAAAATGCGGCAACGCAGGCAGGAGCTCAGTACAAAAGGCCAGCTTGCAGTGCCGCCAGAAATGGAATGCGAGAGTGACAGAGGGGGAGTGAGCGAGCTCAGTGGAGCTGTGTCGGGACTGCTTCAGATTTCTTTCTGGCCAGAAAAAGCTGCCAATGCAGGCAGGAGCCCAGTACAAAAGGGCAGCCTGCAGCACCAGGAGACACAGAATGAGCGAGTGAGGGAGGGGGAGTCAATGAGTTCAAAGGGGCTCTGTTGGGACTGCTGCAGATTTCTTTGTGGGCAGAAAAAGGCAGCAATTCATGCAGGGGCCCAGTAAAAAAAGGCAGCCTGCAGTGGCAGGAAAACCAGAATGAGCGAGTGAGTGAGCTCAACAGAGCTGTATTGTAACTGCTGCAAATTTCTTTGTGGGCATAAGAAGGCAGTAACACAGGCAGGAGCCCAGTAGAAAAGGGCAGCCTGCAGCACTGGCAGAACAGAATGAGCGAGTGAGAGAAGGGGAGTGAGCAAGCTCAACGGAGCTTTGTTAGGACTGCTGCAGATTTCTTTGTGGGCAGAAAAAGGCACCGACAGAGGCAGGAGCCCAGTACAAAAGGGCAGCCTGCAGCGCCAGGAGAGCCAGAATGACTGAGTGAGACAGCGGGAGTGAGCAATCTCAATGGAGCTCTGCTGGGACAGCTGTGCATTTCTTTGTGGGTAGAAAAAGCCACCAACACAGGCAGGAGCCCAGTACAAAAGGGCAGCCTGCAGCGCCAGGAGAGCCAGAATGACTGAGTGAGACAGGGGGAGTGAGCGACCTCAACGGACCTCTGTCGGGACAGCTGTGCATTTCTTTGTGGGTAGAAAAAGCCACCAACACAGGCAGGAGCCCAGTACAAAAGGGCAGCCTGCATCGCCAGGAGAAACAGAATGAGCGAGTGACAGAGGGGGAGTGAGCCACCTCAATGGAGCTCTGTTGGGACAGCTGCAGATTTCTTCCTCAGCAGAACAAGATGCCAACACAGGCAGCAGCCCAGTACAAAACAGCAGCATGCAGCACCAGGACAGACACACTGAGCCAGTGACACAGGGCCACTGAGCGAGCTCAACAGACCAACACAATCAACATTCGGCATTGACAAATGCTTGTTTTTTATCTGAGTGAGAATTTTCTTAAAGGGAAACTCCTGTACCACCCCTAAGTGCAACAGCTGCTGTAGAAATGCTCGAGTAGGGTTTTTAGCAAAAAATAAATTATTTTATTTACCTGCTGTCTGGTGGTTTTAATTAGAAAGACCCGCTCCATCTATAATGGCTGCAGAGCCCTTGGAGGACATTTCGCACACCCCGGATGGCTTCAACCACAAAGGTTATGCTAATGAGGGCTACCAACAAATGGCTGAGCTGGCAGCCCTCATTAGCATAACCTTCATGGTGGAAGCCACCCGTGTGCAAGATGTCCACCCGGAGCTCTGCAGCCATTGTATATAAGGTGGGTCTTTCTAATTTCATAGGAGTTTTCCTGAGAGTCTTTTGCTCAGATGCATCCTAGTTGGTATATATCTTGTATTAGTCACATACTTTTAATTATTGTACATTTTAAAGCAGCAGTACTATCTAACCAGAAAGTGATCTATTGATGACTGTTGCAGCGCCACAGAAAATATATGGCGGCTGTTATCTAGTACTACTGCTGTCAATGCAGCTGGCAGCAGAAATGTAAACAAAAACATAGGATTTTTGAACAAATTACAGGATGATAGTACGATGCTGGTGGGAAAGAGTACCAGGTACATGCTTAGCAGAGCACAGGGAATAAACTGTCAAAAAAGAACACTTCTTTCACATCGTACTACTGCTTTAAATTCAAAGAAACGTGTCATAAATGCAAATTTTAGTTTTTATTTTCTTTATTGTAAGGTATTATATGCATCATATACAAATTCAGGAAACCAAAAAACCTAAATGTCGCAAGAAAGGATAAAATGTGTTTGGGGGGGATGTGCCTCCCCGCACCCCTCTGAATATAGATTATCAAATCCGGGGGATGCATGTCAGGCAGGGGGCAAAATTCCATATCGCACAAAAACCCTGTACCTGCTGTACCAGAGTTATCCACCCACACCACAAGGCTAGCTCGGTGGCAGCAGACACACCCGTCCCTCAAAACCCCTTCATTGTCCCTCTCCTTCCCCTCACTATTCACCCCCTTCCTGACACTGTCCACTACCCTCACGTTTGTGTACAGTTGCTACCCTTGCAAGGTAGCCCGAGTATAGCGCCCAATAAGAGTCGCCGTTTTTACATGGTGCCCATATTCCATTGCTGTACTCATGGTATACCCTCTTCCTCCAGTGTTTATATATTGAGGTCTCTTAGTCTATCCTCATATGTTTTGTGATGCAAGCCATGCACCATCTTTGTCACCCTTCTCTGGATAGCCTCCACCTTGTTAATGTCCTTCCGCATATGTGGTCTCCAGTACTGAATGCAGTTTTCCAGGTGAGGCCTTACCAGTGTTTTATACAGTGGCATCACCCCACCTCCTACTAGTAATATCTCCTGCCTATGCACCCCAGCATGCCACTGGTCCTTCTTGCAGCCTTTGCTCATGCTTTGGTACCTTAAGAGCTTTAAATATGATGACCCCTAGGTCCCTTTCCTCTTTGGTGACAGTACCTCCCCCCATCCTGTAGCTCTCCCTAGGATTCCCCCTGCCCAAGTACATTATCTTGTACTATTTTGCACTGAACCTCAGTTGCCACACCTCTGACCATCTTTCAAGCTTCTCCAGGTCCCTCTTCATTTTCTGCACTTTTTCTGGAGTATCCACCCTGTTGCAAATCTTGGTGTCATCTGCAGATAGGCAGGCCTTTTCTTCCAGCCCCTCTGTAATGTCACTACTGAAGATGTTGAACATGGCTGGTCCCAAAACTGATCCTTGTGGTATCCCGCTTGTCACCCCTCTCTTCCCGGATTGGATCTCATTTTCCACCACCCTTTGCCTTCTGTTTGTCAGTCAGTTTCTAACCCACTGTATCACCTTATGCCCCATGCCCAGACTACTCATCTTGTTAACCAACTTTCTGTGTGGGACAGTATGGAAGGCTTTGCTGAAATCTAGGTAGGTGACATCTATGGCCCCTTCCTAATTCAATTTTCTAGTCACCGAATAAAAAAAAATCTATCGGATTCATTTGACAAGACCTTCCTGATGTGAATCCGTGCTGCCTTAGATCCTAGGCACCACTGGATTCCAGATGTGCCACTGTCCTTTCTTTCAGCAGTGCCTCCATGATCTTCCCCACCAGTGAAGTGAGGCTGACTCTCCTGAAATTCCCTGCTTCCACCCTACTGCCACTTTTGTGCAGTGAGACTACATGCACCCTCCTCCAGTCCTCTGGAACTACACCTGTGTTGAGTGACTCAGTGAAAAGGGTGGCCAGAGGCGCTGCTAGTTCCCTGTGCAGCTCCCATAATTTCTTCAGGTGTATGTCATCTGACCCCATGGCTTTATCCACCTTCAGCTTTGTGAGTTCCTCCAGAACTCTCTCCACTGTGAATAGACTGGTGTCCACTTCTCCCCCAATTGCCTCTGCTCTCCAACTGTGGTCCTTGACCCTCTTCTTTCTCAGTGAATACTGAACAGGAGTATTTGCTTAGTATTTCTGCCTTGTCTAAATCCTCCCCCTTACACTCTCCCTCCTCCCCTTTGAGCCTCACTATCTCATCCCTCATTTTGTTTACGTACCTGTAGAATGTCTTGACCCCTTTTTTTCACAGTCTGTGCTAAACTCTCCTCTCTCTGTGCCTTGGCTTTCCTTACAGCCTTCCCTGCTTCTCTTAGACATTCAAGGTACACCTCCCTGTCCTCCTCCCTTTGGATTCCCTTATAGTTCCTGAAACTTGCTCTTTTAGCCCTTACTTAGTCTCCCACCTCTTTAGAGGACCATAGTGGTTTCTTTCTTCTTTTTCCTTTGGCCGCTATCCTAATGCATTGGTTAGTTACCTCCATAATGACTCCTTTTAGTCTCACCCACTGTTTCTCCACCCCCTCTATTACCAGGGCTGCTCTTAAACATCTACACATTTCATTGAAAGATGACCTCCTGATATCTATTACTTTTGCCCTTGTGTGGCTTAACAGAGTCCCCGTCTCCATGCCAGACCATACCACAGAGTATAGATCTCCATACACAACGACGCACCACCATGCACTATAGTGTTTATAGTATATGGTTAGGGCTTCTTGTAGATTAAAATCAGTGACTTTCTAAATCTTGTTGTAGGACAGTTCAAAGGTCAAAAAAGTTGTACTATGGTTCTGACATCACGTTGATAGTACAACAACTTTTCAGCCTTGTCCTACCTCCTGATTGGCTGACTCCACTGGCTGTAATGGCAAAAATAAATTAAAACATGGTGGCGGGATTAGGCGGTCACAGAGAGGTGGATCTTCCTGGGAATCTTCCTTCTTCCACACGGCTTTGTGGCGCATAAGCATTTTTTTTATTTGAAAACAAAAAACTGCTGCTAAAAGAGTGCGAGCGGGTGTGGGTAGAAACAGCCAACGGCAGGAGTGCAGTGAAGTCGAAATAAGCTAGCGGGATGGGGTAAAGCTGAACTGAAAGCGGGACGAGTCAGAGCAGGAGCAGCTCGACATAACAAATGTAACGATCAACTTGAGGGGGGTGCAAAAAAAAAGACAAAAGCCAGGAACCATATAGTATATAAAATAGTAGATGGCTCACCATCCACAACCAAGGCAGTTTTCCATCTCGGAAGTTGATGACATCAGGGAGACCTCTCGAGCTTCGCTCTCGAGGTCTCTCTGATGTCATCAACTCCCTCGATGGAAAACAGCCTTGTTGTGGATGGTCACCCATCCACTATTCTATATATCATAGAGATGGAGTTGGGGCCACCGGACACCAGGGAATGGCACAATATTGGGAAAGCCAGACAAATGTCACTAGACAACAGAAAACTTTCCATGGGGTGGGAAGAAGGTGCAGTGGCAGGGAGTGGTCCATATAGGATGAGTGGAAAGAGGATGGCACTGTACAGCAGGAAATGCCTGTTACAGGATGGGGAGGAGGAGGCATCAGTCTTGCATAGGGAAAGACTGTCCAAACTGGGGGGGGGGTGTTGTTTGGGTGATAGCCATGCCAAAACTCTTCCCAGCTTGCTAGTGGTTTGAAGATGATGCCCAAAACAAAGCTAGCATATTGATATTCACCAAAACTGGGTAACCGTCAGCATATAGAAAATACTGAATGGGTAACTATGCACAATCAGAGTGTTCTGCCACAGAGGGCATGTGATTCTCTCTGGCCTTGAGGATGAAGCTCGAGTGGTACGTGGGAATCAGAACCCTGAGGTGGCTCAACGCACTGGTTATACATAAAGTTGCTCATCCTGTGTTTTTATAATGTATATTATTATGTGAAATATGTGTATTGTTGTTTTTATATTTACTTGTTAATGGTTATAAACCAATGCCAGTGAGTGCCCAACAGCTTCGTAACCCACATGTGTTGTTTATGGAGCTCCATAAGCTATGGGCAGAACAGCACTGCAGCATCACCTGAAAAACCACCGAAAAAGCTGTCCTCGTGCTGGACATTCATAAGCGCTACACAATTGGTCACTCAGCGTGAGCCAAGCTTGTCGGTGGTAACAGTTACCCTCGCAAAGCATCAAAGACCATTTAAGCCAAAAAAAATCACCCAAAAACAGTAAATGAAAAAGTAAAACATGGAGAAGTGTGATTCTATGGGGATTTTACCCACCATCTCGGTGTGTGATGCCCATATAAACCCCTCAGGCTTCATGGGGCATCACACACCTCGGGATGCATAAAATCACCATAAACCACACTTCTTCATGCATTATTTTATATTTCTCTTTCACAGTGAAATTAACTTGTGCATGTCTCTAGAGGTTTTAGAATGCTGTTCTACTACAGAAGGGTACAACCACATTCCATGACGTTTGAACTGTGATACAAGAGCATTTTGAAAACTATGGATTTCTATGTAGAGTAGTACTTTACTGTACACTGTATCACAGCTGCTGTATGCTTAGCCTTGCTCTTAATCCACCTGTGACCAGGCCTGTTGAACCCCATATGGTATCCAACCAAGCAGCTGCTTCTTTTGCAGCTTCATCTGCATGTTCCAGTTTACTGTTTTCCACATGGAAATGGAAGGGCCTGCATTTTTTGGAGCAACTGACATCATTGCTAGTTCCAGGCAGGCAACTCACAACATGATGGTGCCTACCGCAGAAGCTATTTTAGCCACATATCACATATTTTGGTTTGCATAAAGAGTTTAGTCCATAAAGCCTGGCTTATAATTTCCTTGTGCAAGTCAAGTGGCTACTGAGCACTGCAGCCCTAGCCCTAAAACAGCATAATGATTATTCTAGGCAAATAGCCCCATACATGTATACCTGCCAGCAAAGATGATCCAAGTATATTTAGGTGTCCCCCCTTCCCGATCCCACTGCAATGTCCACAGAGTGCCTGCAGCCTCATCCCCTACCAAATGTCATCATTATGATGTTTTTAGGGGTTATTTAATAACTGAGAGGGTTATTGGGCAATAAATACCAGCTTACAAAAATGCACCAGATTGGATCTGGGGCTGCAGCAGTGAGTAGGGAAATTGGCAGACTAGGTGGGCCATATGGTCATTGTCTGCTGACAGAATCTATGTTTATTAGGGCAGAGCCACAAAAAATAAGATGACAGGCCCTACGACTACACATGTGAATGTGCAGACCAATTACTTTTCACAGATCCTAGATTTCTGCAGGCCCACCATTGCAGTGATGGTGCTGTACTTGCAGTGTTGAAGACCCAAGGTTCAAGTGTTATCTTGGGAGTTGGAGGGTCAGCAAGAGGGAAGAAGATTGAGTTCTTGCTGGATTGCTCATCTCAGGGTGGAGTGGAACAGAGCTTGGTGCTTGCCAGATACTATCAGTGGCTGAGGATAAGCAGGCTGAAACCACCAGAGTTGGGAAGAGAGAGGCAGATGTCAGGTGTACAGCGCATGGGGGCATGCTGCACTTTAGGGGGAGTACTAGGAAACTCTGTACACATGCTGCATGATGACTCCAGCTGCCTACATGCCCTGTATTTGATGACCCAGACCGTGCTGCCTCTGAGGGATAGCAAGTCCTGGGGGTGTTGGCTGGGGTGATGGGGCTGAGGCTGCCAGTGCATGGGGGAGAAATAAGACTAACTGAAAAAAACAATTTGTTAACAGTAAAATTACTTTAAAATGTTTTGTTGTTTGACCATCACATAAACATTTTAGTATAGAGTTGGTGTTAAAGGGACACTTGTCAATCCCTTTTGCATTAAATTATTTATAATTGAAAAAATATGTTTAATGTTTGCTTTCCTTCTCTACAATTCATTCAAGTTTTTGGTTGTTTTAACCGCTGTGCTTTTTTTAGCATAACTGAAATGCATCCAAACAGTGTATTTATTCCCAAAATTTTGTTTCAAATCCTTGATCCTCTCTTGTTGCATGCTTCTTGAACATTAACACCACCCCCAAAGAGTGCATTTACTCATGATACAAAAGTGTCCTCTCCTCCCACTGCACCGTGAGTGTCTATGCTGTATTGGGGGTATTCACAGTTTCTAGGAAGACGCTAAGAGAGTTGAGGACGGTGTCCATTGAACTTCATGACAGAAAATGTGGTCTAGTATGGGCTTCAGTTTCATTTCTAAACAGTGTATATGACCTTTATCTTTCTTTTCTAAACACATTCAGGATTTAACTCCCAAGAAATTATGAAAAACTGTTTAATGTTTGAGAAAGATGAAGACTTCACTGTGTTTAATTCAATGAGCAGAAATGAAAGTATACCAGCAGCCCCCTGAAGAAAGCTCCACCACCAGTAAGTAAATGTCCTAAGATATGGAAGGGGTGTGTAGTGTTGAATTGTGGTTAGTTGGACCTTCTTTCCATCATAATATTGTCTCTGAAACTGTGAAGCAGGATATCCATGTTCAAGCCCAGCCACAGCCTCTGACTCATTGTGTGTCTCGGAGAAAGTGATGCTGATCTCCATTGAGCTTCTGCTCCAAGTTGTAAAATTATATGAAGACGGACCCCACTGAAATGTTGCATCTCTGGAGTTTTCTGGGTCATTATGTGATAAAACACTATTTGACACCATGCTGCTGACTGGGGGGGTCAGCTTGAAAGGGAATATGAATAGTGAGTAATGAATAGCAGAGTATCTGAGGTGCAAAAGTATTTGCCAGTGAAAATTTTAAAAAAGGTAAATGTACACCCCTATGTTATGGCTTCCAGGACTCCCTAACCCTTATTTAAAAAAAAAATGTACATCCCATCCCCTTTCTTAGTCCTGCTTTGCTTACAGATTTGTGCAGCTAGTCAGGTCAGATGCTGAGAAACTGACATGAGGGCAAGAGCATGTTCTGAGTACTAGATTTGCGTAGTTCAGTTCTCTGGGAGAGCACTGAAGCTACACAGGGATAGGCCCACCACCCCATTGTGGCACACGGGCCTCTTCCGGAAGTTTTAATTTACAACTGTGCCTTAACTGTGAGGATATTTTACATTGAAAGATTGAAGTTTACTCAAGAAGGTACTTAAATTGCATTTTAGGTGCTTTTGCAGAGTACGGGTACCCAATTTGAAGTGTATATACACTATAATTCCAAGGCACTTCAGTAACATTTTTGGAACACACTCTAAAGGTGCTTTTCTGGAGTAATGCAGGAGTGTCCCAACTGAGAAGGTACTCCATTGGCGATATATCAGGAACAACTATAAGGCACTTCATTAGCATTTTTACAACACTCTCCCAGTTTACTCAGCACTTATCAGTCGATTGCTTGATAGTTACCATAAAGTTGCTTGACTTTTTAGTGGCACGTTTGGAGCATGTACCCAGTCTATGTGCTAGTAGGTGACTGCAAAATTATGAACAAGTGACTCCAGCTGGGTAAGGGAGTCTTTTTTTGCATAAATGCAGTTTATTTCAGATAGTCATTTGGGACTTACCTCTGCCTCCTGTTTAACACTCAGGCCAACCCCCAGGCTGTACTGGCAGGATGGAGCCTACCCCAGGCAGAGACTAGTTTCTGACTTTGGGGGGTGGAGGGGTACCTCAGGGTGCCTCAGTCAGATGTGTGGCACCTTCAGTGAGGAGTGGATGTGCTCCTGCTGCTTACCTGGACTCCCAGCTGGGTAGTTTCTAGCAGCACTGTGCAAATGAGCTGGTTAAGAATTAATTATTCTTAACTAATAACTATGCTTATTATGTGGTGTACAGTTATTTATCAACTAATGCTCAACAAGTTGAGTATTGATCATGAATTATTTATTACATAAGCTCAACTAGTATTTAATGAATGCCAAACTAATACTCAATTCATGGGGATTAGTTAATTCTTAATTAGGAAATAGGTCAATGACTAACTGCTGAAACTGTTAACAATTAGTTAGCAGTAGGTTGAGCTAGGAGGAGTTAGTCACTAACTCATTTGCATGTGAAAAAATCAACCAAAGCAAAACTGAGGAATAATTATACATTAGCTAATTATTAGTGATTTAAGGTAGTTGAGCATTTGGTCTATTTTTTGTATAAGCTGAATTAGTAATTAACGAATGGCAAACTAATACTTAATTCATGGGGATTAGTTCATTCTTAATTAGGAAACCAGTCAGTAACTAACTGATGAAATTGTTAACAATTAGTTAGCAGTAGGCTGAGCTAGGAGGAGTTAGTCACTAACTCATTTGCATGTGAAAAAATCAACCAAAGCAAAACTGAGGAATAATTAAACATTAGCTAATTATTAGTGATTTGAGGTAGTTGAGCATTAGGCCTATTTTTTTGTATAGGCAGTGTCTCTTCGGGTCATCTGTTATCTACAAATGAAATACAACCCTAATACAGAAACTGGCAACCTTTTTCCATTGTGTCACATTATTACTGTGTACTGCATGGCACAACAAACTTCCCTTGCCTATTGAAATGCAATAAGCCTGCTGAAATTATTTTGATTTGGTGAACAACAGAAACTTTTGCTTTGTCGATTCACCACATTATGTCTTCTGACAGACAGTCAACACAAAACTAGGAATCCTTACTGGGGTGTGGTGGTAAGGACTTTCCCACAACTGTGCACTGATTATGTGGGTGCATCACTAGTATATTCACTAGCGGACACTGTGATGGCCATAAAAAAAAACTTAAGTGGTAAACATTGCTGCTTTCAGTTCTGCAGAATTTTTTCTGGACTGTGCCCATTGATGTGTTCTTGGTATACAATTGACATTCACCCAAAACACAGTCTGCTCCAGCAGCCTATACAAAGGTCTACTAATACAATTTGACGGAACTCTGAGTCACCCCCCTTGCAGACACAGAGTCAAAGTGCCGGACCAAGGTCATTGAGACCATCACTTGTGCATAAACCACAGTTACAAGTATTGGCCTGCATCTGCACCAATCAGCTTGGACTGATGAGCATTGTCAAGTGATCGAGTATAATGGTGTACTGCACGCTAACCATTTGTGAACTTTAAGTTATTGTTGTGCTTATTTTGAGTGCAGTTCAAATGGGATATTACCTGTGACCAATTTTTGGTGCCATCAGTATGTGTATTGAATAAATAACCTGCATTCATAAATGCACTATGCATAACCATTACAGTGGGATGCTGCATTCGGCCTCTTTCTGTCTCTCTCTTTTTCTGTGTCACTGTCACTGATGAGGAGATAGATGTTCTGGGTGCAAGAGCAGAAGACAGAGAGTCAGATGTTATGGTCTTGCTGTGTAGCACTGCACTGCAAGGTGCCTTGATCATATGTGATTTCTTTTCTGCATGTACCAATGGTTTTAAACTTCTCTTAAATGTATTCCTAGAATTCTTTTGTTTGAACGCTCTGTAACATATACAGGCTTTGTGTTGAGTTACTGCCACTTCAGCATGAGACAGTGTGATGTGCACGCTTATATCAGCTAAAACACATGTATTTTGCTGTTGATACTTTATGGGTTCATCCTGTTTACATGTTTGTCCTCGATCATTCCTAAGGCTGACAGTTGCTATGTTAAAACAGTGAAATAATTGTGTTCAACATTGTAACCGTTTTGCCTAGCAACAGTTGATACTTACTGGCATGAGTCGCTTGGCTGTGCAGTTATGTCACAGACAACTTGTGGTATCTGTATCTCACACTCAGGTACACACTGCTTGTCGTTCTGTTTGTCTCTTCTTCTTCTACAAGATTGAGAGTATGGTCATTGGGTACAGACAGCAAGAGGGAGACCAGAACCGGAAGAATAAAATTACTCACTGCAGTACTCTTCTTTATTCTGTAGGATCCAGTGATATTGTAAAAGGGGTACTCCACCCAGAATTTGCAAAAAACATATGTTGTGCCGAGTGTTTTGATTTGTGTGTGAAGTCCTAGTGTGTCCTTCCCTCTGTGTGCTATTTGTAGTTTTTGCTAAATTCTCATATTGGATTGATGGCAGTTCTATGACCACTGGAGATCTCCATCTGAGCTAACTTTATTGCATTCCTTGTTGCCACAATACATCCTGTCTTATGTGACAGTGATGTAGCCAGGACCATAGACTGAGCATGCACATGACAAACAAACCAAAATATCTCAGAAGCTTTGCATGCTTCACACAAATGGCCAGGAGCCATGTTTTTCAGGACAAAAAGACAGTTACAATGAGGGTGGTCACTACATAGCACTCTATATAGTTTTTAAAATATGGCCATTGCAGATGTTATGAACTGATTGTAAAGTAGCACTTTTTGATGAATCTTTGGTCTCAATTACATCACTATCAGATGAGACAGGATGCATTGTGGGAGCAAGGAATGCAATAATTGGCCACAAAGTTCTCTGTTCTTCACAGTTGATTGACACTACCCTCCTGGTTCTAATACTCTTACCTGCTTTCTCTTCAGCAATTATAATGTATCATCCACTAGAGGGCTCTCTCTACTGCTACCTCTCCCCCAATTTCTCTCTTAGTCACTCAGTTTCTCTCTCAGTGCACTCAACCGCTCTGTGCATTTCTCTACACATATACTAGCCTTTCTCTGCCTATCTGTATACTATTGCTCCATATAAAATGCTATCTTTTCTCAGCTCACCACTACCCTTCTGCCTACTTTCAAGTGCTATGCTTTCCTCCCTGTCAATATGCACGTTCAGTTCCCATCCACCCTACCATACCCTTCTCGAAACCCCCCCCACCTTACCTGCCCCTCAATATACCATGACCACAGACCCCACTCCTGTTTTTTATACTTAGTCCCATTCCCCTACTCAGCCATCTGCATCTCTCATGAATATACCTCACTATTATACTCTACTGTTGTTCCTTAAATTCCAGCCCCCTCCAGCTGGATTCTCCTCTTGCTCAGTTAGTTGGACTAGCAACTCCTGGGTCAAGAGCACTAAGCTCCATTTCATTATTACCACTCTCCTGCTCCTGTCAGCTGGTGACATTAATCCCAGCCCTTGTCCTTCACTCAGCCATGTTACTACTCCATCCAACATGCCCTACAATGTCCCTACTACCATTTCAGTTTCCCTCCCCCATGGCCTAAAGATCCTCCACCCTTAATGTTAGTAGGCTCCTCCCAAAACCAGACCTGCTACTTCCACTTGTTGGTTCCCTTAATCCAGACATCCTGATTGTCTAAGAGACTTGGCTCCCTTGCAAAATCCCTGACACATCTATTGCAATACCTGGTTACATCATCACTCACCAGAACCGCATCAGCTGGGGTGGTGGTGTGGCTATCTATTCATCCTGCTCCCTCCAAACCTCTACAATTCTGGCAACCTCTCTTAAATCTGTCTACGAAGCCATTGTCATCAGTATATCCCTACCCTTCTCCATCCCTTTTTTATTGCAGGTGCCTAATGTCACCCTGGTTTACACCCATCTGAAGCCACAGATCTAATTAATACACAATCAGTACTCTTGCCTCCTCGGGTGAGCTCTATCTGCTAGGTGACTTCAACCTTAATTGGCTGTCGCCCACCCAAAGCAAGAATCGAAATGACATCGCTGCTCTCAGCCTGTCACAACTAATCAAAGAACCCACACATCTCAACCTATCTCAGAACCATACTTTAATAGACTGGGCCCCAACCATGCACTTAGTGGATCCATGTGAGAATATGTACTAGTCGATTTTTGTTAGTGTGCTTGTTCCCTATTGCTTATGTTATTGTTAATCCTGTATGTATTCCAAAATGGCTCCATGCTTGTTCTACCCTGCACTTTTTGATTTATGTAAGTGTATGTACTAGTTGATGGTTTGTTTTTGTCTTACTTGCTCATATTATTGTTTGACCTCCCTTTTCTTGTAATCCCTTCCCCACAGGACATTTCTGGAAATGATCTGGTTACAGCTCATGTTGCCTTCCTGGTGAAATATTTTCAAATAAATAAATAAATAAAATAAATTTATCTCAGATGTAGATCCCCAGGGATCATAAAACTACCATAAAGCTAGCAGGCTAGTTTAGAAAAAAACTATTGATATACAGGCAGAGGGAAAAACACACGTGAACTTCACACAGAAAGCAAAACACTCTGCACAATGTATGTTTTTTGAAAAATCTTGATTTTCCCTTTATGGCAACAGTGCCCAGGAGTCAAATCGAGCTGTATGCAAATGATGTAACTATTGCCTTGTCGCATTTTTCAAAAATCTGCACATCTAACTGCTAATGTTTTAGCAGCTCAGATTTAGACCCCTTCTTTTTGGGGAGGCCACCAGCTCTACTGCTGTGGACAGGAGCAATGCCTACACCTCCTTTTCTGATTGCTTTTTCTCTGAGAGGCATGCAGTTCTGAAAATTCTTCTTCTCAGGATGGGATAGGTTTTGAAATTTAGGGACAAACCCTTACCCACTACTTCGAAGAACCACTTGTCAGTGGCATTTTGTTTTCCAAACATCGAAGAAGTTAAGTGAATAAATACAAACAAAACTAAAAAGCTCCTATTGCATAAAACAGATATGTGATGACAAAGGGCTTGATATGTGTAAGATGACAACTCAAGGCAAGTGCACTCAGAAAAATCATTTGTGGCACCACTTCGTGCAGCCACTCATGATAATCCTGAGCTCACTTGCCACTCATTGAGTTCTTACACATATCAAGCCCCTAACCATCACATAGCCACTTACTATGTTAAATGTGTATTTTAAGTTTACACACCCATTCTAGCAGTTTCAGCCAGGACTCAATCTATTGTTGAATGATTCCCTTCCAAGGTGTCCAGTACTGACTGCAAGAAAGCTTGTTGGTGCTGGGCTCCATAGGCCTGGTAATTGGCTTGTCTGATTGCTGATGAGGCAGATAGGTAGCCCTTTTTTGCAAAGCTATCAATTGCTCACAACTCTGTCACTGGTGGGTGTGGCAGGGTCTGAGTTACTGTCCTCTGGAGACCCCCCTTTTGTCCCAAGACTGTTGCAACAGCACCCTATTCTTTCACTGTGCCTGTATCTGTACTTCCCTTCTTTTTTCTGTATCCCCTTTCTGGTTACCCATTAGGTAGGAAGGCCACCTACCTAATTTTCTTGCTTTCCCTTTCTTTGTTTCTTGATCATTTCATCACCAGAGGCAGTCCCGATCCTAATTACGTCCTTCACGATCATGCGCACACTCGCCTACACGATCGTGCGCACATTGCCTTCATGAATGTGCACACATCGCGGTAGCGAGTTGGAGTTCTGAATGATCGTTTTTCCCTTTCTTGTAGCCTGTCTAATGTGGGGAAGTTGTTTTCAGTGCTGTAAAATCGTATTTACATAGTTCTTTGTACTAGAAAAGCTCCCACATGGTAATACAAGCAGCTCCAGTCCTAGTAAGAGCCTAAAAGCATTTTGAGATGCTAAGCATGTCAAGGGGAAGCTTACATTTCAGTACAGGCACTTTTAAAGGAGCTAAGGAGCTGGTATAAATGAATTTAAATGCTAGCCTAGAGACTCAGCCTGCATACTGAATGAACATTTAAGCACAAAGCCCTACTAGTCTTCTAAAAATTTGTAGTTGTCCAGGGTTACACTCAGAAAACACACAGCTCTAGCCTGCAGACCAGTTAACCCTGGTTTAGTAATGTTTGCTGCTGTAAAAGAGTCATTTCTAAACAAATGCTGAAATAATATTGTTTGGTCTGAACTGTATTGTTACCTGAAGCACAATAGAGTAGGTTTAAGTTTGTTACCTGATGCACAATATTTGACAAATTATTGGTTCCTCATACTCAGTTCTGTGACCTTATGTGCTCAGGTCTCCATTCCAGCTTAGTCTCTGTTTGTTTATGCGCTGGCCGGCCCAACCTTCCTTACATTTATACAGAAACTATGTGGGAGGAGCCCAGAGAGCATAGAAACAGCCCATGTATGTGGAACAAATAAGTTTAAACTTGTTATTTTTTACACTCCAGCCCTTCTACACATTTATGACTTCATTTATCAACTTCTGGAAATATCTAAAATAATATTTATTTGCATTATAAGCTTTTTGGTACCTGTTATATAAGAAGGGGAGGGGTTTTCTGGACCACATGTCCACCTGGTACTATATAAGTAAGCAAAGAGCTGTTCAAAAGTTAGTCTAGTCCAGGGGTTCAGCAAGGTGCTATCCCCAGTTCCTTAGTCTGTTCTAAGGGAAGTTGATAGCTTGCTCATCTATTGGAATTCTGCATTTGTTCCTTGGAAGAAGTATTCCTCCTTGTTTTATTTTTTTTGTAATCGAACAGTTTGCTTTCATTTATTTTTTTTTCCAAATAAAACTGCTGCAGTACATTCCATCTACACTGGTGTCAGAGTCTTGTATCCCACTATACTTCCACACTGGTGTCAGAAGTGAGATACTCCAGGGCTGTGCCTAGTGGTCTTGGGGTTTTGAATATCGGACCAGGTATTCACGACACTGAAGGATGGAACAAGCTGCTTCCAGTACCCCAGCTGCCAGTTTACCAGAGAGTGTACAGACTCACAAGATGACAGAACTAACACAGGAACCGTTATGGACTGGCTTACCAGATGTATGGAGAAGGGAGACCAAGAGAGAAGAGGAGGAGGAGGACAAGGAGGAAGGTGCTACCACTGCAGAGGAATACCTACCTGTAGAGGAACCTCCTGAGGAGATACAGGATCTTTTGAGGTGGTTGTGCACCCAACAGATGGACTTGGAAAGATGGCAAGAATATGATCGAGCACAAAACGAAGCACGTTGGACTGACACCTTGTGGGCCATCCAAGCTATAGGTGTGGCTAGACTTCCAGTACCCAGAGAAGTGGAGGGACCCAAGGATATAAAACTGTCCAAATTAACAGAGAATGATGACATTGAGGCTTATATGACGACTTTTGAGAGGGTTGCAAAAGCCTGCAAGTGACCTAATCAATCAATCACTTTATTTAACCAGGCATAAACACCATTGAGCAAGCTCATTTTCAAAGAGGTCCTGGGCATAAATACAATACAGTACACTTCATAAGATTACAATTACAGTGGACAACGGTGCAAAAAAAAAAAAAAAAGAAAAAACATTGTGAAGGTGCTGGTCAATATGGGCCTATACATACCGGTCAACATAATTAACATGCAAAGGTACATAATGATAAGCTTTACTAAAATGAGAAGAGACAACAATCCCATATAGTGTCCGCTGAGTAAGAGCTCATACCTAAATGATAAAAAATAAGGAGGTATTAAGGAATAGGGTAGAAATTGGGGTGAAAGAGTAGGCAGCCAAAAGGGAGGCCAGAACTGGTAAAAGGCAGAGAATAGGCAGAGTCATCTTGGATTAAGGGAACTAGGCTTGTAGGTCCTAGGTTTCTGTTGTTAGGAATGTGGGGTGGATGAGATACTTAGGCGTAGGATTTGAGAGTGGCACCCGAGGCTTAGGGGTCATCGGCATCTGAAGCAGTTGCATGATTCCTTCATATAATCCGTTAATAGAGCTTTGAATGTGAAAATGCTTGGAAGTGAGGATAATTTTAATGAGTCTTGCATAGTGTTCCAAAGTGATGGAGGTGAGAAGTTGATTGCTGCTGAGCCAAGGGTAGTTTTCACTCTAGGAATCTGGAAGCAGATTAAGGAGAAGCGTCTCAGGCCATAGGAACCTTTAGCCCATTTGAAGATGTTCAAGATGTATGCAGGGAGGTTATCAGATAATGCTCTAAAAAACCAGAGGAGAGCATTCCTTTTTCTTCTAGTTGAGAGTGAGGTCCATCCCAAAACCTGGTATAGATGACAGTGATGTGTACTATGGGGTAGATTTAAGATAAATCTTAAAGCCCGGTGGTAAAGGGTGTCCAGTTTGTTTAGCATCGTTGATGGGCAATGACTGTAAAGGAAGTCAGCGTAGTCCAGTGTAGGTAGAAATGTAGTTTGTACTACTCTCATTCTGGCTTCTAACGTGAGTAGGTGTTTAATGCGATAGAATAAACCTAATCGCTGTCTTAGTTTCTTCAAGGTTTCATTTAAGTGGCACAGAAAGTTGAGCTTGTTATCCAGTCAGAACCCTAGGTATTTAAAGGTATCAACTACTTCAAGGGGTTCATCTAAGAATGTTCAGATCTGTGTGATATGTGGACATCCGGAAGTAGACTTTGGTGAGAGAATCATTGCTTTAGTCTTTTTGGCGTTGAAGAGGAGCTTATGAGTGAGAAGGTTGTATTGGAGGGTGACAAAGTCTTTCTGTAAGTACTCATGGGCCAGATCCAAGGATGAATTTGTGGTATAGAGTATAGTATCATCTGCGAATAAGTGCACATTTGCTGTGCCCAGCTGCAGTCAGATTATTGATGTATATTGCAAAGAGGATAGGGCCCAGGATGGAGCCTTGTGGGACTCCTCGTAACAAGGATTTTTGTGGGGACAGATCTCCTATGGCTTTGACTTGTTGTAACCTATTGGTTAGGTAGCTGGTGAACCATTTAATGGCAGAACTATCAAGTCTGATGTTACTCAGTGCAGTAAGCATGATGGTATGATCCACAGTATCGAAGGCCTTACTTAGATCAAGGAAGAGGGCAAATACATGCTTCTTAGAGTCCAAGGCCATTTGCAGTCTGTAGTTACTTTGGCAAGAGCCGATATTGTACTGTGTTTGGCTCTGAAGCCGGAATGAGACAGGTTTACCAACTTTTAAGAATCCAAATGTTCTCAAAGTTGGATGTTGACAATTTTTTCAAGTAATTTAGAGAGGTCGGATAGTATAGAAATAGGCCAGTAATTGTTCAGATCACTCAGATCCCCAGTCTTGAATAATGATAGGACATGGGTAGTTTTCCACAAGACAGGTAGCTCACCTTGAATCAGAGAGGTGTTGAATAAGTGTGTAATGGGGGCGATCAGATAGGTATGGCCAAGTTTTAGGAAGTAAGGTTCAATATTATCTGCACCCGCACCTTAAAGAACAGTGGGTCGTCAGGTTAGCCTCATACTTATCTGGTAGAGCCCAACTTGCCTACAGCTACATTGACAGAGGACATGTAAATGATTATGACTACTTGAAACAGGCCATACTGAAATGTTACAATATCAGTACAGAGACCTACCGACAAAGGTTTCGAACCTTTAGATACCATAATGCAGATTCACCACAAGAGGCATATACCCATTTACAGGACCTGTGTTACAAATGGCTGCAGCCCCTGACCAAGACCATCGAACAAGTAATGGAGGCCATCATTATGGAACAGTTTATCAAAATATTGCCACAGGAAACGCAGATGTGGGTCAGAGAACATCGTCCCGAAACATCATAGAAGGCCATTAATCTAGCCGAGGACTATATATCGGCCAGAAGCTCCTGACCAAAAACCTATTGTGAGAATCGAGGACCCTCACCCGTGGTAAGACCTACTACACCTACTATTACTGAGACTCCTATAAAACCTGGGGACACTGTGAATACTAGCACTACGGGGCCTAACAGAACTGGGAGGGGCCAGAACATGGACATTATCTGCCATATCTGTCAAGAAAAGGGGCATATTGCTAGATTCTGCCCTCGTAAAAAGAATGAATATTCCCACCTAGCCCTAGCCAACTGGGGTCACTATATGGTACCTGTTCGTATAAATGGAAAAGAGTTGTCTGCCCTCTTAGATTCTGGCAGTAAGCAAACACTAGTGCAAGCATCTTTGCTGCCAAAGGGCAAAACTATAAATACAACAAGTGTCACCTGTATTCATGGGGATATTCACACCTATCCGATGCAGTATGCTACCCTGAAGGTACATGGGCGGTAGCTACAATTGGCAGTTGGTTTGGTCCCTAATCTCCCTGTGCCTATGGTAATTGGACATGACTACCCTGACTTTGATTCGCTCCTGCCTAACACTGGCGAGATAGTTTCTGTCACTACTCAAGCCCAAAGCTAATGTACACCAACTATATCACAAATGTTTCCTTTTGACGAGGATATTTTTTCCAGTCCCGGGAAGGACCGAAAGACAAGAAGTAGAAGAAAACAGGAAAAGAGGTTGTGGAACTGTAAAAAGGACACTACCTCTGTTATGGACAAACAAAATGAGCATAATGTATTCTTCAAAGAACAAAGTACTGATACCTCTTTACAACCTTGTTTTTCACAGGTGGCAACCACTAATGACAAGGGAGAATATCCCAGATATATTCTTATTGACCAACTATTATATAGGGAGTGTAAACATCCCAGGATAGGGTCAGTAATAGAACAATTGATGGTACCAACCCAATATAGAGAGCAATTAATATCTCTGGCACACAATGTCCCTATGGCAGGCCATCTGGGTAGAGACAAGACCCTAAGTAGGTTGTTGTATAGATATTACCGGCCAGGGATCCATACTCAGGTTTCCTCTTATTGTAGCAGTTGCCCTGAATGTCAGAAGGTAGCTGATATTAGAACATTAGGTAGGTGGCCTTCCTACCTAATGGGGAACCAGAAAGGGGGTACAGAAAAAAGAAGGGAAGTACAGATACAGGCTAGAGAAAAGCCAGCACAGGTCTTACAGCAAAAGTACCTCTTTTTAGGCTGCACCAACAGCAAACGATGTCAAGAAAGGAAGCGAGAAAAGTTTCTCAGGGTACTATAAGTGCTTCATTTTATTTAGATAAATGCACCCTGCTTCCATTAAAACACTGTTTGCTTCACAGCATCACACTCCCAACGCGTTTCACGCCCCCTGGCGCTTAATCATAGGAAGGATAAAGTACCCTTACAACCACTTCCATTAATAACTACTCCTTTTGAACGTGTGGCCATGGATATAGTAGGCCCATTGCCAAGGGGTAGTAAGGGAAATCATTTCATCCTGATCATATGTGACTATGCTACCTGTTATTCAGAGGCTATTCCCATGCGGACTGTTACAGCCCCTCATATAGCAGAGGAATTATTAAAAGTTTTCAGTCGGGTAGAAGTGCCTAAAGAAATTCTGACAGACAGGGGAAGTAACTTTTGATCAAATTTGTTAACCCACCTCTACCAGTCTTTAGGTATAGGAGCGTTATATACCTCCCCCTATCATCCTCAGACCGATGGGCTGGTGGAGAGGTTTAACAAAACCCTGAAGAAAATGCTAATGAAATTTGTACATGAAGAGGGTAAGACATGGGATGCGCAGCTACCATTGTTAATGTTTGCCTATAGAGAGGTACCTCAGTCTTCTACGGGGTGTTCCCCATTTGAGTTACTCTATGGGAAAAACTCTCGAGGTCCCCTTGATATTGTCAAGGAACAATGGGAAGGTGTAAAGGGAACAGAGGGTCTGCTCCCTGGAACATGTGACACATCTAAGGGAGAAACTGAAGAAATGTTGTGAACTCGAACATCACTACAATCAAGGAAAACAAGTATCTCAGAAACAAACATATGATAAAGGAGTGGGTCAAAAGAATTTGCAGCCAGGGGATAAAGTATTACTATTACTACCTTCCTCAGATAACAAATTGACCATGAAATGGCAAGGCCCTTATACCATCCAGAAGCAGGTAGGACCTGTGAACTATGAAGTAGATATCCCCAAAAGAAGGCAGAGGTTGCAAGTCTACCATGCCAACTTATTAAAGAAGTTGCATGAGAGAAAACTAGCCCCTGTTATGTATGTATACCCTGAGCTAGACACATCTGAGTTAGACCAGGCATACCAGAGGCTGGAGGGTAATGAGGGTTATGAAGCATTAATAATAAACCCAGAATTGGACACTCTACAGAGACACACCCTAGACAGCATACTAAAAACACACAAAAAATTATTCTCCTGCCAACCTGGGAGGGCTCTGGGGGTGGAACATCATATACATTTAAAACAAGAAACCCCTATTAGGCAGAAACCCTACCGTTTGCTGGAGAAAGTACATTAAAGAATTAAGAAAAATGCAAGACCCAGAGGTAATAGAACCCTCTACTAGTGAATGGGGATCACCAATGGTCATGGTGGAAAAGAAGGATGGAGGCATAAGACTGACGCCCTCGACTTCATAACCAATGCTGTTTCAAAATTAAGCTAGCATATCCAATGCCTCGAATTGATGACATCATCGACCATTTAGGAAAGCACAATACATCAGTACCCGAGACCTCACAAAGGGGTACTGGCAAATACCTCTTGACCCCCTAGCTAAAGACAAGACAGCCTTTAGCACCCCGCTAGATCATTTCCAGTTCCGAACTATGCTCTTTGGGCTCCATGGGGCACCAGACACGTTTCAATGATTCATAGATACAATACTCAGATCTCATATGGGCTATAGTGCCGCATACCTGGATGATGTGATAGTGTTCAGCCCTAGTTGGGAAGATCATCTACATCACTTAAACCAGGTTCTAGAAGCCATATCCCAAGCAGGGGTAACAATCAGTCCGACCAAGTGTGCTTTAGCTATCAGAGAAGTTAAGTATTTAGGCTTCAGGATAGGTTATGATCAGGTAAAGCCAGATGTTGACAAGATTGACGCTTTGGCCAAAAGCCCCCGTCCTTTGATGAAGTGTCAAGTGAGATCTTTCCTAGGCCTTGCTAGCTATTATAGGCATTTTGTGCCTAATTTTTTCTCTATAGCAAGTCCCCTGACAGACCTAACAAAAAAGAACAACCCTACCAAAGTAAAATGGACACCAGCTTGTGAGAAGGCATTTTGCACCATACAAGGATATTTATGTGCCTCCCCTGTACTTAGGAGCCCTGATTTCTCCCTCCCTTTTGTGGTACAGACAGATGCCTCCAATACAGGAATAGGTGCTGTGTTGTCCCAACTGGTAGAGGGGAAAGAACATCCAGTGGTATATATCAGTAGGAAGCTACATACAAGAGAGGTTAAATATTCAACTGTTGAAAAAGAATGTTTGACCCTGAAATGGGCAATAGACGCCTTAAAAATTTTATCTTTGGGGGGTTGAATTCAAAGTATGGACGAATCATAACCCCCTATGTTGACTTCACGCCATGAAAGATAAGAACCCCTGAATTATGCAATGGTATTTGGCATTACAGCCATATAAATTCACCATCAAGCATAGACCAGATTCTGCTAATAAAAACGCTGACTATATGTCCAGATACGGAGGAGAACTCAGTGAGACTCAACAGATAGAAACAGATCTCGGGGTAATGAATTAGTGAATGACAAAATACATGTTTTCATTATGATTTAGATATCATATGTGTTTAGTATGGTACCTTCAATGGGACCCCGAAGTGAAGCTTTGGAGAGTAGGCGGGCTGAAGCTCCATCTCTCCTCGGAGAGATCTGGTATCCAGGAATTCATTTTGGTACAGGAAATTAAAAACCCTTTACAGGGTTCCCTCTTAGGTGGGGAGGAGTATGAGGCAGGGTCTGAGTTACTGTCCTCTGGAGACTCCCCCTTTTGTCCCAAGACTGTTGCAACAGCACCCTATTCTTTCACTGTGCCTGTATCTGTACTTCCCTTCTTTTTTCTGTACCCCCTTTCTGGTTCTCCATTAGGTAGGAAGGCCACCTACCTAATGTTCTTGCTGTCCCTTTCCTTGTTTCTTGCTAATTTCGTCACCAGAGGCAGTCCCGATCCTAATTACGTCCTGCAATCATTACACACACTCGCCTACACGATGCATCGCAAGGCGACATTGCCTACTAATGGCGACATCGCTGTAGTGAGTCGCATTCTGAACGATCGTTTTTCCCCTTCTTGTAGCCTGTCTAATGTGGAGAAGTTGTTTTCAGTGCTGTAAAATCATATTTACATAGTTCTTTGTACTAGAAAAGCCCCCACATGGTAATACAAGCAGCCCCAGTCCTAGTAAGAGTCTAAAAGCGTTTTGAGACACTAAGCATGTCAGGGGAAGCTTACATTTCAGTACAGGCACTTTTAAAGGAGCTAAGGAGCTGGTATAAATGAATTTAAATGCTAGCCTAGAGACTCAGCCTGCATACTGAATGAATATTTAAGCACAAAGCACTACTAGCCTTCTAAAAATTTGTAGTTGTCCAGGGTTACACCCAGAAAACACACAGCTCTAGCCTGCAGACCAGTTAACCCTGGTTTAGCAATGTTTGCTGCTGTAAAAGAGTCATTTCTAAACAAATGCTGAAATAATATTGTTTGGTCTGAACTGTATTGTTACCTGAAGCACAATAGAGTAGGTTTAAGTTTGTTACCTGAAGCACAATATTTGACAGATTATTGGTTCCTCATTCTCAGTTCTGTGACCTTATGTGCTCAGGTCTCCATTCCAGCTTAGTCTCTGTTTGTTTAAGCGCCGGCCAGCCCAACCTTCTTAACATTTATATAGAAACTATGTGGGAGGAGCCCAGAGAGCATAGGAACAGCCCATCTATGTGGTACAAATAAGTTTAAACTTATTTTTTACACTCCAGCTCTTCTACACATTTAAGACTTCATTTATCAACTTCTGGAAATATCTAAAATAATATTTATTTGCATTATAAGCTTTTTGGTACCTGTTATATAAAAAGGGGAGGGGTTTTCTGGACCACATGTCCACCTGGTACTATATAAGTAAGCAAAGAGCTGTTCAAAAGTTAGTCTAGTCCAGTGGTTCAGCAAGGTGCTATCCCCAGTTCCTTAGTTTGTTCTAAGGGAAGTTGATTGCTTGCTCATCTATTGGAATTCTGCATTTGTTCCTTGGAAGAAGTATTCCTCCTTGTTTTATTTTTTTTGTAATCGAACAGTTTGCTTTCATTTATTTTTTTTCCAAATAAAACTGCTGCAGTACATTCCATCTACACTGGTGTCAGAGTCTTGTATCCCACTATACTTCCACAGTGGGTGTGAAGCCAGAGGCACCTTAGCCCTTTCATGGGCTGCTTGCTGGACAATACATCAGTGGTCAGTGTGAGTGAAAAGAAACTCAGCACCTGTTGGAGGAGTTTAGAATGAAGCAGTAGTTGGTCAGGCCAGAACTTGAATTAGTGGCTGGAGGCAATGATGGTTCCTTCATTGGCATACTTTCTATCTCTGGGCAGTTAAAACTTAAAGGCACAATGCAAGAGTTATGAATTTTGTAGAATTATGGGGGTTTGACCAGCACATCCAACTGAATACTGCTAGTAGTAATTCTATCTCTAACAGACACATTGAGACACTTACTGGTGCCACGTCAACAATGCAAAGTGAGCTAATCAGCTTATCAGTCACAATTACATAGATCACGCCAATGGTTAGAAGGACAGACCTCATAGTAATGTTAATTCATTTTTGGCTCATCTGCCATTTAAGATGGTTCATTCACCTCTGACATTTTGTTTGCAGACTTTGCAAGGTTAGAACCTAGACAGCGGTGTCTTGGTATATGAAAGACCTTTTGTGCTTTGCTCAGTTCTGTGACCTTATGTGCATATGTACTTGTATTTCATGAATGGCTTTGACAGGTAAATTGTTTAAGTGATATGTAATACATGACCATTCATTGGGCAGCTTCTATATGAATTACTTCAGACACCCTATTTGCAAATTTTTGAGATCTAAACATCACAGTTCCCAGTCTTTTGGACTGCAGTGTGTCTAGTAACCATTCTAGTTTTGCATATGTACTTGTATTTCATGAATGGCCTTGACAGGTAAATTGTTTAAATCATGTCTGTGAAACACTGTTTTGGTTACTAAACCTTTTATGGACAGCATGTTGTTGATCTGGACCTATGGCTGGACTATTGACATCACCACGGGGTGGATGAGCTAGTCACACAATGAGTACAGTGCGTTCAAGGCTGTATTAGTCTGCCCATTTCTGGAACTATCTGATAAGTTGCAGATCATAGTGAACCTAAGCCTACTTCCTTCTAATCACTGCTAGGAGTGCCTTATGTCTGCTGGATTCATTCTTGAATTCTCCCACTGTCTATGACCCCACATACCACCAAGGAGGGCTTTTAGATTACAGCCACACACTCTCCATGACAAAAGCCTTCCATGCAGTGCACCTTGGCTGGCACTCCTCAACCTTAACATTGGGTCACCTTGTTCTTTGTGTGTGTTTCTCATGTCCATTACTTTGGACTTCTTAGCATTGTTTCTAAGCTGCCCTACTTTTGCCCATGTCACCCACTGTGCAAAGTCCCACCCATGTATCAACCTAATGTCAGATCTTTGTGTCATGTTCCAAGAGGCATACTTTTCCTTCTAGTCCATCAATCATGTGATGATAATGAAATAAGTGAGAGTGCAGGTCTCACTAATAACCCCTCCACTACCCCAAAAGTGACCGCACTTTCTTTGGAGTGGACCTCATTAACTGATACACTCTGCATCCAATTGGCAAGAAATTGATTAACATGCTTTACCACTATGGGACCCACTCCCAGGCTCCCAAAGTTGTTAAATCATCTTTAGTGTGGGACAGTGTTACATGAATTGATATTGTCTAGGTTGGCCATGTCTAGAGAACCATGTTTTTCTTTAATAGGAAATCACAAGAAATAAACAGACAATCGAGTAATAACAAATCAAATTCTAGGTATCACAAGAAATGATAAGAAAGTCAACCTATAAAAATAGATAACCAAAAATGCAATATAATACATTAATTGACTGCAGCGATTAAAGAATATCATGAATGAAGAGACATAATTGCTGCCGGCCCAGTGGCGCTGAGGGTTGAGGCGCTGGATGCCATCCCTCGTGCCATGCTGATGATCCAGGTTTGGAAATGCACCCGGGCCATTGGGGGTTGGCTGGGGAGGGAAAGGATTGAGCATCTGACGGACTGCTCTCCTTTCCCGGGGGAGGGTTCGGAGCTTCCATCACTCTGTGGTGACCCCCAATCAGGGGCACTGCAGGAGCGGGGAAATCAGGGGGTGAGATACGGTGGACATCTGCACGCAGTGCCTAGATGTCATTGCACGTCCGTACCACAGGGGAAGAAAATCAGAGGAAAATGGCAGTCAGCTGAGCAGCATGATGCTGGGCCTCTCATCCAATGGGCCTGTTGTGGAATCGCACTCCAGTATTAGATCCCAGCCGGCGAGAGGGACTGGGGACCCCTCTGCAGGTACGTAGTGTACTAGCCAGAAGCAAGTGAGCCTGCGGGCTGGAAAAGGTAAGAGGACGGTGGCTGGATGTAGGCAGGCTGAGCTGCAAGGAGCAGAAACAATGATATGAAGAAAGAAAAAAAAGAGACACAATTGCTTTTTGATCGGTACAAACTGACTAATGGTGCCACTTGTGGTTGCAAGTCTTTTGTTACCACAGAGATGGTCAACTAGGATACAACAGGAGGATTGTTTCATTCACACAACAGTTCCTGACCATTGCATTATCCTATGTAATGTAGTATCCTAGGAGTGTGAGTTTTAGGGTATATGGTCATTGTGAGCGTGTTTATGGCTTTAAATGGGATAACAAGGAATAAAATAAAATTAGCAATGCCAGAAAAAAGTAGAACAAAAATGTCAGAATCATGAAAAAAAAAACATTTTACTGAAAAAAAACACTTGGGTTTATAGACCTGACAATGCCAACGACCTGTCTACACTGTCTCAAACAACCATTTGATTCATCTGACCAGACCTTCCTGCTGTTCACCCATGCTGCCTTTGCTCCTGCACCCCGCTGCTCTCTGGGTAATCAACGATTATTCCATTCAGAAATGTATTCCATCATTTTCCCTACAACCAAATTCAAACTAACTGGTCTGTTGTTTCCTGACTCTGCCTTACTTCCACTTTTTCGAATGTGATTCACATCTATCCTGCTATAGTCCTCCGGTTCAACTATCTCCATCCAATATTTTTGACAAAGGTTAGTCACTGGTGTCACTTGTTCTACGTTTAGTTCATGTGGAATTTGGGGGATCAATCACGTCAGGAGCCATTACTTCGCACACCATCAGTTGTAGGAATTCTTTCATGAACATTTCTTCTGTGAATTGACTTGTATCGCCCCTCAGAATGAGACTGCTTCTATTGACTGGTTCTGGTGCCTCCACATACTCAACTTGTAAATACTGCACCTAACTATGATGGCTGCCTTCCAAACTTCCTCCAGCTGTAACTTGTACAATTCCATGTCCAGCTACTTCTGTGTTTTCTGTTGTTTTTTATAGCTTCAGAATGCTATTGTTTTCCCCATAGTCTTCCACGGCACCGATTTTGAGAACCAGCTAGTTTTTTTAGTGGAAGAAAGGCATAGAATAGGCTTGGGATCCACAGCTGCCAGAAGGAATCCCTCTGCAGCGAGCCTTGCTGGGGGGGGGGGGGCCCATAAAACAGCATCAGCTTTTTGTTCTCCCTTGAGGTGAACAGGTTCACCTGAGGGGTGCCCCACTGGGAGAACAGGCTGTTAGCTACTGCTGGATGGAGAGACCACTCGTGAGATGCCACGCTCACATGGCTGAGGGTGTCCCTCAACTGATTAGAGGCTTCTGCCACGTGAGTGGCTAGGAGATCTGCTTTAAGTCTGCTTACGAGGATCCAGATGTAGAGCGCTTCCCTGCACAGAGGCCGGAAGTGCATGCCACCCTGTTTGCTGAGGTAGTACATAGTCGGGGTGTTGTCCATCTGGACTTGGACCACTTGACCCCTAAGGAATGGAGCGAATGCAGCCAGTGCCAGATGAACTGCTCAACGCTCAGAGGAAGTGGCAGAGCCAGACCCCACGGGAGGACCTAGAGTGGTCATGATAGGCATGGGGTTGGCTGCCCCATCCAGTCACTGCACAGGATTGGAGGATGAACAGCTGGCAGCAGGGCCACTGGAACCTCTCACTCCAGGGATTACAGTTTGCTAAAGCCCCAAACTTGGGCTGAGGGCACCAAGATTGAGCCTGATGCTGCTGCCCAGTTTGATACTAGTGCTGCTTTTCTGCAGGGGCAGAAGGCCAAAAGGGCTTCTTCTTCTTCTATGTTTTATTAGAACCCTGGGGTTCTTTCTGAGTGGAGGTAATGGAGTCCAAGGTGGTATTGGACTTCTAGATACGCTGTAGGTGACCATCGACTCCTGGATCAAGCAAGTTGGTACACAAGAAGGGAACGTCTGCCAGTTTGTGCTGGGTGTCTGCTGTAGTGGTCGGGACCCTCAACCAGGCCCTGACAGTAGACGCACATGGAATGTGTGTCAGTATGTGACATTTTCATCCCACAAGGACAGCAGTGGAACCCGGGAGAGTTTTATCTTCAGTAAACTAGCCGAAGTATTGAGCGACAAGTCCTACTCAACATGGAGCGGTAAGGGGGAACCTGAATCTTCCAAGTGGAAAGGAAGATCTGGCATCATGGGGCAGAGCTGAGGCATATACCACCCAGGTGGGTGGGAGAAGCCAACTTTTAGACCTGGCAAGATTTAAAGGGAAAGGGACATGCCAACAAGTGTGGATAAGAACAATATATCCACATCCCTAGAGCCATAACTTTTGTATGGTTTAACTGTACAGCTGTGTTTATAGTAAACCACACTTTTTGGTGAGCACTTGTTTCCAGATAGCTAACAATGTCACAGTCAGTGATCCTCTCTGTACCACAGTTTGAGAGTAAAAGGTTTAATATTGCTCCTGCAGTAGTGTGCTCCATTACTAGCTGTTGGTGACATTCCACACTGTAGGTCATCGTGGCCGACCCTTCTAATGGATGTTGCAGCAGCAACAGTGTTCCAGTTAGTCTTACAATGGACTGCAGCACCTTCACAGCAAAATAATGAGGTACTGGGCAGTACACTGTTAGGTGTTATATTTATACCTTGTAACTGTTGTATGTTACTGTTATGTCATTGAAATGAGATGTTCTGCCATTATATCATGTTCAATCTGTTAAACTGAATAAAGACTGTATTACAAATGAAGCTACTGATGCTGAATGTTTGGTGGTGAGACGATATGTACACATTGCAATAAAAAAACACCACAAAACTATTATTCTGTCATTCAACTGTTTGTTCACTTAATCAGTTACATACACTGGAGTCTGTTGTGTGTGTTACAAATAGCGGCATAGGTATAGTGAACAATTTGAAGGTGTGTTTCACGTAATAAATTTTTTTAATGAAATAGGGGTCAGTGGGTTTATTTTGAAAGCTGTGTGATTCTGGAATGCAGGCATCTCCTGGAGTACTGCGTACAGTACTGGAGACCACACATGTGTAAGACTGAAGACATGGTGGTGGCTATACAGACAAGGGTGACAGAAATGGTGCATGGCTTGCGTAATAAAAATATATGAACATACAAAAATTGCCAGTAGAATAAGGCCATAATGGTCTGTTGAGTGTGCTCGAGTCTGCAGCTAGCTCCCCTACTCAGCAGCTGCTCCTCCCCTTTTGCCAAGTCCTACCCCTTCTTGAAGCATTCCACAGTGTTACATGCCACCACCTCTGCTGGTAGTGCATTCCATGGTGGCACAACCCTTTCCATGAAGAAATGCCTCCTCATTTCCCTCCTGAATCTACCCCCTCCAATCTCATGTCATGTTTCCTAGTGTATCTCCCCACCCTCCTCCTGAGTTGACCCCCTGTGTCTTTCGTCATTATCACCTTTATGTATTTGAAGGTCTTAATCATATCCCCCGTCCCTCCTCTCCTGCAGCGAGTGCATGTTCAACTCTCTCAGTCTATCCTCATATGGCAACTCTACCAGACCATGAATCATTTTTTGTTTCCTTACGCTCCACCCTCTCTAGCAGCCTAATGTCATGGTGCATGTATGGGCCCAGTACTGTATGTAGTACTCCAGGTGATGTCTAACCAACAATCTGTATAAAGGAAGAATCACCTCCCTTCTTCTCAATGTTATGCCCCTTGCTATGCATCCCAGCATTTTGCTGGCCTTTGCTGCTGCCCTCCTGCATTGAGCATAATTTTTAGTAGCCCCCATGATGAGCACCCCCAGATCCTTCTCCTCCTCTGTGATTAGCCTCACACCCCCCAGATGGTAGCTTTTCCTTGGATTTTTTGTTCCAAAGTGCATTACTTTGCATTGAACCCAAGTTGCCATGTGCCTGACCATGCCTCAAGCTTCACCAGATTATCCGGTAGCCCCCGCCACACCTCCTGGTCATCCACCACTGCTCCCAACTTGGTGTCATCAGCAAACAGACTGATCTTGCTGCTGATGCCCACAGAGATGTCTACAAGTAATATGCCAAACAGCACCAGCTCCAGCACCAACCACTGTGGGTTCCCACCTGTCATGGGTTTGTGGGATTAGTACTCTCCTCCTACCACTCCCCTCTGCTGCCTATCCCTTAGCAAGTTCTCCATCCACCCCACCAGTTTTGCTCTTGCCCCAGTGCCCCGCAGTTTAGTTCCAAGTCTCCCATGTTGTACCAAATCGAAGACCTTACTGAAGTCGAGGTACAGGACATCCACCACATGGCCCCCATCAATCTGCCTAGCTACCCAGTCATAGTAGTCCACTAGGTTGATCTGGTATGATTTGCCTTTGACAAAGCCATGCAGCCTCCTGTCCTGCCCCCATTGACCTACACTAGTGCCACTAGCCTCTCCTTTAGAATGGTCTCCATTAACTTCCCCACTATGAATGTCAGGCTTAATGGCCTATATTTCCATGATTCATCCTTGGATCCACCCTTGTGGAGGGGAACCACATGAGACAGTCTCCAGTCCTTCAGTACACACCCCGAGTCTAGAGATGTATTGAATAAGTCTGCCAAGGGACCAGCCTGGACCTCTGCAAGCTCCATCAGCACCCTTGGATGCACCCCATCTGGTCCCGGTGAATTAACCACCTTCAATGCCCTTAAACCCTCCTGCAGCCTCTCCACTGTGATTTCACTGTCCATCACCCCCCATCTTTGTCTATCCTTCCCCCTTCTCCTTCGTAAAGACTGAACAGAAGTAGTCATTAAGCACTTCTGTCTTTTCAACCCCCTTTTCCGCCGATCCCCTTTCCTTCTCAATTCTCAAAATTTGATCTTTGCAACTTAATTTCTCCCTGATGTAACTAAAGAAGTGCTTCTCCCCTTTTTGATGCCTTGCACCAGCCTGTGTACCCTTGCTGCATTGGCTACCCTTACCTCCCTGGTCACTTCCTCCGCTTCTTTCAAATACAGCTCCCTATCCTCTCTCATTGATTTTCTGAATCTCTTATATGGTTCCCTTTTCCTCCTTATCCAATCTAACACTCCTTTGCTTATCCAGCTGTGTTTCTTCCCCCTAGCCCTTTTAGTCTAGGCCCTGCAGCAGGTATTAGTTGCCTCCATTAACCCATGTTTTATCAGGTCCCACCTTCAGTGTGTGTCCATGTTTGGCTGAATTCGGTCCAGAAACCACTGCACCACCTCACCCATACTCAGAAAGTTGGCATTCCTGAAGTCGTTGAGACATGCCATTACAGAGAGGGCTAGGCATGAGGTGACAAGATCTATGGATACTTATTTTGAGAATTTAGAGACATGTTAAATATAAATGAGAGACATGGTAGCAGGATAGTTTGTTAGGGGCAAGGAGAGTGAAAGCGGTGTCCCACCCTGCGGTGGGGCTATGCCTAGGGCCCAGTGCAGAAGCCAATTGTGCTCTGAGGGTTACCTAACCCCCCACTTCTGCTTTCCCAGTGAGTGAGCGGGTATGGTGTTCAAATGCTTGCCCTGATTAGAAAGCACCCAATAGGCCACCTGTGGGTGCTCTGAGGAGGAGGGGGGGCCACTTGGTGGCCCACTCACATTTAGCATAAGGGGCCCAACACTGACTGGCACAATCGGGTAGGAGACACAGGGTTCAGAGTGAAAATAGGGCTGGCCTACCTTGCCGGGTAGGCAGAGGTAGGCCATGCGGAGTGTCCACCGGTGCTAGTCCTCCCTTCTTCTTTTGGTCACGCACAGAGCGCATCATGGCCGTGCTGGTGGTGGGGTGGTTTGATGTAGCGTAGACCTCGTGCCCCCCTCCCCCCCATTATGCTAGTGACATGTAGCATGGCCTGAGCAAGGCCTCGAGCAGAGTACAGGGCTCAGCAACATGTGAGTGCTTAGCGCTTGGGTGCAAAATAAAATACAACATAAAACAGAACAGAAAAATAAGGCTCAAGTAAAAAGAAAACACCAACAACTGAGCAGTGAGCTCACAGTGGGGATCTGGGAGAAGAGAAGAGAACAACCCCAGTGCTCTGAAATGGGGGATTAAGGCATGGGAAAAGCATAGGGGGTGGAAGTTACAATGCATATCTGTGGTCCGTGTGTGGGCACAGAGGTTCTAATGGTTACCAGGTGATCAACATGGAAATCAATGGGCCCCATTCAATGTGAGAAAGGGGTTCTTAGCTGGGACTGGCAGTATAGCCTAGAGGTCCGAGTAACAAGCTGCAGACAAGCCTGGTACATCCAGCAGACCTGGGTTGCATGCACACAAACCTCCACTTGCACACTGTGTGACTCAGAGCAAAACACTTAACCTCCCAAATGCTCCCAGGTCACCCCTGAAATCAGGAAACTGCACAGTATGCTTTACCCCTGTTCCAGAAGAAATGGAAACAGGTATGCTGTGTATTGCATTTCCAGCTAGAGGGGGGAATAGCTAGCTGTAACAGTGAGCCAGTCCCACACACATGTGAAAACTCACTATCAGTATTCATAGATACATAGATACTGTCGGCAGAGAAGGGACTATGGCCCACCCAGTCTGCCCATTTGAGCTTTTAAGTTCACTTTATGTTTTCCTAGAAGTCTGTTGTCCCTTACCCCTGAACTACAGAATTCCCTTATGTGTATCCCATGCATTTTTAAATCCCGTGATTGTTTCAGCCACCACCACTTCCTCTGGCAGGGTGTTCCACTTGTTCACCACCCATTCTGTGAAGAAATTCTTCCTCACATTTCCTCTTAATCACCATCCCACCAACTTCTTCCCATGTCCTCTAGCCCTGAAACCTCTTTTTTGCTGGAAAACAGTGTATTCCTGCACCCTGTTCCTCCCTGTAAGGTACTTATTTATGTATTTTATTTACAAAATGTTTCACCAGGAAAGACTACATGAGCTGACAAGAAGCTCATTTCCAGAAGTGTCCTGGGGGAGGGATTATAGTGGAAGGGAGAGGTAAACATAAAGCAGATTCAGACAAACAGTACAAAATTAAATACCTTACAGAGGAGCTGACTACAACATAATATCCAGTTTCACTTGAGTGCAAGTTAATTTCATTACAGAGTAGATAATTATTCAGTGATTGATGAGTACGAAATAATCGGAGAAGTGCCAAGAGTTGAAGCTAGGGTTTATGTAAATGCTTGTGAGGGAGCAGTTGAGAAGGGGGGGGAGGAGGAGGATTAGGAAAGGGGAAGGGGCAGATCCAAGAAATCAACTCTTCAGGGTGCTAGGACCCCTGCAGGGGGGTAGTCAGGACCATCTAGGAAATTTGAGGAGGGGAAGGGGAGGAGGAGAGATAGGGTAGAAAGATAGAAAAGGGAGGGGATAGTAGAGGAGAAATGTGGAATAGGGAGAGTACAAAAGGGGAGCTGAAGGACTAATAGAACAGTGGATATGTGTCGAGATAGGGGTGGGACAGTAGTGAACGAGGAGGGATTAGAAGCAGGTGCAGTTGGGGGATTAGAAATTGCGGAGAGTTTGGTGGAGTGAGGAAGGACATAGAGGAAAAGAGTCTGATCGGTGGCGGAAGCGAGTTTCAGAGTTTTGGGAAACAGTATGAGAAGGCTTCCTGTCCTATGGAAGTGTACTTGTATATCTCTATCATATCCCCTCTCTCCCTCCTCTCCTCCAGGGAATACATATTCAGGTCATTCAGCCTGTCCTCATAGGCCTTGTGATGCAATCCATGTACCATCTTTGTTGCCCTCTTCTGAACCTTCTCTACCCTGTCTATGTCCGTACTAAGGTGAGGACTCTAGAACTGTACACTGTACTCCACTGTACTCCAGGTGGGGCCTCACTAGTGTCTTGTATTGTGGGATCATGACCTCCCTTTTCCTGCTGGTGATGCCCCTGCCTATGCATCCCAGCATCCTGTTTGCCTTACCTGCTGCCTTGTTGCACGGTTTCCCTACCTTGAAACATAGAAACATAGAAGTTGACAGCAGATAAGGACCGTAAGGCCCATGCAGTCTGCCCATTTCTTTTTCTACCTTATCAATGTGCCATCGGCCTTTGCTCTGTCAGTGGCCTATCTATTCATAGTCATTTGTATTGCTCCCTTATGCCTATCCCATGCCTGTTTGAAGCCCTGCACTGTATTCATAGCCACCACTTCTTGTGGTAAGCCATTCCAGCCATCCACCACCCTTTCTGTGAAAAAGAATTTCCCACATTCCCCTTAATCGGCCTCCCTCTAATCTCATGCTGTGTCCTCTTGTCCTGCTATTTTTCTTATATTTAAACATGTTAGACTCTTTCACCTTGTTTATGCCCTTAAGGTGTTTGAATGCCTCAATCATATCACCTCTCTCCCTCCTTTGCTCAAGGGTATACATATTGAGCTCCCTTAATCTGTCCTTATATGTCTTCTGATGCAGTCCCTGCACCATTTTGGTTGCCCTTCTCTGGACTGCCTCAATTTGGTTAATGTCCTTGTGAAGGTGTGGCCTCCAATACTGCACGCAGTACTCCAGATGGGGCCTAACCAGTGTCTTGTACAGAGGGATTATTACCTCCTCTTACGACTTGTGATACCCTACTAATACACCCTAACACCCCCTAGCCTTACCTACTGCTTTAGAGGTCTGCTTGGATGATTTTAGGTCATCAGTGATGATGATGCCCAAGTCTCTTTCTTCCTTTGTGACTGCTAGCAACTCCCCTCCCTCCTATAGGTGGCTTCAGGGTTTCTCTTCCCTATGTGCATGATGTTGCACTTCGTTGCATTAAATCCCAGTTGCCACTCTTCTGACCATTCTGCTAGTTTATCCAGATCTCTTCTCATTCTGCCCACCCCATCTGGATCATCTACTCTGTTGCAGATCTTGGTGTCATCTGCAAACAGACAAGCCTTACCCTCTAGTCCATCTGCAAGGTCACTAATGAAGATGTTGAAGAGGACTGGCCCCAGGACTGATCCCTGAGGTACCCCACTTGTGACTTGCATCTCTTCTGACTGTATACCATTTACCACCACTCTCTGTTTTCTGCAAGTCAACCAATTTGCCACCCAGTTCACCAACTTCTGACCCACCCCGAGCCTACCCAGCTTATTTATCAATCTTCTATGTGGAACAGTGTCAAAAGCTTTGCTGAAGTCAGGGTAGGCGACATCAACTGCTCCCCCTTGGTCCACCACTCTGGTTACCCAGTCAAAGAAATCTATGAGATTAGTTTGACAGGACCTTCCTTTGTAAACCCATGCTGTCTTGGATCCTATGCCCTATGGATTCCAGGTGTTGCACTATCCTTTCCTTAAGGAGTGTCTCCATAATCTTGCCCACTACTGAGGTAAGACTGGCCGGTCTGTAGTTCCCGCCTCCCCTGCTACCACTCTTGTGGGCGGGATCACATAAGCCCTTCTCCAGTCTTCTGGGACCTCTCCTGTGCTCAGAGACTCACTAAACAATTCTGCTAATGGCTCTGCTAGTTCCTCCTTTAGCTCCTTAAGTACTCTGGGATGTATGCCATCAGGTCCCATTGCCTTATCCACCCCTGAGCTTAGCAAGCTCTTGTAGGACCCTTTCTTTTGTGAAGGGAGTAGTGCTCACCTCCCTCCCCGTGTCCATGATGCTGAGCTGTGGGCCCTGCCCTACCTTCTCTTCAGTAAATACTGAGCAAAGGATCTATTCAGGATAGATGCCTTTGGGGTCCTCCTCCTCCACATGCTCCCTTTTCTCCATTAAGCCTAGCAATACCCCTCTGGACTTTCTCCTTTCACTAATGTATCTATAGAAAGTCTTGTCACCTTCTTTACTGTTACGTGCTAGTGTTTCCTCAGTTTGGGACTTTGCCTGCCTTACTGCCTTACCTGCTTCCCTTAGGGCAGTTTGGTATGCCTCCCTATCTTCATCCCGCTGTGTTCCTTATATTTCCTGAAGGCCAGCCTTTTGGCTCTGACCTTTCTGCTACTGTATTTGAGAACCAAAGTGGTTTCCTTCTTCTTTTGCACTTCCTTTTCTGTCTAACACAATGGGATGTTGCTTCAAGTATTGCATCCTAATGCTTGCCCACTTTGCCTGTACCCCTCACCTGTGTTTCTTTTGCCAGGGCTAGCTTAACTCTGTTGGCCATCTTAGCAAAGTCAGCTCCTCTGAAGTCCCATATTTTGCCTTGGAATGGGATGATTTAGATGTAGTAGCCAAATTGAACCATACCATGTGATGGTCACTGGCCCCCAGGTGACCTTCTACCTGGAGATCTGTGATCCCTTCTTTGTTAGTCAGTACTAGATCTAGGATAGCCCTGTCTCTTGTGGGTTGCTGTACCAGTTGTTTGAGGCCCTCCCCCTGCAGGGAATCCACTATGAGTCTAGTTCTGGCAGATGTTCCTGCTGGTATCAGAGATGATAACCCCAAGGTCCCTTTCCTGCTTGGTGCATGCTATATCCTCCAGGGTTTTTGTGCCTCATATGCATTGTCTTCCACTTCTTTGCATTGAATTTCAACTGCCAAACCCTTGACCATTCTTCAAGCTTCTGCAGGTCCATCCTCATTCTGTCCACACCCTCTGGCATGTCCACTCTGTTACATAGCTTTGTGTCATCAGCAAACAGGGGAATTCTACCTTCTAGGTCCTGCGTAATGTCAGTGATGAAGATGTTGAATAGACCAGTCCCAACACTGATCCCTGTGGTACCCCACTGGTCACTCTTCCCTCTGTGGAGTGACAGCCATTTACCACCACCCTGTGTGTCCTGCCTCCCAGCCAATTACCTACCCATCGCACTACTGTCCTGCCCACTCCCATATTCCCCAGTTTGTTTACTAGCCTTCTATGTGGCACAGCATCAAAGGCTTTGCTGAAGTCCAGATAGGCCACATCCACTGCCCTCCCCTTATTAACCTCCCTTGTCACCCAGTCGAAAAATTAAATGAGGTTAGTCTTGCATGACCTCCCCCCAGTGAAACCATGCTGCCTTGAGTCCTGTAGTCTGTTGGGAATCAGATGTTCCATCAATCTCAGCTTCAGTAGTGCTTCCATGATCTTCCCCACTACCAAGGTCAGGCTGACTGGTCTGTAGTTCCCTGCTTCCTCTTTGTTCCTGCTTTTGTATAAGGGGACTACATCACTGTCCTCCAGTCTTTGGATATCTCCCCTGTTTCCAGTGATAGACTAAACAGGATTGCCAGAGGTTCAGCCACCACCTCTCTTAGTTCCTTTAGGACCCTGGGGCACACTTCATCTGACCCCATTGCTTTATCAACTCTTATTCCTTCCACTTCATTTAGGACTCTTTCCCGTGTAAAGGGACTTGTGTCAGTTCCTGCACCATTCCCACCCCTTGTACTCCCTTCAGGCCCATTACTCTCCTCATCCTCAGTAAAGACTGAGCAGAAATACCTGTTCAGTATGTCAGCTTTACTGTTGTCATCCTCCACATGGCCTCCATCCTCCCTCTTCAGTCTCACTGTCCCTCCCCTTGCCTTTCTTTTTTCACTTATGTATCTGTAAAAGGTTTTGTCACCACTTCCCACTGATATTGTGATGTGCTTTTTTGTCTGAGCTTTGGCTTCCCTTAATGACCTCCCTGCCTTCCTTAAATCTGCTCCTGGTTGATACTGCTGCTGGGAGGCTCCAGTCCATGTATGGAATATTGAAGTCTCCAACCAGCATCACCTCACCCTTGTCTTCCATCCTTTGGATGGCTAAAATCAGCTCCCTATCTGTTTCTTCCTCCTGGCCTGGTGGTCTGTAGACCACCCCTGTGCGGATAGCTGACCCCATTTTCCTTTCAGCTTAACCCACAGTATCTCTCCCCCATTTTGTTCCTCCTGGCTATCTGTGGACGTTATGCCATCTTTCACATAAAGTGTCACTCCTCCTCCCTTTCTGCATGCTCTGTCTCTTCTGAATATGTTGTAGCCGGGTATGGCCACCTCCCAGTTGTGGTTATCATTACACCAGGTCTCTATAATGGCCACAATGTCCAGGTCCGACTGCACCATGACAGCCTCCAGATCATCCATTTTGTTGCTAAGGCTCCTGGCATTGACACACATGGCCTTCCATGCTTTGGACTCCCTGAACTGTTTAGCTGTTCTACTCCAGTCCCCCTCCCTGGTTGTCCTTTATCCCTGGTTCTCCTTGCTGTCTGCTCTTCTGTTGAATTTTGCCCCCTTTCTGCCTATCCACCTCTTGGGTGCTTATTTCCATCTTTTGCACAATGCTTTGTAGCGATATCCACTCCTCCTGTTCATTGGTTCCACTGCTAGCTGTAGGGGGTGGACAATTAGGTACAATCCTTGCTGGCCTGCCACCCCCCTTGGCTAGTTTAAATGCTTGTCCATGTAGCATTTAAACTTATCATTGAGTGCTTGGATTCCCCTCCAGGACTGTCACATGCTGTCAGACTTGAACAAGCCTCCATCCCTCCAGGGGTCCCCAGTCACCAATGTATCCAAACTCTTCCTCACAGCACCAGTCAGTTCTTTAATCATGAGTTAAAGTTCCTGATGACTGCACCACTAAACTCTCCCATTCCTCTCACAGATTGTGTAATTTTACTTTCACAACGCAACCAAAATAAGGTATTTGGGTAGATTTTACCATTTTTGTGATATTTCCTTTTTATGCTAGCTATGTAGTGCAAATCACAGACCAAGAAGATACACATAATGGTGTACGATTTAATAAAATCCTTCCAATGACCCTGTAGTGGCTGTGCCCCAGTCATTTTTTCACACACACCACAGAACAGTACATCACTGTAGAGGCAGTATTTTTACACAAGCACACAACCTTATATGTAAAATGACAACAGTGGCACGTAAACAAATAAAATAATGAATTCCATGAGGAATGCAGCAAAAGAAACTCACACACCTCTCCACATTAATTACAGATCACATGCAAAAGAGAGAGTGCTCAATCCTATGTGCACAGCACAACTAGAAAAAGAAATATCCTAATAAAAGGCAATGTGCAAAAACTTGGGAATGCACACTACTTAAAAACTGATGGCGTGTGGGTGCTATACAGCTCAGATCATTGTCCCATGTTCTGACCCCTCTACAAGTGATTAACTTGTATGCATTTTTACAAGTGGCCAGTACACATTATAACATGATATCAACATGCACTGACAATGATTTGAGTACATCAAACAATACAGTCTGCTCTGAATCCAGTGTACTGGCCCGATGGGTCTGGATACCCATCACGTGTGCACCACATGCAGCAACTTTGAACAGGCACACAGACTCTGCTCCCCAGCTGACCAAGGCACCATAAAATGTAGTGTCGATATGTAGTATATTCCTGGGAATGATTCATGTCAGGATCTGGGGGGGAAGGCAAAAATATCTTGTCAGTGAGATGCAGACATCCCAAGCACAGCAGGGTCCAACACCAACTGCTTCATTTCCTGCAATCAAAGCAGATAAAACAAGCATTTGTCAATGCCGAATGTTGTCTCACTGGCATTGGCATTGGTAGTGCAGGAGTTAGAGATGCTTAATAAGAATGGCAATGAAGTATTGAACTGAAGCCAGCACCAACCCCACCCTACAGAGAGTGACAGGCATTGGGGTGTGCCTTTGGGTCATCAGCTATAATGCTCATGCCATTCTACCTCACCCTACCCTGTAGAAACTGACAAGTCTTGTGGTGTGCTATGGGGTCTTTGGGCATTATACTTACGCCATTCCATAAGGAAATACACTGAGGTGGGTGCAATACAGGAGAATGGGGTGAACTTTAGGAGGGAATACTCCAAGGCAGACCTCGATGCCTGTCACTGGCTGCAGGGTGGGGGTGGGGTGGAATGGCATGCCTGTCAGTCTCTACAGGGTGGGGAGTAACAGTTGGAAACCCTAACACCGTAGGCATTTGTTGGCATTTTCGTTCCAAATGTTCAACATAGGCATTTTGTGACCCCACCTCATGAAGAGCGGGCACTATCAGTTTGTTTGCTGAAAGGTAGTTTTGCACAGTGGCTATGCCATTTGGTGACATAGGGATGAAAACACATTTTGGGCAGGATGTGAAAAATGACAACTGTATTGTTCATGAGGAGGTGTAAAAAAATTGCAACATTGAAAATCTGGAGGGAACATATGAAAAATTGGTGAAATCATGAGCATGCATAGAAACTGCACAACAAACATCCGTAACCCAATTATTTGCAGGATTTTTTTAACCACATTTTCAAAATAGGTATTTTGGGACCTCCCCTCATAAACAGTGGCACTGTGATTTTGTTAATTTGTCCCAAAAGTTGATTTCCCACAGCGACCATGCCATTGTGCACCACAGGTGCGAAAACACATTTTGGATGTGAAAAATGACAGCTGTAGTGTTCATAAGGAATTGTAAAAAAAAGTCAGTGTTGAAAATCTGGCATGAAAATATTGCAAATTTGCGAAGTTACAATGATGCATGGAAACTGTGCAACACCTGCTTGTAAGACAGTCATTTTATGGACGTTCGTCACCAAATTTTCAACATAGGCATTTTAGGACCTCTGCTCATGAACAGCATCACAGTCATTTCCTCAAACTGTCCCGAAAACTGATTTCACACAGCAACCGTGCAATTGTGCGCCAGACATGCGAAAACACATTTTGGCCAGGATATGTAAAATGACAGCTGTACTGTTCTTAAATAGGTGTGGGAAAATGCCAATTTTGAAAATCTGGAGTGAAAATATTACAAATTCAAGAAGTTACAAGTATGCCTGGAAACTGCTCAATGCACGCTCATAAAACAGACACTTTCTGGATTGTTTCCACCAAATTTGCAACATATGCTTTTTGAGAGCCCCCCCCCCATGAACAGTGGCACTGTCGTTTTGTTAGTCGGTCCTGAAAGGTGACTACGTGCAGTGACCGGGAAATCACCTTTGGGGACCGAATAACGCCATGGCAGTGACTGAATTCATGAGGATGGGCCCTAATAATCCCAAATTGAAAATTTGGTCCCAAAATTCCCAAAAATGGCTGAGATATGCACCAAAGTTGAAAAAAAACTATTTGTGTCATTATACAGCTTACCGGCATTTCTTCAGTTCACAGTCAGCTTTGAAGAGTGCAGATGTGTTCCTGGTCCACCGAAGGTCATCATGCTGGGCTCCAGAAGTAAGTTTGGGGTGAGAGGGGGTGTGGGGAGGCAGGGCATGCAGAGGGTGGGTGCGGGTTGGGGGGAGGGACAGGGTGACCATGAGATACCGTTTTCTTCTTTCGCAGGTTTAAAAAAAAAAAAAACATTGTGGGATGGCTTTTGTATTTCAGGGGCATTTGGCACACTGGGGTGAGCTCCCAATGTGCCACCTGAGTGTTTTGCAGGGGGCTGGGGATGCTGTAGCCAACAGGGGATTGGGCACACCCGTCGACACATACCGAAGGGGGGAACAAGAGCCGAAGGGGATTGGCCACCCCCTCAGCACACAGAAGCGGGGGGGGGGCATTATGCCTACAGGGAGTGGGCTCCCCCATTGGTAAAATAAATGGGGAAGAGGGACTCACGCTGACAGGGATTGGGCCCCCCATCAGCAAAGAAAGACTGTTCAGGGGGGTGCATGATGTCGAGGGGGATTGGGCACCCCCTCGGCATACATTTTAAATGGGAGGAGGGCATTCTGCTGACAGGGAGTGGGCTCCCCCATCGGCAAGTGAAGTGGGTCAGGGCAGTCTGCAGGCGCTGGACAGGCATGTTGGGAGGGCAAGTTATTGTGCCACTGCATAATTGCAGTGGACCTTTTCTTAGATCTGGTGGCCACTTGATGTATGCCTGGTATCAGCGCCTACAGCTGCCTTATTGGAGAATGAGGGATGCACCTTCTGATGCGTGCCCTGCATTCGCCCACAATAACCACACCTCCAAATCTGCTACTAATGCAATATGTTGGCTGGCACACACATGTGAGCCAACATAAAAAGTAATGCAAAGAAGTGATCACATTGCTGTTTTATGGCAATAGTTAGTTTATACGGTTCCTTGTCATTAAATGTTCATCACTGTGACAATCTGTTATTGTCTTTTAGTACATTAACAGCATCAACAGTCCTTAAGCGTGTCTCATCTAAAAGAGAACAGTATGCACTGTAGCCATAACCCCCTTTTGGCGAAGACTGTGCAATGCACAGAATGGTAACCAAGCTGAAAGTTTGAAATTGTAGAGAGCTATGTTCTGTATTATAGTTGTGTCAATGGAATATGCATGTAGCAGCACTGTGTGCATCTGTGACCGCACAGGGCACTAAGTAGTATTGCTGTCAGTGCAACATGACTCATAACTCAACATAAGTGAAAAAGGGGATCATCGACAGAAGGTTGTGCATTGTATGTTGAGCTGGTGACAAGATTGTGCTGTCAGATACCGTAGCTGGTGTTGATGTGGCGATGCTTTCATTAGTGTCTGTTCAACTTTGGATTGATTGGGCAATAGTCTACCAATTGTATGCATACACACAAAGAACAGTAACAGGAGATGACAGCGAGTATCTCTGGCAACTGGCCATAACACATATGATATCATCCACCAGCTGAGTTCTGAACAACTGTCAAATGTAATGCACATTCCTGTAATAAAATTTACATGTTCTAGCACATATAAAGAGGTTGGTCCTCAATACTGCAAAGTTATTTTCCATCTTGGCACTTGTTATTCAAGTAGTGACTCAGGTCTACAACAAGAACAGATGAGCTAAAAAAAATGGCATTGGCTCAAGGCTTTGGTGAGAGGTTCTATGTGTGGTACATAGCTCTGTGCTTGTGATATTAAAGAGCTGTATGTGATATGGTTGATGCTTAGATATGTTTAGAGCTGGATTGGTATGTAGGACAATGCAGTAGTAAGTAGGAACTGGATGAGATATGGTTAGTGCCTAGATACGTTGGTGATGAATTGGTACATAGGTCAGTGCTTGTAAGTAAGTTAGAACTGTAAATTACTCTCCAGGACAGATGCAGGATGAAAGATATGGTTGGTGCTTACATACGTATGAGCTAGATGAGATATAGTTGGTATTAAAAACTTGAACTTTGGCCTTTCTCTATATCCCACCTTTTGGAGGGATGCTACAGTAGATAAGTATAGGATTGAAGCTCCAGCCAAGCTGAGATATGCATGCCGGAGAAAGAGGAGGAGGCAGTGGAGGATGGAGGGTGAGTGTGACTCACTCTAAGTAGAGGGGGCATTAACAGAATGTTTAAGTACAGGATGGGGGAGGAGCTATGTGCAGAAAATAAAGTATCAATGTTCTGTGCACATCGAGAGTCTGAGTCTGTGTTTCTCCTGGATCATGATGCTCTGATGATTGCTGCTCAGGCCACCCAGGGACAGAAATAGCTAGTAGTCTAAGATGCATTGTGGCAAACACTTTTTGTGGTACAGAGCCCTGTAAGAGGCCCAAATGGAGAAGCGTTTACACTTAGTAGAGTAGGAGTGCCTTGTAGAGGGCTTCCAAGACAACCTTTCCATCTCAGCAAGTGCAGACACGTACTCAGGAAAAAATAATTTAGGTGCATGGTGATAATGTATGGGTGCAGCACCGACCCATTCCCCTTTGATCGGATGGCAGGTAAAAGTGGAAGAGGAAATGGATTATGGTCTGAGATTGGCAGAAGCAAGTAGAACCAGATCAGCATTGTCCATTGGTGGGCTATAAGAATCACAGATGACCTGTCCATAAACAGTCCAAAGAGTACTTTCTTTAGGAGGTGAAAAGTCTAGAAAACACTACGAAATTTTCCTGTACAGGAACGAGATAAGGTGTCATGCCTTACAATTCCAGGGTAGTGCTCTGTAGATCAATCAGGAGTCAGGCTTGCATGTAGCCAAATGCAAAGCTGGTCCCACTCATGGTGAAAGAACATGAAAAAGACATATTCAAAGACAAATGAGTGGAGTTCACATTTGTAGGCTGAGCACAGGATCTAGTCCTTGAGTATGCTAGTGTATTTAACACCATGGGAATGTGGACTGCTAGAAGGATAATGTCCTTCTGGATTGCCCAATACCACCATCATGGGTTATCATCAGAGAGGGTAATAATGTGTACTGCCTTTTTTGTTCAGGTAGTGCAGTCTTGTTGAACTGGCAGATTGCACATGTAGGCAACCTTGAGGAAGTAAGGTATCAAATGGCATTACTTTGTACAAGACAGCCCTCAGTTGCAGGATGTTGATGTGAAGATGATCTTACACCTTCTTCCAAGAGCCATGGTACTTGACATCCTGAATATTGGCACCCAGTCACAACAAAGAGGCTTCACTCGTTAGAATGAAATCATGGGACCATTGGATGGAATTACACAAGCTTCCATGGAGTGTGTATGTACCTTCACCTTTGCAAGCCGCATAGAGGCTGGAAAGATAATAGTCCCGTGGTACAGAAGATGTTCACCTTCTGATACCATTGGACACTGAGGTGCACTGAAGAACCCTCATGCTGAGTCTGGCATGACGTTGAGTTGGGATGGCAGTCACCAAATTTCACAGGAGTCAAACTTGGTCCTTTGTGGCAACATAATGACAAGTCTACAACTGCAAAATTGGCAAAAATAGCCAATATGGCATATGCCCGAACATGTGGAAGAAAGGCCAATGACTAGAGAGTTGTCTAGCAATGCTCCCATATACTGGAGAGTTTTTGAGTGGGTGCCATCATAAACTTTGGATGGTTGACCTCGATGCCCACCATGGAGGAAATCCGTAGGGTGCGTGCCATGGTGTATTGAATCAGGGTTGTATTGATGCCTTGAGAAGACAGTCGTCCTGGTATGGAAAGACTTAAGGGCCATCCTTGGAAACTGCCACTGCCGTTAGGCATTGCGTAAACACCCGGTATGTCAAGGATAAGCCGAAGGTGAGGGACAAAAACAGAACAACGGGCCAGAAATCGGAAGAATAACAAACACCAGTGGGCCATATGTGCATCAGGATATGAAGGGATGCATGCTTCATGTCCAGGGAACAGATGATGTGACCTGTATTTTGCAGGGGAATCTCAGTGTGCTGAAGCACCATCCTGGATTCTTGGGAAACTTAAGTAGAGGTGGGGCTATCTGAGATAATGATCCACTGTAATCTACAGTCCATTTTGGAAACCACTAAGAAATCAGGAGTAATATCATGAGACACTTTGATGGGTGTGAACTGGTTCATTGACATGCTTCTATAACAGAGCATATATTTGTGCACTTAACAACAAAGCATGGTCTGGATGGTAATGAGCAAATTGAGGAGGCAAACCGTGTATGTCCCGCATAGGTTCCCCTAAAAGTGTTGAGGCCTCAGTGGAGAATAACTGGTATTAATGATCCTGATCACATTGATGTGATGTGAATATATTGTATATGATTGTATAGAACAGCATTATATGGCTTCCCTTCAACCCCCTCCCACCAGCCTACTACTGGGTAACGTGCCATTATGCAACATATCTCTTTCCAGGCTAATCAGTTTTAAAACAAAATAAATAAACCCCAAAATAGTCACATAATTACCTCCATGAGAGAAATACAGTGGACAAAACCACAGTATATTCTTTTCACAGTGATTGGCATCAGTCTACAGAAAGTGCAGACACACCATTGCCCCGCATCGGTATTAATTGTGCATGACATGCCTTCCAGGTATGGTTGTCTTCCAGCTAAAATGTCAAATGCAAGTCCAGGATTCATCAGTGCCATATTTTGGCATAGTTCACGTAGTTCATCCATGTCTATTAGGTTGATTTGTTCCTGCAATGCAGATATAACAATGAGAAGGATGGCATGAATGAAAGCTTAAAAATAACATATTGAATGCGCAACGTGATGCTACCCGTCAAAGAGCTAATAACAGAAAACACATAAATAACCATCAAATAGCATCTAAGAAATGGTTGGTATTGCCAAAAAATGTATTTGCTAGCACGGTCAATGGACATCATCATATGCAGTTATTCACCACCATCTAATCTGTGTACTAATCTACACAATGAGCTAGCATGGTACTGAAGGAGACTGCAGTAACCGCATGTAGAGTATGAAATCACTCACATCACTGTGAATAAAGTGATAATGAATCACATAGGTTGGATTAGATTAGGACTAACAGCGAGGTTACAAGGGTAGTACAGGCTGGCAAGTCTGAGAAGGAAATCAAGATAGCACCAGTGAAATGGCATGGTGCAAAGGTGTTCTCGAAGTACCTCTTGGAGAGGTGTATGTGCAGGTAGTGAATTGCTTAAATTAAGACTGATGAGGGATGGGTATATAAGGGTGCTAAACTGGAATAGGGAAGTAATGAATATGCATGTTCCATTTTGATAAGAGATAGGTGCTGATGCAGTCAGCATGGACTGACAAAGGAGTGAAATGATGAGGGAACAACAGTGGTGAATGCGGAGACCAGTAGGAATAGGGCACGGTATGATAAGATGGTGCAGAAAAGAGACAAAGCACTGGAGCTAGATGGGATACACCCTAGAGGAATGATGCAGCAATGCTGACTGAGTCAACAACATACATTGTAAACACATTGATCCAACCAAGTTGTGGGCCTCATGCTAGGATTTTGGTGCATGTAGTGCCAATCCACAACAGATGCTATTAGGATGATGAAGGAAACCATGGGACGTCTAGTCAGATGGCGATTGTCAGTCAACTATTGGAGATGATCTTGTAGGAAGCAATTTTTTAAATTTCAGGAACATGCACCCGTAGACGATAGGCAACATGGGTGCACATAGGGTATGTCTAGTCAAAGTAATCGTGCAGATTTTTAGCACTGGGGACTATGGCTCAGGAAGAGGATAAGTCAGTGGTGGTTCTCTACATTGATTTGTTCAAGGCATGCAACTTGGAGTCTCACAGAGGAATGATAGGCAAGCCAAGGAAATGGGGGGTTAGTGAAAATGTGGTCCGATTAATTCGCTGCTGGCTGGATCAGAGGCAGCAGATAGTTGTGGTACTGGAGCGGGGAGTTAAAAGCACCACATAAGCTCATTTAATTGGACACACCAGGGTCTCGGCTCGTACATATGTTTTGCATCTATGTAGCTGATATGTCAGTTGTGGTTCAACCACGAATAAGTATGGTTTGCAGAGGATTCCAAATTGGGTTCTGTGGTACTGAAGATGTATCTATTAACCTTTCTGAGGTGGTCAAGTACCTGGATATTGGTCTTAACTGCTAAGCATTAATTGTTATGCAAAGTAAGTGTGCAGCTATGAGCATCCTTTGGGTCTAAAGGTGCCGTCTCAGTACTGACGATTACCGGAGCCACATCTCAATTCATTATGTACCAGCCCTGCTTGAATCCTCTGACTGGTTTTGCACCCACCAATTCAGTCAACTTAGTTATCCAAGGTTCCAGCACACTTACCATTTAAGTATTATGTCATTGCATGTCTCCTGAACTTAACTGACGATAATTTCCATTCATGTGCAAGTAAGTATTAATTGGTATGCTAGCAAAACATTTCACTGCCTCACACTTTGATAATTATGAAAGGAACTGGATGGTATTTATCATCTATCTAATCTCACCTCTGGTATCTAGTGACCACATATTCAGTGCCCTTAAGCGACACCATTCAAATATGTCTAGCAGGCCCCAAGTCATATTTTTTACTCTGTGCCATACTGGTTACAACCTAGCATCGACCTTACTGAGTTGAAGAGTCAAGTGCTGGACATTGCACTATCTGGGTGGCCTCACCAAGGGTCCGAGTAGGTGAACTGTTGCCTCATTTCTTCTGATACAGTATCTATAATCACACAAATTAATCACAGCACCCATGTAATCTCGCTATGGGTCGTTGTGAACTCACTCGATTGGTTAAATGACTCGGTCATGCTAACTCAATGATCACAAATGTTGAGTTGGTGCCATGTATCTGTACTGGCATCCATTACTCAATGTTTTTAGTTTCTTCCCTTAAGTGCATTAAATAGCATTGCCTTTTAACTGACAAATGTTTGACCAGCAAACTACTTTTGTAGGTATATGTGCATCACAATTCATCCCCCATCACTACTCACCCTCCCACATAGTTGTGTATCATCTGCAAACAGAGACACAACGTACCCTGGATCCTTTCTCCAATGGCAGCAATGATCATGTGTTAGAGAACCGGAAGGGGGCCCGATCCTTGTGGAACCGTATTCAAAACCTCACTCTCCACTGATTTACCACCATTGACAACCACACTTGCCTGCCTTCCCAATAGAATGTTACCCACACAGTTTACAATAGTCATAGCTGCACAAAGGTTTGCTATCTTTTTGAGCAGTCATTTGTGAGTTACCAAGACATAAGCTATAGTGACAGCAAAGTTGATGAGATACAAAGCACTGCCCTTGTTGCATTATTTTGTCTTACAGTCAAAGAAAACTATCATATTGGTCTGTTAAGACATTCCAGGCACGAATCAACATTATTTACCACAGTGTAGCCGATCACTATACCAGTGGCCCATTGGATTTTTCCCAGAAATAAAATTTAAATTGATTGTATATGCAGTGCAAAGGATATTTGACAGGTATTGTGTCTGCAGAACATAAAAAAAATGGAAATTATAGTATAACTGTAACTGTATCCTGGACACCCCCCATGGTTTTGCTCACTTAATGCAGTGGCATTAGTAAGTAATGCTGTTAGTTTTGTCTAGTAAGTGATAAGATAATAGTTATAAAGGATGTAAGCAACAGTAATGGAAACAGATGGCATGGGGTCATAATTTTGCAAGACATTATGCTGCATGGCAAAATTGCACTGCCAATACAGTGCAATTTCTGCCATGAGGGCACAAGCCTTTTTTCTGGTCGGGGGCTCTGTCCCCACCACCTCGTTACGGGGGGCTGCGCCCCCCCCAAACTCCCCCAATATAGAGTCTCAACTCCAGAGGGGGGGTTCAACTTGGGGACCGTACAAGTCAATAAAAAAAATAAAAGTTTCTGGGACTGGGAATCAAACCTGGTCTCAGACACAGCACCTGGGTTCCTGCTGCTGTGGCTCAGTCCTGTAAGCCACGGCAGCTGCTCGATGCAATCCACTCCCAGCAGAGGTCTTGTTCTCTGCCTGGGAAAGTGCTAATGGTGCAATACCATGTACAGCAGTATACGTGGTATTGCACCATTAGAGCTTGCATACTACGCTGCATCGGTTTAGCCATAATGTCGTACGGTATTAAGCGTGCAACATTATGACCCGGTAGGGGAAACTGACTATATAAAATCTTGCTATCAATGCCTGCATCTGATGACTTGGCTCGTTGAGGCAATGCAAGCAAATAAATAATTCAACATGCAGTAAAATCACTTCAGCCTTAATGCCATTTGATGGGAACGTTGTTGCCTGTGGAGACACACCCAATTGACATGCTTTGAATGGAAAATGCATCCTTTTTTTTTCTATCGAGTTACAGTCTTATGTATTTTCCATTGACCATGATAATACATTAAAAAAGTGAAGCACAACACAATGAATTATGAAAAACCAAAAACACAAACAGACAAGATGAGCACAAAATAGAAGCATCAATGATTGTCGTTAGTGACACACTACAACGCTGGACAAGTGAAGCAGTATTGCCATTCTGTACTGTGGTCTCAGCAATAGACTGAGCCAGTGAGCATGTGGCACCTCGTCCTCATCCGCAACCTCAATGAGGAGCACATTGAGCAATGTGTCCTCAACCGCTCGCACATGCCCCTCTCCCTTTGGCAGATGCCATATTCAATGTGTCATGCACCGATCCAGGCGAATCACCAGAAATATGTGTCAGCTCCCACAGAAAATCCAGACTTTCAGCATCAGAACTGGAGGACAGTGATCAGCCCTGAAATGCACAGTAGTGCAAAAAAATGTTAGATACTAATAGTAAACAGTTACTGTGTAGAGAGTGCAAACTGTCCTCAACACCTGGATAAGTACTGTAACCATAATGCACAACTGCTGGACACAGCAGTGTACCATTGCCACTAGCAACCATTTTGGTATATCAGTCGCCGATGCCCAGTGTACATACTAGCTAAACCAATCTGTGGTGTACTTAAATGTGTGTGTTGCGCATGAGCAGATCAATAGGAAATACTGAAATTTATTTCACCAAGTGGCAAGTTAGTAAAACATCTGGGACTGTGGTCAACAGTTAATTGGATATATGCCAACCCTACGATATCACACCATGTCTAAAGTGCATTTTACAATATTGCTTGACACATGAAGCCCTCTCAAATGATGCACTGTACATGTGATTTAGACATGTAGATCACATTCTAATTTCCAAAGTGGAAAAGTAAGGTTGGGAGTGCACGATGGTCGCATGACCCATGGCCAATATTAGCACAGTTCTACCATACAGAAGTACAGAATGTGCATTTGATTTTGAAATGTAACATGCAGAAGTCACAAATACAATGCTCATCAACATGTCTTGTGTGTAGTGAGACCAGTTGCAAACCATGTGAGACAATATGTCAATGTTGTGCACACTGGTAACTGATTATACGTGTCTATTTGCAATTTTAATTTAGTCACAAGAAACGATTTGCTACCTAATAAATGACTATGTAGCCATGCTGCATCAAAACCTGCAACTGCAACAGCTAACAGTCATAGGAAAGTAACTGCTATCACATGTAACCAGAGCAGTGAGGGAACATGCATGCTGCTACCACATGATGAAAGATGCGATGTGTGAGTTAATTTATCACCGGACCTTGAAGGAAAGTCAGTGCGCCTATATGTGAACATAACAATACCATTAACAAAGTACTATTGAGAGCAATGATTCACAACCACAACTGTATGCATTCAAAGTGCCTACCCTCAAATGTGATTCCTGCTGGCGACTGCCTACATAGCTGACATATCCACTGGTTGATGGCGGAGTCATGGCTTACATGGAATGCAGTACCTCATGTGTTGGTGTGTTTTGAGAGAGTATTATGCGTATATATGTACGCGTACAGCCACTGCCACTGGTCAGTGTGCGACGAACTCTCTTATATTTTATGCCTCCATCATGCTTTCCCCTGGTAAAGAACACCTGCTCTCGATGACAGACACGTTGTTGATAAATGATGCCTGTAAAGAAGTAAAAATAAACAAAAAACCTAATTTGGAATATGCATGGATAGCATTGTCTACCCTTAGAACAGTCATTACACACACAACAAGAGTCAGTCACAAACTCATCATAAGTTCTTATTTTGTGTTTAGCCACTCTGTGTTGAAACTTTCACCTGACTAGATACTCTCTATACGGACACCACTGACCTGATAGTGTACTCACACTGCAAGTACAACCTAACTTTTTTTAAATGTATGACACACTTATTTATAATGGTTTGCCAGTCTTGATGCAGAGCTGTCATGAATACTTCACACCAGCGTCGTGAATCAGAGGCCACCATGTCGCTGGCCAGTTACTCAACGATCAGCAGATTTCTGGTTGTTATAGCGTGTGCTAATTGGAGTTTCAGGAGGGGGGAGTTGAGTCACGTATCATGTCCAGTAGAGCTCTTGAAATGCAACACTGTTCAGGAGTAGTGCGAAAGTCCCCCTATGGGATCCCAAGACTGAGGCCATAGAGGGGTTGACATCACTCCCAGCAGGAGACCCAGGGACAGGTGTCAGAGGGCACCATAGGAAGAAATAGTTACCCCTAATGAGGGACTCTATGGTTGACAGACTGAATCTGGGCCCAGATAGCAGGTAGCTGAGAGGCACTGTGCCTACATAAGGCACAGACCAGAGGAAAGAAGAGCAGATGCTGAGGTTTGCTTATGCAGTGACAAGAAGGGGGTGACAGGTGGTCATTGGTCACCCAGGAACAAATGAACTCTACAAAGAATTCGCCGTCTTGTATCCAGTCGAGGAAGACTTTATGAAGTTGAGACAGCGTGGGTGGACAGTGTCAAGGTCAGTGGTATTTATCTGAATTCTCACTGGTTCACAGCAGAGTTCTGATAAAAATCTACATAGTGGAAAATTCAAAGAATGCCAGAAGTGCTAGTGCTGAAAAAATAGTTATTGCTGCTTTGTCGAATGGTGGATCACCAGTAACTTGGGAGCCCTGCACGGTCCTATTGCAAGGCATCTGTCCTTGAAAGCAAAAGCAGTCAACAATGGACAGTATAAGCAATGTGCTGACAGGCGTTGAAAATATGCAAGGGGTGGGAAACAGTGGAGCAAGTAAAATCAACCGGCATTGTCCCTGAAGAATGCATGGATATGCATATGCATAGCAAGAAACAGGGAGAGACAGGAAATTGTTTAACCAGGACAGGCATACTGGGAGAACAGGGAACTTAAGTGACTTGGTCAGGCTCACACAGTATGCAAGTGGGGGGTTGTGTGATTCAAACACAGGTCTCCAGGTTTGCTGTTCAAAGCCCTAAATCTCTGCGCTATACTGCCTCCCTCTACATTACACACTGTGTAGTGGTCACTCCATGCCAGCAGAACCCCCCCCCCACCACCACCACCACCACACTGCTCTGACAAACTCTCCATTAGACATAGTGGACTCTGGAGTATTGAATCACAAGGTTGCATCTTCTACCTTATAAAATGGTAAGGGAAAATCCTGAAATCTGATTGGCTATTGTTCATGTAGCAATTATGTTCCACGCATGGAAAATAAAAAGTGCTGTCAAATATGCACTGATCACCACTGGAATCATTACGCTAATAGACTGTTAAGATTTCAACTGGCAGACATTGTTTTTTGTCCTGGAACTGTAAGCATCACATTTACTTGCACTGGGCCCTAAAAACAAAACTACCTTAAATACAAAATTAAACAGATTAATCAAATGTTGTTTCCCCTGTTCGTCACATTCTCCTTACACACATAAATTAGAAACATTAAGTATTGTTTCAAGTTTTCATTACAACTGTTTCTTTGCTAACAATGAAAAATCCTCCTTCTATCGTTACCTGATCATCAGGGGAAATCTCTTCTCCTTGCCCTGACAGTGAGATAATTGAGTTTCTATCTGTAACAGAGGCCTTTGTTGTGTGTGTATAGTATGCTAAGAGAGTAACATTCTACCAGTGGAACTAGGCAGAATTTTGAATCCATGTATTCCATGGTAAACATTCCATGACAAACATTCCATATCTTGAATGCAGAGAAAAACACAGAAAAAAAAAACAGGAAGAAGAAAGTAGGAAACAATACATCATTTCTAGTGGGCAGAAGGACTATTTTATCATAAATGCACACCAGTAAATCTATTGTTTCTACATATAAACATGCTTTTCCCAAGTGTAAGAAGTTTTAGAAAAAGAAGCCCATTTTATAAGCGCAATAAGGCACTTCGGGATGTGCGTGGAACACATTTTACCACATGGCCAGCTGCTAAAGTCACTCAGCCTTTAGCCTTGTGTCTTATTAAGCCCCTGGCCATGTGGTGCAATGTGTTCCATGCACACCCCATCATGCCTTATTGCTTACATCAGTACCATGACGCAGTCCTTGAAAACTGCATGGGGGACCTTGGTCTGTGCACTTCAATAGTCTATGGTACTGCAATCACCACCACTGATGACACGACTTATGTTCTCCACTACTTCCCTGTACAACAGGTCCTCAGACTGAGATGGGTATGGCCAGACAACAATGCAATCGAGCATGTACAGTGATGGACAATAAGCATGGAAGATAGGACTGACCATGTTGCCAATACCATCATTCGCACATGCGTAATCCTATATTTGGAAGGAAGTTTTCAGTGCTTCTCAGAGGTAGTACCAGTACCAAAGACCAGCTCTGCCTGAAAAAAAAGAAAACTGATTGCGATAACTGACAGAGGGGAAGGTGCAGGGAAGAGGAATTTATGTGTATTGTGGATTCGGTGGAGACCTGGGCAAACAAAGCACTCTTTCCACCAGACAAGCCAAACCTCATTAGGAGTTGTTTGAGGGCACACAGTGCCAAAGTAGGTGAATACATAACCAGTAGACTTTATTTAGACCTAAGGTAGAGTGGGGGTAGTGGTTGATAACAGGTATGTTGGACATAAGACTCTGAGGGGAGGAGATCAATGACCATCCACCCCACACAGATGGAAGAAGTTGGGACAGAGGAGGTGGAAGGGGTGAAAACACAGTTATCAAATGGTGGAGTGGTTGAGGAACACATAACAAAGGTACATGGAGAGATCTACACATAGAGAGTATAAATGTGAAGAGAAGAATAAAGTGATGGGAAGGAAGGTCCAATTCCCAGTGAAGGGTGATGTCTCAGAATGTGAGGAGTCTTGGAAACAAGAAGGAAGATCTGGAAAAGATGGAGAGATGGTACAGGATCTGTCAGCTCGGCTTCTAAGCAAAGAAAAGCAAAGTTATGCGTCTTGGAGCAAAGAATCCCAGGACAGCGTAACTACCTGGGTGGAGCCACGATATCTGAATTAGAGGAGAAGAAGGACTTGTGAGTGACGGTCACTAACTGCCTGAAGTAACACACACAGTGCAAGACAGCAGCAGGAAAGGCAAACAAGATGACGGGATGCATAGTTGGGGTGATCAGTAGTAGGGGAGCGAGTAGGCTATACAGCCCATGTAGAGGTCACTGGTAAGGCCACATCCAATGCATCGGTTAGCAGGGTAAGGCATATGAGGAGATACTGAATGCACTGAACATGTACTTCCAGGAGGACATGAGAGGGAGAGAGGGAGAGAGAGAGAGAGAATATATATATATATATATATATATATCTATATATATATATGATTGGGTCCTTAAAGTATGTAAATGGAAAAAATGAGGTGGATAAGGAGAGTCTCTTTCAGATGAGTGGCAACTATACCACAAGTTGGCAAGATCTTACGTCAGAAGGTGTTTGGTTTAGGAGTGAGGTTAGGAAGCACATGTTCACACATAGGGTGGCAGACACATATGTACATACCAAAACACCAGTCAATACAGGCCTCACAGTGTATCATGTCTGCTGGATTGTGCATCCAGACCCTCACTTTGATGATGCCCCACTCTGCCCACCCCTAATTATTATTACCTGTCCCAGCACTCTGTCCCACCCCCTCTTAAAAATGCCCAACACTCTGCAGGATATCACCTCCTGGGGCAGGGTATCCCACTTGTCTACCACTCGTTCCATGAAATGATGTCTCCTGATTTCCCAGCTGAACCTCCCCCCCAGTCTCAGCTGATTCCCACTTGTATGCCTCCCTCTTCTAGCATGGAAAATCCGTACTATATTAGTCTTGTTTACCTCCTTTATGCATTTAAAGTTTGCAATCATATCACCCACTATCCCTCCTCTACTCTAAGAAGTACATACTCAGCTTGCCAGCATATACACATAGGACTTCACATCACATCCCTGGATCATCTTTGTCACCCTACGTTGTACCAACCACAACAAAGTGATGTCCCTTTTCAGGAATGGGTGCCAGTACTGCACACAGTACTCCAGGTGTGGCCTGACAAATGACTTGCACTGGGGAAGAGGGCACCTCGGTATTCCTGGAGGAAATTCACCTCACCATATACCATAGCATCTTGTCGTCTTTGGCTGCCGTCTTTCTGCACTGAGTTGAGATCTACATACTGCCCGTTATAAGCATCCATAGATCCTTTTCCTCCTTGGTGCTTGCCAACTGTACCCCTCCCAGCTGATAGCGCCTCACCTGGTTCCTAGCACCAACATGCAGTACCTTGCACTTCTTGGCACACCAGCTGTCATGTTTCAGACCACTCCTGTAGTCTGGTAAGGTTTTCCTGTAGTCCCTTCCATCCTTCGATGTCATCCACCACAGCTCCCATCCTTGTATTGTTTGTGAACAGACTGATTCTGCTCCTGAAACCCCTGTGATACCAAGCTCATCACCTTCCTCAGTGATGAGAGTTCCAAGAACACTACCATCCATTGCTTCTGGCCTCTCAGGCAGTTGATCATCCATTTAACCATCTTTGTTCCCAACCCTATGTATGGCTGCTTCCCACACAGTCTCACATGTGGCACAGAATCAAAGGCATTGATGAAGACAAAAATACATGACATCCACGGCAGGCCCAGTTGCCCTGTTGCCTGTTCAACCAGTCATAATACACAAGTAGGTTTGTCTTGGATTCTTTTAGTGTCTCTATCTGCTCCGCCCCCCTTCTCCAACAACACTCCACCTTTCTTAATCCTCACAATCTGTTCTTTGTTTTTGCTTCTCTCAGTAATGTATCCAAAGAAGTCCGTTTCTCCTTCCTTAATACCCTGTGACAGTCTCAGCTCTCTTGAAACATTGGGCACTATGACCAGACTGGTAACCTACCTGGACTTCTTTGTATACTCATCCTTGTCAACACCTCCTCCCAATTTCTTGAGTCTGAGAAATGCCTTTCTCATAGACCTCACCACTTCCATGACCTCATGAGTAAACAAATTGGGCTTATTTGCCTTGCCCTTCATACTCAGTATCTCTGTACATACTCCACCAGCCCCTTTTTAATATTATCCCATTTCTGCCTAGCATCCATGCTTGGTTGAATTCCATCTAGTATCCTACCCAGAATTTCCACCATCCTTTTAAAGACTGCCTCCTTCAAGTCAATCACCCTGGTTCCTGTGCCACTCCTTCCATACCCATTTTGAGCGTGAACCACAATGAGAGGTGGTCAATCCCAGCTGGAGGGTACTCCATCACCAGATTCCTGACCTTCTCTCCATTTAATAGTTCCTGGTCCTGAGTCCTTTCCAAGTGAGTAGGGTCTTGAAACAGCTGCACCAAGAAGCTTTCATTTAATGGTTCTAGCATGACCTGCTCCTTTGCACATGTGGTGAATGGGGTACTCCACTACACCACAGGTAGGGTGATGTCCCCAACAAACATTATGTTCCCCTAGCTAATTCAGTATCCAGGTTCTTCCCTTGAGCTGCTGGTCTGTTTACTATCACCATCCTCAGTGTCCAACATTTTGCCTCTTGAAACTGCATCCACAGGTCCACTGTACTTCCACTCATGCCTCTTATACACTTTATCCCATCCCTTACATAGATTGCCAGCCCCCCCTCTACTTATCCCTACCTTTCCTCAATATCCGATACCCTGGGATCATCATATCCCATTCATGGTAATGGGTGGCCCACGTTTCGGTGATGGCTGCAATGTCCACCGTCCACCCTGCCTAAAGAGCATGAATCTCAGCTGACTTGTTATCTAGTCTCATTGAATTCAGTGTGACCACCCTCCATGCCTTTGCTTTCCTTTCCTCTCCCTGGTTTTCCCACCTCCTGTCCCCCCCTTGCGTGACTACCATGACGCATTCCACGTTATCTTCAGTGGTAAGCTCATTGGTCTCCCCTCTCTGGGATCCCATCCTACAAGCTAGCCACATGCCCTACCACCCCACCCGGTGTAAATCCACCTCTGTTGCTAAGTGATCCTCTACCCCTGCTTCAGTACTCCCTTGCCCTCCATGCTCAAGTGTAGCCTATCCCCTGCACATAGATTGTTATTTTCCCTGATTCCGCCCCAGCCACCCACTATCCCGTACCTCTTGGATCGACACCATTTACCCAGCCAAGTATCAAACTCACAGATCCTTCCCATCCATCGCTGTGCAAGCGCGAGGCACTGGGGACACCACTGAGAATGTCACCGTTTCCCCCATTTCCTCACACAGCCTTCAGAGTTCCTCAGACTGGTCCCTTACAACTTCCAGAGTGTACCAAGCCAGGCCACTCGTATCCACATGCACTCAAAGATGTGGTTTCTTGCTACCCCTGCTTGCTCAATTAATAATTAACTGCCCTGCATTGCACACAGTTAGTCCCAGTATGGACTATACTCACATGTGACTTTGCCTTTCTCCCTTGCTGCCCCATCTGATCCCTTTTAGTGTGGATTCACACAGCACTAGTACACCCCCCCTCCTCATTACTCATCACCGGCAACACCCTATTATCCAGGTACAAGGTATTACCCCTTTAAGCCCGGCACCTATCCCTAGGGTACTCCCCATTCGCAGCTCAACCCAGGGATGCGATACCTAATGTGGTGATCTCATTGAAGACAGTGGGCAGCTTACAGAGGCCAGCATAGGCATAGGTAGAAGGTATGGATCCATTTGTAGGGAGCATGGGAGGACTGGGAAGTGGGGGCAGGCACATTAGCTAGAGCAGTGGACCGTGAAATAATAGCTGCCCTGATAGATCAAATGACCTTCTTCTGCTGGCTGCTTTGTATGTTTGTATGTCTGGGTGAGCCTTTATGTGAGTTGTGACAGTGCAATAAATAAAGTAGCTATGTAAACATACATGCATCACTGTTAGTATTGACAAAAAAGTGATAAACACTCCAAAAAACAGTTCACGCTAAGAAAGCATAACCAAACATTAATGGAAATAAATAACGTTAAACATAAATGTTGCAAGCAATGTTGATATGTAACATAAAAAAATAGCTGCAGACAGGGAAGAGATGACAAGATTGAAAAAATAAAAATAAAAACAAATAAATAATTTTAACCATCAGTGTTCCGCGGTGCTTGATGAAGGAAGCAGACAAGACAGAAAAATCATATGTAGACATAGGCAGAACACATTGTGGCAAAACTGTGAACCCTAACAAAAAAATAGAAAACAGAAACAAATATATGTCCCAATCTGTGCCAGTAGGTGACTGATGTGGTAAGCACACCAGAAAGAATACTGCTGTATAGAAAGGTCAGTATCATTGTATGACATTAAAAAAAATATTAGAAACCTTGGGGGTACTGTAACTAACAAAAGCCGTATTTACATGGCAGCATTTGCACCGCAGCAATCTGAGCATTCAGGTTGCTGCCATGCAACTACTGCTGTGTGGAAACTTGCCGAATCACGAATCATAAAAAACGTGTTCCCAGAAAGTCTGGTGGCACATTCTTGAGCGAGCGGATTAAGCGGCCAAGTGGACAGGCTGCACTGCACACTCCCATACAAAACACCTTGCAGGTGCTTCCATCAACCAACTGCCCAGACTCCTAGCCCCTCTCCAGCATGTCCTACATCCATGCTGAGGGGGGCTGTGTAGACGCATGAGACAAGTGTCTTTTGAGTCGGGGCAGCTCTGCAATGCTCCACTGAAGAAAAGAGGTCAGCCATGTAAACACAGCTAAAGAGACACCAAACACCTAAAAAAATAAGGAAATACATGTTCCAAGCAGAGTTCCAGTGGTGCAAAAAACATCTATTGTAGAGACTTGACGAGGTGCTTGATGAGATTTGCAGAAAAGTACTTGACTTGATTGTTCTCAAATGAGAGCCATCATCAACAGTCACCACAGAGCAATTACACGTGAATGGAAGACAATAATTTTGGTCTTGGCATTACATTCAAGAATAATAATCTGCTGATGACTGCACAATTACCACCCTGATCCCCCTCAGTAGCAAGCTCAAGTGGGCATCATTCAACTAAAGAGATTAATCTAAATAAATGAATATATTCATTTAGTGCTGTCCTGTGGCTGTGAGACAATGAGCTGACAACACCCATAACATGCATGCTGTAATGCAAGGTGCACTATATATGAAATACTATGCTACGCAGACATGGATGTGGTGGTGTTGGGGGGTGATTTGGAGATGGTGTGCTGGTGGTGGTGATGGTGTATGCACACTGTCTAGCATATGTGATTGTGGTGATGAGTCATTGAATGGCAGCTATTCACAGTATGAAATGATGTTTTGTGCATACATGTAATGATAGCTGTGTAAATAAAAGTCATAGAATCTGTAATAAAAAAATGTGCTTTGAATTGCTCAGCAGGTAATATCTAAATATCATCACTAGTCTGAATGTATTACATCTACATGAGTATGCTGGAGTCATGACAGAAATGAGCTTGGTTCACAGTGTGGTGAGAGTGTGTCATAGACAAGACGGAGGCCAAATGGCAAAGGGACCATCACAGACCAAAGTTGGACTTAGTAGTATTTTTTCACAAAAGATAATATTGAACAGAACATAAGGAAGCTTGGTCATGAAGATGAAAAATAGAAATATAGTAATTGTCACCAGATAAGGACCACTAGGCCCATCCTGTCCACCCTTAAGCCCTACAGTATGTGTCCTCTGACACTATCTTGTCTGGGGTCTTTCATCACTCCCTAACACCTCAAGGTTCTCTCAGTCCTGTCCTAGGTATGCTTAAAACACCCCACTGTGCTCGATTACTCCACCTCTTGTGGCAGAACATTCCATGTATCCACCACCCTTTCCTTGTAGTACAACTGTCTGACAATTCCTCAAAATCCACCACCCTACCCATTTCATATCATGCAACCTTGTTCTCATACTCCTACTTCGGCAGTGGTCTCCCAAGGAAAACTGTTCATTCCCTTGAAGTGATTTCAAGTTTCTGTCATGTCTCCCAGCACTCTCCTTTCCTCCAGTGAGTACTTATAGAGTTCTGTTATTCTCCACTCATATGTTCTGTGGTGCAATCCCCTGTACCTTCTTTTTTGCTGTTCTCTGTATCACCTCCACTGTCTCAATATGATTTGGCTGGTGTGGCCTTCAGAATTGCACAGACTACTCTTGTGTAGCCTAACATGTGTTTTTTTACAATGCCATCAGCACTTCCTGCCTTCTGCTATTGATCCCTCCACCTATACACCTCATCATGCCACTGGCACATTTCCTGTATCCTTTTAATTTGCTTAGACACTTCAAGGTCATCTGCAATGATAACCCCTAGGTATCATTCCTCTTGGGTGATTATCACTACCACTTCCATTAGCTTCAAGTAGCTCCATCCTCTGGGATCAATCTTCATAGGTGCATTATTAGGCACTGCTTTGTATTGAAACTCCATGGACACAGCTCCTACCACTCATAAGCTTACCCCTGGTCACTCCTCATGATCTCCCCCCCCTTACGGAGTATCCAACCTGTTGCAGATATTTGTGTTATCTTCAAACAGGCAGACCTTTCCCCTCCATCCCTTCTGCAATGTCAGTGATGAATACATTGAAAAAGACTGGTCCCTGAACTGATCCCTGCAGAACCCTGCTGGTTACATCTGTCTCGACTCATAGGATCACATTTACCACCCTCTGCCTCCTATCCATCAGCCAGTTAGTAAACCAGTGTATCACCTTCAGTTCCATTCCCAGGTGACATCTTGTTTGTCAGCCTTTGGTGTGGGACAGTGTCAAAGTCTTAGCTGAAATAGAGGTAGGCAATATTCACCTGGAATCCACATTTTACTTCCTGTGTTAGCCAATTAAAGTAATCTATAAGATTCATTTGACATGACCTTCCTGCTGTGAATCCATGTTGCCTTAGATCCTGGACACCATTATATTCCAGGTGTGTATCAATCCTTTCCTTCAGTAGTGTCTCCATGATCTTTGCCACCATGGAGGTGACCAGTCTATAGTTATCCATCTTCTCCATCTTGACGCTTATGTGCAGAGAGACCACGTGAGCCCTCCTCCAGTCCTCTGGAACCACGCATGTGTTGAGTTACTCTGTGAACTTTGCTGCTAGTAGAGCCTCCAGTTCACTTCACAAGTACTGTATTACTCTTGGGCGCATGTCATCTGGAGCCATAACCTTGTCCACATTTTAGCTTTGCAAGTTCAAGAACTCTCAACACTGTTAATGTACTGTTGTCCACTTCTCCCTCCCCCATTTGCACACAAGTGGGTGGTGGACAGGAATAATGGGAACACAATTACCCAGTACAAGCAGGAAGGGTAACAAAGGACAGATGGTAAGGTCAAGGCGGTTGCATGACAATGAAGAGGAAACACAGTACAAGCAGGGATGAACCCGGGCGGAGGGGGGGAGGTGCAGAGGTTGTAAATGCAAAGGTAGAATAAAAAACACAATGAGTGTAACAGTATGATAGAAATGAAGTATTGATGAAATTAAATGTAATAGAAACCTGAGAGTGGGTGAAAGGGAGATGTCACTGGAGGATGGTTGAAGCAGTAGTGAAGTGCAGGTAGGGAGTGAGGATCAAAGAAAATGGTGGAAAGGTAGCAGTAGGTGCAGGATGTACAGGGTAGAGGAGTGAGCTATGCAGGAATGGGTCTAGGCAAAAGCGGAGCAGTGCAAAGAAGTCTTGGTCATATAAAAAAATGCAATGAATGGGAATAAATGGAACCCATGTGGCAGTGGATCATGAAGGGGCAAAATTCTTGTGGATAAAATTTGGACAGGGGAGAGGTGGGGTGGAAAGAGCAACTGGATGGGATGAATATGTGTGTGGTGCTTGCCATGCTTACCTGTAAGTTAGCAGGGGCTAGCTAACTGTAATAGTGCATGGAGGACGTACAGGCATTGAAACGGCTTTGATGTTGCTACCCTCATGCCACCCACTGAGCCAACCATCGTATATTCATCCCCTTGGTTTCTGCAGCCATAGTGCATGTTTCTTAACGTTCCATTTGTTTGTAGATTACACAGTATTTGAGGCAGTATAGCACAGTGGGTTAAGGCTCTGAACTGCAGATCTGGAGACCTGGGTTTGAATCCCACAGCCACCTAGGTGCATACTGTGTGATCCTGAGCAAGTCACTTAACTTCCTTGTGCTACCAGGTCACATCTGGAAAGAAGCTTTGGCTTAATGTACTGCTCCTGGTTAAACAATGTTCCCTTTCCCCTTTCCCTATTGAACACTGCTCCAATTTGCCTTACGCTCTTCGCATTTCCATTCCCACCTTGTAGTGTCAACCTTACAGCACATCTCAGTGTCTTCTACAAAAATGCATGCCTTAAATTACAGTTACCACCAGCACTGACACCTCCTGAACTCGGAATGAAAACCTTTTTTAATAACAACTTGTGCCTAAGTTTGACAAGTGCCTTACAAAAGTCTAGGTAGGCCATATACACAACCAGTCATGATATATGACCTGTGTCAACCAGTCCAGAAAATTATCAGATTAGTCAGAAAGGACCCTCCCACAGTGAGACCATGTTCCCTTGGGTGTTGTAACATGCAGGAAAATTGATACTCATCAATGATTTGCATGCCACATCCAAGGCACAACAGATGCGCATGGCACATTGTTCTGCAAGTTGATATCTGTAATATTTAGATCACCTACCAATAAGAAGTCAATTTTGTTGGACATTGGAAGGATGTTTCCTACCATGACCCTATCTATTTCCAGAAACTGTGATGAGAGTCTGTCTGGAACACATGTCGAGATAGTAGTGCCATTTCCAGCCTCCAGGAAGAGATACACAGGGGCTATTAGCACCCACTTTACCCTTTCTCTAACTTGATTTGATTCACTCAGCTATGTAGATAGCTACACCTGTGCAACTGTTTTCATTCCCTGGCTCATGTATACAGGTGTACACAGCTATAGTGATATTCCAGTCATGGTTTCATGTGTACTAGGTCATCATGCATACCACAATATAAATATTTCCCTATAACATGAAATAACATAACAGTATCATAATACCATGGATTTTTGTGAAGCCTTTGTGTGAAGCAAAAAAACAAATCAAAACGAAAGAAAAAAACACTATGGTTCTCAAAAGAAGTAGCGGGGAAGGTAAGGGAGAAAAAGATAGCATTCAGGAAGTATAAGGAAACACAGAAGGAGCAGGACAGAGAACTGTACCAGTTAAAACAGAAGGAAGCAGATAAGGCAGTCAGAATAGCAAAGGCCCAAACAGAGGAAAAGATAGCCAACTTGGTTAAGAAGGGGGATAAAACCTTTTATAGGTACATTAGGGAGCAAAGAAAGACTAAAGCAGGGATACTAAGGCTGAACAAAGAGGAAGGTAGTTGGGCAGAGAGCGACAGTGAAAAAGCAGGGATACTGAACGAATACTTCTGCTTAGTATTTACAATGGAAAAGCAGGGTGAAATACCTATTCCGGTCAATAAAAGCACTCTGGATAGGGGGGTTGATATTAGTCCTTTCACAGAAGAAAGGGTTCTGAAAGAACTCTTAAAACTGAAGGTGGATAAAGCAATGGGTCCTGATGGGATTCACCCCAGAATTCTAAAAGAACTAAGGGAAGAACTAGTAACACCACTGACTACCCTTTTTAACAAATCATGGGAGGATGGTGTGGTACCTGAGGACTGGAGGAGGGCAGATGTGAGTCCCCTTCACAAAAGTGTGAGCAAGACAGAGGCCGGAAACTACATACCTGTCAGTTTGACCTCAGTGGTAGGGAAAATGATGGAATCACTTCTGAAGGAAAGAATTGTTGAGTACCTAGAGGCCAGTGGGACACAGGACCCAAGGCAGCATGGATTCACTGTGGGAAGGTCATGTCAGACAAATCTAATTGATTTCTTTGACTGAGTGACCAAAGCAGTAGACCAGGGAGGGGCTGTGGACATGGCCTACCTAGACTTTGGCAAGGCATTTGACAGTCCCGCACAAAAGATAAGTAAACAAATTAGCCAGCCTGGGAGTGGGTCCCAGGGTGGTAGCCTGGGTAAAACACTGGTTGAACAACAGGACACAGCGGGTGATAGTAATTGGAGTCCACAGTGAAGAAAGGAGGGTTATTAGTGGGGTACTGCAGGGTTCAGTACTGGGGCCGGTCCTTTTTAATGTCTTTATAAGTGACATTGCAGAGGGACTGGCAGGGAAAGTATGTCTCTTTGGAGATTACACAAAGATCTGCAACATGGTTGATACACAAGGTGGGGTGGAAAGGATGAAAAGGGACTTGACAAGGTTGGAGGAATGTTCAGATGTATAGCAGCTTGGATTCAATGCAAAGAAATGCAAAGTAATGCACCTGGGAAACAAAAACCCAGGGGAAGAGTACACAATGGGGGGTGAGATACTGACAACAACAAAAAATGGAAAGGGACCTAGGGGTAGTCATATCAGATGACCTAAAGGTGGGCCAACAATGTGGGAAGGCAGTAAGGAGGGCTGGGGGGATACTGGGATGCATAGGGAGAGGCATCACCAGTAGAAAACAAGAAGTAGTTGGCCCTCTGTACAGACAGTTGGTAAGATCACATCTGGAGTACTGTTTATAGTTCTGGAGACCCCACCTCCACAAAGACATAGACAGGGTGGAGGCTGTCCAGAGGAAGGCAACCAAAGTGATGCAGGGTCTGCATCAGAAGACACATGAAGAATGACTAAAGGAACTAAAGATGTATAGCCTCGAGGAAAGGACAGAGGGGGGGACATGATCGAAACTTTCAGATACCTCAGGGAATTAACAAAGTCCAAAAGGGTAGCATCTTTCAGAAAACGAGATTTGCAAAAACAAGGGGGCACAACTTGATGATAGAGGGGGGACAACTCAGAGGTAATGTGAGGAAGTATTTCTTCACAGAGAGGGTTGTGGATACATGGAACAGCCTTTCTGAGGAGGTCGTAGAGTCAAAAACAGTGGGGGAATTCAAGAATGCATGGGACTGACATAAGGCAATTCTAGTGGGGGGATTAGGAGGAAGTAGGCTGTTGGTTTACTAGGATCTGCAGCTTATCCGTTAGGTAGGGAAATGGGCAGACTAGGTGGGCCAAGCAGTCCTTATCTGCCGTCAAATTCTGTTTCTGTGTTTCTATGTTTGCATGTTTGGCACGTGGCCAGGCCACACAGCAGAATGGAGTGACCAAGGGGTGTTGTTAATGGAGATCATAAACAAATCTGCTCAATGAAGGAAAGCTGGAGATATGGCGGACAAGTTACTGGGTTGTATTGTGAGTGGATTCTTGTCCAAGCACAGGGAGGTGATACTGCCCCCCCACTGGTCTTTGATCAGGTCGCACTTGGATTACTGCGTGCAGTACTGGCATCTGTATCTGAAGAAGGATATTGGACTACTAGAGGTGGTTCAGTGCAAGGAGACAAAACTGATAGGGGTATGGAAGGCAAAAACTACAAGGACAGGCCCAGCAACAGGAATATGTAAACCCTGGAACAGAGACGAGACAGTGGTGATATGATTGAAATGTTCTAGCACTTGCGGGTGAAAAACAAATCTGGTACTGATGGGGTATTTCAGCTAAAGCAATGGTAGAAACCCAACAGGGCGTGGAGGATGACAACAGTAAAGCTGACATATTGAACAGGTATTTCTGCTCAGTCTTTACTGAGGAAGAGGGGGGTAATGGGTCTGAAGGGAGTACAAGGGGTGAGAATGGTGCAGAAATGGACACAAGTCCCTTTACACGAGAAAGGGTCCTGAAGGAACTGGAAGTAATAAGAGCTGATAAAGCAATGGGGCCAGATGGGGTGCACCCCAGGGTCCCTAAAGAACTAAGAGAGTGGTGGCTGAACCTCTGGCTATCCTGTTCAGCCAATCACTGGAATCAGGGAGGTACCCAAAGACTGGAGGACAGCAGATGTAGTCCCCTTATACAAAAGTGGGAACAAAGAGGAAGCAGGGAACTACAGACCAGTCAGCCTCACCTCGGTAGTGGGAAAGATCATGGAAGCACTACTGAAGGAGAGATTGGTGGAACATCTGGTTGTCAATGGACTACAGGACCCAAGGCAGCATGGTTTCACCAGGGGGAGGTCATGTCAGACCAACCTCATTGAATTTTTTGACTGGGTGACTAGGGAGGTGGATCAGGGGAGGGCAGTGGACATGGCTTATCTGGACTTCAGCAAGGCCTTTGACACTGTGCCACATAGAGACTATTACACAAACTGGGGAATATGGGTGGGCAGGACAGTAGTGTGGTGGGTAGGTAACTGGCTGGGTGGCAGGACACAGAGGGTGGTGGTAAATGGCTGTCACTCCATAGAGGAAGAGTGACCAGTGGGGTACCACAGGGATCAGTGCTGGGACCGGTCCTATTCAACATCTTCATCAGTGACATTGCACAGGATATAGAAGGCAGAATTTCACTGTTCGCTGATGCCACAAAGCTCTGTAACAGAGTAGACACACCAGAGGGTGTAGACAGAATGAGAAGGGACCTGCAGAAACTTGAAGAATGGTCAAGGGTTTGGCAGTTGAAATTCAATGCAAAGAAGTGCAAGATAATGCATATGGGGTACAAAACCCTGGCACAATATATCAGTTGGGGGTGAGGATATGCATGCACCAAGCAGGAAAGGGATCTTGGGGTTGTCATCTCTGATGACCTCAAGGTAGGAAACAGTGTGACAAGGCATCAGGTAAAGCAAATAGGATGCTGGGATGTATAGGCAGGGCATCACCAGCAGGAAAAGGAGGTCATAATTCCGCTTATACAAGACACTAGTGAGGCCCCACCTGGAGTACAGTGTACAGTTCTGGAGACCATACCTACGTAAGGACATAGACAGGGTAGAGAAGGTTCAGAGGAGGGCAACAAAGATGGTGCATGGGTTGCATCACAAGTCATATGAAGACAGGTTGAAGGAACTGAACATGTACTCCCTGGAGGAGAGGAGGGAGAGAGGGGATATGATAGAGACATACAAGTATCTTACAGGGAGGAACAGGGTGCAGGAAAACACTATTTTTAAGCGAAAAAGATGTTTCAGGACTAGAGGGCATGGGATGAAGTTGGAGGAGGACGATTCAGAGGAAACATGAGAAAGAATTTCTTCACAGAACGGTGGTGGACAAGTGGAACACCCTGCCAGAGGAAGTGGTGGGGGCTGAAACAATCACGGGATTTAAGAATGCATGGGATAGACATAAAGGAATTCTAGAGGTCAGGGGTAAGGGGAAATAGACTTCTAGGAAAACAAACTGAACTTACAAGCTCAAATGGGCAGACTAGGTGGGCCATAGGCCCTTATCTGCCGACACTGTCTATGTATCTATGTATCTATGTAGGGCATGGGATCATATCAGAAGGGACAAGATTCAGGAGAGAAAGAAGGAGACATGACTTCACGAAAAAGATGTTGGCGAAATAGAATGATCCAACACAGGGTGCGATTTCAATTAAGTAGGTTGGTAGTCTAATAAGGGCAAGTGACAGGGTACAATGGAGGGTATGGGTAAGCAGTGATGCTAACAACATGAGGGTGAGAGGGGGCATGTGATGGGCAGCTGTAATCTAGGGGAGGTAGCTGTGCACTACAGCAGACTTGATAGACCAATGGGCCTATTTCAGCCAACAGTTTCGTATATTCGTATGTTTATACACGTAGTTGTAAATGTGTTAATGGGTTTGAACCCCTTAGTGCCAATCCTATCCATTCCCTACTCTGCATACCCTTGCTATATCCCTGGCTTCATTCACTTTGGTATTACCAGACTGAGGCTCCTTTTCACTGTCAACCTTATGTCTGTGTCTTGGTGGGGTTATGGTCAGGGCATGCTGGTTTTCACCATTTATGTACGCATCACACCTAGGCTTATTAACCTAAAACATTCAATACTCTAAAACAATTTACTGGTCACCCACCATAGTGGATAAATGCAGACCAACGCTTGCCTACAAGCCAATATTTCTCCCAGTATTCCCCTAGTCACCAGTGAAGCTAAAAAAACACAACTAAACACCAGTTCTTTAGCCAAGCATTTTATATGATGTTGTGGAGCACCATGGCCTTTCCCATGCCACAGACAGGTGTAAGACACTCTACCCCACTGAGTGAACTGCATCTGCGGTGTCCCAGTCTCATGCACAGCCATGCCATTAGAACACAAGTGACAAAGACTTATAGATCACCCCACTGTGCTGCTGTTCTTTGAATAATTCAGATTCACCTCTTACTCCCCTGTCTGTGTCACACCACCTCTCTGCATTGCTTATGTAAATACTGGCCCACCCTACCACCAGGTCAAAAATTATCAATCTTTTGTATAGGAGATAGAAAATACGATTTTTTAAATAGACAGAGATGGTTACAGTGATGGCGACTAAAGATCTATGTTTTAGTGGTGTGTGCATGTGTGTAAGGTGGCACAATTCAGTGTAGACCGTGTCGGAGACATAGACCACGCTATGATCGGTCACCTTTAGTCTCTTGGCTTTTCACCAGTCAGAGTCAATGTTTGGCAGTTTGTGTTTGTGTTATAAGAAAATCGTGAATGAAACATGCATTGTCAATGCTGCAAAGTACAGGTTTTGTTGTAGACTGGCTAAAAAAGTGATGTTTAGTTATGTGGTTTAGTTTAATTTGTGACTGGGAGAATACCGGGACAAATGCAGGCTTGTACACAAGTGACGCACTGCGTAGGATGACCAGGAGACAGTTTGAGAGTTTTGAATGTTTTCGGTCAATTCGCCAAGTGGGAGGCCTACATAAATGGGGAAACAAAGTCTGCAGCAGCTGTCACTAAAAACTCAGCACACATGTTGCAATGACTGTAGGTACAGCAAAGCTGGATCTATCACAGGGATCTATTGTAGAGAGGTATATGCATCTCACCTGGTAGGTGGCCCCTTATCCAACCACCTACCCAAACTATGCTCTTCAGACACAGTGTTGGCAGTGATAGCAGTCTGTCCCACTCTTACTCCCAACTCTACTTTAGTCCAGGACAGATAACAATGAGAGACAGGTATATACACAAATATGGAGGGGACACTAAAGGACTTTTCATTCATCGGCACCACTCTCTAAGTCTCCCTGTGATGATCTCTCACTCTCATCATTAGTCATGCCCTTACACCACCTGTACACATAGCATAACTGCAGGCATATGACACTGCAAAAAAGATTTCCAGATCAGAGAGACAGGAGCAGTTACTTGGTATTGGCATGGGATAACATTTTTCAATGGACACTGCATCTGATCATCTAAGCACCAGTGGACCAAAGAACTACAGGGGTCTGGATCTTGTAGCATGCTATAATATCAGCTGCAAATCACAAATGAAAGAAATAGTTATTCTAATGTAGCTTCATTTTAGAAAAGCTACATCTTTTCTCAGTGTGATTGCATGTATGTGTTTTTGTTGGGGGTGGTGGTGGGTAACTATGCCACACATCTCCAGAGCACACTCAGTCACCCACGGTCACAGAACGGGAATGCAGCAGTCCCATTCCGTGATTGTTGGTGACAGCATGTGATAGATCTGCTGCATAGTCTATGTTTCTATGTTTCTACAACCCCAATGAGAAAAGCTGTTGAACTGATGAACTGAAACAACAGTAGAATAAATATGTCTTACATTAGCGATTTGCGGCCGATAAAAGCTAGACAAGATCCCATGGAGTACAGACAGTATCCTGTCTCACAAAGACCCATATAATTGGACTGGAACACAATTTGTGCTCTACCTGTTTTTTGGAATTAGAACTCTTATAAATCATGTCAATGTGGACTGAATACCTATATTACGCAGAAAATTCATTCTGTAAGATGGCATTAATGCTGCGTGCTTGCACATCTCATTCATAGCCAGAGTATTCAATGAACTAATGCATATATTTTCCTTAGCAGCTACAAAGTTATGGTGTGACTTATATAAAGGGCAAAGTGGTTTGTAATGTGATTTGTTCAATTTGTGATTGGGCTGTTGACGTGCATCATAATTATTAAACTAGGTAGTGTTTTATCCACTTTTATGCCTGTTTGCTTACTTTACTAGTTGTTTGTTTCATTACGTTGCTATTGAAAAGGACTGGGGAAAAAAAAACTAACAAAAACTGAACACATTCTGATAGCATTTTTTCAATAATGTTAAATATCTGGGTTCTTTTTTTACTTTTAAATTTAATTTTTGAGTGATCAGAAGCAGCAATACAATCATAAACACTTCTATTATTTCAAAGCAGCAGTGCGAAGTGACGACTTACTATACACTTGCATGTGTAGAATGCTAATTTTAGTTCACCAACGTGGGGCGATTATGAAAAATCACTGCCTGGGTGAAGCTGAGTTTCATGCCCCATATTGTTAGCTTAGTATAAATCCGTGTCTGGCAGCTGGGGGAAGTGGGACCAGAGTGATTTGCATTGCTTTGTTGCCTCGGGGAGCAGAGAGCGAGAGACACGGCTGCCAATACCGGGGTAAAGATGAGGTACACAGCATTTTGACAGCTGTGCTCTCTCTCAGCAGGGTGCTGTTAAATCACTGAACAAAAGCAACAGTAGAAAACATATTGTTTGCATTTGCAATTTGTGGCAGATACCAGCGTGGCATGATCCGCTGCTGCTGGTAGCATATCTCGTGCAAGACTTCTGCTGAATAGGCACAGCACTGCTTCATTACATTGGGGTGCAGCAAGGAGAGACACAACTGCCAAAACCAGGGTAAAGAACAGCGATATAATTTTTGGATAGCTGTGTTCTCTCTCTCTCAACAGGCTGCCGTTTACCAAGAAGTACTGACATGTGTCATTGTTCCCAGCATCTGCTTAAGCTCTGTGCTTCCAAGTTACATTAATTATTTTTAATTTCAAGAATCTTTATTGAATTATCATTTCAACAACCAGAGTGAACATTAACAAACAGTAACAATAATAATACCAGCAGAACAAACTCTCCCATCCCCCACCTTAACCCACCACTGTGGAGTGTCTCCCGTGAGTCCAAGAAAGAAAAAGGCCACATAAAATAACCAAAACATTAGCAAGGCCCAGGAAGTAAACAAAAGAGTATCAATGAAGCTAAGATGTGTAAAGGGTGTGCAGCTTACCCCATTTCTTATCAAATAACTGAGGTTTGTGGCGTAAGCTGGCAATCATATGGTACACAGATACATAGATACATAGACAATGGTGGCAGATAAGGGCCTATGGCCCACCCAGTCTGCCCATTTGAGCTTGTAAGTTCAGTTTATGTTTTCCTAGAAGTCTGTTGCGCCTTACCGCTGACCTCCAGAATTCCTTTATGTCTATCCCATGCATTCTTAAATCCCGTGATTGTTTCAGCCCCCACCACTTCCTCTGGCAGGGTGTTCCCTTGTCCGCCACCGTTCTGTGAAGAAATTCTTCCTCACGTTTCCTCTGAATCGTCCTCCCTCCAACTTCATCCCATGCCCTCTAGTCCTGGAACATCTTTTTTGCTTAAAAATAGTGTATTCCTGCACCCTGTTCCTCCCTGTAAGATACTTGTATGTCTCTATCATATCCCCTCTCTCCCTCCTCTCCTCCAGGGAGTACATATTCAGTTCCTTCAATCTGCCCTCATAGGACTTGTGATGCAATCCATGTACCACCTTTGTTGCCCTCCTCTGAACCTTCTCTACCCTGTCTATGCCCTTACGTAGGTAAGGTCTCCAGAACTGCACACTGTACTCCAGGTGGTCTGCTCTAAGACTAAACAATAGCTCTTGTAGCCACTCTCAATAAGAGAGAGGGGTCTGGTCCAGCCAGTGCCAAAGAACTAGTTTCTTTACAGAGAGGGAGATTAGAGCAATGTGATATTTTCTCTATCACCTGGACAGTACTATAGTCACCCAAAATACAGATTTCAGGTCAGAACATGCCCTCCAAACCCAACAAGGGGTCTGCCTTAGCCTCAATAAGGTCCCATAAAGGTGCGATCTTGGAACTTATCCAGAAAATATGCATGAGAGAACCCACCTCATGCCCACATCTAGTACAAATATCTGTCATTAACTGGCCCATTTTAGCCGTTTATCAGGAGTATAAAAAAGATTATGTAATATATTAAATTGAGTAATTCTAAGCCTATCCTGGGTGACAAAAGTGTTCAAGTCCCTCCAAATTGACTGCTATTTGCAGAGTGAGAGGGGAAAAATAGAGTCCCAGTAGGGCGAGCTACCTACCACCTCAGGGACTAGGAGGAAGAGAAGTAATGAGTATAGGTCAGCAACTGCATGTGGTTTAGAGACCAGATCCCTAACAGAGTATAGGAACTCTGAGTGAACAACCAGCCAGGTGCCAGACCAAAACCATTGTAACAGAACATGTCTTAGTTGATAAATCTTAAACACAGTAAAACCACCAATTGGAATCTATGTGTAAAATCCATTGAAGTAAGCAGCACACCTTGAGAAACAAGATCACTTACTTTAACTTCAGAAAACTTTGGCAACCAAGCCAATGGTATTGTCTGCCCTCCAATTTTAAAATTATTATTACAGAGAATAGGTTGAGAAATAGCCTTTGATGGCTGGTATTTAAGAAAGGAACAAAATTGGCAGTACACCTGTAAAGATGTACCAATCACAAAATCTTTAAGGGTTACAGGACGTGACCTCCATGGGATGAAGAAAAGAGATGGCACAGACAAACCTGTCCTCATTATCAGATCTCCCTCCAGCTCCAGCCATGTCAGAAGTAGACCCTGGAGCAGTCATCGGCAGTTGAAATAGTCAGTTGCAATTCAATGTAGTTGCAATCAGTTGCAGTTGTTGAATTGCAGTCATAAAATAGTGGGGTTGAAATCCACTGCAGTTGATGATTCTGTGATCTGTCCAGTTTGTTTTTGTGGTGCACTGCAGTGTGTTTTCTCTTTTTTCTTTCCTGGGGGAGGAGAGCCAGGGGGGCCGCGAATATCTAACGGTCCTCAACCACTGGCACCGAGCCTTACAGCCAATAAAATGCACCCTTGGCTCCTAGACACGAAGCATCCACTAATTAGGAGAAATAGAAGGAGGAGCCAGGAGCTTGAGAGTGTCTGTGATTGGCTGCATGAGGTGGTGGGGAGAGCATGCCTAGGTAAGAGAGGAGATTGTCAGGAGAGAAGGCATCTGTGCTGGTGTGTGGGCAACAAAAGTAAGTTAATTGTGTCCCCTGTCCTGACATGTCTGGTGCCCAGAAAGAGAGAGCCTAATGTGTGGCTGTGCAGATCCCAGTCAGTCCTCCAGCAAAGCCAGGCAGCAGTTGTGTGAAGGCAGCAAGTCAGTGGTCTGGTCGTGGTTGGGATCAGCTCGTAACCCTGGTGGCCGGGCCCATTGGGCGACTCTCACTCAGTCTCAGGTCTTCAGAGTCGGCAAGGAGGAGGAGTGGTGGGTTCACTAGTTCCACTGCGCAGAGTATCGGAGTGGGGACGTGGATCTGGGTTGGGGACCAACTGTGTGGGTTGGGAGGTGGGAGCACATAGCTTCAAATAAACACCGTCACTGCCAACAAGTAGAGCAGCAGTGGCAGCCTGAGCCTTGGAGCCATCTGACGCCGCTGACTGAATCAACACCTGACACCTGACCGAACTGGCAACAGTCTACTACAGTGAGCAAGGTACTGTATGGGATGTGTATGTAAGGCCCACCAAGTAGGAGTCAATCTTAACATTGTTTTACTAGCTCAAGTCCCAGTGCAAATAGACCAGGGCTAGTGCAGTTAACTCTCTACTTGTCCATCTTGACTAGTACAGATTTTTATGGCTGTTAATGAAGTTAAAAAAGTCTCTACTTTAGCAGGCTCTTGCCCTCATGCTAATCTCTCTCAATGTTCCAGATGGCCTGGTGTGATTAACAGCTCATTAAGAGTTGCAATTATCTGGCAGTTCAAGAGGGGGATCCCACAAAAGACTAAATGTGAGTCATTATCACTCCACTGTTAGGAATTTCAGCTAGTGTCCAAGGTGTGATCAAAGGCAGAGTATTGTTAAGTCACTAGCTTCCAGTTTTCTGAATGTGTCTCTCTAAAAATGTGTCCCATATTATTAAGACCATGCCCGTCATTTCCCTACATTTTGAGTGTCTGTATCCAACATTTCAGTAACAAAATGCGAGGAGATAGACAGGATTAGCCCTGCAGGTGGTGGATTTTATCCTAGTCTCACCTAACTTCCCTCTCTCCTCCAAATCTCTTAACTCTGTTCTTTCCCTGGCCAACATGCAGATCAGACTCTGAAATGACCATCCACTGAGTCTTCCACTACCCCAATTATCAGAGACTCAGAGAGAATCTCTTGAGGCCCCAATAGGAGCATTTGAGATTCTGCAACAGGTGAAAGCCTTGAGAACTCTAAAATGTCCAGGCCCGGATGGACTAGGTATGGAGTGGTACAAGGCATTTGTGCCCCTGATTTTACCAAGTTTCCTTCCAGCATGTTGAGCAGGGGCCAAAAGGGAACCCCCCTTCCTTGAATTATGCCATTCTTTCTGCTATAGTAAAACCAGACAAGGACCCCATACTCATCTCATCGTACCATGCAATTTCAATTTTGAATCTGGACTACAAAATATTTATGATGATTTGGGCAAAAAGATTGGCACCACTATTGATGCATTTGATCCACCCGGACCAGTCAGGATTTATTAAAAAATGTTCTACTTCAGATAATTTATGATGATTAATGATGCTGCTGAAATATATATACACTGTAGAGATATCCCTATGACCCTAATAAGTTTGGATGCCAATAAAGCTTTCGACAGGGTGGTTTGGGACTTTCTCTGGGCCACCCTTTCGAGATTCTCTTTTCCTGATTATTTACTTTCTTGCCTTAAAAAAATATATGCACGGCCTGAGGCCTGTATTTACATTAATGGAACCCTAACCCAACTTATATGAATACAAAGGGGCATTAGACAAGGATGTCCTTTGTCCCCGTTGCTTTTTGCTGTTTACATAGAACCTCTGGCCGAGGCCATTAGGAGGAATAATATAATAGAGGATATTCCCCTGGGCCAAAGGGAACATAAAGTAGCGTTGATTGTGGACGACATCCTTGTCATATCCCTGTCTCCAGAGACTTTTCTTCTGGCTCTGTGGGAGACTCTGGAGCAGTTTGAGGGGATCTCTGGACTAAAATTTAATATATCTAAAACTGCACTCCTACCATTATACTTCACCCCCTCGAATGATCTTAAACTAAGATTTCTAATAAAGTGGCACCAAACGAGAATTAAATACTTAGGAATCTATGTCCTTCTAAATTTAGATCATCCTGAGTTGTTAAATTTTGAACCTATCTCAATCCAGATACAATCAGGCCTCTCAAAATGGACAAAATTGCATTTAAATTTTTTTCTGAGAATTGAGACCATTCGTATAGTCGTTCTTCCCTGCCTCCTGTGCTTATTTCAGAATATCTCTACCTTTCCCTCTAAATACTATTTTGACTCCTGGGATAAAATGGTTTCAAATTTTATATGGAATGGTCAAAAACCTAGGATTAGGTTGTCCCTTCTCCAACTCCTGTTGACCCAAGGAGGAACCAACTTGCCTAATTTCAAATTCTATGTATGGTCGGCCTTCCTGAAAACACTTTTTCTCTGGCTTTCCCCCTCCTACTCATCCCTCTGAAAGGAACTCAAGTTCACTATCAATGACCTCCACGACATTAATAAAATAACCTTAGCATCGCAATCAAGGAGCCCCCCACCCGAAAGACTTGTCACCATATACGGCGCAAATACTAAAGCTATGGTATCAACTAAAACAAAAAATAAATTTTAAGGAGATCTTTTTCTTTCATACACTGCTCTTGGAAGATGAGAGCTTCTTTCCTATAACATTTGATATGACATTTGCTAATTGGAGGAGGTTAGGATGAGACTTCTTTTCTCAACTCATTTCAAAATCAGGAATAACCTCATCTGAATCTCTTAAAGCCAAATATGGACTGTTGGAAAGTGACTTTTATAGATATGCAGGCTAAAAACTACATCTTACATCAGAGAGAAGTGGGAGCTTGCACCCCAGATCCACCTCCAGTATTGTGGAGCCTTCTTGATGACAGTTTGAGAGGTACAATGTGGGGATACCTGATAGGTCATCTTTATAAAATATCGAGAGAGAGCTTGGGGGACTCTTCTGAGTCCATATTGAACAGCTGGAACAGGGACTTAGAGTTGGAAATTCCCAGCCTAGAATGGCAAAAAGCTTCCACTATGGCTCTTAAGGTCACCCACTCCAACAGATGGGGAGAATTTGCCTGGAAGTGCTGGTTTAGATTCTTTCATTCGCCGGCTATCCTGGCCAAATATCTCCCACCCTCGTATGGACAGTGCTGGTGTAGATGTTCTTGTGCTCTAGTGGATCTGGGTCATGTCTTTTGGACATGCCCACAGATTACACCCTTCTGGTGTGTATTTCAACAAGAAATCTCAGACTGTTTGGGGGAACTGGTGGAGCTTACACCAGAAATGGTGTTGTTGTCTATGTTCCCACCTCACCGCCCTTCTTGGCACTGCACTTTACTTCCCATATATATCCTGGCGGCATAAAAGGCTATTACCAGACGTTGGATGTCTCAAATAAATCCTACTATATTTGACTGGAGAAAGGTGGTCTCCAAGATCTATTACATGGAGAGTTTAACAGCAAAGCTACACAATAAGTACAGTATTTTTGAAAGACTATGGAGGCCATGGGTCATGCATATTTCATCTCTGTATCCGACCTTCATTCTCTAGTCTACCTTGAATTGGGTGGACTTTATAGATTTAAAAGAAGTGTAGGGGAGAGAGAAATTAGATATGATTTGGGGGTTGTACACCTACTGTGGATGAATGGAAAAGGGGAAGGAATCCAGTTTGAATAACTAGACAACAGTATTCCTAGGACTATCTTATGTAACGAGCTCCTGGAATTATAGAGCCTAAATGAGTCTAAGAACTTATAACTGCATCATATTTTAATGTTTTATTGTCAATTGATATGATTGCAAAAGAAATATAACCAGGAAGTATAAATGAAATGTGCCTTTCCAAAGTGAATAAAAAAAAAAAAATTAAATGACCATCCACAGATCCATAGCTGCCATTACTGGCAAGTGTAGGGGGTCCCCAGTTCTTCTAAATGGACCATGCCAGCCATCACCATTCATGTTGTCCTACCCTTATCCCACCTAGCATGTCATTTCATCCTAAAAGCAAAGCTTTGTATCATGTATGGTACAAAAATGGACCTTAATAAAACACATAATTTGAAAGCTTAAAATAGGCATTCCTGGGGTACATAGATCATCCTATATAGGCATAGAGATAGTATAGCATTATGCCTGTGTACTGTTTCCCCAGGGCTGATATAAAAAATTTCATAGTTTTCTATTTCCCAAGCCCCTTAGGTTTGTGTAGCCCTCACCCCAAAGAAATCTTAGATGTGCTCCTGGCTCACTTGAAACTATACAAAAACTTCCAGAAGTGCAGGTCTCCAGTTGATCACAGAGTGGGAGCAAAGAGTGTCATTCTGTAACTGACTCTGTTCATTACCCTGTGAGTGGTGGTGAGAGTGTGATGAGGTACATGATGATATCAGCTATTGCATGTGCAGAGCTAGGACTGCTTGATTGATCATTTGCTGTTGTGTCCTCTGGTTTGGTGGGGGGGGGCAGAAAGAGGAAGAGAGGAGGCCATAGTACAAAATAATTGGGGGGGGGAGCTCACTTTGTGAGATGGCATTGCAGTCTTTTTTCCTACTGGGGAGCTGGAAGCAATGTGGGAGCAGGATACATGTGCAATAATCAGAGTATTTCTTGGCTTGCAAGGTTTCCTGTATAAGTGATCAAAATTTACCATTATAATTAAGGGCTAGTGCAACCATCTGTGGGCTAGTGCAATTTTCCATCAACTTGCCCTGGGCAGTGGGCAGTAGGAAGCAGAAGGATGGTCTCTCGCAGACTACTCAGTCTGTCTGTGTGTCTGCTGCATGCTGGGCTAGAATGTCTGGCTGGTTGAGGGCTTGGGGGCTGTGGGTCCCAGGGTGGATGAACTTGAAAAGCCAAGGTGATCGATCAGCATCGATCTAATGCTGGCAGCCCAGCTGGACTCTCTCTGACTGTGGAGGCATTGTGAGTAAGTCAGACTCCCCACAAGGTCATGGAGCAGGACAGGTGCAGGTGGTCAGTTGGTGAGTTCCCAGACCATTAGGAGGAGCATGGTCGGTTGGGTCCAATGGACAAAATGTTTGTTGTTTGCCACTGTAGGAATAAGATAGACTAAACATTAAAATCCTCATGGCAAGATGAATAAAGTTTTAAAAAACACATCAGCATACATGCTGAAAGCCAAAACAAGTTCAGAAACTGTGTCATACAATGTTTTTTTTTAATATGCATGAGTTTTTTTAGCTTTAAATTTAAGCTATGGATATATCTCAGTTCTGGTATACCATACAGGAGGTATTTCTAGGGGTCCTCCCTTAAACTGTTTTTAGTCTCACAGACTCTGATTCTACGACTACTAGTAAACTAACATATATTGATGGTTAGCTCTGTTTGCAAAAAGGATACCTTCTAGTTTCTGTGGGATGTTTAAGAGGCCCTACCTAGACTGTATTTTAAACTCACAGTTCTTTTTCTAAGTAACTAGTATTACTGCTGCTTATTTTTCTATACTGTATTCTGTTTTACTGCCCTGCTTCAACTTTTTACTTTCAGGGACTTAGTATTTTTTGTTGTTGTTTTGACTGGTTATTGTGCTTTAGTGGGTCCCTACGGTGTGTAGATTTGTTTCACTGCACTTTGTATTTACATTTTAAAAGAGCAGCCAGCTTCTTAGCTGCTGCTGACTAGTTGATACTCTCACCAACATATGCAATACCTCAACTGACCAAGAGTTAAGGGGCATAAATGATTCTTTTTGTTTCTGCTCATTTATGAAGTTATAATGCTGCTAAATCCCAAATGCTAAAAATGGAGCTGCTTCCTGACCTTAACCCAGCAACACGCCCCCACGTAGGCACATGCAGCCCCGTTTTGTGATGTCAGAAGGTGAAAGCTGTGTGTGCATGTGTCCCATTGATTTAAGGGAGGCAGCCTTTTCCATACATTTTATTAACTTTTATAGTCGAAATTTTAATAAAAGAAGATACGAAGTTATGAAAGTAAGACTAACTACTACATAATAAAATTCAATGACGGTGAAAGCTGAAAAAAATTGGTTGGATTTTCTTCAGTTAGTTGAAGTCAGAAATTACAAACTAGTTGAAAAAATCAGTTATAATGTGTAATAAGTCAGTCATAATTGGTTTTTCAACTGACTCTGGGGTCTAGTCAGAACATATCCTGAGTCATGATCCGAGGGAGTCAGAGAAAGTCACTGAAAACATTTATTGATATGGCTCGCTACATAGTAAATCAGTTAGGGAGTCTAAGTCCTCCTTGCAGTCTAGACACTGAGAGTTTCCTATAGGACCTCCTGAGAGTATTATCTACCCAGAGAAATCCGGAAATGAAGGAATGGCTATGTTTAAAAAATGAGATGGGTAACCAAAAATTAAGCATGTTTAATGGATAAAACAGTCTTGGGAGATCGTTCATTTTGATTATACTAATTCTGCCCCATAAGGATAAGGTAAGTGATTTCCATCATGTCAGATCTTGTTGAAGCATAAGTAATCAGTCATCTAAGTTAAGCTTCTTCATCAGGGCCACGTCCCGGGAGAGGTAAATCCTTAAATATTTAATGCACTGGGGAGCCCACTGCATGCCAAGGGAAATAATATCTGAATTTAGGACAGTGGAAGTAAGGGGGAGAACCTTTGTCTTCTCCAGGTTAAGCCTGTAGTTGGAAAAGGAGCCAAACTCCATAATAACCACCAGGGCCGCAGGGATCAAAACCGTCCGGTGGGAGAGAGATGTAATAGAATATCATCTACATAAGCAGATAATGCTAGAACCTTTCCACCCATCGGAATCCCAATTAAACCTGGACATAACTTAAGTTGCCAGATTGATGGCTCCAAATATAGGTTGAAAAGTAATGGGGATAAAGGACAGCCCTGGTGAGTGTCAGAAAACAAAGAGAACATAGAGGGAAAAAACATTACAATAAATTTTAGCAGATGGTGAGGAGTATATCATCTTGATCGCAGTGAAGGAAAGTATGGGGAAAGCCAAACCTTTCTAGTGTAATAAACAGGAAAGTTCAATCTACCTGATCGAAAGCTTTCTCTGCATCCAGGAAAACAAGCACTATGGGCGTAACTGAGTGCCTGATGCAGAGTAAACGTGTTCCAATTTATGTAGGTGATCCACTGATGAGCGAGCAGGAACAAAATTGACCTGTTCTGGGCTAAGGAGTCCGGACCAGACCCTACCAATCCTCAAGGCCAGGATCTTCATCAAAACTTCGATATCATAATACAATAATGATATAGGCCGATAACTAGAGACCAAGTTGGATGGCTTACTTGGCTTTAACAGGAGTACGATCGGAGCCTCAAGGATGGACAGATCCATAGTATCAGCATTGTAAATACAGAGGAAAAAAATGATGAAGCAAGGGTGTCAACTCCTTACCAAATAGTTTAGAAAAATGTGAAGTAAATTAATCCAGGTCAGGGGGCTTTATCTAAAGTTAGGTCATTAATAGCTGAGGAAATTTCCAGGGGAGAAATAGGCTGTGATAAAAGGGATTGTTGAGAATCAGAAAGTTGTGTGAGATGAACATTATCCAGAAAGGTTTTAATGGATTCTGCAGAGGACATAGCCTTCCTACCACCTTAAATATCTTTGTTGTAGACTTCAAATTCCTTAGCTATATCTCTAGGAAGGGTTTTGACTGAACCATCATCAGAAAGAATAACAGGGACCAATTTGGAGGCCTCACAATGCTGGAGGCGTAAAGCTAGGAGCCACCCAGCTTTCTCCCCCTGATCTATATACCTTGATTGAGACCCAAGTATAGCATATTCTGCATTTTCACTCAACAGATCTGTATATTTATCTCTACGCAGCATAAGGTCCCGTAGTGTGTTCTCAGGGGACGAAGGAGATATTGATTGTTCCATCTCAGTGATGAGTCACAAAAGGGTGGATGCCTCCTGTGACTGGAGTTTCTTCCACTTGGAGGCCAATTGAATAAGTTCTCCCCTGAGAAAACACTTGTGGGTACACCATTCATGATCCCCTCTTACCACTAAATCAGCATTAGTATCCATAAAAATCTTGATTTGGTCTTGAAGCTTAGAAACAATACAGTGATCCTTAATGAGTTGATTATTTAGTTTCCAGGATGTTTCTCTTTGTAAATTAGGAACTAGGGAAGCTGTCAGCCAGACCAGTGCAAGGTCAGATAGAACCCTTGGGTTAATACCACTATCCATGACCCTTTTCATCTCTGTTTGTCTAAACAAAACATAATCTATATGACAGTAGTAGCCATGGACTGCAGAGTAGTAAGAGAATTCCTTAGACTGAGGGTGTAGGATCCACCAGGGGTTATAAAGGCCCAGCAGCTCAAGCATGTCCCAGAGGGCACCTTGAGAGGGTGACAAAGGTGCCAACGGGTGACCCGTCCAGTCCAAAATCCTGGGTAAGGCTAATGTTCCAATCTCCACCAACAATTAGAGGAACCAAAAGGAATGGGACAAGAAAGTCAGTGAGCTCCATAAAAAGGAGGGGTCCTCAGCATTAGGGCCATAAACACTACCCAGTCAAGAAGACCACTCACAAAAATGTAATGACAGTGCGGGTCTGAGAGACACTGCGTGCATTGAAAACTGACATCTCTGGAAAACAAAATGGCCACCCCTCTGCTAGACGAACTATTGCCCGCAGCAAAGACTTTGCCAATTGTTTGCCTCCTGAACCAGTTTCCCTCATTTGCCAACAAATGAGTTTCTCGAAGAAAGATTACAAGACATTTCAAATGTGACAAGTGTTTGAGAATCTGAATACATTTAATCTGAGACCTTGCCCCCACCAATGTTCCAGGAAGCATATTTTAGTGGATTAGCCACTATCCATAGGAACATTATTGAAAAAACTATACCAAACCAAACATTGGATCACTCCGCTACCCACCCAGCTCCTCCCCAAAGCCCCTCATGACCCCATCCTCCCAATTCTCTATGAAGAGGTAAGCCCAAAAGAATAACAATCAAACAGTCACAAATAGATTAGAACTTGCCTCCCCCCCACCATGGCTAAAGTCCCCTAATACTATAAATATATTCCCTTCTACCTTAAAAAAGTCCAATCCCACCACCTTCCCTCAATGAACTTAAAAAAAAAAGACTTACCAAGCCCATCCCCATCACAAGCCAGACCCTCTGAAGTGTTTATGAAGCACAACAATTCCCCACCCATCCCACGTCCTCGTCCCATCCAGTAGGCAAAGAAGAAATACAAGTTATAAAAATACATGGGCCTATTGTCATTCAGTGGTGCCCAGTAAGCAAAGCACCAAAGGAAAATGTTAAGGATAAGGTTCATTCTCACAAGAAACACCCAACACGGACAAGTAAAATTAAGGGACCAAGCCGAAGGTGGGGAGGAAACTGAATATAAGAAAACTGTAATTTCCAAAGCAGAGGCCATACCTTCTGGAGGACTAAGGATGAACCCCCCCACAATCCAAGAAATGACTTTCCCCAGCTCAGCTGCTGCCAATCTAACTACCCAGCTCCTAATCCCCTGTCCCCAGTGTCCTATAACTGCCCTAAGAAATATAACAATTCAGCTCCCTGATATATCAACCTGGTAAATGTACACATAGACATATAACAAACTGTAATAGAATTAAACTGTAACTCTAGTATCCACACGGTAGGTAACAAAGGAGCAAACCAATTAAGCTAGAACTGGTTGGAACAGCAATATTAATATTAAAATTGTTCAACTATGAGTGGTCAGGGGATACCCTGACCCACAAGAAGAGGCCAGAAAGTTGAGTACATTGGATGTCCAGTTAAGTCCCAAGCACTGTAAGGAAGGCTTAATACAAAAATGTGGACAGCAGAATTTACTCAGACAGCAGAACATCTGATCCGAGCTGCAGAAATGCACATAAGAGAGGCAAAGTCAACATTTATTTATTTATTTAGTTTTTGTTGACTGGGTAAGTGCACTAGACAAATTCAGCCTATTTACAGGCACGACCCGGGGAAGGGGATACAGAGGAATGGCAACTGATTTTGAACCAGATTAAGCTCTTGGTGGTATTTTAGTGAATGGGGGGACATTTTTGGCCAGGGCACCTGGGAAATTCCCCTACTCTGTGGTGGGGGCGCTATAGAACCATGGCCTCAACCTCTGAGTCAATTCAGTCTGCTGGTGTACCTGCAGGAGAACAGAGCTCTGCTCCTGCAGGTCCAGCTTTGGAGCCTACACCAACTACCCTGTGTGCATGTTCCAATGCTATGAATGACGTTTCTATTGCACACAGTTTGTCTTCCTCTGAATCATCTGGTTTCTTACCTGCGGAGGAATTGTGGCTTAAATCCTTACTTGCAAAGAGTCATCACCGTGTGTTGGAGGTCATTGAATCGTATGCTAGTTCGTGTTTGCATCAACCAGAAATGAATGATCCTGTGACAGATATGGGAGTCGGAAATGCTGATGTACCATATCCTTAGCTGAAGGTTCACCTCCTGCTTCAGATCCCTTGGTGTCTGCTGTGGAAATGGTGAGTCCGATGCTGATTCCTCACACCAGTGCCACACCTACATTACCAGCATTCCAACAAGGTGAGTCAGCGACTGCTCAGTCTATTGCTCCTGCCCCTGATTGTTTGCAGGTACCGAGAGTGAAGGTATCTGTTTCTCAGGATGGGCCTGTGAGTTCTGGTCTAGTTTCTGATCAGGGTGATGTGGTTAACTCCCCATACGTCTCACTTCTCGGCTTCTTGAGGCAGTATAGTGCAGTGGTCTAAGGCTCTGAGCTGCAAATCTGGTGACATCCAGCAGACCAGACCTGGGTTTGAATCCCACAGCTTCCACTTGCATACTGTGTGACTCTGAGCAAGTCACTTAACCTCCTTGTGCTCCCAGGTCGCTTCTGTAAAAAAGCTTTCAGCTTAGTGTGCTATACCTGGTTAAACAACTAAACAACTTCTCCTATGAGACAAATGATTGCACCTACCTTACAACCTAATGGGGTGAGTGGTCTCCCCTGTTCTTTGGAGGATTCCCTGTGAGATGCTGGCTGGAAGACGGGTACTATGGGACATTGGATTACTGATCCTGCCCATAGTCTGATTCCTGGCCATGGGTTATGGACCATTTCTGCTGATACCATTATTTCTGAAGTGCCAGCCGCACCGCTACCTTCCTTACTTACTATGATGGATTTAGATTTGAATGCTGATGATGTACAACACCCAGTTTTCTCTACCAAGTCACTACCTAAGATATCGCTCTTGTCGGCCTCTTCTTTGGCAGATGAGGGCCCTAGTTACGGTAAGCCTACCTGGGGTGAGCGTATAGAGTCAGATATACCACTCCTGGATCCTCCTCCTGATCATAGGGATCGTGCTAAAGCTAATTGGGAAGAATTTAGGAAGCGGGACAGTTTTCGGGACTCTCCTTCACCTCTTCAGAGATGGAATGCAGTACGTTTACAATATTCAGGGGGCTTAGATCTGGCCCCAGACCACCTTTATGTGGGAAAGACCCTTATTAAGGATTCTTTGGGTTATTTTACTAATGAGGTTTTTGCTTGATTCATATTTCAGGTACCTCTTTGTTTGATATCAGCTTTCAGACCCCACAGGTGTTGGACCATTTCCGGGTAAAGTATGAACTATTACGGTATGCTGAGTTGTGGTTGCCCTTTTGGGCTATTCCACTCACTTGACCAACTATTAAAGTACTTACCATATTATTTCAAAATAAAAATGTGGCTGTGCATGAGATATCGCATTGATTGCAGCAGCGCTGAGAAGTCTTGGGAACACCTCAACCTATTTTTGATTTGGAGCACTTTTGGACGGGAGGGTGGAAATTTAGGGTGTGGCTTTGGCACACTACTATGGGTCCTGTTCACTTGCCCAATAGCCTTTTTCTGGGTAGGGAACGCGGTCATTGCTTTTATGTTGAACAGCTCCGGACATGTTTCAAATGTGGGTCTTATAAACATCTTAGTGCAGCTTGTGATAGGTTGAAGTGTTCCCTTTGTTTCTCTTTTGGACATGCCAGCATGGATTGTACTGAGGAACTGAAATGTAATCTCTGTGAGGAGGTTGGGCATGGTTTTTGGTCTTGTCTGTGGGCTACCCATAATGGGGATGATTGCCCCAATCAGGATACAATTCTGCTTGAGGCACAGAAGAAGGATATTGCTGCCTCAAAACCCCCCTCCACCTGAGGTAGTATTGCCTGATCCCCCTGGGTGCAGATCCTGTTCAGGCTGTCCCGATGGATGTGGATATGGTAGTGCCCCCCCTTCCAACTTCTTCGGTGGCGGCAGCTACTGTCCTGGCTCAGGTCAGGCCTCCAGATGACTTGGTCATGCCACCTCCTGAGACTGTTGTACAGGCCAAAAAGAGGGCACAAAAACAAACTAAGACCAGGTGTAAGCTGGCAAAAGCTTCTTCCCCTGGTGGGGTTCTACCCTTAAGCAATCAATTTGAAGTCCTTTCTAAGAAATCTCAGTCTTCGGACTTGGGTGCTGATTCAGATACTTCTTCTCAGACCCTTCTGTCCTCAGACTCAGAAAGTGATAAATTAAAAGAGGTCTGAGGAGTCCAACATACTCTGTGACTTGGTGTGCACCCCCGTAGAAGCACCAGGTCTGGAAAGATTACATGATCTCTCTAATGCATATGTTTCTCTTTTATTGTGTGCATACATTTGACTTTGGCTCATGTCCTCTGCTCTTTATCTTGTGGCCACCCTGAACACCAATAGTGTTAAGAATGCCCTTCGAAGGCTACTTACTTTTCATTTCCTACAGGCCATGAGATGTGATATTTGCATTATACAGGATACCCGTAACCCAATTGAATACCCTTTCTTTGGTATCAGTGGCAAAGAAACTTTGGCATTGTTTTTTTTTTTTCTTTGGGTTGGACACATGTTATGGTGTTGGGGTTTTATTTTGGGATGATGGTTTTCATGTTACAAAACTGGTTGAAATTGTCTCAGAGCATGCACTGCTGTTAGATTTTGTCCTTTTAGGAACTAGTTGGAGATTAGTTGTTGTACTGTATATGCTCTGACCACAAAGAAAGGAAGGGTTGATCTCTTTCATTCTATTAAGCCTTATCTTTTTACGACAAGACATCTTATTTTGGGGAGGTGACTTTAACTGTATTGTGCACAAATGTGACAGGGGAGCTGTGACTGATAAGGATTGTTGTGACATCACTTGTCTTAATCGTATTATTACTCAGGGGCGTCTCCAAGATTCTTATAGAGTATGTCATGTCACAGATGGACATACGTTTTTCAAAGGTCCTCTATCCACTAGGATTGATTTTATTTTTACTGACCCCGTGGTTTGGGTGCTAAACGCTCTGACTATTCCAGCTGAGACTTCTGATCATATAGTTTTGGTTGTGACCCTAGAGGTAGGTCCCCATGCCTCTACTGGTAGAGGATACTGGAAATTTAATATCAGGTTGCTGGAGGATTCTTTCTTCTTACAGCAGTTCCAAGACATTTTGAAGGCCCGCATGTCTTTGATTGGACTTACGGATGATTTGTTAACTTGGTGGGTAGATACTAAATCTGATTTGAGGTCGATGGCAATGCGTTTTTCAAAGTTGGCTGCACTGTCTAATTATAAAAGATATTTAGCTTTATGGTCTCATTTGGAAACGTATACTAATATCAATACCCAATGTCTCAATTTGACTTCACAAGTACAGGCAGTTAAAAAAGAGATGACAGCCCTACAATATTCTGGGATTGCTTCTCTTTTGCATGAACACAGGGTGTGTTCATTGAGGAAGTCTGGATTGGGGGATGCGTTTGATAGTAGTAGCAGATGGGCTTCGGATAGACTACTGACTGAAGTTTCTCATTTAGACGGTACTCGGTGCACTGCTATACCTGACATTTTGAAGGAATTGACAGCATACTTTGAGGATATGTATACTGCTCCTTCTTTAGATGGCAATGACATTAATAGTTTTCTTACTTCCTTTGCCATTCCTCCTGGTACTGATACACTTTTTGAACCCTTGATTGCCCCTATCAGTAGTGTGGAGGTGGCTCTGGAAATATCACGTCTCCATTCTAATACGGCACCTGGTATAGATGGTTTGCCGTCTGAATTTTATAAGACCTGTAGTCCTTTGCTTAGTGACATCCTTCATGTGGTATTTAATTGGGTATTACAGCAGGCAACTTTTGATTTTCATTTTTGTACTTCCGTCCAGATTTTGTTGTTTAAGAAAGGGCACAGAGGGGACCTTAATAATTGGAGGCCATTGAGTCCCCTAAATACGGATTTTAAGATTTTGATGAAAATTCTGACCACCAGACTACTAACTGTAGTTCCTTCATTGATTTTCTTTCATCAAACATGTTCTATTCCTGGTAGACATATTGGGGATACTCTCCTCTTACTCGGAGAATTGGTTGAACTGGGTAAAGAAGATGTGATTATGGGGTTTCTGATGTCTTTTGACCAGGAAAAGGCATTTGATCGGGTTCCTCATGAATTCTTGTTTTGGGTTTTGAGAACATATGGTATACTAGAACAATTTGTGACATGGCTTGCTTTGTTGTATAAACATGCATATGCTTTTCCCCTGGTGAATGGTTTTCTGGGTTCCTGTATTCCTATTCATAGGGGGGCACGGCAGGGATGTCCCATGAACCCCCTACTTTATGTTTTTTGTTTAGATCCTTTATTAAGAACCCAGCAATAGCCCAGGATGCCTGCATTACTGGTATCATTCCCCCACAGGGTACGATCAGTGCTAAGGTCTCCGCTTATGCTGACAATGTGTGTGTTTTTGTTGCAGGTGTGGCTTCAGGCCATGGGGTGTTGCATCATTTTCAAACTTATTCTACTGTGGCGGGTGGAACTTTAAATAAAACTAAGAGTTTTTTGTACCCTCTTCATACTGCGCAACCTACATTTACTGATCTGCAGGATATTACAGTGCTACAGGGTCCGATTAAGGTACTGGGTATTAAGTTTGGGAAAGGGGATAATTCTTTACTTAACTGATCAGAGAAACTTGATATTGCCAAGCCTAAAGTTGCGCAATGGAAATCTTGGCACCAATGCAAGCGTATGAAGGTGCATATTGTTAAAACATTGCTCCTTCCTCTATTTTTGTTTTTTGTGGTTAATAAGGTTTATTGATTTGACTTATTAAGATGATACAAACATTAAAACAGTTGGATACATTGCAAAGCTCTTACAGACTGCTACATGTGTCTGTAGAAGCAGAGAACGGAACATGCTGGCCAAATAGTGATGAACTGAATATACTAGCCAGGTAAGCAGTAGGATAATACTCTGTGTCTGGATGTACAACACCTATCCAGCTGGACAGTAACTTTAAAAGTATTAGCAGTTGGTACATTGCATTATGGCTAACTCATACAAACATATCTTAACTGGCCCCATCCTGCTAGTTTCTGCAGTATTTGACAAAGCATCAGAAATTATGAGAGGACCTTTCTCTCTTTTTATATATTACTGCTGTATATCCTGTTCCACCTACATTGGAAACGACTTTGCTTAGTCTTTTTTTTTTCAAGTTATTTGGGGGAGTGAGAGAGATGTGTTATATCTTCCGATAGCACAAGGTGGTTTGAATTGTGTTAATCCAATCACATTTTTATAGTGTATTTTTTCACCGTAACTTAGTTGATCTTAGTTGGCCTCACTCAGTGTTGTGGTTGGTTTATGCTGATTGTTGGTTGGGTCCCTTGTATACTTGTTGGACTATTCCAGGTAATAGGGCACCACTGGCTTCCTCTTTACCCACATGTTTGCAGCCTGTTATAAAGAAACATAATAAATGGAAAGTACTTCCGGATCAGGTCTTTTCCAGAATGAGTAAGTTTCTTTATGGGACATTGCAAACTCTTGTACATCCTGTTGCTCCTGTGTATAAGGATATCCCTGATTGTTATCATAGTTGAGTACTTCAGGGACTGGCTGATAAATTGATACCATCTAGATTATGGGATATACTGTGGCTTAGTAGTCATGGAAGGCTCAATGTTAGGGGTAATGCAAAGCATAAAATGGTATCAGAACGAATGTGTCCTAGGGATATTTGTATAGCTCAAGGAAGACACTATGACTCATTTTTATATTCATTGTCCTTATGCACAGGAATTCTGGCAGGGCCTATCTATTCATTGGGGTCAGTCGTTTTAGAAAACTGTTACTTATGTGGAAGTTGTGGGTGGCTTCCTATTACGTCATACTTCTCTTGATGCAGGTGTAGTGAGACTTTTCTTTGCCATGATTAAATTCCATTTGTGTCAGGTGAGGTGTAAGTTGACCTTGCAGCAACTGTATCAATTGGCTTCCTGTGTTATTGAACATATAGAGCATGATTTGACCCAACGCTGTTTTTATCAACACCATATTTTGAATTACGATACCTGGATTGCTCGCTGAAAGGCAGTGCCTTTTTTGAAAGATAAGAGAGGATGATTTTGTTATTCTGCCTTATTTCAACTTTTTTTCTGTGTGTTCATTTTTCTTAATGTGTTGAACTGTTTTGTATTTCTTTCCAGTTTCTTTTATTTCCACTGTTTTGTATCACTTCAGTTATTTTATTGTTAGCTCTTGTACGTGTATATATGGTTGCTTTTTCTTTTTTTAATGTTCTGTTAATAAAAACCTTCCCCTACTCTTTCTGAGAAGTGCCATGGGATCTTTAACATCCACCTGAACTACCACCAGAACAGGCAGATGGGACATCAGTTTAGCATCTTATCCAAAAGATGGCACCTCAGGAGTGCAGCACCCCCCTCGTGCTGCACTGCAGTGTCAATATTGGGATATCAACCCAAGTGCCTAGTGTGGGTCTAGAACCCACAGCCTTCTGATCTCCCAGCCTCAGAGGTGAGTGTGCTACCTGCTGAGCCACTGACACTGCTAACATGATCCCTCCCTGTTGGTATATGGATTTACAATGGCCATCCCGATATATCTGATGATCAGTTGAAGCCACCAGGAGAATTGGATGCATGCTGCAAATCGTCAGACTAGATGAGACATTGGTGAACAGATATATAGGTGCCCAAACTTCAGTCCCAGAACCAGAAGGACTGTCATCCGTATGAGAAGAGGGCTGAGTAGGCTACTTCCAGGGCCTAGTTCTGTCCTGCAGCTACAGTAGCACAAGGGGTCTTCTACCCAGAGATGGCCTTACTGAGGGTAATAGCACTCTATAAATGAGGGGTCATGAGTTCAAACCTCACTACTCCCACCTACTGCCCATCTCACCTCCCCACCACCTCTTCCTCTACTATCCTGCCCACCTACCCCTCCCACTTTCTCTCTCTCTCTCCTACCTCCCACCTGCTGGCCCTTCCCTACTGTCCCCCACCTTCCACCACATACCCCCACCCTTTTCCCTCTCATACCTCTCACACTGATTTTCTCTCCTTCCATCCCATCTCGTCTCCTTCCCATAACCCCTCCATTCCTCTCCCTCCCTTTTCTTGTCCCCTTCCCTTAACCCTTCCATTTCCCTCTCCCCTTATACCTTCTCCTGCTTCCTCCCCTCCTTATCCCCTGGCATCTTCACTCCCCCCACCCCTGCTACCTAGCACTTAATTGGTTCTGTGCTCTCCGCACTTACAACAATGTCAAATCCCTGACTGCCTAATCCCCCCTCTCCTTACTCGCCACTCATTCCTTCTCTCCCCTCTCCCCTAGGATGTTTCTCAGTTGCATCCATGCCTGTTATGTGTATACCTGCTCTTTATTAATTGAACCTCATTATTTGTCTCTGGTATTGTACTGCTGTATCACTTCTAAAACCCGTATTGTATTCACCACTGTTTCTGCATTGTACCCTCTGCTGACGCGGAACCTTTGTAAATGAACCTCTGGTTCAAAGGTATTTGTAATCCTAGTACTTAACAAATAAATAAATAAACTCAACAGGGAACCATGAGCTGTTTATTCAATAAAAAGAGGAGTAAATAAAATTTTCTTCGTGAGGTACAACAAAGTTAGCCCTTGCTCATGAGAAGAAAAGTCTCAGTAATCCATGAGGTACAAATAACCGCAAAGGGAAGAGCAAACATCTCGTCTCGATTAAATCTAATCATGATGTCAGGCATCGCCCCACAAAACAGCTCACAACTCACAGCACTCTATGTACTTACAACGGGTAAACCTGCTACAAATCATGGAGCTTTAAATAAGTCAGGAAGCAGAGCAAGAAATTCCTTGGAAGCTTGCTCCAGCATATCGAATGAGTGCCAGTGATCCTGAATGAAGACTTGCAGGTGCGCCAGATCTTAAACTGAATACTGGCAGCAGTAAGTTTAACCACAGTGGGATGGAATGCTGCTTGCTTCTTACGGGTTTTGGCTGGCAGGTCCTGAGTGATGCGCAAAGTGTGCCCTTCCCAAGAGATCACTTGGAGATCTCAAATTTTTTGCAATACATGCTGTTTTTCCATGAAGCTCAAGAATGTAAAAATGAAGGGGCGAGGAGGTGATCCTTCTGAAGGACAAGGGCAGAGGGAAAGATGGGCCTGCTCTGTGAGGTAGGTAGGTAGGGTTGCAGGGTGAAGGGATGACAGTTTTCTGCAGCATATTCCGGGTAAATTGAACAGGATCAGACCCTTCAACTGCTTCAGGAAGCCCAAAGATAAGAAGATTATTTTGGTGGCTCTGTCCCTCAAGGTCCACGGTTTCATCTTGCAGGCGGGTAAGCTAATGCCTTATACGTGCAAGCTCTGGGTCCATTTTGCATCACCATTGCTCTAGGGTAGATGTGCAGCTTTTGGCATCTCCCGTTCACCTACCAAGATCCCCAAGGTCAGTCTAGAGGGATTTGATCTCAGCATTAAGCTCTTGCAGGGCATCTTTAAATGGTTGAAATTCTTGCAGAAAATGGTCTTCTGTAAGAGGTATAGATAGCGAAGTGACCGTGCTCGGGTGACCCTGTTGTGGTCCTTGGACGTTGGATAATTTAGTACTTTTTTCCTGCCTTGTAGGTGGAGTATGCCGAGGCAGGGCCTGCTTCATTTCTTCCTCCATAACACTGAAGAAGCAGTAGAAAATCTTCAGGAGCAGGTACTAAAATCTCTTTTGTTGACTTCTAGGGGTTTTAGATGTAAAATAAACTGAATAACCTGTGTACAAATGGTTTAGAGCAGGGATAGGCAGGAGCCAAGGTGAGCTGCTGCTAGCTAGGCTGAGGCATCATGTGATACATTAAAATTAATAGTTTGCATTTAGAATAAGAACAAACCTCTGCTGTTGGGAAATACGTAGAACAGCGTTCAGACACTTAGAAATGGTGAAGTGCATGCTCGAGAAACAGTGAAAGTCTATCTAACACATCCGTTTAGACATGTAAAACGATCACTGTGAATAATAGAAAAAACACAACTGATTTGTGGCCCTAACCAAGGTCTTACTAGCTGATTTGCCATTTTCGACTCAGTGAATACTAAGAACCTGATGTGGGAAAACTGATGAAACTGACAAGAATGCAATCAATTTAAGCAGGCTGGCACAGCTAATGAACTGGTACCCACACCGTCACCAAAATATCAACTGACAGTGACAGGACGTTGAACACACTTCCTGCTTTTAACTGTGCACTCCCCCTTTCCCTTGCAGGATTGTGAACATGCACACTCTGGGAGACAAAGAGAGATGGGAGGTAGGCACAGGAGAAATAAATCCTTTCGTTTATTAAATTATGAAATCCTAGAATAAAGTAATGCTTACTGCAGATGCAGGATGTACTCCAGTGAAGAATGAACAGAAGAGAATGATTCAGTAAGTAAACTAAAAAAGTCATGTTGCTATGTTGACAGTGCCGCTTTAATAATGCATCAAAAATATTTATTATATGCAATACATATAGAATAGTGTATGGGCCATACACAACAAGTCTGTGTTTCTATCGAGGTGATGTGATGACAGCATACAGACCTTAAGAGTGAAACTAGAGAGGTCTGAATGATGTCATCACATCCCCGAGATGGAAAAACATCCTTAGTTGTATATGGCTCATCCATACACTATTTTGTATAATATATGGTTCCCAGACTGTAGAAAATTTTACTTTTACAAGGATTCATACCTTGTGCTCGTGTTCACTTGCTACAGGTCCATGGTGAAGTTCTGCTATGCTCCCGACTGTAAACATCGCGTTCCTTGGTGCAGTGCCACTCTACTCTTGACCACAATGATCTACAGTGCCAGTGATTATTTATTTATTTATTAAATTTTGGTGACAGGGTAGGCCCACTGAGCCCCGAAGATCTCTTTTTCAGGGGCGGCCCGGGATAACAATACAAGTTATAAGAATGAACAAGGACATAAGGAACATTTGAGGCATTGTGAGTTACATCATGAGGTGGTTACAGTAAAAAAAAAATAGTGGATACAGGCATGGTTACAGGCATGGTAAAAGAAAAGCAGTGGATGCAGTGGCACTGTCAATATAGAAAAATAGAAAAAAGAAAAGAAAACTGCCACACTGGTAGTTTGGACACACAAAGCCAAAGGCAGTTGGTGTCCAAACTACATGAATCCACCACTCTCCAAACTACTCACTAACCTTTGCCGCCATTTCACTCTGTTCGTTTTTTGAGCACAGCACTGTTTCGGTCAATCAGGCAGCAGTTCAAAGGGGAAAAGTTGTTGTAGTATCGTTGTGACGTCAGAACAATACTACAACAACTTTTTTTGACCTTTGAACTGCCCTACAACAGCTTTTGGAAAGTCACTGCTTTTTATCCACAATAAGCCCTAATCATATACTATAGTGCAATTCAGACATTTCAGAAAAATCCTTCCTCAGTGAAACACTGTACCTAGAATTAATTTTTTAACAAAGACATAATTGTTTTCTATAAATGCATAACATAATTTCAAAATAATTCATAAACAAAAAGGCTGAAAGATGTTCTCACCTATGAGAATCAAGATGTAACAAATTTTCTTTAACATAGAAACATAAACATAGAATTTGACGGCAGATAAGGACCACTTGGCCCACCCAGTCTGCCCATTTCCCTACCTGATGGATAAGCTGCAGATCCTAGTTAACCAGCAGCCTACTTCTTCCTACCCCCAACCCCTAGAATTGCCTTATGACTGTCCCATGCATGCTTGAATTCCACCACTGTTTTTGACTCCACAACCTCCTCTGGAAGGCTGTTCCATACATCCACAACCCTCTTTGTCTAAAAACAATAAAAAAAACTATTTTCTAGCTTGTCAAATATGTATGTAATCACAGCAGCTAAATAAATTTCCAAAAGTTAAATGAATTTTCATAAATGCAAGAAGAAAAACTTACATGTTAAATACTTCATATTTTCATAAAGCGATAACAATAACCCAGTATGGTTTGATGTATTTATACTTATAATATATAATAAAGCAGTTAACACAACCTATTCAGTAAGTTCAGGGATATATCTTTTCTTAGCAGCTTCCCTTACATAAGTACCACATTTATACATCACACCCATGGATATCGCATTATATACAGTTTTTTTCTTTAATTTATGAGTAAACTTATGATATTCTTCATTATCATGCTAATACTGTTCACTGCAATTCTATATATTTTCTTAGAAACACCAAAACGTACACTCACACTTTTAATTCTTCACCACTGTGGTTTCTATAGTTTTTAACAGACACAGAATCCAAACTTTGCATATCATTATGTACCTGAACTCTGTAGCTATAACAACATTTCTTTATCTGTTTGTCAAAAAAGAGAATAGAGAACAGCAGTTGCTCAGTACCAAGCTGCTAATTTTTATATTTACACAGTATAAAATGCTTCTCAGTAATTTCAAGTTTAGAACTTATTTTATTTGTTTCTCCAGCATTGCAGGACCTCCTGCTCTCCCTGTATAATGGAGGTGCAACACAGGGACTATGCACTTCTTTTTATAGGGAATTGGGTGAAGTCAAGTCACAAATCCCTGTCAAATGATCAACGCTGTTCGCCTGGGCACCCGATCTGCAATCAGCAGCACACTGTCATTAATAAGACAGTGTGTCCTTACAATTACATCTTTAGTTAAGTTTTTTTTCCTCATTTAGTTTCTGGTTTGAAGTAATATTTTCAGTGAGTATGCTCATCATTTTGTATTATATATACATATACACATTTTCTTGTCTTTACTAATTTGGTAAAATATCAGCCCTGGGAGGTCAAGGAGCACAATGGAGGTCATTAGGCTGAAAAGGGTAAAAAGCAAGAAAGAGGGTATTTTTATATTATTCCATCAATAAAAATGGGCTGGTACACAGTGGCAAAGATATCTACCTGCAGCTAAGGAAATTAATATTTATTTAGAACTTTTTATAAAAAAAAAAAAAAGAAACTTTTTGGAACAAAGTTCAAAACTAAACGGTTCACACTAAAAATAAAGACCCAAAACAAGGAAGCCAATGATGTAGGTATATAAGTCACAGGCAACTGTACATACAACATTCTTTGTTAACTGATAATAACTTCTTTGAGGACATGTATCAATGTCTATATAATGGGTTGCCAGTCAATGCAGTCATTTAAACCATACCTAGGGTTTGTTGCCTGTAGTCTATCAATGTAGTATGCCTATCTAGTAAGTAATGTAGTTCTGTAATCTCCTCCCCAGGGGTCCGGTTCGACTTTGACTAACTCAAAAAATCTGAGATATAGTAGTTGGTGTCTAAGTTCATTAAAATGCCTGGCTACTGAAGAAGTTTCATCTCCCCTATGAATGTCACTTTTCAGCTCTCCCACACTAGTTTTAAGCATGCTTTCTGTTTTATCAACATATATTTTATCACATGGACATTTTAAAATATACACCACTCCAGTGCTCTGGCAGTTAATGAATTCACCAATATTAACTTCCTTGTCTGGGGCACTATTCCTTATTTTTTTCACTTTGCATGTGTTATGACAATGGACACAATGCCCACATTGGAAGTTTCCTTCAAAATCAAGCATTGGTGTTTAGTTGGACCAACACCTCAACTTCCCTGTGTATATTGACACCATCCTGAAGAAACTGAGCCCCAATCTTGGTGCCCAGTACAGGAATTGTAGTTGCATCCCACAGACTGTGAGGAGTGAACTTGTCCAGAAGATGATACTCCCCATCTTTGACTACTGTGACATAGTCTAAGGTGCTGCTCCCAAATCTTCCCTGACCAAATTGGACACTCTTTCTAACTAATTTTGCCACTTTGCCCTTGACTCTCCCTCTCATACACATCATTGCTCCCTTGCCTTCCCTCCACTATCAAACAGGTGCCTGTCCCACTGTGTCAAACTAACCTCCAAATTCTGGCTTGGAGAACTTCCTCCCTGCCTCTCATCCTCTCTCACCACTCCTTCTCTATCCTCCCATTCCCATAGATCTAGCAACACATGCACATCGGGAGTCCCACACTGGTTGACCCTCATTGGCCAGACTGGCTTTGTCCATCGCTTCCCTAAAATCTGGAACTCCCCCCCCCCCCAAATATGGCACTCCTCTTCCACCTATTCCCTTAGTACTGCCCTTCACAATTTCTTTTCTCTCAGCTGTTACTGCTTCAACCCTCCTTAAATTCATTCTCTACCTCTCACTTCTTACCCCATTGCAGGGTTCACAGCATCCTGAAGGAGTAATCTGGTGTTGGCTGCCTGCCCTCCCCCCTTCCACTTTCACCTCTTCTGCGCTTTTAGCTATCCCCTCTTACTCCTAATACAGCACTTGTGTGCTGTCTTAAGCGCGCCCTTGGTATATCATGGCACTATGATTGTTCTGTTTGTATCATTTGTTCTGCCTGTTATACTGTATCCTAATCTGTGGAATCATATTGCTGTATTTTTTACAAACTGTATTGCCTGTACCGTGTCCAACTACTGCATTATTTTGTCTACCCTCCCACACAACTTGTAACTATCCTTCTATCCATTAATTGTATAATCTCTGTTTCTTATCCTCATGTAAAGTGACAAGACCATCATCAGTTCAAACAATGAAAAAGGTTTAATAACAAACAAGTTAAATTTTGAACAACACAATAGGGAGAGCGTGAAGAAAGCTAACAGATTAGTGGGAAATATATTGCGTAATATAAAGAGTAGAAGCAGTGACGTGTTCACACCACTTTACAGAACCCTGGAAAGACCAGTCCTGGAATATGGTTCTCCATTTTCTACCCCTCAGACCAAAGGCTGCATTAAACTAGTAGAAAATGTGCAGAGATGGTTCACTAAGAAGGTTCAGTCTATTAAAGATAAGATCTATAAAGAGAAGTGGGATAGCCTGGGCTTGTTTTCTATGGAATACAGAAAGGCAAGAGGGGATCTCTGTTTTGTCTGTAAGGCATATTGGGATGAACTCCTCTGGAAATCATCAGGTCTAATTAAAAAAACAGCTGTGTGGGAGAGAAACTAGAACTCATGGTTTCCAGTTGAAAGGGGAGATGTATAAGACAACAAAAAGAGGCTCCTGGTTTAGCCAGAGAGTGGTGGATTCATGGAATGCATTCCCAGCAGAAGTTGTGCACTCACCTAGTTTGACATCCTTTAAAAGTAGATTGGATAACTATATGGGCATTAAAACAAGAGATATATTCCACTAAAATGTGTCAAGTCTAATATGGCTTACGGCTGCTTGACTTGTACCAACCTGTGATCCTATGATCCTATGTAACCCCAGGTTGCACCATGAGACAAGCAACTTGTTGTTCAGTGTGCCCTCCTGGTGAAACATTTTCATAAATAAATAAGTAAAATAAAAATATCCCCAGATCTACCTGTGCTCCCTTGTCTAGGTCTACCCAATGATGTGGCCTGACTATACCCCGGGTGGTGTTCGCCATCCTTCTCATGAATGCCCTCCCTGGCCCAACTGCCCTGCAGGTGAAATTGAGGTGGCCAATCAACTGTTGCACTTACAGCAGCTGTACTCTGTGCCTACCTTTGGTTTCCGCTAACAGCTGTCTCAGTTTCTGCACCTTCTTGTCTGGCAAACTAAAAACCTCCTGTTGTGTATCACTTTCAATGCCCAAGAATTCGATAACCCTACTTGGTCCCTCTGTCTTGTCAGGTGTCAGAGGCACCCCCAAATCTTGACAAATCTGCTGGAATTTGTGTAACATCCATTCAGTCTCCTCCCACCCCCTATCTATGAGCAAGAAGTCATACAGATAATTTATGACTGTCCTGTGCCTGGTTCTGTGTTGAAAAATCCATTGTAGGCAGATGCTAAACAGCTTGAAAGTGACACAGTCTGTTGAGCACCCCATAGGCGTGGCTTTATTGAAATAGTACTGCCCATCCAGTTTAAACCCCAATAGGTCCCAGTCTTCTGGGTGGACTGGTACTAGCCTAAAGACTGATTCAATGGCAGTCTTCACAAGCTATGCCTCAGGGGTTGCCCTGATGATCTGCACCACTTCCTCAAGTGTTGCTGTAACACCTTGCTGTCTTCATTGGAAATATAATCATTCACTGATTCCCTTTCTGGGAAGAACAGGTGGTGGATGACCCTGAATTCCCCTGGTTGCATCTTTGGGACCAATCTTTAAAGAGACGCCCTTAAGTTCTGTAATGGTGGGCAGCTGAAAGGGCCCTCAACCCTCCCGGCATCCTTCTCTTTCTGAATTTTTTTTGCATAGCACTGCCTCCTTTCTCCTCACTGACCCTAAATTGTTCACCTTCCTGCTCATTTGACACCCTTGAAATTGTAATTTGAAACCTTGTCTAAATCCCCTCACTAGTATACCCACTGTTCTGCTATCTGGATAAGCCTGTAATGAATGTTCTAGTAGCTCCACCTTTATCAGGGTCCTGGCCATCAGAAAACTACCATCCTGGTGGTGGCACCATCCTCCTTAACTTCAAAAATTCTGCCCCCCCACCCACTAACCCTCCTCCGTCTGTATCCCCTGTTCCATGCCTACCCCCTGTAGCCCAATTGCCCCCCCAAATCTTCCCAGGTTGTCCTTAGGGGTGCCCCAAGCTGCCTTGTTCATGGATTTTTCCGGTAGCTTAGAAGCCTGATCGTGCCCCCACATTTGGAGCAAGCATGTCGAAACGTGTATTGTGGCCATATACAAAATGCTCTATTGTACACCCAGCAACATTCTTGCAACAGGGTTGTTTTATTCCCCTCTTCCCAGTTTGGGGTAGCCTGGTCTGTGACATAATTCATCCACAAATCCAGCTGCTTTGTGTCCCAATGCACATCCCCATAGGCCACCATTCTTTGACAGAAAAACTCTTCGTAATATAACCATCCAAACCTCTCCCCCCTCCCCCATGATTTTGCCCTGTGAATGATCAAAGAATAAGTAATCAATGATATCCCAAGTGCTGGCTTTTTCTCCATCGCTATCATGGACTTTGTGGCGAACACGACAAACCAAGAATCCCGTGTCTTACCCTTTGTAAATTTATCCTCCTCCTTTTTTCCCCAGCAGAACAACTGCTCCATCTCACTCTTCCCTATGCTCTCCTTTTCATTATACTTAGTGATGGTTTCCCTACTAACTAGGGCAAAGATGTCCACATGTTCCCCCTTCCATATCTTTTCCTTTGTAGCTAAGGGGACATGCTTACCTATCCTCATCCCAGGGAGACCTATTTCTCTAGTTCCTGCTCCCTCCTGCTGTGCTAGTGCGGGGCTTGTCTTCCCCCATCTGTAACCCCTTCCCTGTCCTAATGTCTGACAATGCTTTCTCAAATTGCCGTAAGCCATCGTCCCCTATAGAAGTGATCTTCTGTTCAATGTATTCTGTTATGCTGCTGCCTACCTTAACTCCTCCTTTACCTGTTTGTGGCTCTGGCTCAGGGTCCGGAGCTGGTCCTGGTGTGTGGCCTTCAGGCGCCCCAGACAATGGCAAGATGGGAAGAGTCAGAATTGGCAGTGGTGCTGGTTGTAGATTTGGTGCTGGGATGGTACTGGAACCGGGCTCGGAAGAGGCTCAGGCTGAGGGGGTGGAAAGGTGGTTTTCAGCTCATGGGCCACCCTATCAGGGCTGGCAGGCATGGGGAGCCACTTGGGGCTCCTAGGCTGTTTAGGCAGCCACTTTCCACCCTTCCCTGTCCCCTGATCATCAACCTTCTGTGTCTTTCCCTGTCTGTCCGGTTCCATACCTTCGACCAGCTCCCAAACCTTATTGGCTTTTTCGGTCAAGTCCAATATGGCATTGTAAGCATATTCCTTGGGCGGTCTGTTCTTCTTGGGTGCCATGGCTGTTAATTGTGCCCTGAAGAAAGAGATGCTGCAAAACACAAGTTGACAATGTTCACAGTTTTTCAAATTAGACCCTATTTCTTCTCTTCTCCATGTCGCTTCCTGTCTGTGTGAAAACTTCCCTGCCAGAGGTGTTCAGCCACCTCTTGGGTTTAACTGTGTCATATCGCCGAACCCCTGGTTGGAATAACTAAGCACAGGTGTGGAAGGTAGTCCTGCTAAATGCCAGGAGCTTGGGCAATAAAATGCCTGAGCTCCAGGCGATGCTAACTGAGGGAGCAGTGGATGTGGCAGCGGTCACTGAGACTTAGGCCACTGCAGGACATGACTGGGACCTGAACCTGGAGGGTTACACTATGTTCAGGAAGGACAGGGGGGAGGGAAGGGGAGGAGGGGTAGCAATGATAGTCAAAAACTGCATTGGCATAGGGGGAGTAGAGGAGGCGGAGGGAACCATGGAGGCGATTTGGGTCACCTTGATAACAAGGGGGCAAGAGAGTAAAAATAGGAGTGGTGTATAGACCCCCTGCCCTGGCGGAGGAGCTGGAGGACAGTCTGGTGGCAAATGTTGGGAGACACTGCAGACTGGGCAGAGGAACGGTGGTGGTGTTGGGGGACTTAAACATGCCAGGAACAGACTGGGAGACTATGACATCCTCTGTGACCAGGAACAGAGGTTGTTGGATGTCTTTCAAGACGCTGCTTCCTAACTCAGCAGGTGAGGGAACCGACCAGGAAGGCGCTGGTACTGGATGTGGTCCTGGCAGACAGTGCCCAGATTGGGGCCTGGAGGCAAGGGACCCATTGGCGGGAGTGACCATGCCGTCTGGTTTTGCCTGGACCTAGGAGGGGTAGAAGGCTGCACAAAGACGGAAGTAACCGACTTCAGGGGGGCAGATTTTAAGGAAATGGGAAGGATCCTTAATGAGCATTTGGATGGGATTGGGTCAGACATGGACGCTGATAGTAGGTGGGAAATCATCAGGAGAGGGGTGCAGATGCTACCAGCACCTGTGCAAGAGTAAGACGAAAATGCGGTAGGGCCCAAAAACCCTGCTGGTGGACCAGGGAGGTCCAGGAGGTGGTGCAGGGAAAGAAGGCAGCCTATAAGCAATTCAAGTGCTCAAGGAGTGAAAGGGATCGAGGGGAGTACGAGCTGATGGCTAGAAGGGCCACTAGAGTGGTGAGGGTGGCTAAGGCAAGGAAGGAGCAGAACCTGGCCAGGGAAATTAGGAGAGGGAACAAGGGGTTCTTTAGATACATTGGGGAAAACGAAGGGTGAAGGGGCAGATTAGCAGGATTAAATCAGGGGAGAGATGGGCACAAGACCTGGGGAGCAGGCTGAGGTACTAAATGAGTACTTCACCTCAGTTTTCACCAAGGAAAATGGGGGTGTTGCATCATACATGGGAGGAGACAGAGACACTGAGGAGGGGGGGCTCTACCGATCGGGCGGGTCTTGGGGAGAGGGGAGGCATCACTGGCAGGTGGGGAGGGCTAAGCAGGAGAAGAGGTACTGGAAGTGAAATCACAGCAGAGAGAGGAGGGAAGCCCCAGCTCCCTTAAGACGGAGAAAGCACCGGGCCAGATAAATTACATCCCAGAGTGCTGAAGGAACTTGCAGATGTCCTGGCGAAACCCCTGGCAGAGCTTTTCACCATCTCTCTGAGGACAGGGTGGGTGCCCCAAGACTGGAAGGTGGCACATATAGTGCCTATCCACAAGGGGGGATCAAGGGAGGTGACAGAGAACTACAGGCCTGTCAGTCTGACATCGGTGGTGGGCAAGGTGATGGAGGGCATTGTCAAGGAGAGACTAGGGGGGACCTGGATAAGTCAGGGTGCCTGGACGATAGACAGCATGAATTCATCCCAGGGAAATTGTGTCAGACAAACCTGTTGGAGTTCTATGACTGGGTGACTAGTGCCTTGGACCTGGGTAGACCAGTGGACGTCCTCTTTCTAGACTTCAGCAAGGCATTTGACTCTGTTCCTCACGTGGGCCTGTTGGATAAGCTGGGAGAAATGGGGGTGGGGAACCAGATGATCAGATGGATAGGCAATTGGCTCCAGGACCGGAGTTGGCAGGATAGTCTCATCCCCAAGGAGGGTCATTAGTGGGGTCCCACAGGGATCAGTCCTTGGGCCCCTTCTGTTCAACGCCTACGTCTCTGACATAAGGATAGGAATCAGGAGTGAGATGAGTCTCTTTGCGGATGACTCGAAACTGGGGAGGTGGTGGATGGGGAGGAGGGAGGGTGGCCCTCAGGGGACCTGGAGGCTCTGGAAGATGGTCTAGAAAGGGAAGCTGAGGTTCAATGCAGGAAATGCAAGGTACTCCACCTGGGGCCAGAAACCCAGGTCAAGTGTACACCCTTGGGGGAAATGCTACAAGTCTCGATGGCTGAGAGGGACCTGGGGTGGTGGTGGATGTCAAGATGAACAACTCTGAGACTTGTAGGAGGGCAGCAGCCAAGGCCAACAGGATGCTGGGATGCATAGCTGGGGATCACCTCAGAAGGAGGAAAGTGATACTCTCTCTGTATAACTGCTTGGTGAGGTCGTGACCTTGAGTACTGCGCAGTTTTGGAGGCCACACTTAAAGAGGGACATAACCTCCTGGAGAGGGTCCAGAGGAGGGCAACTAAATGATTTGGGGTTTGGGGACAGGACCTATGAGGAGAGGCTCGAAGAGCTAAATATGTACACATTGGAAGAGAAGGGACCGGGGGACATGATAGAGGTCTTCAGGTACATGAAGAGGGTAAATAGGGAGGAACAGTCAGGGTGCTTCAAGGAAGGGAGGAGGGGCCACTAGAGGGCATGGGTGGAAGCTGGAGGGGAAGATTCAGGGAGAAAGGACGAGGTGCTACTTCACTGAGAGGGTGGTGGAGCCATGGAATGCACTGCCTAGGGGCTGGTGGAGGCAGAGACAGTGGAGGGTTCAAGAGGGTGGGACAGGTACAGGGGAAGGGTTCTGGAAGCAAAATCCAATGCAGCAAGAATATCCGAAACTGGGAAGGGAGAAGCCAGAGAAGGCGAGGGGGACAGCAAGGTCAGCACCCAGGGTGGGGGCTGACCAAACGAGCAGACATGAAAGACCGTTAGGCCTATTCTGCTGGCATTTTAGTATGTTAGTATGTAGGTGTTCAGCGAGAGAGAGAGAGAGAGAGAGAAAGAGACCCCACAAGACATGTGTTCCCCCCCAGTTTAACTGCTTTTTTTCAGGGAATGTTGTGTATTCCCTGAATATGTATATAAGAAAAATAGCAGGACATGAGGACACAGCTTGAGATTACAGAGAGGCCGATTATGGGGCAATGTGAGGACGTTCTTTTTCACAGAAAGTGTGGTGGATGCATGGAATGGCCTACCTCAGGAAGTGGTGGATATGAATACAGTGCAGGGCTTCAAGCAGGCATAGGATAGGCATAATGGAGCAGTACAGATGAGTATGAATAGATAGTCCATTGACAGAGCAAAGGCCGATGGCATATTCATAAGGCAGAAAAACAAATGAGCAGACTGGATGGGCCTTGCGGTCCTTATCTGCCATCAGCTTCTGTATTTCTTTGTTTCTGTTCCCTTGTTTGACCTCAATATTCCAGTTGATCTGATATAACATAATTCAGCAATTGCCCGCCATCATGATTAATATGGTATTATTGCTGTGCTGTTACTGTTGTTGTATTTTTTTTTTAAGTAATTAAATAAATAAATTAAAGCAGCTCCCTATTGGCTGAAATGGCAGCCTCTCCTAGCTGGCCCATCTTTTGTTGAGCCCTCCCACTTCACTCAACCCTTCCCCTCTCATCGCTAGACAACAGCCCTAAAATAGTGACCAACAAAAGCTATTTCACCTGGCAACCAGCCTCCCTGTCTGGGCCCTCTCAAATTGCAATTATACTTTTGCCCCAGTATTGCTACTTCCCGGGCTGAAAAACATTGCCCCCTCCCCACTGCTATGCCTGAATACAGTCATTATTGCTTAGCAGTTTGCTGTATGGCTTCCCCATGCTGGTGCCTTGACAAGAGGTTGTACTCACCCGACTTGGATCGACTGTGTTAACAACAGGAAGAGCTTTTTTTGTTTGTTTTTTATTATCTGATTACATACCACAGTTTTTAACATGGCCTAATATTCAGAGTTACCCAGAACTGGGCCATAGGCCTGCCATCCAATATGTGACCTGACCCCTATAGCAGACTGCACCATGTGACAACGCTATTCAAGTACTCACAGCCTATTTCCACACTTCTGCCGGTACTCGTCTCTCCAATGCCATCTCTGGCCTAGAAAACAATTCAATCCACAAAATATTCTCCTATCGGTGCCCTAAATGAGTATCTGTAGCATAGTTCCACGCCGCAGCTGATGCTCACTTCTCCAATGCCATCCCAGGCCGACAAATAAGTAACCACAAAGTATTCTCATATCATGGCCCAATACAAGCCCCGCATCACCAGCGACTCCCCAAGTACCCCCGGGCCCACGCCTCTATCCCTCCACATCTTGCATGGGTGCCCCCAGCCCATGCCTTTCAGACCGACAGTTTTTGCAAGCACTGGGAGCCTCCTGCCATCTGACCCCAACCCGCAAACACAACAAAATCGCTGCCATCACTGTGTGCCATTTTGAAACAACTGGGCCAAACATGCACCCCCGGTGTTCCGCCATCTGTTTCTATGAAAAAAACAGAACCCTGCGGCCCCTCATTGTTAAGGCCCTCTGAGCAACTGGTTCCCTTTGAGTGCTGCCCTGCATTTGCTTCCCCCACGATGTGAGTTGAACCGCCTAGATTCTCTGACCAACAGCCACGCTGAGACAACTTTTTTTTTAAGGGCCTTGCTTATGCTCCAGCTCCTTTGGTCAAACTCTCCAACTCACAAACATGCTGACCTGGTCCGCATCTGCTTGGTCCCCTGGCCCCCTCCAACTGGTCCAAAGCAATCCCTAAATGTTCACTACTAATTCCCGGTGCCCCAACCTCCAAAGACAAAAAACAGACCACACTGCACTAACTCCCAGCCCATCCAGACTGCACTCAGGAAATGGAGAGAAATCTCTTCCTTCACATACAGCGTCAGACTCAGGCAAACCGTACTTAGGCTCTTGTCCTCTGCACGGATCACCTCGGAGTGGACACCAGCAAAAACAAATCACACCATCAACAAAAAACTCATACATACAACACCTTTCGGCATATCGCATCCTGGAAAAAACATGCGGGATTGCACAGAGCTGCTCCGAGCCACAGCTTCTCTGGCGCCTGCACTTACAGTGAACTCTACTGTTGCTTACCTGTCTCCATGTGCTTGTAGTCCTTCTGACAAGATCCACCACTCCCTTGATTGACTTTAATAAAGCTTTATGCTAAAACAAATTGGGTACTTAATACTATGCCAGCCAGTAATCTAAAATAGCAAATATATCTATCTTAACTATCTTCTTTCTTTTTCTAAATGACCTCCTAGGCCTACAGTTATATACAGCTAAGGATTCATTTTTGCCAATCTCACATGCTGTTCTCAGAAAGTAAGATTGTCTGAAAGTAGCAAAAATAAGGCAGATACCCTCTTAACAGCCCCTTAAATATCCCCTATTTCAGGACTTCTCCTTTTCTCCTTTCACCTATCATTTCCTTACTTTTGCCTCTGTGACACCTCCCTCATTGTGATGTCATAGGTGACTCATAGCCCTACTGAGCTCTGCCCACTCTCTGTCAAATTAGTCATCTGACCAGGATTTCTCCTTAAAGTGTAACCCCTCCTCTCTCCCACCCCCTCCCCCTTCCTCTCTGTTGCTTCCCTCCCTACTGGTCTCTCTTTCCTTCTGATTATTTTACTCTTGGGTTGGGGCACTAGGACAATTGAGTCTGCCTTTTAACAGGCAAACATAATTTACATCATTGCTGCCTGAAGAACATCTCTACTGTATCCTGTATTCTTAAATCTGTCTACCATGTCCTTAGCTGTATTTTCAAATTCCATTGGATCTGTGCAGTTTCTTTTAGCCCTTACTAGTTGTCTATATGGTATTGATTCTAATAAGTTTTGAGGATGAAAGCTATCTGCTCTAAGTAGAGCATTTTTGTCTGTTGGATTTCTATATAGTTTCATTGCCTTTGTAGATCACACAGTCTAAGTAAGGAATGTCAGTTTAGCTATAACTCCTAGAAAACATTAAATGGTCTGTATATGTGTTCAAGTAGTCATTAAAATCAGATAATTTTTCAATGTCATCTGTTCACATAACTAAAATGTCATCAATAAAATGCTTCCAAACATGAATATGGTTTTGGAATGGGTTAACCTCACTAAGACATGTTTCATTTCAAAATCATTCATGTAAATGTTGGTGTAAGATGGAGCCATGCTTGAGTGCATGGCAGTTATTCTTGTATGTAAAAAGAACTGTTTCTCAAACCTGAAGAAGTTTTGATTTAAGGCAGTTTCTGCCATTTTTACTAGATGTTCATTAGGTGGTTTCTCTTTCTGTCTCTTCTCGTTTAATGTATCCATCAATACTTTACAACCCTCTCTATGTGGAATTGAAGTATATAAGTCTTTGCGCTCCCATGTCACTAATGTACAGCACTTAACATCTAAATCAGTTTCATTCTCAGATTCAATAAGTTTAATTATGTCTCCTGAATCTTTAATATATGTTTTCATTGTTTCTACTAATGGCCTGATGTGGTGATCTGTATACACTGAACAGTGGTTCCAAAACAGAATTTACATCTGATATTATAGGCCTGCCTGGTGGGTTATTAAAATCTTTATGTAATTTTGGGAATGTGTAGAATTGAGATATAGATGGTTATGTCCTTAAAAGTGCATATTTCTCCCAATCATTAATCAAACTGTTCTCAAATAGTACAGTTAAAATACTTTTCATTAATTCCTTAACCAGATCGGTCGGGTCTTTTTCCAGTTTCAAATAGTTATTTTTGTCCATGAGAAGGTTTAGACAAATTGTTTTATACTGTAAGTAGTTCATTGCTACCACTGCTCCACCTTTGTCCGCATTCGTAATAACTAATTCAGGGTAAATTTTGACTTTTCTCAGGGCACCAAATTGTGCTGGTGACAAGTTAAATGTTGTCCTGTTCATATTCTTTTCTTCACTAATAAGTTTTTCTATGTCTCTATTCATAAGGCTTATGTATGTTTCTATAATATGTAGAACTGTTGGAGGTACAAACTGTGATTTTAACATCCATTGTGCTCCTTAACCTCCTGGGGTTGGTATTTTACCAAATTGGTAAAGACAGGAAAATTTGTATATGTATATATACAGTAATACAAAATGATGAGCATACTCACTGAAAATATTTCTTCAAAATAGAAACTAAATGAGAAAAAAAACATGTAACTAGAGATGTAATTGTAAGGACACACTGTCGTTAATGACAGCGTGCTGCTGATTGCAGATTGGGCGCCCAGGTGAACAGGGTTGATCCTTCAACTTGGATTTGTCACATGACTTCAGTTGTTGCCTAGCGCCTGATTCCCTATAAAAAGAAGTGCATAGCCCCAGCGTTGCATCTCCACTATACAGAGAAAGCAGGAGGTCCTACAACGTTGGAGAAACAAGTTAAGTTCTGGACTCGAAATTACTAACTGAGAAGAATCTTACACTGTGTAAATGTACAGTAAGAATTAGCAGCTTGGTACTGAGCAACTGCTGTACGCTGTACTCTGTTCTCTATTTTTGACAAACAGATTTTATTTTTATACTGGGTATTTATACTGGGTATAGAGCGAAAGAAGGCATTCCCTGCCCATACTATCGCTCCCCACATCAGTGGGTCCAACGTTCCCCATTTTCGATCAGCCATTCATCCACATTCTTTTTAAACTCATCCAGGTTTTTACTATCCACGACTTCCCCATGAAGCATGTTCCACAGTCTTCATGTTCTGTTTACAAAGAAATAGTATTCCCCATTCTATCTAGATATTGTCGGCTTGATTTGTTTTTTATAACCTCTTAATCCATCTGGCTTCTGCATCATTTTAATATTCATTTCTGTAGTCAATTCTTTATCCATTAATATCTTATATAACATCAGTAGATCTCCCCTTACCCTTCTCTGCTCTAAAGAGAACAAACCAGTTTTACATAACCTATCCTCATATTTCAGGTTACCCAAGGAACTTATTGACTTTGTGTATCTCCTTTGTATCTTTTCTAATTTATTAATGTCACCATGCGTATACGGGTTCCATATCTGGGATCCATAATCTAGGTAAGGTCTTACATACAATTTGTACAACGGCAACCTACAGTTCATTGATTTATTTATGAAACATCTGTTGATATTTTTTATCATAAAGTTTGCTCTGGATAACATATGGGACCTATGTTTGTCAAAATTTAACTTATTATCCACCATGATTCCACAGTCTTTTTCACAAGATGCTCTTTTTAATATTACACCATTTAAACCATAAGACTGTGAAATATTATTTCTCTCCAAGGGAATGCTAACACATTTTTGCACACTGAAGGGCATTTTATTTCTAACTGCACACAAGTTCAACTGGTCTACCCAACTTAATATCATCGGCAAACTTAATAATGTCATTTTTTATATCAACCTTCAACACTTGGATATGTTTTCATTAGAATACCATAGATTAAGGGGAGACATGTGCCTGATATATCAGGCCCTTAATGACACACATATATAAAGTACCAGCTAGGTTTGGTATTAAGGGCCCAACCTCACAACACTCGAGCCCACTCTTTCCAATTACTTAAAGGCAGATATACCACAAAGAAGAGAAAAACATGGTTTAATATCAGGGTGACAGAGATTTGGAATATACTCCCATGCCCAGTTGTAAATAGTAAGACCATGGCTGAATTAAAAAAAAAATTCGGCACCTTTTTAATTAAAAAGGGCATTAGGGGCTATTCTTAATTATAGCGAGCAAAATGGACTCTGTCTTCTTAATGCTCTGTACAACCTATGAGATGTGTAGGTTGCTAATGAAAATTGAAAACAGAGCCGGTCCCAGCACTGACCCCTGTGGAACTCCGCTCGATACCTCAATGGGTGCTGAACATTCTCCTACAACTCTCACGCTGTGATATCTATCAGATAACCAATTGTTTGTCCAGTTTGTAATCCTACTATCAATCCTTAATTTTACCATGTTATCAATTAAAGTGTGATGTGGGACCATATCAAAGGCCTTTAGGAAGTCCAGGAAGACCACATCCATAGGGACATTTTCTCCAGTCATTTTTTTATTTTTTCATAGAAACAAAGATGATTAGTTGTACATCCTCTATTCTTTTTAAACCCATGCTGTTTCATATCCTCTAACCCAATAATGGGCATATTTTCTTCCAGTTTAGTTTTCAGGAAGCTGTCAGGTAACTTGCAAATAATAGAGGTTAAACTGACTGGTCTGTAATTTGATGTTTCCATTATGTCCCCTTTTATAAATAATGGTATCACCAAGACTTGCCTCCAATCCCTAGGTATCTCCTCTGATTCAAAAGAGCTGTTCAAGATCTTTACCAAGGGTGGGGCTAAGTATTCTCTCAACTCTTTTAATAATCTAGGGGTGAGCTGGTCAGGGCCCACTGATTTATGTGTTTTAAGTTGTTAATAAGTTTCTGCATTAATGATAAGGTAATCCTGTGGTCCAATTGTTCATAAATATTGTCGGTTTTCACATGGCTTCTTCTATCCTTAAATTCAAAAAACGTCCTATAGTGGCTTCAGCCATGTCATTGGGAGTAGTTATTTCTTTCCTGTCCACCTTTAATGGTCCATTTTGATTTTTGTTTCCCTTTAACTTCTTTTCATATGAGAAAAAATCCTTGTTATTGTCCCTGTGATGGACCAGACTGAATTATATTTTATTTCTTTCTAACCTCGCTGTTTTTTTTTTTATAATTTTAGTATTCTATTATACTCGTCTTACTTTCTACTGTCCCTAATTTCTTCATGATCTGAAAAACCTTCTTCTTCTTCTTGATCAATTTCATCACTTTAGAGGTGCACCATATTGGTCTCTTTCCCTTCTTATTATATAATTTCTTGTTTGGTACATATTTATCTTTCAGGGTTTTTAGTTTATTTTTGAAAATATTCCACATATCCTGTGTATTTTTCCCAGTCAAGTCAACTTTCTAGTTCCATGCCTTCAATTCTTGATTCATATTTTTAAAATCAGCCCTCTTGTAATTTTTTATTATAGTAGTACCCCTGATTATATATGCTGAATGTTTTATTAATATAAATTCAACCGTATTATGGTCACTATTAGATATTCCTTCTCTTATCTTTATGTTTGTAATTTTATCCACTACATTCATTATGATCAAATCCAATGTGCTATTCCCTCGTGTTGGTTTAAACACTAATTGTTTCAAATCCGATGCAAGTAATGCGTTAACAAACCGATATTACCACCAGTTGAATACAAACTTTGCTTCCACTTTATTTCAGGTTAATTAAAATCCCCTATTATCAGAACATTCCCCTTCTGAGCCATAAATTCTATTTCATTTTCTATTCTCCTGTTTATATTACTATTAGAGTTGGGGGTTCTGTAGTGTACACCAATATCTAATTTCTTCTCTGTATTCTCTTGAAGCTCTACCCACAATGATTCGATTTCTGAATCCTCCAGTGTTTTGATAGCATGACCAGGGATATCTTTATTGAAATAAATTGCTACACCTCCTCCTTTTTTATTCATTCTATTTTTTTCAAATAGCGTATAATCATCAATACTTTTGTTCCAGTCCACTCCATCTTCCCACCATGTTTTTTTGATCATGCAAATGTCAATACTTTCTGCCAATAGCAAAGCCTCTAATTCATGATTCTTAGTGCTATTCAAGCTTCTTGCATTTAATGACCAAGCTTTTAGAGCCACCAGTTTTTTTCCTTTTCTGGGTGCTATTTGTATTTTTCTTATTTTTATTGTCACGCAGAAGGGCTTCAGTTTGATTGGCCTGTCTATTAGCCCATCTCCCCCTCTCCTCGAGTTTAAAGCTCTATCTTATGTTCTAAAGAAATGTTGTTAAAGCTACAGCGTTCAGGTACATAATGATACACAAAGTTTGGATTTTGAGTCTGTTAAAAACTATAGAAAACCACAGTGGTGATGAATTAAAAGTGTGGGTGTATTTTTTGATGTTTATAAGAACATATAAAGAATTGCAGAGAAGAGTATTAGCATGATAATGAAGAAGTTCATAAGTTTACTCATAAACTAAAGAAAAAACTGTATATACTGCAGTATCCACTGGTGTGATGTATAAATGTGGTACAAAGGGAAGATGCTAAGAAAAGATATATACCTGAACTTACTGAACCGGTTGTGATAACTGCTTTATTATATATTTTTAGTATAAATACATCAAACCATATTGGGTTATTGTTATCACTTTATGACAATATCAAGTGCTTAACATGTAAGTTTTTCTTTTTGCATTTATGAAAATTCATTTAACTTTTGGAAATTTATTTAGCTGCTATTATTATATACATATTTGACAAGCTAGAAAATAGTTTTTTGTTATTATTTTTAGACAAAGAAAATGTGTTGCATCTTGAGTCTCATTAGGTGAGAACATCTTTCAGCCTTCTTATTTATGAAATATTTTGAAGTAAAGTTAAGTTATTATGCATTTATAGAAAATAATGATATATTTGTTAAAAAATTGATTCTAGATACAGTGTTTCACAGAAGAAGGATTATTCCAAAATGTCTGAATTGAACTGTATTGCATATGATAAATACTTCTGATGCACTATTAAATTCTCTAAAGTCCTTTATATATTTGAAACTGGGTGAGTGGGTCCTACTTTGCACCAATCTGTTTCCATGTGTATCTTGCCTTGAATTGGTCACCAGACTACTCCCTTAATAATTACTTTCTTTTTACTGAGGTTGACTGTACTGGAAAACACTCTATGAGTAACTTCTAAAGGCATCAGGCAGATACTTTTTCCAGAGGGCCACCATTTCAGAGATGTATCCTTATCCTAAGGCTGAAATAAGAGCATACAAACTTGCCAGCAGAAACAGACTTCATGGTCTATCAAGTCTGCTCGAGCATGTGGCTAGTCCCTCATCTCACAGCTGCCCCTTCCACCCCCCTTTCTAGTATCCCTTCCTCTTACCCTGTCCCAACCCTTCTTGAAACTGACCACCATCTTACAGGACACTATCTCATCTGGTAAGGTGTTCAATTAGTCCACCACTCTTTCCATGGAAAAAATGTCTCCTCATCTCCCTCTTGAATCTTACCCCTCCAATCTCAGTCCATGCCCTCTCATGTTCCTCCTCCTTCTCATCTGAAGAATCCCTTCTGTGTTGGTCCTACTTATCCCCTTCAAATACTTAAAGGTCTCAATCATATCCCCCCATCCCTCCTCTTCTGCCATAAATACATATTCAACTCTCCCAGCCTGTCCTCATAGGGGTTGTTCTACAATCCCTGGATTATCTTTGTGGCTCTTCACTGCACCCCCTCCAACAATCTGATGTCCTTCTTCATGAATGAGCACCAGTACTGCATGCAGTACTCCAGGTGGGGCCTGACCAATGACCTATAGAGTGGCAGGATAACCTCCCTCCTTCTGGAGGAGATCCCTCTTGCAATACATCCCAACATTTTATTGGCTTTTGCTGCCACCTTTCTGCACTGAGCAGAGTTGTTCCTCCTCCCCGTAATGATCACTCCTAGGTCCTTCTCCTCTGTGGAGCTCCCCAATTGTACCCAATTCAAGTGATAATCCCCCCCAATTTCTGGCTCTGAAGTGCAGAACCTTGCACTTCTTGGCATTGAACCCCAACTGTCATGTTTCTGCCCACTCCTGCAGCTTAGTCAGATCCTCCTGCAACCCCTTCCACCCCTCCGCATCATCAACCACAGCTTCCATCTTGGTATCATCTGTGAATGGACTGATCTTGCTCTGGATCCCATGAGAGACATCTGCAATAAAAATCCCAAACAGCAATGGTCCCAGCACCGATCCCTGTGGTACTCCATTCGTCACCAATCTTGGTGATGAGAGGTCCCACCATCACCCTTTGCTACCTTCCTTTTAGCCAGTTTGTGATCCATTTCACCACTTTTGGTCCTATCCCCACATATTCCAGTTCCCCCCCCAACCTCCCACATGACACTAAATCAAAGGTCTTGCTGAAGTCCAAATGCAGGACATCTACTGCATGGCCCTTGTCCAGTTCCCACATCACCCAGTCATAGTACTCTCCAAGGTTTGTCTGGTAGGATCTGCCCACTGTAAACCTGTGCTATTGACCATCCTGGAAACTGTTTTCCTCCAAGAGGCTCACTAGCCTTTCTTTTAGTATGGTCTCCATGAGCTTTCCCATGATCGATGCGAGGCTCACTGGCCTAGTGTTTCCTGGTTCATCCTTTGGGCAAATTTTGTGGATGGGCACCATATGGGCCATTCTCCGGTCCTGTGGTGCACATCTCATGTCCAGGAAGGTATTAAACAGGTTGGCCAGTGGCCCCACCAAGACCTCTGCCAACTCCCATAGTACCCTAGGGTGAATGCCATCAGGTCCAGGTGCTTTGTCCACCCTTAATGCCCTCAATGCATCTAGTACCCTGCTCTCTGTAATTCCTACATCTGTTTGTTCCCTTCCCACTTCCCACCCACCCTCACCTGGGGTATCTGCCCCCCCTTCTCCTGCATGAATACAGAGCAGAAGTATTCATTCAGTGCCTCTGCCTGCTCTGCCCCTTTCTCCAACCACCTCCCATCCTTCTTAATCCTCACCAGCTGATTCTTGCTCTTTCTTCTCTCTCTCTAATGTAGCAGAAGAAGTCTTTTTCTGCACTTTTTATTCCCCATGCTAGTCTCAGCTCCCTGGATGCCTTGGTCACCCTGACCAGTCTGGTAACCTCCCTGGACTTCTCTCTGTACGTATCCTTATCTTCACCCCTCCCCAATTTCCTGTACTTTCAAAACACTGCCCTCCTGGCCCTCACCCCCTCCATAACCTCCTGTGTCAGCCAACTGGGTTTCTTTGCCCTTCCCTTCTTGCTTTTCTTCCTAGTGCAGACTCCGTTGCCTCCACCTTAATGATGTCCCATTTTTGGTCTGCATCAATGTGTGGTTGCATTCCTGCCAGGTGCCTGCCCAAAATGTTCCACATCTTCTTAAAGTCCACCCCCTAAATACAATCACCCTTGTACCCATGCCCCCATTTCCCTCCACATGTTGAGCTTGAATGCTGAATAGTGGTCACTCCCAGCCAGTGGTTCCTCCACTTCCAAATTTCTTACAGCACTCCTGTTATCCAGTACAATGTCCAGAGTCTTTTCTAACTGAGTTGGCAACTGGACAAGCTGTGTTAGAAAGCTGCCTTGAAATGTTTCTAACAGGAACTACTCCCTTGCACTCATCATGGATGGGGTGCCCCATTCCACTCCCGGTAGGTTGAAGTCCCCCACCACCACTGTGCTCCCCTTGTTGTAGACCCTCCTAATTTGTTCAGCTAATTCCTTATGCAGGTCAATCCCATGAGCCGGTGGCCTGTACACCACCCCCAGTGTCTTGTAAAGAGTGATTATTACCTCCCTCTTACAACTTGTGATACCCCTACTAAAACACCCCAACATCCCTCTAGCCTTACCTATTGCTTTAGTGGTCTGCTTTGATGAGTTGACGAGTTCAGGTCATCTGTGATGATGATGCCCAAGTCTCTTTCTTCCCTTGAGATTGCCAGCAACTCCCCTCCCAACCTATAGGTAGCTTCAGGGTTTCTCTTCCCTATGTACATGATCTTGGCCTTCTTTGTGTTAACCCCCAGTTGCCACTCTTCCAACCATTTTGCCATTTTATCCAGATCTCTTCTCATTCTGCCCACCCCATCTGGATAATCTACTCTGTTGCAGATCTTGGTGTCAATTGCAGACAGACAAACCTTACCCTCCAGTCCATCTGCAATGTCATGATATTGAAGAGGACTGGCCCCAGGACTGATTCCTGAGGTACACCATGTGTGACTTGCATCTCTTTTGACTGTATACCGTTTACCACCACTCTCTGTTTTCTGCCCGACAACCAGTTTGCCACCCAGTTGACCGACCTCTGACCCATCCCGAGCCTACCCTGCTTATTAATCAATCTTCTATGTGGAACAGTATTGAAAGATTTCCTGAAGTCAAGGTAGGCGACATCAGCTTCACCCCCTTGGTCCACCACTCTGGTTACCCAGTCAAAGAAATCTATGAGATTAGTTTGACAGGACCTTCCTTTTGTAAACCCATGCTGTCTTGAATACTGTGCTCCTATGGATTCCAGGTGTTGCACTATCCTTTCCTTAAGAAGTGCCTCCATAATCTTGCCCACTACTGAAGTAAGACTCACTGTCTATAGTCCCCACCTCCTCCCTGCTGCCACTCTTGTGAAGTGGCATCACATGAGCCCTTCTCCAGTCTTCTGGGACCGCTCCTGTGCTCAGAGACTCACTAAACAGTTCTGCGTATGGCTCTGCTAGTTCCACCCTTAACTCCTTTAGTACTCTGGGATGTATGCCATCAGGTCCTATTGCCTTATCCACTCTGAGCTTAGCAAGCTCTTGTAGGACCCTTTCTTTGGTGAAGGGACATGAGCATACCTCCCTCCCCCCCTCGTGTCCATGTTGCTGAACTGTGGGCCCTGCTGTACCTTCTCCTTAATAAATACTGAGCAGAAGTATCTATTTAGGATAGATGCTTTTCCTTGGTCCTCCTCCACACACTCTCCCTTATCTCCTTTGATCTTAGCAATACCCCCTCTGGACTTTCTCCTTTCACTAATGTATCTATAGAAAGTCTTGTCCCCTTCTTTTACTGTTTGTGCTAGTGTTTCCTCAGTTTGGGCCTTTGCCTGCCTTACTGCCTTCCCTGCTTCCCTTTGGGAAGTTTCATATGCCTTCCTATCTTCATCCTGCTGTGTTTCCTTATATTTCCTGAAGGTCAACCTTTTGGCTCTGATGTTTTCTGCTACTGTTTTTGAGAACCAAAGTGGTTTCCTCCTTCTTTTGCTCTTGCTTTTCTCCCTAACAGAATGGGATGTTGATCAAGTATTGCATCCTTAATGCTTGTCCAATTTGCCTGTACCCCCTCACTTGTATTTCTTCTTGCCAGGGCTAGCTTAACTCTGTTGGCCATCTTATCAAAGTCAGTTCCTCTGAAGTCCCATATTTTTGCCTTTGAATGGGTTGATTTAGTTCTAGTGGCTAAATTGACCCATGCCATGTTATGGTCACTGGCCCCCAGGTGACCTTCTACCTGGAGATCTATGATCCTTTCCCTGTTAGTCAGTACTAGATTCAGGATAGCCCTGTCTCTTGTGGGTTGTTGTACCAGTTGTTTGAGGCCCTTCTCCTGCAGGGAATCCACTGTGTGTCTAGTTCTGGCAGATGTTCCTGCTGGTATTGATCAGTCTGTATCTGGCATGTTGAAGTCACCCATTATCAGAACCTCCCTTTTAGCTGGCATGTTTTGTATGTCTTCTAATGTGTCTATGTCCTTCCCCTGGTCTGGAGGCCTGTAGACAACCCCAGTTTGTATGGCTGTCCCATTTTCTGTTTCCAGGTGACCCACAGTTCTTCTGGCTCTTTATGTGTATTCTGAATTTCTGTAACTTTGATATTTTCAATGACATAAAGGGCAACTCTTTGCATCTTGGAACTGCTTCATAGTGCTTCTGTCCTCCCCTCCACCCCTTCCTCCCTTACTCACTTTATCCCCTCCCTTACATAGATTGCCATTCCCCCCCATCCCCCTTAGTCCTATCCTTTCTAAATAACCTAATCATCATATTCCAGTCCTGGTACTGGGTGGCCCATGTTTCAGTGATGGCCACAATGTCCACCCCCTCCACCACCAAGAGAGCCTGTAACTCTGCTATTCTATTCTTTAGGCTTTTTGCATTCAGTGAGACCACCATTCAGCCTGTCTCAACCCCTTCTCTACCCCATTCTTCCCCCTTATCCCTCCCCATGCCACCTCCCCACTGTCTTTACACATAACTAGTGGGATAAGCTGACTAGGCTTCCCTTTCTGGACCTTTTTCCTATCAGCAGTCCCCTCTCCATCCCCCCTTCCTGGCTTAAATGCACCTTTGTTGATATATACCCCTCTGTTCCCTGTTTTAGTACTCCATTCCCCTCCCTACTCAAATGTAACCTGTCCTCTGCATATAGGTTACTATTGCCCCAGGTTCTGCCGCAGTCTGACACTAATCCATACTCCCTGGTATGGCATCAATCCCTCAGCCACTCATTGAACTCCTCTCTCTTTTTTTTCTCAGTGTACTCGCACATGGTACTGGGAGTACCTCAGAGAACATCACCAACCCCCCACCTCCTCACACTGCCTACCCAACTCCTCAAACCTTCCCTTTACCACCTCTACCATCTTCCCCACCAAGTCATTTGTACCCACATGCATCACTATGTGAGGTTTCTCCTTCCCCCTCTGTGCACACTTGAGAAGTGCCTGCTCCACCCTACCCATGGTCAACCCTGGAATAGCCTCTACCCAGATATGACTGTGCCTTTCTCCCCTTTCACTGCATCTGACCCCTTTCAGTGTAGAATCCCCCAGCACTAGTACCCCAATCTTCTTGTCCCATACCAACTCCTCCTGTTTTTGTTGTCCACATTTTCAAAGTCCACTCTGCCCTGCTCCTTATTACCTTTATCTGCACCATTTGTGATTCCTACATCTTCCTCCCATTTCTGCTTCTCCCTCTGCATCTACCCTGCTCTTTCCCTCCCCCTTCTTCCTATCCCAGCCTGACTCCTGGGCCTTCACTACCCTTCTCCTCCCCTCCCCCACAATCTCTGACACCTCCACTACCACCTCCAGTGCCAACACCGCAAACCTATTACTTGCTATCACCACAGTGGTGCCCATCTCCTCCTTCCCCCTGCCCTGAGCCTTCCCTCCACTTACTGCCCCTCTGCTCTCCTCACCCCATCCCTTCCCTGCATTCTCACAGGATTTAGTCCCACTGTTCCTCCTCTGCCTCTCCCAGCTACTCCTCTCTGGGGTCCTTCCTGCCCCAGCCCCCTCACCCTCTCCAGCTCCCTACAGAGCCCCTGTACCTCCTCTTCCAGTCTCCTCAGCCTTAAACAAATTGGACATCCTCACAGTTTCCATACTATATTCATCCAAACAGCTGCCCCACAACCATTGAATCCCACTATCCTCCCTGTGCCTACCAGCCTCACTCCATGGTACCCCCCATTCCATTCACTATTCTGATGTCTCCCACCACCCTTATGTATGCCCTTCCACCCTAGTGTGACCCCCTACAATGCCCCATTTTCCTTCCCTCCATTATTCACGCTTAACTTAAATGTAAACCCAGTTCCTTATCACACAGTCTGTACAGCAATAGCTGGACACCATATGTGACCCTACTAGCTTGCTTCTGAGTCCTTCTTTACCCCCATCCCTAGCTTGCTAACTCAGTAACTCTAGTTAACACATTTATACATGACCTTGTCAGTTTGAACTTTAGACTTTCAACTTTAAGATATGAAGTTACCCTTCCTTGCCCGGTTCTAGAGGCCCCCGTCCCTCTGGCTACTTGGTGGTGCACTGCCCCAGAGTGGAATGCAGGGTTGGAGGAGTGGCCATCTGTTTTAGATCTGAGCTTGGTTTCACTGTGCACCAGGTGGGAAAACCAGGTTCCTTTGAATGTGTGGCTGTTCATGGTGTACAGGGCATGGGCTGCAGGATTCTCCTGATTTACTGCCTCCCTCAGGTGGCAGGTGAATTCCTGCAGCAGGTAGCCAACTTCATTGTTGGTGAGATGTTGGAGTCCCCCAGATATTTAGTTATGGGGGACTTCAATGTCTGGGCCAAGGACAAATCTTTTGGGCTGGGTTATAATCTCCTCCAGACAATGTCATCTCTGGGACTGTCACAGGAAGTTTCTGCTGTAAACCACCAGGGTGGCAACATGCTGGAACTGGTCTTCTCATTGGGCTTGAGGTTAGTAACCTCAAGACTGATCAGGCCATTTGGTCTGATCATTGCATGGTGGAGTTCTTGTTCGGGCCCCGCTAAGAGCCCTCCCCCTGCTGGGATAGTAAGCTACCGTCCTTTGAGGGGTTTGACCCCGGCGGGTTTTTTGATGGTGGTGGATCTATACAGTGTGAATAGTGCATGCATAGAGGGTGTGGGTGAGGCTGTCATCGCCTATAATAGGGCAATGTCAGCTGTGCTTGACTCTCTTGCACCAGTCCACGTATAACCCAAATCTTCTTACTTGAGGTTCCCATGGTTTGATGGGGAGCTCAAGCTGATGAAGATAATGAGTTGGAGGTTAGAGCGCTGCTGGCAGAGGTCTGGGCTAGAGGTGGATGGAGTGACCCTGTGCTCTCATTATGTCATGTATCAGGGGGCAATCCCCCATAAGAATGCAGAATTCCTGTCCAGGGAGATTGCTGCTGGGAAGAATCAACCAACTGTGCTCTTTTGGACTGTGGACAGGCTGTTAAATCCAGCCTGTCTTCAGCTGAAAAAAAGCTTTTTCTGATGCTTTATGTGAAAGGTTTGCACAATTCTTCTCAGACAGCGTGTCTGCTATCTGGCAGGGAGTTTGCCACATGGTGGCTGACAGTGATCACCTATGGCATTCAGAGAGCACTCCACCTGGTTGGGATGAGTTTAAATCAGTGGAGGTGGCTAAGGTCATGGAGGTTGCCCCCCGGCTGAGACACACATATTGTGAACTGGTCCCAGTGCTGACACATTTCCTGATGAGATGTGCCAACTCCATTGGCCCAGTGTTCGCCATGATTGTCCAGTGTTCTATCTCAGAGAGGGTCTTCCCAGATGCCGTGAAAGAGGCTTTGGTCTGAAGAAACCATCTTTAGACCCTGATGTCTTGGCAAATTACAGTCCAATCTCCAACCTCCCATTTTTGGGGGAAGGTTGTTGAGAAAATTGTGGCATAGCAGCTAGAGGAGCATGGCATGACCTTTGAACTGTACGCACCCTTCCAGTCGGTGTTTTGGGTGAGGCATAGCATGGAAACCACATTAATTTGGGTGCATAATGACTTCTTAAGGGCATTAGATCGAGGAGAGGGGATAAATCTCGTTCTCCTCGATCTCTCTTCAGCATTTGACATGGTAGACCATCATGTGTTACTGGACCACCTGAGGGAATTTTGTGCACTCACCAGCACCGTCATCTGCTGGTTTGAGTCCTATCTCACGAACAGAAGGCAATGGGTAGTGATGGTGAATTTCTTCTCCTCCCCAAGCCTTCTGAAGCGTTGAGTACCTCAGGGGTCAGTTTTGTCACCGATGTTGTTTACCATGTACATGCTGCCCTGGGACAGCACATTAGGAAATACAGTTTGGGTTTTCATTGCTATGCCATATTTTAGATATGTATATGTCTGTGGTTTTAGGATTAGCTATTATTGTTGTACAACGTTCAAATCCTCTGGGATTGGGTTCTTTGAAAAGTAAACTTTGCCTTGCATTGCCTTCCTTAAACCAAGCTTGTAAGTCTGACTTTCAAACTTGCAACTTTAAAACATTTAAACCTTAATATTCAACTAGTAAAAGCTAGAGTGTCTGAACTGTTCACTACCTATTAGCTTTAAGAGTTAGCTCATATGGGCAGTTTGCAGCTCCCCAAGCTCCTCCCTTACAGCCTTCAAGCCCAACCACCAGTGGCTTTCCAGTATTTAGGAAAGGCTGGTGGGGTGGGGGGGCTTTTAATCCAGCCAGCAACAGTCCTCCAGAAATTCAGTTACAGAGTTAAAGAAAGAGTTAAGATAAACCCAGACCAACAAGCAATCTCACAAAATATCAGTTACAGAGTTAAAGAAAGATGTAAGCTACTCCCAGACCAACACCAAACTCACAAAACCAAATCGGTTACAGAGTTAAAGAAAGATTTATGTTACTCCCAGACCAACAGCAAACTCACAAAAAATCAGTTACAGAGTTAAAGATTTAATCTACTCCCAGACCAACAGAAAGCTCACAAAAAATGTTACTGAGTTAAAGAAAGATTTATGCTACTTCCAGACCAACAGCAAACTCACAAAACAAAATCAGTTACAGCGATAAAGAAAGATTTAAGCTACTCCCAGATCAACACCAAACTCACAAAAAATCAGTTAAAGAGTTAAAGAAAGATTTAAGCTACACCCAGACCAACAGCAAACTCACAAAATATCAGTTACAGAGTTAAAGAAAGATTTAAGCTACTCCCAGACCAACAGAAAGCTCATAAAACAAAATCAGTTACAGAGTTAAAGAAAGATTTAAGCTACTCCCAGATCAACAGCAAAACTCACCCTCCTACTTCTCCCCCAGCAAGCAAAATGTAGCTGTTTATCACCAGAAAGGGGACTACATTTGCTGATTGGGAACTTTCTCTACTATTGGTATACTTGACATTGAAACTGGCCATTGGTTATACCAACTTGGGTAATATTTGGAGTACAAGATGCTTAACTTTGATGAACTGGATAAAGTAATGAACAATCGATCCCACCCACTTTCTTTTATGGACACAGAGGAACAAAGAATTTTACAGAACTTCAGAAGAAATAGGGAATTCAGTGGGACCACCTCAGCTAGATATGTTACAAATAAGCAATAAGACATGATGGGGTGTGCATTATGGTGTGATAACCACACTCCTAGGGGCGTAGTTAGGTATGAGGTCAAAGGCTGAGTGCCGGTCGTTCCTAGGAATGCAGTTATCACACTGTAGTGCACAACCCTGGAATGTCTTATTGCGCTTATAAAATTGCCCTTTATTTTTAGAAGCATTTTTTTTTTATTTTGAAGCACATTTTTAAATAAGTGAAAATGTAAGTGAATATGTGCTTTTAACATAAAATAATCCTTCCACCTATTGGTGCTAGATTAAAGTAGTGTTATACAGTGTGTACCTCCCTGCCCACTTAAGCTTCATATTCCCCTGCCAGCCACAATAATTCTCAAATTATATTTTCCTCATTCCAAGTATGACACATAGCCCCCATTACTTCATTTCATTCTCCTAACTCTGTAGACAAAACTAAAAGGAAGCCATAACAGAGGCATCTCAGTTCCCTGATGCTGCAAGCATGCACATGGTTCAAAACTGCCACACTCACTGACAGCATCATGAACTGCTCACTCTGTCCTAAATGATAAACAGCAGGGTGAGTCATTTATCACCTTTTCTCTTTGTTTATATAGTATTATTGCTTACTTTCTTCATTCTGTTTTTTTTTCCTTCTGTTTCCCCACATTCAAGAAATGGAATGCTTATCATGGAATGTTAACCATGGAATACAGGGATTCAAAGTTCTGCTCAGTTCTACTACCAAAATGTTACTCTACTAACATACTGTACACACACACACACAAAAAAAAAACAAAACAAAGGCCTGTTTTAGAGCCAGAGACTCAATTTTCTGTCAAGGCAAGCAGAAGAGATTTCCCTGATGAGCAGGTAAAGATAGAAGGAGGATTTTTTACTGTTAGCAAAGAAACAGTTGTAATGAAAACTATAAACAATACTTAATGTTTCTAATTTGTTTATGTGTGTAAGGAGAGTGTGGTGATCTGGTAAACAACATTTAATTAGTTTGTTTTATTTTATATTTAAGGTAGTTTTATTTTTAGGGCCCAGTTGAAGGTTTCTACAGTGTAAAGGTAGCAGCCATGTTTGTGGTAGAAGATCAGTTCTGGTTGTAGGAAGATTGATGGAAGATAGTTCTGGTTGTAGGAGGACTGATTTGCTCATTTTGTGATGTGGTTTAGGAGCAGGATAACTGTGTGTATATAGAGATTGAATGTACGGTTAGCTGATCTCTCTTGGCCAATGAGATTTCTAGATTTTTTCTTGCCATTTTATAAATTAATTTGAATATCTCAAACAGAAGCAGGTCGGGTTAGAGTGGCATGCCCTAACCATGTCACATTACATCAAACAAAAACGTATACCTAGAGGTTTAAGAATTTTTGTTGAAGCTAATTTGGATTATGTAGACACAGACTTAGACACAAAATGGGATGGGGTGAGAAATCATTGCTCAAGAGACTTTATGCTTCTTATTATAGACTCCACTACAAAGGAATTACAGAAAGTGGGGGTTTATATGAATCAGTGTGAACAGGAAGTAAAAAAATTAATTCACAGTAAAAGCCCTGAAGGAATATCTAGATAAGGTAAGTACACATTTAACAGATTTTGAGGAGCATTAAGAGCAACAAAATTACACAAATTCAAAAGAAACTGAACAGATTATAAAGAGAATAAGGTTTACACATACAAAAAATCCATAGGTTTTGACAATATGCATAAATATAACTTGGACTCTGAATCCTCAGTATAATCATCTAGTAGTGAAACTGAAGGGCAGACAACACACACAAATGGAAGAGATGGTCATTTTTTTGGTAGAAGCGTATTTCAGGGGAAAAGGGGATTTTGAAATAGAATAAAATGTGGGTACCAGTATACAAAGGATACAGGAAGGGGGAAGGGAACATAGAAGAACAAGAGCCAGGACCCTCATGTGCAACTGCAACACAAAGAGATACAGGACTAGGTGCAAGGAGAAAAGAAAAGAACAGCCATAACCAGTATAGGTAATAACAAGATCACAGACCCCAGAAACCAGCTAGTATATAACATCAAAAAATTTTCTGACTAACATTGAACCTGAGGTCCTTTCTAAAGGCTTGTCTTTCTGCCCCAATACTCCATTAAATCAAGTTGCATTAAAATGTGACTTGAACAGATTTTACAGAAAATTTAAATTAAAATATTTTTGGGGGACTCATCCAGAACAAACTGTGAAAAATGTACAGGAAAAAAATACAAAAATGGAACTAAGTAACAAACTTCATTTAAAATCACAGTTTGTACCACCAAAAACTCTACATATTATAGGAACTTACATACACCTTGTGAATAGAGACACAGAAAAACGTATTAGTGCAGAAAAGAATATGAACAGAAGAACAACATTTAACTTGTCAGCAGTAGTGCCCTGAGAAAACTCAAAACTGACCCTGAACTAGCTATTAAGAATGCGAACAAAAGTGGAGCAACAGTAGTAATAAACTACTTACAGTATACAGCAGTGTGTCTAGACCTTCTCATGGACAAAAATGACTATTTGAAACTGGAAAAAGATCCAACAGATCTGGTTAAAGAATTAGTGAAAAGTATTTTAACTGTAACATTTGAGAACAGTTAGATTATTGATTAGGAGAAAAATGCACTTTTAAGGACATACCCATCTATACCTCAGTTCTACACATTCCCAAAAATACATAAAGATTTGAATAACCCACTAGGCAGGCCTATAATTTTCCTCCCCATCCTCCCCAAGTAATTACCACCCAATCTCCCTTCTACCCACCCTAGCCAAAATCCAGGAACATCTCGTCCTCTCGCAACTCTCTACCTTCCTTGACTCCTCCTCCTTCTTCACCACTTACCAGTCTGGTTTTAGAAAATCCCACTCCACTGTCACGTCCCTCCTCAGACTCATAGATTCCATCCTCCCAGGCATGGATAAAAGACACATCACATCTGCCATTTTCATCGACCTAGCCAAGGCGTTTGACACAGTCTCGCATATCCTCCTTCTGTCTAAACTCTCTAAGGCAGGCCTTTCCAGTGCGACCATGCGCTGGTTCAACTCATACCTGTGTGGCCGGTCCCAATCGGTAAAAATTGGTGCCTCCACCTCAAACCCCCTCCCTGTCTCCATCGGTGTCCCCCAAGGCTCTGTCCCTGGTCCTATCTTATTCTCCATTTTTCTCAATGACCTCCCTTCAATCTGCCGGCATGCTGACATTCATATGTACGCAGATGACACAGTCCTGTACGCATCAGGTCTCTGCCCCCAGGATGTTGCTCCTAAGATCCAGCAAGACTTCACTGAAGTACAGCACTGGTTTTGTCGAAACCAACTTATCCTAAATGCCAAAAAAAGATCGCCGTGACTTTTGGCACACGACAAAGACTCTCTCGCCTCCCCGCTTTCCCCATTCTTAAAACACTCGATGGGACCCCTCTAGAAGTCTGTACCTCCTTCAGATACCTAGGGGTCTGGCTGGACCAACACCTTGACTTTTCCATGCATGTTGATGTAACACACAAAAAACTGCTCCCTAGGCTGGGGGCACTATACCGGAACCACAGCTGCATCCTTCTGCCTGCCCGCAAAGGGATTCTACAGAAAATGATCCTCTCTATTTTTGACTACGGGGACGTAGTCTATAGTTCTGCCCCTAAATCCACTCTGGCTAGACTGGACCCTCTCTTCAACTTCTTCTGCCACTTTGCACTGGATTGTCCCCCCTTCACTTACCACTGCGACCTATACAGTCGCCCAAACCTACCCTCCCTCGCAATAGATGCGTTACCACTGCAATAGACTCACAGCCAAATTCTGGACCCAGTTATTGCCTTCCTACTTAGCCTCTACCCTAACAGCCCAAAAACCAACAGCATACTCACTCAGGAATTTCGACTCCCGCCTACTGCAAATCCCACACATGGCCACCTCTGCTGGACAGTTGGATTTTAGTGTCTGTCTACCAAAACTATGGAACTCCCTGCCGGCTGACATCCGGCTCTCCCCCTCCACTCGGATACAAATCTCCCTTCTAAAAGGTCTAGTCCCCACAAGCTGCATATGTCAACTTGACGTACACTAGCATGGGCCATGTCAGGCTGGTGTGCACAATGTAAGGACCAACCACCCAATATAATCTATGTTACCCACCCAAATGCTTAACTATCAAATTTTTGATGATCTCTTATTCTTATTTCTGCCTACTATTATGCTGTTCACTCTGTTTCTTGCCTCCTGTACATACAATTCCTTAGATTATTTTATTTCACTGTAATAATGAAACCTTGTACATATTGTATGTTACCTATGAGATTTTCGCTGTTCTACAATTTATTGTTACTAGTATGTTATATCCCGTTTCCCTCCTCCCCCAGGACACATCTGGAATCGAGCGGTAGTCTGCTCAGTATGTCTTTCCTGGTAAAACTTTTAAATAAATAAATAATATCAGGTATAAATTCTGTTTAAGAACCACTGTCAGTGTATGTAGATCACCACATCAGGCCAGTAGCAGAAACAATGAAAACATATATTAAAGATTCAGGAGACATTATTAAACTTAATGAATCTGAGAATGAAACAGATCCAAGAAAACAATGTCTCCAGAAGATTTTTTTTTTCTAGCTGGGCACTCACTCTCTCATAAAAAACTAGATTGCTAGTAAGACATGATGTATGATTTTTGAACCAATGTTGGTTGTTATCTCCCAGTTTTTGTTTTTTTTACTGATTTCTTCTTCGAGTCTATCCTTAATCAGGGAATCAGTGTTTTTTCCCAGGACACTTATTAGACTGATTAGTCATATTTCCTCTATTGCCTTTTTTTAAAAATAGGTGTCACTGTTGTGGTTTTTCAATCAAGCGGGACTTCCCCTGAGGTAAGTGACATATTGAAAATGTTATGTACGGGATCTGTTAGCCAGGTGGCCAGTTCTTTTTAGATTTCTCGGGTGCCGTTTATCAGGTCTTGGTGATTTGTTTGTTTTGATTTTCATTAATCTGTCCCTTATTTTGTTTTTAGAAATTTTAGGTAATGTCTCAGTTGGGCTAACCCTGTCAGTTGAAACTGGTTTCGGGTGCTCTGTGCTGAAAACAGAACAGAATTACATATTAAATTCATGAGCCATGTCCTGCGGGTCTGATATCGCAGTATTGTTAACTTTCAATTGCCCAATTGACCTATCGACCTTTTTTATGTTGTTAACATAGTCATAAAAACTCTTTCTGCTGCCCTTAATGTGGGACAGCCTAAATTAATTTTTTTCCTTTATGTCCTAATATTTCTTTTACATTTCTTAAGAACTGTCTTGTATTTGTATCTGTTATAATCATTATTTTCACTTTTAATGTTGTATGTACCCTTCTCTTGGTAGCTAGGAGTTTTTGGATTTTGGTGGTCAACCACATGGGTATTTTTCCTTTTTTATTATAAAGTATTTTATTAGGAACATATTTGTTTTCAAATTCCAGTATTTTATTTTTAACACTAGTCCATAGCTGTTCTGGAGATGTTGATGCATTGTCTCATTGCCACAGGCTAAGATTGTGCATTATTTGTTATAGGTTAGCCCTATTGCAATTCTTAATAACTGTTTTACCTATGTCCTTACTAATATTTGTGTTTACTGAGATTTTTATAATATTGTGATCTCCATTTATTAGGGGCTTGTATAACTCAAGGTTATGCATTTGGCCAGGTACGTCTGCTAGCACAAGATCTAATATGTTGCTATTTCTTGTAGGCTCCTTGATCATTTGTTGTAACCAATTTATAAAACATGTGTCATGTAACGTCTGCTCCCGATTGGTAGTGGCTTTTCCCACATCCCAATCAATCCTGGCTGTATTGAAATCACCAAGGAGTATAATTTCCTTGTCAACTTTACTTTCAATACTGTCAACAAAGCACTGATGCTCATGCATACTGATATCCGGTGGTCTGTAGCACAAATCCATCAGTAATTTATTATGTTTTTCCCCTGAATAATTATATCCATATTAGTTCATTTGGGTCATTGACGTGTGTCATTAATCTGCCTGTATTTAATGTCATTTTTTATATAAAAGGCAACACTTCCACTGTTTTCCTCTTCTGTCCTTGGGATAGACATTATACCCTGGAATGCTATGGTTCCATCCCACAATTTCCCCCACCAAGTTTCCGTTACTGTGGCAAAATCAATATTTTGCTAATTTAGGATTTGTTCTAGTTAATCTTTTTTTGTGGCATTTAAACTTCTTGCATTGGTTAGTAGAAAAGTTAGGCAATTTTTATTTCCTCCCTTTACCCTCCTTTTATGAATATCTGTACCACTTTTGTGCATAGTCCTGTCCCTACACCCCTTATTATCTAGTTATTTTTGTCTTGTGGATTCTCCTTTTGGGCACAATTAAACATGTCACCTAACAGTCTCATGCCTCTCTTACTTAGATGTAACCCATCATGGCAGAACAGGATATAATCATCAACAAACTGCTCCCAAGTTCTGATGCAGGTAATATTGTTTGTGAGGCACCACCCGAGTAGCCGATTATTGTAGGCTTTGATGTTATTTATTTTCCTTCTACTAGCCCTTGGTACCAGTAGCACTTCTGATAAGATAGGCTTTGCATTCAGAGCCTTCAGGGTTTTGATTGCCTGCTGCATGTCTTTAACAATCTCATCAACCTCCTGTTTGTTAAAATCATTTGTACCTGCATGAAGGATTACTGTCTGGGGGCTTTTAACATCTTGTATGACACTGGGCAGCATCTTGGAAATATCATTTATAGCTGCTCCACTGTAACTGCAACTAGCTATATTCCCTTTGTTCCCATGGGTTGAAAATCTGTCCATATATTTAATGATAGAGTCTCCTAATATGAATATTTGCTTAGAGCATATGTCCTCTACAGTATCTCCTTCTTGGGTTTCCATAATCATGTTGTTGCCCAATGTATTTGCCATAATTTCCTCATTTGTGATGGTGGTGTTGGCTTCACCTTGCTCACTAGCACTACTGGGTGTGGGTATCAACTTATTTGATTGGAGTATTAGAGGTATTGAGGCCATTACAGTGCTTTTACAAATGTTATCTCTGCTGAAGTTCATATTCATATTCGAGGGACCAATATTGGGTCATCAGGGATATTGACTAGCTCTTCAGTAACCGCTGAGTATAGGGGGTCAAAGCTATTATAAATTGGGAGTATGAAATGTTCTGCCTTCCTCCCTTTTTCAGCTGCCCTAGTATTCTGGATATGTTATCACTTATCATCTGGATTTTCAATGGTTTCTTCTTCCCTTACTCGATTTTTGTTTGATGTATCACTAAGTGAAGCATTCTGCTCCCTATTTGTGGCTGGTGTTGTAGTTATCTGGGGAGGGATATAAAGCCCCAGAACGGGTTTGTTTGACATTATGGGACCATCTGTTAATGGATCCTGGGGTTGAGTACGGGGTTGTGTATTACCTACTAATGCATTTTCTCCAACCTTCTGCATGCCAGCCATATTTTGTTGACTTTTTTCTATGGCTGCAAGTCATGTGCTAAAAAAGGAGATTTCTATAAGCATGTCAGCATTCTGTTTGCATTTTAGGCATGTAAATGGGTGGTCTAGAACCACAATCTCTGTTAAAAGGTACATTTCACAACCAGAACATTTAATCCCCACTTTATCTTCTGTGGTCATGATACTTTTGGACATTTTTTATTGCAAAAGTGTGGTTAGTATACAATTAATAAATATGCTCAGACGAATTAAGCCCAAACAATGGTGTCTCATAGTATAACAGGGTTCACTTGTTGCAACTACCAGAGGCCTGAACAGTGTTTTACCCTAACTAAATCTCTATTAACAATAGTTCTCTTATAAGGCAGATGTTGGCCCAGAGACCTGGACAACCAACAGCTTGACTGCAACAGAAAGGGAGTGAATGTTAATATAGGGCAAAACTGAGTTAGACAGAGCCTACCTTCTATACATAACATTAGTTTCCTGGTCCAGTCAAACTTCTCCCATGCCAAATATACCAAACATGCGCAGATGTGCGTGACTCAGCACCGCCACATGGACCCTGCTTGTGCCCGCCCTCCTCACAGCAGGGCTTGCTTTTATGGGAAAAGGTGACCCAGAAGTCACACAGGGGTCCTGGATCTCTTACAAAATGCCCTTAACAAAGCAGGAATTAAAACATGCAATAGCACTAATTTGTGACTCTGGCATGATATTAAAACAATGTGCCCCTCTTTAAAAAGAAATATAAGGCTTCCCTGAAGGCTGGTAGTTTGTTCCTCCCTGAACTACCCAGCCTCTCTTCCTGCTTTCTGTCTGGAAGCAGAGCTCAGTGCACTCACTGCACAATTAGTGTGAATAAGACTAGAAATCAAGAGCTGACCCCACAAAGCAGTGAAAGGTCTCTCAGCTAGTTACATTCTACAGCAAGAAGTAAACATGCCTGCTTGTATCAGGGCTTGGTTTTATGGGGAAAGGCAACCCAGGAGTCACACAGGGGTCATGGATCCCTTACAAAATGCTCTTAACAAAGCAGGAAAAAGAACAAAATAGCGCCCACCAAAATGTATGGACACACAAATAATAATACGTGTATCAAACCAGTTTTATTTTATCATAAAGCAGCACCACACATCTATATAAAGCATAAAAACAAGGAGAAATAGCTATCAATCGATCAATCAATCAATCAAGTCTTTATATATATATATATATATAGTGCCTTTCAGAAAACCAAGGTGCTGCACAGTTAAAATGCAGTATACAACATAAAATTAAGTCTGAAACAATAAATATAGCAGTAAATTAGTTTAAATTTCATCTGGGAAGGCTAAATTGAACAAATATATTTTTAGATTAATTTTGAATCTATTGACGGTCAGGTATTCTCTTAACTGACGAGGTAGAGAATTTCACAGAGTAGGTGATATAAAGGAAAAAGCACGGGCACCAGATGTTTTTAAATGAACCATGGGAATCTCTAGCAATCCCTTGTTGATGGATCAGAGAAGATGGGAGGGGCAGTAGGGAGTCAGGAGATCTTGCAGGTAGCTGGGTCCCTGTTTATGTAGGGCTTTAAAGGTTAGCAAGCCAACCTTGAAGGTGATCTGCCACTGGACACCAGTGCAGTTCATGCAGCACCGGCATAATATAACTGGCCACTGATGCACTAGTCAAAAGTCTGACTGTAGCATGCTGCACTAGCTCCAAGCAGTGGATATCAACCCCAGGAAGCCCTAGCTAGAGGGCATTGCAGTAATCAAGGCGGGTGGTATTACTAGGTTGTTATGGACAAAAGTAGGCCTAAGCCCATCGAGATCGTCCCCCACCTTGTGGAACATTGTAATTATAATTCAAACCCATTCCTCATAAGCCAACTGTCAAAACCAGATCTAAACTGGTTTATATGGATACAAAATCACACGTGTCCCCACAATGTAAAGCATCATGGGCTGCATATGCAAATCCCCACAGAATATTATGCTGGTTCAACCTTAAGCAGAAATGTATGATGCGAAGAGGCATACTGATGAGCCCTGGTAGAATGAAACACGTGTCTATGTCTTCTGTTGGCACCCTTTGCAAACTGTGTGAGAGGCCTTTTGGCACCATGCATTTCTGCTTAAAGTTGAACCAGCATAATATTCTGTGGGGATTTGCATACGCTGCCCATGGTGCTTTGAATTGTAGGGACATGTGTGATTTTGTATTTCTTTGAAACTTGGCTTCCCGGCCAAATGCCCTTTGGGGTAACCATTGCCTCAGTGCTTGCGCACAGAGGTTCTTTGTCTTTTAAATTGTTTTTTGTTTTAATTGGGTTCACCACAACATAACCCAGATAGACCATCTTAGGGTAGCTGGTTCATTCCACTTGGGGTGTCAAACAGACGAGGCATACTGATGAGTCCTGGTAGGATGAAACACGTGTCTATGTCTTCTGTTGGCACCCTTTGCAAATTGTGTGAGAGGCCTTTTGTCGCCATGCAGTTCTGCTTAAAGTTGAACCAGCATAATATTTTGTGGGTATTTGCATATGCAGCCCATGATGCTGTACATTGTGGGAACATGTGTGATTTTGTATTTCTTTGAAACTTGGCTTCCCGACCAAATGCCCTTTGGGGTAACCATTGCCTCAGTGCTTGTGCACAGAGGTTCTTTGTATTTGAAATTGTTTTATGTTGATACTGTTGACCAATTCCTGGGGAAGAGTGTTCCATAATTTTGCTGTTCTTATTGTAAAGAACTTATCCCTTTATTAGTTTTAACTTTGGGAATGTTAATTTGCCTGTTGTGGTATCCCGGTACTATGTGCCTAGTTGAATAAGTCAGTCCATGCTGTTTCATAGGCTCAGGGGATTGCAAAATTTTGTATAGCTATAACATGTCACCTCATATTCTATGTTGGTATAGGGAGTGTAGCCCTGTTTCTTGTAATCTTCTGTTGTAGTCAAATGTGGCAAGGCATGGTACCATTTTGGTTACTCTCCTCTGCACCCTCTCTATCCTTCAGATATCACCTTTTAAATAAGGAATCCAGAAGGGGGATCCGTAATCCATATATGGTCTCACATAGGCACGATAAATTGGGATAATGCATTGTTCAGTCCTTGTGACAAAGCTATGCTTTATTCTTGTAATTATTCCATTAGCTGTGTGTGTTACTTTTACACAATGGCTAGTTGAGGAGAGTTTGTTATTTATTAATACCCCATAGTCACGTTCACTCTCTGATTTTTTTTAAGGGGTGCTAATAAGAAAGTAAGTTTGTTCTGGGTTATGTTTTCCAAAATGTAGTACTGTACACTTATCAATGTTAAAATGCATAGAATTACATTCTGCCCAATGCTCAATTGTTTTGCGATCCATAGTCATAGCCTTCATGCACTCAGGATTATCAACTCTTCCTCCAATTTTAGTGTCATCGGCAAATTTGGATTGGATGTTATCTGAATTGATCTGCATGTCACTTAAGTAGATGTTAAACAAAGTGGGGCCCAATACTGATCCCTGGGGCACTCCACTGATAACTGTCCAGGGCTGGAATGAAAGCCGTTGATTCTGACTCTCTGTGATCTATTTGAGAGCCAGCTATTGATCCATTTAACCAGACATACTGAGAACCCAGATGGCGATGAAGGTGTAGACCAATGTTGGAAGGTCATATGGAGGAACCAGGTGTTTCACCCGGACGATATTCCTCAGATGGTAAAATGAAGATTTAACCATGGCAAACACCTGAGATTTCAGGGTCAAGCTATCATCAAAACTAATGCCCAGGTTACGCACCTGGTCTGAGGTAGTGAGCTGAACACCATCAAGCCACAGGCCTGACACCAGTCCAGCCCCCAAACCTGCCTCCGGATGACCTGGGTCCACTACCAACACTTCAGTGTTGTCTGGATTCAGTCTCAGTCAGCTGGTGCTCATATAGTCCCTGATCTCGGTGAGACAGTTGTTTAGTACAGAGACTGCATCAACCTGTCAGGGGCAGAAAGGACATATACAGTTAAGTATCATCTGCAAAGCAGTGAAAACTCAAACCATATCACCTGATGATATCTCCTAATGGCAACACTGCGAACAACATGGGTGCTAATATGGAGCCCTGCGGCACCCCACAGGACAGGTTAGAGACAGGCCAGTAGTTAGCTAGACAGTCTGGATCCAAAGAGGGTTTTTTAAGAAGTGGTCATACGACTGTCTCCTTGAGGGAATCAGGAAAGACCCCCCTCTCCAAGTAACTCCAGACAATTTCAGCTAGGACCAGGCAGATAACATCTACACAACCCACTAATAGGGGTGTAGGGCCCGGATCCAAACTACAACTGGTTGGGCACAGAGCCTGGACAATCTTTACAATGTCCATGAATTCTGTCTGGCTAAAGTCTGTCCAGACAGACCAAGTGCTCACCACCTCCCACTTGACCTCTGCAGTCCCTCGTAGGGGGAGACAGGCTGATGCTGGACCTGATGCTGGCAACCTTATCTGTGAAGAATGTAGCAAACTCCTCACATTTAGCCTGAAAAAAGGCTCTTCTGGACTGAGGACAGATTGAATTGCACTGTCAATAGTTTGGTAGAGCTGAGCTGGTCCATTCTGTGCAGCAGAAATCTCTCTGGACAGGAATTCTGCCTTCTTACAGGTGATTTCTGATTGCTAGCTCTTTTAATGTTCCATCAACCTAAGCTTGTCAGCATCCAGGCCAGACCTCCACCATTCTCTCTCCATCCTTCGACCAACTCGCCTCAGCTCCTTCAAGGAACCATCAAACCAAGGGGTCCCTGGGTGAAGAGTGAGGGGTCAAACATGAACAGTTTTAAAATCAGCTTAGATAGGTATCTAGCAGACAACTCCATCTGTGGGTATAGTTAAATACTAAAAGGCAAGCTAATACGGACCTCGGTCTTTCTTAAGCTCTGAATTACCTATGAGACGTATAATACACAGTGTTTACTGACCTGACTGGAGTGCTACCCCCTGACTACCTGCACCCTGCTGGGGAACAAACCAACTGCACACCTCAAGGGGGCTCAATACTTGTCTTCTGCTTCAAAAAAGTGTCAGTGAAGGAGGCTTACAAACACATAAAAAAAAATACTAGGCAAGACCAGAATGGGGGAGTGATGGAGTCGATATGAAACTCCTATCCCTGACACTGGATGTCTTCATCATGCCAGTTACAAAACTATTTAACAAATCGCTTGCTCTTGCACAGTTCCCTGGGATCTGGAAACAGGCTTTTGTGATGCCAGTGCACAAGAATGGTGATATGACATGTACCGCCAATTATAGGCCAAAATCCATCCTCTCTCCCTTATCTAAAGCCCTGGAAAAGATTGTGGCTGCCCAACTGACAGATTACCTCAACAAATACAACCTGTTATGTCCTAACCAACATGGCTTCAGGCAGAATCATAGTACCTCCACTGCTTTGCTGGACTACACTGACTACTCGCACAAGGCACTAGACAAAGGAAAGCTGGTGGGGTCAGTCTCATAGACCTCACCAAAGCCTTCGACACTGTCAATCACTCTCTCCTCCTGACTCAACTACAGAACCTGGGGGTTGCAACCACTGCTGTCTGCTGGTTCAAGGACTACCTAACACACAGAAACCAACATGTAAAAATTGGGCACACAGTATCTAGCTCCAATGAGGTATCTTTAGGGGTCTCACAGGGGCCAATACTGGGGCCCTTACTATTCAGCCTCTTCCTAAATAATCTTCCTGAAGCCTGTGACACTAATCTGATACTTTACACAGACGACGCTGTGCTTCTCACCAGCAGTTCATCAGTAGTCGCCCTCCACTCCGAGCTGCAGGCATCCTTCTTCAAACTGGGAGCCTGGTTCTGTAGCCATAAACTTCTATTAAACTACAAAAAAACCAAGGTGATGCTCACAGCTAGCCCAGAGCACAAAAAGAAGCTCCCTTCCCTCACCATCTCCAATAAAGTCAGTGAGCCGCTGGAACAAGTTCACTTCTTCAACTACCTGGGATCATCATTGATGACTGCCTCACCTTCACCCAACACATCAACACAGTGGTAAAGGCAGTGAACACCAAGCTGGGTGTACTATATAGGCATAAAAAGTATCTTACTCCAGAGGCCCTCTGTCTCTCAGTCTCCAACTCCATCCTTTCTACTATCGACTATGGATTGGTCGTCTACGGCGCAGCAACAGACAGTGCACTAAAAAGGATTCACATTGCCCTCAACAAGGCATGTAGGCTCACAATGACTGCAGATCGAAATAGCCACACCTGCTCCTTATACAAGGAGACCATTGGCTGCCATTAAAGAACAGAATTATATTCCAAACATGTCTCCTTGGAAAAAAGGTGCTAATGGGTAAAACCGCCCCATGCATTTCTAGCATCCTAACACCTAGTGCTACCAGCTATACCACTAGAGGCAGGATGAGGGGGGGCCCTATCAACACCTTTCCATCGAACTGTGCAGGGACAGCATGCTTTCAGCTATCGGGCCCCCCAATGGCTCAATGAAATCCCAGTGCACATTCTAAACTCCCAATGCATCTCGCAATTCAAAAATGGCCTAAGGCAACACCTTCTTACTAGGACAGTTTGTGACTGCCACTAGGATTCTAACACCCATAATGACCACTCATCCACATTCTCCTTCTCCTTCTCCTTCCCCTTCCTTTTTAACCCTCCACTCTTCCCTCTTGCCCTATCCCTCTGTCTTCCTCTCCCCCCGTGCCTTTTCTCCCACTGAATCAACCTTAAAACCAACCTACTACCACTGCCTCCCAACCTCCTAGACAAAGCCACTTCTTTTGGTCGCCCACTCTCCCACCCAGTCTCCCTTCCCCCTCACCTTGACTCCTCCTCGGACTATCACACTAGGTGTCACACCTCTTTATCTCCTTTGCTACATATAAACACTGTCCTTTACCCTAGTTAAAAGCTGTTGACACGGTACTATCACCGCTGATGCTATGAATGACACTGTAATCTTATTGTATACTAGCTACCTACTATTCGAGTATTGTATGTAAACTGTTATTGTTGTCATTGTCACTGTTTGACGTGGAACCTTTGTAAAAGAGCTCTGGGCTCAAAGGTATGATCTGAATCCCTAAATAAATAATAATAAAAAAAAAATAATCCAAACCATTACAAGTTATCATAGTACTGCAGATCTTACATATTAAGTTGCCAAAATGAGATCATAACTCTCCATATTAGCAAAATTGACAGCAAGTTTTTCTACATCAAAATGCCTTATTATGGAGGTTCATATAAAGCAGAGCACAACAGCTACTGCTCTCTAGCCCTGACCATATCCACTGAACAGAAGCAGTTTGACCAACTTGGCCCTTTGCATCATACTTACACATGTACATACACACAGATATACATTCATACATATTAATGATAGCAGGTACTCACCAATCTGACACACCGTGCCTCCCCCCCTAAATATACATATCTAGTGACTTCCACAGTCACCCTGGATTCCACAGTAACTTCTCCATGAACATCCTCTTGACAGCTGTCATGTACAAACCCCTCAACCTGCACCTTCAGGCTCACATTTTACACCACACAGATTGCACCAGCCTCAGTGTCCAGTCACCCCACCCACATTCACCAACACAGGCATACCATTATTCTTGAACAGCTGCGATTCGGGTACGTTCCAATTTGTAAATATACACATTCATCACATATGCCAGAGACATACAGACTTCAACCTCATCTATGCTACCCACATTTGTGTAACCCAAATGCCCTCCTGCACCTGTTCTATAAGGTCTGCTCCATGAATTGTGTCCAATAGGTACACATGACACACGACCGCCACACTTTGGAGACTCTGATTCCCATCACATCATTTGCAGTCTACAGAACAGCCTGCCACGATGAAGCAAAGTGTCACAGATTTCCTATAAGACCAAAAGGAGTGGCCCCCATTTCAATTGCATAGTTTGCAGCACAATCTCTAAAGTTGTGTTCTGAAACATCGGGTCTCATCAGGATGGGTTTCACTGTATGAATGGTGATACCACAAGCTTTCTTGCCATCCTATGTGCATCGTGTACCATGTGTAGGTGCATCTCAAAGCAGTGATTTGTGGGCCTGCTATTGACTCCCATCCTCGGAAGTAAGCAATTCCACTTCACTAAATTTACCCACAGCACTTTGATTCCCTTCACTACCTCCCCCTCCCAGCCTGTTAATGGCCTTTATGTACTTCTGCTCACATAAAGCCAACCAGCAACTGTGACTTCAACACAGACCCTCCTGATGTCACACACACACACACACACACACACACACCATGGCCAGAATCTAGTTGATGTTCCGCTAATCAGGGATCCGTTATTCAGGAATCCATGTTGACTATTACTTATGAGTTGGCATACTGAACCAGTATTTTACAGCATAGTGACAAGGCATGTATGAATAAACATGCCAGTATCTTCATATTAATTGAAACAGTGGCAATCACGAAACCTCATCAAAGTCACTGCCGAGACCATTATTACCATAAAGACAGCTGGAGGATAACTCTGCCATCTTGCATATGGCTGCCCATGCAGTACCATGTGACTAACACGGTCCTGCATGCTGACTGTGATAAGTACAAGGGGCCAATGAACCATGAAAAGACTTGGTTCATGTCCAGGAAGATTGCTGCATGGGAAATTGCGGTAGGGAGGCAGTGACCATATCTGCTTCTTCAGAATGTCAGCAGAATTTTACATCCTGTTTGTCTACAGCTGAAGAAAGCCTTTTCAGTCACCTTGATTGCTGACTTTGCTTAGTTCTTCTTTATCAGGGTGACAGCACAGTACTGTGAGAACTGGAATGGCTAGCACTCAGGTGGAGTGTTACCTAGCAGGTCAGTATTCACACCTTTAAGGCCCTACATGGAGTAGGTCCTGGCTGTCTGGCTTCACTGACAACATCCACCTCAGTGTGCTCCCTTCCCTCCTCTTCCAGAGGTCTCCTAAGTGTACCCTGGATCAGACTGAGTACTGTCAGTGAAACAGCAGTAAATCTCACCAGGCCAGTACTGCAGAATACATTGCCACCATCTGTCTGGGAGACCCCATCATTCAACAAGTTTTGCAGCCATGTTAAAGGCCTCTTCCATGTTCTCTGTTCTTGTCAGGCAAGGAGCGTTGCCTTTGTTTTTAGGCAATCCTGACTCACTACCATCTTCAGATCTGCTGCTGCTCATAATTATTTAGTAACTTATCTAATTCCATTACATTAGTACTGTGCTTGCTGTTTCTCTTTTTAGTCTTACTTGTTTTAACTGTAAGGCACTGAAAGCCTCCAGAATTGGGGAACATAGAAATAGTATTTCCCTGTCTTACCATCATATTTTATACTGCTAATACATGTAATTTGGCAATCACATTAAAGAATATACAGCAGTTACTCTGTCACAAGCAATACTTAGACACACCAAGAATTGATTGTTGAAATACAGGTCTCACATAGTCAGTTACTGGCACTGTCACTGCACCAACCCACTGTTACGCTCCCAGTAACCTTGGCTCCTGTCTGCTAACCACACACATAGAACAGGACCTCATTAGCCTGACCATCCTCTGCTGACCTGTCAGATGAGGCAGTAACCAACAGTGTGTGTACTGCACATTGTGTGACTCAGCTGTTGAATTGTCACGTGTCTTTCTCTGCAGTACTCTGTCGATTTGAACATCCAAGCATTTCTTTTCAACAAACCTTATCAGAGACTGCAATATTGACATACCTCCTAAGCCTGCACATGCTCCCGTGTTAATCACTTTGCTGTTTTTTTTATTTATTTAGTTTTTGTTAACCGGGTAAGTGCACTAGACAAATTCTGCCTATTTTCAGGCATGACCCGGGGGAGGATGATACAGATGAATGCCAACTGACCTTGAACCAGATAAAGCTGTTGGTGGTATTTTTAGTAAATGTTTTAAAGACACAGAACACTGAACTGCTTCATCGACACTGCATTGTACGGTTGACAGTGAAACGTCTCCTTCTTAACAAACTGTCAGTATTATGCCACATGTTCTCTTCAACATGGTAAACTATAACTCAGGGCATGCTCATTACCTCCAAGAGAAATGCATATTTCCAGACACACAGCTCTTCATCTCAGCACAACAGTTTCACTTCCAAAAAACATTTTAACACAGGAAAATCACTACAAGTATGCAAGGAAGCAATCCTTGGTCACAAAATACATCTGTGTGTCATTGCTGGAAAAAAAAATTTATGTAAGAGCATCAGGCACATATGACTTTTGTCAGCACTGTAAGTGCACCATCAGTGCACTGATGATTTGACAGAGCATTACGTAAGCAATAAGCCACAACAGGGTGTGCATTAGGCATTTGTAACTCATGGCTAAGTGGCATACTGAGGAAGGAGGCCGCAGGATGAGTCTGTCCTGTCCAATGGCCGTGCATTAGATCTGTGTAATGCACATCCCTGGAGTGAGTTATTGCACTTACAAAATAGGTCTCTGTATTCTGAAAGGGGGTTGTAGTTCTAGCCATGCAATGCACACTTGTAACACATGGCTAAGAACCAATCAGGTTGCTTAAAACCCTTTGCCTATTTTGTAAATCCCATTATAGACTTCCACAGGTCTCATTGCAGACAACATTCCAAGAACATGTGACTATGAAGGAATGAACAGCTGAACTGGGTGGTGCAGTTTCTCAGCCTACACCCTTGTCAATTACTTATCTTCAGCCATTACATCCTATGTGTACTGCAGCTTGAGAAATGTTACCAGTTCCTTTTACTATGACATCTATAGCTTACAACAAACATGGCAATATGCATCATTGAAAAAACACCATTTGACAGAAACCAATACAGATTTGCTTTTCTCACTTATTACTTCAGTCGGTACTTCAACAGCACAGACACTGGAAGTACTGTGTCTTTCCTTGACATTTGACCCCCCCCAAAATGTGGCACACATGGTCAGACTCAGTCACCTCAGAAGTGGAAGCAGTTTCAGTGTTGCATTCACTAGGTCCACATGTCTGTACAGGAAAAGAGAACATAAAGTTCTGAATAATCAGTGATGCGTACCAAAGGCTTTGCATTGTGTGAAACACTATCACTGCTACACTTCATTAAAAGAAATGTGCACAAACAGACAACGGTGACATTGATATGAACCACAGTATGCCCTGGACTGCTCTTGCTAATATAACAAGGCATGACAACATTCATTATATTCCACACTGCATGAATTTCACACAAGGCTATAACGAGCAACTGAAACCTTCATGATAACTGTTACAAAACATATAATTTACATACATTTCAGCTTGACTTTAACATTGCTTTTGTATTGTTCCTCCCCATTATTCATCAGATTAACACAAACAGGATATTTGCTCCTGAAAGACTTACTCAATTTCTATTGCTTTCTCCCTAGCTGAGGTCATAATGCCCTGCGTGTATCATTACAATAGTCCCAGGGCAGCAGCTTGGAATGTCATAAGAGAACATTATGACTTGAAGTAAGGAGAAAGCTTAAGAAGCAGACTGACTGTAAAGGAAATCCAAGGAATAAAAGTCATGTCTTCATGCAGACTTACTCAATAATAATTAACCAAAAAAGAGAAATGCATAGAATACATATGGACTGTGTCCTGAATTCTGGCTAATTATTATGTCTTCAAAAGTTTTCTTCCTAGCAGCAGTAGCTCTTTCAACACTACTATGATGCTACATTTTCAAAGGCAGTGTGGCTCATGCAGGAACACACACAAACAACGCAAGCCCTACATATCACAATGTCACTAGCTGCAAATGCAGAAACAAAACCAAATCATCTACAGAATTCATCACGCACCTACTGAATGGATTGGCAAATACAGTCAGATGTGGTTTATCCATGCCTTATTAGTCCGTATGTCTGGTTTCCCAAGTGAGACACAATGCAAACGGATTTTTTCTCATGTTAATTACGTCTTTAATATGTAAAACTGAGAATCCAAATCTGTTTGCATTTGTCCCTAACTAGGCTAATTAATACCTATTGACTGTGACCTCCTTAATCCATTTTTTAATTGTGCTCAGGTGGAGGTGCTAACATGTTTTTAACAGAGTGTTAATCGCAAGCACTCTGAATCCCCTCTGGCGTGTTAACTTGGCGGAAAGCAACACTTTCATCAACTGCACGAGTGTGCTCTCGTCCTGCTGCCACTGCTGCTGTTTTACATAAAGAAATGTTTTAATGTTTTAATAAATTAATTTTGAAGTATTTTTTCATTTCAGAGGGAGTCTTGTTTTACTGAGTTATCTTTTTCCCTTTATTTTTCTGCTCGATTCCCAGTACCTCTGAGTGCAACTGAAAACTGCTGCTTCAGAGTCAAGCCCCGGTCTTCCTTTTCCCAGTTCTCCCCAGCTCTGGTAAATCCTTCTGATGTGTTATTTAATGTTAGTGTAAGATTTCTCCCTGGTTAGCTGTTCCAGCCTTCCCAGTCCACAGTTAATCCATTCTGTCCCCGAGTGTAGTTCTGTCTTAAAAAAAAAAATCTTTCTGCCCCGAGTAAAGCTTGGTCTGCCCTGGTATGCCCTCTCTCCCTGAGTTTGAAATTTTACCAAGGTAGATCCCCTCGTAGATTGAACTGTACACGCCCCCACACCAGCTGTTCCTGCTGTCCCCGAGTTTGAATGTTTATCTTTCTGCCCTGAGTAAAGCATGGTCCATCCCGATATGCCTTCTCTTCCCGAGTAAAGCCCCATTCATCCTTGTCCCCATGTAGAGTGTAGTTCTGCTGGAAAAGAATCCAAGCTCCCCACTCCAGTAAATGCAGTGAATGTCCCCTGGTTAGCTAGCGGTGTGCCTACTCTCCCTGAGTGTAGTTCTGCCTAAAAAAAAAATAATTCTGCTATGAGTCCCTCGTTCTGCTCATGATAAACTGTTCCTTTGTTAAATTCCTCCTATTATTTTTATGCTCATGATGTGCTTTTAATGAGTGCATCAAAATGCCAAAGGTTTAATCAGATGCATATTGTACCATGACATTGCTTGTGATTTTTTTAAGTGCTTATTCTTATGCTCATGATGTTTTATGCTCATGATGTGCTTTTAATGTGAGTGAGACAATTGTTTTTTAAATGCCAAAAGTTGAATCAGATACATACTGTATCATAACATTTCTTGTGATTTTTGTTACTGAAATGTATATGAAACAAAGTAATGTACATGTACCTATATGTTTTGCACTATATTTAAAAAGTGAATCTTTTTACAATAATAAATCTTTGGGGAAAAAAATCATAATCTGGTCAATGTCTGGTTACTACGTAGATTTTTATTACGTAAAAATTGGGCTAACACAAATGCTTACGGATTAACCAGGTCTGACTGTACAGTACATGGGCTACTCTGCTGTGACACAAGACATTGAGGGATGGAAAATCAGCTGTAAAACAATTGCAAGGTTCACGCATCTAATGCCACATCCGTGTGTGGAAAGGTGCACACTTACTTTCTGTACAAGAAGTACAGGGCCGTACTCAGCACTGCTTCCCCAAGGGACCCGCACTAAATTAATTACTTTTATAACATGGGCAAAGGATTTCAATCAATCTGATTCATTATTAGCCAGGCAGTAGAAGTGTGCCACTCACAACTAAAATTAGAAACCCCATTTAGAAATCACAGACTCATATTATAAGCACAAGAAGGTACTCCGGACATGTGCATTACACATTTGTGATTCACAGCTATTGAACTGTACACACTTGACCTGTGGCCTCCTGCCTCACTATATCCTCTAGGCATGCATTATAACTGTTTAACAGACAACACCCTGTCATTTCTTATTGATTATGTATAATATTCAATTACTGAAACAAAGAAATGAACAATTGATCAAACAATGCCTATGCAAGGACTTATATTGGACGAGAGACATGCAGTAGACATCGTTGCATACTATTTCCAATGCAGAGTGCACTGCAAGCCTAAAGCAGAAGTAGTTAGACAAGCAGCATGGTTGTTACATCTGACCCAAGCCATGCACCATTTTGGAGGACTACCGTCCTTCCTACCATTTGCATATCTGGCAGATGATGTCACCCACCAGTGGCCCTCCATCACAGATACAATAATATTCTACATATGGAATGCACACCGGACCACAGTGGAACACTGCATCCTGACTGAGGCATGGGGGCCATTCCTGGAATGAGCTCCCCACAAAATGACAGGCACGGTGCCTCTAGTTTCAACCACTGAACTTTCTGGCAATATCACTTTTAACAGAACCAAGTCAATCATTCTGCAGCACTATACTTTGCAGTACAGAGAAACCGACTTAACGTACCATCATTACATAAAGAAACCCATAAGGATACTCAAAGATAGGCCACAACACATACTAACACCCCAAACCTATGAAACCTACTTTTACCATGACTGTCCAAAGCTATGCCTCTGAACTATTTCAAACAGAAGACAAAGTACAATAACAAGAATTCACTCCACCACATCTCCCCCAAAAAACATTAACAGAAAAATTCACAAACCCACACATACCATAAAAGTAGTATGAACTTATAGGAATAGAGTATTGGATCATTTGCAACAACTCATAAACAATCATGAAACGCATCACTGAGATGAGCCAAGGCAAATAACACTGGTTCCACCACTGAGTCATATAGAACTTCACTTGCTACTGCCCTGGCCACTGATAGATCACCCACTATTATTACCATCTGCTGCCTTTCCTGTCACACATTCATGTTTCATTCACCCAGTTACCGACCCACTCCCAGATTGATGAAATTGCAAGTCAGCCTACCATGTGACACCAGATGAAAGGCCTTGGTAAAGTCCTGGTAAAATACATCCATTGCATAAAATGTGACCAGTGCCAAGTCACTCAATCCAAACAATCCACCAGGTTCGTCTGCCAGGATCATCCTGAGACAAACCACTGCTGTTTGTAGTCATGCTGACCATTACTTATTATTATTATTACTTATTATTAGCTGAATTTGTGGGTGCAAAAACAGTCAGAGGATTTAGGCAGGGCTGGGACATAATGAAGGGAATAGTGGTTACCAGGGGCGACAGAACCAAGGAGGAGACTAGAGAGAGAGGATGGAGAGGGTTAGTACCCTGGAGGAAAGGTAGGTTTCAGGGATTATAGGGAACCTGGGCAGATTTGAAGGACCGCTGGTATTTTTCTGCCATCTGTGTCTATGTTTCTATGTTTCTAAATTACAGTTCAGCAATATGAACTGCCTTTCCTACAGAACAGTGTCCATTATGATTTCAAATGGCACAGTAAGGCACATTGGTCTACAGCTCCCATTGTCATCCATGGTAACACTTTCATGGACAGGCAGCACATGACACATCCTCCAATCCTTTGGCATGCACCCTGTATACAGACAGCTGATGAACAGGTTTACAAGTGGCTCCTCAAACCCCCTTAGGACTCCAAACCAAAGAAAAGGCTCTAGTGCACTATCTACCCACAGTGCCTTTATGCCTTCTAACACCCTTTTCTCTGTGAATATTCCATCACTGTTCCCCTTCCCTCCCTACAACCCCACCCTTCCCCTTTGGTGCAGGTTCTTCCCTCTCCATGGTACATATTAAGCACAAGTACTCATGGATAAGTTCAAACTGCTCTACTCCCCTTTTCCAAATGCAGAATGCCATTCCTTTTCATGATTGTTATTCTTTCTGAACACCCATACAAACCTGAAATACTATTGAAATACAATGCACTACTCTGTGCTATCTCAAAACCTTGACTGCCCTTACTATTCTACTTACTGTGCCTCAGTGGATTCACTGCAGTACTCCTGCCTGTATTCCTCTCAGTAGGCTATTTCACAGATGCTAAAGGCAGTTTTATTTCCCCTCACCACCCTATTCACCCAGCTCAGCATCTTGGACCTTTTTCTTTATACTGTAACTCTTTTAACATGTGCTAGAGGCCTCAACCGAGCAGAGTTTGATGAATGCCCCTTTTTGCTCAGTGCTCATGACAGTTGCGATACTAGCTATCTGGCCCTCTCAGAAAATAACCATCTCCCCAACATTCTGCCCTTTTACAGTACAGAACCTTTGTCTTCACAGTTTATACCCCCTCACCTAAGTTCAGAAATAGCCAGAGTAAGCAGTGGTCACTACCACCAGAGAATCCTCCTCCTCAGCCTCCTTGACTTGCACTTTATCTGTCCGCACCAAGTCTGGAAAGATCCCCTTCCAAGTTTACTCAGTTACCTGTGACAAACACACATCTGGAAAGGCTTCCAGGAGGAGCTACTCCCTGACACGTGAGGTACTCAGGATGTTCCAATCCAAATCTGACAGATTAGAGTCCCAAGTCAACAAAAAGCTCCCTTTTACAGTAGTCCTCCTTAACTGTTCAACCTGCTCCCTGGCTTTCACCCAGTCTTTTTCACAGTTGTCCCTGTTACACATTATCCCTTCCCTATTGTGCATGGCCCCCACTTTCGCTTTTCCACTGTCCCTTCCATATGGATGGTTTCACTAAACTTGCCGAAATGATTCAAGAGATACAGCCAGATATGTGGCGCTCTCATAAGAAAGACTGTGACATGTCCAAAGGAAAAATACACTCACATCATAGACTCATAAACTAATTGAAATGTAAATAAAAATAAAAAATCTATGGCCCGTCAACTCTGCCTCTTTCCGACCACCCCTACTAATCATCCTTTTCAAACAACCATGCCTTCCCCTAAAACAACCCCTTAAGTGTGTGCCACACCCTCTTGAATCCTTCCACTGTATCATCAACCACCACCTCCTCCTCAGGTAGCTTCTTGCAGTGCTCCACCACATTAATCATGAAGTAACACTCTCTCACATTGCCCTTACAGTTCTCCCCATCTAACCTTAGATTGAACCCTCTACTACTAACACCCACTTTCCTTGCACATCCACTGCCATCCCTCACATTCTTCATTGTCTTCATGTTGATACATATTTCTATTATGTCCCCCCCTCACCCTTCCAGTCTACAATGGGTACAGTTCCAATTCCCTTCACCTCTCCTCATTGGTCTTCTTTAAGATAACAGTCACCCTCTTAGTTGCCCATCTCTCCACTCTTTCTATCACATGGATGTCTTTACACATGTTAGGCCTACAGAACTGGACCCCATGCTCAGAGTGTGGACTCACTATGGTCTTACAAACAGCCATCAACACCACTCTCCTTCTACTGATTATCCCCCCCCCATGCACACCTGCATTGTATTTACATTGCCCACTGCCTTGCTTTATTGGTTACCTACCTTCATCTTGTTTCAAATTATGATCCCCAAATCCATCTCATGCTGAGTTACCCTCATTTCCCACACCACCCCCAACAAAGTGCATTGCTCTACACTTCTTGGCATTGAAGTTCCACTGCCAAGTTTCCTATCACCCTTCCTGAATGTTATGATACTCCTTCATGGACCCCCCTGGATCCACCTTGATGAAACTCTTTATACCATCCACAAATAAGTTTAATATCCCTTCCAGCCTCTTCTCTATCTCAGTGACGTAGATATCAACAGGGAGAGGTCCCATAACCAACACTCTGGGGAACACCACTCATTACACACCCTTCTCAGGAATGCAACCCTATCAAACACAGCCCTTCTGTCCTTCCACCACATTCTTTCAATCCCATCACAAACCTTTCAATCTTATTAACCAGCCTTCTATGAGGGACAGTGTTCAATGTATTCCTGAAGTTCACAGTGTGCACATTCCCCATACCACCATGATACGGTCTACCTATAGCACAGTGACATCTAACTTCCTGACATTGCCAACATCAATAGACACAATGCCAAGTGTCAGCGTTGTACCATCGGGGATGTCAGTGTGTTTTCTTTGGGGGGCTGTGTCCCCCAAACCCATGAGGGGGGCTCCACCCCCCACACCCCCAGTCTCTAATTATACAACTCTGAGTCAGAGTTGTCTCGAGGAAGGGGCCAAAAACTGGGAGATGAGCCGCCGGTGTCTGTGGGGACTATCAAAGTGACGAAACACTTTTCGTCAAATTCTGTCACTCTGTTGGTCTTCACTGTGGCGGTGTTGATGTATGGTCAGCATGCCCATGATACACTGTTTCTGTCACCCAAACAAAACATTCTGTTACCTTTAGAAGAAATACAAAATCACACATACCCCCATAATGCAAAGCATCATGGGCTGTATATGCAAATCATTACAAAATGTTATGCTGGTTCAACTTTACGTAGGAATGCATGGTGCTGAAAGGCCTCTCACACAGTCTGCAAAGGGTGTCAACAAACATGTGTTTCATCCTACCAGGACTCATCAGTGTGCTCATCTGTATGACATCCCAGTGGTCTATCGAGTTTGGGGTGTGGTGAGCCCAATAAAAACAAAAAACAACATAAAAAATAAAGAACCTTAGTGTATAAGCATTGAGGCAAGGGTTATCGAAAAGGGCACTGGCTGGGAAGCCAAGTTTCAAAGAAATACAAAATCACACCTTTACCATACCTTGGTCTAACATTATCCCCTCTTCATGAAGCCATGTTGCCTGTCATCCTGCTGCCCACTGCATTGTACCATCCTTGTGTTACTGGTGTCTTGATCAGCTTCCCCACCACCAAGGTGAGGCTGACCAAGTGATAATTCTCCTCCTCCACCTTGTGCCCCACCACCTTATGTATTGGCACCACATCTGCCTTCCTCTACTCTCTTAGCAACAAGGATTCTTCCATTCACAAGTTAAACAGCCATGCCAGGGATGCTGCTAGATTATCCTTTCATTCCCAGAAAACACTTTCATGCAATCCAATCAGCCCCATAGCCTTGTCCACCTTCAAGCTTCCTACTTCACTTCTCACACTGACCTTGCAGATCAGGCTACAATCCACCCTTCTGTCTTCAACCTCCCCTCACCTTTTAACTCTGGTTCACTACCTTGCCTCTTCATCATAAAGACCTAGCAGTAGATGCTAGTATACACTTGTGCCTGGTCAAAGACAAAGTCCACTGATTCTCCCACTCCCCCCTTACTCGTACTAACCCCTGCTTCACCTTCCTCCTTTTCCCTACATACCTAAGAAAATGTTTCACCCCCACCTCTGGCCTACCTAGCTCTTTTCCTTTCTGTAGCAGCTTCAGCTGTCCTACTGTTCTGGCCTGCCACCCTCAACTTCTCTCTCAAACTCTCCTCATCACCCTTTATCTGACACTTTTTATACATTCAAGATGGCCTCTTCCTTTTCCTAATTACCCCAACCACATCTCTGGTAAAGCTGCATGTTTTCCTTCTTCTCCTCTATTTTTGTACTCTGCTTATGCAGACTTTCATGACTTTCAGCAGCACACCTTTACTAGACTCCCCTCATGCCTCCACATATCCTATTACCTCCCTACCTTCCATTTCTTCTCAGAATACATCCCTCATTCTGACAAAGTCTATTTGTGTGACGTCCATGACTGTCATGCAGGTGCTATTGATTGCCATCCATAACCACAACCAACAACTGACTGTATTGTGGTCACTCGAAACCAGGCTATGTAGGAAGCACCCATGTAGAGTGCTTATTATTGAGTGCTGGACAATTGAGTGACTCAATAATAATGCTCTACAAGAGAGCGAGTGGTGCAATACCTCACTATATCCTGTATAGCGAGTACAGCAAGGAGCTGTACTCACTATACAGGATATAGCATCCTTTGTGGACGATTCCCACCGAGCTGCTTGCATAGCATAGTGGTGTACACCACCGCTTGCAATGCAAGCAGGCCCCGGGTCTGGCTAAAGGCAGGAAATTTTTTTTTTACATGATCCGGCGCAGCCCCCCACATAAAAAAAGATTCCTGTCAAATTTACTGAAGTATTGTACTGACCATCGCTATTTGCAACGGTCGGTACAATATATGTCACCCTTTTGACTATGGGCTCAAGGTTGCTTGCTCTATGTGATAGGTGGTCTTTGAGGCTCACTTTTATCACATAAAACCAGCTATGTACCACCACAATCACTTCCACCTCATCCCAATTGAAGACACCCACTTACACTATGTTATCCCCTGGTGGGTTGCCAAACTACCTGTTGCAAGAAGGCAACATGCAGCAAATCTAGAATGCAGCTGCATTAGCAAAAGACAAAAGAAATGGGTGTAAGGTGGAGGGTGTGAGGGGGAAGGGAATAACACTCAAAAACAATGATGGAGAGTGCAAGGAAGGAGAACAATAAAACTCCGACATAATGAATTGATCCTTCAGTTTAAAATTCACAGAGGAAGGAGATGGCCAGGCACCACTGGTGGACAACAGATACGTGGGGGAAGAGTAGAATATAAGTGCAATCAACTGGATGCAGTCCTTGAACAGATCACAAAACTACAAGTGGACGAAGCCATGGGGCTAGATAGAATTCATCAAAGAATACTACAAAACATTACCACAGCAGTTATCAACACCTCTAGCAACCATAGTCACACAGTGACTCAACACAAGACTGATTCCATAGGACTGGAAAAGGGCACTTGAAATTCTTTTACACAAAAGCGGTAGTAGGCAGAAGGCAGGCAAGTAATCACTACACAACCTCACCTAAGCAATGGGGAACATCATGAAGACAATGCTAAAAGAAAAGATAGCTGATCACTTGGATCCAATGATACCATGACTCCATGGCAACAAGGATTCTGAGAGCAAAGCTAATGTCTAATGAATCTGATAGATGTTTTCAATGGTTGAGGAAGGAGGTGAATTGGGGAGGAGGGGAAATGGGTGTCAACAACATTGACTTCAGCAAGTCACCATCCCACACAAGCTGGAGATAAACTACATATGAAGTACGGGTTTGGGACACAAACTGTTAGGTTGGGTATAAAACTGACCAAGGATCAGAGGGAGATGATGGAGAAAGGGAGGCCAATCTATAGAGAGAGAGGAGGTAACCAGCGGATACCTCAGAGTTCAATCCCAGAGCCAATACTCATCAATATTTTATGCAGAAACATTGTGTAAGGCATACAAGTAACAGTTCACCAGTTCATGGAAGCAAACAATAATTGAACCAGGATACAAACTACAGACAACGTGGACAGGATAAGGACCACATAAAGAAGCTTGTGGACTACTCTGAGGTGTGGCAACTGAAGTTCAAGTCAAAGACGTATAGACTAATACACATGGGAGAAAGGAACCCTAAGGAGAGCAACAGAATTGGTTGGGGGGAGAGATCAATCACCACTGAAGAAAAGCATCTGGGGATTTCCAATTCAGATAACCTAAAGGTTTATAAACAGAGTACCAATACAGAAGGGAAAGCTAGTACCATGCTGGGGTGCATGAACAGGGTGATCAGTAGTAGAAGGCAAGAGATGGTGATGCCATCACATGGCACACAAATAAACCTTCACCGGCAGTATGGTATACAATTTTGGAGAGCACCCCTTCACAATGATATTGACAAAGTGGAGGATGTCTAGAGAAGGGCAACTAAGATGACAGTTGGCTTAGACCCCAAAACATAGAAACATAGACTTTGAAGGCAGATGAGGATCGCTACAGCCATCCACTCTGACCATTTCCCTATTTATTGAATAACATGCAAATCCTAGTTAACCAACAGTCAACGTAATCCTACCCCCCAAAAATTGCATTATGTCTGCCCAATGCATTCTTGAAAACACCCACTGTTTATCAATCAATCAATCAATCAAAGTTTTTATTTAACCAGGCGATCACCGTTGAGCAAGCTCGTTTTTGAGGTGGACCTGGGTTTGTTGACAAGGAACAAGGGACAATATACATGGGATGTAACACACAAGAAAATAGTAATAATACAAATAAAGTGAGATACAATAATACAGTATATACAAAGTATCAGCAGGTAGCATTGACAGTAGTATATGTTTGGAACAGAAGATACAGCTAATTTTGGGTAGGACACAATTTTTCATAAAAGTAAAGAAATATACATGTCAGGTGCACCAAACACAAATAAAACCTAATATAAAAAGATATATAGTGATACGGTATGGAGAATTTAGAGCTGGAACCAGGGTCAAAGGAATGTGGAAGGGACAGATATGGGAGTAGAAAAAGGGGAGAGGGAAGAGTCGATTATAGATGTGATCAGTCTTTTAACAGTAGTAATTAGAGTGTGCTTGGAATTATAGGAGTCACTATTTAGGGTAGGCAGGCACAGAACTCCTTATTATGATGTAGATATAGAGATTTAAAAGCTGCTAGGCTGATGGGTGAGTTAATTTCAAAGTTTTTTGCAGCTTGTTCCACAGTTGAGGGAGCACAAAGCTGATGGCTGCTTTGCCAATGTGAGAGTTTGCTTTGTAAACATAAAGGTATATATATGAGGTGCTTCTCAGGGCATAGTTCCCCAGAGTGCACAAAGGTAAACAGACAGAGATATACTGGGGCAGTTTATTTGAGATAGCTTTGTATGTCCAAACCGCAGCATTTTTTTGCCATCTGTAAGCAAGGGATGACCATCCCACTGCCATGTACAATGCACAGTGGTGAGTTTAGTATGGAAGATCCGTGATAAATCTTATGGCTCTGTGATAAAGCGTATTGAGTTTGGCTAGGGTACCTGCAGGTCCCTGCCTATATAGAAAGTCTGCGTAATCCAATAGGGAAAGAAAGGTAGTTTGAACCAGTTTCAGTTTAGCGTCTCTTGTGAGGAGATTATTAATCCTAAAGAACAGAACAAGTCTTTGTCTAAGTTTCTTTGCCAGTTCTTCTAAGTGATCTGTGAAAGTAAGTCTATGGTCTAACCAGAACCCCAGGTACTTGAACTTTGGTATGTAGTACAACTGCTCACCTAGAATGGTAGTGATCTGTGGGAGTGTCCCAGCAATTGCAGGATTTATTGCATTTTGAAGGGGCGAGAGGAACATTGCTTTGTTTTTTTTTTGCATTTAAATGCAGTTTCTGGTTTATAAACTGATGTTGCAGCAGATTAAATTCATTTTGAAGGGCTTTGTAGGCCACTTCAGGTGTGGGGCTACTAGCATAGAGTACCGTATCATCCGCGAATAGGTGTATTTGTGCTTCTTTGATGGGGGCATCTATGTTGTTAACATAAATGGTGAAGAGCAAGGGACCAAGAATGGAACCTTGTGGTAAATCCCTCAATAGGGGTTTTGGTGGAGAAACTTCCCCTTCTGCCTTTACTTGTTGCAGTCTTCCTGAGAGGTAGTTGGAGAACCATTTAAGGAATAGGGAATCCAAACCAATGTTCTGGAGGGATGACTGAAGCAGTCTGTGATCAACGATATTGAATGCCTTGCTTAGGTCCAAGAAAACTGTGCAGACAAAGTTTTTTGTCTAATTCAAGCTGATCATTGTCACCTTGGCTAGAGCAGAGATTGTACTGTGCTGTGCTCCAAATTTGGATTGTAATGGGTTGAGCAATTTTTCTGATTCCAGGTACTTCCGAAGCTGGGAGTTCACTATTTTCTCCAGCATCGTTGACAGGATTGGAAGTAGGGAGACTGGCCTGTAGTTATTGAGGTCACTAGGATCTCCTGACTTAAATAAAGGAACCACAAGTACATTTTTCCAAATGGGCGGTAGGTCACCCTGGGACAAGGATAAGTTGAAGAGATGAGTAATTGGGACTGCGAGGACACGGTAGGTGACCTTTAAGAAGTATGGATCAATGAAGTCAGCCCCAGCACTTTTCCTAGTGTCCAGCTGAAGGAGAATATCTTCGATTTCTTTCAGGGAGGTAGGCTGCAGAGAGAAGGATGGACTGGGGATGGATTTTTCAAGTGTATCCAATCTAAGTTTTTGGTGGAGGATATTCGCAGGAGAGAAGTCAAAGGCTAGCCCTGCCGTGGCAAAATGATTATTGAGAGCATCGAGGATAGACGGTCTGTTGGAGATGACAGTATTGTTGATCAGTAATTTAGTAGGTACGGAATTTACAGTGGTGTGACCTTCAATGTCTTTGATAGTCTTCCAGAATTTGGAGGCATTTCTTGAGGAGCTCTCCAGCTGAGAGTGGTAGAAATTAGCTTTGGCTTCTCTGACCATTTTGGTGCAGAGGTTCCTTGCCCTCTGGAAAGAATTCCAGTCATTTATTAAATTAGTTTTCCTAGTAGTTCTCCAGAGTACATCCCTACTCCGCAAAGCATATTTCAGGTCTTCTGTAAACTACCGACAGGATTTGTTTCTGGCACAAACTTTTACTATGGGAGCATACTTGTTGAGAGCCCCTAGCACAATTTCTGAGAAAATATCATAAGCCATAGTCAGGGACTTGGTTAGATAGAAGTCCTGCAATCGCATAGAGTCTCTTAGGTCTGATATATACCCATGGAGATCAACATTGAGTATGCACCTTTTAAAGGAGAATTTTGGTACAGTTGTGGATTTAGGAGTGGATCTTACACACGTGATGAAGCAATGGTCACTAATATCAGAGAAAAAGACACCAGCATGGGAGAATAAATGGGGTTTGTTAACTAAAATGATATCCAAGAAAGCACTGTTATTAGGGTTGAGCTTGTTAGGATGAGTAGATTTGTTTATTAGCTGTGACAACCCAAGGGAATCACAGAACATTTTAAGTGGGGTGGATGCACTGGAGAGCCAGTCTAAGTTGAAGTCCCCTAGTATGATACCCTCTGAAGATACTGAACCCAGGATGTTTTCGAGGTGTTTTAACAACTGTAATCCAGCTGACGGGGGTCTGTAGCATCCTATTATACATAATGAGACACCGGTGGCAATTTCAATCTTTAATGACAAGCTTTCAAATTCTTTTGGGACAGAGGCTGAGTCAGTTATGGAGGCTGGGAATTTATCCTTGATGTAAATAGCTACCCCACCACCTCTGGTTTGCCTGTAGGCTCTGAACAAAGAGTAGGAGGGGATGTTAACTTCGTTGTTACTGGTCACCGGTCAGAGCCAGGACTCCATAATCACCAGAACATCTGGAGCAGTATGACATACCCAGGCCTGAACAGAAGTGATTTTTTTTAATAGGTTACATACATTAACATGCAAGAATGTAAGCCCTTTGAGGCTTTGTAGCTCTGCTGGGTATTCCATGGGTGCCAGAGGGCCTGGATTAAGCTCAACATTTCCTGAGCATAGTAATGGCAGGAACAAGAGTTTCCTGTAGAGTCCTCGGAGAAGTGTGGGTGGCTGGGTCTTATTTTGGTTACGTGAATTGTCTGCGGCAGTATGATTGATTGATTGATTGATTGGGGGTGAGATGAACTTTCTGTCCTTTTAGTTCTTCAGCTGTGCACAAATCTCTGGTTTTCTACTGTACTGGGTAAAGAAAAGATGGCTGACAGTCAAAATGCCAACGTTCTATGGCACAAGAATATTGGCCATTTCACTGCCAGCTCTTTTTTTTAACCCATGCATGGAACATATTTTATGCATGGGCAGCTTTTGTTCTGATTGGCTGGTTTTTGCTTCCCACTTATAAGTCATGATAACTGACAATTTTAATCATCCAGACATAAACTGGATCACGCTAACATCAAAAGTAGTTGCTGAAATACAATGTATTGATACATTGTTAAATGCAGGGCTACAACAAATGATGTACAAACCTACCAGAGGTAATAATTTATTTATTTATGTATTGATTTTAATTTTCAGATACAGCCTTTGAGCCCAGAGCTTATTTATGAGGGCTCCATGTCAAGGGGAACAATGCAATGGCAGACAAGCATATTGGGTATTCAGCAGCAAGTATGAATTTATGGGGCATATACATTTGATTTACATTAACATTGGAGAATCAATTAAGAACATAATTATTAGAGAAAACCTGGGTAATTGTGATCACAACATTGTTGAGTTTACTCTGAAGAGATTAGTGCATAAGCATTTAGGGTCAACAGTAATTAAAAACTACAGTAGGGCAGACTTTCAAAAAATAAAATCAGAGCTGTCACATTGGAATTTGGAATTGGCATTTAGACATAAGAATGTTGAGGAAATGTGGAATGCATTTAAGATAAAATTTTTACAGATAGAAGAAACATTTGTGCCCAGCAAGCGAAGCCTCACTGGTGTTTTTTTTTTCATTAAATCAAAAGCTTTTTTGTTTTTATCACACTGCATTTCGACCTTCCTGGTACACCATATTGGCTGTTTTCCTCTGTTGTTATGCATCATAATAACAGAGGAAAACCTCCAATATATGGAAAAGTCAGCAGTGTGATAAAAACTCACTTTGTTAATAACTTTACCAATGAACTTCAATATTAGTTACAAAAGGGGAATTAAGATTGTTAAAGACAATGATTAGACAGGAAAGAAACAAACTTGACATAAATAAATGATACAGAAATTATAACAGTAAAAGCTGTTATGCCTATGTTAACAATCAGAAGAACAATAATTCCCAAGTAGGGCCATTGATACAAGAAGGCCAGGAAACTAAGGAATCTGTAAATATGGCTTGTTTATTCAATACCTACTTTTATTCTGAATTTAATCAACGTAAGGTAGGGAATAATACTTAAGAAAGTAACAAATATTCAGACTTAGTTATCGAGATTAGTTCACAAGAGGAACTGGAATTATTAGAATAACTTAAAGTAAATAAATCCTCAGGGCCTGATTCATTACATTCTAGATTTCAAAGAGAACTATGGAACCACATAGCTGCACAGTTAACATTTTTGTTTAACGCATCCTTTTCATCAGAAGTCCCAGTTGATTGGGCAACAGCAATAGTTATACCATTATTTAAAAAAGGGGATAAAGCTATCTTATCCAACTATAGACCAATTAGTCAGACTTCTGTGGTATGTAAAATGGCAGAAAGTTTCTTTAAAGTCCAAAACAGATAAGAATTTAAACATTATTAATTATAAGAACAATAAGCAGCATGGCTTCAAGCAGAACAGAGCGTGCATTACTAATCAACTGTGCTTTTATGAGAAGGTTAACAGCAGCTTAAATAACAACATTCCAGTAGAAGTGCTTTATTTAGACTTCCAGAAAGCTTTCAATAAAGTCCCTCATAACATATTATTGCAAAGGTTAGTTAAACTGGGAGTAGACAGTAGGTCAGTCAACTGGAAACGGAATTGGTTAAATAAAAGAACACATAAAGTTAGGGTAAGGGGTTCATATTCAAATAGTGGCAGTGCAACTAGTGGGGTACACCAGGGCTCGGTCCTGGGCCCCATATTGTTTATTCTATTCATTGGTGACCTGCATGATGATATTGAAAGTTGGGTACTAAAATTTCCTGATGACGTAAAGTTAGGTGGACCTGTAGATACAACAGACAATATTATCAAGCTAATGTCCGACTGAAAAAAGTGGAAAGATGGGCCAAGGACAATGTAATGATGTTTAGCATAGAAAATGCTCAACACTACATACTGGAAAAAACAATATTAAACAAGATTGCTATCTTACTGTTATTGTTTTGAATAAGGTCAAATCTGAAAAGGATTTTGGGGTATTTAGAGACCATGATCTTAATTTCAATGTGTATTTCACCAAATGTATACAGAGAACTAATTAAATAATTAGTAATGTCAAATAAGCAGTTATAACCCAATCTAATTCCTCTATATAGATCATTTATCAAACATCATCTTGACTATGGCTCTCCATTGTGGAGTCCACATATGAGGAGGGAGGTGGGGAGGGTCGAAGGAATTCTGCGAAGGGTCACAAAAATGATGGGAGGGATTTAGGGATTAAATTATGATAGCAGGCCGAAGAAATTGGGACGATATAGTCTATAACAAAGAAGGATCTGGGTTACCTTCTAATGATGTATACATTTATGAAAGATGATGATTTATGAGAAGAACTAGGTATACAAATTTAAGGTAAACCCGAGGGTCTGAGAAGACGCAAACAACAGATAAAGTTGGAAAATGTTGTTAAAAAGGGAAGATATTGTTTTTTGCATCAAACAGGCAGGATTTGGAATCAACTTCTGAAAGAAATAGTGGAAAGCCAAAACATCAACATATTTAAAACCAGGCTAGACAGCTTTTTGCTGGGGGAGGAATACGTTGGATCCGCTGAAGCAGGTAGGCAGATATAATGGTAATTTAATGCCTTTTTTGTCCACTACCCAGTATGACTACCCAGTGTGATCAGGTTTGTCTGGCAGGACCTCCCCCTTTGAATCCATGTTGCCTTGGATCAGATTCCTGATAAGAAGGTATTCTCCAATCCTTTTCTTCAGTAGTGATTCCATTAGTTTGCCCAATACCGAAGTCAAGCTGACTGGTCTGTAACTTCCTGCCTCCTCCCCATTTCCAATTTTGTGGTTGGAGACTACATCTACTCTCCTCCTGTCTCCCAGTAATTCCCCTTTTTCTGGTGACCAGTTGAACAGGACTATTAGAGGTGCAGCCATCTCCTCCCTGAGCTCCCTCAGCAACATGGGGTGCACCACATCTGGACCCATTGCCTTGTCTACATTTAAATTTGACAACTCCCTTAGGACTCTTTCCACTGTAAAAGGGCTAGTGTCCACCTCCCAACCCTTTATGCCCTTGTCTTGTAACAAATGCTCATACCTACCTTTCCTCTGTGAGTACTAAACAGAAGTACTTGTTCATTATGTCCTTTTTTAGTGGTCCTCATACAGAAACCACCTCTTCCTCTTTTAGTCTTACTATCACTCCCTATAATTTCTTCTTTTCATTAATGTTTCTAAAAAATGTTTTATCCCCTTTTTGCTTGATGCAGAGTTTAGCTTTTACAATTCCCTTTGTTATTTTAGCGCACTGTTCTTCTACTCCCCCTAGATTCCCTATCCCTGCCAGGGCATCCCTGAGGCATTCTCCCATTTTCTTAAAATCGGTCCTCCTGAAATCCAGGACCCTCGTCCTCATGTAGTTTGATTCTGGCCCTGTTCTTACTTTATTTATTTTTATTTTATTTAGTTTTTGTGACCGGGTAAGTGCACTAGACAAATCCTGCCTATTTTCAGGGATACAGATGAATGCCAACTGACCTTGAACCAGATTAAGCTGTTGGTGGTATTTTTTTAGTGAATGAGTAAAATTTGGCCAGAACACTGGGAAAATTCCCCTACTCTTTTCGATAAGTGCCATGGGATCTTTAACATCCACCTGAACTACCACCAATCCAGGCAGATGGGACCTCGGTTTAACGTCTCATCCGAAAGACAGCACCTCAGAAGTGCAGCACCTCTCTCATGCTGCACTGCAGTGTCAATACTGGGATATTAACCCAAGTGCCAGATGTGGGAACTGAACCCACAGCCCTCTGATAAACCACACTGTCCAGTGATCACTAGTCCCCAGGTTGTCCCCCACAGTGACATCAGCAGTGCTGTTCCTGTTGGTCAGTACTAGGTCCAGCAATTGGAGACCAGCACATAGGTGCAAACTGTTGTTTCCTACCTGCATTACTCAGGCCATATCACTTTTATGGGTGCTGAGGCAGACTCTGTTAAATGTTCAACAAGTGCTGGAGGCAGGTGATGATTCCAGATGTTGTGCCTTGATGGAACACATGCTCTATGTTTTAAATTGTTGCATCCATATTTCTGGCATTCTGCAATGTCAATTTTAAGATTGCCACCATGCTGAACACACATTATAAACACAGCCTTGTACTGATTATCCAAGATGGCTATAATCAGGTTAAAAATCAGAACAATCTGTTAGTATGAGTGCAAGAGGCTCAGATGATAAAAACCTAGTTATCAAGGGCACAAGCTGACTATCAGGAACTGAGTGTTGCTACCACCTCGCATGGGAAATCAGATAAAAATCTTTCAGTGGAAAAGAGAAGATCCAAACTAATCCACTTTGGGATGTGTTGTTTATTTATTTATTTCAAAAGTTTCACCAGGAAAGATATACAGAGCTGAATAGCAGCTTGTTTCAGGATGTGTCCTGGGGGGAGGGGCAAAGGAGAAAGGAAGTGACCATGCATACAAAACAGATCAACTCATTGCAATACAGAACAGAATATACAATGCAAGAAAGTCAGTATATACAATATATACAATAATAATAAATTGCAATATTACAATTGAAGAGAAGTGACTATTCAGCAAGAGCAGAAAAGGTGCACATCAGCAGGGTGATACTGTCAGTAAGGCTGGAGAGAGCAGGCAGGAAGTGAAAGGAGTGGCTGCAGGAGACAGCACGGTTGGGCCAGAGAGAGAAACCAGGTGCAGTTGCATGAGGGAGAGCGGAGGTCACAGAGAAGGGAGGAGAGGGATTGGTGGGTAGGAAGGGGAAGGCAATGCCATAGTTGTACCAGGCTGGAGTTGAAGATGTTGAGGAAAAGGAGGAGGAGGCAGATGACGTGGCAGAATTGTGTGCAGCACAATGCATGTTGGATACATATTTGGCAGACACTTGGCTGTATCCTTTAAGTCAATCACTGGAATTTTCTTATTAGCTTAACCCTTAAGTTTAAAGCAAGGTGTGGAGAGGAGGGGGAGGGGGAAGGAGGTCTGATAGACAGTACGCGATTTCCAAAATTAAAAATGCAAGAAATCCCACTCATCCCTAGCGTGGTAGGTTGTGATCCTAATTCTGTTACTCTGATTTTAGCATCCATAATATATATTCTGGTAAGTTTCACCTACACACTGCCATGTTTACAAGAGACAGGCTTGGATTTGTTGGCTGAATTCAAAAGGGAGGGAGTCACCCTTTAACAGGGACTAGATTCTTGTAGGGGATTTTAATATGAATTTGGGTAGAGGCCAGGGAATACAGCTATATATTTGATTTAAATCTGGAGATTCAGCATCATATTTGTGAAACCACTAAACATAATTTTACGTCAGGAAAGGGATGATAGATTGGATAGTGGCCACTCATCAGATAGGGTGGTAGCGTCAAGGGTTTTACCCAATTCCATGAGTGAACACTGTCTAATCTACTGCAAATTGTCAGCCAAAGGGAAAGAAATTCTCCTGTGTTCATATTTTTTTCAGGAATGTAAAGTCACTGGATGTGGAGTCATTCAGAAGAGTGTCCTTCTTAAAGGCTATCACTAATACTGATGAAGTTTTGGAAAACTGTAGCCAAAAATTTCAAGGATATTTGTGATAAAGTAGTTCTGAAAAAGAGAATGAGGATTAGGGCTAAAAATAGGGTTGTGTTACCCCCAGATAAGAACATACAAACTTGCTATCAGAAAAAGGCCTTACGGTCTATCAAGTCTGATCAAGTGTGCAGCACCAGTATAGCAAAATTCTGCTGTCCCCTCCCCTTTCCCATGTCACCCTGACTCTCCCCTTGACTCTGTCCCAGCCCCTCTTGAAGCTACCCACTGTCCTTAATGATATTAATTCCTCAGGCAGTGCATTCCACCCTGTCACCACTCTTTCCGTGAAATAGTGCCTTCTCATTTCCCTCCTGAATCTTCCACCCTCCAACTTCAGTCTGTGTCCTCTGGTTTCTCTCCCACTTTTCAGCTTAAACAAACCCTCAGTGCTAACCCTGATAATGCCTTTTAAGTACTTGAAGGTTTCAATCATGTCCCCCTTCTCTTCTGTCCTCCAGGGAATACATGTTGAGCTCCCTCAGTTTCTCCTCATAAGACATCTCCCGCAGCCCCTGAATCATTTCCATTGCTCTTCTCTGAACCCCCTCCAGGAGCTTGATGTGCCTTTTTAAACAGGGCCACCAGTGCTGCACACAGGACTCTAAGTGTTTTCTCACCAGGGACCTGTACAGGGGCAGAATGACCTCTTCCGGTCTGGATATGATACTTCTAGCGATGCACCCAAGCATTTTGTTTGCTTTTGCTGCTGCCCTCCTGCACTGTGCAGAGTGCTTAATTTCCCCAGTTACCAGTACACCCTGGTTTCTCTCCTCTGTAGTTGATAATAGCTTCACCTCACCTAACCACTAGCTATTTTCAGGGTTTCTGGCTCCTAGGTGCATAGCCTTGCAGTTTTTTTGTTGTGTTGAATCCTAGCTGCCATGTGTTTGACCATCTCTATAGTGTAGCTAAGTCCTCTTGGAGAATCTTGCTATCTATCTCTCTATCTACTTCTGCATAGATCTTCATGTCATTAGCAAAGGGACTGATCTTACTTTTTATCCCCACCTATATTTCTGCAATGAAGATGTTAAACAGTATTGGTCCTAGTACTAATCCCTGTGGGACCCCACTGGTTATGGCTCTGGGTTTTGAAAGTTCTCCACCAACTACCACATTTTGCTGCCTATCCCGTAACTATGATTTGACCCACCTCATCAGATCTTCTGAAACAAATGAGGGTCAAGGATAAAGCTGCTTGACAAGATTTAGGACTTCAAGGTCCACCCCGCACCCCCCCCCCAAAGATCTCCAGAAATATAAATTACTGTACAGTAGGTGTAAAACTGTAGTCAGATTGGCAAAGTTTAAATTTTCTTAAATAAAGCAAATTATTTTGGAGATTGGAAGAGGACCTGGCAGACCATTGCTACCTGATTCGGAAGAAATTCATCTCTTGATTCTGTTTCACTTAAGGATGGGAGTGACTAAGTGGAAGATCCCAACGAGGTTGTAGGGTCTTTTAATGAGTATTTTGCAGATTTGGAAAACAATAGGGATGGTAGTAGGTATTTTTCCTCTGCTGCTGCCAAAGGTGTGTATTGTTTGAATAGTTGTCCACAATGTTATTATCAACTCCTGAATTTTGTTGTTAACTCCTGAACTGGTTTGTGACTATGTGACTAAATAAAAGTTCCATCTCAGCATTGGAGTGGATACCATTGATTTTTGCCTGCTAAAATTGGTTACAGATGAACTGGCCAGACCCCTAAATAAAATGTTTATTTTTTTATATGCCAGTGAGTTTTCCCTAGTGCATGGAAATTGGCTACTTTCATGTCAATACATAAATCTGGCAGCGAGGAGATAGTCTCAGACTACCATGTCCTATCATTATTAAGCCACATTTCTAAATTATGGAAAGGATTGTTTTTGATCAAATCACATATTTCTTACAACAGCATGACATTTTGACATCTTCCTAACATGGTTTTTGGTCTGCACATAAGACGGAGGCAGACTTGGTGAGGTTCACCAGCTGTGTCCACAGTGCAATGAATAAAGGGCACTGTGCTGCAGCCGTAGCTGTGGACCTCACCAAGGCTTCTTTTGGATTCTTTAGGTAAGTCTCATTTCACAAAGGATGTTATTAACTAGTTTTCCAACTATCTTTCTGAATGAGCACATGGAAGTCCGATTCAGGGACATAAGTCTGAATTGCATCCAATTAAGTGCAGACGCCCCAGGGTTCGGTCCCGGGCCCCCTTCTGTTCTCTTTGTTTCTGAATTTTGCTCCAGAATCATGTAAAGCATTAAAAGTAATACTATATGCTAATAATGCAGTTATTTTTAGCAAAGGCCATAAAACCAAGGACGTAATTGTGCAGGAAGATTTTGATTCTTTTCAGCATTGGCTATTGGCCAGGAGGTTCATAGTGAATTAAAACAAGCATTTGTCAATGCTGAATGTTGATTGCGTTGGTCCGTTGAGCTCACTCGCCGCCCCATGTCACTCACTTGTTCTGTTCCTCCTGGTGCTGCAGGCTGCTGTTTTGTACTGGGCTCCTGCCTGTGTTGGCATGTTTTTCTGCCCACAAAGTAATCTGCAGGTGTCCTGACAAAGCTCTGTTGAGGTGGGTCACTCCCCCTCTCTCACTCGCTCATTCTGTTTCTGCTGGTGCTGCAGGTTGCCCTTTTGTACTGGGCTCCCACCTCTGCTGGTGGATTTTTCTGCCCACAAAGAAATCTGCAGCTGTCCTGACACAGGTCCGTTGAGATAGCTCACTCCCCCTCTCTCACTCGCTTGTTCCGTTTCTGTCGGCGCTGCAGGCTGCCGTTTTGTACGCAGCTCCTGCCTGCATTGCCGCCTTCTTCTGGCTACAAAGAAATCTGCAGCAGTCACGATAGAGCTCCGCTGAGCTCGTTCACTCACTCCCCCTCCCTCACTCGCTCATTTTGTGTCTCCTGCTGCTGCAGGCTGCCCTTTTGTACTGGGTTCCTGCCTGCGTTGGTGTTTTTTTCTGCCCACAAAGACATCTGCAGCAGTATTGAGACAGCTCCGTTGAACTTGCTCACTCCCCCTCTCTCACTCACTCGTTCCGTTTCTGCTGGCGCTGCAGGCTGGCCTGTTGTACTGGGCTTCTGTCTGCATTGCCACCTTTTCCTGGCCACAAAGAAATCCACTGCAGTCACAATACACCTCCATTGAGCTCGCTCACTCCCCCTCTCTTACTCACTCTTTCTGTTTCTTCCAGAGCTGCAGGCTGCCTTTTTGTACTGGGCTCCTAACTGCATTGGCGCCTTTTCCTACCCACAAAGACATCCGCAGCTGTCCCGACAGAGCTCCGTTGAGGTTGCTCACTCCCCCTGTCTCACTCACTCATTCTGTTTCTCCTGGAGCTGCAGGCTGCCCTTTTGTACTGGGCTCCTGCCTCTGTCAGCATCTTTTTCTGCCCACAAAAAATTTGCAGCAGTCCCGACAAAGCTCCGTTGGCCTCACTCACTCCCCCATCTCACTTGCTCACTCTGTTTCTGCCAGCGCTGCAGACTGCCCTTCTGTACTGGGCTCCTGCCTGTGTTGCCACCCTTTTCTGCCCACAAAGAAATCCGCAGCAGTCATGATAGAGCTCCATTGAACTAGCTCACTCCCCCTCTCTCGCTCGCTCGTTCTGTTTCTCCCAACGCTGCAGGCTGCCCTTTTGTACTCAGCCCCTGCATGCATTGCTGCCTTTTCCTGCCCACAAAGAAATTCACAGCAGTCCCAACAAAGCTCCATTGAACTCACTCACTCCCCCTCCCTCACTCACTTGTTCTGTATCTCCTGGTGCTGCAGGCTGCCCTTTTGTACTGGGCTCCTGCCTGCAGTGTCACCTTTTCCTGCCCACAAATAAATCTGCAGCAGTCCCGACAGAGCTCAGTTGAGCTCTGTCACTCCCTTCCCCTCAGTCACTCGATCCTAATCTATCCCAAACACTGATTTCTGACATCGACAGTGGTATTGTGTGCCGGAAGCGTGGAAACACATTTCGGCCAGTATGTGAAAAATGACAGCTGTACTGTTCATAAGGAGGTGTGAACAAATGCCAATGCTGAAAATCTGGTGTGAAAATATTACTAATTTGCAAACTTACAAGGGTGCGTGGAACCTGCACAACATACGTTTGTAACACAGTCATTTTGTGGAGTTTCATCACAAAATTTTCAACATAGGCATTTTAGGACCTCTGCTCATGAGCAGTGTCTGTGTGATTTTCTTAATATGTGCCGAACACTGATTTCCCTCAGCGACCGTGCTATTGTGCGCCGGAAGAGCGAAAATGCATTTCAGCCAGGATGTGAAAAATGACAGCTGCACTACTCATAAGGAGGTGTGGCAAAATGGCAATGCTGAAAATCTGGAGTGAAAATATTGCAAAGTTGCGAATGTACGAGCGTGCGTGGAAACTGCGCAATGCACATTCGTAATACACTCATGTTATGGACTTTCGTCACCAAAGTTTCAACATAAGTGTTTTAGGACCTCTGCTAATGAACAGTGTCACTGCCATTTTCATAATGTGTCCTGAACACTGATTTCCCACAGGGGCAACACAATTCTGCACCGGAACTACGAAAACACATTTCGGCCAGGATGTGAAAAATGAAAGCTGTACTGGTCATAAGGAAGTGCAGAACAATGGCAATGTCGAAAATCTGGAGTGAAAATATTATTAATTCTTGAAGTTATGAGTGTGCGTACAAACTGCGCAACACACGCTTATAACACAGTTATTTTATGGAGTATCATCACCACATTTTCAACATAGGCATTTTAGGACCTTTGCTCATGAACAGTGCCACTGTCATTTTCTTAATCTGTCCTGAACACTGATTTCCCACAGCGACCGTGCTATTCTGCGCTGGAAGTGCAAAAACACAGTTTGGCCAGGATGTGGAAAATGACAGCTGTAGTTTTCACAAGGCGGTCTGAAAAAATGCCAATGTTGAAAATCTGGCATGAAAATATTGCAAATTCTCAAAGTTAGGAGTGTGCATAGCAACTGCACAACACACACTTGTAAAACAGTCATTTTTAAAATTTTTCCCACCAAATTTGCAGTATAGACTTTTTGAGTGCCCACCTCGTGAACACTGGCACTGTCGTTTCATTAATCGGTCCCGAAAGTGGATTCTACTAAGTGACTGCAAAATCACCTTTCGTGGCAGAATAATGACATGACAGTGCCAGAATTCATGAGGAGGGGTTCCAAACACCCCACGTTGAAAATTTGGTGCCAAAATTCCCAAAAATACCTAAGATATTCATCAATGTTGAAAAAACCCTATTTATGCCATTATACAGCTTACCGGCTTTTCCTCAGTTTGTGGTCGGCATTGAAGAGTGCAGATGTGTTCCCGGTCCACCGAAGATCATCGCACAGGAATCTGGAGGTAAGTATAGGGTGAGGAGGGGTGTGGGGAGGTAGGGTGCGCAGTGGATAGGCGTGGGTTGTGGGAGGGGCAGGGATACTACCGAGGGACCGCTTCCTGTTTACAGGTTTTAAAAAAAAGACTTTATGGGACTGTTTTTTATTTTACAGGGGCATGTAGCAGGCTGGGGTGGGCTCCCAGCATGCCAATGGAACTTTATTTTGGAAGCTGTAGCCGACGGGAGTTGGGTACCCTATCGACACACAACAAAGAGGTATTACATTATACTGCGAGGATTGGGCACCCGTTGGCAGACAACAAAAGCGGGGGGTTATATAATGTTGATGGGGTGTGGCTCCCCGTCGGCAACATAAATCTTGCAGCACTGAAGCCGACAGGGATTGGGGCCCCCGTCGGCAAATAAACATGGTCGGGGGGCACATGCTGCCGAGGGGGATTGGGCACCCACTCAGCAGGGGGGGTTAATATTGTTTCTGAACATGGTGGCAAGCCCCCGTCATGTTCACAAACAATATCAGTGTTTCAATATCCCTCCCTGCAATGACAGCTCACTCCCTCATTGCAGCGAATGGCTGACACTGCAATGACGAGGCGGCCCCTGATTGCAGTGGCTAAATTTTTACAAGTTGGTGGCACGCTGGCTGAACTAGTGTCAGCAGCAGGGTGCCACAGCATTGGGGGAAGCAGGCCAAGCCTTTAAAGGCTGTGGGTGCATTGCCCACAACAGTGCCGCGCTTCCACAACCTGCTTCTGGAGAAAGCTGCTGCAATATGTTTCTTGCGCATGCACGCAATCAACATAAAAAAGGTATGCAGTTTGTTTGCCCCAGGAATGAAGTTGATGTTGACCTTGCTTTTGTATATCAGAAAGATGAAGTTGTTGTCAGTTGAATTTTTTAAGTATGTAGGGATTGTGTTGGATAGGGCTCTTTTCTTTGAACCTCATGTACAACAAGTTACTGAGATAATAGATTAGAGGATGGTTTTGCTATTTAGGTTAAGAGAATACTTGATCCCAGAATCATGAGTATTACTTACTCACAGCTTACAGTTTTCTGTCCTTGACTGTGGGCTTCTCATTTATACAGGAACTAGTGAATAGGTATTAAATACATTGAGGGTCACATACTATAGCACTTGTTACTTTCTTACAAAGCTGCCCAAGCTCATATGTCACTGACATCTGTGCCAGGTGCTGGCTATGCTTCAGGATCAGGGTGGGGCTGGGGTGGGTGCCCGGGGGGCACTCGACCACTAATGTGGGATTCTGGACAATTGATTCTTGGGGCTGGGGGTCCACTAGATCACCAGGCATATGCACATTTGTGGGGGACATCAGGGATCAGGGAAGGGGCAGCTGGATAACATTATTTCTATTTACAGTATGGTTATTGGGACAACAGAGATTAGGTATTGCGCAGCTAGATAACACTTTTACTATTTACGGTGTTATTGGGACATTGAGAATTGGGCATCCAGCGGCTGAATAACATAGTTACATTTTACAGTAAGGTTACTGAGACATTGGGGATCAGGCAGCTGGATGACATTTCTACTGTTTACAGTAAGGTTATTGAGACATTGGGGATCCGGAAAGGGGGGGACACTGGATCACTCATGAATTGGGCATTTTTTTTTTATTTCATGATGGGGACAACAGGGATCGGGGGTGTGGGGACACTTGCATTTGCTCCAGGAGCCTGTGGCAAATCCCTCCTGTGCACCTTGTGTTTGTCGCCTGGAGAAGGTTGCCACAGTGTGTGGGAACTTAGGCGCAGGAACCCCTCTTGTGCCAGAATCTGATGCAGGGTCCCTGGCACACTGGGCTTCAGCACAAGGTGCTGTTTGCTGCAGCTTGCACTACTCATTGCCCCCTTTGAGAACTGAGCCCAGAATGTTTAGGGATTTAGGATGTGCTCTGGGACCTTCTTTTATAAGTGGAGAGACATTCCATATGATCTTCTGTACAAGTTTAAAATCCCCCCTCCCAATCAGAAGTACCCAGACACAGAAGATCAATAACATTGAATATGATCATTAAGTAATTTTTAGTATCATCAGTGTTTTTGCATGTGTTATCAGACTCTGGTCTGGTCCTTTTGAACTGTTTTAATTATAAATTTCATTGTTACGTAAGTTTATATCCATATTAGATTAACATTTGTAGGCGAGGACACATATTACAAATTATGCTCTGGGGCAATTACCTTAAACATCAACCTGATCTTGTATTTAAGTCTGAGTTGTTTTTTTTTTTTTTACCTCAAATTGGGGTTCACCATCAGCTATCAAAAACTGAATTCAGTAATTATCACTTTTAATACCTATTTTCCAGTGAAGAGTGCCCATCATTGTGTGTATATTACTGGGCCCCCTGTTTTGCTTCCATGGGTTTAAGCATGCAGACAAGAAGGGTCCCTACAACATCTTTTGTATAAATGGGTTTCATGTTTTATATACGTGGTCCATAGCATCTCTCATACCATAGTAAATTATTTTCAGCCTTAACATTTCTATCATTAGGTTTATCCATTCTTTGTAAGATGGTGACTAACTACCATTTTGCAAAATCAATTCTTGGGCATTTGTTACTACAATGTTCATGAAGGAAATCCTTAAGTTATTATCCTCCAATCCATACCTAACCTTCCATCCTAAAAGTATCTGCCCCGTCAAAAGGATTATGTATACCTGGGACCAGTTCTATTATTTTTCTTAATTTATTCCAAAATGAAGTTAGATGTTTACAAGTAAAGGGCATGTGTGAAACAATTTGAAGCTTTGAGTATGCACAAGGCAAGTGGTGCATCAAACCAAAAATAGGCATAAAAGACACAAAAGTTGAGCACACACCAGCTTCAGTAACATGGGCACAGGTCTCCAAGATAAAAAAAAGTTTTATTTAGAACCCCAGCAGTCTGAAGAGTTTTTGGTAGCCTTTGATAAAGATGAGAATTTATCCGAAATGCGTCAGGCTGCTGGAATTCTAAATAAAGCTCTTTTTTATCTTGGAGACCTGTTCTTATGTTACTGAGGTCGGTGAGTGCTCAATTTCTGTGATTTTTAAAGGACATGTGTGTCATTGTTCCTTTTCCCATCACACACTGTGGGAATTTTATTGTCTATGTTACTACTAAACTTATTTAACCTCAAAGGCATACCATACACTCTATGCAGCAAGTTATACTGAAGTTTTCTTAGTCTTATGATTTTTGATTCCAAATGTGGGAAAGCAAAGGCCTCATTCCACTCATCCTGCTCAATCCCAGTGCCCAACTCATCTTCCCTTGCAATTGTTTAATGCCTTTGGGTCTTAATCTTAAAAATAAATTTCCTTTATAAATAAATCATTCTTCTGGAGGTGATAATGGAGTCTCTTTTCTGGGCTCCCACTGTTTCTTAATATAACTTCTTATCTGTACAAATGGAGGGTTTTCTCTGTCTGCAAGTAAAATGTGTTTTATAATCCATCTATTTTTATCGTGATGCAAATTTCCCAACTTACTTAATCATTTACCCTGCCCAAATCTTCAAATGTGATTTTTACCTATTTTATCAAGGTAGCAATGCTCTTGGTAATGGTAGTCTTGGTAACATGTTCATTTTTACTATGTCTGACCAATACATCAATTTTAATGGAAGTCCATTTTTCTTCCTCTATTTTTAGATCGATTTTTATTTTATTTATTAATGTGTTATACCTGCAAAAAATCTACAACATTTCTGGTCAGAATTATTTCCTAAAGTCACAATTCAAATCCATTACCTCTGTTTTGTCCCAGTTGGGTTTATATCCTGACACGTGTGCACAATCTTTTTTTTTTTGAGATGCTTTATTAAGTTTTTTCAGTCATTACAAAGGTGAGCCATACAAAGAGAATGTGAAAAAAAATATAAAGAAACCAGTGAGCTATTGACCACCCACCCAACCGTCCTCCACCCCACCTCTCACCCACAAGACATTAATGCATAGGGAACCAAATATAGCATAATGTGGAATATACAGAGCTAAACAAAAAGAAAAAGAACAAATCTTGCCAGTCACTGAAGTAGGGTAGACAGCCAGACTTCTACAGGGCCCCACCATTGCAAGTAAACCAGTAAGGTGTTACAAATAGAGACCAGCATATACTCTATATACAAGCAAGAGTTGAAGCATCTCCAGGTCACATTCCGAAAAGGATGGAGCCTGCTGGTTCAACCACTGCTGTCATATAATGTTTTTAGTAACCAAAGTAATCAACATAAAATGGAAATGCCTGGGGCCCACAGGTTTTGTAACTCTGACCCCAAAATACAATTTTGCTTTGTGAAGGCATCTGCAATACCAAAACTCAGGTCCAACACACTCCTGACTTTTTGCCATAGGGGCTGAACCTTACAGCAGTCCCAAAGAATATGCTCTAAAGAACCTTCAGCTTGTTGACATCAAATAAATAAAGCAGAATCCAGCCATTCCCATTTAAACAGCTTCTGAGGGTGTGGTACATCATGTGTAGAATGTTGAACTGCATGTACCTGTATCCATCAAACTTCATATAACAATGGATATTACACCATTTGTCAGTTAATTGCACATTGTTGGGCTTCCAATCAAGTGTCACAAACCAGTATCTCAAGACTGAGCCATATCTATAAACCCAGACCCGAGAGAGAGCCTGATAAAGCTGAAATATGGCATGTCTTTTCAGGATCAGTTCCCAAGAGATATAAATGTTGGAGAGGGATCTGTCATTGGAACAGGCCTACACAGTTTGGAAGAAAGCAAGTAGCGAATTTGGTAATAAATAAAACACTCTTTATTGTCCAGGGCATAGATGTGTTGCAATTCAACAAAAGGGATCCACTGGGAACCTCTAACCAACTGTAAGGGTGCCATTATCCCTGTAGCTTGCCAGAGCTGGTTAGTGAGTGGTTTACCCATTAATTTAAAATTAGGATTAGACCAAAGAAGCTGGTTCCAAGGATTTGTAGAAGTCATTTTTAGGTGTCAAAGTAAGTAGCTATAATTCACAAGAGAAATGTCAATCAGTATGTCCATCAGAGATCTAGGTAACATAGCCCATTTCAAAAAGGGCAGAGCTTATAAGGTAATCCCTTATTGTTGGCACAAATCCAGCTCTACATGCCACCAAAGAGGGACATAGGGAGAGGAAACTCCCTTCTCCCCAAGGATCCAGCAGAAATACCTTGCACCCTGAGTGGTGTGAAAATAATCAAAGAAATTGGGTGCACCAAGGCCCCCTAACTGTTTCAGAGTTGGCAACCTAAGATAGTGGCAGACAGATGGGGGAATCACAGCGGGCAGAGTACTGGAGGGCTTGAGGGCACTGAGGGTGGACAAGGTGTCAGGTCCAGATGGCATACACCCAAGGGTGTTTAAGGAGCTGACAGATGTTCTGATGGGGCCTTTGGCAGACCTGTTCAATACCTCCTGGGACTCACGGTGTGTCATTTAGGACTGGAGGATGACTCACATAGTACCCCTCCATAAGAGCGACCCCAAGAATGAACCAGGGAACTACAGATTGGTGAGCCTCACATCCATCATGGGTAAACTGATGGAAACAATCCTGAAGGAGAGGCTGGTGTCCCTTCTGGAGACTAGAGGGCTGCAGGATGGTATAGATTTGTTGCAGGCAGATCCTGTTAGACCAACCTGGTGGATTACTATAACTGGGTAACTAGACAGTTAAGACAGGGGCCATGCAGTAGATGCCCTGTACCTGGACTTCAGTAAGGCATTTGACTCGGTGCCACATGGGAGGCTAGGAAGTAAGCTAGAGGGCACAGGGGTGGGGGCAAAGTTGGTGGGATGGTTAGTGAACTGGCTGCAAGGGAGACAGCAGAGGGTGGTGGTGAGAGGGGAGCTCACATCCTTGAAGGCAATGACAAGTGGGGTTCCACAGGACTCTGTGCTGGGGCCAGTGTCTGGGATACTCGTAGCAGACATCGCGATGGGCATCAAGAGAAAGATCAGTCTGTTTGCAGATGACACCAAGATAGGAGCAGTAATAGATGACCTAGGAGGGTGGCAGGGGTTTCATTATGATCTGTTAAAATTGGAGACCTGGTCAGATACCTGCCAACTGGGGTTCAATGCCAAAAAGTGCAAGGTGCTGCATTTCGGCTCAAAACACACAAGGATGAACTACCAGTTTTTTGTGGGGGAGTCAGCTAGCCATGACAGAGGAGGAGAAGGATCTGGGGGTGATCAGTATGGGCTCAATGAATAACTCAGCACAATGTAGAAAGGCAGCTAAGGCAAACAAGATGAAGGGTTGTATTGCCAAGGGTATATCGTCCAGGAGAGAGGAGGTGATCCTGCTGCTATATAGGTTGCTGGTTAGACCACGCCTGCAGTACTGTGTGCAGAACTGGCACCTGTACTTGAAGGATATTAAGTTACTGGAGGGGGTGCAGTGCAGGGCGACAAAGATGATCCAGGGGCTAGGGGACATACCCTACGAGAGCAGGCTAAGGGAATTGAACATGTACTCACTGAAGAAAAGAAGATGCAAGAGAGATATGATTGAAACCTTCAAGTATGTGAATGGAATAAACAAGACAAGCATGGAGGGGCTTTTCAGGTTAAGGGAGGAGGGACACTCGAAGACATGACCTGAGATTGGAGGGGGGAAGGTTCAGGAGGGAAATGAGAAGACACTTTTTCACCGAGAGGCTGGCGTCCAGGTGGAACACATTGTCTGCGGAAGTGGTATCCTGTACAACAATGGACTGCTTCAAAAGGGGATGGGGTAGGGTAAGGGGAAGGTCATGGGAGGAGGGAGAGGGGAGTATAGGGGCTGCTAGCTGCACAAATGAGCAGACTTAATAGACCATAAGGCCTATATCTGCTGGCAGTTTTGTATATTCATATGTACATTCATATAGTGAAACCTTGGTCTACGACCATTCCAAAGGAAAATGGCCAGCATAGTATGGAGATGAGGGGAGGTGGCATTGGGGTGGAGGGAAGCTACAGTGGTGCCCCTTCTGAAAAAAGGTCCAAAAACTAAACCTGAAAATTTTAGACCAGTAAGTTTGACATCTGTGATGGGTAAAATCCTGGAGGGTATACTAAAAGAACACACACTACCACTTCTGGAAACTAACAACGTGAAAGATTCAGCAAAGCATGGATTCAAAAAATGTAGGTCATATCAAACCAATCTGCTTGTATTTTATGAAAATGCAAGTAAGGCACTGGACAAGGGAAACTCAGTTGATGTAGTCTTTTTGGACTTTTCAAAGGCCTTTGACAAACTGCCACGTGTAGAACTGCTAAATACAATAAGGCATATACAATTAGATACAAATATAGTGAACTGGATAGAGGCATGGTTGGGAAAGAGAAGACAGAGGGTGGCAGTAAATGGTGTGTTATCTGACCGGGCTTAGGTGATCAGTGGGTTCCCCCAGGGCTCTGTACTGTGGCCCTGTCTTTTTAACATATATATGACCTCACTTAAAAGTGACCATCCAAACATATGGATAACAACATATGCAGATGATTGTAGGATAGGGGCTATCATAAACAGCACAAATGATGGTACAATACTGCAAGAGGCCCTGGAAAATATCCACAGTTGGACAGTCAAAAATAAACTAGAACTTAACATGTGGAAATGCACAGTTTTGCATTTGGAGAAGCAAAATAGGAAAGTCAGCTATAAAATGGGTCATCATAGGCTATCCAAAACATCTGAGTAAAGAGATTTGCGGGTTACAGTTAGTGCTGATTTGCAATTCAGTTCACATTGTGATAAAATGGTAAAAAAGCAAACCAAACATTAAATTGTATCCTGAGACATGTAGGCAGTAGAGATATCAGAGTTATAATGTATTTGCATGGATCCCTGGTGAGACCAAATCTAGAATATTGTGCACAGGTATGGTCACCTTACAAAAAGGGTGATATACAAAAAATAGGAACTATTCAGAGAAGGGCCACAAGATCAGTAAAAGGGCTAAATGAAGTTATATATGCAGAGAGACTAAACAGACTAGATCTTTACACCCTGCAGTATAGAAGAACAAGAGGCGACATGTATATGTTATACAGGGCCATACATGACAATTCATTATGGGAAGAACTAGAGCTGTCCCTAAAATATTGCAAGAACAAACCAAGAGGGCACCCGTTTAACCAGGTGTAAATGGAATCTATTGAGAACGAAACACTGGTTCAGTCAGAGAGTGGTATCCTTGTGGAACAGCCTGCCATTAGAAGTAGTGACTAGTGAGACAATGGATACTTTTAAAAAGAGGCTTGATAGGTTTCTCACCAACAAAAATTTGCCCATTTAAACATTAGCAGGCAAGCAAATACCTATAATCCTGGAACCATCAGTACGGAAATTTGACCACAAACATGTTCATAGGGTAAAGCACCTTGGGCAAAACAGTCATCTTAAGAATGCTAACCCAGCCCCATAGAGATAAGGGAATTGAGACCACCTATCGAGATCTGCTTTAATGTTCTGAAGGGGTTCAGTGAAATTACTGCGAATCAGCTTAACGGCAGAAATTGTAAGCTGAATACCGAATTACAGTATGTTAAGGTTGTGGATGTCCAACCAAGGCCCATACCTGCAAAATTTCCCTTCCTAGTATAAGAGTTTAACAGTAGAACCTGGGTTTTCCCAACACTGAGCTTATAAAAAGAAACTAAACCAAAAGTGAGTATTTCATCCTTTGCATGTGATGGGGAAATGACAGGATTCATTAAGTGCAAAAGAATGTCATGAACAGAAGCTGAGAGAGGGAGAGCAGCTATCAGCTACCTTAAACTAGAGCTGTGTTTTGCCCTGTAGGTTACAGAAGAATGTTTCTTTTTTACCAGATTGTTGATTGTTTTTAGTAGACACCAAGTACCAAAGGAACAACCCCTGTTGCCAGCCCCCATTCCCAAACCACCTCCTGGTACTCTACCTTTATGGTGGAGGGCCAGGCCACACCTACTTAAAGACACAGAAACAGTTAGGCAGCACAGCACAAGCAATAGCCTAGCAGGTATATAGGCAGAATTACAAAAGGTGTAGCTAGCAACTAGGTCCACAAATGCACATTCATGAGGAGTAGAGAGAAGCTGTCAGTCACCACAGAAGGAGAGAAAGACAGGTAGAAAAGGAGAAGGAGAAGGAAAAAAAGGGTTAGCTGCTGGAGGTCTGACTCTGAGCAAGTAAGAAGGAGACTAATGAGGAATACAGGAACTTCCTGTTCCAGAACAGAAAGAGCAGAAGCTGAAAGGGCACAGAGGCAGTAGGAGAGTAGGGAGAAAAAACAAACAAACAAAAAAAGAAAACAGAGAGAGGAAAGAATAAGCATACAAAACAACAGTTGAGGGGCCACAAGTAAGACATTGATGGGAGTGGTGCAGTGCAGTGGCTGTGGAGCAGAAGTCTTCCGAGAGACATTCTGGAGTATGCGGTATTGTCCCATCTGCAGGGACCTCTCTAGGCTGAGGGAGGAGGTTGCTTGTCTCCAGGCTGAGTTGGCCAGGATTCAGGGGACCTCCTCTCCCACCCAGAGATCACCAGGGCTGCCGCTGCTGCCTCAGAGGTTGCCAAGAAAGAGGAGCAGCTGGACCACAGTGGGCTCAGGAGGGTGAGGGTGGTGAAACAGAGGTGCATCCCTCCAGTTGTACCTCTCCACAATTCATATGCCGTTCTGGTAGAGTGTGGTTCCTCTATGGAGACACCTGCAGTGGAGACCAAGGAGGATGCTGGGAACCTCCACAAAGGAAACCAACAGGAGGGTGGCACGATACCCCCACAGGGGAAGGAATCAGCTCCTGGTTTGGGACTCAGTTGTTAGGGGAGTAGAACTGGGGGAGGGAAGGGAGAGGGAGGTAAGGTGCCTGCCTGGTGCCATGGCTTGGAGGGATAGGGAGCAAATCTTCAGGATCGTGGGAGTAGCTACTCAGGGGAGGGAGCTGGACATCATTGTCCACATAGGGACAAATGACCTGGCTGGGAATGGGATCACAGCAGTGCAGGGGGGAGTTTGTGGAGTTGGGGTGGGGTCTTAGACAAGTAGCATGCACAGTAACCTTCAAAGAGGTGCTGCCTGCCTCTGGCATGGGTGAGGCTAGGGTGCTCTGTACCATGGGACTCAATCAATGGTTGATAAACTGGTGCTGAGCTCAGGGTTTTGGCTTCATTGGGGACTGGGGGTCCACCTGGAGGGATACAGGCCTATACTGGTGTGATGGTCTGCATCTGTCCAGGAAGGGAACCAGTATCCTAGGTGACAGGTTTAAATGCTTCATTGGAAAGCATTTAAATTGGCCAAGAGGGGAGGCACTGAAAAGGAGCAGGAAAATCATAGCCCCACTCACAAAACAGGGTAGTTAGCAAGGTAAACACCAAAATAGAGAAGTTGATAGGGAGAAGGGCAGAGGTAAATGGAGATAAAGGCAAAGGCAGTAAGGACAGGGATGGGGCTAAATAGGGTAAGGCCAACAAAAAATGGAGGGCAGTGAGTACCAGCGCCCGAACTCTGGGTAACAAGCTCCCTGAACTAGTGGCCTTGATGGAAGAGGGATGCCTGGATATCATGGCAGTCACAGAAACATGGTACACAGAGAATCATGACTGGGATGTCAACATACCAGAGTACACAATCTACAGGAGGGACAGGGAGAGTAGAAGAGGAGGAGGAGAAGGAGTTGCTCTCTACAGAAGGGAAGCGATCAAAACAACAGAACTAAAGAGTAAACAGGGAGGAGAGGAGGCACTGTTGGTCACCCTAGAGACAGGAAATGGTACTACAACCCACACAGGGGTTGTATGCAGACCCCCGTCTCAGGGGAAGGAAATTTTATTTATTTTATTTATCTAACTTTTGTTGACCAGGTAGGTACACTAGACAAGTTATATGCCTATTTTCAGGTACGACCCAGGAGAGTACAATGAAAAAACAGGTTCAAACAAGGTACATAACAACAAGAGGGGCAATGTACAGAGTAACAAAAGAGCCAGGTGAACATAGATAGTCTACAGTAAGCAGTAACTGGTAAAATATATATATATATATATATATACACACATACAGAATAAAATAGGCTAAGTCATTCAATAGCAATAGCAGTAATTATAGTGTATGAGTAGAAACATAGAACATAGAATCTGATGGCAGATAAGGACCACTTGGCCCACCTAGTCTGAGCATTTCCCTACCTAACGGATAAGCTGCAGATCCTAGTTAACCAACAGCCTACTTCCTCCTACCCCCCACTAGAACTGTCTTATGTCTGTCCCATGCATTCTTGAATTACCCCACTGTTTTTGACTCTATGACCTCCTCAGGAAGGCTGTTCCATGCATCCACAACCCTCTCAGTGAAGAAATACTTCCTCACATTACCTCTGAGCTGTCCCCCCTCTATCTTCAAATTGTGCCCCCTTGTTCTTGTACATCTCTTTTTCTGAAAGATGCTACCCTCTTGGACTTTGTTGATTCCCTTGAGGTATTTGAAAGTTTCTATCATGTCCCCCTATCCCTCCTTTCCTCGAGGCTATACATCTTAAGCTCCTTTAGCCTTTCTTTCTATGTCTTCTGGTGCAGACCCTGCACCATTTTGGTTGCCCTCCTCTGGACAGCCTCCACCCTGTCTATGTCATTGCGGAGATGGGGTCTCCAGAACTGTACACAGTACTCCAGATGTGGTCTTTCCAACTGTCTGTACAGAGGGACAACAGCTTCCTGTTTTCTACTAGTGATGTCTCTCCCTATGCATCCCAGTATCCCCCCAGCCCTCCTCACTGCCTTCTCACATTGCTGGCCCACCTTTAGGCTGTCTGATATTACTACCCCCAGGTCTCTTTCCATTTTTGTTGTTGTCAGTCTCATTGTATATTCTTCCCCTTGGTTTTTGTTTCCCAAGTGCATTACTTTGCACTTTTTTGTGTTGAATCTAAGCTGCTGTACATTTGACCATTCCTCCAACCTTGCCAAGTCCTTTTCATCCTTTCCACCCCACCTTGCGTATCAACCCTGTTGCAGATCTTTGTGTCATCTGCAAAGAAACATACTTTCCCTTCCAGTCCCTCTGCAATGCACTTATAAAGACATTGAAGAGGACCGGCTGGGGTGCTAATGAGCAGCTAACGGACTGGTAACGTCTCTGCACAGCTCTTTCACCACAGGACTATACATTGAATAAAAGTGGTTCCAAAGGTGGTTGTTGGTCCAAAACTAACTTACCAGTAGCAATCGAAGAGGATAATGGATGAGTATTTGGCCTCCAATATGGGAAAATCATCACGGAATGCGGTGAAATTGGGCAAGAAAGCTGCTCCTCCAGGTACATCAGGAGGCCCAAATGTCATCACGCTCTCGGTGACTGAAATGGAGGTCGTAGGCCGAACCTTAATGGCCCAAGTGCTGGTGGCAGTCTCTCCTAAACTGGACATAATTACCACAAAAATCTCAGAGCTATCTGAACAGCTCACGGGGCAAGCGGCCAAAATGTCTGCGGCCGAAACCCGTATCTCCCAGCTTGAGGATCACATGGAGCACCTTCCAGACACAGTCAGGGACCTTTGGAGGGAACTGGGGGAGCTCTGGGAACAGTTAGATTATCAGAAAAACTACCAGCACTGCAACAACCTTCAGATTCGAGGGCTCCCTGAAGGAAAGGAAAGGAAGGGACTTCTCCAGAGGACTTCTGTGCGGCAGGGTGCTTCCTAGTCTATTGGGTCTGGAGCCAAAAAGGGATTGCTCAAAATAGAGAGGGCGCATAGGGCCTTGGTGCTGAATCCGGCAGCAGGGGAGCCGCCGCGCCAGATTATCTTCCGACTGCATCATTTTGGGGACAGGCAGGCCATCTGGTTTGCCTTCAAAAAACGTAAGGCGGTCCTGTATCAGGGAGCGAGGCTGTTTCTACATCAGGATTTTTCACAGCTATTTTTAGAGGAGAAGAAGGCTCATCAGTCCGGTTTTGGATGCACTCCGCACTGCTAAAATTGATTTCCAGTTCCTGTACCCGGCCACCATGAAGATCCGCAATGAAAGAGCAACATATACCTTCCACGAGGTGGACTGTGCACAGCATTTTCTGAACAACCTGGAGCCCAATCGGAGAAGGGACGCTGCGCCAGGCCCATCAAGAAGTCCAGATAAGTGAATGGCATGCGTTGTCCAGTGGCTGGAACGAGGGACAGGGGGGGTCAAGTCCACTTAAAACTTGCATGTTTTCAATGAATCAAGTGCAAAAAGCAGCTCCGTTCTGGAGCTGTGCAAGCTTCAGAAGAAAGATCCAAGTGAGAAAAACAGCACCAGCATCTGTAGTGTATAAAACAACTTATGCCTGTGGCAATCACAAAGTGAAAAAGCAAAACTCACAAGCCACAGGCATGTCATGCATTAAATAAGTTGTTTTATAAACTACGGATGCTGGTGCTGCTTTTTTTCACTTGGATGTTTTCAATGAACCCTTGCTTCACATGGCAGATGGTTTTTATTTTGTGGTACAAGGGAGGCCCGGCCCGTTATCAAAGGTGTATGAGTGTAGTATAGCGGGGTGTCTCTCCATGGAATCCACCTGGACAGGGGCCTGCCGTGATGAGAACCTAAACTCGTGCTCCTGTATTCCCTGTAGCGACCAGCTTGGTGGTTGAAGGAGAGTGGGGATGCAGTGAGCCAAGTATCTCGGGGGAGGGGGGGATGGAATTTAGTTCATCTGTTCCCGACCCAATTTGACATCCGGAAAGTATGGGGAAGGTTTGTACCTGCCAGTGGAACAGTTGCCTGGTGAAGGTATGCCACAAGGCAGAAGGCTTGAGAATATAGGGACGCCGGATGAAACAATTCAAACAGGGACATGGACTCTACTGGCACGAACAGTCTTGTCTTTTTATGTAAAATGTTTTTTGTGCTATTTTTTTTTGCTGGTTTCTGAGCTAGGGAGGATGTGGGTGCCCCTGTCTGCTTTTTCCTGGGGAAGGGAGCTTTCCTAGTCAGCAGAGGATGGTGGTACAGGGGTAATACGGGGTGGGGGGTCTACAGGTAAATGGATGGGTGGGGGGAATTGGCCTGCCTCAAGTCAGCAGATGGGAAGGTAAGAACTCGGGGACCAACAGCATTATCACATGGGGAGGATAGGGGGAATGGGACCATGGGGAAGGTATGGGGGTAGCAGAGGAAATGCTGGACATGCAGGGGTAATGATCAGTGTGAAGTTGTAATGGGCTCTAACCCTTTTTAACCAACAGGCAGTGGATCCATCAGAGGAACGAGCAAGGATCCAATGCAACCCAGGGTGCTCGACGGATGTGGGGATGGACACTGATCGCCTGGCTGCTCTGGGACAGGGGTAAGTAGAAGCCCCCGGTGGCGGGGCCTGGGACCTTAGAAAAGGAACAGCCGGGGGGCGTGGGGGAGGTACTGACAGAGGTACATGGATACCACGAACAGGGAGGAGTGGTGAGGGAGCTGGTGGTGGTCACACCGGCAACTAACTGGGGCCATTTAAACAAGATTAGTCTTTTATGGTGGTGGGGGGCTGTGGGGAGGGGATGTGCCTGTGTTTAATTCTGCTTGTGACAATGTGGGGAGGGGGGAGGAGGGGTGGATATTACTATATTCTTCAGGTCCTGGAGGGATTTCTGGGACATAGGAGGATGATGCTACAGAAGGGAAGGAGGGTAGATGGCTATAGACAACTGATACAAGTGTTACACAACAGTTATAGTTTGATTCTTTTTTTGCCTGTTTACTGTTTCAGGTTTGTGCCTTGCTGGTTGCAGGTACTGGTGTTGGGGGGGGGTACTATGTATGATGGAATCCAAAAATGTACTGTTACATTGGTATTTGTACGATCTTGCAGATAGAGGGGGCATAGCCTCCTGCAAGATTGGGACGGCAGGACAACCCATGGGATTAAAAATGGCTAATACTGAGGTGATTATTTTGTGGAATATTTGGGGCTTCCATAACCCCATCAAGCACAAGAAAGTTCTCTAGGCCATTAAAAAGAAACACGCGCAGGTGGCACTGCTTCAGGAGACACACCTGAGCCAGCATGAGCATAGGAAACTGGTAGGAGGATGGGTCACATAAGTGTGTGGTGGAGGTGCTATTCCATAAAAACTATGAGATAGAGGTGGAACGAGTGGTAGCAAACCCGGAGGAGGGCAGGTATATCTTTGTACAAGGCAAGGTGGGGCAAGAGAGTATCACATATGGAAGTGTGTATGCCCCCTCAGTGTTTGATGTGGAATTTACAAAAAACTCTTGGCTGTGCTGATGAGAGAACAGTTCCCCAACGTCTGTATGGGAGGGGATTGGAATTGTGTAATGGAGCCCAGCCTGGACCATTCCAAGGGAAGACGCTGACATGCAAGGGCTATGAATCAATGGAAACAAGGGGTGGTGGATTTGGACCTGATAGATGTATGGAGGGCAGCTAACCCGGGGGCTAGGGAATATACATTTTATTTGAGCCCTCATGGGACCTGGTCCAGGCTGGACTACATATATGTTACTGGGGTTCGGGATGTAGCTCATGGCCCCATACATGTGTCCGACCATGCAATGGTGGTGCTGAACAGATTTGCAGAGGGGGAGAAGGGGCCCTGCCCAGGATGGCATTTCCCTAACTATTTAATGGCCTCGGAGAAGTTCAGGGATTTCCTGAAGCAGCAATGGGAAAGGTACAGGGAAACCAATGAGGCCACAGTACCGACACAAGTAGTGCACTGGGTGGCTGGGAAGGTGTACATGCGGGGAGTGATAATAGGCTATGTCAATAGATACAAGAAAGAAAGGAAGAATAGGAGACAGACCTTGGAGCAGCAACTAAAAGATGCTGAGTTAAGAATGATCTCCACGCCCACCGACCAACTGAAGGGAGAAATGCTTGCATTGAGGGGGGCACTCAATCTATTGCTCACAGGGGAGGCTAGCACATCCTTGTTCTATTCCAGGCAATGGTTGTATGAATGGGGTAATAAACTAGGGGCAATCTTAGCCTGCTTGGCATGGGGAGAAGAGGTACAGCAATGATCACTGCAGTAAGAGATGGGAGTGGATATCTGACCACCCAGAGTGATAAAATATGGTGGTCTTTTGCCACTTTCTTTACAAATCTGTATAAGTCAGAATGTGGTAATTCAAAGGGCCAAATGGGAACAGTTCTTAGGCAAGGTTAAGCTGCTGGAACTATTGGAGGCCCAACAGGAGCAATTAGGGGGCAAAATTACAGGAGCAGAACTGGGCAGGGCTATTGCCGCCATGAAGCAGGGGAAAGTGGGGGTGCCTGATGGTTTTGTCATGGAATACTATAAGGAACTCGGGGGGACTTGGTGGGGCCCATGGCCGGGATGTTGGAAAAGGCTGGGAAGGGGGGCAGGTTGGCTCCCTCATGCCTGCAAGACATGATTTGTGTACTCCCTAAGCCCAGAAAATGTCCAGAAGAATGTGGATCATACTGCCCAATATCACTTCTGAACTGTGATCTTAAAATCTATGTAAAAGTCTTGGCTAGGAGATTGGAACTGCTCCTGCTTCTGTTGGTCCATGCAGACCAGACAGGATTTGTTCAGGGGCGTCAGTCGTATCATAACATGAGGCGGCTCCTAAATATCATTCATTGGGGTAATCAGCATCCAGGACAAGTGATGGTGCTATCCATGGATGCTGAAAACCCTTTGACAGAAAAGAATGGCCGTACCTCTTCATGGTACTAAATAGGTTTGGGTTGGGGGCGGACTATATTAAGATGGTCAGGTTGCTGTACATGAACCCGAAAGCACAGGTCCTGATTAATGGGGGACTCTCCAGCATGTTTGAATTACATAGAGGGACAAGACAGGGATGTTCGCTGTTCCCTCTTCTTTTTGCCCTGGCGATGGAACCGCTAGCTATTCAGACTAGAGAGGATGAGCGAATACAGGGAGTGAGGGGGAGGTCAGGTATTCACCACAAACTGACTATATGCGGATGATTTGCTGCTCTTTACCACACACCAAGAGACAACTGTACTGGCTCTTTTGGCAGTAATGCAGGAGTTTAGGGGGTTTTCGGGTTATAAGCTTAACTTAAATGAGTCAGAGATGTTCCGGGTGGGTGGATCGGGGGAAGCAGGGGATAAGGATATGTGGGGCTTTAAGGTGATCAGGACTAATTTCACCTTTGTAGGCATCAAGGTGGATAGGGATCTGGCAGACGTCTATGGAATTGATTATGGTCCACTCCTGCAGATTCTTAAGGCAGACATGGAAAGGTGGAGGGCACTCCCCATTTCCTGGCTGGGGCGAATTAATCTCCTGAAAATGAATGTACTACCCAGAGTCCTATATCTGATGCAAATGTTACCAATGGGCCTGACTAATGGGGATTATAAAGACATGGCTAGAGAATTTAATAGGTTTATTTGGCAGACTAAATGACCCAGGATGAGCTTGCAGAGGTTGAACGATGGGATAGAGCGGGGGGGGCTGAACTTCCCGGATCTAAAGGGATACATGATAGCTATGCAGTCCAGATATATTCAGGACTGAACACACCACAGAAAGGAGGCACGTTGGGTAGGGTCTACGACAATTCGTTCCCGACTACTCACTTCCTACAAACTCGCTCCCGCAGATACGCTCTGTAGTCAATTCATACACACGCAAACACGCTCCTGACCAATTCACTCCCCAGACTGCAACTACTCGCTCCTGAACTAGTTGCTACTTCTCACTCCTGAACTGAACTATTTGTGACAGAACGAGCATATGAAATTGGGATATCAGTACAGGGTGAGAAGCAATGGGTGACAAAATACAGTGGATATGCTGTACCTAACAAGAGCTTGTTGAATAATCATCAGGTAGGAATTGAAAAGTCAGCCCCCATTTATTGGAAACATGCCAACAGAATTTTAAGTAGACCGCTAAAACAAAGAGTATAGACAAGCATGTTTTCCGTTAATCCCTTAAGAAGAACAGCAGAACTGGTCTTAAATTACATTAGTGAAATTTGTATTTCATTCCAATATTGATGTGTGAGCTGGTCTAAGTATCCGCTGCAGTCGCGTAGCATGGCTGTGCGAATTGCTCCATGGAGTTACACAGTCACACATTTGAGAGGGCCGACTCAGTAAGAGAACGCAGGTTTGATAATGACAAAGGCCATTGGTGCTGTGTTGTGAGGGAGATGTAGACAGTTATGAAGCACTGTTTCTTGGGCTGGATGACAAGACCAAGAAAAAAAAGCTGCAGAACTTCAATCCCGGGCGCCTTTGACAGAGGTTTTCTCCCATGTCCCCGGGGTATAGTCTGCAGGTTGTAGTTTGTAGTTTCTGAAGTGGGGAGGCTGTTGAATTACAAGGTGAACCCTGTACCACTGAAAGAGAGACATCCTTTTTAGAAGAGGTGCCTGTTGCATTTGCTTCTTTCCCTGCGACAATGTCAATGTCCTCCATCAGAGTCAGCTGTTTGAAAATCAATCAGGAGCGAGTAGTCGGGAGCAAATTGTCACGCTCCCAGTTGGGTAGACCTGGAAGGGGAAGACACACAGGTGTGCCTGATGGTGTATATAGACCCAGGGGGACAGAGAAGGTATCTTAGGGTACACAGCAGGAATCCATTGGTGGGCTGGACTCTGGAGGCTTGGGAGCAGGCTCGCAAGAGGAGGAAAGTGGAGAAAGAGATGTCAGGGTTGGTCCCGGCAGTGGGCAGTCCTGCCTTCCTGCCAGGGTTGAAAGGAGGGGGATTTGAGATATGGGATCATAATGGCATACATTGCCTTAGGGATCTTTGGGGCAGTAGGGGATTCAAGTCCATGGAGGAATTAACGAATCAATATGCGATCCCAGTCACGCATAGGTATCAATATTACCAAGTCCGGGCCTTCAGTACAGCCAGAAGGGGCCAGGAATCTGATATAAGGCAACTGGAACACTTGGAGGACTTGATTTGGTTGGCAGGGGTGAACCCCACGGGTTTGATAGCTTGGGCAGTACACGACGATAGGGATGTGTTCCCAGACAGGACTATCAAGGTTAGGAAGTTGTGGGAAAGGGACTTGGGCATGCAGATCTCAGAGGAGAACTGGAGGCTGGTCCTCCAGTCTCATATGGGGCTACTGCTATGCAACAAGTTTAAAGAATCACAATTCAAATTTTTGCACAGACTATACTGCCTACCGGTGGTGGCGAATACATTCCACCCAGTGATCTCACCAATATGTGGGAGATGTCAGGTGGCTATGGGTACATATCTGCATTATTTCTGGGAGTGTGGGGAGTTACAGCCCTTCTGGGTGGAGATTGCAAGGGAAGTGTCAGGGATCATGCAGGAGAGGGTGAGGGATTCTGCGGCCTCCTTACTGTTTGGAGTGGAGGAGGGGGAGAGGAAGGAATGGGAAGCTTACCCAAGAACGGTGAGGGTCTTATTAATGCTGGCCAGAAACTGTATCCAGAACACATGGGTATCACATGTTAAGCCATCCTTTGAACAATGGAAAACACTGGTCATCAATAATCTGGTACTAGAGAATTTAATGTATCAAAGATATGGAAAAGAGGAACTTTTTTTGAACAAGTGGGGGGTGTTCATCAATTCTCTTCCAATGGGGAGGCCATGGTGTTAAGACAGGGTATAACCTGAATTAAAGGATTTATGGTTGTCTCCTAGTGGCGAAGCACATGGAAGGGGCCTGGACCGGTTCTCCAGACAGCAGAAGTGGGCATTCCTGTGAGTGGTGGTGTAATGTTGGAGGTAGAGATGGAAAGTGGACTCCAGCTCACAGGTAAGCTACATAATTACATCTTGGAGGCCAGAGAACTGACAAGGTCAAGGACGAGGGAGGGAGGTAGTGGTGGAGGGGGCAGAAGACCTCGGAAACCGCAAAATACATATAAATTGCCATAACAGTGGAAAGGGGGAGGTATGCATTTCTGGAGGGTGCATTGTTTTTGTATTCTGGATGTTCTCTCATTACTTCTACATAATTAGGGTGTAAATAGTCAGGGGGAATTATATAGTAAGGCCAGATGGTAGGCCAAGGCAAGATAAAGGTGATTGGTTGCATGACAGATAAAATGGTATGTACTTTATGGCAGATTCCTTAATCTTGGAAAAGGAATATGAAAAATGATTGTAATGTGTCCTCGGACCTCTGTCTGTCCTACCTCAATAAAAGATTTACAAAAAAAAAAAAAAAAAGGACCGGCCCCAGTACTTAACCCTGCACTACCCCGCTAGTAACCCTCCTTTCTTCACTGTGGACTCCATTTACTATTACCCGCTGTGTCCTGTTGTCCAGCCAGTGTTTTACCCAGGCTACCACCCTGGGACTCACTCCCAGGCTGGCTAATTTGTTTATTAATCTTTTGTGCGGGACTGTATCAAATGCCTTGCTAAAGTCTAGGTAGGCCATGTTCATAGCACCTCCCTGGTCTGCTACTTTGGTCACCCAGTCAAAGAAATCAATTAAATTTGTCTGACATGACCTTCCTGCTGTGAATCCATGCTGCCTTGGGTCCTGTGCCCTACTGGCCTCTAGGTACTCAACAATTCTTTCCTTCAGAAGTGATTCCATCATTTTCCCTGCCACTGAGGTCAGACTGACAGGTCTGTAGTTTCCTGCCTCTGTCTTGCTCCCACTTTTGTGAAGGAGAATCACATCGCCCTCCTCCAGTCCTCAAATACTGTACCACACCATCCTCCCATGATTTATTAAAAAGGGTAGTCAGTGGTGTTACTAGTTCTTCCCTTCGTTCTTTTAGAATTCTGGGATGAATCCCATCAGGCCCCATTGCTTTATCCACCTTCAGTTCTAAGAGTTCTTTCAGAACCCTTTCTTCTGTGAAAGGACTAATATCAACCCTCTCCCCCATCCAGAGTGCTTCTATTGACTGGATTAGGTATCTCCCCCTGCTTTTGCATCGTGAATACTGAGCAGAAGCATTCGTTCAATATCCCTGATATTTCACTGTCACTCTCTGCAACCACCTTCCTCTTTATTCAGCCTCAGTATCCCTGCCTTAGTCTTTCTTTGCTCCCTCATGTACCTATAAAAGGTTTTATCCCCCTTCTTAACCAAGTTGGCTATCTTTTCCTCGGTTTGGGCCTTTGCTATTCTGACTGCCTTCCCCGCTTCCTTCTGCTTTAACTGGTACAGTTCTCTGTTCTGCTCCTTCTGTGTTTCCTTATACTTCCTGAATGCTGTCTTTTTCTCCCTTACCTTCCCCGCCACTTCTTTTGAGAACCATAGTGTTTTTTTCTTTCATTTTGATTTGTTTATTTGCTTCACACAAAGGCTTGTTGCCTCTGTGATGGCAGTTTTGATGTTTCCCCATTGTTGCTCCACCCCACCTTCTTGCCTGTTTGCTAGTGCTTTTCTGAGGCACTCTCCCATTTTGACAAAATCAGCCCTCCTGAAGTCCCGTACCTTCACGTTTGTGTGGCTTGACTCTACAGCTGTGTTTATCGTGAACCACACTGTTTGATGGTCGCTTGTTCCCAGATGGCCACCCACTTCAAGATCAGAGATCCTCTCTTCATCCCCATTTGAGAGAACCAGGTCTAAGATTGCTCTCTCCTGTGTGGGTTCCAAAACTAGCTGTCTGAGGCATGCCCCCCTGTAGGGCATCGAGAATGGCCCTGCTCTTGGATGTGGCTGCAGCAAAGGTGCTCCAGTTAACATCTGGCGTGTTCAGGTCTCCCATCAGCAATATCTTTCCTTTCTCTGCCATCCCAAGGATGCCTTCTATCATTTCCTTGTCCATTTCCTCCCCCCTGACGGGGGTCTGTATACAACCCCTGTGCAGATTGTGGAGCCATTTCTAGTCTCCAGGGTGACCCACAGTGCCTCCTCTCCTCCCTGTTTACCCTTTAGTTCTGTTGCTTTGATCCCTTCCCTTACGTACAGAGCTACTCCTCCTCCTCTTCTTCCCTCCCTGTCCCTCCTACAGATTGTGTACCCTGGTATGTTGATATCCCAGTCATGGTTCTCTGTGTACCATGTTTCTGTGACTGCCACAATATCCAGGCATCCCTCTTCCATCAAGGCCACCATTTCAGAGAATTTTTTAACTAGACTACGGGCATTGATACTCATTACCCTCCATTTTTTTATGGCTTTATTTCTCTTTGCCCCATCCCTGTCCTTACTGCCTTTGTCTTTTTCTCCATTTACCCCTGCCCTTCTCCATATCGACTGCCTTTTATCAGAGCCACAGAAACAAATAATTCCTGAGCAGATAAACAAGCAAATCATATGCTTCCTAGAGTTAAAGGACAGTAGGCAGCATCATTAGAGCCTGCAAGGGGTATCCCAGGGTTGGGTGAGACCAATTTAGAGACCTGGTTAAGGTGGCTTGGGGCACCCACACACAGAGGCCAGTTTCAAGTGCTCCCACAGGGAATTCCGGAGGCTCATGTGGGAGGGGGAGGAATAAGCATGGTCAGGAAGGAAGCTCCATATTCTTGGAGCAAATATAGCAAAGTCCCTATCCCCCATTTGACTACGAGTATAAGGAATTTTGAGCACCCCAGGACCCTGAGACCTGAGGGAGTAGAAGGAGTATTCGGCAAGCTTGAGAAGCTGTGCCATCCCCGGAGGGGTGCCTGTTCTGAGCACCTTTCCTACAAAGCAGCCCAACCCAAAGTTCAAGTGATTGGCTGGGGAAAGCCAGCCCAGTTTGGCATATAATTTACAGTGATGGGTGAGGCATGGGGCTGCCAGGGCAAAGTGACAGATGTTGTAGGTCATGTTCCATCAAGCAAGGTGGACCTTGGAGGTGCTAGTGAATAGGAGAAGGCCATAGATAAGCGAAGGGAGCAGCACACCTCTGGCCAACGCCAAGCGAGTGGCAGACGTCAGATTTTTCTTTGCCCTGTAGTCAAGACCCAGTTTACAGTTTACGGCTCTGCAAACATTTAGGATGTGACACCTCAGGTTGAGTTGAGGTCAAGTGTCACCTCAAGGTATTTTATAGAAACTGTGGTTAGGAGGGGAGCACCGTCCACAAGACTGACACACAGAGGGGCAGGGGAGGCCTTGAGCTTGGCTAATGACCCAAAAAGCATGGCCTGTTTTTTTTTTTAGGTTGAGGATCAGCTTGTGAGACATTACCCGGGACTGAATATTCTTAAAGTCCTCACTCAGCTGAAGGTTGAGAACCCCAATGTCCCGGGAATGTGCAAGAATGACTAGATCAACAGCATAAAGGGTGGCACTACAGTTGGAAGCAGCAGCAGGGAGGTTGTTAACAAATACAGAGGAGAGAAGGGGCCCCAGAACTGATCCCTGGGGGACACCAGAGGTCACTGGAGTGGGGTCAGAGAGAATCTTGTTGAATTTGGTCTGTTGTAGTCTGCCCTGGAGGTATTTTCTAAGCCAACTCAAGGCAGGTGTGGGACAGGCCAAGGGACCGCATCTGTGAGCAAAGTAATGCATAGTCCACAAGGTCAAAGGCCTTGGGTAGGTCAATGAAAATGGCCCCGGAGAGTTTGCCCTGGTCCATGGCCACCCTGATGCTAGATGAGACAGGGACAAGGGCTGTGGATGTACCATACCCTTTTCGATAGCTGTGCTGCACAGGGGACAGCAACTTATGGGCCTGAATGTACTCCACGAGTTGCTCAGCCACAACTTTCTCTAGGAGTTTGCTAATAGCCGACAGGATGGCAATTGGACGGTAGTTGTCCAGGACTTTAGGGTTACCCTGCTTTGGAACGTGGACAATCCTCACCATTTTCCAAATGTCAGGGATAACACCAGTGGCAAGGGACAGGTTGAAGATATGTGCCACTGGGAAGGCAATGAGGGGGAACTCAGCTTCAGAAGCTTGGGCTCCATGTTATCATGGCCAGCACTGGAGTGTGGGGAGAGACCAGAGAGAAGTCTCTGCATCTCCATGGCAGACACAGCCCTGAGATAGAATAATGGGTGAGAGGAGTGTACCTCCTGAGGAATGGAGGCCGAGGGGCCACTGATATTCTCTACAGCAGGGAAAAGGGAGGTAAGCATGGACAAGTACGAAAAGTGGGAATTAAAAGTATTTGCAATCATAAGTGGGTTATTACAGCTTGACCCACCAATGATCATATCAGATACCCCAGAGTGGGAAGAGCCACTGACTAAGTTTTTTTAATGTTCCTCCAGAATCTTCATGGGTCCCTAGCAGAGCTAAGCAGGGCAGATTTACAGTGTTCACTTTTGCCACCCTGATGGCTTTTTTGCACTCATTTCTGAGCTTCCTATACTGTTGGAAGATGGACTGATCCAATATACCTTTGAAGTGAGCCCAACACTTGTCTCTTTCCAGCATGAGGACTAAGAGGCTCCTGTGCAACCATTTTATGGCAGACACCCTTACTCTCTGTCTAATAAGGGAGGCGTGCTTGTCCTGCAGGGCACCAAAAACAGTGAGAAACTGGGTGAGAGCAGTAGAGGGGTCATGGGCACTAAGCACTCCTGACCAGTAAGTGGTCCTCAGATCCTCATGAAATGACCCCAGATCAAACCTAGAAAAATTCCTAACATGAATCATTTTGTGGGGAATTTTTGGTGAGGGGACTTTCCACACACAAAACACCGGGGTGTGATCTGAGATGGAGTCAGGTAGGGTTCCAGCAGAGCTGATTCTCTCGGGACAATTTGATAGAACCCAGTCCAGTAGAGAGCTAGTACCACCATTTGCAGACCACCTAGTGGGCTCCTGAATAAGCTGAGTCAGGGCAAGACTCGCAAGCAGAGGTTCATACTGCTTGGAATTACCTCCATTCCAGTTTAAGTTTACATCTCCCAGGATCAGAAGTTCATTATCCCCAACATAAGGACCAATGGTATCCAGGAGGTAGGTAAGCCCAGGCAGACCAGCCTTGGGGGGGACTGTATGTGCATGCAACATGCAGCTTCTTTGTATTTCCAAGTAACAACACAGTGTGCAGCAGCTCGCATGAACACAGGGAGGACTGCTAATGAGTTACTGCCAACACTCTAAGATGACTCCTATAGTAAATTAGAATATCACCCCCCCTGCTTTTTTCCCGGCCGATCCTGTCTAATAGACTCATAGCCAGGAAGTGCACAGGCAGAGTCAGGTATTGAGGGTTTCAGCCAGGTCTCTGTAATGCCAAGTATGTCAGGCTTACAGTGCGTGGTCCAGGCAGAAAGTTCTTAAAGGTTGGGCAGTAGACTGCGAATGTTAAGGTGAGCAATTTTTAACCCCTTGCTCGACTTCCAACACACTAGGAGTGAAGAGACCTGATAGGCAGGACCTGGGTTTAGCTCAATATCACCAGCAAGGGCCGTATCACCAGGAAAAGCCAGAGGAGATACCTTATGGGGGGAGGGGTACCTCTGGCTAAGGGCATACGGGCAGGTCGTCTTCTCACCATGGCAGTACACAGAAGACATCTGAGGACAAGGCAGCAGGTAGGACAGGGGGGCAGTCTATCATGAGCAAGGAGGTTAGAGAAGGTGAAATCAAACACCTCATGGGGGACAGTCGTACCCCAATGGTTCCCAGACAACTGAGAAGAGTCAGTGACCATTAGGGAGAGAAAAAGGCCAGAGTGGAGACGAATGGAGAGGACTGCATGAAGTGAGGAGGGTATAGCACCTTCTCTAGTAGGCCTGGGAGTCTTCATTCCAGAGTTGAGCTCAGCAGTGGCCAGTGACACCCAACTCAAAATGACAGCAAAGACCAGTGGGGTAACATGAGAGGAGGCTGGCCGGAGTGCATAGTGCTCTAGTTTGGTTAGTAGGGACAGGGTCTGCCTGAGAGTGTATAAGCATTCAGTACAGACAGTCAAACAGTTACCCAGAAGTTATTGCAAAAACACTCACCCTGAAAATTACAGACAGGTTGGTATGTGCTTGTAGGAAACCTAGAGAACACTAACTTTTACAGTTGATAGCTCAGCAAACACCCAAAGCAACATCCCAGGGTAATTTAAGAGGGTAGGCAGGAGTATGCAAAAGACAGTGGTACAGGAAAAAGTAAGCAGCACGATGCAACAAACACATGCAATGTGAGAGATTAAAAGCTTGTGGAAAAAAAAGTCAGAAAACAGATTTTCCAGCCAAACCCATCCTGCTAATAGAGCCATAGTCAGTGAAGGGAGGAGCTTACAAGCATTAACGGGGAAGAGGGAACGGGGTGAGTGGGCGGGAAAAAAACTATCCGACTCTTCCAGCAAGAGCCCCACAGGAGAGTGCAGCACAAAGTCTGTTGCTGAATTGGAGAAGGAGGGGTCCCAGCGAGGACCAGTCCACACCTCCAACCCCCAATGCCCAAAATCCAACTGCCACAACTGGGGCTGTAGCACTATTTAAACTGCACCAGCAGTTTAAAGTTGGTGCCTTTTTTCTTGTTTGAAAATCCCTCTCTCGCGCGGTCCGACTCTTCTAGCATTGCCCCATGGGAGAGTGCAGCACCACTGCAAATGGACAAGGAAATGATAGGCAGCATCTTTAGGATGCCAGAGAAAGAGTAGATATTGTTGATGGTGAACCTGAATATGACAGATGTTAACTGGAACACCTTTACTGCAGCCACATCCAAGAGCAGGGTCATTCTTGATGCTCTACAGGGGGCATGCCTCAGACAGCTTGTGTTGGAACCCACTTGGGAGGGAGCAATCTTTGACCTAGTACTCTCAAATGGGGACTGAGAGAGGATCTCAGATTTAGAAGTGGGTAGCCATCTGGGAACAAGTGACCACCAAACAGTGTAGTTCACGATAAACACAACCATACAGTCAAGCTATACAAATGTGAGGGTACTAGATTTTAGGAGGGCTGACTTTAGCAAAATGGTAGAATGCCTCAGAAAAGCACTAGCAAACAGGAAAAAAGGAGGGGTGGAGGAACAGTGGGGCAACATCAAAACTACCATCACAGAGGCAACAAGCCTTTGTGTGAGGCAAATAAATCAAAATGAAGGAAAAAAACACAGGTTCTCAAAAGAGGTGGCAAAGAAGGTTAGGGAGAAAAAGACACATTCAGGAAGTGTAAGGAAACACAGAAGGAGCAGGACAGAGAACTGTACCAGTTAAAGCAGAAGGAAGCGAGGAAGGCAGTCAGAATAGTAAAGGCCCAAAGCAAGGAAAAGATAGCCAACTTAGTTAAGAAGGGGGATAAAACCTTTTATAGGTACATTAGGGAGCGAAAAATAGACCAATGGAGGGATAGTGAGGCTTAATAAAGGGGAGGGGGAGTGGGCAGAGGGTGACAGTGAAAAAGCAGGGATACTGAACGAATATTTCTGCCCAGTATTCACAAAAAAAGAGGAGGGGGAGGAACCTAATCCAATCGATAGAAGCACTCTGGATGGGGAGGGGGGGTCGATATCGGTCCATTCACAGAAGAAAGGTTTCTGAAAGAACTCCTGAAACTGAAGGTGGACAAAGCAATGGGACCTGACAGGAATCACCCCAAAATTCTAAACAAACTAAAGGGAGAACTAGTGACACCACTTACTACCATTTTTAGCAAATCATGGGAGGATGGTGTGGTACCTGAGGACTGGAGGAGGGCGGATGTGATTCCCCTTCACAAAAGTGGGAGCAAAGCAGAGGTAGGAAACTAAAAACCTGTCAGTTTGACCTCAGTGGTAGGGAAAGTGATGGAATTACTTCTGAAAGAAAGAATTGTTGAGTACTTAGAGGCCAGCGGGGCACAGGACCCAAGGCAGCATGGATTCACACTGGGAAGGTCATATCAGACAAATCTAATAGATTTCTTTGACTGGGTGATCAAAGTAGTAGACCAGAGAGGGGTTGTGGACATGGCCTACCTAGACTTTAGCAAGGCATTTGACACAGTCCCACACAAAAAATTAATAAACAAGTTAGCCAGCCTGAGAGTGGGTCCCAGGGTGGTAGCCTGGGTAAAAAATTACCTGAACAACAGGACACAGAGGGTAATAGTAAACAGAGTCCACTCCAAAGAAAGGGGGGTTACTAGTGGGGTACCGCAGGGTTCAGTACTGGGACCGGTCCTTTTTAATGTCTTCATAAGTGACATTGCGGAGGGACTGGAAGGAAATTTGTACCTCTTTGCAGACGACACAAAGATCTGCAACAGGGTTGATACACAAGGAGGGAAAGGATAAAAAGGGACTTGGCAAGGTTGGAGGAATGGTCAAAAGTATGGCAGCTTAGACTGGGGGGGATACTGGGATGTATAGGGAGAGGCATCACCAGTAGGAGACAGGAAGTTGTTATCTCTCTGTAAAGACAGTTGGTGAGACCCCATTTGGAGTACTGCATGCAGTTCTGGAGATCCCATCTCCACAAGGACATAGACAGGATGGAGGCAGTCCGGAGGAGGGCAACTAAAATGGTGCAGGGTCTGCACCTGAAGCCATACTAACAGAGACTAAAGGAGCTTAATATGTATACCCTCGAGGAAAGGAAACTTTCAAGTACCTCGAGGGAATCAACAAAGTCCAAGAGGGTAGCATCTTTCAGAAAAAGAGATGTGCGAGAACAAGGGGGCACAATTTGAAGATAGAGGGGGGTTGGCTCAGGGGCAATGTGAGGAAGTATTTTTTCATGGAGAGGGTGGTGGGCACATGGAACTGCCTTCCTGAGGAGGTCATGGGGTCAAAAACAGTGAAGGAATTCAAGAATGCATGGGACAGACATAAGGCAATTCTAGTGGGGTTAGGAAGAAGTAGGCTGTTAGTTAACTAGGATCTGCAGCTTATCCAATAGGTAGGGAAATGGGCAGACTGGGTGGGCCAAGCAATCCTTATCTGCCATCAAGGTCCATGTTTCTATGTTTGTGTTTCTATATGCAGACAGCTTGTATTGCTGAGACAGAATAACTGTGCCCTGAATTACAGGTTTAATTTGATGCGCTTGATTAGGGGCTCAAGGTATAAATTAAATAAAAATGATGAGAGAAGGCAACTTTGACATGTACCATTATGGAAGGGAAAAGAAGATGAAAGAACCTGGTTACAACGAACCCATGCTGAGGGGTGAGAGTATAACAGTTTCTCTCAACGAAGAAAGGACTCGAGAAAACCAAAATGCTCAAGTGTTTGAAAAAGGTATGGCCTGGACACCCTATTGAGCCCAGGATCGCCAGAGTCATGGCACCTCTAGATGCATAAATAAAGCATTGGTGTTTCCACAGGAGGTCAGTGGAAAATCGCTCAGTCATAAAAATGACTTGCTCAGGACCAATCAGAGCAAACCAGACTTGCTGCATCCAAAGTGCCAAAGCTTTCGCCAGAATTTTCAAATTAACGTTCAATAAAGAAATCAGCCTCTAGTTAGACACCAGAGACGGATCCTTGCCAGGTTTAGGCAGAAATGAAATAAAAACTTCTTGAATGAAAGCATTCAAGTCACCACCAGCATGAGCCTCTTGGTAAGCCTCCAGTAATTTCAGTAATAGTTCCACCCAGAAGACCTTTTAAAAAGAAACAGAGATCCCGTCTGTGCCTGCGGTTTTGTCGGAAGCCATTGACTACAATGCTTCCTGAACTTCAGAGAGCATATGAGGCTGCACCAAAAGTCATGCTCCATGTGGCCTAGGCAGGGTAGGTGACTTTGAGCTTAATGTTTATCTATGGCCTGTTGATCAATGACCTGTTTATCCAAATTGTAAAGACCACTGTGATAAGCCTGAAATTCTTCTTCTGTCTGTGGGGGGTGGGTGATAGGATAATGAGTCTCAGGTTTAGTGAGAAGCTGTCTGCTGTTTGAGATGCAGAGCCAGGAGCTTGCCAGCACTTTTGCTGACAGAAGCATAATTAGTTTTAGATTTGAGTAATGCAAATTCCACTTGGGTCCTGTTAAGCTCATGGTAACATTCCCTAGCAGCATGCAATTGTAATGCCAATGGTGTGGTGTAACCTGAGGCCAGCTGAAGCTCTAAAGCCCTGATCTGCTGAAGAATGTCCTGCAAGTGTGCCAGACGATGCTTCCTAACCTTGGTGGCAAGGCAAATGATCTCATCTCGAACAGCGCATTTGTAAACTGCCTACATAGTGGTCTGCCTGGTTACAGTAGCAGAGTTTTCCTGAAAGAAACACTCTGTGAAGGTTTTTAAGTGGGCTACTATTTGATCATCCCTGAGCAAGGAATCATTCATGCCCCAAATTTTGTCAGTATGAATGTTGGGCTCTAACTTCAAAGAGACCTGCACAGGAAAGTGATCAGAAAGAACTCGAGGCTGAATTACGGCCCGGATGAGGCCTACCAATAAAGAAGCACTAATATAGAAATAATCGATTCTGGATTGGGTTTTATGGAGAGGGAAAAATATGTAAATTCCTTAGAATGGGAATACAGTGGCCACCAGGGATCCACCAGAGAATGAGAGTCGAGCAACTTCCACACCGCTCTCTGGTTTTAGGAAAGGGAAAAGAATAAGGGCCTTAACCGATCCAAATCACTATCCAAAAACATTTTCCAATCTCCTGCTATAATGCAAGGTAAATTTGGCCACTTAGTTAAATGTAATAAAAAGTACATAAAAGGTTTTGGGTCATCCTTGTTAGGGCCATAGAAAGAGGCTAAGACTATCTCAGTATGGACTAATGCACCCTGTACAATAACACACCTAGAGTTGGGATCAGTTACCACTCGATACATAACAAAATCTGCCTTTCAGGCAACTAAAATGGCCACCCTTGTGTGTTTCTTGTCAGTGTCCACCACAAAAACCTGGCCCACCCACTGGCGCCTTTAAGAGGGCAAATCTGCTGTTAAGAAATGTGTTACATAGATACATAGATAACTGTCGACAGATAGGCCCAGTCTGCCCTTTTGAGCTTGTAAGTTCACTTTATGTTTTCCTAGAAGTATGCTGCCCTTTAACCCTGACCTCCAGAATTCCCTTATGTCTATCCCATGCACTCTTAAATCCCATGATTGACATCCTGCTTACCCTCCCGTCTTGCCTTTCTGGCGATCCCCAGGATCTTCCTCCCATCCCTCCATGCTGTGGCGCCTGGTAGGCACCTCATCTCCCTGTCCTCCCCTTCCTGTGTTCCTAGCTGGATCCCTCTTATGATAGGGTCCCCCACCAGGATTTGCTTCCTCCTCCTCTGGGGTCCACTGCTTTCCCCACTGATGTCACTTCCTTGATTTTTTATTCAAAGTTTATTAAAGTTTTAACAAAACAAGTACAGTTCCATCCTCTGGCAGGGTGTTCCACTTGTCCACCAGTTCTGTGAAGAAATTCTTCCTCACATTTCCTCTGAATCAGCCTCCCTCCAACTTCATCCCATGCCCTCTAGTCCTGGAACATCTTTTTCGCTGGAAAATAATGTGTTCCTGCACCCTGTTCCTCCCTGTAAGGTACTTGTATGTCTTTATCATCCGACTATTTTGCAGATGTGGATGGATACTTCCAAAAGTCCAAAAAGGAAGTTCTATGGTAAGCTGTTACTAGAGCTAATGCAAGAGGGCTGCAGGCTCCACCTACCTGTAACCCTAATAAAAAGCTTACAAACACTAGATATACACCAGTTATGTTTTCACTGTCTTGTATAGTGGAATTATGACCTCCCTTTTCTTGCTGGTGATGCCCCTGCCTATGCATGCCGACATCCTATTTGCTTTACCTTCTGCCTTGTCACACTGTTTCCCTACCTTGAGGTAATCAGAGATGATAACCCCAAGGTCCCTTTCCTGCTTGGTGCATGCTATATCCTCACCCACCAACAGATATGTTGTTCCTTGCTTTTTGTGCCCCATATGCATTATTTTGCATTTTTTTTTGCCATTATATTTTAACTGTCAAACCCTTGACCATTCTTCAAGCTTCTGCAGGTCCCTCCTCATTCTGTCTTCACCCTCTGGCTTGTCCACTCTGTTACAAAGCTTTGTGTCATCAGCAAACAGGGAAATTCTGCCTTCTAGGTCCTGCACAATGTCACTGATGAAGGCATTGAATAGAACCGGTCCCAGCACTGATCCCTGTGGTACCCCATGGGTCACTCTTCCTTCTGTGGAGTCACAGTCATTTACCACCACCCTCTGTGTCCTGCCCCCCAGCCAATTACCTACCCACCACACTACTGTCTTGCCCACTCCCATATTCCCCAGTTTGTCTAATAGCCTTCTGTGTTGCACAGTGCCAAAGGCTTTGCTGAAATCCAGATAAGCCACTTCCACTGCCCTCCCCTTATCTACCTCCCTTGTCACCCAGTCAAAAAATTCAATGAGGCTGGTCTGACATGACCTCCCCCTGGTGAAACCATGATGCCTTGGGTCCTGCAGTCTATTGGCAACCAGATGTTCAGCCAATCTCTCCTTCAGTAGTGCTTCCATGATCTTCCCCACTACCAAGGTCAGGCTGACTGGTCTGTAGTTCCCTGCATCCTCTTTGTCCCTGCTTTTGTATAAGGGGACTACATCTGCTGTCCTCCAGTCTTTGGGTACCTCTCTTGTTTCCAGTGATTGGCTAAACAGGATTGCCAGAGGTTCAGCCACTACCTCTCTTAGTTCCTTTGGGACCCTGGGGTGCACCCCATCTGGCCCCATTGCTTTATCAACTCTTATTCCTTCCATTTCCTTCAGGACCCTTTCCCTGTTAAAGGGACTTGAGTCAATTTCTGTACCGTTCACACCCTTTGTACCCCTTCAGGCCTATTACCCTCCTCTTCCTCAGTAAAGACTGAGCAGAAAGACCTGCTCAGTGTGTCAACTTTACTGTTGTCATCCTCCAGGTGGCTCCCATCCTCCCCCTTCAGTCTCCCTATCCCTCCCTTTGCCTTTCTTTTTTCACTTATGTACCTGTAAAAGGTTTTGTCCCCTCTACCCGCTGATTTTGCGATGCGCTCTTCTGTCTGAGCTTTGGCTTCCCTTACTGACCTCCTTGCCTCCCTTTGCTTCTCCTGGTACTTTTCCCTATCCCCTTCTGCCTGCGTCTTTTTGTATTGCCTGAATGCAATCTTTTTGGCTTTCACTTTCTCCGCTACCTACTTGGAAAATCATATTGGCCTTCTCTTCCTTTTCCCCTTGCTAGCCTGCTTAATGCATAATTCTGTTGCTCTTGTAATCCCTGTTTTAAATATTGCCCACTGTTGCTCGACTCCTAATTCCCACCCCATTTCCATTAATGCCTCTTTCAAACATCTCCTATTTTCCCAAAGTCTGCCCCCCCCTAAAATCCAGGATACATGTTTTTGTGTGGTTTGGTTCTGCTCCTTCTGTGATTTCAAACCACAGTGACCAGTGTTCACTGTTCCCCAGGTGCTCCTTCATTGTTACCCCATCACACTGTCCCTGTTTGTGAGCATGAGGTCCAGTATTTCCTTCTGCCGAGTTGGTTCCATGACCAGTTGCTTGAGGAAGGCACTTTGAAGGGAGTCCAGGATAAATCTGCTCCTGGTTAATGCTGCTGCTGGGAGGCTCCAGTTCTCATCTGGAATACTGAAGTCTCCAACCAACACCACCTCACCTTTGTCTGCCATCCTTTGGTTGGCTAGCATCAGCTCCATATCTGTTTCTTCCTCCTGAGCTGGTGGTCTGTAGACCACCCCTGTGCGAATGGCTGACCCCATTTTCCTTGCCAGCTTAACTCACAGTATCTCACTCCCATTTTGTTCCTCCTGGATCTCTGAGGCCTTTATGCCATCTTTCACATAAAGTGCCACTCCTCCTCCCTTCCTGCCTGCTCTGTCTCTTCTGAATGCGTTGTAGCCTGGTATGGCCATCTCCCAATCATGGTTGTCATTACACCAGATCTCTTTGATGGCCACAATGTCCAGGTCTGACTGCACCATGACAGCCTCCAGATCCTCCATCTTGTTGCTAAGGCTCCTGGCATTGGCACACATGGCTTTCCATGATTTGAACTCCCTGAACTGTATAGTCATTTTATTCCAGCCCCCCACCCTGGTTGTCCTTTATCCCTGGTTCTCTCTGCTGTCTGCCCTTCTGTTGAATTTTGCCCTCTTTCTGCCTATCCACCTCTTGGGTGCTTATCTCCATCTTTTGCACACTGCTTTGTAGAGATATCCACTCCTCCTGTTCACTGGTTCCACTGGTAGCTGTGGGGGTGGACAATTAGGTACCCTCCTTGCTGGTTTGCCACCCCCCCTTGGCTAGTTTAAATGCTTGTCCATGTAGCATTTAAACTTATCATTGAGTGCTTGGATTCCCCTCCAGGATGGATGCAGGCCATCAGGCTTAAACAAGCCTCCATCCCTCCAGGTGGGTCCCCAGTCACCAATGAATCCAAACCCTTCCTCACAGTACCAGTTCTTCAATCATGAGTTAAAGTTCCTGGTTCATGCTCCCCTATGCTCTCCCATACCTCTCACAGGTAATACTTCTGAGAAGGTGACAGAAGTAGCTACTTGCTTGAGACCCCTCCCCAATTTCCTAAACTCTTCCTGAACTTCCTTAGGCTCCCTGTTTGCCAGGTCATTAGTACCTAGGTGGGTATGACATCTAGCCCATCCTCCTGTCTTGCCTTCACAGCAATCCCCAGGATCTTCCTCCCATCCCTCCATGCCGTGGCACCTGGTAGGCACCTCAGCTCCCTGTCCTCCCCTTCCTGTGTTCCTAGCTGGATCCCTCTTATGATGGAGTCCCCCACCTGGATTCGCTTCCTCTTCCTCCTCCTCTGGGGTCCACTACTCTCCCCACTGATGTCACTTCCTTTTTTTTTTTTTATTCAAAGTTTATTAAAGTTTTAACAAAACAAGTACAGTTCCATACCAGTAATGTAACACATGTCCTGTGCATACAAAATGAAAAACTGCCCGACTCCACCCCCCGTCCATCAGTCCCACCCCCACTCCATATTACCTACCCCATTACAGTTTGGATTCTATTATGTATGTATAAAGTAGAAATAAGTAACCTTCGCAAGTGGATGGCAAGGAATATAACGTGCAAAGAGGGCCCCAAATCTTCTCAAATCTAGCTACCCGATTCCGAAGACTGTGAATCATCTTTTCAGTTCTAAGATTGGCTAGCAGTTCGTGTAACCATTCTGAGTAGGTGATCCTATCGGAATCTTTCCAGTGTCTTAGCACCAGTTTTTAACTGACAATGCTATGAGAGCCATGTGGAATTTGTGGCATAAGCACCTTCGCCTCAGTGAAATCCCCCAAAAGGCAGATCCTGGCAGTAAACAAGTCATTAAGGCCTAGGAGAGGATCTGCCTTTTGTTTGATACAGGACCACAAGGGGGCTATCATGTGGCAATTCCAGAAAATATGAAGTAAAGTGCCTTCAGCTTGCTGACACCTAGTACAAATAGCAGGGATTGTAGGACTGATCTTGGCTAACCTCTCTGGGGAGTGATAGAGATTGTGAAGCACATGGAGTTGCATAAAACAAAGTCTGTCCTGTGTTATGAAGTTATGACATCCTTTCCATAAGGTAGGCCAATTTAAAGGCACACCTAGAAAGTGAGCCACCCAATAATTTGATGGACCCATGTAATCTGAACCAGCCCAATCAAAAATGAGGCCATACATTTTTGACACAGAGTGTGGAAGAGCAGCAAAAAGGCTTTGTTCTTGGGCAAAGTGTATAGTTATTAGGTGAGGGGGAGTAGACCTGAGAGATTTAACTAACAGGTGTCTTACTTGGAAAATCTTGAAAATGTCATGGTTGAGAATATCAAATTTAGCCACCATATCCGGAGAGGTGAACCAAGTACTATCATCGCTGATAAAGTGTTTAAGCTGAAGGGAAGATAACAGGGGCAGCCATTAAGATGAGGGCACCTTGCCAATGATTTTAAGATTAGGGTTACTTGTGAGAGGCTGGGTAGCGTCTTGAGTGTTGTTATATTAAGAAAGGTGCAAAGCTGAGTATAGATTTTGATGGAAATGCCAATTAGACAGCCTCGGAGTTACGGGGGGAAGGGACTTGGACTTTATGTGTAAAAGAGAAATGAGAGAGAGAGAGATGTAGAGAACAAATCTGGGCTAATTCAGTCTTAAGCCAGATGGGAACATAGGGAAGCAGAGTTTGTTCTGTTTCTGGGAGCATCCACCTAAGGTATTTATTAGCTTGACTAGCCCAGTAGTAGAGAGCTATATGGGGAAGACAGAGCCCCGTCTACCTTTAGGCATGGCAAGCTTGTTATAGGCCAGTTGTGTTTTTTTGCAAGACCATATAAAATCTATAATAAGTCTGTGTACTTTTTTAAACCAGGACAAGGGAAGCCATAAGTTGAGAAGGTTAAGGAGATAAAAAAGTCGGGAGAAAACATTCATTTTTATGAGGTTAATCCTACTCCAAAGGGAGAGGGGAAGTAGTGACCATCTGTTGAGATCCTGAGTGTCTGAAGAAGAGAGTCCAAATTTAGTTTTGTAAGGCATGAGTCAGTTCTGGCCAGATTAATTCCTAGGTACCTGAGGGCATCAGGTTCCCATTCGAGACACAATGCAGTAATTTGGGGCTTTAATATTTTGTGATTCAGAAGGAATACTACCGTCTGATCAAGGTTTAAACTTATAGTTTGAAAAGCTACTGAATTCTTTGATGATATCTAACATTGGTGGGCTAGAGGTAGCTGGGTCTATTATTTGGAGAAGGAGATCATCTGCGTAGGCAGAGACCTTGACTTTGTATCCCTCAATACAAAAGCTCTGTATCTGTGGACAATCCATTAGTCTCCTTATTAATGGCTCTAGGTAGAGGTTAAAAAGGAAAGGGTACAGAGGGCAACCTTGTCTGGTGCCCGATTGCAATGGGAATGCCTCCAAAATTTGCCCATTGCAATAAATACGAGCAGAAGGGGAATTATAGAAAGCACAGATGCATTGTTGGACTGGCAGTATAGCCTAGAGGTTAGAGGAACGAGGTGTGAACGAGCTTGATACATCCAGCAGACCAGGCCTTAGTTTGATTCTCACAACCTCCACTTGCATACTGTGTGACTCTGAGCAAGTCACTTAACCACCCAGTGCTCCCAGGCCGCCCTTGAAAACAGGCACGTGTGCCTAGTGGGCCTTAACCAGTTACCAAAGACTAAAATAAAATAAAATTGTAGAAACCTATCAGGAAAGCCAAAAGTGTGTAGGGTTTGGAATAGGTAATTCCAGTTTACTCTGTCAAATGCCTTCTGTCCAGTGAAACCAGTGCAGCTGGAAAGTCTGCATCCCTGGATGCTGAGAAACGTGAGCCAAAGTGTGCAGATGATCAACCGAGGACCTGCCCTTCATAAAATGTACTTGCTCTGGCCCAATGAGACTAGGGAGGACCTGGTTAATACGATCTACCAAAATCTTTGCCAATATCTTAATATCTTGATTGAGAAGAGATATAGGCCTGTAGCTAGTAACCAGGCCAACGTCTTGCTGGGTTTTGGCAACAGGGTAATCAGAGCCTCAAAAGGGAGTAATCGACCCCACTGCATGAGAGGATATGTTCAAAAAGAAATTGTAACAGAGGAGCTAGTTGTCTAGAAAAGGCTTTATAAAAGTTAGAGGTAAAGCTGTCTGGTCCTGGGGCTTTTTCGGATGGGAGATTCCTGATCACATAGAGTATCTCTATCCCCGAAATGGGGGATAAAAGGACTTGGGCTTGTACAGTCTAAAGAGATGGAAGCCGTGTGCCTTGCAGGTATTCCTCAAGAACTTGAGGAGCGGGAGGGTCATTCATAGGGCCATATAATTGGCTGTAGTATTTAGTGAATTCAGCCACAATGTCCGCCGGGGAGGTCTTTAGGGAACCATCCTCCAAGGAAATGGTTGCAATAAGTCTGGAGGACTCTTTCTGTTTAACCATTAGAGATAGTAAAAGCCCAGCTTTCTCCCCTTGATCAGTATAGACAGCTTTAGATTTTAAAGTCATGTGCTCTGCTTTCTCTGGTAGGAGATCAGAGTAAGCATCTTTTAATTTCAGGAGATCCTGTCTATACTGATCAGTGGGTTGAGGAGAGAGGTGAGATTCCGTACTCCTAATTTGAGAAAGGAGGGTTAGTAAGTGCTCAGTTCTCTTTTTCTTCCAGAAGGAAGCTAGCCCTATCAATAGGCCCCACAGACACGCTTTCAGGGCACACCATTCTACATCCCTTCTATCTGTAGAGCAACAGTTGACAGATGTGAATTGAGTAATATGGTCTGATGAATACTGTACCACTCCCGGGTTCTTTAAGATCTGATTGTTGAGCCTCCAACACCCCACAGACTTCGGCAGAAGTGTGAGGGAGAGGGTGCAACAGACGACAGTAGTCCAATGGTGGACCTGGGTGTATCTCTGAGCCAGATACCCCAGGAAGTAGGGAAAGGGAGAGGAAAATGTAGTCAATCCGGGAGGAGGTTTTATGGACCAGGGAAGTATAGGTGTACTCTCGGAGCGAGGGATGAAGGATTCTCCAAACATCGCAGAGACCTAAATGGTCAACTAACTCCCTTAGAACTCTTTGTGCAGGGGATAGGCCTTTGCTTAGGCAGGCTGAACGATCAAGAGATGGATCAAACGTTAAGTTCCAGTTTCCACCAATGACCAATGGAAGGGTTTTGGAAGGGGGTCAGGATGTTTAAAAGCTGCACGAAGAAATGGGGGGAGTCCACATTAGGGCCATATATACTGCCCAGCAGAAGCTCCATAGTATGCAACATGCCCTTAACAAATACATATCTGCCCTGAGGGTCACTGATAACCTGAGTGGGCTTAAACGTAACTGACCTCACTACAAAACCATCACCCGACAAGACTGGAAACTATTTCCGACAGAGAAAATCTGCTCAATATAGTGTCTTCTAAGTTTGGGTGCCTGAGAAGTAAAGAGATGGGACTCTTGGATGAATGCTATGTCACCTTTTAGGAGATGAAGGTGTTTTAAAAGTTTATACTGTGAGTCTTATGGCGGGCCCCCTTAGCATTCCATGTTGCAAAAGATAGTGACCTGGTCATATACTACAAAATAACCAGGAAGTGGGGTCATCTATAAAGAGAAATGGTATATTTGCCCCTGGAAAAATTGAATTGCAACTAGCCGTGCTGGAGTCCACCCCCACCTTCCCCCCTAGTCCCATATCCCTATGTCCCATAATTCCCCCCAAAGCCCCAGAACATCGTAAACAAGTATTAAAGATACCTGAAAGCATAGATACACAGATACACAGAAATGTGATGGCAGAGAAAGGCCCCACGGCCCATCTAGTCTGCCCAGCACCCTACCTCCTCCCTTCTGTTATGCTTCCACCCTCTTTTCCCAACCCCTTAAATCTATCCCAAGCCCTCTTGAACCCTTCCACCGTTTCAGCTGCCACTACCTCCTCCGGCTGCTTATTCCAGGCCTCCACCACCCTCTCTATGAAATGCTGCCCCCTGACATCACCTCTGTATTGCACACCTTCCAGTTTGAGGATATGCCCCCTTGTGTTCATTCCCTTCTTCAATTTGAACAAGCTATCACCCTCCACCTTATTTATTCCCTTCAGATACTTAAGGTCTCAATCATGTCCCCCCTCTCCCTCCTAATCTCCAGAGGGTACAAATTCAGCCCTCTCAATCTTCTCTCATAGGGTACATCCTGCATCCCTCGTACCATTTTGGTTACCCTTCTCTGTACCCTTTCCATCAACTCAACATCTCTTCATAGGTGAGGCCTCCAGAACTGCACCACATACTCCAGATGTGGCCTGACCAAGGTTCTGTATAACGGCATTAGCACCTCCCTCTTTCTGCTATTAAAACCCCTTCGCAATGCAGGCCAACATTCCATTTGCCTTTCCCACCACCCTGCTACACTGGCTGCCCACCTCGAGGTCCCGTGATACCATAATTCCCAGGTCCCTTTCCATTTCCTTCTCCTTAATCACCCCCTTCAAGGGAGTAAGTTTCCCTCTTATTCTTCCTCCCCAGGTGCATCAGCGAGCACTTTTGTGCATTAAACTTCAATTTCCAGGTGTCAGACCACCTCTACAGCCTCTCCAGATCCCGCCTCATGGCTTGCACTCCACTAGGTGAATCCACCCTATTGCAGACCTTTGCATCTTCTGTGAACAGGCACACCCGTCCCTCCAGACCCTCCGATAGGTCACTAACATATAAAGTATACAGGAAAAATAGACCAAGCACCAGGAAATGTAGCAACGGTGCTAATAGGTAAATCAAACAGTTTGTGGAAAGATCCAAGCACCCGTTGCACCAAACGAAAATACTCTGACCAGATAGATATCAAACAGGTCACAATTTATTGCAATAACCGGCCATATGGTGGTTCAATGGTGAATATAAACTAATGTTTCTCCTAGCGTGCTGCCAGGCTTCTTCAGAGTTGTTAAAAAGTACTGGTCCTAGCACTGACCCCTGTGGCACCTCACTGGTCACCGGCCGGTCCCTGGAATGTGTCCCATTTACCACCACCATCTGACTCCTTCACTTCAACCTGTTTTCCACCCACCTGGTGATCCTGAGGTCCACCCCTAGTCTGTCCAGCTTATGCACCATTCCACCATGCGGAATGGAATCAAAGACCTTATTGAAATCCAGATAGGCCATGTCCACCACTCCTCCCTGGTCCACTATCTGTGTCACCCCATCGAAAAACTCTATCAAGTTAGTCTGACAGAACCTTCCCTTGGTGAAGCCATGCTGCCTGTCATCCTGCATGCCATTCATCTCCAAGTATTCTATCAACCTGATCTTAAGTAGTATTTCCATTACCTTCCCCACCACCAAGGTAAGACTAATGGGATGGTAGTTTTTGACCTTGTCCTCTCCCCCCCCTTATGTAGTGCGACCACCTCTGCCCTCTTCCAGTCTGTTGGCACCACCCCTGTGACCAAGGATAAGTTAAACAGCCTCGCCAGATGTGGCGCCAGTTCATCCTTCACCTCCTTGAGAACCCTTGGGTGTATTCCATCAGGCCCCATTGCCTTGTACACCCTAAGTCTACCCAGCTCTTTCCTTACTCCTTCAGCTGTGAATTCTGCCATGCCCACCTGCCTGTGGCTGTCACCCTCCCCAGCCCATCCTGGTCCCCTGCCCTCTCTTTCCTCCTTGAAGATTAAGCCGAAATTGCTATTTAATGCCTCTGCTTTTTCGAAATCCATTCCAGTAATGTTGCACTTCCCCCTTATCCTCCCAATCCCATCTGTACCCCCCTCCTTTCTCCAACGTGCCTAAAGAAGGTTTTGTCCCCTCTCCTTGCCTGCTTCGCTATCCTCTCCTCAGTGTCCTCCTTAGCCCTCCTTATCTTTTGCCCTGCCTCCTTTCTTTTTTCCCTGTTGGTTTTCCTGTCCTCATCCTTTTGTGTCCTCCTGTACCTCTTGAATGCTCTAGTCTTCTCCTTTACCCCTAACACCACCTCTCTAGTGAACCATAGAGGTCTTTTTTCCCCCCTCAATTGTTTAACCAGGTGAGACACACTAAGCTGAAAGCTTGTTTATAATTGCAACCTGGGAGCACAGGGAAGTTAAGTGACTTGCTCAGGGTCACACAGTATGCAAGTGGGGGCTATGGGATTCAAACCCAGATCTCCAGATTTGCAGCTCAGAGCCTTAAACCGCTGCTCTATACTGCCTTTCTGTCTTCTATTCTTTCTTACTCTTCTTATACATGAGTCCATGGCTTTAAATATCCCTCTCTTGATGGCTGCCCATAATTCCTTCACCCCCTGCACATTCCCTATCCTCAACATTTCTTCTCTAACTACCTTCCTCATTCCATGAAAGTCAACCTTCCTGAAGTCCATTACCTTAGTTCTCATCCTAATCGTCACCCTTCCTGCTCTCACCCTGAACCTAACAGCCCTGTGGTCACTGGTGCCAAGCTCTTCCTCCACCTCCTCCACCCTATCCCCATTTGTGAGGACCACATCCGACATGTTTACACCCCTAGTGGGCTCACTGACCCTTTGCTGCATGAATATGCCCTGAAGAGCCTCTAAGATGCCCCTGCTCCTTGCAGAGACTGCTGACTGGGCCTCCCAGTTGATGTCAGGAAGGTTTAAGTCCCCAACTAGTACAATTTCCCCTTTCCGTGCCATCCTCGCTACGGATTCCACAAAGTGTCCATCCCCTTCCTCCTCCTGCATATGAGGCCTTTAGACTACCCACAATGTGCAGATTTTCCCCCTGTCCCCTATCTAGGGTGACCCACATTATCTCTGTTTCCCCCTCCTCATCCTGCCTTTCCATGGCCCCAATCCCTTCCCTGACATATAATGCCACCCCTCCTCCCCTTCCTCTCCCGATCCTTCCTAAACAAACGATACCCTGGGATCACCATCTCCCAGGCATGGTGCTCATTCCACCAAGTCTCACTCACTGCTACAATGTCTAGGTTCTCCTCCATCATGGTGGCCTCCAGTTCTCCCATTTTGTTCCCCAGGCTCCTGGCATTTGCAACCAAACCCCTTCAACATGTAGCCCCATCCTGTCCTTCCCTGCTGGTAACTGTTCCCTTGATGAGTGTTGTGACTTGGGGGGAGGCTGATAGCCTCACTGCTCTGCCTCACGTAAGGATGGCCCTGTCCTTAGCACCCCCCCCTTATTTGGTTTAAATTGAACTGCCTTGCCATGAAGTCACCCAGTTTTTTTTTTTTTTTAGTGCAGCTGTCCCTGAAGAGTTCAGGTGTAGCCTGTCTTGGGCATATAGCCCCTCCTCCTCCCATGTAAAGCCCCAGTCACCTATCCAGCCGAACCCCATCTGACTGCACCAGTCTTGTAGCCAATTGTTGAATGCCCTTATCTTCTTCTTTCTGGGTGTGCTCGCTCTTGGTACTGGCAACACCTCAGAGAAGGAAATGGAAGGAAAAACAGTGTTGCTCCTACAGAACCTAGCGAGTTCCTCAAACCTTGCCTGTACCTCCATCAGACTGTTCCTCTCCAAGTCATTTGTGCCCAGGCGAAACACCAGATGTGTCCTTTCATCCTGCTGCTTACCCCAGGAAGGAATATGATGCCTCATGTCCAGCACTGTCATCCCTGGCATGCACTGTACCCATACTGCATTGTTTTTTGCTCCCTTCGTTCCCCATTTTAGCCCCTTAATTATTGAGTCCCCCAAGAGTGCCACCCTACTGCCCCCTGCTTCCTGAGTGTCCTTTTGGCTTCTAGCTTTGTGTCACAGGGTTTGGCTCCCTTTGGACTCCTCCTCATGTTCCATCCTGACTTGGTTTCTGCCCCTGCTCATCTTTTGTTTCCCATCACCTAACCTATCTTGATTTTTACCTACACCCAGCATCTATCCGTCTTCACCCTCTCCCTTTAGCCTTTCCTCAGACTCCCCCCTCCTGTACCTCTTCATCCCTTATACTTCCGCCTGGCATCCTTCATCCCTGCAAACCCCTCCTGGATCACTGCTTGAGCATGAGCCAACTTTACCTGACACCCCTCTATCTGCTCCTGGCCTATCCCCGTCTGCATCACTGTACCTCTTCATCCCTTGTACTTCCTCCTGGCTTCCTTCATCCCTGCAAACCCCTCCTGCATCACTGCTTGAGCATGAGCCAGCTTCACCTAACCCCCCCTCTATCTGCTCCGGGCCTTCCCCGTCTGCATCACTGTGCGAGATTGTGCCAACTGTACTTGATCCCCTTCCAACTGTTCCTGTCCCGCCCATCTTTGCAGAAGGTTTTGAGCACCGTACCCCACTTGGGAAAGTCTTCCTCCTCATCACCTGCCCTGTCTGCATATTTTCCCTCTCATGCACCCTGCCTCAGCCACCTACTGCAGCTTCTGCCCTACAGGGTTTCCTGCCATTCATTTTCTGCCTCCCAGGAGCTCAACTCCAGGTTTTCCAGTGCTTCCTTCCTGACCCTTTTCTTATGCCACAGTTCCCGTAATGCCACCCTCTGGTGTGTCCCTAATGTGCCCATCCCCTCCTCCACCCCTTCCCCTGCATGCAATATGCCTGCCCCTCCTCCCCCTCCACTCCACCTGAGATCACTCCCCCAAGTCCCCCAGCCACTCTGTCCCCTTCTTCTCTGATTGCCTCTGCCGGACCCTTCCTCCAAAATGTCCTTAACTAGGATACCTAGGGGGGGCAAAACTATTTGTTACTTCCAACTTCTGGCCCATTTCACCTATGCCTACGTCATCCTTCATTCTGGGCATCCGTCTGCCTTTTCCTGAGCCTACGGTCTTCCACTCCTCCTGATCCCCGGCTAACCCCTTTTCTGTAGCTACAGGCATATTTTTTGTACCTCTATACCTCCTGCTGTCAGTTCCCACTGACACCTTTCCTTCTGTCTCAGGTGTCCCTGTCCCAACTCTGGACTTGCTGCTGTCTGTTACCACCTCTGGTCTATCCCCTCTGGATCCCCTTCCATCCTCTCCCTCCCAAGCCCTTGACTTCCGGAACAGTGTATCTGATCCTCCAGTGAATCCACTCAGCTGTTCCCACTCCTTCCTTGGCTTATACCGTCCCTGTCTCTCTAACCCCTTTTCCCAGCTCCCCCATTTAACCCCCACCTTAGTCTCGCCACTTCCTCACTCAGCTGAGTGAACTGCTTACACATCATACAACCCCCCATCCTACAAGCCCAATTTAGGATCATAGCCATTCCACAGCCACTGCACCTCACCACCCTGCCAAAGATCCCCCTCCCTTGGTCGCCCCTTCCTCTGTGCTGCCCTACCATTACTTCCGTGATACTCAGATACAGTCCTAAAAATCACACCTTATGTATTTTTGGGCCCCTGACCCTCACCCACTCCTCAGTGTTAACCCACAGTCAAGACTTTTTAGAAATAATAAAGCATGTGCAAAACATAGGCATCAGGAATTAATAACCATAGTCACCCAGTTCAAGTCCAAGACACCAAGTTCAAGTCCGAGTCCCCAGCACCTCAAGCATCAGTAGTCCAAGATCAAGAGACCTGTAGGCCTGTGACCTGTTAGCTCCTTCACCTGTAGACCTGTGACCTCTTAGCTCCTCCACTTCATATATGGTTCCTCCTCCTCCCCTCCATATTTAATAGGGGTCAGGGAAGGAGGACGGGAACAAATACAGCTCTCAGCTCTGTGGTCTGGCTGGCTTTTTAAAGCCTGACTGCCTTGGAACCTTTCTCCCTGATTGGCTCGATCCTACACCATGGACTACAGTTGGCCGGCTGTTCTTGCTTCAGTCGCCGAACTGTGACCTGTGCCCCTTGCTAGTTCAGCTCCAAGCAGCTCAGCTGTCCTTCCTCTGGTCACTGACTGTGACCCCACTGCTGACTGCAGCCACAGCTCCGTGCAACTTTCCACACTTCTTTCTCTGGTTGCCAACTGCGACCCACTCCCCTGCTGACGACACAGCTAACAAACACAGCTCTCAGCTCTGTGGTCTGGCTGGCTTTTTTAAAGCCTACTGCCTTGGCGCCTCTCTCCCTGATTGGCCCGATCCTACACCATGGTCTGCGGTTGGCTGGCCGTCCTTGCTTCAGTCGCTGAACTGCGACCTGCGCCCCTTGCTAGTTCAGCTCCAAACAGTTCAGCTCTCCTTCCTCTGGTCGCCGACTGTGGCCCCGCTGCCAACTGCAGCCATAGCTCCATGCAGCTCTCTGCTCTCCTTTCTCTGGTCGCGGACTGCGACCCGCTCCCCCACTGCTGACACAGCTAACAAACACAGAAATGCAGAAAAGCAATACAGAAAGTCCTATCTCACCCCCCTACTATCGCAGTACAAAGCAAGCAAAATACCCATATTTAGCCCCTTCCCCCAGCCACCCCATTCATTCATATAATCAGTAACTTTAAATAACTGAGCGGCAATATGGATTGCCTAGAACCAGACAGGCATAGATTAAGAATTATAACATGAACATTCGTCCGCAAATATTGGCAAAGCAGATTTGCTACAACTAAAGTCAGTAGAAAGAAAAACCCCTCCAATCCCGGATTTATTATATAAATGGAATGCCCAAAATTGGAGGCATCTATCTGCCTGACCAATCCAAAACAAACGGAGGCCCGAGTAAGGATAAAGGAGCCACTACACTGCAAAAAACTTTTAGCCCCATAACATCTGGTAAAATACTTAGACTAATACATTAAGGTACAATATGGTGCCACTCAGCTACTGTTTAAACTCCCAGTGTAGATAGATAGTGGTCTCACTACCAAAGAGCAGGTGGACTACTCTGGAAGCCTGTCTAAGCCAAAGGGGTACAAGTAAACAGGTATCATTTTAAATTGCTAAATAGAACAACAGACAAACTTTAAGCCTCCTAACTAGGCAAGTTGGTGCAACAATCAAACTAAGAATTGCCAAATGAACGTCTTGATTAATAAGCAGTGAAGTCATTCTCAAAAAAAAAAAAAGCAGTTAACTCCCTCTAGTGTAAAAAAGGGCGATCTGCTAGCAATGCGCAGGGCATAACTCCTGCATGATCGTGTGCACAGTGAGCTACTAGAGGGCTGCATCATACTTCTAGCAAGGCAGAAGAAGGCCCGTTGAAACTGCTGATGTCCGAAAGTATGGTGCTTCCCGAGGAGCCATCACCACGATGATCGGGAATCTCCAGGAGGTAAGATTCATCAGATTGAGGTCAAACAGGAGACTATTACAGGACCAAGCTGTGGAGTGAAGAGTCGGGAACTTTGCTGTCATTTCGGAGAAGGTTAGACAAAGCAGTTACAGCAAAATCATTGCAAGGGTTTGAAAATAATTGTAGCCATGCTCAGAGCAGAGATGATCTCAGGAGTCCCTAAAAAGATCAGGAAAAGCAGACTTGAGACCTGCTATGGCTGCTATGAGGTCTTTGTAAGAGGTTCATCTGCCTACTATTAGAACTTGAAGCTGTGCCGGGTACCCCATTTTAAATTTTATTCCTGACTCAATGAGCTTTGTAGTCAAGGGGTGAAATGCAGCTTGTCCTTGAAGCACTGTAGCAGGCAAATCTCGTGTAATTCTGATCTTCTCTCCTTCCCATCGAAAATCTTGTATATCCTGAACTTTAGCTAAAAAATGCTGTCTTTCAAGAAAATTAAGGAAGCAAAATATGAGCGGAGTGGGCCCTCCCAGGTGCAGGCTGAGGTGAAGAGCACAGTGAGCACATTCGATAATATACTGAGCCGAATGGACAGTGACATTAAAGAGCAAGACACCATCTGTTCTCACACTTTAGGTTTGAACATGCAAGTACAGATTATTCTCCCTGTCCACATGACTTGAAGTGCATCTAGACATCCACAAGGTATGGCTTCCTACAAGATCCTTCAGTGTCTTAGAGCTTTTAGACACCAGTGTAGGTGCTGCTGAGAACCTGTCGAGGACAGCATCCTACACACAGTTATAATACCCTGTATTCAGCATCCAGAGACCTGAGATTGGAATCATTTCCACAGCCAGGTGGTGATAGAAATCTCTGGTGTCACTAGAAGGACCATACAGTATATCAACCCCAACAACTTTTCAGTACCCATTTGCACCTGTAGCAGTGTAAACTGTTACCAACAACTACCAGGCCAGAACCACACAAATGTGCCCGGCTTTAGAGTTAAAACAGGAAGCAGTCCATCCTCTCCACCACATGCACACATATATATGCATCAGCCACATGGATGGACTGCTTCTCTGAAATATGGGTCACTTTGGTGAGGAGAATGTCTGTTCAGAATTTTTTGCCACTGGTGAAAGACCTTTTTGACTTGACAACATTTGTGGAGACCATTGATGTTCCATTATATACTTTTATATGGTCAGCTATGATCATACCAATAAGAAGAAGAATCAGCATTTATATATACATTAATCAAAACATAGTACTTACCTAGGTTAATAAAATACAGACTTGGTGAGCTCCATGGACGAAAGTCTTTATTATGCTCAGTTATACCTATGATAGCACTTTTCATACACAATGTATCCCAAAGTGCTTTACAAGCAATGCTAGACTGGCAGTGAAGTGACTGAATGTGTAGTGGCAGCCATATCCCACATCAACACCCACACACAGCCTGCACAATTGCATGAACCTATTTCATGGGAAGGGGAATATTGGCCAGGACACTGGGAATGCCCACTACTCTTTGCAAAGAATGCCTTGGGTTCTTTTACTTCCACCTGGACACGCACCAGGACAGCACCAGGGTGGGTAGTAGGGATCTCAGTTTAAAATCTCATATGAAGGATGGCACACCCCCAACAGTACAGCACCCCCTAATACTGCACTCGGGTGCCAGCATTTTTAGGTATGAGTTCAATCTCGGTGTGGGACGAGAATCCACTAACCTCTAGTCCAGAGGCAGGTGTGCTTCCAACTGAGCCCGCACTGAAACCTTATAATGATAGTGTGCTGAACTCATAAAATAGTACCATCAACACTAGACAGAAAACACAGGATACTAAAGAAGGTAACTCATAAACTGTAATGACTCCTCAAAGAAGGAATCAAAAGTCAACATCCCAGATTCACACTTATTGGAAATGTCCTCAAAGAACATTCTCTAAATTTGCTTTCATAAATACTGACACTATTACCTGATCCCACCAGGGGTAATCCAGATGTGGTCAGATGGTCAAATATAAGAAAGCAGAACCAAATTGTAAGTATTAGAGTCCCTCCACATTTAGGTCATGACAACACTTGGGTAATGATTGTCTAGGAGAGTTACACCCAGCTAAGAGGTGTTATGGTAGCAAGGACTCACAGAGCTAGACTGCAGCAAATCCACTAGTCTCCCATCTGGTCACCCCCACAACTGACAATCTTTATGCCTTTGTTCTGGTGGCAGCCAAGGCCTCTGCATCATGGATTTCATATGTTGTTGCAGAAGGCCACTGCACTGTGTATAGATGTGGCCTAAGCTTACCATACCATAAATGCTGTGTGGGCCCCTTCCTCAGCAGTGACAGTTTGTCTAGGCCCCTCAGAGCATTTGCTCCATGTCTCACAAATATAAGACTAGTAGCATATCACTGTAAGGGAGATAAGAAAAGTCAGCAAGTTACTCACTGTCACTGCCTGCTGTGGGCATGAATACAGTATATCACTGGCCAGTCAAAAGAGAGTACTGAGGTGGAGGAATGGAACATGTCATGAGAGAAAGAAACTCAGGACTTGCTGTGATTGTAAGCTAGGTAGCTCAGACCCCCATTACCATGCTGCGGAGGATCGGCCTTCTGCAGTGGCATCCTCCAAGTTTAGAAACTCCTCTGCATCGGTCACTTAAAGCAAAAAGCGTGGGTTGTCTCTTAGGTCTAGAGATTCACAGTCTGGTGTGCTACAGGTCGGTAAAGTCCCATCCTTTGTGTTGCAATTTAATCTCAACCTCTGCAAACTGCTGTCTATGAAGTTACAGCTGTCTAATAAAGTTCTTAAACACATGGACTTTTCGTCCATCCATCATGACTGGATTGTTTGCCTTGGCAGCTCTCAGTCTCTTTGCCTTATCGGAGTACCTTAAGTATTTAGTAAGAAAGTGCTGGGTGGCATTTCTAATTTGAGCTTCTGCCCTGTGTAATGGTGCCTCTCAGTTTCGAACACAATAGCTTCTGGGCCCAGCTGCAACTTCTCCGCCAACCACATTCTGAGTCTTCTCCCTCCTGGCCCTCAGGCAGTCCAGCCAGTCAAAGATTAGACTGCCAGGCTCTCTTTCTATGATCATTAGCCTTCAAGTCAGTTATTGTCTCCCTCAGTGTGTCTCTCTATTAAATCACCTCTTGCAATGAATCCTCCAGGTTCTTTTCTCAGACTCATCCAGGTGAATGTCATGCATGGCAGTAGTATCCAAGAGGCCCAAGGCAGTGCCCTGCAAGTGGAAGACTGGGGCATTATGTTCTCAAAACACACCTTCCTCTCATTCCACAGATTAGGCCAGCATGGTCATGTCTCCAGGAGCACTCGTCTTCCCTCCTTCCCAGGAGTAAAACCTTGAGACTGAAGCACTACATCAGAGCCACCAGAGGCCTTACAATAATATTACTCATACTGTACAGCAATGTCCATCCCAATCCATGCCCCACTGGTAGCAAAGGGTCTGCCGCCTGTAGCCAAGGACTTCAGAACATAGTCTCCCTGAATATCAGTAGTCTCCAACTTAATTTGCCCAGTTCAAAGCCAGGGCTGAGTTAGTGAAACCAGACGTTATTTTCCCCTCTGAAACATGGCTCAGTCCACACATACCTGATGCCACTATCTCACTGCCTGGCTTCAATATCTTCATGGAGGATAGTGTAGATAAGCAAGGCGGGGACTGCCTAATTTACCTCAGATCAGACCTGCAAGCCTCTAAAATCATGATCAAATAATTTAGCAGGTACTGTGAATGCCTAGCAATAAAGCTTTCGCTAGAGTGAGGGCATAAATCTCTCGTCATCCTGTATGTATGTATATATACCACCGGGTACGCACAATCCAGGCACAGAGTCACTTACTCACTTCATCATGAAACTCAATCAGAACTGGGAATACATTGTTACTGGTGACTTTAACATCAGTTGGAATGCTAATTCCAGCACAGGTCATAGGGATAAGATGTTCAGCTTATTTCTTACACAGATGGTCACTGAGCACACCAGGACCAATTATAAAACAGGCACCACGATGCTACTTGACTGGGTACTAGTTACACACCTTGATAGGGTTAAAGTTATCAACATTTTGTCAGATACCCTTGGTGCCCAGTGTCTGTGGGCAGTTAAACAGACAAAGCCCCCCCCCCACCCCGATCACAGGTTGCTGAGTCCTAAACAAAAAGAAGGTGCCTGGATTCAAATCTTACTCGGACCAAATTGATCTGAACTTCTTTGATGCCATTCCCACTATTGACTTGGCCGTAGACGTCTTTGTCTTCAAGTTTACACATGCCTGTGGTAAATCTGTAGCCTTTAAAAAACACAAGGCATGAGGAACACCATCAGGATGGATCATTCCTGAACTCCTTGCCTGCATTAGGGATAGGGACAATCTTTGAGCACTGGCCAAGGAAACAGGGTCCCTTGTCCATCTGCAGTGGTACAAGGAAGCCCACATTAAGTGCACCAGTATGATTAGAAATACCAAATCTGACTTCTGTAAGGATCAGCAGACCAAGAACTGGAGCTGTTGCCAAGGGTGTTAAAATCACTCCTCAGATGCTCATAATGGAGGGTCGAGAAGTCCTTGATCCTACCAAAATTTGCCAGTTACTTCAACACAGCCTTTACTGACCTCAGTTTCTTCATCCCTACTGAGTCCACCCATACCCCTTGCAGAGAAAACAGCCCTGAAGCCTCCCAGATGGTGGGCTGTGAACCAGGGTGCCCTAACTTCTACTTTAAAGCTGTTTCAGTCAAAGACACCTTAAAATACATCAATAGGGCACTTGGCAAAACTACAATAGATGTGGGAGTGGTTCAGTTAATGTGAACTTCTTGCCCTGGAGGTAGAGGAACTTTTCCACTGCATCTGTAGAATATTCGAAATATGGGAAAAAAAACCATACAATACATAATGAATATTGAACTTTTCCCTGTGCACTCACAGTTCCCTGTGAAGTGGAAATTAACACTTGTTGCATCTGTTTTCAAAAGCAGTGACCATTCTAGCCTTGCCAATTACAGACCCATTTCTATTCCCTCCTCCCCATCCAAGGCCCTTGAGAGAATATGTCTCTGGCCAAATTGTTACATACAGTACCTTAGAAAACACAGTATCCAGTGTGTACAGCAGCATGGCTTCTGGAAGCTACAGAGCACCAACAAGGTGCTTCTGGAATACGCCAACTATGTTCATGAGACCCTTAATACGGGCACAGTAGCACTCCTTAGTTAGGGTTAAGTAGGGTGTTCAATGTTAAATTGCTAACTTTGCGTCGCAATAGCTTTGGCAGGGTTTGACAAAATCTGCTGAAATTTTGCTAAAGTTGTCATGGAGGAAAGATATACATCTGTGGAAAGTTTTATGACAGCAGCTTGTGCATTCCAGGGTTTGAGGGCTTGATATTTCACAGCCCTTCCCAGCCCCTCACTGCAAGCCGCCGAAGGGTTTGAGGGCTTGATGTTTCACAGCCCTCCCCAGCAAGCTGCCAAAAACTGCCATTACGGAAGGGTTTGAGGGCTTGATGTTTCACAGCCCTTCCCAGCCCCTCACTGCAAGCCGCCAAAAACTGCCATTACGGAAGGGTTTGAGAGCTTGATGTTTCACAGCCCTCCCCAGCCCCTCACTGCAAGTCACCGAAGGGTTTGAGCACTGGATGTTTCACAGCCCTCCCCAGCCCCTCACTGCAAGCCACCAAAAACTGCCATTATGGAAGGGTTTGAGGGCTTGATGTTTCACAGTACTCCCCAGCCCCTCACTGCAGGCCACCAAAAATTGCCATTACATAAGGGTTTGAGGGCTTGATGTTTCACAGCCCTCCCCAGTCCCTCACTGCAAGCTGCCGAAAACTGCCATTATGCAAGGGTTTGAGGGCTTGATGTTTCACAGCCCTCCCCAGCCCCTCACTGCAAGCCGCCGAAAACTGCCATTACGGAAGGTTTTTAAAACTTGGCACCTTTGTTCTCTCTCTTGTTTAAGCTCCTACTTGCTTGATTTTTTTCCCACCCACCATCCCCCATCCCTTCCTTAAATAAATACTCTGTGGCTCTGTTTCTGCTCTGCTCTTCTCTGACTGGCCTCTTTACTAGTAGGGGAGTAGCTGAGTGGCTCTCTGCCAACTTAATTCCTTATGAACTCACATTACCCACTGACAACCATGGGCCTCTTCCTAAGACCAGATCTATCAGTCCCTCTACTGGTCCTAGCAGTCTTTATTATCCACCTTTGTCCATCACCAACGTCAACTGCTAATAATCCTGAGGTTTTCCCCAGCTTTCTATACACCCTCCCACCCACTGAAGTTCTCCCTACCTCTATATCCACTCTCCCACCCCCACCCTGTCCACCGCCATCACCCTCCCCGACCCCACCCTGCCCAGCTCCATCTACATTATGGTCCCCCACAACACACTGTTGCCAATGCTTTACCATGCTATCCCCACCATACGTGCTCTGCCCATCCCATGCTCTCTTCCTGTTAGCTCAGCTTACTACCACCATGGCTCACACAAACAATGTATGTCCTCTCTCCTCAGGTTTGTCTCCCTGCTCCTGCTCCTACTCCTAGCTGGCAACATTCATCCAAACCCTGGCCCATCTCCTCCCTACATTGGGGCTATGCATAGCCTCTATGAACATCTGTAGCCTCTGGATGGCACAACATCAGCCTGACATTCTGGCAATTGTGGAAACCTGGCTGTCTAAATCTACCCCAGACTCTGCGGTCGCTCCCCCTGGCTACTCCCTTTTTAGGGAAGATAAAGTTGGTAAACATGGGGGTGGCTGCGCCATCTATATGCGTGACTGCTTAATGGGCCACGATCTACCAATTCCCAAGCTCGACCACGGTTCCTAAGCCATCTCACTTAGAATCACCGCAGACCCCTCCAGGGCCCCTCTGACTATCTTGGTAGCCTACATTCCCTCGCGGAAACAAATCCAAGCAATCCAATCCCTAACTGACTACCTGTCCAGCCTCCTGCATAAGGGCGAGCAGATACTAGTGGGTGACCTCAACACCAACAGGCTTGCCAGTTCATCTGCCCTTGCCAAGGATGCTTTTGTAGCCCTGGACCTAACACAGCTGGTAACCCAGCCTACCCATCTGAACCCATCCAATGGCTCTTACACATTACTGGACATCATCCTTGCCAACTGCCCACACAGAATTGTAGACATCGTTGTAAATCCAAACTCCCTGAGTGATCACTCGCCAGTAACTTTCACGTGGTCCTGCCATCTACCAAAACCTGTGCACAGCATGGTCTCCCACCGACTTATTCACCCAGGTAATCTCGCTAGGCTTAAGCAGTACCTCGCCCAGTGGGACTGGTCACCAATCAACCGGGTCCCTAGTATTGATGAAGCACTAGACTACTTTACCCACTCCTTCAATAATGCCTGCGACATCTTTACCCAGCTGGTCAAAACCTGGACTAAGCAACATAGTGCTCCATGGATCACAACATCACTGCTCAAACAGCTCCACCACAGAGACAATCTCTGGCATAGAGCCAATTCCTCAGGCAAGCCTGGGGACAGGCAGTCCTACAACGCTGAGCACAACAGATGTACGTGGGCCACTCGTGAGGATAAAGTAGAGTACTACAGAGCCACACTAGTCTCCTTCTGGGGGTCTACCTGGAATTTCTGGGACAACATAAAGGAGCTAAATGAGAAGTCTCACTCCCCAACCCCATCTCTACTCAACTTTAATGGAACCACTATCACAGACCCCGCTAATATTGCAGACTGCCTAAACACCACCTTCTCAGATCTCAGCACAGTTCTCCCTAGTAACTTCTTCGATCCTACCTCCCCCTCCAAGCCACAGCCTCTCCCTCGCCCACCTTTCTACCTGAGGACCATCTCACCACAAAATTCTTGGCACTATCTAACAAAAGCCCTCAGTGTTACCAGCTTTTCCTCTGACCTCCTGGATACTAGGATCCTACGGCAGGTCCTTGACGTAGTACTTAACCCCCTGACTGATTTACTCAATGGCTCCCTCTGCCTGGGCCAGTTCCCTTTAGCTTGTAAAAAGGCTGTGATCACCCCCACCTTCAAAAGTGGTGACACCTCCTCTACTGGAAACTATCGGCCAATCTCTGTTCTTCTGCTTCTCTCTAAAGCCCTGGAAAAAATAGTGGCAAACCAATTGTCTGAATATTTTGCATCCCACAATCTCCTATGCAGAGAGCAGCATTGCTTCCATCCAGGTCATAGTACGACCACTGCTCTCGTGGAGTTCTGTAACTTCCTTCACGAAACCCTTGACAAAGGCCACTTTGCAGGGGCTGTCTACATCGACCTCTCCAAGGCCTTTGATACGGTATGTCACCCACTCCTACTGGACACTCTTCTTCAACTAGGCTTTTCCCAAGGCCCACTGGACTGGTTCTCTAGCTGTCTCTCTTCAAGGTCCCAGTGTTTCAAAATAAACAGCACCCTCTCCAGCACCCACCCTGTCCGCTGCGTGGTTCCACAGGGCTCCATCCTGGGCCCTCTTCTTTTTAGTCTTTGTGTAAATGCCCTACCCAACTCCTGCTCCAGCAAGGTCCTGCTATATGCAGATGATGCAGTTCTCCTCTCCTCTCCTCTCCTCCCCTCCCACCCTGACCCCTCCTCTCTTCAGGCCTCCCTCCAGCACTCTTTTAGTCAAATTGGAAACTGGTTCAACGACCGCAGGCTGGTCATTCACATTAAAAAAACCAAAGCCATGTTGTTTGCCCATCATCAAAATAAGGCAAAAAACTCTCCCCTCTATGTACTGTCCAGCTCACTCCACCCACTAGAACAAGTTAGCAGCTACAAATACCTGGGCATTACCTTCGACTCTGCCCTCTCCTTTCACTCGAATATCGACCTGCTTGCCTCAGCAATTAACATTCGCATAGACCTTCTCTACCGTCATAAGGACTGCCTCCCACCGGATGCCCTCAGATTGGCTGTCTCCTCCTCTGTCCTGTCTCTTGTAGACTCGGCATCCCTGTCTATTCTGCTGCTGATGCCACCGCCCACAGGAGAATCCAACAATCCCTAAATAAGGCCTGTAGGCTCCTCACTGGTGCAGACAAATGGACTCATGTATGCACTCTATACTCGCTGGCCAATATACTCAACCTAGAAGAGCAGTTTCAAAATCAAACCTTCCTCCTGGTTAAAAAAAATACTTCTAGGTCTCTCCCCCCCAAGGGTGTCCGCCTCCCTCCACCCTGCTTCCCCCTCTGCCTCTACCCGTGGCTCCACTAAGGCTGCTTTCAGAGTCCCGAGGGTGCAGACATCGCTCGCCCAGAGATCCTTTTGTTACAGGGCCCCACACTGGTTCAGTGCCCTCCCCTCCTCGATCTCCTCACTCACTAAAATAGGTCCTTTTAAGGCAGCTCTCAAGAGCCTCATTTTCTCCACCTGCAGCTACGAATGCACTCCACAAGTGGGATCCTAGCCCATAGGTGCCCCGCTCCCGCCCCGGCCCCTTTTCCTAGACTCTTGATGACAATTTCCTTATCTCAGGCTGCAATTCTGAATTTACTGTATTTGTCCTTGGAGCCTAGCTTTCACACTGTATAGACCTCTGTACTGCTGTTGTAAATTGTAACTCTTATCTGGGCACTGGATGGCTCGGGATTCTATGTTGTTTGTTCTGACACCTGTACATATATGAATACTGTTTGCTATTCACTGTTTGGTATGTAACAAAAAACTTCTGTAACCTCCTGTCTATCATATTGCATTTGTGTTGCTATCTATGTGTTGAATCCCCTGGAACTGACATACTAACATACTATTTGCCAGCAGATTAGGCCTTATGGTCTATCGAGTCTGCTCGAACCTAGATCCTTAGTTGGGTGCCGAGACCCTCCCATCCCTTGTGCTCCAGAAACCCCTATCATCCATCCCCACCCCCCCGGGACAGGCCATCATCTGATACATCCACTTTCTGTGTCTGTCCCACCCTCTCTTGAAGCCCTCCACTGTGGATCTCTGAACCAGCTCACCAGGCAGTGCATTCCAAGGGTCCACCACCCTCTCAGTGAAAAACCTCCTCCTCTTTCCCCCCTCACCCTTCCACCTTCCAACTTCAAACCATGCCCTCTGGTGATACCTCCCTGCTTTAGTCTAAAGATCCCTTCCATTTTTACCCTATTTATTCCCTTGAGGTACTTGAAGACCTCAATCATGTCCCCCCGTCTCTCCTCTCCTCCAATGAAAACAGGCAGAGCTCCTCAAGTCTGTCCTCATAAGTCAAATCCCCTAGCCCTCGTATCATCTTTGTTGCCCTCCTCTGTACCCTCTCCAGGAGCTGTATGTCCCTCTTCAAGTGTGGTCTCCAGTACTGTACACAGTACTGACGTGGAGGCTTTGGAAACGAATCCTTGACTCAAAGGGTTGTAATTCCGATATGTATAATAAATAAATAAATAAATAAATTTCTGAGATACACAAATGTAATTTTTCTGTAGATGTCTCATTTCGTTTCCTATACTTAACACGGGATTTTGTTTGCTTTCACCCACAACCCACACCGAATGGAATTTTTTCACCAAACGTTCAGGGTGTGAACTTGGGCCCTGATATTTAGAACCGCGCCAAAGGCTAAGCGCTATTGGTGCAACACAAGTCAGCCAGCGGTGGCTCAGAGGGTGCTATTTTCAGCAGTTGTGTATGCCGACTGCACCAGTGCAACGCAGCTGAATATGGCACAGGTGCCCCATTGCGCAACCAGAGATGCACCAGCACAAATGTGGAAGTGCTGAGCTTAGCATTGGGGGTGCAATGCAGAGACAACTGACCCAGGGACACAGCTGGGGAAGTATATTGATAATGGCCACACGACCATGTCAGCAGGGCACACCAGTGCACACACGGGCACAGTGCAGGGTGGAAGAACAGACTACAAGTGATGGAGCACAGCCACCAGCAGTGATGATTGTAATTGTAGAAGGTAATTATAAATGGAGTCCACTCTGAAGAAAGGGGGGTTACTAGCGGGGTATCGCAGGGTTCAGCACTGGGTCCAGTCCTTTTAATGTCTTTATAAGTGACATTACAGAGGAACTGGAAGGAAAAGCATGCCTCTTTGCAGAATGACACAAAGATCTGCAACAGGGTTGATACACAAGGAGGCGTGGAAAGGATGAGAAGGGACTTGGCAATGTTGGAGGAATGGTCAGAAGTATGGCAGCTTGGATTCAATGCAAAGAAGTGCAAAGTAATGCACCTGGGAAACAAAAACCCAGGGGAAGATTACACAATGGGGGGACGGTAGTAACAACAAAAATAGAAAGAGACCTAGGGGTAATCATATCAGATGACCTTAAGGTTGGCAAGCAATGCGAGAAAGTGGTAGGGAGGGCTGGGGGTATACTGGGATGCATAGGGAGAGGTATCACCAGCAGAAAGCAGGAAGTTGTTATCCCCCCTGTACAGACAGTTGGTGAGACCCCATCTAGAGTACTGCGTCCAGCTCTGGAGACCCCATCTCCGCAAGGACATAGACAGGATGGAGGCAGTTCAGAGGAGGGCAACTAAAATGGTGCAGGGTCTGCAAGAGAAGCCATACGAGGAGAGACTAAAAGAGCTTAATATGTATACCCTTGAGGAAAGGAGGGAGAGGGGGGACATGATAGAAATGTTTAAGTACCTCAGTGGAATCAACAAAGTCCAAGAGGGTAGCATCTTTCAGAAAAAGAGATGTGCAAGAACAAGGGGACTCAATTTAAAGACAGAGGGGGGATGGCTCAGGGGCAATGTGAGGAAGCATTTTTTCACAGAGAGGTTGGTGGATGCATGGAACAGCCTTCCTGAGGAGGTTGTGGGGTCTAAAACTGTAAGAGAATTCAAGAATGCATGGGACAGACATAAGGCAATTTTTGTGGGGGGGGTAGGAAGAAATAGGCTGTTGGTTAAATAGGATCTGCAGCTTCTCCTCTAGGTAGGGAAATGGGCAGACTAGGTGGGCCAAGCAGTCCTTATCTGCCATCAAAGTCTATGTTTCTATGTTACTATGATGCCGTGCACCACAGCACCCATAGGCAATCCACCGGTGATGGACAGTAGCATGCCCAGGAACCGGTACCAGAACACAGACGTGGCACAGCCAGTAGGTGACAGGAGGGGAGGATGGTCACCACAGGACTGCCAATGGCACCCCCTCCACCAACCACCAGCCCACTGTACCCACCACCATGCTGCAATGGATGTCCACCCCTAGGACCATGGAGCCAAACACACCCAGGCCCCAGATGCGAACAGGCAGCCCACATGCTGGGCAGTGAAGGAAGCAGGACCCAGGCAGATTGGCAGTCCACACGGGACTGGGATGCAGACACCCCCCCCCCAGTGGGGGACAGGTCCAGAAGGAGGACCATGGTAGTGTGGCAACACCCTGCACACATCTGCCACCCACTCCTGACCACAGCCCCATGACGAACCTGAAGCCACACAGCAAACCCACCAAATCGGCTGATGAACCCCAGCACAACATGACATACCACTGCACACAGCATGTAACCACAGTAGCACCACACAGCCCCACCGACAAACACCATGGACAGAGGCCAGAGCATTGCGGCATAGCTCCACACGCCACCTGCAAAACAGACATGGACACAGGCAAGTAGTTGGAAAAGCTTTATAAATGTGAAAGAAGCATACAGGAACAGGGGTCAGGGGCAGGGAAGGTACAAAGAGGGATGGGGACAGGGAACAGGGGCTATACAATGGGACAGGGGACTGTAAGGGGAACAGGGTTAACAAGGGTGAAAGGGGCTATATACAGTCCAGCTAGTGGTGTCCATAGCTGGATGCTCTCTCAACACAGCATCTCCTCCTTCCAGCTGTAAACACACGGTGGATTGCCACCACAACATCCAGGACCCTCTGCACCATTCTCAGGATCTGGCACAGCAATCAATTCTGGACCCTCCTCAGCCTCCAACCTGCAGTCCACCTGACACCTATGGCATGGGACAAGACAGGTAATCAGTGAAATGAGCCAGGGAATCATGCCCACCCACAGAGCACAATGGGCAGTATGTGGACACACCCCTGGAGAGTCTGGTATGGACCTCCACAGGGGGGACAATGGCCACCCATGGCACTGAACACCATGCCAGTGCAGAGAGGTGGACGTCACTGCACAGCGGCCACAGGACTGCAAAGTGTTAGCCACATGGCACACAGCAGCAGCAGCACCGAAGTACTACTTGTGCCAAAACAGGTAGTTACATACAGTCAAAGAGGTACCAGAACATTAGTTAGAACTGAAAAGGAAAAGACTCCAACATACCAAAGGGGAACCATAGAGAAGAGAAATCCAGCTGAAAAGATTATCCAAACACCAACAAAACTGAAGCGCACAAAGAAAAATGCAAAGATAAGGAAAGAGAAACTAGATAACACAAATGCAAGAAAGAGGACCCAGTACTACTTGAACATGCGAACGTTCGAGCCAAGATAATGCAAAACAAAGACACAAGGCCAAGAGATTAAACCAAGAAATACCCAAAGGAAAGGAAACACTCAAAACAGTGAGGATAAAAATGGAAAGGCCAAAGGCATGAACAAAGAAAAACAAGGCACATTACTATCAGGCATTGAGTCAAGCCTTACCACCAGTTGCCAAAAGCCAAAACATTTCCTAATATTAAAATAACACCAATGTCCAACTACAGTGAGTCCATGCTATGTTAAATAGAGGTCCGCTATACCAGAGTAAGTCCAGTGTTTAGAAAACAACAGACACAAAACGGGGCATAACCAAAGGTAAAGTCCAGCAATAAACAGAAGCCAGATGACTAAAGATGCAGATTCTAATAAGATTAGTGGTTCATTGTACCAGCAGGCCCTTACAGAAATAATTATATGAAATATTTTCATGCTGCGCACATAAAACTACCCATGTAATATGCATGCTGCAAGCATAATTTAAATTTAAAATTGGAACCAATTGCATGCATGTGGCATGCATGCAAAAAGCAAGTGGTCACTGATAACTGCGCACATAAAAGTTAAGTGACTTGCTTAGGATCACACAGTATACAAGAGGGGTTGATGAGAGTCAAACCCAGGTCTTCAGGTCTCTAGGTTTGCAGTTCAGTGCCTTTAACCACTAAGCTGTACTGTCTGCATACATGTGGTTTGTTTGTACTTCAATACAAATTTGCATACATCTACATGCATGCAGCATGCTTATAGCCACTGACATACTTTTTAGTTTTCTTGTACCTCATCTCAGCTGCACAGGTGAACTGTAGCACACATACTGCACCACTGGAAACACATGTGGTTCTTCCCACTCCAATACCCACAAAACTGCTTAATTACTTCTGTCTGGCCTGTACTTCTTCCAGTTTCTCTCCACAGTATTGAATGCTTCCACGCAAACAGACTTTAAGGGGCAAACACAAAAGTAGCAATGACTCAACACCCACCCACACGGCCAGTACCCACCACCCATGCACACACACACACACTATAGCAGGTGTTTCCATGTTGCTACAGACAACCCACAAAGTATAGATATAAGTCAAGAGTCTCTTACCTGAGTAAAAGGGAGCCAGAGGTAGGAGTCTTTAAGAGATGATGTGCATGGGTCAGAGTGCTGAGGCGTACTCCCTTGAAATGAATGGAGTTATTTTTCATTATTATTTTATACATTATGATGGTGAGTTGGAGAATAATGAAGGCCACTGTTTTACTAGCAAAGTTCTTGTTAGTCAAGAGGTGGTCTTCATTAATCTCCAGCTCTCCATCAATAATGTATAAAATAGTAATAAAAATGTACCCTAATTCATTTCAATGGTGCACACCCCTGCAGTCTCCCTTGCCCCATGTCAAAATGTGCCTGAGCATGGGGATGTGGAGGTCAGCTTCACTGGGGGGAGAAACATAAGCCTGACTATAGTGGGGCTCCAATAGTCTGTGCATACCATATCACTCAGCTGTTCCTGAATGCAATGGACAGCCCTCATTTTTCCACTGAAAACTGCTCTGCCCATCACGGAAAATATGCTGTTCACACAGAGGATGTCCTGTAAGTTTTGACTTTATGGTATGGGTGCCATTTCAGATTTTGGCAGGGGGGAGCCAACAACCACTGGAAGCCAGGTGCTAATTAGCCCTTAGGCAGCAAGCTCGGGAATATCTGGAACATCTCTGAAAGGTAAAACTTATTTGCTTTGACTGAAAAGTGATATGCACATCAAGAAAAATTAAAATGTATAAGATTCATCTGTCTATACCCTGAAGCAGTGCATCAGACTTGGGCATAAACCCACCCAATTACTAACCAATGTTTTTCCTGGCTGAAGTTCTACCCCCCCCCAAAAAAAACAACTTTGTCCCAATTTCTCTCCCCAAATCCATTCCATTAAATACCCATCCCATATGGGTCATGAAGCTGCCCAAAAGGCACAGAAACGTGAAAAATACATCAATATTTCAGTCCTTCCTCCTTCTCCAATCCTCCTGTAAAACAAATTATTCAGTTTTACTCACTGGCCATCTGGCCAGAACCTGCAGCCTAGCCCATTGTTACACCAGCCCAGTTTTCAGTCTGAGGCTGGCCTGGTGGCACTGAGGGTTGAGGCGCTGGATGCCACACCTTGCTCCATGCCGGCACCACAGGTTCGGGAATGGACTCGGGTCATTTGGGGGTCGGCCAGAGGAGGGAAGGATTGAACGTCTGGAAGACTGCTCTCTTTCCTCAGGGAGGAGGGATTGGCGCTGTGCGCTATCGACTGACACCCAGTGGTGGCTGGGTGTCAGTGCAGATGCAAGCGCAAAAGGGGTTGGCACATACCCAGGGCTATTGGCTGTCTCCATGGAGGTGGAGGCAGCTGTCCCATCCATTGCATGGGTGCAGGGTGTGGGAGAAACATGGAAGAAAAAACGGGACCTGGCAGGACCTGTGATGGCCCTGATCACTTCAGTGCAGCAGCCCCACCACCGATTCTCGATTGCTGTGTTCCGGGGGGGGAGCTAGCCAGGACTCATTTCCCTGGCCCCTCCACAGGGGGCAAGCTGGGGGGGAATTTAGGGGGGACCAGCCGGAGGTACATACCTCTTTGTGGGAGGTGTCATAGCCCCTGTCAGGTCCACAGAGACGCAGAAAAAATAGTCCAGTGAAAAGTTTTTAGTCCGCTCCTTCTCCGTCCTTCTGCCAGAAGCTGGATGCTAGAACTGACCAGCCCACATCCCCGGCATGTTCTGTGACCAAGTCACCTCACCAACCAAACCCACCCAACATGTGTTGCTTGTTTCTTGCTTGGCTGCTGCTGCACTGCACTGATCAAGGCCTATGAAGGCCACCCACATTGCTGTCACTGCTGCTGCAAGGCCTAACTTGCTGCCACAGGGGCCTGCTCAGTTTTTTTTTTTGCCAGGCAAGTCTAGTAAAGTAAGTAGGTAGCCTAGTCTCATGTTTGCTTCTAGTACACCCCCAGCGCCTTCAGCCACCTAGGGAGATAGAGACTCACTAAGAGTAGACGAATAAAAATATGCCGCCACAACACTACTATTGAGTTCAGTGCTTACCGTCTCCTCCAAGCTGTGGTGTGCAGCCTGTCTACTCTGTGGCAGGAAAGACAGTGTCCCACTCACGTGACTTATGTGCTCTTGCCTGGCTGGAGCTCCTCCATGTCATGTACAATGGTGCTGCCACTAATAGATGGAGAGAGTGGACAACACAATACAGACACAGTCGAGTCAGGATGCACTTTCAATGAGAGCGCAACACAGGCCAGGGGGGCATTTAGAACATAAGAACATAAGAGTCTGCTAGCAAAAAGGGATCTCTTGATCCATCTAATCTGCCCAGAATACCTACCCACCCTCCTCTTACACTATTTCCTTTTTTGTGCATAGTGTTCATCCCATGAAAGTCTGAATTCCCTTACATTTTTGGAATCTACTATCTCTTGCGGTAGGCTACTCCAAGGGTCTACCACTATCTCGTAAAAAAGTACTTTCTGATATTTCCCCTAAATTTACCTCCTTCCAGTCGTAGATTGTGGCCTCTTGTATGACTCTGATTTCATCTGAAACAGGTTTTCCTTCTGCGCAGTGTTAATTCCCTTCATATACGTAAACATTTTGATCATGTCCCCCCTTTCTCTTCTCTGTTCAAGTGAGTACAGCTGTAAGTCAGTCAGTCTGGTTTCATATGGCTCCCGGTGCAAACCCTGCACCATCTTTGTAGTCCTTCCCTGCACTGCCTCCAGTCTCTTGATATTCTTCTTCAGGTGCAGCCTCCAAAATTGGAAGCAATATTCCATGTGTGGCCTGGCCAGTGATCTGTAGAGTGGCATTATCACCTCTCTTTTTCTGCTAGTTATACCCTTTCCGATGCATCCGAGGATGCCATTTGCTTTCTGTGCTGCCCTTTCACATTGCTTGCTCGTCCTAAGGTCATCTGTAGTGATTACGCCAAGATCCCTCTCCACCTGTGTTACTGCATGCTAGTGTCCTAGCAGCATGTATTCCTTCCTGGGGTTTCTGCTACCCAGATGCATGATCTTGCATTTTTTGGCATTGAACTTCAATTGCCAATTTTTGGACCAACCTTCCAGCTTCAAGACTCCCTTTTGGGTGTTCACCCAGTTGCAGAGTTTTGTATCATCTGCAAACAGGCATACTTTCCCCTCCAGCTCATCGGCGATGTCACTGATGGAAGTGCTGAAGAGGATGGGGCCTAATACTGACCCCTGTGGCACTCCACTGGTCACCTTGCCCTCCTCTGATTGAGCTCCATTAACTAAGACCCTTTGTGTCCTATCCTTGAGCCAGTTTGCAATGCAGTTGACTGTGTTCTGACTAAGTCCTGTATTCTCTAGCTTACTCATAAGCCTTCTATGAGGTACGGTGTCGAAGACCTTGTTGAAGTCTAGGTACACCACATCTACCACCCCTCTTGATCCACTGTTCTGGTCTCCCAGTCAAATAATTCTATCATGTTTGTTAGGCATGATTTTCCTGCCTTAAATCCATGTTGCTTTCCATCAAGCTTTTGGTCAAGCTTTCCGAACTCTTTTAGATGATCCACTATTCCATCTTTCAGTAGAGTTTCCATAAGTTTGCCTGCCACTGAGGTCAGACTGACTGGGCAGTAGTTCCCAGGCTCTTCCCTACTTCCACTTTTATGTAAGGCTACCACCACAGCCTTTTTCCAGTCTAGCAGTATTGTGCCACTTTCCAGTGACTTATTAAAAAGGTCAGTGAGCGGTGTTGCAATTTCTTCCCTCAACTCCTTTAGAATCCTAGGATGGATTCCATCGGGTCCCATTGCATTGTCTACTTTTAGTTTGCTGAGCTCTTATGGGACTCTTTCTGTTGAGAAGTGGAAGTCATCTGCTGTTCTACTGTTGCACACTGCCTTTCCCATAGTAGGGCCACTACCTTGGTCTTCAATGGTGAAGACTGAGCAGAAGAATTTGTTTAGCACTTCTGCCTTGTTTTCATCCTTTTCAACTATCTGTCCTTCAGTTGATTTTAGCCTGATTATCCCACCCTTACTCTTTTTTCTTTCACTTATGTACCTGAAAAATGTTTTGTTCCCCTTTGTTACTCCGTGCGCTATCTTCTCCTCTGTCTGAACTTTGGCTATCCTAATAGCCTTTCCCGCTTCTCTCAGCTTTGATATGTAATGCTGCCTGCCTGCTTCTTTCTTTGTCAGCTTATACTGCTTTAAGGCCCTTGTTTTGTGTTTTACTATTGTTGCTATTTCTTTGGAGAACCACAGTGGCTGTTTTCTTCTTTTAGACTTGCTGATGTGCTTTGTGCACTGTTCAGTAACTTAAAGTAAAGCTGTCTTCAAGGCTTCCCAGCTTCTTTCCATGTCCCATGAATTGTTGATTTCCAGCAAGTTTCTTAACTGGGTTTTCAGGGTGTTGAAGTCTGCCTTGCAGAAATGAAGTATTTTGAGCTTTGTGTGGCTTGATTCCACTACCCTTTCCACTGTTAATTAGATTGACCTGTCGTCGCTGGTTCCCAGATTTACCCTATGGTTACGTCTGAGATTCTGGTGCAGTTTGTTAGCACCAGGTCTAGGATAGTCTGTTCTCTGGTGGGGGACTGCACCAGCTGATTAAGTTCTGCCCCCTGCAGGGCAAGTTGGAACTCTTTACTGCATTCAAACAATACCGTGAATGAGGACCAGTGTACATCAGGTAGATTGAAATCCCCCACTAATAACAGGTCTCCCTTGTCAGCCATCAAGAAGATGTTTTTCAAGAGCTCCTTGCCTATGTCAGAGTTTTGGGAGGGAGGTCTATATATGACTCCCACTTGGATGGGGCCCTTGTCCCCTGCTCCCAGGGTGACCCATAAAGCTTCTGGTCTTCCCTTTGTTTCTGCTACCTGTAAAAACGGTTAGTGATGTTCTTCCCTTTAGATGTATCAAAACCTTGTTACATCAGCTGTGCATAAAACAAAAGTACACACAGAACTGATAGGCTGGAAAGAAAACTTGTTATTTTTATGTTAAGGGGTAGGGAGTAAGTGTTCCAACAGCTTATGCTAAGAGAGCAGCTGCTGGCTGTGTCTGAGCTGAGTGAGTGAGGAGAGAAGTTGCCTCAATGGAGAAAGGAGCCCGGACTGTGCACTCCAAGGAGGATTCAGGTAGAACCCCTGTCAAGGAATCCCTGCTTCTGCACCTGTTGGAGTCTGCCTTCCCTCTGTGATTGGTCTCTTTCTCCTAGTTGGTGAAGATCAGTGAAGCTCGGCAGACAGTAAGGCTAGGGTCTGGACCACTCTTGGTGTATGCCTCCTAGGGGTGCCCTTTATGTCTGAGCTGTTGCTTCTGGCTGAGAGCATTCTATTAGCCATGTACAAATGCTGATTTACATACAGCAGTCTAGAATTCTGGGTAAGTGTTCCAACAGCTCCTTATGCTGAGAGAGCAGCCGCTGGCTGTGTCCGAGCAGAACAAACGAGGAGAGAAGTTGCCTCAGTGGAGGAAGAAGCCCGGATTGTGCACTCCAAGGAGGATTCAGGTAGAACCTCTGTCAAGGAATCCCTGCTTCTGCACCTGTTGGAGTAGGACTTCCCTCGGTGATTGGTCTCTCTCTCCCAGTTGGTGAAGATCAGTGAAGCTCAGCAGACAGTAAAGCTTGGGGCTGGACCGCACTTGGTGCATGTCTCCTAGGGTTGCCCTTTGTGTCTGAACTGTTGCTTCTGGTTGTTTCTGGCTGAGAACTTTCTATTAGCTGACCACTATTTCAATAGGGGGTACAGCAGCTGGTGAAGATCAATGAAACTCAGCGGACAGTAAGGATAGGGGCTGGACTGCTCTTGGTGTATGCCTCCTAGAGGTGCCCTTTGTGTCTGAGCTGTTGCTTCTGGCTGAAAGCTTTCTATTAGCCATGTACAAATGCTGATTTACATACAGCAGTCAGGAATTCTGGGTAAGTGTTTCAACAGCTCGTTATGCTGAGAGAGCAGCTGCTAGCTGCGTCTGAGCAGAGCAAATGAGGAGAAAAGCTGCCTCAGTGGAGAAAGGAGCCCGGACTGTGCACTCCAAGGAGGATTCAGGTAGAACCGCTGTCATGGAATCCCTGCTTCTGCACCTGTCAGAGTAGGCCTTCCCTCTGTGATTGGTCTCTCTTCCAGTTGGTGAAGATTAGTGAAGCTCAGCAGACAGTAAAGCTTGGGGCTGGATTGCACTTGACATATGCCTCCTAGGGTTGCCCTTTGTGTCTTTTGCATTTATTGTGCAAAAAATTAAATACAAATTTAATACCATTATTGCCACACCATATGAACAGCCTAGGCACAAATGTGGGGAGGGGGGACTGCCCCCCTCTGCCCTACCTAAATGACACCCCTCCTTTATGGTAGAAACTAATTCTCAGGGGGCTAACATCAGCACACGTAAATACAATGGTTTCCACTGTGTTCTGAGGTACTGTATCTCCATGTTTCAGGATGGGTCCTGATCATCATGAGGGTTAGTGTCCCTCATTTTGAGTATCCATGTACCTCATTTCAATGGCAAAATGCGAGGTATGGTGCATGCTTCCAAGATCCTACTCAGCACAGAGAATGCTGAGCATGGCCATAGTGTATGTACTCCATACAGAATGACAAAGGAAAGTAAGTGAGTCATAACAGTCATGGAGAAACACATTTTTTGCACTAAATATGCATAAGGGGAGTTTCATGGCCCAAAACAAAATGTTCAGGCTTCACAACACAGAGGCCCCTCTTCACACGTCTGGAATAGGGGACGTTGGCTGACTATATCCTAAGTATTTAATGCAGTAAGCAAACAATATTTTACAAATTAATGGCAATTTAATGACAAAAATCAAAAACCATTAAACAACTTGCAAAAGGATCAGAATAAATGCGTTTACCTAACTTTAATGGGAAATCAATGAAAAGGGTGTTTTGATGACTCTAATTGCTAGCAGTAGTATACGAAATAGAAACTGCTGTGCTTTTTTAGATGAGATTTGCACCAGCTTAGTTGCTACACATATGGTAAGCATGCAACATGTGAACCTGTTGTGATTTTCAGAAGATGTTCACACCAGCTTACCTGTTGCACACGTCAAGCTTGCAGCATGCAAACCTGATGTGCTTTTTATACCTGGTTTGCATAGGTTCACTTTGTGTATGTGAACTGCATGCAAACATTGCACAATTAAGCATGTGGCATGAATTCTGCATGTATGTAGCACACATATTTCTGTAAGGGGGGATAACTATCATAGCTTGCTTAGATAACAAATGTGGGACAATATGCGGTAGCTGTTGATTTGTACCATCTGCAGAATCAAAAGAGAAGGAGCCTTGTGGAAGCCAAAGGACCAAATTGGCTGGGTACTGAATAAAATATGTAATCCTTCCCTGGTGTAATCATTTTCTGATCTCGGCATAAGCCCACAGTTTTTCTCTAACTGGCTGGCTGACATAATTTAAAATAGAAAAGCAGTGTTGGTACCAGTATAGGGCTGGTTGTGAATGTGCTGCCATTGGATTTTGACCTTATCTTGGAAGTTCAGGAATTTGAAAATAATGGCCTGGGGTCACTCTCCCTAGGCTAGGTTTAATGTGGAGGGCATGATGGTCTCTTTCTATAGCATATGCACTTCCAGAGTCTTGCGGGCCAGCAACTTGGCAAAAGAGGGCATTAAGAAAAGAAACAGAGTTTGATTGCTCTGTGCCTTCCAGAATACCAATGAGCAACAGGTTGTTCCTCTGATACTTATTTTCAAGGTTGTCCACCTTTTCCTCTATTTTAGTGAGATGTCTTCTCAAGGACATCAATTCCTTCTCCTCTGTGTCAGCCAAGTCCTCAAGCAAGCTCACCAGCATTTCAACATCCCTGACTCGGATAGATAAAGATTCCACCAATGCCCGAATAGATTTTGTATCTGAGACCAGTTCTTCCAGGATAGCCTTTATAGAGGTAAACTCCATCATATAGGTGTGCAGATCAGCATCCTGTGAGTGTTCAGGGATTTCAGAAAGGTTGTGCATTCCAAAATCAATCTTGTGGTGCTACTAGGGGTTCTTTTGGTCAGGACTCAGAGGAGAAGTAGCAAGTGATGTCATCTCCATTAACACTGGATCCTCCACCTAAGTCATAAAAAGGAACCAATATCCCAATACCAGGGGATTAGTGCACTGTCCAATGCAAGTAAAAACAGGAGATGTGAGGTGTTGCTGCAGAAAAGCACTCAAACCACAAGTGACCCACCACAGAGCAAAATCACCTTGCTGCTGCCACCATAGCCACTGCACTGGAAGTAACTTGTGCAAAACCTTGTACCAAATTCAATAACTCTTGCCCTATTTCAAAATTGTTAAGGTGTACCGGTACATCATACAGTGATAAGTCAAGTTCTGTCTGTTTAACTTTTATCTCTTCCAAGTTGCCTCTTACAGTTTGAGCAAATGGCTCCAACTGGACTTTAAACTGGTTGACAAATTGTTCTCAGAGAGTCAGAATTAATGATATCTTGTCTGATTCGGATAGTGTGACAAGTGGTGTACCACAGGGGTCGGTCTTGGGACCAACATTGTTTAATCTCTTTATCAGTGATTTACAAACAGGGCCAAATAACTTCATGGTTAAATTTGCAGATGATACTAAATTAGCAAGGTTAATAATCAAGAAAATATTTCTGCATTAAAGAAGGAGTTGGAAAAATTAACACTTTCGGCAAATGAAAATCATATGCAGTTTAATCAAGACAAATGTTTAGTAGTGCATTTCGGTGTAAATAATCCAAAAACGATATATCATATAAACGGACTACCACTTCACTTATCAAATTGTGTAAAAGATTTAGGGATATATGTTAATAATAAACTTACATCAAATGATCACTGTTTTAGAACTGCTTGCATGACCAACAGACTTTTGAGGCAAATAGAACGCACTTTTGTTAATCGCACCGAACAATGCCTTATTCCATTGTATAGGGCATACATTAGACCATATCTAGACTATAGCTCCCCTTTCTGGAATCCAAACCAAAAAAAGGACATAGCAATTCTTGAACAGGTTCAAAGGAGAGTGACTAGAATGATTCCAAGATTAACAAACTTGGATTATCAGAACAGATTAAAAGCTACTGGTCTCTTCTCTCTTCAAACTAGAAGATTAAGAGGTGATATGCTTATGGTTTTAATTTAATAAATTCACCAGATCTAATAGAAAAATGTGGTCTAACACTCTCCAAAAGGAGACATGTTCTGAGACTGCATAATAAACAGCTTGAAGTAAAAACTTATAAAACCAACAAAAGGGGAAACTTTTTTTCCAATAAGAGCATCCATTGTATGGAACACCTTGACACAAGAATTGGTAGAGGCAGCTAGTGCCACTGTCTTTGAAAACAAATTAGATGTTTGGCTGAGGGATATTAGATAAATAATGTCCCACATAGTGTGGGGAACAGTCTCGATGGGCTCTGGTCTTCTTCTGTTCTTTCATACCAAGTAATACCAAACAGAGTCAGGAATTATAGGCATCCCTATCTGGTTCCTCTCAATAATCTGAACTGATGTGATACAAGTGAAACTGAATATACTTGTGATGCAGGCTTTGTATATATTGCCCACATCCACTTTAACATATTATTACCTATGCTGACCACCAACAGGGTGGACAGTAAATAATCCCTGTCAACTCTGTCAAAGTCCCTCTCTCCATCTAGTGCTACAAAAGCATCTTGTCCCTCTGGCTCTTGTGTTAAATTCACTGTTCATCTAATGGCCTGTATTAGCCACATTCATTCAACAAGCCCACCTGATCCATGCTAACTGAACAAGGAACAATCCTGTTTAGTCTAGTGGATATTATTTTTGAGAAGGATTTTATAATTGATGTTTCATTGCAAGACTGGTTAATATGATGAACATATATCTGATGGTTTATTCTTCTCTAAGTTTCAGGTTTTCATTTTAATAATATCAGCATGGTTGTAATAGCAAAGGGAACCCCTAGAAATAGTTTAGCCTAAGCAAAGTCAAGAAAATAAAAAGAAAGGAAGAAAATCTAGCACTCATAGTACTGTAAGAAAATAAAATTCTACTGGCAGAATTACCGCAAAAGAAGGAATTTTGCTTTTGTTAAATTTTGAAATGCACTGTGGCAACTTTCACAAAATTCCAGCATAGAATGGTGGAATGAATGTATGAAGTACAGATAAATGTATTAGACAGTGGAAAGCAGTTCTGCAGAACTGATCACTGAAATGTGCAATGATTGCATGTATTGCAGACAGCTGCATTAAACTGTGGAATGGAATTCAGCAGAGTTGTCATTCCACAGCTCATGAGTATCATTCTACAGTTCAGCCAGAAAATTTCTTTGAACAAAACGAACATTCACCAAACACATCTGGAGGATTTGGAATTCACCAAAGTCAGAATTTCAGAAAATGTTTGAGAATTTATTACATTTTGTGACATTTTTGCGAATTCAAAATTCACAGTTTCTGCCAACACTAATCACTCAGAAAGTGGATAGCCAAAAATTACTTTTAAACAAAAACAAAGGAAAATATCAGATTATGTAGATCATTCTAGAACGTGTACACCAGCTAATGAGGGTCAGGGTAAAAGAAATTATATAAGGAACAGTCACCAAAAGGAGGTCAAACTTAAGATTTCAAACATACAAACATACCAATTAGCCAGCAGAAGAAGGCCATTTGGTGTATTGAGTCTGCTCGATCACAAAGTTCCTGATTCAGAGATTTAAGTGGGTTCCACACCCTCCCTGCTAACCCGGACCTTCCCATTCACCCTGCCACACCCTATCTTGAACACCCCCATCATCATCTGGGCAGTCAGGACAGCAAAGGCCCAAACTGAGGAAAAGATAGCCAACTCAGTTAAGAAGGGGTATAAATCCTTTTATAGGTACATTATTGAGCGAAGAAAGACCAAGGGAGGGATTGTGAGGCTTAATAAAGGGGAAAGAGGGTGGGCAGAGGGTGACAGTGAAAAGGCAGAGACACTGAATGAATACTTTTGTTCAGTATTTACAAAACAGGAGGAAGGGGAGGTACGTAAACCAAATAATAGAAGAACTCTGGATAGGGGGGGTCGATACCAAGCCATTCATGGAAGAAAGGTTCCTGAAAGAACTCCTAAAACTCAAGGTGGACAAGGCAATGAAGCCTGATGGGATTCACCCCAGAATTCTAAAAGAACTAAGGGGAGAATTAGTGGCATCACTGACTACTCTTTTTAACAAATCATGGGAGGATGGTGTAGTATCTGAGAACTGGAGGAGGGCAGATGTGATTCCCCTCCACAAAAGTGGGAGCAAGGCAGAGGCAGGTGACTATAGGCCTGTTAGTTTGACCTCAGTGGTGGGGAAAATTATGGAATCGCTTCTAAAAGAAAGAATTATTGAGTACCCAGAGGCCAGTGGGGCACAGGACCCAAGGCAGCATGGATTCACAGTGGGAAGGCCATGTCAAATGAATCTAATAGATTTCTTGGACTGGGTGACCAAAGTAGTAGACCAGGGATGGGCTGTGAACGTGGCCTACCTAGACTTTAGCAAAACATTTGACACAGTCCCCCACAAAAGATTAATAAACAAGCTAGCCACCCTGGGAGTGGGTTACATGGTGGTGGCCTGGGTAAAAAATTGGCTGGACAACAGGACACAGAGGGTAATAGTAAACGGAATCCACTTCAAAGAAAGTGGGGTTACTAGCAGGGTACCACAGGGTTCAGTACTGGGCCGGTTCTCATTAGTGTCTTTATAAGTGACATTGCAGAGGGACTGGAAGGAAAAGTATGCCTTTTTGCAGCTGACACTAAGATCTGGGTGGAAAAGATGAGAAGGGACTTGGCAAGGTTGGAGGAATGGTCAAAAGTATGGCAGCTTAGATTCAGTGCAAAGAAGTGCAAAGTAATGCACCTGGGAAACAAAAACCCAGGGGAAGAGTACACAATGGGGGGTGGGGGTGAGATACTGACAACAACAAAAATGGAAAGGAACCTGGGGGTAGTCATATCAGATGACCTAAAAGTGGACACATGGAACAGCCTTCCTGGGTAGGTCGTGGGGTCAAAAACAGTGGGGGAATTCAAGAATGCATGGAACAGACATAAGGCAATTCTAGTGGGGGTTTAGGAAGAAGTAGGCTGTTGGTTAATCAGGATCTATATACTGTAAAAGCAAAAAGGGTGTGCACAAGGCTGAGTGGTGCTCTCAACAAAATTCTCAAACTACACACACCAAAGTTAAGGTACACACCACCACATATTACGCTGAACACAGATGCACAGTTAAAAAAAGGATTTACTCCATAAAATCATTCCTGACGTGTTTCTGGTCTTTTACTTGACCCTTTCTCAAAGGCTAACATGTCAAACTAAAAACACACACACCTTATAGTTAGGAACAAACATGATGTCATGATAACAATAATTGATTGATTAATTGCCACTTATTTCAAATTACCTTCCATGTATTTGTGGCATAGAAACTAAAGGAGAGATGGGGGGGAGGAAGGGCAAGGAACAAAAAACATTCAAAACAAACATTTAAAACATCAAATATGTATTATTTCACCCAAGAAGCAAAAAATGTGAACATAGATCACAAAAGTATTGTAGCTATGTTCAAATCTACAAGTCCATATTTATTACAAAAAACATATTAATTCCATTAAAATAAAACAAAAAATCAATGTTTTAAAAAAAATCATCAGTGCATTGGGGCTATTTCTTTATGTAATATCAAAATCAAAGAGCTATGCTATTATCTTTTTTCTAGGTAAGGTTTAATTTCAAAACCGGTGTTTAGACCTGGTGGGCTATTAGCTTACAACGTAATGATCCAAAAAGTTTCCCATTTTAAGAACAGATTATTATAGTTACCACCACGTGGGTTGTTGTTCACTTTGTCTATTGCCATATAACTAAAATTATGATCGTTACCATCTTTCATATTGATTACATGTTCTGCCGTAGCATAGGTTAGGTCCTTCCTTCCTATTGCTCTTTGATGTTCCCCACCCTTATTTTAAAACAACAAATTGTTTTACCAACATAAAAAGAACTACAAGTGCAAATAGCTAAATAGATCATACCACTGGTGTTGCACAATGTAAGCTGCCTTATTAATTCGTTGTTTTAAAATAAGGGTGGGGGGACATCAAAGAGCAATAGGAAGGAAGGACCTAACCTATGCTACGGCACAACATGTAATCAATATGAAAGATGGTAACGATCATAATTTTAGTTATATGGCAATAGACAAAGTGAACAACAGCTCACGTGGTGGTAACTATAATAATCTGATCTTAAAATGGAAAACTTTTTGGATTATTACATTGCAGCCTAATAGCCCACCAGGGGTGGGATATTCAGACTGTGCCAGGCTATGGCGCAAGCCTGGGTGCAGTGCAACTAGGATGCGCCAGGGTGTTGACTGGGTGATATTCAACGGTGTTGTGCCATAGCTCAGCACTGTAGAATATTGCTCCGTGGCCACCAGCATTGCGCATGGTGCAGTGGCACTGCGCCAGTGCAAGTGGCCAGGGAGGGGCAGGGAGCTGCGCTAGCACAAGTGCCATTGTGCTAGGCACAGCAACCACGATATTCAGTGGTGGACATGTAAATGGGGCCATAATGCATGCAAGGCGCAAATGGGGCCATTTGCATGTCATTATGGCCCCATTTGCATGCAGGTGCGCCGATCCCCTGTGACTTGCACCTGGCGCCCTGCCAGGCTGCAGCCATCGGGACTGACACCCTCTGCACACCGCGGCACAGTGCCCCAATGACCGATCGCGGGCATACATATACGAACAAAGTTGTCCAATATCCCTGGTGGTCCAGTGGATCGCTGCCAGTTTATCACGGGCATCAGTGTAATAAAAGAAAGTCATCCAATATCCTGGTGGTCCAGTGACCTCTGTTGCTGATCCTGGCAAAGACAGTGGGGTCAAAGTTTCATATTCTGGCGGTCCAGCGTTTCATCATTTCTCTGAGCTCCTCCACCGCCTCCCCTGTCAGGCCGGTGGTAGCCTCACCCGCAGCCGTCGGGCTGATCGACCGCGCATAGTATGAATTATTGTCCACAGCATGGGTTACCGGTGTAGACTATATCATTAATAGCCCCTCGGCGGCGAATGGATCCATTCACATATCAGGACTGTGTAGTACGGAGTAGTTCGCACATCTACTGGCCCACGCCAGGACCAATGGGTGTACGGGCTGTACTGTACGCAGTCAGTCAGCGGGCAGCCGGGTGGCTTGCGGGTGGGGAGCTGCCACCTGCCGCTGAGTGGGGGAGTGGGGTGGCGGGGCTCAGCAGGCAGGTAGGGAGGGGGTACCGCTGGACCACCATGGATATAGGACAGCTTTATTTTACTACCTTTGCCCATGATTGAGCTGGCTGTGGTCCACTGGACCACTAGGGATACAGGACGACTTCATTTTATTACTTTTGCCCACAATCAGGCTGGCAGCAGTCCACTGGACCACCAGGGTTACAGAACAACTTTATTTTATTACTTTTGCCCACGATCGGGCTGGAAGCGGTCCACTGGACCACCAGGGATATTGGACGAATAATATTTAATACATATGCCCGCGATCAGACATGGGGGGCACTATCGCGACAGACGGTGCTACCGGAAGGCCACCCACAGCTGGCAGCTCCCGTGTTGCACCCTGCAATATGGCAGCTCACCTGTGGGTGGCCAGCTGTTACTCCTTTTTTATCTGACACAACTTTGTGAGGCGCAAGTAGGGGTTGCACCTGCATGGGCTCAGCACATCCCTGGCTCAATATCGGGATGTGCAGGGTATGCATGGGCACAACCCCCTGCTTGTGCTGCATACATTACTGATGCGCCCTGGCACATCGGGATATGTGCCGGGCACTTTCCACATTTGAATATCGTGCTCATGGCGCTCCCCTGTTGCGCCATGCGCACCCTTTTGAATATCCCACCCCAGGTCTAAACACCAGTTTTGAAATTAAACCGTACCTAGAAAAAAGATAATAGCATAGCTCTTTGATTTTGATATTACATAAAGAAATAGCCCCTAATGCACTGATGATTTTTTTTTTAAAACATTGTTTTTTTGTTTTATTTTAATGGAATTAATAATTTTTTTGTAATGAATAAGGACTTGTAGATTTGAACATAGCTATAATACTTTTGTGATCTATGTTCACATTTTTTGCTTCTTGGGTGAAATAATACATATTTGATGTTTTAAATGTTTGTTTTGAATGTTTTTTGTTCCTTGCCCTTCCTCCCCCCCATCTCTCCTTTAGTTTCTATGCCATGAATACATGGAAGGTAATTTGAAATAAGTGGCAATTAATCAATCAATTATTGTAATCATGACATCATGTTTGTTACTATCTATAAGGTGTGTGTGTTTTAGTTTGAAATGTTAGCCTTTGAGAAAGGGTCGAGTAAAAGACCAGAAATGCATCAGGCATGATGTTATGGAATAAATCCTTTCTTTTACTGTGCATCAGTGTTCAGCGTAATAAGTGGTGGTGTGTGCCTTAACTTTGGTGTCTGTAGTTAATCAGGATCTGCAGCTTGTCCAATAAGTAGGGAAATGGGCAGACTGGGTGGGCCAAGTGGTCCTTATCTGCCATCAAAGTTTATATTTCTAGGTCTGATTTATGGCCTCAGATTTGTGCTCATTCCAGGCTGATACCACCCACTTTATAAAGAATAGTCTCCTGACCTCCTTCTTAAGCCTCTGCCACCAGTTTGCAACGGTACGGGTGACAATCTCGCAAGGAGAATGCCACAGGTCAATACCACACAACAGGAATAGCATGAGTCAAAACAGCTACAGGGTACACAATGCCGCACAACAGACATAGCGTGTGACCCTGTAGCTGTTTCCAGGACAGAGGGTAAGAGCTCTGCCGGAAGGGGATCCACCGAGTAGCTGCCGTGGCTCAGGGAGTAGAGCCATCGGCACTGTAGGACAATGGAGCAGCTGTGGACCAGATCAGGTAAATCATTTTATTTTTATTATCTTGTGATGCCTGCAGCCCAAGTTTCACCCTCACCCTGAGTTGCCCCCCCCATAGGAGGTTATTTTAGTGGGGGAAGGGGGTTCGGGGGTGCAGAAAAGAAGGATTTTGTGTTTTTAGTTGTGGTTGATGTTTAGGCAGCATGGTATAGTGCTGTGCTGTCTTGTCATGCAACATTATGGCCCCACACTGTTTACAACAGTGCCTCCTGGTGGTCTTGTTTTCACTAAGGCAAGACAATCTCTAATATCCACCTTGTTTATTCTTTCAGGAACTTGAAGGTTTCAGTCATGTACCCTTTCACCCTCCTGACTTTGAGATGGGAGCCTCCCCCTCGCAGGCCCAGAATGTTGGCATTGTTCAGATGGTAACTGCCAGAGACTCCATGGACATGACATAACATAGAGAAGATGGGGAAAGCCCTGGTGGGCCCTTGAGGGAGAAGAAAGGAGCATGTCAAGCCCACATTATTTAATACGCAGGCCTCAGGGCTTTTGAAGAGGGTCAATACCCATTGGATGACATGGTCTCCCAATGTAAATATCCTCAAAGTTTCAAACAAGTATCCCTACTCTATTCAGTAAAAGAGGGCCACCCCTTGTTTTTCTGCCATTTTTGACCATCACTCGACTACATTCAAACTATGGTCCACATTGTCTTTGCCCTGCCACCCCTGCACAAAGCCTAAATAGTCTAAATGGATGATGCTAGAATGACAGTTTTGCTGACTTCTCTACCTGAGAAGCCATTTTTGCAATAATTTTGTAATTGGCTATGAGCAAGGATATGGGTCTGTATGATGCCCACTGGGACAGGTTCTTATCCTGTTTTGGGAGCACAGTGATAGTAGCTGACTGTGTGGAGGGGGAATTTCAGCATGATCAAGGATCTTGGTGATTATGTCAAGCATGGGTTCATGCAAGTCATCTAAAACAGTTTGTAAAAAAATAAATGGAGGCATCCATCTGGACCCAGTCCCTTGCCACCACGCAACACCTGGATGGCTTTTGCTACTTCAGACCACTCCAGGGGTGCGTCCAAGAAGGCATGTTTTTCCAGAGAAACCGGGGGGGTTGTCAAAGAAAGACTTACAGTCCTCCTTAGTTAGGGCGATCTCTGACAAACACACTCACAGTAAAAGGCGCCAAAGGTATCTCCTATGGCTGTTACATTGGGAGTATTATGAAAGTCTGATTTTTGGAATCCTGAGTTTCAGGAGACTGACACCGATTGCCGAATCGATATCCCGACAGTCGGTAACTGGCAGCGCAGAGTTTGTTCTCTAAAGTAAGGGTGTGGGGAAAGCCCCCATAACATGTAAAATACTCTACTCGCCATGGGAAATTACTGACCATCGGGAAATCGAGTTTCAGGTAATCGGTGTCTAGCTCCTGAAACTCAGGATTCTGATAGTTGGTCTTCTATAGTAAATCCATTCCATTTGAGGAAGGTCTGACCCCAGGAACCTCAATATGGGTGATGCTCCTTGCTCCCTTCTTGCTCTTCAACTGCCATACAAGAAATTTCCCAGCCCTGTCTCCAGCAACATAATGCCAAGAATTCTTAAACAACATGGAACATTATACTACAACACTGCTTAGGATGTTGAACTCTTACTTAAGTTTTTGTAATCTGTGGCACAGGTCAATATTGGGGTGGAACACATGAGCCTCTCCACGGGCTTAGTTTTGGTCTCCAACTCTGGGATGCAAATACCACCAATGTTTATTGACTGCTTGCGTACAAGATACTCTTGATTTGTAGGAAGGCCTTCGGGGCCTCCTAGCATGTGGAATGGGAGGTATGCCTCCACCTTCTGGGAAGGAATCCCCAGCGGCCCTTCACATGAAAGATTTAAAGTCTTTGTTGGTTAGAAGTACTGGATCCAAATGTCACATACATGCTATAGTGAGCTAATATAGAGGAGGACTGCGGTATGGATAGATATAGTTATGGTGTCATAGGACACTGCTTTACCCAAGGGCAGAGTGGCAGTAAAGAGCAAGATGCCATCTGTTCTCACACTTCAGGTCTGAGCATGCGAGTACAAATTATTCTTCCTGCCCACATGACTTGAAGTGCATCTAGACATCCACAAGGTATGGCTTCCTACAAGATCCTTCGGTATCTTAGAGCTTTTAGACACCAGTGTAGGTGCTGCTGAGAACCTGTCAAGGACAGCATCCTACACACAGTTATAATACCCCATACTCAATATCCAGAGACCTAAGATTGGAATCATTTCCATAGCCAGGTGGTGATAGAAATCTCTGGTGTCACTAGAGGGACCATACAGTATATCAACCCCAACAACTTTTCAGTACCCATTTGCACCTGTAGCAGTGTAAACTGTTACCAACAACTACCAGGCCAGAACCACACAAATGTGCCCCCGGCTTTAGAGTTAAAACAGGAAGCAGTCCAACCCCCCCTACCACACGCACACATATATATGCATCAGCCACATGGATGGACTGCTTCTCTGAAATATGGGTCACTTTGATGAGGAGAATGTCTGTTCAGAATTTTTTGCCACTGGCGAAAGACCTTTTTGACTTGACAACATTTGTGGAGACCATTGATGTTCCATTATATACTTTTATATGGTCAGCTATGATCATACCAATGGACTAAATAAACTAAAGCCCATATAATGGTAAACCAAGGTAGCCAAAGGATTCAGTGGTACATAGGTAAGTAAGTAAATATTTATTTGTTTAGCACCCAATCCCGGAGGCTCTAGACGCTGTTCAGATAGGTAGGAAAAACATACTGCACATCAATAAAAGGTAGAAACTAGTGACAATAATAAAACAGTTAACACAAAAATCATGAGTTATGATAAAATATTTCAGCAGTTTGATAGTCCTTAACTACAAATAGTCTTCAAAAGCATTTTTAAAAAGAAGGGCCTTCAGACCCCACTAAAAGACCTCTACTGATGGGGCCGCCCTCAATAGTCTTGGTAGTGAGTTCAAGCATCAGGCCCGCCACCACCACCACCGCCACATATATGACAGTGCACAGAAATAATGCATGCCAGTATCCAAGAGCTAGGACCAAACATAATTTTCCTCTGTCTCATAGTTCAACCCCACCCACCCCCAAGTTCCGGAGTAGATACCTCCTCCTCTCCTTCATTATCCCTGGAATGCTAAGTTCAGAAGTACATATTTCCCTTCAGTTTGACTCATACAGAGTCCCAATACAAATATGAAAAAAAAAGCCCAACACAGTGAGTCAGCAAGAATAATTTCTCTCTGTTTAGCCCTGCCCTCCAGAGATGGCTTTCCACCAATGAAAATCTGCCCGGTATCCCCATTTACCAGCTGGAGCTCTTCCCCCCAGTTGTACAGCTCCTCCGAAACTGTCCCTCACCCCCTTGCCCAAGCTTCAAACTGTTTAGTGCCTTATCATCTGCAAATGAGTGGTGGAATGATTGCTCACACATGCCCTGTCTAGACAGCAGTCTGACCCTAAGATGACAACTACAAGCATTTAGGAGGCTGCCGTAGTAATGGCAGTGTTTCCCTCATTCCACCCAATGGAACATCCAGAGGCAGCACCCATAGGGAGCCTAATAATAATAATAATAATAAGAATCAGCATTTCTATATACATTAATCTAAACATAGTACTTACCTAGGTTAATAAAATACAGACTTGGCGAGCTCCACGGACGAAAGTCTTTATTATGCTCAGTTATACCTATTATAGCACTTTTCATACACAATGTATCCCAAAGTGCTTTACAAGCAATGCTAAACTGGCAGTGAAGTGACTGAATGTGTAATGGCAGCCATATCGCACATCAACACCCACACACAGCCTGGACAATTGCATGAACCTGTTTCATGGGAAGGGGAATATTGGCCAGGACACTGGGAATATCCACTACTCTTTGCAAAGAATGCCTTGGGTTCTTTTACTTCCACCTGGACACGCACCAGGACAGCACCAGGGTGGGTAGAAGGGACATCAGTTTAAAATCTCATATGAAGGATGGCACACCCAAACAGTACAGCACCCCCCTAATACTGCACTCGGGTGCCAGCATTTTTAGGTATGAGTTCAATTTCGGTGTAGGATGAGAATCCCGAACCTCTAGTCCAGAGGCAGGTGTGCTTCCAATTGAGCCCGCACTGAAACCTTATAATGATAGTGTGCTGAACTCATAAAATAGTACCATCAACACTAGACAGAAAACACAGGATACTAAAGAAGGTAACTCATAAACTGTAATGACTCCTCAAAGAAGGAATCAAAAGTCAACATCCCAGATTCACACTTATTGGAAATGTCCTCAAAGAACATTCTCGTAAATTTGCCATTTCATAAATACTGACACTATTACCTGCATCCCACCAGGGGTAATCCAGATGTGGTCAGAGGGTCAAATATAAGAAAGCAGAACCAAATTGTAAGTATTAGAGTCCCCTCCACATTTAGGTCATGACAACACTTGGGTAATGATTGTCTAGGAGAGTTACACCCAGCTAAGAGGTGTTATGGTAGCAAGGACTCACAGAGCTAGACTGCAGCAAATCCACTAGTCTCCCATCTGGTCACCCCCCACAACTGACAATCTTTATGCCTTTGTTCTGGTGGCAGCCAAGGCCTCTGCATCATGGATTTCATATGTTGTTGCAGAAGGCCACTGCACTGTGTATAGATGTGGCCTAAGCTTACCATACCATAAATGCTGTGTGGGCCCCTTCCACAGCAGTGACAGTTTGTCAAGGCCCCTCAGAGCATTTGATCCATGTCTCACAAATATAAGACTAGTAGCATACCACTGTAAGGGAGATAAGAAAAGTCAGCAAGTTACTCACTGTCACTGCCTGCTGTGGGCATGAATACAGTATATCACTGGCCAGTCAAAAGAGAGTACTGAGGTGGAGGAATGGAACATGTCATGAGAGAAAGAAACTCAGGACTTGCTGTGATTGTAAGCTAGGTAGCTCAGACCCCCATTACCATGCTGCGGAGGATCGGCCTTCTGCAGTGGCATCCTCCAAGTTTAGAAACTCCTCTGCATCGGTCACTTAAAGCAAAAAGCGTGGGTTGTCTCTTAGGTCTAGAGATTCACAATCTGGTGTGCTACAGGTCGGTAAAGTCCCATCCTTTGTGTTGCAATTTAGTCTCAACCTCTGCAAACTGCTGTCTATGTGTCTATGAAGCTACAGCTGTCTAATAAAGTTCTTAAACACATGGACTTTTCGTCCATCCATCATGACTGGATTGTTTGCCTTGGCAGCTCTCAGTCTCTTTGCCTTATGGGCGTACCTTAAGTATTTAATAAGAAAGTGCTGGGTGGCATTTCTAATTTGAGCTTTGGCCCTGTGTAATGGTGTTCTCAGTTTCGAACACAATAGCTTCTGGGCCCAGCTGCAACTTCTCCGCCAACCACATTCTGAGTCTTCTCCCTCCTGGCCCTCAGGCAGTCCAGCCAGTCAAAGATTAGACTGCCAAGCTCTCTTTCCATGATCACTAGCCTTCAAGTCAGTTATTGTCTCCCTCAGTGTGTCTCTCTATTAAATCACCTCATGCAATGAATCCTCCAGGTTCTTTTCTCAGACTCATCCCGGTGAATGTCATGCATGGCAGTAGTATCCAAGAGGCCCAAGGCAGTGCCCTGCAAGTGGAAGATTTGGGGCATTATGTTCTCAAAACACACCTTCCTCTCATTCCGCAGATTAGGCCAGCATGGCCATGTCTCCAGGAGCACTTGTCTTCCCTACTTCCCAGGAGTAAAACCTTGAGACTGAAGCACTACATCAGAGCCACCAGAGGCCTTACAATAATATTACTCCTACTGTACAGCAATGTCCGTCCCAACCCATGCCCTGTTGGTAGCAAAAGGTCTGCCACCAGTAGCCAAGGACTTTAGAACATAGTCTCCCTGAATATCAGTAGTCTCCAAATTAATTTGCCCAGTTCAAAGCCAGGGCTGAGTTAGTGAAACCAGACGTTATTTTTCCCTCTGAAACATGGCTCAGTCCACACATACCTGATGCCACTATCTCATTGCCTGGCTTCAATATCTTCAGGGAGGATAGTGTAGATAAGCAAGGTGGGGACTGCCTAATTTACCTCAAATCAGACCTGCAAGCCTCTAAAATCATGATCAAATAATTTAGCAGGTACTGTGAATGCCTAGCAATAAAGCTTTCGCTAGAGTGAGGGCATAAATATCTCGTCATCCTGTATGTATGTATATATACCACCAGATCCAGAAGCAAATGATTTGATACCTATTAATGGACCAACATAGATGTAACAACAAGAACAAAGTGCTCTAGCTTTCTGACCAACCAGTCCTTTTTCAGAAGCTCATGGCAGTTGTTTAGAAAATACAATACTTATAACAGCTAGATAATGCAGAGAAAAAGCTATTTTATATATATATATATATATATATATATATATATATATATATATTATATATATTATATTATAGCTGTTATAAGTATTGTATTTTCTGAACAACTGCCATGAGCTTCTGAAGAAGGACTGGTTGGTCCGAAAGCTAGAGCACTTTGTTCTTGTTGTTACATCTATGTTGGTCCATTATAAGGTATCAAATCATTTGCTTCTGGATCTATTCTTGCAAGGACCAATACGGCAACTACTAAATCTAGATTTTTATATACCACCAGGTAAGCACAATCCAGGCACAGAGTCACTTACTCACTTCTTCATGAAACTCAATCAGAACTGGGAATACTTTGTTACTGGTGACTTTAACGTCAGTTGGAATGCTAAATCCAGCACAGGTCATAGGGATAAGATGTTCAGCTTATTTCTTACACAGATGGTCACTGAGCACACCAGGACCAATTATAAAACAGGCACCATGATGCTACTTGACTGGGTACTAGTTACACACCCTGATAGGGTTAAAGTTATCAACATTTTGTCAGATACTCTTGGTGCCCAGTGTCTGTGGGCAGTTAAAAAGACAAAGCCCCCCCCCGATCAAAGGGCACATGGGGGCAATGCATCATTGACACTACCTCCTTCTCTTGCAGCATCAGCATGGCTCCACGAAGCAGATGGGGTGCCGCCGGTGGCCACGGTTCCTGTGGATGGTGGCACAGCCCCTGAGGATGGCCTTTCCACATCCACTGGCAGCCGTGGCCATGACAAACTGTGGCTGGGCACCATGGTGCCTGTGGATGTCCTTGGCGTAGGGTCAGACGAGGCCCTGGATGTATTTCTGCAGGATGCCAGCCTTGGTGTGCTGTGTGCAGAGACACAGATCGAGGTGGGGTCTGACTCCAAGGATGACATCACAATGATCCTGGACAGCATGGGGGACATTGTGAGGGAGTTGCCCCTGCCAGCAGCACAGGCAGTGTCAAGGCCCAGCACCATGCCCATGGCTGCACAGCCACCTGCCAGCACTGTGGGTGCAGCAGTGTGCTGTGCCACTACTGTGCCCTGTGTAGGTGGTGGTGCGGCCACACAGATGCAGAGCAGCAGTTAGCAGCAGGACAGGCAGTGGCAGAAGGCTGCAGGTGCCACTGAGTGGCCCAACACAGGGTCCGCCGCCGGTGCACCTGCCGTATCCCCTCCTCCTGTTGACCCCACTGTGCAGTACCCACCAGAGAAGGGGGCTGGACAGCATGGCAGGTCACCCACTGCCGATTGGCATCCTGGCCAGGGCCGCAGGATGCAGACTGGCTGGCAGAGCACACCCAGCTGCTGCGGGCATCTGTTGAGCAACAGGTGCTGATCACCACTGGGGTGCATGCACTGCAGGCGGAGGTGCACCAGCTAGTGGAGCAGCAGGACAAGGGCACTGCGCAGATTGTGGAGGGGCTGCGACACATGCAGGAAGCCACGACTGTGTCCATGGATTGCATTACTGGTGCAATTGCGGATGGCTTTGAGTTGCTGGCTGTCACTGGGCACAGCTGTGTGCAGGGGACCCCCCTGCAGTGTGCCGTCCACCCCACAGACCCAGCGTCAGACTACCCCAGCACAGTGGACACCAGGTTCAGTTGTAGGCATCCCTGGCATGCCCAGCGCTGGCCTGTTTGGCCACCTACATATCCCTGCAAGGACACAGTCGCGGTCCCGCACATCCACCCTGGGGAGGCCTCCGACACACCCTCCATGGCTGATGCGCAGCCTGCGGCTGCCGATTGGTCCCCGCATGGCTGCCCATGTGGTTGTGGTGGCCGTGAAGACACACAGCTGCCCTGAGGTGTGTGCTGCCCTGCCCTTAGTCTGCTGCTGCTGTCCTGTGTGCACATGGGCGGTGTGTGTGTGTGTGCACTGCACATGTGGTGGCACGCATGCGTGTCATGCTGCATGCTGCCAGTGTATGCCTGCAGACTGCTGGGGTGTGTGGCATGGGCATGATGAGAGCTGGCTAGCAGCAGTTGCACCTGTGCGCTGCATCTTATCCGTGCCACGTTTCACTGCCTGTGTGTGTATGTGTTCGTGTGTGTGTGTGTGTCTGTGTGTGTGTGCACATGCCTGTGCAGCATACGTGTGTGTGTTGCTGTGTGTAGGTGTGTGCCACTGCCTCCCTTCCCCTGCTTAGTGCCACTGTCTGTGCATGCCTCACACCATGCATGCCCCTGCATGTGTGTGGTGTGCTGGTCTGTGTGGCCCATGCATGTGGGCCACACCACCTACCTGCATTCTCCAAAGTGTTACTGTGTGACTGTGTCGCAGTAGCGTTGTGCCTGCTGCACCATTCGGGGGTTCCTCCACCCTGGGGGTGGCTGCACACCACCCTCCGGCCCATTGTCACTGTCATCCCTGCTACTGTCGCCCTCCTCAGCCTCAACAGCCATCCCACGGTCAATGGCCATGTTGTGCAGTATGCAGCAGGCCAGGAATAGGCCACAGGCTTTTGAGGGGCTGTATTGTAGGGCACCCCTGACTGGTCTAGGCATCGGAATTGCACCTTCAACATGCCAAAGACACACTCAATGATATTGCACATGCTGGCATGTGCTTCGTTGTACCGTTCCTCTGATGAGGACAGTGATCGCCAGTAGGGTGTGAGCAGCCAGGGCCTCATTGGGTACACACTATCACCTGTGTGGGGATCTACATGGTTAGCCATCTGCTGTGCTGTTCTGCAACCCTTGCCCTGTCTTAGCACAACCACCACCACAGCCCCCATGCCATCCCCCACTCAAGGTCTGTGACACTCCTCACCCTTGGCCTGTGCCATACTCACTCACTCACTCACTCACTAGGTGACCTGTGGGGATGTCCCCATGTTCAAACCTGTGGCACAGCACAGAGCTGTGCCAGACGAATGCATCATGTGCACTCCCAGGGTGTGTGGTGCAGACATTGATGATGCGCTCCATGGCATCACACACCATTTGGCAGTTGATGGTTGGGCTCCCCTTTCTATTGATGCACGCAATGCCCTTGGGGCCAGGTGGCATGCAGATGCCCACATGGGTGCAGTCAGTGGTCCCAAGCATGCCAGGCATGCATGCATGCAACTCTGTGGAAGGCCTGCATGTTTGCTGTATGCTCCGCCTGTGTGCTGGGGAACCTTATGAACTCTGAAGCACGTGGCAGCAGGGCATTGAGGAACTGTGTGAGGAGGTGGGACGTGGCTGACTGGGTGATACCCATGGTGTCCCTTGTTGGTCACTGAAAGGTGCCCGTGGCGTGCAGGCTCATGACAGTGGTGACCTTGGTCTCCACGGACATGGCATGGCTACGTCTGGTGGATGCTTGCATCTCCTCACTGCACAGATCACACAGCTGCCTCAGACTGGCCCTGTTCTGGTGGTACCAGCACACGATCTCTGTGTCACTGTAGTTCTCATATGTGATGCGGGCATGGTACCACCTGTGTCCATACCACCGCTGGTCCCTTCGTCAGCCACGTTGCTGTTCCTCCTGCCTCCTCACACCCCTCATTACTACCTCCATCAGAAATGGTGCACTCTTCATCCCTCTTTCACCTTGTGTGCCCCCTGAGCAGTTTGCTGCCTGTCTGTGGCCCTGGTGCCCTGTTTCTCAGTGTGTGTGTATGTCCCTCTCTCTCTCCCTCCACCTCTCTGTCTCTCTCTCTCTCCCTCCCTCTGTGCTTGTTGCCCAGTCTGTCTCTCACTCTCTTTTGGTGCAACTGCTGTCTGTTTGTTTGAGCCCTATTTTTGTAGAAACAGGTCTGGACGACACATCTTGGGTTTGCTCTGGACTTGCGCCATGGCTTCCAGGTTGAATATCCCATTGCACTGCCTATTCATAGGAACCCCCCCTGCACTTGCACTGCATACATTATAGTTGCACTTTGGCACAATAGGATTTGCGCTGTGTGGCAGATCCCTCTGAATATCAGTCGGTGGCGCATCTGAGTACTTGTGCCGGTGCATCTCAGTTGTGCCATGCGCAAGTGCTCTGAATATCCAGGCCATGATGTCCTAAGGTAGTGCCTTTGAAAGGTTTCATGAAAAAATATGAAATGGTTTCAGTTATAAGGCTGTAAATTTTGTGTTTTTCTGTTTTGAGCATGCTCAGTAGGGTTCTTGAGATAACATTCTGATACACCACCAAAAATTCTGCATCGCATTACCCTTTTTTTGTTTCTCACCACTTGCTTAGCATAGCACGAAACTTTTTTTGTGACATGAGAGCTGCCATCTTGTTTCTTTTCTCCTCACAGAAACATAGAAATTGACAGCAGATAAGGATATCTAGGCAAACCCAGTATGCCCATTTTCTCTATCTGCTGCAAAAAAAACACAGACCCTACTTGACCTCTGGCTTTATTCTTTTTCCTGTCGCTAAGGTTCCCCGATGCACATCCCATGGATTTCCGAATTCCCCTACTGAGTTAGCACCCACCACCTGTGCTGGGAGGATGTTCTATGCATCCACCACCCTTTTTGTGCAGAAATACTTCCTCAAGTCAACCCTTAGTCTACCCCATTCCAGCTGCATGTCATGTCTCCTTGTTCTGGAACATCTCTTTTTCTGAAAGATGCTACCATCCTGCACCTTATTTATGCCCTTGAGATATTTGAAGGTCTCTATCATATCCCCCACTCTCTCTTCACCTCCAGGGTATACATATTGAGGTCCTCCAGTCTCTCCTTATATGACTTTGGGTGCAGATCCTACACCATTTTTGTTGCCCTTCTCTGAACTGCCTCTACCCTGTCTATGTCCTGACGGAGATGTGGCCTCCAGAACTGGACACAGTACGCCAGGTGGGGTCTCACCAGTGATGTGTACAGTGGCATCACCACCTCCTTTCTTCTGCTGGTGATACCTCTCACTATGCACCTCAACACCCCGCTTGCTTTCCCCACAGGTCTGGCACATTGTTTGGCCACCTTTAGGTCATCTGATATTATTACCCCCAGATCCCTTTCCTGTTTGATGGCCATCAGTATCTTCTCCCCCCCAATCATGTAAGCCTGCCCTGGGTTCCTGTGCCCCAAATGCATGAGTTTGCACTTATTTATTTATTTATATATTAAACTATAGGATTACAAATACATTTGAGCAAGAACTGCTCGTTTACAAAGGTTCCCCGACAACGGATGGAAGGTTAACATACAAACAAAGGCAAACATTAATCCAGAGTCTCAAAAAACAAAATACTGTATTTCAAGTGGAGAGACAACAAAAGGATGGTAAGGCCAGATGAGTAACCAGTAACAGTAGGGGTGGGGAGGGGTCAGGAAGGAGTGGCAGGCTGAAAGACCATTGTCTGGGGGGGGGTGATTGGTATGAGAAGTGCAAGGTAGAGGGAACAGAAGTCTGAAGTGCTAAAAGATGGGAGGGTCTAGGTGAGGTAGGGGAGGAATGAGGGAAGGATAAGGTGATAGGGAGGAAAGTGGAGGACAAGGATAATTGTCGAGAGGGAGTTTAGGGCCACACAATGCCAGGCGTGAGTGTAGAGGTTGACCAACTAGGAGAAGCAGTCACATTGTCTGGTAGTAGAGAGATGAAGTCATAGTTGCTTTTTAAATGGGCTGAGCATAGTAACTGAAAGGGATTCCTTGTTGAGTGAATTAAACCACTAGGGGGCCCTGTGGGCGAATGACCTCTGGCCCATAGTGGTCTGGCATCTGGGGACCTGGAAGGTTTGACTCAGCGTGCTTCGAGTGTGTTAAGTGCTGCTGTGGGCAGTCAGAAGCTTTTCAATCCCAGGTGACATGAGCCCAAGAAGAACCTTTTTGGTTAAGGGGCAGGTCTGGTATTTGATCCTGCTGATGAGAGGCAGCCACCCAGACTGTGGGTACAAGTCACAAGTATGTGTTAGGCAGGCAACGCCCGTAAGAAGTCTGTATGCTTTGTTGAGGGACACAGATATCCTGCGGAGAGCTGTAGGAGAAGCAGAACTGTAGATAATGAGCCCATAGTCTATGATGGAGGTGACAGAACTGTAGATAGCCAATCCAAGGGCCTCTGTCGTCATACAGTGTTTGTGCCTGTGGAGCAGGCCAATCTGTATGTTAGAGGCCTTTGCAACATTCTCAATGTGCTGAGTGTAGGAGAAGGAACAGTCCAGAGTAAGGCCGTGGTATTTGAACTGAGGAACCTGCTCCAGTGTAACCCCAGAATGGTTAGTGAAGATGAAGGGTAGAGAGTTATGTTTGCTCCTTGCATTGCAGAAAGTCATAACTTTTGTCTTGCTGTAGTTCATGACAAGTTTGTGCGAACTGAACCTCAACGTGTCTGAAGTCACTCTATAGCTGCTCTTCTAGAAGCTTGGTGTCATGATGGCTAGAAAACAGGACTGCGTCATCCGTGTTGAGAAGTATTTTCTGATGGCAGACACTATGCAGGCTATTCAGGAAGAGACTAAAGAGTAGGGGTCCAAGAATGGACCCCTGTGGTACTCCTGAGAGGACCGGTTTCTTATCAGAGGTGACATCAGCAATCTTAACTCATTGGACCCTTCCCTCAAGGTAGCTTGTTATCCAGAGAAGGACATCCTTGGAGAGCCTAATAGTTGACAGTTGCCTGAGGAGGAGTGGATGATTGACGGTATCAAATGCCTTCATAAGGCCAATGGATATTGCACCCACACAGTTTCATTAGTCAAGGGTGGAGTGGATGAATCCCATAAATTCCAGTAGTGCAGTGGTAGTGCTGTGCCCTTTTCTAAATCCATGTTGTTCAGGGCACTGGATATCATATTTTACCAGATACTCAACTTGCTGGTCCGATACAATTCATTCCAGGGTTTAAGATAAGAGGGTGAGGATGAAGATGGGCCTGTAGTTGGTATGCAGTGACCTATCACCGCTTTTGTGTACAGGTGTAATGGTTGCCTGTTTCCAGAGAGATGGGAATTGGGCCAGCCTTAGAGAGAAGTTGAAGATCTTTGTCAGAGGTTCAAGGATTTCATCTTGGACAAGTGCAATCAGCTTCAGGTCGAGGGAGTCACTGCTGTGCCCTGAATTGTGGATGGATTGCGAATATATGTATGGGCTAAGTGCATTGGGACCACTTTGAAGTAGAATTTTGGGAGTGAGCAACCATTGCCAGCAGTGTCATGGTGAGTGCTGGTGGAAGGGGTGTCGAAAAAGTCCGGTGGTAGTACACTGTCCAAGTTTGAAAATACATTGTTGAAGGTGTTGGTGATAGTTCCAAGGTCAAGCGTAGGAGTTCTGTCGATATTTAGCATGGTGGGTGGAGATTTAGGGTCTTTCCCTGTGAGGTCTTTCATGTTACTCCAGAATTTTTTCCCACCCCCCATGTGTTGGAGAGTGCCTCTCTGAAATATTTGCTTTTCACGTTCCGTATGGCAGATGTACATTCATTTCAAGCTGTTTTATATTTAATTATATCCCCAGGCATAGATGTGAATCGACCACGGAGCCCAAGGTGGTCCCTATGTTTGAGACATGTTATGAGCTCAGGGGTTATCCATGGGTTGGACCTTCCTTTAACCTTAAACTTCACGGGTGCATATATTTCGCAGGCTGCAGTAAAGTGGTTAAGGAACATGTCCAGGGCTTGGTTGGTATCATTGCCTGAGTCAAGTGTAGACCAATCCAGTCTGCGTAGATGGGTTTTTAGTAGCTCTAGGTTCCCATGCTTCATCACCCTGGTGTAGATTACCTTAGGAGGGATTTTAGTGAATTTATTGGTCCAGATATAGATAACAGGTGAGTGATCACTTATGGTATGAGGGAGCACTGAGACCTTGGAGATTCATTCTGGATGATTTGACAGAATCCAGTCAATTAGCAAAAGTGACCCAGTCCTATAATTGCACCTGGTGGGAGTGGAGACAAGTTGGACGAGGTGCTGCGCTATGACAGTATCCTTGTATACGCTGGCCCCAGGCGAAAGCCAATTGATACTGAAGTTGCCCAGTATTATAATTTCCACATTGTGATGAAGGCCCTTATAGGTACTCCATGACCCTAACAAAGCCCTGGGCCTGGTTCTTAGCTAGTAAGTATACAAAGGCTACAGTCAGTACCTTATTGTGGGCACCAAGAAGTACTTTGATAGCGAGGACCTGGGATGGCGATTCATGGTTTGAGAATGTATTAATTTGCCCCTTTAAGGAATCTCTCAGGTAGATGGCACAGCCTTCACCACATTTTGAAGTCCTGTCCAGCCTGAAGATATTGTATCCAGGAATGGCGACTGCGTTGTCAGGTATCTTAGGGTTAAGCCATGTTTCAGCAACAAATAGCATATCAGGGTCATGTTGCCGCATCCAGGTTTGGAGGCTGTCTAGTTTGCTGAGGAGGATACAGACATTCATAGATGCCAGTGTGAGGGAGCCCACCCTCCTGCTCTGAGGGAATAAGGTTGATCCAGGAGGATCCGGGTCAGGATGGACATTGCCCAAGAGCAGAAGTAATGGCAGGATTCTGAGGTGGTAGATTATTAGCATTTTGTTGCGTGAGCAGTGCTGGGTGAGAACAGCAGACCACTGAGGAAGCTTTAAGGGATTAAGAGAGAGAGGGAGATCAACAAAGGAGGTGGGGAGACAGATAGCTTTAAGCTCTAGAAATCTAGTACTGGGAGCCAATGGGGACAGGATGGGGTGGGGGAAGGAGGCGCTTAAGTGTATTTTAAGGTGGCCGGGGAGTGGGTTAAAAATTCGGCAGCAGAAGCAGCAGCCGTGGAGGCCGGGGCTGTGTATAGGTCATACCTGATGCTTGTTTCCAGGGGGCGAGTGGCAGCAGGCCTCTTAATGCTGACAGAGGTGCAGAGTGGTGTCCAGGCATACAGGAGGCGAACCGCAGATGGCAGTAGGTAGCCCAGTGAGCTACAAGGATGCCAGTTGAAACAGGGACAGGACAGGGATTTATAGCACTTCGAAGTGGTGGGAGTGAAAATAAAATTAGCACAGAGACAAAGAGCTGCACTTTACTAAAAGAGGGCCAAATCAGTGGGCGGGAAGCAGACAGCTAGGCGCTGATACGGTATCAGGAGAGCAAAATGGCAGTTCGTCGGGCAGTCAATCAGGATGCTCCTACTCAGGAGCAACCAGTGAGGACTTTTCCAGGGAAAGGCGCCAATTTTCAAAAAATTCAGCAGCAGAAGCCGCAGCCGTGGAGGCTGGGGCTGTGTATAGACTGTACCTGATGCTTGTTTCCAGGGGGCCAGTGGCAGCAGGATTCTTGGTGCTGATGTTTGTTTCCAGGGGGCCGGTGGCAGCAGGATTTTTGGTACTGATGCTTGTTTCCAGGGGGCCGGTGGCAGCAGGCCTCTTGGCGCTGAGAGGCGCAGAGTGGTGTCCAGGCGTGCAGGAGGAGGGGACTTCTTTGCATTGAATGTTAGCTGCCACACTCTTGACCATTCCTCTAGTTTACCTAGGTCCCTTCTCATTTTTTCCATCCTTACCAGTGTCTCTACCCCTATTGCAGATATTGGTGTCATCTGCAAAGAGGCATACCTTTCCTTCCAGACCCTCCATAATGTCACTTATGAAGACATTAAATAGGACTGATCCCTGTGGCACCCTGCTGGTTTATTTAATTAATTAATTTAAGTATCTTTGATTATCGGGTGGGTGCACTGATCCAAGGGACCATTTTCAGGCACGACCCGGGCCAACAATGTGGCACAAAAGCAAGTATATACAGGTGCAAACAAAACAACAGTGAAAAACAGATTGAAACAGCACAATTTATAAATGTGTAGTATGAAATCAAAATATACATTACACTATACAAAAGTGTTGGAGGAAATCAATGCGAAACATAACATTTTACATTGCATTAAATGGGGTAGGGACACACACACACACACACACACACACACACACACACACACACACACACACAGCGGGGATAGATAGTGCAAATGAGCAAACACAGGCAACATGTCAATTCTGATTCAACAGTCTAAAAGAACAGTGGGCAATAACAACTGGAGGAAACAAGTGACAATTAAGAGAGTAGGAACAGAGTGCTATACATGGTTGGACATCTATAAGAGTGAACAATGGCAGCCAGGGTAGTCAGGGATGAGACAGCAATTAGAGGTAGATTACCCTGGGGAGCACAGGCACTTTGCCTCATTCAGTAACCAGGCTTTGAGTCAGTGTTTGAAAGTGCAGAGGGCATCAGCAGATTGGAGCGAAACACAGAGACTGTTCACAAGAGAGGGAGCAGTAACTGACAGTACTTTGTCACTCATAACAGTGGAAATGTTAGAAATCTCCTTCGCGGGGATTGAGGACACAGGTAAGCATCTGAGAGTAGCTCTGTTTTTTTAGGAGGGATGCATAAGGTGATGCATTGCCACCACTAAGGGTGTTGTCAAGGATACAGCCTAGAGCATAGTCATAATGGCTGGGGAGTGGGAGCCAACCAAGAGCCTGGTACAGGTCCTAGTGGTGAGTGGAGTAGGGTGCCAGTAGTGCTGATCGACATATAGTGTATGGTAGAATGTTGTTATGGATAGAAATCCATAACTAGAATGGAGTTGTTGTGCTGCAGTAGCTATGTCATCACAGCTGTTATGCTGCACTAGCTATGTCACTACTGCAGCATAACACCGTGGAATGCTGCCACATAGTTGCTTTCCTCAATCCAGTTAAGCTGGAAGTTGCTGTTTTTTTTAAACTTGAACTTGCAGAAACGTCTGTAGCACACTGTGTCAGTTAAAAAAAAAATGTTAAAATTTATATTTTCTGTTGTCTTCTCCAGCTGGTTTGTGTGATTTTCTATGCTGTGACTGCCCATACACTATAAAGGAATTATGTATGAGCAGTCATACACAAACTAAAGGAAATTTTGTATCTTGAGGTTCCCTTGGTAACAGAGTACCTCTCGAGCTGCACTCTCGAGGTCATCTGTTACCAAGGAAACCTCTCGATACAAGAATATCCTTGTTACGTATGACTGCTCATACATAATCCTCTATGTTGTTGTAGATGGAGGTAAGATGCGATCGCAGGGCAGAGGACATGTGAGAATAGCTAGGGGAGCAGTAGTCGATGATAGGGAGCAGGTTACTTTTGGCAATTGCTAAGCGGGCCTCACTGGTCAGGAACTGTTTTAGCCGGTATGCAGCCCCGAGCTTTTGGTTCACTCGTCATACAATGGAGTTGACATGCTCCGTAAAAGAGAGGGAGGGGTCAAGGGTAACACCTAAGTATTTAAGATTTGGGACATTTTTAAGCATGGGTCCGTCAGGTGTGAGCACTGAGATGGAGGATCCTAACTTAACAACGCAGGTCAGGCATGGTTTGGACCCAAGAAGCAACACTTTAGTTTTTTTTAGATTATTCAGGAGCTTGTGTGATAGGAGCCAGGTGTGGGCTGAGCCATAGTTCTGAGACAGGACAGAAGATATGTTTGTTAGAGACTTGTCACTGCAAAAGAGGACAAGATCATCTACATATAGTAGGGCTTCACAGGTGAAGCAGTCAATAGGGAGGGAGTTAATAAAGATGGAGAACAATAATGGGCAAAGGATGGAGCACTGTGGGACAACTGTAGAGACAGGCAGGTCATGGGAGGTGGCAACACCGAAACACATGGCCTGGGATGGGATAGATAGCTCCTAAACCATTGGGAGGTTTGCTGGCTACACAGCAGATTATGTTTTCCAATGTAGTCAGACAGTTGTCTGTGAACGATTTTCTCCAGGAGCTTGCTCGGGTGGGGGAGCAGGGAGATTGGCCTATAATTATTTGAGTATGGGGGTCCCCTGCTTTAAAAATTGGTACCACCTTGGCACGCTTACAGGAGGCCTGCATTGGTAGAGGTGGTCAATGCCAGAGTAAAAGTAAAGGTGAGGGATTTAGAGATGGCAGGGGAGATCAACTTAATTGGAAGTTGGGGAGGGGTCTCAAGCAAGTAGCTACTTCTGTCACTTTCTCAGAAGTACTGCCTGTGAGAGACAAGGGACAGCATATTGGTGCATGCACCATGAACTTTAACTCATGGTTGAAGAACTGGTGCTGTGAGGAAGGGTTTGGATTCATTGGTGACTGGGGACCCACCTGGAGGGATTGAGGTTTGTTCAAGCCTGACGGCCTGCATCCATCCTGGAGGGAATCCAAGCACTCAATGATATGTTTAAATGCTACATTGACAAGCATTTAAACTAGCAAAGGGGGGTGGCAGGCCAGCAAGGAGGGTACCTACTTGCTCACCCCCCACAGCTAGCAGTAGAACCAGTGAACCGGAGGAGTGGCTATCTCGACAAAGCAGTGTGCAAAAGATGGAGATTAGTGCCCAAGAGGTGGATCAGCAGAAAAGGGGCAAAATTCAGCAGAAGGGCAGACAGCAAGGAGAACCAGGGATAAAAGACAACCAAGGAAGGGGCTGGAGTAGAACAGCGAAACAGTCTAGGGAGGTCATATCATGGAAAGCCATGTGTGCCAATGCCAGGAGCCTTAGCAACAAGATGGAAGATCTGGAGGCTGTCATGGTGCAGTCAGACCTGGACATTGTGGCCATCACTGAAACCTGGTGTAATGATAACCACAACTGGGAGATGGCCATACCTGGCTACAACATATTCAGAAGAGACAGGGCAGGTAGAAAGGGAGGAGGAGTGGCACTGTATGTGAAAAATGACATAAATGCCACAAAGATCCAGGAGGAACAAAATGGGGGCGAGATACTGTGGGTTAAGCTGGAAAGGAAACTGGGGCCAGCCATCCGCACAGGCATGGTCTATAGACCACCAGCCCTTGAGGAAGAAACAGATAGGGAGCTGATGCTAGCCATCCAAAGGATGGCAGACATGGGTGAGGTGGTACTGGTTGGAGACTTCAATATTCCAGACGTGGACTGAAGCATCCCAGCAGCAGCATCAACTAGGAGCATATTTATCCTGGACTCACTTCAGGGTGCCTTCCTCAAGCAACTGGTCATGGAACCAACTCGGCAGAAGGCAGTACTGGACCTTGTGCTGACAAACAGGGACAGTGTGATGGGGGTAACAGTGGGGGAGCACCTGGGGAACAGTGACCACCAGTCATTGTGGTTTGAAATCACAGAAAGAGCAGAAGCAAACCACGTATCCTGGATTTTAGGGGGCAGACTTTGGGAAAATGGGGAGATACTTGAAAGAGGCATTAAGGGTAATGGGGCAGGAATCAGGGGTTGAGGAACAGTGGGCAGTATTTAAAATGGGGATTACAAGAGCAACAGAATTATGCATTAAGCAGGTTAGCGAGAGGAAAAGGAAGAGGATACCATTATGGTTTTCCAAAGAGGTAGCAAAGAAATTGAAAGCCAAAACAATTGCATTCAGGCAATACAAAGAGACACAGGCAGAAGGGGATAGGGAGAAGTACCAGGAGAAGCAAAGGGAGGCAGGGAGGTCAGTAAGGGAAGCCAAAGCTCAGACGGAAGAACACATTGCAAAATCAGTGGGTAGAGGGGACAAAACATTTTACAGGTACATAAGTGAAAAAAGAAAGGCAAAGGGGGGGATAGTGAGACTGAAGGGAGAGGATGGGGGCTGCGCGGAGGATGACAACTGTAAAGCTGACATACTGAACAGGTATTTCTGCTCAGTCTTTACTGAGGAAGAGGAGGGTAATGGGTCTGAAGGGAGTACAAGGGGTGAGAATGGTGCAGAAATGGACACAAGTCCCTTTACTCAGAAAGGGTCCTGAAGGAACTGGAAGTAATAAGAGTTGATAAAGCAATGGGGTCAGATGGGTGCACCCAGGGTCCTTAAAGAGCTAAGAGAGGTGGTGGCTGAACCTCTGGCTATCCTGTTTAGCCGATCACTAGAAACAGGGGAGGTACCCAAAGACTGGAGGACAGCAGATGTAGTCCCCTTATACAAAAGTGGGAACAAAGAGGAAGTGGGAAACTACAGACCAGTCAGCCTCACCTCGGTAGTGGGGAAGCTCATGGAAGCACTACTGAAGGAGAGACTGGTGGAACATCTGGTTGTCAATGGACTACAGGACCCAAGGCAGCATGGTTTCACCAGGAGGCGGTCTTGTCAGACCAGCCTCATTGAATTTTTTGACTGGGTGACTAGTGAGGTGGATCAGAGGAGGGCAGTGGACATGGCCTATCTGGACTTCAGCAAGGCCTTTGACACTGTGCCACATAGAAGACTATTACACAAACTGGGGAATATGGGTGTGGGCAGGACAGTAGTGTGGTGGGTAGGTAACTGGCTGGGCAGCAGGACACAGAGGGTGGTGGTAAATGGCTGTCACTCCACAGAGGGAAGAGTGACCAGTGGGGTACCACAGGGATCAGTGCTGGGACTGGTCCTATTCAACTTCTTCATCAGTGACATTGCGCAGGACCTAGAAGGCAGAATTTCACTGTTCGCTGATGACAGAAAGCTCTGTAACAGAGTAGACACACCAGAGGGTGTAGACAGAATGAGAAGGGACCTGCAGAAACTTGAAGAAGGGTCAGGGGTTTGGCAGTTGAAATTCAATGCAAAGAAGTGCAAGATAATGCATATGGGGCACAAAAACCCTGGCACAATATATCAGTTGGGGGTGAGAATATAGCATGCACCAAGCAGGAAAGGGATATTGGGGTTATCATCTCTGATGACCCCAAGGTAGGGAAACAGTGTGACAAGGCAGCAGGTAAAGCAAATAGGATGCTGGGATGCATAGGCAGGGGCACCACCAGCAGGAAAAGGGAGGTCATAATTCCACTATACAAGACACTAGTGAGGCCCCACCTGGAGTACATTGCACAGTTCTGGAGACCTTACCTACGTAAGGACATAGACAGGGTAGAGAAGGTTCAGAGGAGGGCAACAAAGATGGTACATGGATTGCATCACAAGTCCTATGAGGACAGGTTGCAGGAACTGAATATGTACTCCCTGGAGGAGAGAAGGGAGAGAGGGGATATGATAGAGACATACAAGTATCTTACAGGGAGGAGCAGGGTGCAGGAATACACTCTTTTTAAGCGAAAAAGGTGTTCCAGGACTATAGGGCATGGGATGAAGTTGGAGGGAGGACGATTCAGAGGAAACATGAGGAAGAATTTCTTCACAGAACGGGTGGTGGACAAGTGGAACACCCTGCCAGAGGAAGTGGTGGGGGCTGAAACAATCATGGGATTTAAGAATGCATGGGATAGACATAAAGGAATTCTGGAAGTCAGGGGTAAGGGGCAACAGACTTCTAGGAAAACATGAACTGAACTTGCAAGCTTAAATGGGCAGACTGGGTGGGCCACAGGCCCCTATCTGCCGACAGTGTCTGTGTATCTATGTAATGGGAAGATACCATGGCTGCCAGGGCTGCCACGGTTGGGGAGACTCCTAAGGAGTTTCCTCAGATTGAGCTCCATTTACCACCACCCTCTGTGTTCTATCCCTCAACCAATTTCTAACCCAGTTTACCACCTTATGACTCATTCCCTGGTTGCCTAGCTTGTTTACAAGCCTCTTATGTGGAACAGTGTAGAAGGCCTTGCTGAAGTCCAGGTAGGCCACATCCACAGCTCCCCTCTGGTGCACTTCCTTGGTCACCCAGTCAAAGAAATCTATCAGATTTGTTTGTCATGGCACTTCTGCTGTAAATCCATGCTGCCTCAGATCCTGTGCTCTGCTGGATTAAAGATGTTTCACAATCCTTTCTTTTAGCAGTGATTCCGTTATTTTCCCCACCACCAAGGTCAGGCTGACTGGTCTATAGTTTCTAGCCTCCTCCCTGCTACCACTTTTGTGTAGCGGGACTACATCTGCTCTGCTCCAGTCTTCTGGATCCACTTCCATTTCCAGCGATTCATTGAACAGGGCTGCCAGTGGTGCTGCCAGCACCTCCCTAAGCTCCTTAATATTCTAGGATGCATCACGTCTGGTCTCATTGCCTTGTCCACTTTCAGTTTTGCAACTTCCTTTAGAACTCAGTCCTCTGAAAATGGACTGGTGTCCACCTCCCTCCCTCATTGCTCCTGTCACTTAATTGTGGTCCCTCACCTTCCCCCTCTTCTGTGACTATTGAATAAGAACATTTGTTCAGGATTGTTGCTTTTTCCAAGTCCTCTTCTGCACACTCCCCTTCTTCCTCCTTAAGCCTTACAGTCTCGCCTCTTGCCTTTCTCCTTTAACTAACATGCCTATAAAAAGTCTCATTCCCTTTCTTTACTGCTTGGGCTTTTTTCTCACCGTTTGCACCTTTGTGCTCTTGACTGCCTCCCTCTGCTTATCCAGTTACACTATCCTGTTCTCCTCCTTCTGTGCTTCCTTGTACTTACTGAAAGCCAACTTTTTCGCTCTTGCCGCTTCCTTTTAGAACCATAATGACTTTTTTTTCTCCTGCCTTTGTTTATTTGCTTAACTCAAAGGTTTGTTGCTTCCACTATGGCTTCTTTTAGATGGGCCCACTGTTCCTCAACCTCCCCCCAAGTCCTTCCTCCCTGTTAGAGCTTTTCTGAGATATACCCCCAACTTTGTAAAGTCTGCCCTCCTGAAGTCCAGGACCCTCACTTTCACGTGGTTTAACTCTGCCACTATACTCATACTGAACCACACCATGCGATGATCACTGGACCCCAGGTGTCCTCTGACCATTACATCTGCAATTCTGTCCTGGTAAGTACCAGGTCCAACATTGCAACCTCATGGGTAGGTTCTAGCACTAGCTGCCTGAGGTGTGCACCCTGCTGGGAGTCCAGTATGGCCCTGCTCCTGGCTGGGGCTGCAACTGGTATGCTCCAATCAACATCTGGTAGATCGATGTCACCTACCAGAAGCACTTCCCTTTTAGTTGCCATCTTATTAATAGATTCCACTAGAACCATGTCCAACTCTTCCCCGTGTTCTGGAGGTCTGTAGAGCATGCTCATGTAAACAGCGGTGCTACTGCCTATTTCCAGGGTTACCCACAGAGCCTCCACGTCCCCTGCAATCCTTGTATCTCAGTTACTTTTATACCCTCCCTGACGTAAACAGCTACTCCTCCTCCCTTTTTACCCTCTCTGTCTTTTCTGAATAGAATATAAGCTGGTATAGCTACATCCCAGTTATGGTTCCCATTATACCGTGTCTTGGTAACAGTGACAATGTCCAGGTCAGCCTCTGTCATCAAGGTCACCAGATCCAGGATTTTATTTTCCATGCTGTGAGCATTTGCATACATGGCCTTCCATATTTTGTTACTGCCCCTCCAGTCATCCCCCTTTTATTCTCATGCCTTCCCTCACTACTCCCCTGCTTTTAATCCCCTTTCTATTTTTCTCTGCCATTCTACCTTTTCCAAGTTTAGTTACCACTGGCAAGTTCCCAACCTTAGGGTCCTCCCTGAGGACTACATTAACCTGTGGGGGTGGACAGTTTGATTCTCCCTGCTTCCTTCTGCCACCCCCTTGGCTAGTTTATTTATTTAAAAGTCTCACCAGGAGAAATAAAACATTTAAACTGCTCATTAAGGACAACAATCCCCTCCCTAGATGGATGCAGGCCGTCACCCTTGTACAGGCCCACATCCCTCCAGGTGGGTCCCCAGTCCCCAATGAAGCCAAAACCCTTCTCCCTGCACTAGTTCCTCAATCATGCATTGAAGTCCATAGTGTGTAGATCCCTAACCTCCTCCTTGCCATGGACAGGCAGCACCTTTGAAAAGGTCATGGAGCTTGCTACCTGGCCAAGGCCCCTCCCCAACTCCCTGAACTCCTCTTGCACTCTTCCTCTCACTGCCTTGTCCCTAGTCAGCTGATTTGTCCCCAGATGGACAATGATATCCAGTTCCCCCCTCCCTGCTGCCACACCAGTGATCCTCTAGATCTGCTCTCCATCCCTCTGAGCTGTGCCTCCCAGTAGGTACTTAACCTCCCTCTCCACACCACTCCCTGAGACCCCCAACTCCACTCCCCAGACTACGGAGTCCCCACCAGGAGTTGCGTCCTCTTCCTCCTCTTTGGTCTTCTGCTACCCCTCTTGAGGTCTCTGCCCTGGAGGACCTCAACATCCATCCCTGCCACTACTTTGGGTGCCTCTGTGTGATTGCTCCACCCTGCCAGTGTGGCGTAGGAGTTCCATAGTTGTATGGGATTTGGGATGTGATACCCCACCACCTTAACCCTCCCTGAGCCCACCGTTGTCCATCCATTCCTCTTTTCCAACATCCACTGAGAAAGCAGAGGTGGACTTGGTGGTCCCTGAGTGGGGTAGTTGGTCGTCTTAGCCCAATCCAACCTTTACCTTAATTCTGGTTACCTCCTACTTCAGCCCAGAGAGGTCCTGCAGATGGGGCAGCACCGCAGTCTCCAGGAGGTTTCCCTGAAGACTCCCGCCCCACAGCCACTGCACTACTCCAATCATAGGTACACCCTATATGTAGACCTTACCTGCTTCCCTTGCCAATTCCCACAATGCAGTAATGAAAGTACATGTTTACAACTCCTCCTCTTTTTTGCCCCTCTCCCCCTCTCCTCTTCCCTTTTACTACCTGCGTGTACTATCTAACCTTGCCTCACCAGCTCAACTTGTAAACCCCCGATGCAGTGTTAAAACCCTCTAGCCTCTGACTAACAACTCCCAGGTGCCCTGTCCCCCCCCCCCCCAGAGCTACCACTTCCCCACTTCTGACTAGCTCTGGTGATCCTGCCTTTCCTGTGCCCACAGGAAGTATCTGTTGTCAATCAATCCTGGTACCTGTAAGATTGGAACTGTCTCTGGATGGGTGGGAGAGAGAGAGAGAGAGAGCAATTCCAACTTTAAGGAGAGTAACTGCCTTGTCCTACCTTTTCGTTCCCTGCTGGTCTAGAAAAAAAAACATGTTAGTCTCCTGCTTAAAACAAAAAGAACACCACAACAACCACAATCAGCTTTCTTGCTCCTTTTTCTCCTGACAGTCTCTTACTATCGAAAAATAGCTGCTTCCTTAACTTTGCTCTGCTTCTTTCTCTCTGGCCAAAAGGTGACTCCTGGGAAGTCTAAATGTAGACACCTGGTTTACTTCTGCCTAAGCCACACACCCCAATTTACAACAATTAACAGCTCTTCTTCCTCACCCACTTAACTGCTACTGCAAAGATGATAACAGTGTCCTTCCCCCAACCTTAAGGAGAGTGACTGCCTTGTCCTACCGCTTTGTCCCCTGCTGGTCTAGGAAAAAATACACTGGTCTCCTGCTTAAAACAAGGATAACACCAGAACAGCCACTATCAGCTTCCTTGCACCTTTTTCTCCTGACGGTCTCTTATTATTGAAAAATAGTCAGCTGCTTCCTTGCCTTGCTCTGTTTCCCTCTCTCTCTCTCTCTCTCTCTCTCTGGCCAAAACATGATTACTGGGAAGTCTAAATGCAGACACCTGGTTAACTTCTGTCTTTGAAGTAAAAAGCATGTAACATACATAAAAATGCTATCATTTTGAAAAACAAACACCAGAATCTAGTTAAACTGCCCCAGTTTAGCTAGATTCTGATGTTTGTTTCTTAAAATAAGGGCCAGAAATTCATTTTCTGGGCACCCAAAATCCATGGTGCCCAGCTTAGCGAAAGGAGTCATTGACCTGCGATCTTTGTATGAGAACACTGGGACTTTCTTGACTTCTGCAGACACAACTGGAACTCAAGCTGGGGGCTGCAGTGAGAGTAGTGAGCTGCCATTTCCCTGGTGTCTAGTGGCGCCCACTTGCCATCCCTTTTAGTATGTTACATTTCCCTGGCGTCTAGTGGTGCCCCCTTGCCAACCCTTTTAGTATGTTACATTTTCCTGGTGTCTAGTGGCACCCCCCACCCTCGGATTGCTGTCCCTGTGCTTATCTTATCTAACCTTTGTGTCTAGTGGCACTCCCAACCCTCCAGTCGCCATCCCCATACTGATTTGTATCTTTTCCTGGTATCTGGTGGCACCCCCCTCTTCTGACCACCATCTCCATACTGATTTTATCTTTCTCCAAACTGATTTTATCTTTCCCTATTGTCTAGTGGCACCCCTACCCTCTGATTACCATCCTGGTAATGAATTAATCTTTCCATAGTGTCTAGAGGCACCACCCACCCACCCTTCGATCACTATCCCTGTAATGATTTTATCTTTCACTGGTTTCTATTGGCAACCCCCACCTTCCGATGAAGAAGAAGAAGAATCAGCATTTATATAGCACTTTTCATACATAGTATCCCAAAGTGCTTTATAAGCAGCGCTAGACTGGTAGTGAAGTGACTGAATGTGTGGTGCCGGCCATATCGCACATCATCATCCACACACAGCCTGGATAATTGCATGAACCGGTTTATGGGAAGGGGAATGTTGGCCAGGACACTGGGAATGTTCCCTGCTCTTTGCGAAGAGTGCCCTGGGTTCTTTTACTTCCACCTGGACACCCACCAGGAAAACACCAGGATGGGCAGAAGGGACCTCGGTGTAACATCTCATCTGAAGGGTGGCACACCCCAGCAGTACAGCACCCACCAATACTGCATTTGGATGCCAGCAATTTTTAGGTGCAAGTCCAATCCCGGTGTGGGATGAGAACCTACAATCTTCTGATCCAGAGGCGGATGTGCTACCAACTGAGCCATGCTGACACCCTGATCACTGATCATTGTCCCTATAATGATTTCAACTTTCCCTGGTGTTTAGTTGCACCCCTCCTCCCTCTGATTGCTGTTCCTGTAATGATTTTATCTTTCCTTGGTGTCTAGTGGCTCCGCCCAGCCTCTGATCACTGTCCCTGTCTCAAATAAAGAAAATCATCCCTCAATGTTTTTTGCTTCAACCTGCAAAAAAGAAAATGGTCCCTCACCTATCTGACCCCCACTACCACCTTCCACTCAGCACCCTCCACCCCCACCACCCCACATCCCCAGTACACACCCTCACTCACTCTAACAGGTCACAGGACGAAAATCCACTTCCTGTCAAAGATGAGTCTAGTTGCTGGAACCGCCAACAGCAATATGAGAAACTAAGATTAATATGGTTCAATGTATTTTAATGGGGTTTGAAACGTTGATGCATAACTTTGTCATTTTTGCATATTTTGAACCCACATTTTTAACATGGCCTTTTTGGGTCCCCAACTCATGACCAATGTTGGTGGAATTATGCAAATCGAGCCCAAAAGGCAATTTCACACTAGTTTGCCAAAATGGTAGTTTACTCACCTGGTCACCAGGTCTGGCATCAGAGGAGCACCAGGGAGACTGGAGAAGATGGGCTACATGGAGCACACCTTCCTCTAATGCACAAAAGAAGAGGAAGGTGTAAAAAAGCACCATCTTGTACAGTGGCGAACACTGGGGTGCAGAGAAATGGTCGGGAGACTGGATCTGCCAAGAGAGTGTCGTTTGATTGGGACTGCACACCAAGAGAGCAAACAATTCTATTTCCCCAGGCTGGGAGGTAAGGCAGCAGGCAACCTCTCTGCTTCAATTTTTTTTATATATATATCAGGAGACTCTGTACTGGATGCATAGGATACAATCTCCTATGGCTGCTAGCAGGAGCCATAGGTAGTTATCCTCCCCACCTGATTGTAGTAGTGGGTGCAGGCATTTCTGGGACCGCTAGCAGGGGTCACAGTAGACTGCAGTGGGCTAAATACATCACCCTAGACTCGCTGATAGAGAGTCCAGGGGAGCCCAAGTCATGTTTTCTACAGTTGCTTCTTGGTGTGCAGTGTCAATTAACCAGATTTAGTTGTACCCAGAGGTAAAATAAATTGGATATTAGTTATAGTTTTGTTCTTGGACTTAAAACAATGTTTCTTCATACAGTGCTTGCAGGCTGTTGTGCTTGCTGACTATATTGCTTATTCTAACAATGCAAACATATCGAATGAGGTTGTTTAGTTAGCTAACATTTCTGTACTAACATTCCTTGTATTAGCATAGTCTCTTACCTCTGTTTTAGTCTTGGAATAGTTGGTTTTGTTGGAGCTGTTGATGAGTACAGCAACCTGAATCGATGTACATTTAGAACTGATGAGGAAGGGGTTGTGCCACAGACTAAGCGGCTCGGACTTCTTTGAAGTCACATGTGCATCAAGTAACCTATCAGGTGGACACAACCCATGTGTAAGGAAGGTGGAGTGCCTCAGAGATTATCCCCCACAATTACCTTTTGGGCAGGATTTGAACATTTTCACCACCCTTGTTCATGAGGCGGTGTCATAAGAAAGCTATGTTGAAAATTTAGGATCAACATATGTAAAAATGGCAAGTTAAGCTCATATGTTGAAATTTTAATTCACTCACTCATAACTTTAATAACAGTAAATATTTTGACCCAAAATTTTCAACATAGCCATTTTTTAGCCACCTCATAAACGAGACATCTGTCAAATTTAAAATCTTAGCCAAAGTGTGTTTTCACACTTATTATACGGAATGACATTTCAATGCCGCTGAATGAGATTTCAGTGGTAATTTTAATATTTTCACTACCGGGCACATGAGGTGAGGTAATAAGAAGGCTATGCTGACAATTTGGTATACAAAGATGGTAAAATGCCCAGCTTATGAGTGAACAGTATTTCAACATTCACTCATATCTTTACTAATTTTCACTATTTTGATTCCAAAATTTCAACATAGCCATTAGCTCATAAACATGACGTGTTATTTTTTAAATCCTGAATGAGATGTGTTTTCACACTTCTTGTGTGAAATGACATTTTAGCCAGTATACTATGATACATGTCGTGTTTATAATAAATCATAAAATGAGTATCTTGAAAATTTGGGGTTAAAATAATAAAAAAAATAAAACAATATATAAATAGTAATAATACCCAACAGGGTGGGCAGTGTGTGCTATACGGACATGAGAGGTAATGAGGCCCGGCCTTGCAGACGGAGGGCCTTATAGCCCCTGGAAGGTCCGGTACACAATACCGCCCACCCTGGAGGGTATTATTGCGTTAGAAAATGGGCACTGTAAAAAAAAAAAAAAAAGTCAATAAAAACTGTTAATAAAATAGTTCAATGTAAGTTTTGAGATAAAATAGTTCCTCCACCTGTATCAGAATGACTAGAAAGCACCCCTTCCCCAGCCTGTTAAGATGAGGCACCTTTGCTTTTCTATACCATTTTTTTTATTTTTTGTTCATGCCACTTTCCATCGCCACTGGCAACAGAAGTTTATTTGTGAGACTTCAGCTTAAATAGTGCTTTCATTAGATCAGCGGATCCACAATAGCGTTTTGCTATTGTAAGTCATCTGCTTCATTTTTTTATTGTCTATTATATGTACGGCTGTATTTTTTTCAAGGAGAAAAGAGGACAATTTCACGCTACTATCACGGGAAAAATAATCTAATTTACAGCATACTGTACAAGGAGAGAGACGCTGAAATTTGTAAAGGGCGCTCTCGCTGTCCCCCGCCCCCCACACAAACAGTCTGTAGCTGTGTCCCGAGCTCACACTGAAGCCTTTAATGCGGTCTACTCAGAGAGAGAGAGAGAGAGATGCTGCTTGTTTCAAAAGGAAAACTAATATACTGCAGTCTCTCTCTCTTTCCCACCACCAGAAAAGAGTCCCTTGAGCTGTCTCCTGAACTCACACTGAAGCTGCTATTAGTGCCTACACGGAGAGAGCCGCTGAAATGATAAAAGTGCTGTCTCTCTCCCCACCAGCTGCAGCTTGTACAGCAATAAACTGGGCTGTGTAAAATAAAAATGGATTACTGAGACTCTTTGATTAATGACACTCCTGTGCCCTATAGTGCAAGGACTTGCGCTGTTCAGTCAGTTTTTTTCTGCAGCAGCATGGAGGAGGTAGGGCATGTCTGGAAGAAAGTTACGGACGTGGTAACGTGCTGAGCATACGATACGTGCTGGCGCTTTTAAAAAGAAGACCCCAGGGTGAAAGTTTGAAATGGGCTGCTGGAAACCGAACCTCGTTCAATAAAATAATTTTATTTATATTTTTATGTTGGGGATGATTAGTCACTTGGAGAAATCAAGTTATGGGAAAGACATCGGATTCTGCTGATGACGGAACGGCTCTTGCTAACCGAGATTTAAAAGATGGCTGTATTTTTTAATTGAAAGTTCTACTGGCACAAGCATTTGGAATGTAATCAGACAACAGAGACTGGGTCTCATTGTTTTCCGGTCTCTGTTGCCTGATACCGGCCCGGGTAGCTGGTTGCCTAAGCCAATCAGATTTAGGGATTTTCCCAACCCATTTTCTAATTGCTAACAAACTTTCTGTGTAATGCCATTCTTGACCCCAGTGAGCATGCTTTGTGATCCCATGCTGGTGAGCTGAGTTTTAGGGAGAACTCAATGACCATGCTGGATGGGGTGAGAGTGGGGGGTGGTGCTGTTATTCAGCACCCCTCCAAGCTAGGGAATGAAACATGCAGGGTTGTCCTCACAGAATTGGGTACCATATAGTGAAGACAGCTGTCCTCTTGGCATAGGGCCCTGGACCTGTGCATCCCTGTGTGGCAGAGGGCCCTGTGTATGTGTATCTGTATCTACAGCCACATGGGATTGGAAGGACCACAGGGCCCTGCACTTCCACAGATTACCAGACAGTCCCATGAATTCTTCATATCCATCATTTCACTGAAATGCAGGGCCCTTGTGGGCCCTGCAGTTCTGTAGGTGGACAGACTCTTCCCTTGGCACAGGGCATAAGGTTCCAAAGGGACCTGAGTGAATAAGGATATGATTCCACTATCTCCAAAAGAAAGGAAATTATTTGCAAAAAATGTGTTAATGCACCAGTTAGGATAACTTAATGCCACAAAAGTAGGGAAATGTGGCATTAGAATTTCCAACCCTAATGCCACCCCTAGCCCCCAAAGCAGTAAAACATCTCATTGCTAAAAGTTCATCTGTGACTGCCTCCCGTAGCCCATCAAAGCTGTTTTACCTCATGCCTAGGCAGCACTCACTCATGACAACATGGCCCCTAGTATCCTGCACTTGTTGTTTCTCTTCATTAAGTGTCCTAATGTAATCAAGCCTCTCCCCTCCTTCCTCCATCAAACTCCCCTCCCCTTACCACCACCCCCTCTTCCTTCCTACTTTCCTCTCCCCATGTGCCTTCAGCTCAGCCCCCTATAAAGCTTCGATAAGATCTCCTGGGCTGATGCTTCTTTGCTGCTTGAGCGGGTTTTCTTTTATCGCCCTTGGCTGCTATATTTTTATACAATGCCCTCCATCCTGACAATCAGTCTGTTGCAGTACCTCTCTCTGCCTTTCATGAACCCTCAGTCTGATTTATACTCTGTCCTTTAAACTGCCTTAATCCCTCACAGATACTCCTTGTGCATATACTGTATAGCAGTTAATATTAGCACCTGGTATATTTAGCATGATGACTCCGGTTGTACATATTAGCGCCCAATATAATTAGTGCTCATTTCTTACTACTGGAGTACAGTTAGCCTGGCAGATTATTTTAGTGGTCTGTTTATATTAGCAGCTCTTTGCTTTCAGCTAATATAGCCAATATAAATGGAAAGCTAATACAATCTGCTATACAATATCTGCCTGTTGACTTAGTTCACTGTCTTTATCTTCTTGATTACGCTTAGATTTTTGCTTAGATTCATATTTGTTATTAGCTAGCACTTACAGCTCTACTGTAAACTTAAATGTCTTTTTTTTAAATCACTGGTAACATAATTCTGATGTGGAATCTATATAATAAGCTTGTTCTCAAAGGTGTTAATCTGAGATTACAATAAAATAAAAATAAAACAATAAAAAAAATAGGTATTTGGGTCTCAGGAGTCTTGGCGAATCAGTGGTGGGGTCTTCCTTGGAGGTTGTCAACCCTAATGCCCACCCCATACCATGTGCAAACAATGTCACACATGATCCTTTCTTCCCACAGGACCTTCTTCCTTTGAAGAGTGTATCATCATGAGGCAGTGCTTTGGAGCTGTACCTAGTGCTTTGGAGTGGATGGTACAAGCTGGGGGGAAGTGGGGAGCCTTATGGTTGGCAACCCTCAAGGAAGACACCACCACTAATTTGCCAAGACACCAGAGACCCAAACCCTAATGTTTTTTTACCTTTTGCTGCTTGGGGTTGGTTGTTAGGGCTGGAAACCTTAATGCCAAATTTCCCTACTTTTGTGACATTGTTACCTTAACTGGTGTATTAACACATTTTTTTGCAAAGAAAATGTATATGTCTGTCTGTCTGTCCATCTATCTATCCAGATTCTTTGCAAAAAACTGTGTTAATGCAACAGTTACAGTTCAGATAAAACCAACGTAAGTAGAAAACTCTGAATTTAGGTTTCAAACCCTAACTCCCCTGCTCCACCCCTGAAGCAAATGAGGGGTGGAGTTTTCCTTGGGGTTGTTAACAATAATTCTTACCCTGTTGTAGTAACAATAAAGCTGAGATGTGATGGAGACAGGTGTGTATGTTTCATGAGTGTTTTGAATGGGATGAGTGTTAGGGTTAACAACCACAAGGAAGACTCCACCCCTCATTTGTTTCGCGGGTGGGGCAGGGGGTGTTAGGGTTTAAAACCCTAACATCAGATTTCCTTACTTCTGTTAGTTTAATCTGAACCCTATTACATTAATGCAGTTTTTTGCAAATAATTTCCTTACGTTTTGAGACATTATAATTGTATCATCACTTGTTTGTGGCAGTGCAGGGCCCTCTGGGACCTGCACTCCTGTGTCTCCATACATGCATATATGTATGTTGCTGTGGAAGCACAGGGTCCTCTGGACCCTGTGCTTGTATTTGTGCCAAAACAGCAACAGAAATTGTCACCATAGCCTTCTTATTACCTCGCCTCATGAACCTGGTTGTGAAAATGTTCAAATCCCTGCCGAAACGTTGTTCTGCAGCATCAAAACTTCATAGTGTGCCACAGGTGCAAAAATACATTTTGCACAGGATTTTTAAAATGACAGCTGTTACATTCATGAGGAGGTGTAAAAAATGGATATATTTAAAATCTGGGGTCAAAATATTTACAGTTACCAAAGTAATGAGCAAGCATAGTCAAATTTCAATGTATGCAGATAACTTTGCCATTTTTACATATTTTTATCGTAAGTTTTCAACATAGCCTTCTTATGACCCCACTTCATAAACAAGGGTGGTGAAAATTTTCAAATCATGCCTGAAAGGTGATTTCACCAAGTGACCCTGAAATTGCCATTTGGGCCAGATTTGCATAATTCCACCACCATTGTTAATGAGGTTGGGTATTAAAAAGGCCATGTTGAAAATTTAGGCTTAAAATATGCAAAAATTGCAAAGTTATGCATCAGTGTGGAAAACCTCAATGAAATACTTTGAACTGCATATACCTTGGTTTCACATATTGCAGTCAGTGGTTCTGGCAGCAAGACGTGTCTTCAATCGGAAAGTGGCTCTTCACCCTGTGACCTGTTCAGTAATTGAGGGTGTGTGGGGGTGTACTGTGGGTGTGGGGTGGTGGGTGCTGAGTGGGAGGTGATGGGGGGTCAGATCAGCAAGGGATTATTTTCATTTTAACAAGTGTTAAAAAAACACATTATGGGATGGTTTTCTTTATTACAGAGCAGGACAGCGATTGGAGGGTGAGGGGTGACTCTAGACACCAGGAAAAGACAGAAACATAATGGGGACAATGATTGGAGGGTGAGGTGTGACACTAGACACCAGAAAAAGACAGAAACATAATGGGGACAATGATTGGAGGGTGGGGGGTGCCACTAGGCACTAGAAAAACACAAAAATATAACAGGAATGGTGATCAGAGGGTGGTGGGTGCCACCAGACACCAGGGAAAGACAGAAATATAATGGCGATGGCAATCGGAGGGTGAGAGTGCCACTAAACACCAAGCAAAGGCAAAAACTTAAAGGGAACGGTGATTGGAGGGTGGGGTACCACTATACACCAGTGGAAGACAAAAACTTAAAGGGAATGGTGATTGGAAGGTGGGGTACCACTATACACCAGTGGAAGACAAAAACTTAAAGGGAATGGTGATTGGAAGGTGGGGTACCACTATACACCAGTGGAAGACAAAAACCTAAAGGGAATGGTGATTGGAGGGTGGGGTACCACTATACACCAGTGGAAGACAAAAACTTAAAGGGAATGGTGATTGGAGGGTGGGGTACCACTATACACCAGTGGAAAACAAAAACTTAAAGGGAATGGTGATTGGAAGGTGAAGGATGCCACTAGACACTGGAGAAATGGGGAGATTTGAGATTAAAAAGAAATTACTCAGATGAGTACTATTAATAAGAATTTTGACATAGTTACTGTGGTGGAAACATGGGGCGATCCTGACTCTCCCTGGTCTATGACAATTCCAGGCTATAAATCCTTTTATTTAAATCGTATGGAAAAAAAAGGAGGTGGCATTGCCACATTTATTATTAACTCACTTAATTCTATTAACATTTCTGACATTATTAAAACTCATAATGTGTCTACTGAGACTCTTTGGCTTAAATGTTTTCTATCTGATTCTGATTTTATTATCATTGGGACTTGTTACTTGCCCCCCACTTCATCCTGCTTAGTCATGGATGCTATTTTGTTTGAATTCGAATTAGCTAGTCAATTGGGAGATGTCATCATTACTGGTGATTTTAACCTTCCTGACATTAATTGGCAGTCATTAACTTCAACCAGTGGTGTCAGTAAAAAATTTTATTTACTTGTCTAGATCTGATTGTATCAATGGGTAACCTCTGCTACTAGGTAATAATATTCTTGACTTTGTACTTACTAGCTCCTCTTTAGACATTAAGAATGTTCGTGTCACTACTCCTATTGGTAATAGTGATCATAATTCTATCCTATTTGATCTTCACAGACATATAGTTTTCAACCAAAATTCTTCAGTTATTTATTTGTATGATAAGGCTGACACATTTAGTATGTATCATTATTTAAATATGATAAACTGGTTGGCCTTGTTTAAGGATTTAACTCCTTTACAGTGTTGGAGTGTTTTTAAAAACACTATTTTGACTATTAGGATACCTATATCCATCTAAATATAAAAATTTAATGGGAAACAGTCTCTAGATGGCTAAACAAAAACATTAAATGTTTAATTAATTTAAAAATAAAAAACATAGTAACTATTTAAAAACAGGACAGTGTCAAATTGGGATTCCTATTTAAAATCAGTAGACAATGTAAGTCTTCTATCAGAAAGGCTAAAGCTAAGTGGGAAGTTCATTTGCTTCTTCTGCAGACAAATCGAATTTCAAACAATTTTTTTCTTATATTAATTCCCTTAGAAAAAATCCATGTATGGTAGGCCCTTTGACATCTAGCAATATAATTGTTCATGAACCCAAAGCCATGGCTGAGGTTTTCAATAAAGAATTTTGTAAAGCCTTTTCCCATTCTAATGAGCATAATAGTATTAGTTATAGTTTATTACCATCCGAATCTCCTATTCTTTTTTCAGAAGAGTCTATTATTAGTAAATTATTATTATTAAAAGGTAAATTTTGTTCAGGTCCTGACTCTATTGTAGGACACTTACTTTATTTAATGTCCTCTTATATTGCTTTTCCTTAAACATATTATTTGATCTTTTTATTACATAATTTTGTTCCCTGTGAGTGGAAAGAGGCTTTTTGTTCCCATTCATAAGAAGGGTTCCAAACATCTAAGTGATAATTATCGCCCATTAGTTTGACGTCATCTATTTGTAAACTCCTTGAAAGCTTACTTAAGGACATGTTGTCTCCTTTAATTGATGACTCGACCCAGAACAACATGGCTTTGGAAGGAAGAAGTTGCCTTACTAATCTGCTCTGTTTTTATGAGATTTTAGCTCCTATTTGGATAACAGGGTATCCTGTGATATCGTGTTTATCGACTTTAGTAAGGCTTTCGATTCTATACCTCATGGGGCCCTTATTCATAAACTTCCATTCTTGGCATTAATAGTTATGTTATTAGATGGATTCAAAATTGGCTTTGGATAGGACTCAGAGAGTGATGATAAATGGATCTTTCTCGGATGTTGGTAGGGTGCTTAGTGGTGTGCCTCCAGGGTTCCGCTCTTGGTCCTGTCTCTTTTCAGGCCTTCATTGCTGACTTAACCAATACCTGCCTTCTAACACTATTAAATATGCTGATGATGTCAAGATCGGGGTCCTAGTTCTAACCTTGAGCAAATTTCCCGTATACAGCATGATCTCGATGTTATATCTGCTTGGGTAACACAATGGGAATGAAGTTAAATACTGATAAATGCAAGGTTATGTATCTGTTCCAATAACCAAAAATTTCAGTATATTTTGGATGATTTTCCATTGAGTTCTACTACGGCCGAAAAGGATTTAGGTATCACTATATCTGATGATTTAACTTATTCTACGCATTTGCACTCTGTTATTAGTAGAGGAAATAAAATCATGTGGTCTATTTTGTGTAATATTAGATCCAGAAACAAGGATGTGTTGTTGCCTCTATTTAGATCTTATGTTCGACCACATCTTGAGTATGCTTCACAATTATGGTGCCCTTTTAAAAAATCAGATAACTATTCACTTGAAAGGGTCCAATGAAAATATACTAAAAAAATTTCTGGATTGGAAAGGTTATCATATGAATCTAGGTTGAATACATTAAAATTAATGCCATTAATTATCAGGCGCATCCGTGGGGATCTTCTTTTATATGACATTATTAATGATCCTTATATTATGTCTGAATTAAGTTTTTCTTTTAAGAAATCTGTTTATAATACAAGAGGTCATTTTCTTCAATTAAACGTAAATGTTTTAAGCATATCGAAGAAAGTACTTTTACTGTTAGGATCATTGGGCCATGGAATCGGCTCCCTTTGGAGGTTGTTTCTAGTAATAATAAAGTGACTTTTAAACATCGTCTGGATAAATTAATTATGTCCGGGTATGATTTATCCTATTATTCTTTGATATAGTATAGGAGCATTATGGGCCTCGGCCTACTCGCTCCTTCACCCCTACCTTAGTATGAACCTTAGTATGAGTGTACCTTTAACCAACAGATGAGGGAGCTTTTTGAAAGATTACAAAACTGGAGTTATAATAATCAGAACATTTTGAATCAAGCTTTGGAAAATCTGCAAACAAAGGCAGAGCAGACCTTTTGACTGGCACTCCTAAAAATGACACTCAGTATAATATTAGAGTTACCTTCATTAGAGAATACAAGAACTATGCAACCAATATTAGAAGAATTGATCTTACTTCAAGAGGGAGCCCTTGCAACAGGTAACACACATATAGGACTATGTCAACAGGCATTAAGACCCTACGGAAAAATTTCTAGCTAGCAGTCCAAGGCGGGGAACTACCCACCTGACATCGGCCCCGCCCCAATGTCCCACATGGTATAAAAGGGGTGGTCCCCCAGCACCACCTCAATTCTTTTCCCTGCCATCGATCTGCTAGTATTGGCTCCATGGATGCCTCTCTCACAGTCGACCGCCATGTTCGCGCTTCGCGCAGTTACCGATCATTTACCTTTTTCTCCTCACCTTTTTTCTTTTGTGCATGTCTTCTTCATCTCCTCCACGGCAGAAGTCTAAGTGCATGTGCGGCACGCAGATCCCAGCTAGAGACAGCCATTTGGCCTGCCTTATCTGCCTGGGCCCAGGCCAAAAGCCGGATGACTGCCCACACTGCCAAAAGTTTAACAACAAGATCCAAATCCACAGACTCAAGACTCTGAAGGCTTACCTACTGGAACAGCAAGTGTCCACCATGCAGAGGACACATTCAGAACACAGTTCTTCCTCCTTAGCCAGGGATTCCTCTAAGAGAGAAGAAATTAAGTGGGAAACACCACCATAGAGACATGGATCGAGCCATGTCAGAATCCCACTGTAGGTCCCCCCACAAGACCTCCAAGTCCTCTGCCTCTGGCGGGAGGTTGGAATATCTTCCCCCAGATTCATTAGCCCTTCCTGGGATTTCTGCCAAGAAGACTGCTGCCTAGCTGGCCCGGTGGTGCTGAGGTTTGAGGAGCTGGATGCCACACCTCACGCCACGCTGGCGACTCATGTTCGGGAACAGGCACAGGCCGCCAGGGGTTGGCAAGGGAGGAAAAAGATCGAGCATCCAATGGACTGCTCTCCTTCTCCAGGGAGGGGAGGCTTTCAGTGTCAGTGTTCACTCGGCCCCTGGTGGAGGCTGCGGAACAAGGCACCATGCTGCAGTAGGATGGAGCTAGGGACAGATGCTTGGAGGAAAGCACACACAGATGCATGCATGCTTCACCTCTGTTAGCATCATTGCATGCCCCTCGGTTCCAGGGGAGAAAACCAGACAAAAAAATGCCGGCCCCTACTAATGAGCTGGCTCCGATGCTAACCCCTCTGGCCATATAAGTTCTGCTGTCGGTGGCACCACTCGGGGTGGTGGGGGCATCCCTGAGTATGAGGGGGCAGGTCACCGGAGCCTGGTGAGCCCAGTCATAGGAGGAGTCTGGCCCAAAAAAAAAAAAAAAGACTCTTGCCTCTTCCAATTTGCATGGCAAAGAGTCCTCTGGGCATGGGCATTCATCCGTCCTTGTGTCCCTGGCTTTAAGAACCCCACAAGCAGTCACTAGAGTCTAAGCCAGAAGGACAGGTGTCTTCTTTGGGTGGTACTTCAGAGTCTATCACCCACAAGATCTTGGAGTCATCCAATAAGTCGAAAAGGTCAGGCCACTCCACCAGACACAAAGAATCTGAGCTCTGCCAGAAGCACCTGCTGCCTCGGGAGAAGGCGTCGACTACTTCAGAGGACTGCTACACCTCAGGATCTCCCAATTCCATGTCAGAGTCAGATCAGACACCCAATCCCACAAGGTTAACTGCTGTGCAGGCCCAGACGTCGGACCAGGCGACAGGTCTCACGTCTGAGGACTGAACGCCCGGACCTCTTGAACGTGGTTCAAACTCGCCATTGAACGTGGTTCAAACTCGCCATCATTGCCTTCTCTTAAGGAGTTAGATATTTAACCTCCAAGGGATTCTACTGCAGAGCCTCTGATCCCAACACCTGATGGCAATAAGTCGGTTGACTGGACGGCTTTGCCGGACATACCGCAAGGGCTGCCTTCAGGGGCCTCGAATGTCCCTACCCTGCCACCAGCACAACCTGTCATCCCACTGGTGGAAGTAGGAACTCTGTTCAACTAATGGTAGAACACAATAAAGGGAGACCTCCTACCCAGTCCACAGGAGCAGTCACCCAGCACGAGGTGTCTCCCGCCACCACCTTTGCCCAGAGAGCCGTTGCCGCAGAGCCTCCCAGACCATCTCTGATGCCTGACCACCCATCATCAGGGGACAACGACCGGGGTCTTCAGTGCCTAAAGGCCATGGTTGACACCCATTGTCCATACCATAATCAAAGGGACGTCTACATTCATCCTCAGATGAAGATCCAGGGGACTCTTATTCCTCCAAGGATGAGCTCCCTCTGCCCTCTCTGGACCATAAGAAGGATTCTCTGTGATCTCCTCCAGATGATCTTTCTTTCCTTGACATAATGAGACACATCCAATATCTTAATCAATGAGATACAGAGGAGCTTGACACAGAAAGATGTCGCTTGGCTAAGTTTCTAGGGGCAAATGACCCTAAACCCTTGGTCATCCCTCCTCTAGTGGAGCCCTTCCAGGACAACACAAAATTGGCCTGGAAGGGCCCCTCCACTACTTTGGCTGTCCCAAGGAAGACAGAGCGCCAATACAGGACACCAAAGGGACAGCCTCACTTGAGTGAACAGCCCAAAGCAGACTCTAAGGTGCTGACCACAGCTCTTGGCAGGGCACAGCAGCCAAGGCATATGAGTTCACAGCCTCCTGATCCTGAGTCTAAGAAGCTGGATCAAATGGGCAGAAAAGTATATTCCTCAGCCACCTGCACGGTCAGGTCTCTGAACTTCTTGGCACATATGGTTATATACCAAAAGTCATTATGGAACAAAGCAAGGGACTTGGCTAAAACTCAGCTGGATTCTGTTCAAAAATCTGAGCTTATGGCTGTTATTCAGTCTGGCATCGACATAGGCAAACATGTTCGGAGAAGCTCATATGACTCTGCAGATACAGCTGCCAGAGCTGCTGCCACAGGGGTCTATATGAGGTGCCATGCCAGGCTGAGGGTCTCAGGATTCTGTCAGGATCTGCAGAATGTTATCCTGGATGTACCATTTCATGGGTCAGTTCTCTTTGGCACAGACACTAAGAAACTGATCTCAGCTACAGGACTCTGGTAAGGTGGTTTCCGACGTTCACCAAATGTACAGGTCAGATCCAGCTACTACCAGATGCCATCCCTTTCATAAGAACCAGGGCCAACAGGGAAAGTGTCAGCAACCTAAAGGGGGCTTTTTTTTTTAGTTGGTCATTTTTGTCTTACCTTGGCCCCCGGTCTGCATCCATGTCCAGGCATCCACCTCATCCAGCCGCTGTCCAGACTGCTCTGACTCCCACCTGGGGCTTCACTGCATACCCCCACGGCTTGACCCCACGGCGAGGTGGTGGGAGATCCCCCTATCTCTGCCGACACAGGATCCAGTCACCACAGTAAGTCCTTGGAGCTGGGTGTCCTGCCGAATGGCCATCATGCCGCTGCAACTGGTGCCAATTTTCCCCTGTTCTCAATTCCCTGGAGTCAGAGGTCATGCAATGACACCAGCGGGCATGAGCGCCACATGCATCTGCCTGTGTCCCCATCCAGACATCTACCCTCAACTCCTCCCAGACTATGGTGTGCATCCCCACACCCCTTCCTCTGCCAGGGGGCAGTCAGATGCCAACCATTGTGGACCCCCCCAGAGAGAAAGAGCAGTCCATCAGATGCTCAATTCCTCTCCTCCCCTGCCAGCCCTCGATGACTGGTACTCACTCCCAAACCTGGGTCACCGGCGTGGTGCAAGGTATGGCGTCAGCACCTCAGCCCTCAGTGCCACCAGGCTGGCTAACCTAAAGGGGGCTTTAAAAGAAGGGTGCCTCCCCTGCCGTCAGGCACTCATGGTCCCCAAAATGAAAAAAAATGCCACAGCCCCTGTGCCTACCCTCTCTGCCTCAGCATGACTCCCTGCCTGTCCCTCCACCTCTGGCAGAGTTTCATGGGGAGGCAGTAGGAGGGAGAGTCTCCCTCTACCTCAGATGATGGTCCAGTATTACCACGGACCAGTGAGTCCTCCAGATAATAGAAAGAGGGTATGCACTGGAGTTCATGCAGATTCCACTGGACAACCCACCAGTTTCCCCCCACTGCTTCTCATCCCATGCGGTCCTTATAAGAGCAGAAATCCAGTCACTCTTACAAAAGAGAGCGATTCAGGTAGTATCTCCAGGTCACAGTGGAAGGGGCTATTACTCCCATTTCTTTCTTGTGCCAAAGAATATGGGGGACCTCCATCACATACAAGATCTGAGCCAACTGAACAACTTTATCGAGAACAAAAGGTTCAGGATGGTGACTGCCTGATCTGTTGCCTATAATCTACTAAGGAGATTGGCTTTTCTTAGTAGTGGACATGCAGGATGCCTATATGCACATAAAGATCCTGCCATGACAAAGGAGGTATCTCCACTTCATTTTCCAAGGAGAACACTGACACTTCAGAGTGCTGCCATTCACCCTCTCATCAACACCGAGGGTCTTCACCAAGTGCCTAGCAGTTGTAGCAGCAGCATTCAGGAGAAAGGGTCATTATGTTTACCCCTACCTGGATGACTGGCTCCTCACAGCACCTACGGAGGAACAGCTGAGTCATTTAATACAGCAGACCTTCCAACTGTTCCAAGACTTGGAGATCACTCTGAATCTCTCCAAATCATTCCCCTGGCCTACCCAGAGGCTGCAGTATATAGGGGCAGTCTTGGACACCATCCAAGGAAAAGCTTTCCTTCCTCAGGATCGAGCAGACAAGCTAAGAGCTATTGCTCGGAGGTTAATCTCCACAGATCCAATCCCGGCCAGAGTGGTGCTGCAGCTTTTAGGCCACATGGTCACAGCCATCACTACAGTTCCCCTAGCCCACCTGAACATGAGGGTTCCACAGTAGAACCTCAGGGTTCAATGGGATTAATGCATGGATGATCTTAACTAACCGGTCAGGATCTCCAAGGTGGTACTCCATACTCTGGAGTGGTAGCTCACCCCTTTAGAGCTGGACATCCGAGTTCCCTTTCAAAAACCCAGTCCTCAGTAAGTCCTGACTATGGATGCCTCAGGGATGGGCTGGGGTGTGCATCTGGCATCCACCAAACAAGTGGTGCCTAGTCTTCAGTGGAGCACAATCTCCACATCAATGTGCTGGAGATGAGGGCTGGCTTGTATGCTCTGCAGGCCTTCCAGTCCATGCTCATGCTAGGTCCTTTATTAGTCTAGTCAGACAACACTCCAGTTGTCTTCTACTTCAACAAGCAAGGGGGCACGCATTCTTACCCCCTGTGCAGGGAAACAATGAGAGTTTGGCACTGGACAGTGGATCACAACCTGGAAATAACATCCGTTCATGTTCTAGGGTTTCTCAATGACCTTGCAGACAGCCTAAGCCACTCTCGATCACAGAGTCACAAATGGGAGCTGCTGCAAGAAGTCATACATGACCTCTTCAGACTCTGGGGTCAGCCAGTACTGGACCTTTTTACATCTCCACACAATGCCAAACTTCCCAATTTCTGCTCTCTAGATCCAAGGCCTGGTGTTTTCTGGTGCTATGCATTGTCTCTCTCTTGGACAGGAAGGTTCCTATATGCCTTCCCTCCCTTTCTGCTCCTTCAGAGAGTACTACTCAAGATGCAGGCAGAGAGTGCACACATGATTCTCGTAGTGCCTTTTTGGCCTCATCAGATCTGTTTTCCGTTGTTCCAGCAATTGGCTTTGGAACTGCTGGTCCCATTACCCCTGTCCACTCATTTGATCTCCCAGGAGCAGGGAACCCTGGTACACTCCATCCTCTAGGCTACAACTTACCCAACGTTTTCTCTTGGGGTTCTTGACTATGGTATTCTCATTTATTCTTCTACCAATGAAAAATATCTCTCTAAACTTAAAGTTACTTATAATAATATTTATAGATATGTTACCGGTCTCCCCTTTAGGACCCATGTGACTTATTACATTTGTCTAAACTTCCTTCTCTTGTAAACAGAATAAAGATTAAATTAGGTATTCTGTTATTCAAAGTCACTAGAGGCCTTCTCCCTACCTCTTTGTCCACCATGTTTCCTAAAGCCATTAATTCTTTGGGAACTAGGTCCCAAGACAAAGACAAATATCAGTTTGTGATTCCAAAGGTAAAAAAAGTTTATGGTAAGAAATCACTTTCATTCAGAACAGTCCTTTTCTTTAATTCTATTCCTAAATCTATCGGTGCCTCTCTTTCACTTACTCTATTTAAATCTAGATTAAAAATATGGTTAGAACACACAGCTTCCTGTTGTTCCAGTAGGATTTTAAGGAATTAATATGTTAGTGTATGTTTATTTAAGCATTTTTTTTGTACTGTGTATTTTGTCTTTACTTAATGTGTGTACCTGTTTTGTAACACTTGCCACTTGTGAAAATGGGCAGTTATGCTCATCAAGTTGTCAAGTACAAGAAATAAAAATGAGATGAGAATGAAACACCCGAATCTTTGGTCTCTGCATTTGCATGCATGGCTCCTGTAGACCTGATCAGGGACAGATTCGGAGTATCCTCTAGAGTGGCAGAGGTTCTCATGGCAATGAGAAAACACTCAACCAGAACAACGTATGCCATGACATGGAAACATTTCTACTTATGGGCATCCCCCCATTCCTTGGACTTTTTCCACTGTCCGGTGGAATCTGTGCTGGAGTAACTTCTTTCCTTGTCAGACATGGGACTCAGCTACTCATCCCTTAAGGTGCATCCTTCTGCACATACCTCTCAACCTCCTTCATCACAAATCAGGGACAAGGCTTAAAATGATCAGGGACAAATTACCAAAATCAGGGACATATCTGAAACAAATATAATATTAGTTCCAGCAGCTGTGTACAACATGCTTATTAGTGTAATTAGCATTTTCTTAATGAGAACTAGATTGTAACACCAATGACTGGCATTATTTTGTGATTCAAATCCCTACTCTTCAGTGACAGAAAAGCCAAATTTAGGAGGGACAGAAGAAATTTCTGAAGCAAAAATCAGGGCCATCCCTGAAAATCAGGGACAGTTGAGAGGTATGCTTCTGCACTGTCAGCTTTCCATGCGCCGATGGATAGGAAAGTTCTGGCACAAGTGGATTTGTGCAAGACTTTCCTAAGGGGTATCTTGTACATCAAGCCTCCCAGGAGGGATCCCGTCCCTCCATGGGACCTTCTTTTTATGTTAGATAAGCTTATGTTGCCTCCCTTTGAACCAGCCACAAGCTGCAAGCTACGCTTCTTCTCATGGAAAGCACTATTTTTACTTGCCATTACTTTCAAACATACGAACATACGAAATTTGTCAGTAGATAAAGGCCTAGAGGTCTATCAAGTCTACTCGAATGTGCAGCTAGCACCCCTTATTCTGCAGCTACCCCTCCCTTCCACCCTTCCCCTTCATTGACCCTCCCACTTGTCCTGTCCCATCCACTTTTGAAGCAGTCCACTGTTCTACTGGATACCACTTCTGCAGGTAACACATTCCACCCAGCCACCACCCTCTCTGTAAAAAAGTGTCTCCTCATCTCCCTCCTGAACCTACCTCCCTCCAGTCTCATATCATGGCCCCTGGTGTCCCTCCCCTCTCTTACTTTGAACAGCTCCTCTGTACCTGTCTTGTTTATTCCTTTCATGTATTTAAAGGTTTCAATCAAGTCCCCCCTGTCCCTCCTGTCCTCCAGTGAGTACATGTTCAACTCTCTTGACCTCCTCTCGTATGATAAGTCCCCCAGCCCTTTGATCATCTTTGCCACCCTGTGCTGCACCCCCTCCAGTAACTTAATGTCCCTCTTCAGATATGGGCACCAGTACTGCACTCAGTACTCCAGATGTGGTCTAACTAATGACCTATACAGTGGCAGAATCACCTCCTCCCTCCTCGAGGATATACCCCTTGCAATACAAACCAGCATTTTGTTGGCCTTTGCAGCTGCCTTCCTACATTGTGCCAAGTTGTTCATTGACCCTGTAATGAGCACCCCCAGCTCCTTCTCCTCCTCCTCTGTCTGGGCTAGCTCACTACCCCAAGTTGGTAACTCCTCCTTGGGTTCTTTATCCTAAAATGCAGCACCTTGCACTTTTTGGCATTAAACCCCAGTTGCCAGGTGTCTGACCAGGTTTCAAGCTTTGCAAGATCATCCTGCAACCCCTGCCATCCCCCTAGGTCATCCACCACCGCTCCTACCTTGGTATCATCAGCAAACAGACTGATCTTGCTCTTGATGTCCCATGATATGTCTGCAATGAATATCCCAAACAACACTGGTCCCAACACCAAGCCCTGTGGAACACCGCTCATCACTACCCTTGGGTGTGAGAGCTCCCCACCCACCACCACCTTCTGTTGCCTTCCCTGAAGCCAGTTTCCTACCCATCTCACCAGCTTTGCACCCGCCCCTGTGCCTACTAACTTACTTCCCAGTCTTCCATGCGGCACCGAGTCGAATGCCTTACTGAAGTACAGATACAGGACATCCACTGCATGGCCCCTGTCCAGTTGCCTAGTTACTCTAAGAATTTCCGAGCTGCATTGTTCTGATGTGTAAAGATCCTTACCTTATTTTTTACAGGGACAGAGTTGCCCTGTGTACAAATCCTAAGTTCCTTCCAAAGGTGGGGTCTGAATTCACTTTAAATAAGGACCTCCAACTACCCATCTACTACCCAGAGTACTCATACAGAGGGGAGGCCTTGTTACATACTCTGGATGTACACAGACTCCTCCGTTACTCTATAGAACGGATCTGTTCATCAAGAAAGACATACCAGTTGTTTTTCTTCTTTGCCTAAAGAATGTTAGGGGCTCCAGTGACCAAGCTGACATTGGCCAAATGGTTGGTCAACTGCATTACTTTTTGTTACCAAAAGTACAACAAACCCTTGCTGGGACTGGGCAAGGGTCATTTCACAAGAGAGGCTGCAGTCTCCTTTGCATCCCTCAAAAATGTGTCTGCAGCAGATCTCTGTGCAGCTGCTACTTGGAGTTCAGTCCACACTTTCATTAGGTACTGCAGTCCAGACATTGCTTCCAGAAGGAGAGTAGGTTATAGCCTTGTAGTCCTTCAGGGGCTTCTCTCCTTATGAGTGCCAAGGACACTGCTTTCTACTAGTCCGCCACCCTTCTGACCTGGGTCTCTCCTTGTACTGTTTGGGACTCGGTCCTATATGTGTTTCTTGCTGCAAGAGCTCCCTCTTGAAGTAAGATAGTGCAGTTAAGTAAGAACTTACCATAACAGTAGATCTTCGAGAAGAGCTCTTGCAGCAGGTGGTTTTCCCTCCCACCTGCCCCCGGGGTTATGTAACTGTATTTCTCTCTGGGGGATGGGACATCCTCCTTGGTTCCACATCCTGCATCTCAGCTGGGTTTCTGGTGGGATGAACAGAGGTGGTGCTGGGGGACCACCCCTTTTATATCACGCGGGTCATTGGGTGGGACTGATGTCAGGGGGCAGTCCCCCGCCTTGGACTGCTAGCTAGAAATTTTTCCATGGGGTCCAAGTGCCTGGCGGCATAGTCCTACATGTGTGTGTTACCTGCTGAAAGAGCTTCTCTTGAAGATCTGGTGTTACAATAAATTCTTACGTAACTGCACTTTTTTCAGAACTGGCCAGTTTTAGACAAGGATAGAGATTTGGAAGATATCAGCAGGGATCCCCAATAAAAAAACAATCAGAAGGGGGAAGAACATAGCTGAAAGTTTAGTCCACAGTCATTTCAACTCTACAGATCAGAGGGAAACTCAGTTACCGCCTAAAGCCAATGGCATTTTTCCATGTCAGAGAGGCAACATCTGCTGTTATGCTAAAAAATCAAATACTTTGGTACATCAAATGTCAGGCCAGACTGTACCCATACAACATCTGATAACATGCACTACCAGATATGTGGCTTATGTGCTGTGGTTACAATGTGGCCAGTTGTATTTAGGTATGACAACAGAGTGCTTAAAGAAAGAATGTGGAATCATTATTTGGTGATAGCTAATAATCACCCAGATAGCCACATAGCTAGACATTTTCATGTGAAATACAATGATAAGCCCAAAGTACTGAATTTCCAAGGTCTTGATTGGGTTCCACCCTCCCCCCATAAAGGTGACAGACAGAAGGAACTATTACAAATGGAGAGTAGATGGAGTTTTAAGTTAAATGCTTTATCACCATTAGGGCTTAATGAAACAAACATTTGTCAATGCCGAACATTGGCTGCTTGTTAAACTATTTGTTTTTTTGCAATTTTGTCCCCAAATTTCGAAGATATTTGTTTTAGGATTCACCTTATAGACATGACTTGTGCCATTTATAGTATGCTGGCCAAAATGTAGTTTTTGCACAAGAAGTGCAAAAACACATCTTATCCAGGATTTAAAAAAATTACATCACATTTATGAGGTTGTGTGGAAAAATGGCAATACTGAAAGGCTGGATTCAAAATATTGAAAATGAGTGAAGTTATGAGTGAACATTGAAATGGTGTATCATAGCCTAGACATTTTACCATATTTGTATACCAAGGGCAGGATATTCAGAAGGGTTGCACATGGTGCAACACAGTTGCACCATGCACAACCCACTGATGCACCCTGGCACGATATTCAAAGGGGGATTGAGTCTGGCACAAATCCTGATGCACTGGAGCGCATCAGTAATGTATGCGGCGCGGGTGGGGGGGGCGTGCCCATGCACACTCCGCACATCCCAATATTCAGCCCGGGATGTGTTGAGCCCATGCATGTGCAACCCTTACTTGTGCTGCACACAGGTGAGCCCCCCAAAAAAAGGAGCAACAGCTGGCCACCCACAGGTGAGCTGCCATATTGCAGGGCACAACACGGCAGCTGTCACCTGTGGGTGGCCACCCGAGCTCCAGCTGCACCTTCGAGGAGGCGCCTCCCCATGCCCGATCGTGGGCATATGTATAAAAATAATAATCCTAAATCCCTGGTGGTTCAGTGGACTGCTCGCAGCCTGATCACTGGCAAATGTAGAATACATTAACAGTCCAATATCGCTGGTGGTCCAGTGGACCGCTCAAGCCCAATCGTGGGCAAATGTAGAACACATTAACAGTCCAATATCCCTGGTGGTCCAGTGGACCGCTCGCAGCCCGATCGCGGGCAAATGTAGAACACATTAACAGTCCTATATCCCTGGTGGTGCAGTGGACCACTCGCAGCCCCATCATGGGTAAATGGTCCAGTGGACCACTCGCAGCCCAATCATGGGTAAATGTAGAACACATTAACAGTCCAATATCCCCGGTGGTCCAGTGGATCGCTCACAGCCCGATTGCGGGCGTCAGTACAAAACAGTACCACATGAAGCCAACCCTGGTGGTCTAGCAATATCCCCCTTCCCACCCACCCACTGAGCCCCACCACCCCGCTCTCCCCTAGTCAGCAGTGGGTGGCAGCTCCCCACCCACTTGCCGCCCTGCCGCCCGCCGACTGACTCTGTATGGTAGGGCTGTATGCCCATTGGTACACAGTGTTAGCCAATGGGCATGCAGCCCTTACCATCTCTAATGATGATGCACTCACTCTGCTCATTAACTCTGCAACTTCTTCTCCTATAAGTACCATATATACTCGTGTATAAGCTGAGTTTTGGAGACCAAAAGAGAAAATCTAAATCGGGGGTCTAGGCTTATACGTGGGTCACTGCTGTCATCCGTTGTCAGTTGCTAATCAAGCACATCATGGGTGTTCTTAATCTCATATCATGCAAATCAGACAATTTTTATGTAGGTACCCGTATCTCACCTGGCATCTCAGTCACCCTATCTTCACAGAATGAGCAGTACTGGCAAGTGAAAACAGAGCTCCTATGATGCAGCCTTTATGCTGCTTGTTGTTGAATTTGCAGAGAGCTCAAACAACTCTGCTATGGCCATACACTTTGCAATTAATGAAAAGCAAGTGCGGGACTGGCATATGCAGCAGGGTACCTTAAGAAAAATGACAAAATCAAAAAAAGCTTGCCTTGGAGATCAACCTGCTTTCAAGGATTTGGAGGTCGAACTTAACAACTGGGTGCTAGAGTGCCATCAGAGCGGCTACATAGTGACCTGGCTTGCCATCAGAATGCAGGCACTAAGGCTGGCAAAGGAGCCCAAGAACAGCTCCACAACTGCAGTGTCATTTTTGGCATCAGCTGGGTGGTGCTTGCAGTTCATGGAGCGGTATGGGTAAACCCTCAGACAGTGCACCAAGATTTCACAGACACTGCCACCAGACCTTGAACACAAAGTTGATAGTTTTCAATAATTCCTAATAAAGCTGCGAACACAGCACATGTATGATCTATCTCAGATAGGGAACATGGATGAGACCCCCATGACCTTCAATCTTCCTGGCAACAGCACTGTAAACCCTATGGGTAGCAAAATTGTACTGATTCATACAACTGGCCATGAGAAAACACATTTCACTGTGGTTCTTTCTTGCTTAGGTGATGGTACTAAGCTAAAACCACTTGTTGGGTTCGAAAGAAAAACATTGCCCAAACAAATGACTTTCCCACTGGGTGTGCTGGTGTACCCACATGCAAAGGGATGGATGGATGAGGCACTAGTGCAGATTTGGATGCAGAGGGTTTGGGGGACACATCCGAGGGGGCACTGTGCTCTAAGTGCTCACTTCTTGCGTGGGACATGTTTCGTGCTCACTTAACAGATGGAATAAAAAAATGTGTCAAGAAATTTAAGGTTGATCTGTGTGTGATCCCGGGAGGGCTGACATCAGTATTATAGCCTCTTGACGTCTGCCTTAACAAACCGTTTAAAGACCGTGTAAGGCAAAAGTGTAGTGAGTGGATTTGTTCAGGGGATATGCCAGTTACAAAAGCAGGAAATCTAAAAAGACCTGACCTGGACGTTGTATGCCACTGAATTGTTACAGAGGACAAATCAACATAATCAGTACAACATAAAAACAGTACATGAGGAATTGAAAGACCTGCCCTCCTCCCTCCACCCATCCCCCCTACCCCTTCCCACCCCTCCAACTCTTGCACAGTATAAGCATATGAATGAACATAGAAAATCTATTCAGGGTAGTATCTGTAGGCAGGCTGTAGGGAATATAAAGCTTGCAAGAGGACCCAAAGCTTTTTAAACCTAGCAGTACTGTTACGAAGACTTGCAATTGTTCTTTCAATTCTGAGGTTAGCGAATAATTCCCTCAGTCATTCCGTGTAGGAAATCTCTTATGTATCCTTCCAATGTCTCAAGAAAAACTTCTTGACTGACATTGAAATTAAGGCCATGTGGAACTTATGAGCCAAGACTGGAATCTCAGAAAAATCTCCCAGTACACAGACTTTTGGAGAGAACAAATCATTAAGACCTAAAAGGGGATCTACCTTTTGTTTGATAAGGATCCATAGAGGGATTATCTTGGGACAGGACCAGAAAACATGAAGCAGGTTGCCTTCATCTTATGAACATCTTAAACAGGTGGAAGAAGAGGCAATACCATATTTGGTCAATTTTTGTGGCATGTAGTATAAACTATGTAATATATGAAACTGCATGAGATGAAGTCTATCCTGAATAATGCACTTATGGCAACCTTAACATAAGATGGACCAGTTAATGATTACCTCAGGAAAAAGAGAGGACCAGTAACTGGATGGACCGAAATGTTCTGGATACAGCCAGTCATATAAGGAACTAAACATCTTGGACACAGCATGTGGGAAGCCAGCCAAAGGAACCATCTCAGTTTGAAACTGTGGGCCTATTGAGTGCAAGTGGACTTCCCCCAAAGTTTTCACTAGCAGGTGACATAACTGGAAGATTTAAAAAATGTTAGATTTCAGGATACCTGTTTTGGCAATAATCTCAGGAGAAGATAATCAAGAGCCATGTATTGCATTTATAAAATAGGAGAGGGGGCAGTCTCTGAAGCATGGGAGCCAAGAGGGAGAGAGCACTTTACCATCTATTTTGAGATTAGGATTACCCATTTAAGGTTGTGCCAAATCTCGAAAATGCCCATATTTCAAAAAAGTGCACAGTTGAGAATGTGCTTTTACAGAGGGGTAGCAATCAGAGTGTTGCACATTTGTATGGGAAGACACTTTGCCCTTGCATACAAAAGCACAGAAGGGGAGAGGCGATGATATTTGATTTGGGCCAGTTTTATCTTAAGCAAATTGGAGTATAAGGAAACATACTTTGAGAATCTTCTGGGATTAACCATCTAAGATATTTGCTAGCATAACTGGCCCAGTAATAAAGACCTATATGTGGGAGACAGAGGCCTCCCCTAGCTTTAGGGGCTGCTAATTTATGAAAAGCCAGACGCGGTTTCTGGTTGGCCCAAATAAAATCAATAATAATAATAACAAAAAATAATATTAATAATTTTATTTATATAGCGCCTTTCAGTAAGTCAAGGCGCTGAACAAATTAAAATCATAGATTCAAATTCCAAAGACAAAACTTCAAAGCATGTAAAAATGCATCATAATAACATAATAAATTGTGATAAAATTCCAATCATACTAAAATTAACTTAGTTATCCAAGAAGCCCATTTTCCATAAATATGATTTCAAGTCTTTCTTGAATATCTCCACAGAGGTGCACTCCCGTAACTAGCATGGTAGAGAATTCCAAAGAGTGGGTGCAACAGGAAAAAATGCTCTGCTGTCTGAAGATTTTAAACCCACTCTTGGAATCTCCAACAACCCCATGTCGGCCGAGTGGAGTGATCTGCCAGGGCAGTAAGGTACCAGAAGGTCTTTCAGATAGGACGGAGCCTGATCGTGAAGGGCTTTGAAAGTCAATAAGATGACTTTAAAGGTGATCCACCACCATATAGAAAGCCAGTGCAGTTCGCGCAGCACCAGGGTAATATGACAGGACCTACTTGTCCCAGTCAAAACCCGGGCTGCAGCATTCTGCACCAGCTGTAGGCGATGGATTTCTACCCCAGAAAGCCCAAAGTAAAGGGCATTGCAGTAGTCTAGGCGTGAGTACACAAAGGCGTGGACCAACGTTGGCAAAGAGTCAGCCTGAACAAGGTGCCAAACCCTGGCAATATTCCCTAAGATGGTAAAAGAAAGTCCTGACGATGGCCAACACTGGGATTGAAGAGTCAGCCTATCGTCTAGGATCACCCCAAGGCTACGCACCCGTTCAGAGGTCAGTAGTGACATGCCACCAAGAGAAATTCCAGAAGGCACGCCAATATGCGACCTCTCAATCTGACCACCTGGGTCCACCACCAAAACCTCTGTCTTATCTGAGTTCAACTTTAGCCAACTAGAATCCATCTAGTCTTGGATTTCCCCCAGACAGTTGTTAAACACCGAGAGAGCTCCATCCTGGTCGGGTGCAAAAGACAGGTATAGCTGGGTATCATCTGCATAGCAGTGAAACCTCAGCCCATACCATCTTATAATGTTTCTGAGGGGCAGCATGTACACTGCAAATAACATGGGTGACAGCACAGAACCCTGAGGCACTCCACACAACAAAGAGATTGGGCCAGAGGAAAAAATCCCCGACACAACTCTTTGTGATCTCCCAGTGAGGAATGAAGTGAACCATTGAAGAATGGTTCCCGACATTCCACAGATTTGTCTCAGGCATGCTAACAACACCATGTGATCCACAGTGTCAAAAGCTGATGAGAGATCAAGGAGAACCAAGATGGAACGTCTCTTCTGATCTCTCTCCCTCAGAAGATCATTAAGCACCCGAACCAGCGCAGTCTCGGTGCTATGTCTTTTACGGAAACCAGACTGGAAGGATTCGTAGATACTATGGATGGTTAAATGGTCATCCATTTAGGCAGCCACAACCTTCTCAATAACCTTCCCAATAAAGGGAAGGTTAGAGATAGGTCTGTAGTTTGAGAAACAGTCTGGGTCCAAGGAAGCTTTCTTCAAGAGAGGTGTCACCACCGCCTCTTTCAGGGAGCTAGGAAACTCACCTGACTCCAAGGAGCACCAGACTATTTGCACCAAGACTGGACCAATGATATCAGAACAACCCAAAATTTGGGAAGTCGGTCCAGGGTCCAAATCACAGCTTGTGGGGCGCACACTATGGATGATCCTCATAATATCCACAAACTCAGGTCGACAAAAGGAACTCCAAGAGAATTGAGGCACTGTGTTCTCGCACGGTCCTACAACATCACCCTTAGAGGTTGCCGGACACAAGTCCGCCCTGATGTCAGCCACCTTAGTTGCAAAGTATCGAGCGAGCTCGTCACATTCTATTTGCAGACAGGCTGGGTTGCACAGTCCATCTACAGTTCGAAACAGCTGAGCCGGTCGATTCTGAGCAACTGCAATCTCCCTGGACAGGAATTCTGCCTTCTTATGGGTGATTGCAGATTGATAGCTAGCATAATGTTCTATCAATCTAAGGCGGTCGGCTTCAATGGCGGACTTGCGCTAACAACTAACCTTCCCCTGTCTCCGCATCTCCCTCAGAGTCCCATCAAACCAAGGGGACCTGGGGTGAAGGGATAGGGGGTGCTCACGAACAGGAGCAATAGAATCCAAGGCAACCGTGATGTCCTCATTATAGGCCAACACCAGTGCCTCTGGATTACTGCTCACCAACACGGGGGATGATAGGTCAAGGACCGCCGCTAGGCCTTGTGAAGTAACATTCCGTAATGGGTGGTACCTGACCATCTCCACAGGGGATGGCCTTCTAAGGGGGGGGTGCTAAAATTGAACCTCAAGGTGTAGTGGTCAGACCAGGTGACTGGTTCCACCCCCACGTTGGATGCATCAATCCCTAGAAGGAAGACTAAGTCCAGAGAGTGTCCAGATTTATGCATAGCGTAATGAGGCTATGTACCTTCTTAAACCATGACAGTGGAAGCCATAAGTTTAACAAATTAAGTGGATAAAAAAGATGGGGAAAAACATTCATCTTAATCAGATTCATCTTTCCCCATAGGGAGAGGGGAAGAAGGGACCATCTTTTTAGATCTTGGGTAAGAGTGAGCAATAAAGAATCTAAATGTTTTTTTTGTAAGAGAGTCAGACTTCTTGAGAGATCAATCTCCAAATATCTCAGAGACTCTTTTTCCCCAAGACAGTCCCAGGGTCATGATTTCCTGTCTCAAAGTTATGTGATTAAAAGGAAATACAACTGTTTTATCAATATTCAGTTTATAATTAGAGAGGGCACTTTACTCATTAATGATCTCCAACATGGGCGGGATAGATAAACCAGGGTGGGACAGCTGAAGTAACAGATCATCAGCTTAGGCCAATACTTTGACCTCATAATTTTGTATAGTGATACCTTGAATCCTGGGACAGTTAACTAGCTGACACATAAGAGGTTTTAGGTATAAATTAAAAAAGAAAGAGGGACAGAGGGCAACCCTGTCTCGTACCGGAGTTTAAAGGGAAAAGGTTGGAAATGACTCTGTTACTCAGAACTTGGGCTGATGGAGGTTTATAAAGTGCATGGACCCATTTCTGGAATTCTAAAGGGAAGCCAAATGCATGAAGGGTTCAAAATAGGAAGTCCCAGTTGACCCTATCAAATGCCTTCTCGCATCCAGGGAGATGAGGGCAGCTGGAAACTCCATGTCCCTGGAGAAGACATGGGCCAGAGTGTGCAAATGATCAATGGAAGTTCTACTTTTCATAAATCCCACTTGTTCCTGTCCTGTGAGATCTGGAAGGACCATATTTATACGATCAGCAAGCAAATTTGGTTAAAATTTTAACATCTTGATTGAGAAGAGAAATGGACCTGTAGCTGGTTACTAGGTCTAGGGGTTTGCCGAGTCTGGTAAGGCAAACAATCAAAGCCTCAGTTAGGACCTATCCACTTCTGAGCCAGATAGAATATGCTGATATAGGGGAAGCAGTCAAGGGACCAGTTGCTTTGCAAAAACTTTATAAAAGTTAGGAGAAAAACCATCAAGCCCGAGGTCTTCTCAGTGGGGAGTTCCTTTATTATTCCAAAATGTTCAGTTTGAGAAATAGGAGCACATAATAGGAGCCATTGGGAATCTGAGAGAGAAAGCAGATGCGATCCAGCAAGATAACTATCCAGAATATCTAGGGAGGGAGGATTTGACATGGAACTGTATAGCTGCATATAATAAGTCTGAAACTCAGTTGTAATATCAGCTGGGGCAATTTTCAGGGAGCCGTCGGCAGACAACTTAATGGCCGCAATGAGCCTAGAAGACTCCTATTGTTTGAGTCTTAAGGCAAGAAGGCAACTCGCTTTTTCCCCTTGATCAGTATATGAAGCATTGGTTTTTAGAATTGTGAACTCTGCCTTCTCCCTCAGAAGATCTAAATAAGAATCATTCAGATGATAATTTCTTGCCTGATATGGTCAGGTGTTACCAGGGGTAGTTTGGCCTCTATATTTCTAATTCGAGAAAGAAGGTTTAACAGTTGGCCTTCCCTCTTCTTTTTCTGTTTAGAGGCTAATCTTATCAGTAACCCCCTTAAATAAACTTTTAATGCACACCATTCGATATCAGGTTTACCTGTAGAATTGTGGTTAACAGACATAAACTGCGTAATATGTTTAGAAATGTATTGGACGATGCATGGGTCCTTTAAGAGCTGGTTATTAAGTTTCCAATGCCCCCCCACTTTTAGGAAGCGAGGCGAATGAGAGGAGACATGTGATTAGGGAGTGATCGAAAGGAGGACCTGGATGAATGGATGAATCCATTACCCCTGGAAATAGACTTTGTAAGACCATGATACAGTTGATTCTAGAAGAGGTTCTGTGGACCAGAGATGTAAATGTGTACCTTCTGTCGGACAGGTGGAGGATTTGCCAGACATCACATAGACCCACCTGGTCTACCATATCCCTTAATGCTCTTTGTGCTGGTGAAAAACCCTTAAACTTGTTTCTTGTACAATCCAAGTTTGGGTCAAAAGTTACATTTAGAGCATCATCCAGGATTATTGGGATGGAAAGAAAGACAGCTAATGTGTTGACCAGCTGCATAAAGAACCCGGGAGAGTCATTGTTCGGGCCATAAATGCTTCCCAATAAGAGATCGGTGGTATGCAGTTTCCCATGAACAGATAGAAATCTACCATTGGGGTCAGCAATAACATTCAGCAGGGAGAAATGGATTGATTGGGCTACCAGTATCATCACCCCACAACTCTGAGTTGTACCTTCAGCAGCAAAAACTTGGCCTGTTTGCTGCCATCTCAGTTTTGTTGCTTCTGGGATCATCAGATGTGATTCCTGGATAAAGGAAACCTCTACCTTAAGTAATTACAAATGTTTTAGTATTTTATACTGTTTCAGTTTATGCCTCACCCCTTTAATGTTCCATAAGACGAAAATTAGGTCTCTAGCTATTGAGCCACAGCTGTTGGGATTGTCTACTCCTGAGTGAAAGGAAAAAAGATACCTGCCCAAATTAGTATAAAACTAGCATCATCTGTGCAAGATATCACCCTCATCACCCTTCTGCCCATATCCCAAGACCCTGTCCCAAATCCTCTCCCCACCTCCCCACTAAATCCCCAAACCTAAAATTACTAACACTGTTCAACAAACCTTTACAGCATTCCCAACCCTCCCAACTCCCCCTTTTGTTTTGAACTTTGCTTTGCAGCTCACTTCACCACTGCTCTCCCTTCCTTCAGCCACCCTAAGTAACGCCCTAGAACTATACCCACTATTGTAGTAACACTCTAACTTACAGGAACTAGTGACAAATATCATTTTTAACACTCATATATAACTAAAACAACTTAGTATTTAGAGTAAAATGTAATAAATCAGCGAAAGCATCCCCATAAACGTTGTGCAACGTTTCTCCCATTACACAGGTACTGTTTATTAGTGTGCCTGGAAACCAAAAACTAAAAATGATATATTATTCACAGATCACCAAAAGCCAGAGCAGTCTAGATGTCAGTTGGAAAACAAAAATTACACTGAGCTCCTTTACTTAATTATACAGAATAATGGTCACAAGCATATATTTGCATGTGAACAAAGATCTTAATGAATTCCAGCGGTGGACCCATTCCAACCGCTTTTGAGGTATCCTGCATCATGATCAAATAGCAATGTAAAACACTGGCAGGTTATAAAACCAGGAACGAAAAGTCTAAACTCCTTAAAGGGACACTGTCAACCTTTTTTGCATCATATTATTTTTAAGTAAAAACCCACATTTTATGATTGCTTACCTTCTCTAAAATGCATTGATGTTACTGGTTGTTTTATTTGCCTCCTTGCTTATCAGAACTGAAATGCATGGTAATGTATAGGTATACCCAGCTTTGTTTTGTTTCAAATCACTGACATAATCTTACTGCATACGTCTTGAATATTAGAAATACCCTCAAACAGTGCAGCCAGTCATAATACCATGGTCTCCTCTATTCCCACTGCATAATGAGTGGCAAGATCCTGTTGGGGGTTCTCCTGAGTCCAGGAAAGATGCAGTGGGACTTGGTCAAGAAATGTAAACAAATATATTTTGGTGTTGTAACACCAGTATAGTGGGACTCCATTTTTCACTTTTTGAAAGAAAAAAGGATCTGAATCAAACTACCAGCTGCATCAACAGTCTCTATGGAATGTGAACAGTCATCAAATGCATTTTTTTAAACTAGGGTCACTTTGAGGGCTAAGGGGGTTGACAGTGTCCCTTTAAATGAAACAAGTCCTGTCTTTGGAAATTACATAACTGGATGACCTGACCCCATAAATGATGATCTTAGGCATTTCCCAAGTGAGACAGTTAACCAATTATCAGTAAGGTCTCCATAAAGAGAAAATTAAAAGCCAAAACTTTTAAAATCCTTCTGGGGCAACAAACCCTGTACCCCATCTTTCTTTAGTCCAACATTCTTTTTGGCAAAGCAGGGGTGCTGGGATATCACCCGACAAACTGGTTCGTAAGTGTTCTCACTTTTTATAACTAGAATCGTGCAGGAAAGGTCCAAATGAAAACTGAGAACACTGAAAACATGCATGGAAGGTTGAAAATAGAAACACTTTAGGCACTGAAGAGTGAACTGCCACACCAACAATCCAGCAGAATGCAAGCTTTCCTGCAGGGTATATTCAGACCGTCAGGAACCCAGCAAAAGTGTGCCGTGTGCCTCCTCTAGCAGGCGAGTGCTATGTTACAGCTGGAGATAGTTCAGCAGGAGCAAATGTTTGCTGTTGAGCACGATCATACAAAAAAGCAGTATCAATTACAAGTCACATACCTTGTAAGGAAAGGAAGTCTTTGCCAGCAAACATGGACTAAGGATCACATGGCTCATCCAGTTATGGCAGTCCCATCCAATATCCTCAAACTGTCCTTGGCACCATACAATGACTGCAGAAGACGGCAGAGAATAAAAGGAACTGCAAAGTTATGAAATCATCTGCTGCCATAGAATAGGTGTAGCAGGGAAAGAACAATTTTATCCCAACTGCAATGATCTTGGATACAAGGGGGTGAAAAGCAGATCTTTTCTGGCACACAGTGGCCGGCAGATCCTGTGTAATATGAATTTTAGTACCTTCCCGTCTCACTTCTTGTAGCTGTTTGATTTTTAATAAGAAGTGTTGGCACTCCAGAAAGTTTAAAAACTGGGAAATCAGAGGACTTGAGGGGCTCCAGCTTGCAGTTTGGGTGGAGAGCCCTGTGTGCCCTTTCAATAATACAGCCAGACCCAAATGGAGAGGGGCCGGCAATTTTCTGCATCAGTTTCTGTACAAATGCAATGGTATTTTGGCCTTCTTCTCCCTCTGGGGGACCTATGAAGACAGAGTTGTTCCTGTGGCTGCAGCCCTCTAGGTCTTCCACCTACAGCTCAAGTCGAGACATTTTCTGTCTTACTGCTACCAGTTCCAGATCAATTTTCTCAACCTTTTTCTCTAAGGAGCAAAATCTGGCTGAGTTGTATGAGGTCCGTTGAGCGACATCTTCTACAGCATGGGTAAGCGATTTCAGATCATTTGTGAGACTGAGCAGATCCTCCCTGTAAGGCTTAAACTCTTCAAGAAATCTGCTAAGGGTAAGTGGCTCTTGTTCCACTGTAGAGAGTACTGTAGGTGGGCCCGCTGCCGAACTAGAGGCCCGTGGTTTCTTTGGGGCCTTTTTGGGATTAACCGGCGGGGTATGTTCATCTCCACGTCCATAGTACTTAAAGGATGCAGCGGCGAGGTCTAGAGGGTTGGCTTGTCTGTTTTAGCTAGAAAATGACTTAATCTTTCATTTTATCCATAGTAAATGAAGTAAAATGTTAGTCGGGTTGCTGGAGAGATATGGAGAGGCTGCTACTTCGTGCTCTGCATCATGTGGTCTACCCAGAGAGTGTATACTTAAGCAAGTATCCTTCACTTTCTACTTCCCTACTACAGGCTATTCAGCTGGATACCTGAAGGAACTTTATTTTAAGCATTGCTCCCCTTCCCCTCTAGAAAAGCAACTCTGTTCAGCTACACCCCTGTGTTGTAGTCTACTACCTACCAAAGTCTGCCCCCTCACTGTTCCATGACTCTAAGGATGTTTCCTCTCCACTCAAATCCTTCTCCCTTATACCTCCTTCCTCTAACCTTATTTCTTACCCTCTCCCTACCGACCCCTCCTGCTTTTGCCAGGCAAGGGCTCTATAACTCCAAACCCATCCAAGCCCCCTGTCTCCATGCCCCAACTAATATTCATGCTGTTACTCCTGCCCCCTTTAACATATTCTGGTCTCATTCCCTCATCATTCCACATGCATCCTTACTAACTTTACCAAATTTCTTTGCTGTTCTCCACCTCCTGCTTCTTCACTATATCACTCCCTTCAACTGCACTCACTCGGCCTCCCAGCCCCATCACTCCATATCCACAAAGCTACACTTCCTTATCCTAGCTCTGTTACTCGCCTAGGGGGACATTCACCCCAACCCTGGTCCTGTTACTTCCTTCACCCCTGTGGGTGCTGGAAGATAGTACAGGCTGAGGGAGAGGAGGATCAGAAGGGCACTTATGAGGGTACAAAGGGCACTTTTTCTAAACTAGCTTTTGCCATAACAAAAATAAATAGTGGGGGGGGGCTACTGCCCCTTCTGCCCCCTGGTTCCTATGCCTATGTCAGCCCTGCCATTTCCCCCACTGCCGCTGTCCATACCCCTACCCCAACAACCCCCATAAAGGGTTTCAAGATATTACACTTAAACATTCATAGCCTACATCAAAAAATAGACCTCCTGCAAGTCATGGTTGCTGCCCTAGGTATCATAGGTTACTCAGAGCTTTATTTAGACCAAAGTCCATTATAGCTCGCCAAAATTATCTACTATAGCCCAAAATGTTATTAGTGATTAAGTGTGCGTCCAGATGGAATTTAAAGCTGGACATACTGCCACTGGTTACCACTTCTATTGGGAGCTCGTTCCAGATTTTTACCACTCTAATGGAAAACCAATGCATCCTTTTGGTAGTATTAAACCTTGCAGCTTCAATTTTTAGAGTGTGCGATCTAGTAATAAAGATTTTATGCTTAAACTCCATGCCCAAGATCTCCCTTAGCTGCAAATCTGTCATTGCTTTGCATACTAAGCACATATCCCCTCTCAATCGCCTGAATTCCAATGAATATAGTCCTAGGGTATCAAGTCTAGTTTGATAATCTAGTCCCTGTAGCTCAGTGATCCTGCGTGTTGCCCTTCTCTGTATCTTCTCTAAAGCTTGAATTTCCCCTCTACCTCCAGGAGACCAGAACTTGGCACAGTACTTAACTTGTGGCCTCACCAAAGATATGTAGAGAGGAAGGAGAACAACTTGGTTCCTGCTCTTGATGTGTTTATTTATGCAGTATGATATTCTACTAGCTTTATTAATAATCTGGTTACATTGAGACTTGAAGATGAGACCTTTACTAATTCTGATACCTAGGTCCCTCTCGTCTTCAACTTTGTTGAGAACCTGCCCGCATAATATGTAGTCCACCTGCCTGTTCTTTTTCCCAAAGTGCATTACACTGCACTTGTCAGTACTGAAAGTTAATTTCTTCTCTGCTGCCCAAGTCTCCAGATCTATTAATCCTGTTGTAAGGTGTCTGCATCCTCCCTGGTGTCTGCAGTGTGCCCTATCCTTGTATCATCAGCAAATTTGGATAGCCATACATCTAAGTTAGTACTCATGGATGAGATGTAAATATTGAACAGGCAGGGCCCAAGTACAGAACCCTGTGGCACCCCACTAGTCATCTCTGCCCAGTTGGAGTGTGTCCCTCTGACACTAACTTTTTATTTTCTGCCTGAAAGCCAGGCGTCAATCCAACGGGATATTTTAGCAGTGATTCCATGTGCTATCAGGGCATCAATGAGTTCCCCATGTGGGACTTTATCAAATGCCTTGGAAAAGTCCAAAAAGATGACATCCACAGAGTGCCTATCATCGAAGACTTTGCTGACCCTGCCGTAAAACTCCAATAGGCTGGTCTGACATGACCTACCCTGTGTGAATCCATGCTGGGTACTGTCTAATGCATCTGTTGACGTAAGATTATTTGTTATATGATCTTTAATGATGCCCTCCAAAATTTTACCAAGGATTGCTGTCAAGCTAATAGGTCTATAGTTTTCCACCTTGTGTTTGGTACCCTTTTTATGGATTGGCACCACTGTTGCCTGTCTCCGGGCCTCTAAGACCAGGCCCTCATCTAATGATTTTAGATAAATGACTGTAAGTGGGTCAACCAGTAACTCTGCCAATTCCTTAATAACTCTAGGATGTAGACCATCTGGGCCTTGTGATTTGTTCTGATCTATGCTCAAGAGTCTTTTGAGCACATCATCACTTGTAATGTGGGGACCTGCAGAGGTAGGTTGTTCATAATGATTTGACCTGGGAATGTCTTTTTATTGAAAATAGAAACAAAGAAGTTATTGTAGTGCTCAGCCATTTCTTGGTTGTCTGTACTCATATTACCAGCTGCACATTTAAGAGGTCCAATGGTTTTACTTTCGCCCCTCCTGTTGTTTATGTAGGTGTAAAAGGACTTATAATTGTCCTGCACCCTTTGCCCTGAAACCAAACATTCTAATTATAACAGCAACATGGCTAAAGAGCACGATTCTTGACCACTTGGTCTCCGTCCCCAGCTACTCCATCTTAAGGCTAGACAGAGCATACTCCATCCAAAGGCTAGACAGAGCAGGCATGGGTGGTGGAGTAGCCATGCACCTCCCTCCAATACCTCCCAGTCTTCTCCTCCAACTCAGCAACCCATGATGCCTTAGCCATCAATGTATCCCTCCCTTTCTCACTCCTTATCTTTGTAGCTGGTATCTATTGCCATCCAAATGTCCAGCCCGCTGTCTCCCTTAACCTCCTAACTTCCATTACTTCCCTCTCTCAATCTGGCAAGCTTTACATCCTTGGCAACCTCAATTTAAATTGGTTGTCCCCAGCAACATCTACCACAAGAAATGCTATCAGTGCCCTTAACCTCACACAACTAATTATGGAACCCACCCACTCAAATCACAAGACCCAAAACCACTCCCTACTTGATTGGGCCCTAACTTCCCACCCCCATAGAACCATCGCCTCTGGCATCCTTCCAGATGCTCACAGTGACCACAACCCAGTTTTCCTGGTCACAAAAGTTCACAGCCCTAAATCCCCACATAAAACCCTACAAATACAGACTTATAAATCCCTAGAATTGGAACCTCTCCTGTATAACCTTGTCCTATCAGACTGGTCCCCTCTGGCAAGCACTTCCACAATTGATAAAGCCCTAATCTATGTTAAAGACATCTTCCTAGCAAATTGGAGTGCCTTTGCACCCCTTAAACAAACAAGGGTTAGAGGTGATCACCTCCCCTGGATTACCCCTGAATTACTAGCTTGCCACAGAGCCAGAGATCTGGCCTGGAAATGGCACAAAGTCTACCAGCTTCCAAATTACCTTCTTAATTACTGAAAACTCCATAATGCCTGCACCCAGGCTACCAGGATAGCCAAAACAGAGTACTTCAAATCTACCTTCGTGACTAACTCCCCCTCCAAGTTATGGAGAGTGGTCCATGCCCTCTTTACCCCCCCATCCTGTCCACCCACCCATATACTTAAGATAAACGTCACCCTCATTGCCAATCCAGTTGCAGTAGCTGCTGAATTCAACTCCTGTTACATCACTTGTGCTGATTACTCCAATCCCTCCCAAACTATGCCCCTCCCTCTCCCCATTCCTACTGCCTATGAATGGCCCCCCTCCGATTACCCGTTTTCCTTCATTACTGTCACCCCAAATTACATCCTAAATGCCCTACTAGCGATCAACCCTTCAAAAGGCTCCTCCCCAGATGGCCTTGACCCTAAACTACTATCCCTCTCAGCCCCAGCCATTGCCTACCCACTCTCTATTATCCTAAACCTCTCTTTCTCTACCACCTCAGTACCTTCCCCATGGAAACATACATTCGTCCTTCCCCTTCCCAAAGGCTGAGAACCCACCTCCCTTGGCAACTACCACCCCATCTCTCTTCTCCCTACCCTTGCCAAACTTCAGGAACACCTAGCCCTCTCCCAGCTCACCGCTCACCTCAATGACTCCTCCTTCTTCACCCCTTATCAATCTGGCTTCAGGAAAAATCACTCCACCACCACCACCTCCATTCTTTGGCTCCCTGATTCTATCCTCATGGGCATGGACAATGGCCAAATCACCTCAGTCATTTCTATCAATCTGGCCAAAGCCTTTGACACAGTCTCCCACTCCCTTCTCCTTGACACCCTATCAACAGCTGGGCTATACCGTTAGCCACAGACTGGTTCAAGGCATACCTCACTGGCAGAACCTAATCAGTCAAGATCTCTGATGCAATTTCCCCACCCCTTCCAATAAGAACTAGCATCCCCCAGGGATCAGTGTTAGGCCCCATACTATTCTCTATTTTTCTAAATGATCTCCCATCCACCTGCTTTCCCTTGTCCTCCTTTCACATGTACGCTGATGATCAGGGCCACTGGAAAATTGCTCCCTCAATTTTTTTGCGGCGTCCGCAATTTTCATCATTCTCCGCAAAAACTGACATGTTCTGCAATTTCTTGCAATTTTTGAGGTTTTATATTGAACTGTGTAAAAGGTATTAACATTTTTAATAAAATACTCTCAAATATATTGACAATTTTGCATGCAGACCTGGGTTTGGCCGAAGCAATGCAGTGCAAGGTAGGGCAAGGGTTTTATGTGACACTGATTTCTTTTGAACCCTTGTCTTTTTTAGTTTCAAAATCCACTGGCCAAGCATAAGTACATTTAAACACTTAACATTTGTTTTGTGTTGAAGTAGCCTATCAGAAAACTTTTTGTTGCCACACAGACTGACATAAAAGATGGGAGAAAAGGTGCAAATTATCCCATTCACTTAAACGGGGTGCTAACTATGAAGCCTTTTTGTAAGTGGCGGGGCAAGTTTTTTCTAAGTTGTGAGCATACTTTCCTTCAAACTAGTTTTGATTCAAACAGCTGAGGATTTTTGGATGGCCCTGCTGATTTTAAACTTGAATAAGCTAGTTGCTAACAGTGATCTCATTCTTAGCAACTACCCCCTAGATGCTTACATCTACAATAAAAACCTGACTAAAGTCTAAAAACAAGCTTATAAAACACAAAATGTATTTGAACATTTATCTTTAACTAAACAAAATCATTTCAGCCAGAGTAAAACAAAGGGAAATTACAGGGTACCCTGACTGCTGTATGATGCAGTAAAAATATATGGGCATTTTTTTACATTTTTTGGTAACCATGTAAGGCCCACTAGGCACAAGTGCCTGTTTTCAGGTACAACCCAGGAGCCCTGAAGAGGTTAAGTGACTTGCTCAGAATCACAAAGTATGCAAGTGGAGGCTTTGGGAATCAAACCCAGGTCTGCTAGATGTCGTCAACTCATTCACAGTTTGTTACTCTAACCTGTAGATTATACTGCCAGCCCCAATAGTCCCCAGATTTAATGTTTAAATATGTGATTTTAAAAATAGTGTACAGTACCTACAGTACAAATTATGACCATTAAACACTTTAACAACATTTTACTAAAACTCAATTATTCAACACTCTGTTTATTTTTTCTTGTACCAAAGTGGGTGAATAGCTGACAGAGCATTGTAAACAGCGGTTGATTAGGCTTCATTATTCTAGAGCCAGAAACAAACAAAAAAAATATTTCTTCTGGCTTAATTTAATATTGATTTGCTGTGGCTCACTTTATAGAATCTGTTTAGCGCTGTATGAGGCAGATGCTTTTACATTTTAGAAGATAGGCAATGCTTATGATAGCTTATCAGTTTAGTATTCTTTTTAGGAACATAAACTTTTCTTTATGTTTTAAGCATTCAGGTGTCAGTGTATTCATTTAGCAATTTATGCTGACTAACATATACCCTCCTTCCACACCCTTGATGCCTTTGCCTGCTATTATTGTAACCTTATTTGTCTTTTTTTTTGTAAGTTCCATTGTAATGATCATGTTATGTTTTGTACCTTATTGTCCTTATTGCCTTGATGAGGAACCTTTGTAAAAGAGCCTTCGGCTCAAAGGTGTCATCCAAAATACAAATAAATAAATAAATAAAATATATACTGCAGAAAACAATAAAAGATTTATTGTGAAGCACTTAGGGTCTATAGTAGAACCCCCGCAATTTCCCACAATTTTTGCAAAATGCTCCGCAATTTTGGGTAACCTTTTCCACAATTTTTCAGTGGCCCTGCTGATGATACAGTCTTGTATGCATCTTGGCTCCTGCCCCACTGAGGTTGCATCCAACTTGCAGCATGACTTTGACAAAGTACAGCGTTGGTTTTCAAACCACCAACTATCTCTCAACACCAAAAAAACAGTCTCCATGACCTTCGGCACCAGGTAGAGACTTACCAGGTTTCCCTCCCTACCCTTCTTCCACACCCTTGATGGGACTTTACTAGAGGACACATCTTCCTTCAGGTGTCTGGCTGGACCAACACCTGAACTTCTCTGGTTATATCGACGCCATTCAGAAAAAATTGAGTCCCAAGCTTGACGTCTTATTCTGGAACTGTGCCTGCATCCCACCAACGGCAAGGTGTGAGATTGTCCAGAAGATGATCCTACAGTAGTAGCCACAGACACTGCCAGCTATTTCCTGAAATTTCTTTGATATTTCCAGAAATATCTGATTCTTTTTGCATTTAAGCAGAGAGAAACTCTTCAGACATTTTGTGAAATATCTGGAAATAGATGGCAATGTCTGTGGCTACCACTTTGTACCTATCTTCGACTACTGTGACCTAGTCTATGGTCCTGCCCCAAAGTCCTCCCTGGCCAGACTAGATACCCTCTTCAACTCATTTTGATGTTTTGCCCTTCACACCCCTCTCCACACTCATCACATCAGTGTCAGTGGCTCAGCAGGTAGCACACTCGCCTCTGAGGCCAAGAGATCTGAAGGCTGTGGGTTCTATTCCCACACCAGACACTTGGGTTAATATCTCAATTCTGACACTGTAGTGCAGCATGAGGGGGGTGCTGCACTACAGTGTCAGATTGAGCCTTCTGATCTCCTGAGGTGCAGTCTTTTGGATGAGACGTTAAACCGAGGTCCCATCTGCCTTTTCTTGTGGTAGCTCAGGTGGATGTTAAAGATCCCATGGCACTTCTCAAAAAAGAGTAGGGGAAGTTTTTATTTACAACCAAAAACAGATAATTTACATACTTCATTGATTCACATTTTTATCCAATTCCAGTAATTTCTTTCCACTAGTCTTTTGCTCTCTCCTCCAAATATTCTACATTCTTCTTCATACACTTTATTAATTTCTACCTGTCTTCTGAGCAATAAGTCTTGCAGAGTTTGTTCTTTATTTTTAAAAAAATCTCTGGCATCTAGTCTGCCATATAGCTCACTTAAGTATAGAAAAGCTACATATACTGTACTTTAATTCATATTCTCCCATTCCTTAATTAACTGCACATATACCAATATATCATATTTTTAAAACAATTCATATTACAACACTTAGCTAGCATTTCCCAACACAAAAGTATAAAACTACACTCAAAAAAAGATATTTCATACTTTCTTCTTGTAATTTACACTACACGTCTCCACAAAATATCTCCTCTTTCTTTTTATGTTTTTGATTTCCTTTTACATACAGCTTTCCGTGGCTACACATCCATACCATTTCTTTAATCTTTGTTGGTATTCTTTTTTCTAATGTTATTTCCAGCACTTTATTTGTATCTATCTCTCTACTACTTTAAAAACTGTTGTTTCATAAAAATTTTGTTCCATGATTATCTTATATAACCGTTTCCTACTTTTCCTTAATAATAAATCCACTGTGACCCCCCACTGTGTCATATACTTCCTACTTATTTCCATGTACTTTGGTATGTCTTTCCTCCCTTTTATATTTCTTTTGTTCCCTATATTTTAAATCAATACCTGCTCCCAACCCTGCACAAATGGCATCCATAATCTCACTTCCCCTTTTATGATGGGCAGAATGTTCACATACACATAGATGTTTATGAAGAAAACTGTCAGCTGTACCATATTTAACCCCCCTTCTTTTATTGGTCTGTATGTAATTCCTCTTTTTACAGGAGTTACTCTATATCCCCAAAGCAACTGAAAAAACAAACTCAGAATTTTTGTTTGCATTACCTGTGGTATTGGAAAAAGATGCTATATACAAACAAATTGGAATTATAATAGTCCTTAACAAATGTATTCTATGTTCTTTTGTCATTTTCCATTCCTTCCATTTACCAATTTTGTTCTGTGCTATTTTATATCTTTCTACCCAGTTCCTTACCTCAGAGTCCTGTTCTCCGAACCAAACTCCCAAAATCTGAATACTCCCTTGCACAACTTCTAAATCCCCTATTTTTCCTCTGTTCACTTCCCTAATGGATATGTTTTGCTTTTTTCTTTGTTTATTTTTATTCCTGCATATCCTGTATATGTATCTAACATTTGTATTACTTCTTCCCCATCTTTCTGATCTTTAACCATCACTATACAATCATCAGCATATGAACTTGTTTTCCTAAGTTTTTGACCTTCCCACTCAATATTTTGAATATTTTTTATTACTTTCCAAACTTCTCAAAGTAGGATCCAATCCTAAAACATACAACAGTGGGCTTAAAGGTCACCTTTGACATACTTCATTTTTAATATACATTGGAATACCCATATGTCCATTTATAAGAGGACAAACCTGTGCCTCTGTATATAAGGCTTTAATCATTTAACCATTTTTTCAGGAAATATATTCGCTCACTATATCCCACATATAGTTATGTTTTATTACATCAAAAGCTGTTTCTTGATTCAACATATATAAATATCCCTCTATTCTCTCTTTTTGACTTTCATTCATTATTTCCCTTATACATATTAAATTATCTCTTATGTCTCTCCCTGGCACTGCACATGTCAGAGTTTTCAGAGTTTTCATGATTAGTTGATCTGCAAACTTATTTATTCTGTTAATTATAACTTTTGCTAAGATTTTGTAGTCAGCTGTTAGCAAACTGATGGGCCTCTAGTTTTTTTGTTAAGTTTGTTGTTTCCTCTTTCCTTTTATATAAAACATTGCAATTCCCATTTTCATACTTTCTATTATTTCCCTTCCTTCTCAATTTCATTGAAGACTAGAGTCAACATTGGTACTAATTTCTCCTCAAAAACTTAATAAAATACATTTGGTATGCCATCAATACCTGGTGCCGTGTTATTAGATAAAGTTTTAATTGATTATCTCACCTCTCCCTGTCTTACATTTTCATTCGAAAATTTAACTTCATTTTCCTTTAAATGTGGAATATTTGATTTTTCAAATAGATCTTTTTTCTTTTCCTCCACTTGTTTTTGGTATTTTTTGTTTTAACAAGTCTTGTACTATATTTTTAATGTTTCCTATGTCTGTATCTACATTCCCACTTTAATCTTTAAGTTCATACATCACTCTTTCTTCTATTCTTTCCCTATTACTATTAAATGGATTTTTTTTATTTGTACCTTGTGTTCCACTTTTGTGTTCCTTAATTAATGATTTTATTCTATTATATTGTTTTTTTTATTTCTTCTTTAATTTCTATAATTTGTTGCCCTACAACTGTTTTCCATCTTTCTCTCATGGTAATTGGTTTATATAGTTTGGCTCTTAAACTTAAGTATTTTCCATAGTTTGTTGCTTCTCTATTCCTTGCCTCTTCCTGCATGGTTTTCTTCAAATCCCACTTTGTATCTTCCCACCATTCCAGTTTACTATCATATAAATCTCCCACTGTCATTCTAGCTTCCAACAAATCCTTAATTTGTTCTGTACACCTTTCTTGTAACATTTCTGTGTTCATTTTCCAATACCCTGCACCAAATTTCATATTTTTCCCTAGATCTGTAAAAAGACTAACTGCCATATGGTCTGTTGTTTCTATTGGAATTACCCCCATGTCTTTTATTTTTGATTTTTTTTAGCATCCAAAAATCCATTCATGTTGATAACCTCCCTTTATGGAAAGTATGCTCTCCTTTTTTCCCTTTAATTGCATATGCATCTTCCATACCTGCTTTCCCAAGAATTCTCTTTAGGCAGTTAGTATCACTAAAAAAAAGTGTCCCTGTTCCCCCCAATCTTCTTTTGTCAAGCCACAATTAAAATCACCCCCCCATAAAACTAAATTTGAGGTATGTAAATATGTTTCTATCATTTCCATAATCTGATTCCTTTCTAGTTTAGTTTGAGGATTATATAGTACCACAACCCTTATAGCTACTTCTTTTATTATAATATCTAAAATAAATACTCTCCCTGGAACTAAATCTACTGTCTTCCCTACCTGAACTTTACTAGTCATAAAGGCTACCCCCACCCCTGAACATTTTTTCTTCCCCTATTGTCCAGAGGGAATAACCTAATCTCCAATTTCTCTGTGACTGTTGCAACTGTTCTATGGTATGTAGCCTTATGTCCTGCATTATAATTATATCACTTTTCAAGTCACTCAGTATTTCAAAGGTTGTTAACCTTTTAACCTTTGATGTAATACTATTTACATTGCACGTGATACAATTTAATTGGTCCATTATTTAGGTTTTCTTTTTCACTTCATCCTGTGTCTCTAGATTTTTTTCCTTTTTTTTGAAACTTGCGTATCTGTAGTATTTCCATTCAATGAGTCTTCCCCCTCCAATATGTCTGAGCTTATTATGTCTGAATCTTCATCCAGTGTTGCCCACTCCTTGTCTTGTAACAATGGATATCTGTTTGTCAATTGGACTCCTTTTCTGTTTTTCTCCTTTCCTTTCCAGGTTTTCCCATTTTTTCTTCATTGCCCTTGTTACCATAGTGAATTTTCATCCTTCTCTTTTATTGCCTTTTTTTTGTTTATTTCTTGCATTTTCTTACTCTGGCTTTCATTTTTTTCTTCATTTCCTTCCCCTCCTTTTTCTTCAGAGGGGAGGCTGCACACTTTTATTCACTACATAACTTCTTTCCTTATTTAGAGCATCCATCACAACTTTATCTTGTTTATTTTTTTCTGTTTGGGCCAATGACTAATATACATCTTGCTCTGCCCTTTCACTTGGATCTGGACTGTTACTTGAGGCCCAAGGGCAGCTCATAAAAATGTTTCCTTCTTCTTCACATAAATTGCATTTCTTTTTGGTTTTACATTCTCCCCCATAATGTCCTAGTTCATCACACATTCCACATTTTATTTTTTCACATGCATTACTTAGATGACTTTTCCCCCAAAACAATAACATGCTCATGGTTGTCCTGTATAGAATATTATGCCTCTACCTTGCCCCAGAAAAAAAACAATTCAGTATGTGTTGTGTTTCCCCTTCTTGTTGTTTTAAGGTAACTTTGTACTTCCATCCCCAGTCAATATACATTCCTCATCTAGTATTAGTTCTGGGGCCCCATGTACCACACATCTTTGTTTTAACCAGAAGAAAATGTCCATCACATTCACCCCTTCATTTCTAAAAAGTACTGCAACAATTTTAAAAGCTGGTTTTGTAAGGGGTATGGCAATAAATTCTCTCCATAACACTATTTTTCATTTGATGGTATAATTTTCAGAATCGGTCAAGACCTCCTGGTTGTTTAATACTGACATCATATTTGCTGATCATAAATGCCAGTACCAACGCATATATCTCATAAGGATATAATTTCATACTCTCCTTTATTAGGTGCTTTCCTACATATAACCTGTCTGGGTCATCTGCAGCTGCCCCTCTGAAATGCAGCCTATCTGCATTTCTTCTCTCAGCCTGTTGTGGCCTTGACTCTCCAGGAAAAAGTTTTTCTTTTGTATTTTCTCCACGTACTCTTTCTTTTTGTTCTGTTTCCCCTTCACTTTGCACTTTATCAGATTGTACTGTTTTCTGCTCCACTTCCATTGACTTTTCCCCACTCTCATCCTCTGTCAGCCCTTCTAGTTCTCTGGTATTATCAGTATTTATATTCCCCTTATCCTGGGGATCATTATTATGGTCAACCATTATTGTACCACTTTGGCCTGACGTACTAGGCCCATTTATATCCTACCCAGATCCATCCTCTTTACCTGTCCACCCTGCTTTTATTAGGGCTTCTTTCACCCGTTCAAGTGTATCTTTAAAGTCTTGAAAGCCCCCTGTATCAGTTTTTCCTTTATCCTTTTTTCCCTCCTTTTGTAGTTTTATATTTCTTTCTTTTCCCCAACATTATTGCTTCTGTTCAGACACTTTCCTGGGCCTAGCCATTTCCAACTTGTCTCACCCTTTCTGTTTGATGTTTTGTCTGGTACTTATTCCGAAATGTCATTTTTCCCCTCAGCGATATGCGCAGCCTCCTGCACATTTGCCATGTCAGCGCTCGCTTCAAGCTCATACTCAATCTCACATTTACCAGTGCTGTTCATGAGCTTACTTGTTTCAGACTTTACATTATGTACAGCTTTCTTATTTCTTCCCCCTTTTAGCTTTTTTCCAGATTTTTTACTCACTGTGTCACACACTGTATTGTCGCCCTCTGTCTCCACAGAAGGCATTTCATTTTGGCTTGTATCCTCTCCATTTCTGCTGGTATGTGCTTTCTTTTCTTCTTCTTGCTCCTCTCTTGCCATCGCTGTGATGTCTACATTTTCCACATTATTCTTTTGCTTTCCTCCTTCCTCCATGGTCTCGGCTGTTCTAAGGCTAGGGAGAAGACCAACTCCCTTGCCTCCTACACGTCCTTCCTCTCTCTACACAACCCACCCACTGACAGATTCTGTCAGACCATCATGGGTCTCCCTACTGTCGAGTAGGGGAATTTCCCCAGTACCCTCGCCAAAATTTCCCCCAGTTCACTAAAAATACCACCAACAGCTTAATCTGGTTCAAGGTCAGTTGGACTTCATCTGTATCCCCTTCCCCCAGGGTCATGCCTGAAAATAGGCAGAATCTGTCTAGTGCACTTATCCGGTCAACAAAAACTAAATAAATCATTGTGATTTCTATCATGCCCTTTCCTTCCCTTCCCAGACAAACCGACGTCTCTTTCACTGGGTAAAATTCACCTTCAAGCATTAGCTGGGTGAACTTCCCTCCAATCTCTCCCCTACCTTTACAACCACCCCCCTCTTTCCTACTCCCTAAGATCTACTGACTCATGAACCCTGGTGGTCCTACGCCACTCCACACTTATTGGCCAATCCAGTTATTCTTCTCACCTCACAGAAATCCGGAATTCACTTCCCCTCAAATTTGCCACTCATTCTCTTGCTACTGCATTAATTCTGCCCTCAAGAACTTCCTTGCCCCTTCCTGTGCCTGCCATAACACTCCCTAATCTCCCCACCATCTCTCCTAAACCCATATTGCTATATGCCTACTCCCCACCACTCCTATTTCCCTCTGATAGTGCTCCTCCTAATTCCCTAATCTTCCTCCTCCTAAAGTGTTCTCCCCCTTCTTTCTCTACCCTTAATCTATCTCCCCCCTGTGAGCTCGATCACTGCCTTGTGCAGGTGGGATCCATAGCACACAGTGGGCAACAACTTTACCTCCTTTCCTCTAGTTCTCCTTTTACTGCACCCCTTCAGTCACTGCTAGATCACTGCCTTGTGCAGGCAAGGCCACCCAGCACACTGGTTGGGAACTACCCCCTATTATTGTTGACCTCTGCTACCCCCCTCCCACAACATCTGTCCCCAACATCTCCCTCTCTTGTTTCACTATATATAAATAACTTTCATCACCTATAACCTGTGTCCTACCAGTAGGGTTGTCCACCACCCTGCCCAGACAGGGATAACAGGACACTGTTGAATTTCAACTCCCCTCCCCCTTGGATACCCCCACTTACAATACCTCTGTCTCTCTCTCATATCACCCTGCCACACTCTACCTCTCCTGTCCTCCTAGCCCCACTTCCAGTTAACATAGCCCAACACTGGCCTACACCTGCACTCAATTTAGCACTTATAACCTACCCCATACTACTTTTATATGCACTTTAGTCCACCCTGTCATCTCTGTTTGCCTCTAAATCATGTTCTGCTTGCGTCTCTCTGTAAATTTCCTTTCCCTTCTTCCATTCTGCCCTCCGCAATTTTTCATTCCCTCTTTCTGTTCTTTCTCTCTTTACTCCAATCACTGTAAATCTTGAATATCTATGTTACACCAATGGTTACCAATTACTATTGTGTCATCTTACCATCTAGTGCTACATACTGTTGCCTAGTTATTATATGTTTTCCAGTGTTACCAGCTGTCACCAACTGTTGCCTAATTGCTATGTGTGTCTTCATATCTACTATAGTTAACTGTTGCATTGTTAGCCAATGTGATCCACCTGTAATCCCACCTGCTCTCATCGTATGCAAGTAAACAAATTGTATTCCAACATTGTAACATTTTTCCATCTTCTATCCCATTGTTCGCTACCCCCAGGTCACACTGGGAGATAAGCAGCGTGCCTTCCTGGTGAAACATTTCAATAAATAAATAAAGTAATAAACCAATCCAGAATTGTACCCACAGTAAATTGGGCACTTTTTGACTTAGTCTTCATGAAAATGGAGCCTCTCAGTTTTTATATCAGAGCTCTGCAGCTAAGGGTTACAGAATGCAGTAGTGAGAGGGAAAGGTAATGCAGATTCAAAGCCCAGGTCCCCACTGTTGGTGAAATATTTTAAGCCCAGCCGCTGCAACTGATTCACCCACAAGAGCTGTAGAGCTGGTTTTTGAGGAGGTAGCCACATCAGCGGCAAGGAGTGGCAATTGGGGAGCATCCACTGCAAGGAGCGGTTACTGGAGGGCTTCTGCCTTATCGGCGGCTAAGGTGGTCTGCCACCAAAATCTTTCACCACACATGGAGAAGAAGGAGGTGGCCCCATTGGTGGCAAGGAGAGATATCCAGAGGACTTGGTTGTTTTGGGCAAAGGAAGACTGCTGTTGACTGTGGTGGCACATCCTGAGGAACTTAGTGAGGGAAAGGACCAGTCGGGCCTGAGGGTGGGCATTTTGGACTGGCAGCTGGACCATAAATAGCCAAACCCAGCCACTGCAACTGATTCACCCAGAAGAGCTGTAGAGCCATTTTTTGTATTGCTCGCCCGACCCAGACCTCTGTTAGATGGTCTTGGGGCAGAAGCTAGCTGAGAAGTTGTGGCCAGGGTCAGATCTAACAGGAGTGGAGGGGGAGACCAGGGCTGGGCTACAAGCTCTGGTCCAGCCTGTTTATGTTATGCTGACATTTGTTCTGTAGCCCAAATTCCTTCATCCTGCAGGGGTTTCTTAGGCAAGTAGCTGCAAAGAAGGCATTGGAAGGGTTCAAAACAGGTTCCAGTAGCATTTGGAAAAATGTTGGAGAAACCAACTTAGGTGGGGAAATCAGAACAGAATGGGATTGGGGCTATGGCATGGTCCTCAGACCACAAGGGCAGTCATCTTTGGAAGAGTGGTAGGGTGTGCTTGATGTGGGTTGACCATGGTACTAGCCTTGACTTGGAGAATGGGGGGCTGCATGGTGTGCTGACAGCTGGCACAACTAAACGAGGAAGTCAGATGGTTGAGATGGATGCTAAGTAGGGCAGGGGTGAGGGGAGGTGGGGAGGAATGTGGCTCAACCAAGGGTGTAAGATGTGGTGGGGGCAAAAAAGGGACAGACAACGAAGATGCAGTGGGTCCAGGGGCGACACCTGTAATGGATGAGAGTAGTCAGGAAAAGGATGGTAGGAATACAAGGGACTACGCAAGAAGGGTAGAAGGTATAGGGGTGGGCACTAGGGAGGCTCCAGGGGGCTTGGGTACAGACAGTCCTGGATGTGAGAAGGGCCAAGGGTACTGGCAGGTTGCAAGGTGCAGAGGTCTACAGTATGCACAAAGGAGAACTGATGGGGCTGCATCTGTGGGGGAAATTGAGACAGTATGCATAGAGCATAATAACAGATTTGCACCACTAGTACTGATAAACAAGGGGGAGAATAATGAATTTGGAGCTGAGGTGGTTTCAGGGTGAACAGGGGAGTTGGGCACAATGGAAGGCTCAGTAGTCTAGAGGAGCGGGGCTGTTCCCTTGCAAAAGGACACAGTGGTGGCAGGAGAAAAGTAAGCAGTGGGCAGAGTGTAAGTGAAAATGATGGGGGGGTTGGGAGCAAGGGCACCGGGGCTAAGGGGGGGAGTTGGGGCTAGCACAGGAAGGGAGCTGGGAGTAGGGAGTGTCTGAGAAAGGAGGATGTGGACTCAGTATGAAGGGAGAGTGGAGCCCAGTGGAAAAGGGACCAGCAGGGATGCAGTGAGTGGGAGAATAGAAAAAAGGACATTAAGAGAGAGCAGAACCCAGTTCCTCTGAGGGTCAGGAGGGGCCCGTAGTTCTCAGAGGTGCTGCAGGAAGGGACTAAAGTGATGTAGTGGAGAAAAGGGTGCTAGGGGAAGATGGGGGGTCAGTTAGGAGAAAGAGCTGGAACATAGGTCTCATAGGTAAATACAAGGCCAAGGAGACCGAAGTCCATGATGGCCTGCCATATTAATAACCTGTAATACTCTGTGTAATCAAATAAGCGTCCAATGTTATCTTAAATTCTGACATAGCCTCACGTGCTACCACCTCTAATGGTAGACTGTTCCATATTATGGTCACCCTTTTGCTGAACCAGTGTTTTCTGCTATTTGTACAATAATTGTCCATCTTAATTTGAAGTGGATGTGCCCTAGTATCATATGTCTGGGTTCTTAACTCGAGGCCCAGTTTGGGCCATAAATCATCATCCTGAAGTGCTCTATATACCATACACATATCTTCAAGGAGCATACCGAACTCCAGTGAGTAAAGACCGAGTTTCTGCAATCTCCGCTGGTAGCATAGCCCATCTAGGCCTGCCACCTGCCTAGTTGCCCTTTGTTGTACTCTTTCTAGCGAATTTATCGATGGTGACCAAAATTGGGCACAGTATTCCAGGTGAGGATCGACCAATGACTTGTATAGTGGCATCAAAACTAATCTATCCTTGCTTTTGATGTGCTTACTTATGCAGTATAAAAGCCCACTAGCCTTCCTAATAACTTGATTACAGTGAGTAATATGGACACCTAGATCCTTTTCCTCTGTTGTTTCTTGTAACTCCACTCCATTCAAGTTATATTTATAATGACTATTATTTTTCCCCAAATGCATAACCCTAGACTTATCAGTACTGAAGGTAGAATGATTTGCTATTGCCCAATATTCAAGTTCTTTTAAGACCAATTGTAGAATGTCCACATCCTTCTTAGAATTTATCTTAAAATCAATCCTGGTATCATCTGCAAACTTAGAAAGCCAAACTGGGGTCGTAGTTTGCATAGATGATATATACAAATTAAAAAGGCAATGGCCCAATACCGAGCCCTGAGGGACCCCACTAGTCACCTGAGCCCATCCTGACAAGGACCCTCTCACTGAAACTCTTTGTTTTCGATCTGCTAACCAATTTTCAATCCAGAGGGAAATATTTGCATGTATACCATGCATACAATGCAAAATTAAAGCCTCAATTAAAAGGCCATGGAGGACCTTACCAAATGCCTTAGAATAATCCAAAAAAACAATATCTACTGCATTGCGAGAATCAAGTGCCTGATTTACCTTTTCATAAAACTCCAGCAAATTAGTCTGGCAGGACCTGCCCTTCCTGAAACCATGTTGTTGATGGTCTATATCTCCTGACTTAGTTAATATATCAGTAATGTATGTTTTAATAATAGCTTCCAAAGTTTTCCCCAGTATTGATGTTTAAGCTAATTGGTCTGTAATTGAAAGCCTTCTGTCTAGACCCTTTCTTATATAAGGGAATAACTTCCGCCTGCCTCCATTCTTCCAAAACTTCCACCTTATCTATGGAGTATTGGAATAAATAAGCTACAGGGGCTGCCAATACATCTGCAAACTCCTTTAACACACTGGGATGGAGGCCATCCGGTCCCTGGGCTTTATTCTGATTTAAGCCTTTTAGTCTGTCTCTCACATCATTAACCTCAATTTTAAGTGCTAGACCTACATCCTTAACCTGATGTTCCATGGTATTATTAATTTTTGGATTGTACACTGAGGCAAAATATGTATTATAGTGGCAGGCCATACCCATATTGCCCAATATTAATTCACCATTTGGTTGCTTTAGAGGCTCTATTAATTTATTACTGCCCGTTTTGCTATTTATATTGGGAAAAAAGATTTGTAATTATTTTGAACTTTGGTTGCTAGTTTATATTTGTAGTCTGCTTTTGCCTTATGTATGCTTAACCTGCATTTAAGTTTAGCTTTATAGTCTGCCCAGCTTTCCAGCTGCCCACTTTTCTTAGCAGTACTATATGTCTTATTTTTACATTTAATATTAACATAGAAACATAGAAGTTGCGGCAGATAAGGACCGCAAGGCCCATCCAGTCTGCCCATTTCTTTTTCTACCTTATAAATGTGCCATCGGCCTTTGTCTGTCAGTGGCCTATCTATTCATACTCATCTGTATTGCTCCCTTATGCCTATCCAATGCCTGTTTGAAGCCCTGCACTGTATTCATAGCCACCACTTCCTGAGGTAGGCCGCTCCATGCATCCACCACTCTTTCTGTGAAAAGAAATTTCTACATTCCCCTTAATCGGCCTCCCCTAATCTCATGCTGTGTCTCTTGTCCTGCTATTTTTCTTATATTTAAACATGTTAGACTCTTTCACCTTGTTAATGCCCTTAAGGTGTTTGAATGTTTCGATCATATCACCTCTCTTCCTCCTTTGCTCAAGGGTATACATATTGAGCTCTGTTAATTTGTCCTCATATGTCTTCTGATGCAGTCCCTGCACCATTTCGGTTGCCCTTCGCTGAGCTGCCTTAATTTGGTTAATGTCCTTGTGAAGGTGTGGCCTCCAGTACTGCACGCAGTATTCCAGATGGGGCCTAACCAGTATCTTGTATTAGAGGATTACCGCCCTCTTATGACTTGTGATACCCCAACTAATACACCCTAACATCCCCCTAGCCTTACCTACTGCTTTAGAGGTCTGCGTGGATGATTTCAGGTCATCGGTGATGATGCCCAAGTCTCTTTCTTCTTTGTGACTGCCAGCAACTCCCCTCCCAGCCTATAGATGGCTTCAGGGTTTCTCTTCCCTATGTGCATGATCTTGCACTTCTTTGCATTAAATCCCAGTTGCTACTCTTCTGACCATTTCGCTAGTTTATCCAGATCTCTTTTTATTCTGCCCACCCCATCTGGATCTACTCTGTTGCAGATCTTGGTGTCATCTGCAAACAGACAAGCCTTACCCTCTAGTCCATCTGTAATGTCACTAATGAAGATATTGAAGAGGACTGGCCCCAGGACTGATCCCTGAGGTACCCCACTTGTGACTTGCATCTCTTCTGACTGTAAACCATTTATCACCACTCTCTGTTTTCCGCCCGTCAACCAGTTTGCCACCCACTTGACCAACTTCTGACCCACCCCGCGATTTAGTTTGACAGGACCTTCCTTTGTAACCCATGCTGTCTTGGATCCTGTGCCCTGTGGATTCCAGGTGTTGCACTATCCTTTCCTTAGGAGTGCCTCCATAATCTTGCCCACTACTGAGGTAAGACTGACTGGTCTGTAGTTCCTGCCTCCTCCCTGCTACCACTGTTGTGGAGCAGGATCACATGAGCCCTTCTCCAGTCTTCTGGGATCTGTCCTGTGCTCAGAGACTCACTAAACAGTTCTGCTAATGGCTCTGCTAATTCCACCCTTAGCTCCTTAAGTACCCTGGGATGTATGCCATCAGGTCCTATTGCCTTGTCCACCCTGAGCTTAGCGAGCTCTTGCAGGACCCTTTCTTTTGTGAAGGGAGTAGTGCCCCCCCCATGTCCATGGTGCTGGAGCTCGGGCCTGCCCTACCTTCTCTTCAGTAAATACTGAGTAAAAGTATCTATTTAGGATAGATGCTTTTACAGGGTCCTCCTCCTCACATGCCCCCTTTTCTCCTTTGAGCTTAGCAATACCCCCCTCTGGACTTTCTCCTTTCACTAATGTATCTATAGAAAGTCTTGTCACCTTCTTTTACTGTTTGTACTAGTGTTTCCTCAGTTTGGGACTTTGCCTGCCTTACTGCCTTCCCTGCTTCCCTTAGGGCAGTTTGATATGCCTCCCTATCTTCATCCTGCTGCGTTCACTTATATTTGCTGAAGGCCAGCATTTTGGCTCTGACCTTTTCTGCTACTGTATTTGAGAACCAAAGTGGTTTCCTTCTTCTTTTGCACTTCCTTTTCTGCCTAACACAATGGGATATTGCTTCAAGTATTGCATCCTTAATGCTTGCCCACTTTGCCTGTACCCCCTCACCTGTGTTTCTTTTTGCCAGGGCTAGCTTAACTCTGTTGGCCATATTATCAAAGTCAGCTCCTCTGAAGTCCCATATTTTTGCCTTGGAATGGGATGATTTAGATGTAGTGGCCAAATTGAACCATACCATGTGATGATCACTGGCCCCCAGGTGACCTTCTACCTGGAGATCTGTGATCCCTTCTCTGTTAGTCAGTACTAGATCTAGGATAGCCCTGTCTCTTGTGGGTTGTTGTACCAGTTGTTTGAGGCCCTCCCCCCCTGCAGGGAATCTGCCATGTGTCTAGTTCTGGCAGATGTTCCTGCTGGTATTGACCAATCTGTATCCGGCATGTTGAAGTCTCCCATTATCAGAACCTCCCCTTTAGCTGTCATGTTTTGTATATCTTCTAACAGTAATGTGTCTATGTCCTCCCCCTGGTCTGGGGGCCTGTAGACAACCCCAGTTCTTATGGCTGTCCCATTTCCTGTTTCCAGGGTGACCCACAGTTCTTCTGGCTCCTTATGTGAATTCTGAATTCTGTAGCTTTGATATTTTCATTGACATACAGGGCCACTCCACCCCCTCTTTTTGCACCTCAGTCTCTTCTGAACAGTACATAGCCGGGGTACTGAAGTCTCCCAAGTGTGGTTACTGGCAAACCACGTCTCACTAATTGCTACTATGTCCAGTTTAGCCTCTGACATTATTGCCTGCAGGTCTGGGATCTTATTTCCCAGGCTGTGAGCATTTGTGTACATGATTTTCTATTGGCCAGATTTCTGTGTGTTAGTTGTTGGTGAGGTTTTATCATTTCCCCTGTGCATCGTATGGGGAGACGGACCTTTTTTCTTACCTGGTGATGCAAATAAACTGCAAACATGCTGAATCCCTGTCTGACCACTAGCTGAAGGGGGAAGGGTGTTCTTCTCATTTGACGTACTGTATGGGGTGCTGCACCCCTCTCCCCATTTGTTAGTTTAAATCATCTGTAAAGACGTCAAACTTCTGCCCCAATGCACTGACTCCCTCCTTAGTCAGATGCAGTCCCTCAAATTTAAAGAACTTTCACTCCCAGAACTGTTGCCAGCTCCCTACAAATCTGTGTCCTTTTTCCAGGCACCAGCCCTTGAGCCACATGTTTAGCTCCCCTATCTCCCCTTCTCTGATCTTCCGTCCATCTGCCCCCCTCTCCCAGACTGGCAGGATCTCAGAGAAGGAGATGTCAGATAGAATGGATGATAGTTTGTCACCCAGCCTGGTCAGGTGTTCCTTGGTCTCCACAATTGACCAGCTGGCGAGATCATTAGTCCCTATGTGTACATGTGTACATTTAATATTTGTTCCTATAATCGAATTAAACCAAGGTGGGTTTTGGGGGGATTTTGTAGATTTCTTAGAACTAGGGATAAACTCCTGTACAAGAGATTTGATTTTATTGCTTAATATATCCCACATATGATGTAGCGTCTGTCCACTTAAGTCTGCCTGCCAATCCTAAGATGCTAAATGTGCCCTTATATTATTAAAATCAGCCCTACTATAATTGTATACCACTGATATACTAACTGGCTATGATGTAACCCTACTGATGCAAAATTCCACCATATTGTGATCGCTGGAGCTCAGGGGGCCCTGCAATCCTGGATATCATGATCTAAATTGCTAAGGACTAAATCCAAGGTATGGGAACCCCTAGTGTGATCTTTAACATACTGCTCTAAACCATTTACTAGGAAGGACTCAAGGAATCTTTGTTCATTTGGTAACTCAGCTTATGGGGGGTCCCAGCTTAGCCCTGAAAGATTAAAGTCACCTACTAATAGTGAATTCCCTGCCTGAGTAAGATTTTGTATAAATTCAAGTAATTTGAGGTCATCTAACTGTAAGCTATACGGTGGTCTATATACAATACCCACATTCAGTTTTGGCATGTGTGGGGGAGATAACTTTACCCAAATCAGCTCTATATCATAAATGGAGGTGTCTACACTTTCTGAGATAATATGGTCAGCTATATATTGGGCAACACCACCACCCTTTTGAAGTGGCATATCTCTATGGTAGAGAACAAAACCAAGGATTTGTTTATCCCAGGAGTCATCATGTTTCCATCATATCTCTGTAATAGCACACAGACTAATATGGTAATTATTTAATGTAAACACCAATTTGTCCATTTGGTAATTAAGGCTTCTTGCATTAATTAAAAGACATCTCCATTGTTCAGAAAGTACTGGCTCCAACTTTACTGATGACTGTGATGTGTGTGATGTGCATTTCCTGTCCCCCCAACTTGGAGTTTAAAGATTTGTCAATTATCTGTTTTAATATTTGTGGCAAAAGACATTTTCCTTGCCTATTTAAATGCATCCCATCTAATGCAAACAGCCTTGAATCAAAGAAGTCATCCCAATTTTCTAAAAAATTATACTCCTCTCTAATACACCACCTTTTTAGTCACCCATTTAGGCCCTCAATTCCCAGTCTTTTTTTAAAATTTACCCCAGGGCTTGGGATAATGCCTGAGATGATTAGGTTGCAGTCTCTAGCTTTTAAATCTGCACCCACATACTCAAAATCCCTTTAAATGTCTAACATTTTTCTTTTACCCACATCGTTGATACCTACATGTAACACCAAAGGTTGTACAGTATGTTCAAGAAGGCCAGGTATAAGATGCCTAATATCCAAAATCCCAACACTGGGCTGTACACTGACTGTTGTATTAGCATTCCTTTGTTTACATAATACTGAATCAGTGTATCTTATCATAGAGTCTCCAATTACCAGGACGTCTCTATGAGATGTACCAAGTGATGAAACTACCTGTTCTACATGACTTACTGGGCAGTCCATGTTTGGGTCTATAATATGGGTCTGCAGGCTGAGATGCTGATTTTTCTGTTCAGTCATATCATCATGTGCAAGGAGGCTAAACCTATTTGGTGTCAATATATTTGATGTACCCCCACTATGCCGTCTGCCCTTCTTTATTTTCTGGGAGGCCTTGCACCACTCCTCTTCCTTCTCAGCATTGTACAGTAATGGTACTTCTATAGTTTTGTGGGGACTTGTAGTAGACTGGCTAATGTTAGAGCTTACCACTTCAGCTACAGAATCTATATAATCTTCCAGGCTGCTAATATCAGCTTGTGTTTGTAATCTCTTCCTCAGTGCCAGTATGTCTGCTTGTAGTACCTCTATTAACACACAATTTGCACAAATAAAATCATTTATGCACTCACTGAATAAATGCATTTGGCATTTGTTGCAAACATTAGACAGATACTGTCCTGTGTTTAATGAGACCATGCTTTTACTCACTATGTCTCCTTCCTCATTATTTCCTGGTGTCTTGGCCCTGTACCCTATTGGCACTATTGACACGACTGACACGTGCCAATGCACGTGTCTCTGCATGCATCTCCACGAGCGGCGACGCGCACCCTACTCACGCTTGCCTTGCTCGCTGCAGGCATTGTATTTATGTGTTCCCTACCCCAGAAGTGCTTTGAGGGGGTCGCTGGTTGCTTGCAACACAAAGTTGCTAAAATTAAGTTTAAAATCCCCCTTGTGCATCTCCTGCTCATTCACAAGAGAGGCACAGAGCATAAAATGTGTCCCAAGTCATTTTAAATTTAGTAATAGTGATGTTGTAGTTTGTGAAGCTTTCCCCAGAACAGGAGGGATAAGGCAGCCAATGGCACTTACATAGTGGGTGTAGCCGGTGAAAATGACCTAGTAAAAGTGAAGGGGGTGGCAGAAAAAGGGGGAAGGCTCAAGGGAAAGATGGAGGTTAAAGTGCTCATGTTGGAGGACTCCATGATTAGGGGTATTAAGTGGGAAGGGCGGGATGAGGGAAAACCCTGTGCTGTCAAGGTCAAAAGTATATCTGGTCTGACTGTGCATGAGGCTAAGCAGCTGGTCTGTGCTCTGGTGAAGGAATGTGGTGCATCGCCTGACATATTAATGCACCTGGGTACAAATGACATTGAGGGAAATAGTGTGCTGGAGAGTCAGGCAAGGTTCAGGGAGCTAGCCATGGTCTGTCTTGCTGTAGGGTGCTCAGTCTCTTTCTTGGAGATCCTTCTGGTGCCCAGAGCTAGCGTGGAAAATAATCAAAACATTAGAGAGGTAAATTAGTGGCTGAGGGTGTGGTGTGAGGCTGAGGGGTATGGGTTGGTGGGAGTCTAGGGTGCAACCTGGAAGGACAAGGGGCTGTATGCAAGGAATAGATTCCACCTCAATTTGGGGGAAAGGAGGTTTTGAAATTAAAACTGACTGAATTCATCCAAGATAGGTGGAGCTTAAACTTGTGAGGAGGGGAGGGATGGGGCTTGAGGCTGATCATAGCATGCACATCAAGGAAGGGCTTGGCTTTTTCTCCCCCAAGTGATGGGGGGGGCAAAATGGGAGAAACCAACTGTGCATGGGGAGCTCGAGGAGGCAGCTACTTGGGAGTTCTCAGGTTGGGGGGATGGGAGGGGTGAAGGGGTGGACGGTGGTCCTGATTAATGCCAGGAGCATGGGAAACAAGATGCCCTAGCTTGAGGTGATGTTAGTAGAGGAAGAAGTGGATGTGGCAGCTGTCACTGAAACTTAGGCCACTCCTGGGCATGATTGGGACCTAAACCTGATGGGGTATGCTGCATTCAGCAAGGACAGGGCTGTGGGCGGGGGGGGAGTAGCACTCATCATTAGGAACAGCATAGGGATAAGCAGGATGGAGGGTGCAGAGGGAAATGTAGAGGTATTGTGGGTCACCTTGCAGGCATCTGGAGGCAGGAGTGTAAATCTGGGGGTGGTTTATCGGCCACCCATGTAGGTGGAAGATCTTGAGGGAGGCCTGGTGGCAAATCTAAGGGACCACTGTGGTGAGGGGGAGGGTAGAGCGGTGGTGCTGGGTGACATAAACATGCCGGGGCTGACTGGGGAACTATGGCATCCTCACTGGCCAGGGAACAGAACCTGCTGGGTGTCTTCCAGGATGCTTTCCTTTCCCAGCTGGTGGCTGACCCAGTGAGAAAGGGTTGTATCCTGGATGTGGTCCTGATGGATTGCGAACTGATTAGGGACCTAGTGGTTGGGGACCCACTGGTGGGGAGTGATCATGCCATGGTATGGTTTTCCCTAGACCTGGGGGAGGAGAAGATCGCACTAAAATGGCGGTAGTGGACTTCAGGGTAGCAGACTTCAAGGGTATGGAGCAGATCCTCCGGGGTCACTTAGAGGGGTTCAGACCAGGCATAGACACAGACAGCAGGTGGGAAATTATTAAAGGAGGGCTTCTGGAAGCTATCAAGGCTTGCACTATGGTTCGATGCAAGTTCGGAAGAGCCATAAAGCCGAACAGGTGTACCAGGGAGGTCCAGGAAGTGGTGAGGGAGAAAAAGGAGAAAAGGGCTGTTTATAGCCAATACAGATGCACATGTGGGTTTATGGACAAGGGGGAGTATGATATGATATCCAGGAAGGTAACCAGGATGTTGAGATCGGCCAAGGTGAGGACAGAGCAGAGGTTGGCACAGGGGATCAGGAGAAGTGATAAAGGGTTCTTTAGGTACATCAGGGAAAGAAGAAAAGTGAGGGGGCAGATTAGTAGGCTGAGGAAGCCGAGGAGCAGGCTGAGGTACTTAATTACTTTGCTCGGTCTTCACTAGAGACAATGGTGGGACAGCATCATGTGGGGGGGAGGCAGGTTAGATTTGCAGAAGGGGGAGAGTTCACGGATATTGAAATTCCTGTTGGGAGGATGAGGGAAGCCCTTAAGTCCCTAAAAGTGGAGAAGGCTCCAGGTCCAGATGGTCTTCATCCCAGGGTGCTAAAGGAGAAGGCGGATGTCCTGGCTGCATGTCCTGCAGACATTCTCAACTTCTTCCTTCAGATGGGATGGGTGCCTCAGGATTGGAGTATGGCCCACATAGTGCCTATCCACAAAGGCGGCTCATGTGAGGAGCCAGGGAACTACAGGCCTATCAGCCTGATGTCAGTGGTAGGCAAAATGATGGAGACCATCTTAAAAGAAAGGTTGGGGGTGTTTCTGGAGGCACAGGGCCATCTGGATGATCACCAACATGGCTTTGTTCAGGGCAGATCGTGTCAAACTAATCTTGTAGAGTGCTATGATTGGGTGACAAAGGCGCTGGACCAGGGCACGCTCGTGGATGTCCTCTTTCTAGACTTCTTTTTATTTTGTTAATTTTTTATTTATTGAAATCTTGGATAACACCTGTGAGCAGATGCTCATTGAAAGGTTCCACGTCAGATACAGTAACAGAAGAAGACACAATAAAGTTACAGTAATTATACATACAGAGTACAAAAAAATTCAACAGTACATGGGTTGCAATGACAAACAGTTACACAAATTGTGCCAAGTCATAGTACATGGTATACCAGTGTCCTACGGAAGAGAAAGGCAGAGGCAGACAGGTAGGGAGGGGCAGTGAGAGCTGGGATAGGAAGGGCAGAGGGAAAGAAAAGAGCCAAGAGGTAGGGGTGGGATGCAAGTGCTGGGGCAAAAGGGGTGGGAGGCAAGTGCTTGGGCAAAGACTTAGCATGGCAGGTCAGGAGATGGAAATGCATAGACTAGCAGGCTCACCTACAGGTACCATTGTCGGTGAGGTGCTGATGGAGTTTGGGCTTAAAGGAACCAATGGTTGTGGCTTCGGCTATGTCAGGTGGTAGACCATTTATCCACAGAGGGGCCCGGTGAGCAAAGGATCACTGGGCCATATTTGTGCGACACCTGGGCACATGGAATACTTGTGTAGTTGAGCTCCTGGTGTGCCTGACATGTATAGATGGTGACAGAAAGCTCAGAACTCCTTGAGGAAGGAAGTTTAATGAGACCTTTTTTGCCTGTAGGCAAGTTTGATAAAGTATTCTGTCCTTCAATTGAAGCCAGCCCAATTGCGCATAAAGCTCACAGGTGTAGGCGAGTTTTGGGGCATTAGTGAGCAGGCAGCAGGCTTTGTTTAAGGCTGCTGAGAGGCGATGGAGCGCTGTGTCAGTAGCGGAGCCATAGACAGCTGGGCAATGGTCAATCAAGGTGATGAGTGAAATGTTACTTGCCAAGTTCAGAGCTTCATAGGTCAAGCAATGTCTGTGCCTGTAGAGGATGCCGATCCTGGTGTTAAAGGCTTTGGCCGTGATGTCAGTATGCTGTGTGTAAGACAGGGCAGTGTCCATTGTGATTCCCAGGTACTTGGAATGGGGGACAAGTTCCAGGGTGTTACCAGAGTCATTCTGAATTGCTACGGGATAGCCTTTTAGCTTGTTTTGGGCTGCAGCAAAGAGCATGGTCTTAGTCTTTTTATAGGTCATGACCAGTTTTTGCTCTTTGAACCATTTTTCAGCAGCTGCGAAGCCACTCTAGAGGTCATATTCCAGCAGTGTGGGGTCGAGGTAGCTAGTAAAGATCACCGCATCATCTGCATATGGGAGCATGCGGCTGTTGCAAGCAGCTGGAAGGTTGTTTAGGAAGACACTGAAGAGTAACGGACTGATTTTGGATCCTTGTGGTACCCCTGATCTGACTGGTCAACATTCTGATAGGATGTCCCCAATCTATACTTGCTGTGATCGCAGAATAAGGTAGCTACATAACCATGCTACCATTTCTAGGGCTAGCCCTATGTCCGAGAGCTGTTCAAGGAGGAGGTCATGATGGACCATGTCAAATGCCTTTGATAGGTCAACAAAGGCCACCTCTACAATGTGCCCTTTGTTAAGAGCAGTACGTATGAATCCAGTAAATTCCAGGAGAGCCACGATGGTGCTATGGCTGGTTCAGAAACCATGCTGCTGTGGGCATAGGAGCTGATATTGATTGAAGTACTCCACCAGCTGGTTAGCCACAATCCTTTCAAGGGCTTTGGAGAGTGGAGGGACTTCAGCAAGGCATTTGACTCAGTGCCACATCCTGGGCTGCTGGAAAATCTGGGGGAAATGGGGGTAGGGGAACTGATGGTCAGGTGGATAGGGAACTGGCTAGCTGGGTGGTGTCAGAGGGTGGTGGTTGGAGGGGAGGTTTCATCTTCTAGGAGGGTCATTGGAGGGGGGTCCCACAAGGATCAGTGCTGGGTCCACTCCTGTTCAACATTTACATCTCAGACATCAGAAAAGGCATCAGGTGCAAGATGAGCCTCTTTACCGATGACTCGGAACTGGGATTGGTGGTGGATGGGGAGGAGGGTAGAGAAGTCCTACAGAGGCACCTGGAGACTCTGGAGAGGTGGTCATGTGCCTGGAAACTGAGGTTTAATACTAAGACATGCAGGATTCTGCACCAGGGGCTTAGGAACACAGATAATGAGTACCTCCTGGGAGGGGAGACACTGCAGGCTTCGGGTGGGGAGAAGGACCTTGGGGTGGTAGTGGATGCAAAAATGAACAACTCATAACATTGTAGAAAGGCTGCGGCCAAAGCAAATAGAATGCTGGGGTGCATCACCAGGGGGATAACCTCTTGAGAAGGAGGGAGGTGCTTCACCCTCTGTATTACTGCCTGGTTAGACCACACCTTAAGTACTGCATGCAGTTTTGGCACCCATACTTAAAAAAGGACATTGCACTCATGGAGAAAGTCCAGAGGAGGACAACCAGGATGATGCAGGGTATGACGGATAGGTCTTATGAGGAGAGACTTGAGGAGCTCAACTTGTACTCCCTGAAAGAGAGGAGGGACAGAGGGGACATGATTGAGGTCTTTAAATACCTTAAAGGGTAAATATGGTAAGCCTTGATAAGGTTTTCCAGCTGAAGGAGGTAGGGGCCACCAGGGGGCACCCAGTGAAGCTGATTGGCGGGAGACTCATGGGGGAGACAAGGAGACATTACTTCACCGAGAGGGGGGTGGTGGTGGAACCCTGGAATGCACTGCCTGTGGAACTGGTGGCAGTTAGTACCATGGAGGGGTTCAAATGGGGCTGGGACAGGTATAGGAAAACTGAGTAATACCGAAACTGGAGACATTTTTCAGACGCAGGATGGGGTTGGGGGGGTTTCATGGGGGAGGTGGGAAGGCAGCTATGGTGCCCCAAATTGACGCTGCTCCTTGAGCAGACTCAATAGATCATAAAGGCCTACTCTGCTAGCATCTTAGTATGTTAGTATGTTAGCTCAAACTCATGAAAGGAGTTCTACAGGCAGAGGTGAAGCCACGACCACTGTACAGATCGGGGCTTCATCTCTCCTATACCCCCTACAGTCAACATAAATAAATTAATCTTTGTGCCTTAATCACCAGTACAAACTGAGACATTCTCCAGTATGCCCGCCATTTTTATTATGGCGCTATTGAATATGATGCACTCTTGCTCATTACACTGAAGGCTGATGACGCTGCCTTGTCCCTTCCTCAATAGGCAGGACAATAGTGCCCAAGGCACACCCATGGGGTTTATAAAAGGGCACTGGAGATATAAACTTCAGTCTCCATACACAAGGGCACTACTGAGGAAGGGGCAAGGTAGCATCAACAGTTCATGAGCGAGAGCACGTGATGTTCACAAGCACCAAAATTAAAATGCCGGGTGCACTGGAGAATTTACCAGTTTGAGCGATCGGGTACAAAAATTATTTATTTAATATAGTGGCTGCAGTGGGGACCAGAGAGGCAAAGCCTCAATCTGTACAGTGGTCAGGGCCTCACCTCTGCTGGTAGTTCACCTGTCATCTCCGTAATTCGCCAACTCTATCTAAGCAAACACGGACTGCCCTGGTACCAGGGCGGTCCCACCACACCACCTAGGAGAACAGACAACACAGGAAGTTTGTGGGAACGACACCTCCAGATCCCCACACAGAGCCACGCAGGACCAACCCTGAAAGGCAAGTACTTGGTTAGTGTTTTTTATTAACATCACCTTGGACAGTGGGTGGTGAGACTGGTTGTGGTAGCCCAGGTTGCTGCTAACGCTCCCCCTCCCCCACCAATTACTTCTTATTTTTGAACTTGTAAGTTTATTAGCAAACTTCAAGACAGGCTTCCAATAATATTCCGTTAAACATACCAGAAAAGGTCCAACATAGAAACTTAACTTATTTACCAACTTGTCTTTGGTTACCCCTAGGTGATCTGATACCTACATCTTCCAAAAATTGATCAAGGGAACCGAGGAGGACTATCCGCATTTCCAACTGCACTGATGCACTCTGGGTTTTGTCTAGAGTGTCCTTTCAGTTCAAATTATAGAAGGGCTGCGGCCAAAGCAAATAGAATGCTGGGGTGCATCACCAGGGGGATGCACCCACGGCTCTACCAACTACTTCAAAATTGTCTCATCTGACAGTTTTGAAGGGCACAGATTACACATTTGTTCAACTTATCCATCTCCCAAGGTGTCCTTCCTACCATCTGGATAACTGCCCACATTGTTCCTGTATTCAAGAATGGGGATCCCAGTGACCTCAATAATTACAGGCCCATTTGTCTCCTCCTGGTCCTGTCTAAAATGCTGGAAAAAATTATTACCTCCCAGCTCAAGAACTACCTGGAATCGGCGAACATCCTAAACCCACTCCAGTCAGGATTCAGGGCTCAACATAGCACAATTTCTGCCCTTGCCAAAGTTAACAATGACTGGCAGATTGAGCTGGATAACAAGAATTTTGTTGGTGCAGTCTTTCTGGACCTCAGCAAGGCTTTCAACACTGTTGACCACTCTTTGCTCCTTTCCTCCCTTCAGAATATTGGCCTGGATGCTCCCTCACTCAAATGGTTCAATAATTACCTAGCAGGCCAGTTCCAGCAAGTTAAGGCTGATGGTGAGGTCTCACCCCTTAAAACACTGATTAGGTGTGTTCCACAAGGTTCCGTACTGGGACCCCTGCTTTTCACAATCTATATTTAATAGAATTAATGCCACCATTAAAAAGGCCAAAATACATCTTTTTGTGGATGACACAGTGCTCTACACCAGTGGGCCTTCCCTTGATGCAGTACTTTCAACTCTTCAGAAAGAATTCAACCTGCTGCAACTCTAGCTCCTAAGACAGAAGTTGCTCTTGAATGCAAAGAAAACTAAATCTATGCTCCTGTCTCCCATGCCCAACTCTCCTATCCTGCTCTTCCACAGATCACTAACCCCTATTTCCACCATCCTGGGTGAACAGTTGGAATACATGTCTTTCTTCAAATATCTGGGGGTCTGGATCGACAACTCTCTCTCCTTCCAGGGACACATTGAAGAGCTAATAAAGAAACTCCACCAGAGACTAGGACTATTCTACAGGATAAACAACCTGCCAAAAAGAGGCTAGTCCAAACAACCTTTCTCCCTTTGCTAGACTATGCTGTCTTTTTATACAGCCAGGGCCCTGCTGCTACTCTTACCAAACTCGATACACTGTACCACATAGTCTTAAGGTTCATAACGGAGCTCCCCTACTCCACCCATCAGTGTCTCCTACACACTGCTGTGGGCTGGCCTTCCCTTACTCTTAGACGACAGAGAAATGCGGCATTCTATACCTACAAAGCCATTACTAATAAACTGCCCTGTTATAGTGCAGCCTGTCTACTGTTAAGCTCCCCAAGTAATTATGCTCTGAGAAGTGCCTCTTATAATAGGCTGAAAGTATCTAAGGTTAGATACCACTTTTGCAGGGTGTCCATGAGCCATGTACTTCCCATGCTATGGAACAAGCTGCAAAAAACCCTGAAAATAAACCTCCCAACTAGTCTTGCTTCATTCAAAGCCTTAATCATGCACCAGTTCAAGAAATCCTGTGACTGCTTCCCTTAATTCCTAGGACTGTGGCCACTTAGTCTACCCTGCTCCTGCTCTGTCCCCTCATGGCCCAACTCCCTATCCATGCCCTGTCCCTCACTATCCTAAGCCTTGTCTTGCCCCTCAGTCCCTCTTTCCAAAAAAAAAAAAAAGTTATTGAACAACTAATATGTCTTCTGTGAAGACTGTAACCTGTATATTCCAGTTACTGTGTACTGTACTATGCTACGTTTGTAACCTGTATATATCTGTTGCTGCATTTTTATTCCTTGTATGCTTTGTATCTGTATTAGCCTGTACATATCTGATACTATGTATTTTGCCATGTTTTTGGTGGCAATTCTTTATCTGTTGATTCTTCCTGTACACCTGTATTGTCTTCCCCAGGTCCACCTCGAAAATGAGCTTGCTCAATGGTGTCTGCCTGGTTAAATAAAGATTTTAATTGACTGATTGATTGATTGAGATGAAACATGGTTGATTCCGTTTGATATGATTTAATAAAGGTTTTTTTGTTAGAGTGTGTCTGTCTTCTTCCACACACACAGAATACACAGACACAAAGACAGGCTTCCAACAATATCCCATTAAACACACCAGCAGTTAGCAGTCTACTGCTATGCATTTTTGTAAATAGTTAGCATGACCCCCTGTTTTGCATAGTGTTTTGCTATGCTATATCAGCTATTTAAAACCCTCGAGGGGGTAAACGTGGCACAGACCCAGCAGACTGGCATATACACGTGGGAACAAATGGTTCTGTGGCACTCTGCCCATTAACCCCTCCATCCTCCATCACCAGAGTCCAGCATAATTTTTCTCCTGCATGTGCACCAGTCTGCCCAGCCCGTCCCTCCACCGACCATCAATGACCAACCACTGGAGCATAGCACAGACCCAGCGGACTGGCATGCATGTTGGAAAAAATGGTTCTGTGCCACTCTGCCTGTCCCCCCCCTTCCCTCTCGATCACCAGAGGACAGAACCATATTTTTTCAGCATGTGCACCAGTCCGTCCCTCCACCAGTCATGAGACAAACCACTGGAGCATGGCATAGACACAGCGGACTGGCATACATGTTGGAAAAAATGGTTCTGTGGCACTCTGCCAGTCCGCCCCTCCATCCACCATGACCAGAGGCAAGAACCATTTCTTTCAGCATGTGTGTCATATTTCAAAAACATTATTCATTTGTTTTTTTACATTAAGCATACAGTTCATCCACAGACACACACACACACACACACACACCTCCACTCTCCATCTTGCCTCTCTTGCTTTCCCATTCAAATAAGAGCAGCATGGCTATCCCCAAAAAAAAAAAAAAAAAAAAAATTACCAGGCATATAGAAAAGTAGTAGTCCTGTGGCAGCAGATGGCAAGTCAGGTCAGATGCAGCAAAAGGAAGCAGAAAGGGCAGGTCAGCAGCACAAGGAGGCTAGCAGAGCAGGTTAGCAGCACAAATCTTACAGGGCAATTCAGAATGGCCACTCTCCCCCCAAGATGGATCAACATGCCCACTCTCCCCACCCCCATGGACCTGCATGTTTACTCAACCTACGATGGACCAACAGGGCCACTATTCCCACCCAGATGGACCTGAATGGCCACTCTCCACCATCCCATGGAGCAGTATGGCCCCTCTTCCCACCCAGATGGACTAGCATACTCACTCTCCCCACCTCAAAGGAGCAACTCAGCCACTTTCCCCACCGCAGACTTGCACGCCCAGTCACCTCACTCAGCCGGACCTGAATGGCCACTCTCCACCACCCCCATGGAGCAGTATTGCCCCTCTCCCCACAGGGGCAGCTTTTGAACAGTTCATGTTCCCTTTCAATATTGTTTGAGTAGGTGCATCCCAAATGGACACAGCACCCAACCCCACTACAGTATCTCCACCCCACTACAACTAGTATCGTCACACCAACACTGCCAGTATCCCCATTCCACTCTGTCATGACCAGTGTCCCCACACCACCAGCGTAGACCAGTATCCCCACCCCGTACCAACATTACATGGCCAGAACCCACCCATACCTCTCAACTGCTATAAATTTTGCATAGCGCTCTGATTTTCACACTCAAACTTATCCTTGCTCTGCATAGGTTTACTGAAGTTCTTAATAATAGTAGGGCCATTTCTGGACACACAAACTATTAGATCGTTGAACTAAGTTGATGGAAACATTCCTTAGTTATCACCAACTATGTGGGGCCCACTATTTGTAGATGTATTCACTGTTTAAACGGAAATGTCCACCTCATATCGGGCTCCCCCTCAGTGTGAAGCAGGGCCAGATTAGCAAATTAATAAATAAAATTGTTATTTAAACTTATTGTGGCAGATTTGATTTATAATTCTATCTGGTTGATATTGCACCCTCCCCGCCGTCAGTTTACGAGTAAGAGCCCTCCTCGGGGCTCTTTTGTATTGCCATATGACATCTTCAAATAGCTCCAGTTTGGAGCCTACGTGTCCGTGCTATGTCAAGACTAGGTACCAACTGGAAGGTTGTCTCTTAGCTCATACCTGGTCCCGGTATAGCATGGGAACACCCCGGCTCCAAACCAGAGTGATTCAAAAATAGAGCCATACAATAAGCCAATGGATGAGCCCCAGCTGCTCCCTGCATGACGCATCATATTGGGGACAGCAGCTGGTGGTTGTGGGCTTACTGGGGAGGGCTCTTACTCATTAAATGCTGGCGGAGAGGGGCAGGATCAAATAGATAACATTTTAAATTAAATCTGCCACAAAAATTTAAAATAACACTATTATTTATTAAATTGCTAATCGGATCCTGCTTCACACAGAGGTGGGGCCCAATACGAGGTGGACATTTCCCTTTAAAATAAGGAAGTGCTACACAATCTAGCCCTTTGCTATGATTTTTGAAAGCCAGTGCTATGATTTTTAATATTGAGAGGTTGAGAGATATGCACGGCCAGCATCCCCACCCCCAGACAACCACAAGCAATGTCCCAACACCACAATGTCCCCACCGCACTGCCAGTATCCCCACCCCACCACAACCAGTGTCCCCACCCCACTGCCATTATCCCCACCATGCACTCCATGGCCAGTTGCCCCACCCCCTTGCCAGTATCCCCACCCCACCCCAACCAGTGTCCCTACCCCACTGCCAGTATCCCCACCCCACTGCCAGTATCCCCACCACACACCACCATGGCCAGTTTCCCAACCCAATTGCCAGTATCCCCAGCCCATCTTAACCAGTGTCCCCAACCCACTGTCAGTATCCCAACCTCACCACAACATTACATGGCCAGTACCCACCCTTGCACCACCACAACCAGTGTCCCCACACCACAATGTCCCCACCCCACTGCCAGTATCCCCACCCCACCACAACCAGTGTCCCCAACCCACTGCCAGTATCCCCACCCCACACCATGGCCAGTGTCCCCACCCAACTGCCAGTAACACCACCCCACCACAACCAGTGTTGCCACACCAACACTGCCAGTATCCCCACCATGCACCACCACAACCAGTGACCCCACTCCACAACCAGTGTCCCCACCCCACTGCCAGTATCCCCACCCAACACCAACATTACATGGCCAGTGCACTGTTACATGAGGTCCCTGCACCCTAATTGGTACCCTCAGAGGTACACCGTAGACAGCTAGTGCTTATGCATATGTTATACTAACATATAGGGCTAAGGGCATCTACTGTACAAGAGTAGATGTCAGGATATGTACGCATATTGTTGTAATACACTTTGCTTGCTAATACATATACTCTCCTATGTATTTTCTGTGTATTTCTTACTTGTAAGATGACAAGGCACCTGTGTCCTTGGAATAATTATGATATGTAAGTTGGCATTACCATCTTTTGTTGATTTGTACTACTACACTGAGTTATGTAGGACTCTGTATAAGAACTCTTTTGTTCACAAACTGATGACTACTGCAAAATTGTATAATGTTATCTTGGACCATGGAGCCTCCTGTAATTTAGCCAATAGAGCTCATCTCTGTAACTAGAAATGTTTCTATCTTACAGTAACCATAGTAATTATCATAGGTATATAATGTGATACACTAGTCTTGTACCTCGGAGATCCCAAGAGACACAAAGAAACCTCAAGGTATAGGGAACGCTTAGCACTGGCTCCCGGTTCGTGTTGGTAAGAACTGCTTAGGGCAACTGTGATTTTATCCTTTTTGGTAGTAATAAACAAGTTTATTACTCTTATGTAATGTGTCTGTGATTACTTGCATTCCCAATATTGCCAAGAACCTGAAAGTGAGGTTTAGACCTCCTGACAATTGGCCACTGCATGCAGGCGATATTTGGTGTTTGTAAGTTTTCACTTGTTGCTATAACTTTTCCCTTTCCCAGGGGGACAGTAGGTGTACATTCCTGTACCACCTCTCCCATTTTAAAACCAGTTTGTAGTCACTTACAAAGTTTGGCTGTCGTCCTTTTGGGTGTGGTCGATGCTGACTCGACTCACTCCATTACAGCTTTGAATTGTAAGCCTACAACTTATGCAGTGGCCCAACTGTGTGTAAAGTGCTCCTGCTGTGGATCGATACATAGCACGGTGCCTTTTTCACAGTTTGATTTTTCATTCCCTCCCACAAAATGGCCACCGTATCAAATACCTTTGCAGAACGGAGACTCAATGTATCGAACATCCTTACCTCCCATGGAGGACGGGCTGGCTTCGCGCGGGACACAAGTCAATCTGAAAACCCTATACTGGGGATTTCAACCCAGTGCACAGAGACGAGACAATCAACCAATAAGCAACAGTCTAAAGGGTTGATGGTCACAGCTCTTTATGCTGCTCTGGAAGCCGCCGAAGCAAGGTTTTGAACCCTTGATCTGTAAATTTCATCTCTTAAGCAACAGATGGGTTTGCAGGAAATGGAATGTGTTAGACTGCAGCAGAACTTGGAGTCTGAACTCCAAACTCTGCAGAATGAAAATGATTCACTTTTGCATCATTCAGCTAAAGCTGGAGAACAGGAACTTCGTATGTTGAAGCAGGAGTGTGAAAGTTTGAGACAGGATAAGGGACAGGCATTGCATATGAATGATTTGCTAAGTGCTGAAAATGTTCAGTTGAGTGAGGAGATGGAAGAGCTACAGGACGAGATGAAGCAGGTACGTAATGACTGAGAAGTGGCTACTAGGGACAGTGGTGAACTGAGCGCCGCATAAAGAGTGTTGCAGAAGCAAATGCAAGATGAGGTTGATATGGATGTTGCAACTGTGAGTCATTCTGAATGTAAAACCAAGATGGCGAGACTGCACCATCAGCAGGAGGTTCTGGCTGGACATGTTAAGGTGATGGAAGGCGTAGCCCCTGCCTTACACATGTCATCTGAAGGGGAGGTATCAGATGCCGACATTTCTCAGTACAACGCCCAGTCAGACCCCTACTATGGCCCAGAAATCTCACCCAGCCATCCACAAAATGGCGGGTCCCCACTTCACCCTTACCATGTCATACGTCATCGACGTCGTGACGCCCATCATGGTAGACACCAGCATGGCGGCCCCCATGATGGAGGGGAGCAGGCCCAGGCCTGGTCCCGACGGCACCACCGATAGCTGTTATTAATGTGGAAGATAGGCAAGAGATAGAAACAATGATTGAAACTGCAATAGGCAATGTACCTCTTCCTGAGAGAAGTAAACGGGCTATTAAAACTCAGATTAGGCAGCTTCTGCAGGAGGCTGCCACTCAGGATGGTATTGTTCATACCGCGGCCGAGGCTGAAGCTCGGGCCGCACTAGACGGCACCCGAGACAATTTACCTCTGCCTGATCGACCCAGTAATCCCCTACAAATGGCCTACTCTGTTCAGCAAATAGCTGACAGTATCAGTCAGATTAACCCGTCTGACAACCTCAGCTGTCACTTAGAAAAGGTGCGTTCTAAATGCAAGATGCTTAGCCTCGCTGCAGAATATCAGGTCCAAATACTACGTCAGACCATCGATCCTAGTTTGTGGGCCAAACTCCCAGATGCCATCTGCCAGGATGGGAACACCACCTTTGATGAGGTTGCAGCTGAGCTCGTTTCTGCTCACAGCCCAGGTGTAGTAGGAGTGATGCTTGCATACCCTGTAAAACAGAATGCAAAGGAAAGTCCAGCGACTTACCACCAGAGACTTTGGATGACGTACTGAGCAGGAAAGAACCTGGCACAAGAAGCTGCGAATGTAGATCTTATTGAGTATAAGACCCTGTTCCTTAGGAACATGATTCCTGCAGTACAAGAAAAGGCAGAGCCATCCACCTACCCCAATACTGATAGGTTTGCCGACATCCTTTGGAAAACCAAGAGAGTTTACCAACTCTATATCCGTGATCTGGGCTCCGGTTCCAAGAAGGTATCTGCTGTGGAGCCTGCTTCAGAGGCCACAACACACTACATTGTGGAAGGGCAGGCCCAACACCAACAGGCCCAACATCAGCAGGCCCCTCCAGCTGATAACCAACACCCCCAACAGACCCAACACCAACAACAACCGCAACAGCAACAACAATGGGGTGGGGACCGGAATTGGCATAAGAATAAAAAGCATAAGGGTAAAGGTAAACCACAACAACAAAGAACAGGCCCTTCATATAGGGAGATAGCCAAAGAGAATCGCAAATTCTGAGAGCTCCTGGGACAAGTGCGCTCTGTAGCAGATGCTGTCCCTGCACAGGCTCTTGCGGCGGTACAACCGGCGACCAAGACCCCAACAGGTCATGGGGATACTGGAAGTGCAGGCCTTCAGACCCATACAGGCCTGAACCCAGAAGCTCCTCCCTATATGGCATCAGTGCAGCATGGTGAAGTGATTCACAGGAGTCATGCCCAACCTCTTCATGCTTCCAGTAGTACAGATTGATAATTACAGGCCCCAGTCCGGATTGTAAACAAGCTGGTCTTGGATACAAATGGAAGGCCCTGCACTGAGGCCAAGGTCGGGGGCCGCCTACAGTAGTCTTGTTAGATACGGGTGCAGTTGTATCTGTATTACATGATGAACATCCAGACACATCCCCTTGGTTCACCGGATGGAGGACCAACATGTCAGGAGTTGATGGTACTAGGCTACCTGCATACCGTTCTCTACCCCTACCGGTAGAGTTAAGCCATCTAAAGGCCTCGCACACTTTCCAGCTGATGGTAATGCATGATCATCCTAGTATCATAGGAGTTGATTTCCTTGCTCCACACGGCTATGTGGTGGATCTAGCTAACATGCTACTGATATGGATTCAGGGTCAATACCATACCATTTTGATCCCTGATTCACATGTTGTGGTGACAGTCTTCCAGTGACAAGGAGTATGACGTCATAGATTTGTTCAAAGGTCATGAGCTTTTCCCAAAGCTTCTCCCCATTTTGCAACAACATCTGGAGGCATTTTCAATTAACAAACATGACTGTGGCAGAATGCATACTGTCATCGAAGTGCCAGGCCCAGCTCACGAGAGGCAAAGACAGTATCCTTTTCCAACTGAGGCCTTGCCTTCTCTTAGAGAAACAGTTAAGTCACTCCTCAAGCAAGAAGTAATCAGAACTTGCATTTCCACTGCTAACTCCCCAGTGTGGCCCATGAAAAAACCCACAGGCACCTGGAGACTTACTATTGACTACACGAAACTGAATCAGGTCACCCCCAGTTGTTCCCCAACTGTGGCATCAGCACCCGATGTGCTACGACTCTTGACCCCTGACCTAAAATGATTCAGTGCCCTGGATATTTCCAGTGGGTTTTGGTCATTACCATTGGCCCTTAAGAGTCAATATAAATTTGCCTTCACCTTTGAAGGAAGACAGTACACGTGGACTTGCTTGCCGCAAGGATTCCATAATAGTCCATCCCTGTTCCATCTGCACATGATGGACACCCTGGAGAGCTTCGCTACTCCCCAATGTCTCTTGCAATATGTGGACGACCTGTTGCTGGCAACAGCCACACAGGAACAACATCTGGATCTCTTGGACGAACTACTGACTCTCATCCAGAGAGCAGGCCTGAAATGCAATCCAGCAAAAGCACAACTATGTCAGAAAGAAGCACTCTTTCTGGGTCTGAAAATAACTGACCAAGGTCAAAGCCCTACCTGGAAGAAGATACAGGGATTGCAAGACTTGCCATTACCTACCAGCATGGCAATGCTTCGAAGGTTTCTAGGTATGGTGAATTATTCAAGAGATTTTATCTGTGATTTTGCTCAGAAAGCTGCTCCTCTGTATGAGCTACTCAAAAAGGGCATCCTATGGACTAGGGGCCCTATGCACACCCAGGCTGTGATGTCACTGAAGCAGGCCCTGGCCTCTGTCCCAGCTCTGGTCAACCCCAATCCAGCACTACCATTTCATCTGGAATGTGCCACCTCTGACATTGCCATGTCAGCAGTGTTGGCCCAGAAGGTTCGTGGCACCCTGAGACCCATTGCATATGCATCACAGCTCTTGACCCCAGTGGAACAGAAGTACAGACTTTGTGAAAGAAACCTTCTGGCCACCTACTGGGCTGTCAAGCACTTCCTGTATATCATTGGGTACTCTCCACTGACCATTAACACCAACCATACCCCAACTACCTTTCTGCTGTCAGATAGAGTGAAGATGGGTCAGTCTCTAACACCAGACTGACACACTGGTCACTTCTTCTCCAGGATAGAGACATACAGGTACACCCAACAAAAATTCCATCTATGCTGGCTCATGGACTCCTTTTCCAAGGAGAACTCCATGACTGTACACTGCAGTCACCTGATCTTCCAGATCCAGGTCCTTTCCTCCTTGCCACGCCACAAATACTTGACAGCAGCTCTTTGTGTTGCGTCTTTACTGATGATTCAGCATCCTACTATCAGAGAGAACAAATCACAGGGATGGGCATTCTAGTGATTTACCCTTACGGGAACACTGTTAAAATATTTAAGCGCTGCAGTGTAGCATCATCCCAGTATGCAGAGATGGCAGCGGTGGCCTGTGCCCTCGAGTTCATCCAGCATGGGACCGAGGATACTATCATTTTTACAGACTCTAACTGGGTTTGTTGTTCTCTTACAGAATTTCTTCCTTTCTGGCAGAAGAACTCCTTTCTGTCCTCTGATGGCAGCCCAGTGAAGTACAAGGAATTGGTAATATACATACGTTCACTGGCACAAAAATTTGCACACAAACTTTGTGTACATAAAGTCAAAGTGCATTCTCTCCATGGCCCCTATCATGCCTTCAGTGACACAGCAGACACCCTTGCCAAGGAAATGGCCCGAGGGGGGGACACCTGGATGATGGATCATCCAGAGGCAAATGCAGCCGTACAAATTGTAGCACTCAGGAAGAAACCTGAACCCTTTTCCCCCCTGGACCTCTCAGCAGCCTGACATGTTGATACTGAACTCAAAGAAGTGTTCAGATTCCTTGACAAGAGTACCAAAGAGAAACTTCCCACACACAACCCCTATCGGAGGCCTGAAGGTAAGTTACACTTGTCACCAGATGACAAGCTCATTTGGTACCAACCAGATGATTCCACCACCAAGTTGTGGGTGATCCCCAGACACCTCAGGTCTGAATTCTTGCACCAAATGCATGACACACCCACTGGTGGACACCAGGGAGTGGAAAACACCCTCCAAAGGCTTAAGGCCACCGCCTGGTGGCCTGGTGTCACCAGCGATGTTAAACAGTACATAGACAATTGTCTTGTTTGTGCACAAAACAACCCCATCCCTACCAAACAAAATACCAAACTCATACCACAAAGACACTGTGGCCCTTGGCATGCCATACAGATTGATTTTATTGGCCCCCTGACCAACACCAGCAGAAATAACAAGTATGCTCTTGTGGTAACTGATCTCTTCTCTAAGTGGGTTGAAGCTTTCCCCACTAAGACACGCACTGCTAAGACCACTGCCAAAATCCTGGTGGAACAGATTTTCTGCAGGTGGGACCTACCTCTCAAGGTAGACTCTGACAAAGGAACCAGTTTTACAGGTGAGTTGATGAAAGAATCCCTCGAACTCCTTGGAGTTCAACAGAAGTTCCACATACCATACCACCCGCAATGCTCAGGTCAAGTAGAAAGAGCCAACATACAGATTAAGCAAATGCTTTCCAAATTCATTGAGGACAATCCCAAAACCTGGGATTCCCTACTGCCGTTACTCCTTATGACAATTAGGGGCACACCCTCAACCACCACCCAGCTCACACCCTTTAAGGTGATGACTGGAAGACAGATGTGATTACCTGAACACCTGTTGTTTGACTTGCACACCCCCACTGCAGACCATGTGTCTGTAGAACAATATGTGGAAAAACTCAGAAAAGACCTTATACACACACACTTGTATGCTGCCAACTGCATGGGCAAGGCCCAGCAACAATCCAAAATACAGTTTGACAAACATGCACAAGAAGTGGATTGGCAGGTTGGAGATCAGGTAATGGTACAATGATTTGCACATCCCACCCATTCCTTCTCCAATAAGTGGGAAGGCCCATACCCTATCGTCAACAAGCTCAGTCCGGCAGTCTGTCAGGTTAGACTCCTGCATAACAATAAGTTGACTGACAAATAGTTACATGCAAACCAGCTAAAACTGTATAAAGGAGCTTAATTACTTTTCCTCACCCCATTGGGTGGAATAGTACTAACTTATGAATGTTTGATTTTGCTTTTCAGATACACTGACAAGATGGCTGTCTTGTTCCATTATCTCCTCATCTCAGGAGTTATCCCCTGCATCCAAGGCACGGTACTGAACCTCCTACCACACCTTGATCATACAGCATCTCCTTCAAAGGGAGTATCCATCAATGTACCCAATAGTCTGATTACTGTCCAGGATGGTTCCGATGCTTACCTCACTGCCTCGGTTGTTGCTCCTGATAAATCTACCCTACAAATTGAGTGGCAAACCACATCACAAGGACAAATTCTCCCTGTGACCAAACTCTCCAAAGGAACTTTCCAGGGTTGGCCCAATGCTAAATTATCCCTAAATGGTTCTCTGTCCTTGTTACAAATTGCATTAAGACATTCTGGTTTGTACAACATTACTGCCTTAATTGATCCTTCATACTGTAATTCTTTGTCTAAGGACTCTGCTCGAAAATTTTGTGCTGTACACCGCATGGCTTCTGCAGCCATGTACCTCTCTGTGTTACCACCCACTGATAAACAGCTTTTGGAATGCCCAAAGCACACCCCTGGTCCCCGTAGTGGTCTAACAGCCACTGCCCTCCCAGGTTCATTGATTAATAACTTACAGTTTATGCATATACCTGTTTTGTTTAATCTTACTTACTGGAATATGAAAGAATTTGGTATGTGTCACAATACTAATACATCAGCATTTTATAGTTCATTATTGCTTGATAGTTTAGCTGCATTTCAGATTTGTACTCAAGACCCTATTGCCGGGATTCATTCTACTGAACATATAGGCAACTTCAAAAGAAAACCCACTCCTGATGATCAAACTCATAAATGTAAGACACATGAAGTTGACAGTTCTGATGTCACAGGTGCAACAGGTACTGTCACAGGCCTTTTTGGTATGGCTATGTCTATTTGGAATAAAGCAGACATTGCTGCTATCAAAGCTCATTCTACCAAGTTCTCCAATGGCCTGGTTAACAATATACTACCCCCATTATTGCATGGTGTGAATGGCCTTAGTCAGGAAGAAAGATACACTGTATACAACATGCACAACATTGCTAAGCCATTCACTGATTCGAAAGACAAGATTAATGCACTCATACAACAAAACAACAAAGAAGCAGATAAACAATACATTGCTAGAGAAATACTTTGCTCTGCCTATGGCTCATACATCATCACTACCATCAACAATCTCTTCCGTGAACTAGAATCTGGAAGAATCCCTGATATCCAACATGACAGACGCATTTCCAAATGGTATTGTCCACGATATAAAACCCCTGGCTGTATTGCTATGTGTATGCAACAAACTTTAACCATTTCTCTCTCCACAGCTAGGAACTTGGGGTTTGTGACCAGACACCCTAACACTGGTCCTTGTTTCACTACTAAGAAATGTTCCATAAGAGATACTATGTTTGTTTCTTTCACTGTTTCTTTACCACGTTTTGATCCCACTACAGCCTTGTTCAACAAGCTTGCACTGGTACACTCCATTGGGCATTTGGACAAAGACATCTACAGAGAACGCCTGGATCTACCACCTCTACTGGTTTTCCATTCTTTCCTGGATGCCCGGGTGGCTCCGCACATGGACTGCTGTGCAAAGAAGTAATACATTTACTTGTGCTGATGTGATGTATTTGATGTTATTCAACCTGTTTGTGGTTATTCTCCAGATAGCATTGACTGGACTTTTACCATGGATGATGACATCACCAAGAATGGCACAGATTCCTTGGATTCGACTTTGGCTCCGGATAAGCTCTACCAATCATATCGTGAGGAGGTTCATTGCTTGTCAACATGAATTTCAAAGATGGCCTACACCTGCCCTGTCCAGTTGCAAAAGTGGAGACTCCCTACTGTTCGCTCTCAGTATAATTCTGATGGGGAGTATTGTGTGGTAACTAACTTTAAAAGCTATACTTATGGATCTGTGACATGTGTTACTGATAACCCCAGTTTCTGTTTTGTCCCCCACCAAAAGACTGTGATTGGACATACCGTCATAACCCCCATCCCCCTCATCGATGCAGACATCATTGATGGTAACCCCGATTATCTGCTTACACTGTCTGAATACTTACCATATTTTAATGTACACACAGACCCACTCACACCTACATTAAAATCACATTTAGACAGGAAAGACACAAATCTCAAGGTCCCTTGTACCCCTACTGTCTCAAAACAAGTGTTAGTCCTGTGAGATTCAATCATTAAGCACATTGACAAGGCAGTATGCAATAGTGACAAGAGCAACCGCACTTGTTCTAGCTTCCGTGGGACCAGGGTATCTGACATTACCTCCATGATGCCTAAAATTTTACAAAATGTGGGGAAAATCCACTGATTATCATACATTCTGGTGTTAATGATATAAACAACACTCCATTTAATCAGTTACAACAGGACTATGTGGCGTTATGTAACCTGTTACTTGATAGGGGATGCTTTGTATGTATATCTGAAATTATACCTGTCCCAAGAGCAACATCTACCATGATGCAGAAAATCAAAGCCCTAAATGAATGACTGAGAAAGTGGTGTTTTAAGCAGGATATACCCTGTATTACCCACTGGGAATCATTTTCAGATCATTCTTCCTTGTTTTGCTGGGACGGTTTACATCTCAGTCGTAGGGGTAGTACACTTATGGGGAAAAGTATCACTTAAATCATAAATCATTGTTTAAACTAAAAACAATGGGGGAGAATGGGTCTATTCCCAAGTCTCTGAATACTTACCAAATATTATTACAACTAAATGTAAATTCCTAGCTTTGAATGCAAGATCTTTAAACCAACTTAAATTAGCAGAACTCAAAGCCAAATGTAAAACTTTAAATATAGGTGTGGTGGGAGTAACTGAAACTTGGTGGGACACATCCTCAATTTGGTCCAGAGAACTTCCAGGTTATAAGTTATATCATAAAAACAGATTAGATAAGCAAGGCGGTGGAGTTTGTATGTACATACGAAATTATAGTCCTTCTTTAAAAGTGTGTTCTCCCTTTTCTTTGGAAAGTATATGAGTTAAAATCTTATTGAAGGAGCAGTCCTATATAACTATTGGTAACATCTATCGACCTCCATCTGCAAATTCAAATTACACAACTGATATGTTTAAAGAAATTACACTTTTTCAGAATCTCAAGATACTGTAAGGCCCTGTCCACACTATGCCTCTGTAATGTTACAGAGGGCTCAAACCATTACCGCAATGGTTTGCATTTACATCTGTAATGTTACAGAAGGCGTTTTCGTAACCGTTGTTGAAACCACTTATGAGGTGGTTTGAACAATTACAACATACCACTCTGTAACGTTACCAGCCATAGTGTGGATGCGTGAGCGTGTAGCTCCAGTATTCCCCTAGTGCAGCACGAACTGCATTGTGGGATAGGGTGCAGCTGTAACGTTACAGGGCACCCGCAAATGTGGACGGGCTGTAACGGTTCCAAACCGTTATTGAGACTGTTTGCCGGCAGTGTGGACACACTGTAACGGTTCTGGTCTGTAACGGTTTGGAACCGTTACAGACTGTAAATGGTGTAGTGTGGACAGGACATAATATTTGGTGACTTTAACCTCCCTCATATTAACTGGGACTCATTCTCAGGACAGTCCTATGCCGAGAAAGGACTAATAGATATGGTAGTTAGTACTGGACTACAACAACTTGTTACTGAACCCACTCAAGGTCCTAATATTTTGGATCTATTATTTACTAACATAGAGCAACAAATTAGCAATTTACAAATTTGGGATCCACTTGGGACCAGTGATCATTCATCTATTCTTTTTGAAATTCAACAGTTTAAAACTACACAAAGGAAGGTATACTGTACAAGAAATTATAATAAAGCAAATTTTTCTAAAATCAATGAATACTTACAAAACATAAACTGGTAATCTAATCTTCTTCATTGTACACCACAACAAGCTTGGGACTTTTTTAAAAACATTGTTCATTATTTGGAAAATACCTTTATTCCATCTAAGAGGAAATTTAATAATAAAGGAAAAATTCCCCCTTGGTTCAACAAGACAATTAAAAATCAGATTAAAATAAAAATTAAACTTTTTAGGAAACTTAAGAATAGTTCTGCTCCATTTAAAACTACTCTATTACATAAATACAGACTATCTGTGAAAAACTTAAAAAAATCTATTAGATTGGCAAAAAATAAGCTAGAATTTAAACTAGCTCACACAAAAGACTGTCACAAATCTATTTTCTCCTATATAAATAGTAAAAAAGGTGTATCAAGGACCATTGGTCCCATTATAACCAATGGTTCTTCTCTATCTGATATAGAAACCTCAAATCTCTTTAATAAGTACTTTTGTTCTGTCTTCTCTCAAAAATCACCTATTAGTACATTTAAATATCACCATGTAGATTATCATAGGTTCTATCCAACTGACATTATACAGGCTATCAAAAAACTAAAAAAAAATACTAGTCTGGGCCCAGACGGTATTCATCCATGGTTTCTGATCAAAACCTTTATAAATATTTCTATACCTTTGTCAATTATCTTTAACAGATCCTTACAAGAAAGCATTGTACCAAATGATTGGCATTCAGCAATAGTTACTCCCATATTTAAAAAAGGCAATAGAGGTTCTGTGCAAAATTATCATCCAATTAGCCTGACTTCAGTGGCTGGTAAATTAATGGAATGAGTAATGAAGTCTCTAATAGATCAAGATTGTAAAAAATTAGGAATTTATGATTCAAATCAGCATGGTTTTACTCCTAAGTATTCCTACACCACCAATCTGATATCTTTTTACAATAATATAAGTACTCTACTAGATGTGGGTATCCCTACTGATGTAATTCTTTTGGACTTTAGTAGAGCTTTTGATAAAGTCTCACATGAAAAACTCATTACTAAAATGCACAATCTAGGTTTGTCACCTGATATTGTCAACCGGACTTTAAACTGGTTGACAAATCATTCTCAGTGAGTCAGAATTAATGATATCTTGTCTGATTTGAGTAGTGTGACAAGTGGTGTACCACAGGGGTCGGTCTTGGGACCAACATTGTTTAATCTCTTTATCAGTGATTTACAAACAGACTCAAATAACTTCATGGTTAAATTTGCAGACGATACTAAATTGGGGGGGCAAGGTTAATAATCAAGAAAATATTTCTGCATTAAAGAAGGATTTGGAAAATGTAACACTTTGGGCAAATGAAAATCATATGCAGTTTAATCAAGACAAATGTTTAATAGTGCATTTCAGTGTAAATAATCCAAAAACAATATATTATATAAACGGACTACCACTTCACTCATCAATTTGTGAAAAAGATTTAGAGATATATGTTGTTAATAAACTTACATCAAATGATCACTGTGTTAGAACTGCTTGCATGACCAACAGACTTTTGAGGCAAATAAAACACACTTTTGTTAATCGCACTGAACAATGCCTTATTCTATTGTATAGGGCATACATTAGACCGTATCTAGACTATGGCTCCCCTTTCTGGAATCCAAACCAAAAAAAGACATAGCAATTCTTGAACAGGTTCAAAGGAGAGTAACTAGAATGATTCCAAGATTAACAAACTTGGATTATCAGAACAGATTAAAAGCTACTGGTCTCTTCTCTCTTCAGACTAGAAGATTAAGAGGTGATATGCTTATGGTTTTTAATTTAATAAATTCACCAGATCTAATGGAAAAATGTGGTCTAACACTCTCCAGAAGGAGACATGTTCCACGACTGCATAATAAACAGCTTGAAGTAAAAACTTATAAAACCAGCAAAAGGGGAAACTTTTTTCCAATAACAGCATCCATTGTATGGAACACCTTGCCACAAGAATTGGTAGAGGCAACAAGCGCCACTGTCGTTTAAAACAAATTAGATGTTTGGTTGAGGGATAATAGATAAATAATGTCCCACATAGTGTGGGGAACAGTCTCGATGGGCTCTGGCCTTCTTCTGTTCTTTCATACCAAGTAAGTAATACCTCATCCACATCAGCAATAATATGACCCAGGCCAGTGAAGCTATCCTCTCATTGATTAATGATGGTGACATGAATGATGCATTGACTAACACCTGGTTGGAAATTACTTTTAAATATTTTGTTATTATGCAAGCATTTTTAATCTTTATTTTGATTATTATGCTCTGCTGCCTATGGCGCATGCTGCTCCAACATTGTGAGCAGCTCGAGTTCCTTTACAAAGCTCTTGTGTCGGGTTTGTAAACGACCACTGCTCTCTGGCCTTTCCCTAGATTTGCCTGTGTTGCCCTTGGAGGCAACAAGGGGGCTAATGTTACACGAGGTTTCTGCACCCTAATTGGTACCCTCAGAGGTACACCATAGAGAAGCTAGTGCTTAAGCATATGTTATACTAACATATAGGGCTAAGGGCATCTACCGTACAAGAGTAGATGTCAGGATATGTATGCATATTGTTGTAATACACTTTGCTTGCTAATACATATACTCTCCTATGTATTTTCTGTGTATTTCTTACTTGTAAGATGTCAAGGCACCTGTGTCCTTGGAATAATTATGATATGTAAGTCGGCATTGCCACCTTTTGGTGATTTGTACTACTACAGTGAGTTATGTAGGACTCTGTATAAGAATTCTTTTGTTCACAAACTGATGACTACTACAAAATTGTATAATGTTATCTTGGACCATGGAGCCTCCTCTAATTTAGCCAATAGGGCTCATCTCTGTAACTAGAAATGTTTCTATCTTACAGTAACCATAGTAATTATCATAGGTATATAATGTGATACACTAGTCTTGTACCACCCCAAAAGACACAAAGAAACCTCGAGGTATGGGAACGCTTAGCACTGGCTCCCAGTTCGTATTGGTAAGAACTGCTTAGGGCAACTGTGATTTTATCCTTTTTGGTAGTAATATACAAGTTTATTACTCTTATGCAACATGTCTGTGATTACTTGCATTCCCAATATTGCCAAGAACCTGAAAGTGAGGTTTAGACCTCCTGACAGCAGCCTGCAGCACCACAACTAGTGTCCCTGCACCAGCACTGCCAGTATCCACACCCCACACCACCACAACCAGTGTCCCCACCACAACCAGTGTTCCCACCAACATTACACAGCCAGTACCCCACCTGCACCACCACTTCCAGTGTCCTCACCCCCACTGCCTGTATCCACACCCCCAAGCCACCAGAACCAGTGTCCCCACCCAACCACAACCAGTGTCACCAGTATCCTCATCTCACACCACCATGACCACTCTCCCCACCCCACAGTCAGTATCCCCACCACCACAACCAGTGTCCTCACCCCCACTGCCTGTATCCATACCATCACACCACCAGAACCAGTGTCTCAACCCATCCACAACCAGTGTAGCCACAACACAGCCTGTGTCCCCACCACAAGTATCCCCACCCCACCAACACAACCTGCCTCTACCCCACACCCTAAATATACACAGCCCCCCCTCAATATGGCACACACACACAAAATAAAAAGTTAATTTCATAGAAAGGAGTTGGAGGATTGGAGAGGGACTGAGCTACTGGCAGCTCATTTGGTTAAGTGACCAACTCCCAACTCCAACCTCAGCCCCTCAAGGGTCTTTTCAGCTTGTAGTACCAAAAAACTCAGGAGCAGAACCAAATGGCCTCACAACCCCACCCCCCCAGCTTTGTGAATAATATGATCAGACACACTCTCGATCTAGCGTTCAGTCCACTCACCCCCCCAAACACCACCATCATGAAATGTGGGACTAAAAAATATAAATTGCACATATTTGGGCAGCTGAGCATCTCCATTAGTTATACAAGGAAATCCAGCTGCAGAGAGGTGGCAGCTCAAGAACCCCATAGGAGCCTGATTAAAAAAAAAGGCAGCAAGCAATGGTATCAAGGGAGTGTGACCCGGCTAACTTAAATGCTTAAAGTCCACTGTGTTCTGACACAATAAATGTTTATTATAACCTACAAACAGACTACACAGAAGTGCAGCCCTCAGATATCACATGGTAGATGTTTCGTGTGTAGTCCATTTGTAAGTTTATAATAAACTATTGTGTCCAAACACAGTGGACTATCAAGGTTTGTTTAAGTTAGCCGGGTCAACCTCCTTTGATTGCAAGGAAATACAGGAATTACAGCCAGGGAAAACACACACTTTGACCATATTCTGAGTCTCAGTCTTGGTCTCGAACTCCACACCAGCCCAACCAGCTTTGGGACAGTAACATTAAATCCAGACACATAACATAAGCATGGAGAGCAGGGTTTTTATTTAATACAAGCAGCAGACTTACTTCTGGTCGATTTTAGCAGGTCCTACATGTGAGCAGCAACAGGTCCACAGCAGGAAAGCTTTGGGAACAATAGACCACCAACTAACAATCAGGAGCAAAGGCAAAGAAGAATGTACACTTGCTACACAGCAATTTATAGTGCTGTGCTCATGGAGACGAGAACAAAAACTATTTGTGGTGCTGTTTTCTGCTAGCAAATTAGATTTCCGCTTTTCCATCCACATCACCACATATGCAGTAAACCAGTGTCCCTGGTGTTAGATATCCTTAGTTTGCTGTGGGAGTGCAGGGTCATCTGGACCCTGCGCTCCTATCCATACATCAGTGTTCAATATCCTTAAAAAAAATCTGTTTGCTGTGGAAAGTTTCTCTAATATGTAAGTAATAATATCTGACACAGTGGGTAGTATTGGGCAATACTGGATCACCCAGGAGTGTAATGAGGCCCAGTGCCACAGGCAGAGGGCCTTATAGCCCCTGGAAGGTTTGGTATTGTCTGTACTGCCCACCGTGGAGAGTACTATTGCGCTTAGAAAATGGAATGTGTCATTTTTTTACAGGAATACAAAAAAAAGTAAAATAATTCTATAAAAATGACTAGAAATCAATTGTTTGCCCTTTCTTGATAAAGTAGTCTCTCTACTACTGGTATTGGCAGTAGAGGGTGCTGTTATGTTTGCTGTTGCACTATTTGAACCCCCATGTCCTGTCTTGTCCCGTCCCATCAATGTGTTCCCTTCTTTCTTTCTTGTTTTTTTGTACCCCATTGATGCGATGTCTTTTTTTTCCCGAAGTCTTGTCAGTAGGAGCGAGAAAGGAATTCAGATACTTTTGCTCCAGAGAATGAGGAAGTCCATAACTGAAGCAGCCAGTCTGCAGCCACAGTAAGCTGTGCACCTTGGTAAAATCTGAATATAGGGAAAGGTTTTCCGGTGGTGGCCGTCAAGTACATTGAGGCATGTTAGGTTTTGTTAGTGCTTTTCTTTCTTTCTTGGAGGTCTGGGAAGCAGCAATTCTGAGTTTAGCTGCAGTGCAGTGTCTCGCGCTGCACGTTTGCAAAACATTGCAGTGACACCAGGTGGTTACATGAAGCCGATTGGTCTGATGGCTTCTATTTTGTTATCCTTTTTTTTTTTTGTATATTTTCAGCTGTTACTTTAAAAGTCTTAAAAAGGTAAGGCAGACTGGGGGGTGCTTGACTGACTGGCTGGTGAAGGGGACAGCATAATTTCTGAAAGAGAGCGAGTGGACCAGTGGACACCTGGCTTGAGTAGGAAGGAGAGAGAGAGCCTGGTTGGCTCTCATTGAAGAGATTGTGTAATGAAATAAAATTAAAAAAAAAGAAATGTAGTTATAAAGGGAGTCCAGCTGAGGTTATGTGCCTAGGGTCAGGGAGCTGGTATTGGGGGGACAGTATCTCTTGCTAAGCGACAGAAAAACATGGCAGCATTTGAAATTCAGATGAGGGGCTTTTAGCCAATTAAGAAGCAGGGTGGGCAATAGGATTCTTCAGTGGACGAAGGGGCACTACAGGCTGGTACTTTTTATTTCCTGGACATCTATTGAAAGTTAATGTAAACCCCTGGCAGGGGTACCAGCCAATCAGATGCCAGGAAATAAAAAGCCCATTTCCTAAACATAATTATTAGATTGTGTTACTAGCAGTCAGAAAGTCTGTCTCATAACTGCCTCAAATCGGTTCAAGCAGACTCATTTTTCATGCTACCATTTATCTTATGCTACCTCATAAGATTTGACACTGGTTTCCTCCTTATATGCTACCCCCAGCTTAACTCACTAGAGCCCACCTCCCTCCTTGTCCCTCCATATGACACTCATAAAGTTTGCAATGTTTGAGTCATGTGATCGGATAACTCACATCACTTCTACTGAAGTCCCATGGAGGAGCGGCATGAGCTGATGTTACGAATATCATTAGGATGTAATTTTGTTTATATTTACTGGAATGAAGCTAGGCACATTCTGCTCCACAGTGGAGCTTCAGTAGAAGTTAATATACTTTGATTAATACTTCGATTTAGGACAGTAGTAGGCATAGGCCCATGAATGCTCACTGCTCAGTAGTGGTAACTAATAATGTTACCCCCTTGAATGTAAGTGTCCAACCTTGTTTTGAAGATTAACTGTTTTAGTGGACCCACTCACATCACTCAGACAGTGCAATTTTTTTTGGTACTATTTGGGAGAGGAAGGTGGGGCTGGTGGTTGTATTGGGTGGAGGTTCTTACCAGAATAGGGGCCATGAGGACCCATCAGCTTGTGCTAGGTTGAGAAGTGCTGCCTTAGTCACCAACAGCAAATCTAGATTGAAACTTGTGTTCATTTGATATTGTAAGCATATGCATTTGGTAATGAGTTTTAAAATGCACATTTACCTATAATGAGATAAGATTTATGCCATAAAGTGAATTAGGGTGTGAGTACCATAATACAGTGGGAGCCGTTTAATTGGGCTGGACTGGTGGCAGCCCTTTTGTCACAATGAAGCGACTGTCTTTATTATCAGAAGTTCACATTTGTCTGTTCTCAGTGCCAACTTTTTTCGGTGCTTGTTCATCTAAACTGATTCAGCTCCCATGGCTTGACCATGTCTCCGTCAATAAGAAGAGACATTTGTCTTTGTGTTGTTTCCTTTTGAGCAAGGAAATCTCTTTTTTTTTTTAATAGTACTGTATTTCAGTTTTACTGAGCAGAGCCTTACCGAACTGGGAGTAACATGTAACTGTGTGTATGCTAAGATTCAGCATAATACAAGAAAACTCTGTCAAAGTAAACTAAAGATTTCTGATTTTGTTTTTGTTCTTGTCTTTGCTATTCCTTTGTTCTATTGTTACATACTAACATACTAAAATGCCAGCAGAATAGGTCTAACGGTCTTTCGTGTCTGCTCGTTTGGTCAGCCCCCACCCTGGGTGCTGACCTTGCTGTCCCCCTCGCCTTCTCTGGCTTCTCCCTTCCCAGTTCTGGATATTCTTGCTGCATTGGATTTTGCTTCCTGAACCTTCCCTGTACCTGTCCCACCCCTCTTGAACCCCTCCACTGTCTCTGCCTCCACCAGCCCCTAGGTAGTGCATTCCATGGCTCCACCACCCTCTCAGTGAAGTAGCACCTCCTCCTTTCTCCCCTGAATCTTCCCCCCTCCAGCTTCCACCCATGCCCTTTAGTGGCCCCTTCCTCCTTCCTTCGAAGCACCCTGACTGTTCCTCCCCTATTTACCCTCTTCATGTACCTGAAGACCTCTATCATGTCTCCCCGGTCCCTTCTCTCTTCCAATGTGTACATATTTAGCTCTTCGAGCCTCTCCTCATAGGTCCTGTCCCCCAAGCCCCAAATCATTTGGTTGCCTCCTCTGGACCCTCTCCAGGAGGTTAATGTCCCTTTTAAGTGTGGCCTCCAAAACTGCACGCAGTACTCCAGGTGCGGCCTCACCAAGCAGTTATACAGAGGGAGTATCACTTCCCTCCTTCTGGAGGTGATCCCCCTAGCGATGCATCCCAGCATCCTGTTGGCCTTGGCTGCTGCCCTCCTACAAGTCTCAGAGTTGTTCATCTTGACATCCACCACCACCCCAAGGTCCCTCTCAGCCATTGAGACTTGTAGTATTTCCCCAGGGTGTACACTTGGCCTGGGTTTCTGGCCCCCAGGTGGAGTACCTTGCATTTCCCTGCATTGAACCTCAGCTTCCACTTTCTAGACCATCTTTCCAGAGCCTCCAGGTCCCCTGCAGGCCACCCTCCCTCCTCCCCATCCACCACCACCCCCAGTTTGAGTCATCTGCAAAGAGACTCATCTCACTCTGATTCCTGTCCTTATGTCAGATACGTGGGTGTTGAACAGAAGGGGCCAAGGACTGATCCTGTGGGATCCCACTAATGACCCTCCTTGGGGATGAGACTATCCCACCAACTACGACCCTCTGGGTCCGGTCCTGGAGCCAATTGCCTATCCATCTGATCATCTGGTTTCCACCCCATTTCTCCTAGCTTATCCAACAGGCCCACGTGAGGAACAGAGTCAAATGCCTTGCTGAAGTCTAGAAAGAGGACATCCACTGGTCTACCCAGGTCCAAGGCACTTGTCACCCAGTCATAGAACTCCACCAGGTTTGTCTGACACGATTTCCCGGGATGAATCCATGCTGTCTATCGTCCAGGCACCCTGACTTATCCAGGTCCCCCCAGCCTCTCCTTGACAATGCCTCCATCACCTTGCCCACCACGATGTCAGGCTGACAGGCCTGTAGTTCCCTGCCAGCTCCTTGATCCCCTTGTGGATAGGCACTACATGCGCCACCTTCCAGTCTTGGGGCACCCACCCTGTCCTCAGAGATGGTGAAAAGCTCTGCCAGGGGTTTTGCCAGGACATCTGCAAGTTCCTTCAGCACTCTAGGATGTAATTTATCCGGCCCCAGTGCTTTCTCCATCTTAAGGGAGCTGAGGGCTTCCTCACTCTCTGCTGTGATTTCCACTCTGGTACCTCTTCTCCCTGCTTAGCCCTCCCACCCCCGCCAGTGATGCCCCCTCTCCCCAGACCTGCCGATCGGGTAAGGGTCCCCCGCCCTCATTATCTCTGTCTCCTCCCATGTATGATGCAGCATCCCATTTTCCCTGGTGAAAACTGGAGGTGAAGTACTCATTTAGTACCTCAGCCTGCTCCCGGGTCTTGTGCCCATCTCTCCCCTGATTTAATCCTGCTAATCTGCCCTTCACCCTTCGTATTTCCCAATGTATCTAAAGAACCCTTTTCCTCTCCTAATTTCCTGGCCAGGTTCTGCTCCTTCCTTGCCTTAGCCGCCTTCACCACTCTAGTGGCCTTTCTAGCCATCAGCTCGTACTCCCCTCGATCCCTTTCACTCCTTGAGCACTTGAATTTCTTATAGGCTGCTTTCTTTCCCCGCACCACCTCCTGGACCTCCCTGGTCCACCAACAGGGTTTTTGGGCCCTACCGCATTTTCGTCTTACTCTTGCACAGGTGCTGGTAGCATCCTGCACCCCTCTCCTCTTACTCTTGCACAGGTGCTGGTAGCATCCTGCACCCCTCTCCCTGTTGGGATTCATTGTCTGACAGCAAATGAACCTCCAGCTTCACAAAACAGAGTTTTCTGATATATGGTGTAGAAGGATGAAAAACATAAAGCCTTCTGTTACCTTCACTTTCTGACCCCTGAACACTGATGTCATCCTTTGCTTCCCTAATTTTCAACTGGTACAATTTTAGCCATCTATGGTAATACAGTCCAAGAAAGAAACAGCACTCCACAGATTCCAATGACCACTCTCTGGCAAGCTTTGGTTTCAAAATTTATTCAAGTCAGCATATATAAAACTTACCAATATAGTGAAATGCTCACTGGCCACAAAGTACCCCAGCACTCCGGGTCCTCAGTGACCCTTCATCGGGGGCGTGGCTAATGGAAGTGTTTCAAACCATTTTATAGTGTGCACAATTAACTGGTGACTTCATTTAAATCAATCGGTTAATCACCAGGCCCATATAAACAGCAATAAACAGTATATAAAAAAAAAAGTCAACATTTTTATGTTTGCTTGTGCGCATGCGCAAGAAACATTATGTGGCAGCTAAGGAGAGAAGCGGGTTGTGGAGGTGCAGCACTGTGGCAGCCAATGCCAGCACTGCATTTGTGGGCTTGGCACTGTTCACCCAGTGCAGGCCGTGTCCTGATGACACTGGTTCTGCAGAAGTGCCACCAACTTGAAATGATTTGGCCGCTGCAATGAGGGTTGGCCTCATCATTGCAGCATCAGCCATTCCGCTGCAATGAGGGAGCAACCCATCATTGCGGGGTGGTACCTTGCCTGGTGTAACATGTCCCTAAACATGGCAGCGGCATAGCCGCTGCCTCCAAGCCACATGAAAGCCAACTCACTGGGATGCCCAATCTGACTGGGATGCCCTTGGCCCAGTTAATTTGCCGACAGGGGAGCACACTCCCCGTTGGCATAATGCTCCCCTTTATTGTGTGCCGAGGGGGGTGCCCAATCCACGTTGGCATCATGCCCCCTAAACAGTCGTTCTTTGCTGACGGGGGGCCCAATACCCATTGGCTTAAGTCCCCCCACCTCAAAAAGTCAGGTGGCACACTGGGAGCCCATCCCAGTGTGTGGAAAGCAAGCCTGCAAAAAAAAAAAAACCTTTCTGTGACATCTTTTTTTTTCTCCCTGAAAGAAAGGAAATGGTCTCACGCCAGTTGGGTCCCCTCTCCCAACCCGCACCCACCCATTTCGCACCCTACCTTCCCACCCCACCCCATACTTACCTCTGGAGCCAAGCGTGATGATCTTTGGTGGACCGGAAACACGTCTGCACTCATCAAAACCAACCGCGAACTGAAGAAATGCCGGCAAGCTGTATAATGGCATAAATAGGGATTTTTCAACTTTGGTGCATATCTCGGGCATTTTGGGGAATTTTGGAAACAAATTTTCAACATGGGGTTATTGGCATCCCTCCTCATGAATTCAGTCACTGTCATGGTGTTATTCGGCTCCAAAAAGTGATTTTGTGGTCACTGTGTGGAATCACCTTTTGGGGCCAATTAACAAAACGATAGTGCCACTGTTCATAAGGAGGGCTCTCAAAAAGCCTATGTTGCAAATGTGGTGAAAAAAATCCAAAAATTGACTGCTTTACGAGCATGTGTTGTGCAGTTTCCATGCACACTTGTAACTTTGTGAATTTGTAATATTTTCACTACAGATTTTCAACATTGCCATTTTTCCATACCTCCTTATGAACAATACAGCTGTCATTTTTCACATCCTGGCCGAAATGTGTTTTTGCACTTCTAGTGCAGAATTGCTGGGTCGCTGTTGGAAATCAGTGTTTGGGACAGATTAGGAAAATCACAGTGACTCTGTTCATTAGCAGAGGTCCTAAAATGCCTATGTTGAAAGTTTGGTGACAAACATCCATAAAATGACTGTTACAAGTGACGCACGTTGCGTAGTTTCCATGCACCCTCGCAATTTCACGCATTTGTAATATTTTCACTCCAGATTTTCAACACTGGCATTTTTCCACAGCTCCTTATGTGCAGCTGTCATTTTTCATATCTTGCCCGAAACATGCATTTACACATCTGGTGTGGAATAGAGCGGTCACTGTGGGAAATCAATGTTCAGGACAGATTAAGAAAATCATAGTGACAGTGTTCATAAGCAGAGGTCATAAAATGCCTATGTTGAAAATTTGGTGAAATAATTCCACTAAATGACTGTGTTACGTGCATGTGTTGCGCAATTTCCATGTATGCTCAGAAGTGCGAGCATTTTTAATATTTTCACTACAGATTTTCAACATTGCCATCTCTTCACACCTCCCTATGAATGGTACAGCCATCATTCTTCACATCCTGCTCGATCTGTGTTTTCATACATCTGGCACAGAATGGCACGGTCGCTGTGGGAACTCAAAGTTCGGGACACATTAACAAAATCACACTGCCACTGTTCATGAGAAGAGGTCCCAATTGCTTTAATGAGGTAGGGTCACTAAAAGGCCATGTTGAAAATTTCTAGTGCAAATACAGTAGTAGCCACAGACACTGGCAGCTATTTCCCGAAATTTCTGTGATATTTCCAGAAATATCTGATGCTTTTGCATTTAAACAGTAGGGGCAGCAGAGAGAAACTCTTCAGAAATTTCGCGAAATATCTGGAAATAGCTGGCAATGTCTGTGGCTACCACTGTACCAACATATGCCCGGGACATTAGGGTTTCAACCATAACGTCCCACCCTGTACAGACTGACAGACATCAGAGGTGTGCCTTTGGATTGCTGACTGTAATGCTCGTGCCATCCCACCCCCAGCCAGTGACAGGCATCGAGGTGTGCCTTGGACTCTTCAGACACAGAGTTCACCCCATTTTCCTATACTGCACCCATTTCAGTGTATGTCTTATGGAATAGGGTGACTGTAAAGCAGAACACCCCAAAGTACACCTCAGCACGTGTCGGTGTCTGCATGATAGGGTGAGGTGACATGGCATGAATGTTATGGGCTATGACCCAAACGCATACCCCAATGCCTGTCCATCTCTGCACGGTGGAGGTGGGGTTGGCGTGAAGTTCAATACTTCACTGCCATTCCTAGTCTGCATCTGTCTAACTTCTGCATTTCAGTCAATCAATCAATCAAACTTTATTTAACCCTGTACTTTTTCCAGTGCTAATACCAGCAAGCAAACATTCAGCATAGACAAATTCTTGTCAAATAAAGCAACAGACACTAAAAAAAGAGAAAAAAATTTACAGATAACCTCTGTTAACTGTTCTCTATAAAAGTCCTGAATCTACAGGGTTTTAACCTTATAGGTGGCAGTAGCCTTAATTTGTATTTAAGCAAAATGAGGTGAACTAATTAAAAAGCAAAACAGAACAAAATAAGTGAAGCAAGGGCAGGGAGGGGAGGAGGGGCTGGACTTTTGTGAAACAGAGTATTGAAAAAATGAAAGTACAAAATAAGAGGGCTCAAGAATTCAAAACTAATATACAAATCAAAATGATAAAAAATATAGCTTGAATTCAGATTAAGGAGACCCTCAAAACTTTGTGCATTAATATTCAGGTTTGAAATCTAGACAGGTTACATAAATGTTCATTCTAGAAGATATGGTTTTAAATCCCAGTTCTCATTCAGACCAAATGGTTTCATACTTTGTAATGTGAAAATCCAATAGCTGTCATGTTTGAGGAGCTGGTTACGTCTGTTGCCACCCTTTTTCATGGGTGGAATATGTTCCAGACCCATGGACTTCAGCCCTGCCGGGTCATTGTTATGATATTCCTGAAAGTGAATGCCCATGGGGGTATCTTGTCAGGCATTCCTAATGGATCAGATATGTTCTTGAATCCTCAGTTTTAATGCTCTAGTGGTACAGCCAACATAGATTTTGTTGCACTCACACCACAGGGTATATACTATAAACTGAGTATCACGTGTTATTGTCTCTTCAATTCTAACCGAAATGTCAGCTAGTGGGTGCTGAAATTTCCTTTCTTGGATTGCAAACTCACAAATATTGCATCGTTTGCACTTGAAGAAACCCCAGCTTGTTTTGGTAGCCACATCCCTGTAACAGTCTGTGTTTTAACTGGCTGTAACCTACTATGGACTTATTTTATTTATTTATTTAGTTATTCGCAAAAAACCTTTGAGCACAAGCTCTTTTACAAAGGTTCCACATCATAAATTGCAAAACAAAGTACAGTAGGAGAAAGCAAAGGTACATTACAATGAACGATACAGCTTGGATTCAAAACTTACAGAATAACTCAAAAACATAGGTGCAAGTTAAATAACAAGAAAAAACACTTTATGGGGAAGGGGAATAAGCAGCCACAAGGTGCCTTGTCAGTAGTTCAGAGGGACAGGGATAGCTGGCAGAGGGGTAAAGAAGGGAGGAACGAGAGAGAGGGAGAGAAAGAGAGAGAGAGAGAGAAGTAAGTACTGCGGTGGAGGTGACAGGGTGGGGGAAGAGGGATGATAAGATATAGGGAGAGATGGTGGGGTGAGAGGAGGCTGAGTGGAGATGACATGCTAGTGTAAAATGGTGGGGCGTGAGGGGACATGGTCAGACAGCCAACATTAGTAGTGACTGTTTGAGGAAGCTCATGGGACTGTGACTTGGGGGAGCGGGGTGGCAGGTGCTGAAGGAACATGACTCAAACTGATTGCTGGGGCAAATCATGAGATGGGACAGAGGGAGGGGGTACCTGAGGCCTGCCTAGTGCTTGCTGGGGGCAGAGAGAGCAGGTTGGCTGGACTCAGGGGCAAGTGAACTTAGAGAGTGTTATTAGGTGCTGTTTGAAGTCAGTTTTGAATTGTGCCAGACAGTTGGTGGCCAAGAGGTTCCCAGGAAATTCATTCATCCATAGAGGGGCCTGGTAGGCAAATGCATATTGCCCAAGTGAGGTACAATGGAAGGGGCTCGCCAAGGCCTCTCTAGTCCTCCCTCTGGTGACCTGTAATGAGTTGGCTGCCTTGATCAAATTGCCTACACAAGGTGGTGTTTTACCCAATAGAGCCTTCTTCCTTAGGATGCAAGTCTGGAATTTGACCCTATTTCTTAATGACAGCCAATTTGCACATTCATACAGAGTACAGATGTGAGTACCATACTCAGCATCCAGGGTGAGTCTGCAGGCTTTGTTGAGTGCAGTCTGAACCCTCTTGAGCACTGTATCCATTACCGCTCCATAGACCACTAGTCCATAGTCAATAGTAGATATAATTGAGCTGTGGACCGAGAGGTGGAGGGCCACCAGGAGAGGTATTGCCTGTGCCTGTACAGGACACCAATCTTGGTATTGACTGTCTTGACCAGAGAGTCAGTATGGTGCGCAAATGTGAGGGTATCATTTATTATGACCTCCAGATACTTGAACATGTGAACTTGTTCCAGCGGCTCACTGCATGAGTTGGAGATGATGAAGGGGTGGTGCTTATTTTTTTGTTCTGGGGGCAAGGCCTTGGTCGTCTTGTAGTTTAGTAGCAACTTATGACTACTGAACCAGTCCTCAAGTTTGGAGAAGGAGTTCTGCAACTCAGATTGTAAGGCAGTCTGAGATGTGCTGCTGCTCAGGAGCACAGCATCATCTGCATACAGTATGAGTTTGGTGTCACAGGCTGTGGGAAGATCATTTAAGAAGAGGCTGAAGAGTAGGGACCCCAGTATTGATTCCTGGGGTACCCCTAATGATACGTCCCTTGTGCTGGATGCTGTTTGCCCAATTTTGACAAACTGATTTCTCCATATCAGGTAGTCTTGGAACCAGCAAAGGGCATTGGGGGCCACACCCATGTTTCACAGTTGGGTCAGCAACAGTGGGTGGTCGACTGTATCAAAGGCTTTGGTGATGTCAATAAAGACAGACCCCACCAGTTTACCTTCATCCAGGGCCTTATGTGCATAGTTTGTGTAGTCCAGCAGAGCAGTGGCGGTACTGTGATTTTGTCTGAAGCCATGCTGGTTGGGGCATAATAGAGTATACTTATTGAGGCAGTCGACAATTTGACCTGCCACAATCTTTTCCAGTGCCTTGGACAGGGGGGAGAGGATTGAGATGGGTCTGTAGTTGGCTACCAGAGTCTTGTCACCTCCTTTATGCACTGGCATAACTAGGGCCTGCTTCCAAACCACCGGGAACTGGGCCAGGGCCAGGGACTTACTGTACAGCATGGTAATGGGCACTATATGAACATCCAGGGTGAGGGATAGAAGTTTCATGTCTATCCCGTCACAGCCTAGTCTGGTCTTACCTAGTATTTTCTTGACCACAGTAAGGGTCTCCTTCACTGTCACCCTTTTAAAGTAGAAGGCTGGGTGAGAACACTGGGTAGATATGTTGTTGGAGTGGTTCAAGCCAGGCTGAAAATAGGCAGGTGGTAGCACTGGCATAAGATCAGTGAAGGCCTTATTGAAGGCTTCTGCAATAGCTAGAGGGTCCGTAGTGGGGGTGTTACTGATACTGAGCAGCTGAGGGTGTTTCTTATCCTCATTTCCAAGAATGTTTTTGATGTTATCCCAAAATCATTTCCCATCACCCCAAGAACTGCAAAGCTGGGCCTTGTGATAGTTGGCTTTGGCGATCCGGATTAGTTTGGTGCAGTGGTTCCTGGCTGTTCTGTAGCACTGGTAGTCATGCTTGCTACCTGTGTTTCTGGCCTTCTCCCAGAGTATGTCCCTTTCTTTCAAGTGGGAGAGGAGCTCCCCCATCTGTCCAGCCATTTGCCTGCCCCCAAATTTTTATTTCTGTGAGCGGGGCATAGATGTCACAGATGGTGCTAAAGCCCTTAATGAAGTAACTCATGGCCTGATCAAGGGTGGGCGCCAGGTCAATAGGAGTCCAGTCATGCAGGGCAAGGGCTGATCTGAGAGCTCCAAGTTTACCCTTCCTCAAGACGCTGCTTTCAATGATGATGGGTAGGCTTTTGGTAAATTTATTAGTCCACAGGAAGGTGATTGGGGAGTGGTCACTTAGCGTGTCTGGGAGAACCTTGATCTCAGAGATCAGGGATGGTGAGCTTGCTAGGACCCAGTCAAGGAGGGTGCCATTTCCTGTCTTATAGTTCTGCCTGGTGGGGCAGGTGACAAGTTGTGTCAGGTTGGAGGTGGCTATCAGATCCCTGAAAGGGGCAGCCTCCTTCCATCCCAGTTTATGTTAAAGTCCTCAGTAATGACAAACTCCATCCCCTTTGGAAGGGTGTTGATAACATCCATAATTGTGGGAAAGCCTGCTGTGGCTTTCTTGGGGGGGTAGGCAGATTGTGGCAAGGATGGGAGTTTTGCCATTCTGGCCGACCTGCACCTTGATCACTATTATCTCATGGACCTCAGCCACCCTGGTTCCAGGGAGGACAGTGCACTGCAGAGAGTCCCTGGCATAGATGAGGCAGCCCCCACCTCTCTTGCCTATTCTATCAATCCTGTATGCTTGGAAGCCTTTGAGGGCAACTTCGCTATCTTTAATCCTACTGGTCAACCAGGTCTCCATTAGGCATAGACTAATCTCTCTTTTATAGAGTTGACCATTGCATCAGGTTTGGCACACCTTTCTCTTCATGCACCCTCCCCCCCATCTCGTTGATTTGCAGTATACCCTTCCTTGAAAATTGTTTGCATCTGTGGTAATACCACTGACAGAAATGGGAGTTGTGGAGGTCAGTGCAAATCTGTAGCCATGGGATCAATGAACTGGAATCTGGCAAATGTAAAAAATAAATGCATGTCATCGCACTTATAAATCAGGGCAGAAAAAAATTCAGCAACATCCATAGCATTAAAAAGGCATCAATAGGGAAAGGTACCAACACCAAATAAAATGAGGGGCATTAACAAATCATAACAGGAGCCCATTACATATGTGACAGAGCTTGTGTTAACCCCCTACTGAAGTCCCCAAATAGGAGTTTTGAGGATTTTGAAGCACAAAAATAAAAACAGTGCTTCAGCACAAACCACATGTATTAAAAGGTTTGCATAGATATCCTTAGCAGAAAAAGTGTTGGATACTGTTGTACAAAGCCACTCCAGAAATTTCTGACCCCAAGATTTACTGGTCTGACCCTCAACATTTGAAGCTGAGGGTCAAACTGACTCCCACTTTACTAGTGCTAATGCAAGCCCTGATGTGAATTTTAAGGATACAGGATCAATTCCATTTTGTAATTTAAACCCCTACCTCTCATTGGCCCAAAGTTGTGCATCCATAAACCTTTGATTCTGGCTAACACCTTTACCAAATGCCCACCCATAGGACCTAAAAATGCCTTTTCAATGGCAATGGCACATCTGCCTTGATTTGTAAGTGCCATGACAAGCATTTATTTTATTGGCCAACTGTATTAGCCTTAATAGAAACATAGAAACATAGACTTTGATAGCAGATAAGGACCACCTGGCCCACCTAGTCTATCCATTTCCCTACCTAATGGATAAGCTGCAGATCCTATTTAACCAACAGCCTACTTCCTCCTACCCCCACTATAATTGCCTTATGTCTATCCCATGCATTCTTGAATTCCCCCACTGTTTTTGACCCCATGACCTCCTCAGGAATGCCGTTTCATGCATCCACCACCCTCTCCATGAAAAAATACTTCCTCGCGTTGCCCCTGAGCCGTCTCCCTTCTTTCTTCAAATTGTGCCCCCTTGTTTTTGCACATCTCCTTTTCTGAAAGATGCTATCCTCTTGGATTTGGTTGATTCCCTTGCGGTACTTGAAAGTTTCTACCATATCCCCCTCTCCCTCTTTTCCTCAAGGGTCTACATATAAGACTCTTTTAGTCTCTTCATATGGCTTCTGGTGCAGACTCTGAACAATTTTAGTTGCCCTCCTCTGGACTGCCTCCATCTTGTCTATGTCCTTGCAGAGATGGGGTCTCCAGAACTACACGCAGTACTCCAGATGGGGTCTCACCAACTGTCTGTACAGAGGGATAACAACTTCCGGTTTTCTACTGGTGATGCCTCTCCCTATGCATCCCAGTATCCCCTCAGCCTTCCGTACTGCCTTCTCAGATTGCTTGCCTGCCTTAAGGTTATCTAATATGACTACCCCCAGGTCCCTTTCCATTTTTGTTCTTGTTAGTAACCCCCCCCCCCATTGTGTACTCGTCCTCTGGGTTTTTGTTTCTCAGGTGCATTACTTTGCACTTCTTTGCATTGAATCTAAGCTGCTATACTTTTGACCATTCCTCCTACCTTGCCAAGTCCCTTCTCATCCTTTCTACCCCCCCTTGTGTATCAACCTTGTTGCAGATCCTTGTGTCATCTGCAAAGAAGCATACATTTCCTTCCAGCCCCTCTGTAATGTCACCTACAAAGACATTAAAGAGGACAGGTTGAGGACCGGTCCCAGTACTGAACCCTACATTACCCCACTAGTAATCACCCTTTCTTCAGAGTGTGCTATTACCCTCTGCATCCTGTTGTCAAGCCAATTTGTTACCCAGGCTACTACCTTGGGACTCACTCCCAGACTGGCTAACTTGTTTATTAATCTTTTGTGTGGGACTGTGTCAAATGCCTTTCTAAAGACTAGGTAGGCCATATCCACAGCCCCTCCCTGGTCTACTACTTTGGGCACCCAGTCAAAGAAATCCAGATTCATCTGACATGACCTTCCCCCCTCTGAATCCATGCTGTCTTGGGTCCTGTGCCCTGCTGGCCTCTAGGTACTCAACAATTCTTTCTTTCAGAAGTGATTCTACCATTTTCCCTACCACAGAGGTCAAACTAATAGGTCTGTAGTTTCCTGCCTCTTCTTTGCTCACACTTTTGTGAAGGAGAATCACATCCACCCTCCTTCAGTCCTCAGGTACCACACCATCCTCCCATGATTTGTTAAAAAGGGCAGTCAGCGGTGTCACTAGGTCTCCACTTAGTTCTTTAAGAAATCTGGGTTGAGTCTCATCAGGCCACATTGCTTTGTCCTCCTTGAGTTTCAGGAGTTATTTCAGGATTCTTTCTTCTGTGAATGGACTGGTATCGACCCCCCCTCCCCATCCAGAGTGTTTCTATTATTTGGTTTAGGTACCGCCCCTTCTTCTTCTTTTGTGAATACTGAGCAAAAATATTTGTTCAGTATCTCTGCCTTTTCACTGTCATCCTCTGCCCACCTCCCCTACCCTTTATTAAGCCTAACTATCCCTACCTTGGTCTTTCTTCACTCCCTAATGTACCTATAAAAGGTTTTATCCCCCTACTTAACTGAGTTGGCTATCTTTTCCTTGGTTTGGGTCTTCACTATTCTGACTGCCTTCCCCGCTTCCTTCTACTTTAACTGATACAGTTCTGTGTCCTGCTCCTTCTGAGATTCCTTATACTTCCTGAATGTCCTTCTGTGATTCCTTATACTTCCTGAATGCTATCTTTTTCTCCCTTACCTTCCCCTCCACCTCTTTTGAGAACCATAGTGTTTTTTACTTCATTTTATTCTGTTTATTTGCTTCACACAAAGGCTTGTTGTCTCTGTGATGGCAGTTTTGATTTTTTTCCCATCGTTCTTCCACCCCTGCTTCCTGCCCATTTGCTAATGCATCCTTCAGGCACTCACCCATTTTGCCAAAGTCTGCCCTCCTATCATCCAGTACCCTCACTTTTGTATGGTTTGAGTCTACAGCTGTGCTTATAGTGAACCACATTGTTTGGTGGTCACTTGTTCCCAGATTGCTACCCACTTCTAAATCTATGATCCTCTCTCCATCCCCATTTAAGAGTATGAGGTCTAAGATTGATCCCTCCTGAATGGGTTCCAGCACTAGCTGTCTGAGGCATGCCCCCTCTAGGGCATCAAGATTGACTCTGTTTGTGGATGTGGCTGCATCAAATGTACTCCAGTTAACATCTGGCATATTCAGGTCCCCCATCAACAATATCTCCCCTTTTTCTGCCATTCTAAGGATGCCTTCTATCATTTCCTTGTCCATTTCCTCCCCCGTGTGGATTGTGGTGCCATTTCCTGTCTCCAAGGTGATCCACATTGCCTCCTTTCCTCCCTGTTTACACTTTAGTTCCATTGCTTTGATCCCTTCCCTTATGTAGAGAACTCCTCCTCCTCCTCCTCTTTTATCCTCCCTATCTCTCCTGTAGATTGTGTACCCTGGTATATTGACATCCCAGTCAAGGTCCTGTATGTACTATGTTTCTGTAACTGCCACGATATCCAGGCGTCCCTTTTCCATCAAGGCCACTAGTTCAGGAAACTTGTTATCCAGTCCACAGGCATTGGTACTCATCGCCCTCCACTTTTCACTAATATTTTTTTTCTGTTTGTTTTGAGTCCTGTTTTGGGTAACTTTGATGTGATTAGTACTACAGCAAAGCAGCATTTTGCTATGATAATAAATTCAATGATTAAGTCCCATTTGCAGAGGTTACGGTCTCATGGCATAACAGGTATTTGACAACTGTAGCAAACAGCTATTAGGTCATTAAATTTGGAGGGTTATTATTGCCTGCAACATGTTGGTTAAATAGTACATGCTTTGCACATTTTTATTTATAGAGTGCACCATTTTATGTCACAGCTAGGACTTGAAATGAAAATTATTAAGTGATCGAAGGGTAGAGGTGAGGGGTGGGTGCCACTAGACACCCGGGAAAGTGACAATGAAAATTATTATGAGGACATCAATCTGACAGTCATATAATATTTGTATTTTGTTGCCCACCCTTTTTGTAGTTTTATTCTGCCTTTGTTTTGGGTGCTGCATTCCTCCCTGAGCACCTTGTGGCTTTTGTTTTGTGGAATCGGCTGTGACACACAATTGTCAACTATCTGTCTACATAGATGTTAATGTACACATTGAGACAAGCAATGTCTGTTGTATTTTTTTCTTGCAATCTCAGTATTTTAGAGGACAAGACTATATTACTGTCTGTCAAATTTTGCCAATCAGCTTTGCTCGATCACCACTCTCTCACCACTCTCAGAAAGTTTCACACCAATAAAGTGAAAAGGGTGTCAATGTGCAGCATCTAAAACAGGGAGAGAGACACATGTTGGATCACAGGTCCATGCAGCAGCTGGGTCCACATTGCTGATCATTCAGAAAGTGGTTGGCTGCTTCATCATTGTTATGTAAGTGAAAACATGACTACTTAAAAAAATTAAAAATAAGATACTGATTTTGTTTTTAGCTGTCTTGAGATTTCACATTCTTGATGACAGAAGCTATTGAATAAGCAGTGATTTAACTGGGAAAAACCAAGCAGCTTTTCACTGAGTTTGCAAGAAAAAATACAACAGACATTGCTTGTCTCAGTGTGTAAATTAATATCTAAGTACACATATGGTTGACAAGTGTGTGTCATAGCTGATTCCACAAAACAAAAGCTGCAAGGCGCTTGGGGAGGAATGTAGCACCCCAAAGAAAGGCAGAGCAAAAGTACAAAAAGCTGCTACTACTTCAAAAACATTTTTGCTGACAAACTTATGCCAGAAAGGCATCATCAAGAAATAAAACTACTTTTTAGAAAAATGGTTAACTTCCTTATCAAGTCACTTATCACATGTAACATAGAAACATAGAAACATAGAAGTTGACGGCAGATAAGGACCGCAAGGCCCATCCAGTCTGCCCATTTCTTTTTCTACCTTATAAATGTGCCATCGGCCTTTGCTCTGTCAGTGACCTATCTATTCATAGTCATTTGTATTGCTCCCTTATGCCTATCCCATGCCTGTTTGAAGCCCTGCACTGTATTCATAGCTACCACTTCTTGTGGTAAGCTATTCCATGCATCTACCACCCTTTCTGTGAAAAAGAATTCTCACATTCCCCTTAATCGGCCTCCTCCTAATCTCATGCTGTGTCCTCTTGTCCTGCAATTTTTCTTATATTTAAACATGTTAGACTCTTTCACCTTGTTTATGCCCTTAAGGTGTTTAAATGTCTCGATCATATCACCTCTCTCCCTCCTTTGCTCAGGGTATACATATTGAGCTCCGTTAATCTGTCCTCATATGTCTTCTGATGCAGTCCCTGCACCATTTTGGTTGCCCTTCTCTGACTGCCTCAATTTGTTAATGTCCTTGTGAAGGTGTGGCTTCAATACTGCACGCAGTACTCCAGATGGGGCCCAACTAATGTCTTGTACAGAGGATTATTACCTCCTCTTACGACTTGTGATACCCCTACTAATACACCCTAACACCCCCTAGCCTTACCTACTGCTTTAGAGGTCTGCTTGATGATTTTAGGTCATCAGTGATGATGATGCCCAAGTCTCTTTCTTCCTTTGTGACTGCTAGCAATCCCTCCCAGCCTATAAGTGGCTTCAGGGTTTCTCTTCCCTATGTGCATGATTTTGCACTTCTTTGCATTAAATCCCAGTTGCCACTCTTCTGACCATTTTGCTAGTTTATCCAGATCTCTTCTCATTCTGCCCACCCCATCTGGATCATCTACTCTGTTGCAGATCTTGGTGTCATCTGCAAACAGACAAGCCTTACCCTCTAGTCCATCTGCGAGGTCACTAATGTAAAAGGAACTTGTTTTATTGAGCTTACCCACTTAAAACAAAACTAAAGCAAAAATCAAAGCTGAAATGTGTTTAACATAAATTTTTAGATGTGGCAAACCATTAGTACATTGATGATCAAAACATTTGCCAATGCAATTTGATTACTTTAGTCAATTGTTTTGTTTTTTTGGCAGACAAATGCCTACACAAAATTTCTACTTTAATAATACCCCACAGTAATCTGGATCAAAATTTGCTGGATTAACCACATTGCATAGCCACATGCAGATGTTTTGAAAAACTGGCCCCAGATGTCTAAATCACTTCCATTAATACACGGGGGACTCAGAGTTCAAGAGATGCTATAGAGACAGTCTGCTTTTTGACACATGAGAAAAGACTGGCGCTTTAAGTTCTGTCTAAATGAGTGTTAAAAGTAAACATTGACATCATCATAGATCACATCTTGACAAACAGCATATTATATTTCACCCTAGTATGTCAAATGTTGAATGTAGTTGATACAGAGGGTTGCTAGCAAAGTACAGCAGCTCTGACTCGAAGCATGGAAAGTGTAAGCCATACTGTGTGACAATAAGCAACCCAGAATGAACAGTACAAACTGGTATTTCAAAGGTGAACAGTAACGGCCGACATTTCAAGTTTTAGAGGGTGTGGACAGTATGTATTTGGATTTGTTGCTGAACTGTGAGACAAGTTTATGTCAGCAAAGAACTGCTTGAGTATTTTCTAAAGTATTATACTTTATGCAGTATAAAAAAAAGTTATATTGGCCTTGCCTGGCCACCAGTGTTTTCCTCATTTTTAATACCAGATTTTATTTTGCAGTAATATATGCTTTTACGATAAGATACTACTACTACACTGACATTGATAAAACTAACTAAACATATATGATTCAAATTTAAACTGACTCCCTCACACGGGCTCCAATACTAGTATCATTACTTCAATAAAGTCTCTGCCCAACAGATCAGTGCTGAAAGTGTGAAATCATAACTTGTTTGTAAAGAAGAAAGCCCTTGACCCTTGTGTGAGATCTAAGATCTTTAATCTTCAAAATGATGTCATGAGCATGCCAGGATGACTCATCACACTAGCACTTCACTGTATTTCAACAAGCATACTATATCTTGTTAGAAGTCACAAATTTAGGAAATTCTGGTTTGTACAGAGAATATCAGCCAACAGGAACATCTGTCATACAGCAGGTCCATCTTACACAATGTCTGTAACATTTGTTTGAAAATGGGTTTCGTTTCTATGTATTTATCAGTTACAGATTCCTTTACATATAGTACATACACCAATAATTTCAAATTACTGTCTACCACAATAATAGTTTTTATATTCAGTTCACTGATTCTTTAGGCCAAGGCTGGTGCTTAGCTACCCTGCAGAAAAAAAAACAATAGAAAACATAAATAATGTGTTGTTATGGTCACTTACCCACATCCTGGTCGAATGGGTTGGATCCAAATGAAAACATTTCCCCTCGATATTGCCTAAAACCAGCTCCAAGACCTCAATATTCTTCCTGGCTTGGTGTTATTGCTTCCTATTCCAGCAAACTCTGCTGACTTCTACAAAAAAAAAAAACATAGAGGGGCACTTTTTCTTTATTGCCAGACCACCAGCTTTTATAGCAGGTGTGACAAAAATTCCTCACCAGGGACTTCAAGTTCACTTTCACCACTGTGGGTTTTTACCAACTGGACCCAGAGAAACCTGTTTCTTACCTCTTCCTTTGTACAAGGTCAGGAAGTCTCAAACACAATAACTGTGGGCAAAGTGCCCCCACAGAGTTGGACTGCAAACAGAGTCCAACAGAAACAGTAGATTTACCCTTTTAAATGAAAGTAACTGATTCTATAAAAATAGTTGCTTTTCTAAAAGGCTAAAAGTATTTACAACAGGATTTATGTACAGTTGGACAAAAGTATTACAGCTTGCTAGAAATGAAAATAAATGAGGTTACACCAGACAGGTTGCAGATAGAAATATCTGAGCTAGTCTCACTTTAAAAACCTATTCATTTACCTACTGTTGTCTGAAGAAAACTTTATGCCCTAAGCTGTCTTTCTTACCAAACCTCTAGCTGCAGGGCTCTGGGGTTTCAGATGTTCCAAGTCCAAGAGGAAGTGCTTTCTTACACCACCTCAATTTATTTCTTATTCACTGTGGGGAGGAGTCTCGCCCCCTTTGAGTTACAGTCCTTCACTGCCCCCCCAAATGTGCATATGTGTGTGTGTGTGTGTGTGTGTGTGTGTGTGGTATGAGTGTGGATGGATGGATTGATGGACAACATCATTCAGGCCAGTTGGCTCACTCCACACCCACCCCTGCTCTGTCCACTTTTATGGTTCTGTTTTGAAGACTGTCCAAGGTATGTAACCCTACACTTCTTGCCTTTTAAACTGAGTAAGCTGTTCAAACTGACACTCTCCAATCTGCCTTACAGAATCTGTAGCTGAATGTTCCCTAAGGAACATTCTACTAAGCAACTTTTGGCCAATGTTTCCCATAAGACCTGTTTGGTCATGTAACATCAGAAGCCATGTTTTGTGCCCACTTGTAACAGCAACATTATTACATTAACAAAAATAAATTACTAGAGCAATCTGGTCACATGTCCATCACAGCAGGACAACCCGGGTTCCCTACGAGTGTGTGAGTGTGTGTGTGGGGGGCACCAGTAGACACCAGGGAAATGGCAGCTCACTGCTCTTAATGCAGTCATCAGCATGAGTTACAGCTGTGGCTGCAGAAGTCAAGAAAGTCCTGCTGTTCTCTTACAGAGAATGCGGGCCAAAGGCTCCTCTCACTAAGTGGGGCACTGGGGATTTGGGGTGCCCAGAAAAGGTATTTCTGGCTCATATTTTAAAAAACAGAAATCAGAATCTAGCCAATCATGGTTGATTGAGCTAGGTTCTGAAGTTTGATTTTTAAATGGCAGCATTTTTTTATGTATCTTCAACCTAGGTTAGTTGGTGGGAAAAAACAACAAGATGGTGGATGGCACGTCACCAAAAATGCTTGGTGCCCTGCCAGTTCAGTGGCAGGAAACCAAAAACCTGGATTTGTGACATCAACATTTTACTTTCGCTGCAGAATGTTATCAGAAATCCCCTACTGCTCATGTGCAGGTCAGAATACACTAAATTTAAAAGCCTTATAACTTGGACAACCTTAAGTACTTTTTCACAAGACATGTCTAATGCACTACCTTGGGACACGACATATGTTCCCTGCAAGTTTAGGGAAAAACTTCCCTTCCATGTAGGCTGTAGGCAAGAGCAAACAAAAGCAATGTTCAGTATAGAAAAAATATTGTTTTTTTTTCTAGAAATGACACATGCGTGTCTCAGAAACTGCACATGCTGCTGTAAACAAAAATTGCCATGCATGAAGACCTTGCCCCCTAGACAACACATACAAAATTTGAGCTCATTTTATCAAATGGAGCCAAAGATATTAATGTGCAGAATTTGAGGCTTAACATTAAATAGGCCACTCAACACTAACAATAGGGGCACTAGTGCACCCCTATAATTTATAGATAGGTATAGCTATAGATATACAGATATAGATGTATATTGCCCCCTGTACTACGCAGCGGAGACTCAATCCCTGGCCTCTCCCCCTTTTTCCTGTTTCTAACACTACTATGCCCACGCTTAGTGCTGTTACTTACAATGTTAGTCTCCTATGTACTAGAGAAACTTATAATGTTTGACTCATATGTACTAGTGAAACCTAGACCCCTATGTATTAGTTAAACTTAAAAGTTTGTGTAACCCTCTGTAACTTTATTTTGTTATCCGCTGCTGTGATATGTGTTATGTTGTCTGTATCTGTTCATTTAACTAACTCAGAATCCTTGAAAACAAGTCCTTGACTCAAACGTATTAATCCTAAACTGAAATAAACAAAAATAAATATATATATATATATATTATATATACATATATACACGCACATACACACACACACATAAAGCTATAGTCTAAGAGAACTACAAAAGAACCCCAGAGCAAATGCACAGGGTCATGGGTTATCCCAGAGCATATTGGCCATCATAATCTGTATCTATCTATATGCACACACGCGCACACATACACACACACACATACATACATATATATATAATTTCTTTGCCAAGAAGATATGAATTATGAAAATAAAAACTTTTTGGGGTATGACTCTTGACTCCCATCTCTGATGCTGTCATTAGTTGCTATTAGTGACACTTTGGGGGCCTTTAAGGAATTAATAGTGAATGTAAGATATTTTTTTCAGGAACAAGACTTTAATTTCCGGATGGATCATGCCCATCTTTAGTACTGCATTTGGAAGCACTTGATGAAAGAAGAAGGGGAAACTTGTGTGCTTCTGGATTGCTTAGGATGGTTTCATCACCAAATGCACTGGACGATCAGCAGGGAAAGCTCCCAGCACTGTGGTGAGAGCAGAACCAATGAATTTCTGGGGATTAATGAACCATGGTATCTCTGGATATACTATCATGCACCTAGCAGCAGTTGTGGTCACAGCCCTATGACAATGTCTCCCAGTCCCTGTTCCACCATAATGAGCTCATTCTCTACCCCACCAACACTTGCAGAACTTGGTGGAACTGGCAAGGTGAAATATTTATCTATGCCTTTCCTCTTACCACATTCCTTCCTCCTCCTTTTCTTCTCTTCATGTTTCTTACACATATCAACAGCACACATATGACAGTTGATGATACAATGCAGCCACCACCCAATTCAACGATGCCTCACAATAGTTGCTGAAGACTCTTCAATGCTCATTTGACACATAGCCAATGCACAGACAAGCCACAGTGCTGCATGACTCATGATGGGAAGAGGGACACCACCAGGCCACACACCACCATTAACTGACAGTACACCAGCCCACTGAGAGACCTTGAGTCTCACAGAAAAGTCAACTTTACTTTTCACACACTAACTGGCTGGCTCACACATACATACAGGCAGAAAAATAAAACAATGGAGCTTTGTACCCTGCTGCACCAGCAGTAGTCAGTAAAAGAGTATCAGTCCAATAATTTTTCCACTCCCCCTGCTATACCTTTCCCAAACAGCTACATTCAACCTGCTTTGGCAATTGTTGCAGGAGGCAAAATAAAATAAAAATAAATAAATGTAGATTTCTGTGCTCTTAACACACATCTTGCACTCAATAAAAAACGTTTATCAACCTAATCTTATAGAAATCCCCCAGCACATTTCTCATTTTGCTAAATACACTATCCCCAGCTTCTGCTGCGGTGCCTGCAGCATTCAGTGCAGGGCCACACTGGGTATGCTGCTCTGCAACACATTTTATGAGCCTGCCTGCCTTAAGCTACAGTTACATTATTTTTTTTTTATTTATTGGAATATTCAGTAATAACCTCTGTATGCAATTGCTTGTTTGCAAAGGTTCCCCCACAAGGAAGAAGGCATTACAAAGTTTTAGAAAGAAACAGTTACATTTTCAGCTCCAGTGGAGCCTTTGTCATAGATGCTAAACTGAAATAACAACCATTAGATACAAAACTGAGACCAATAAATACATAAGGTTTGGGAGTACGATAAAGCCTACATACTGACTTGTAAATACATTGGTAAATCTGGTACTCTCGATTTTGAGGGTGCCCTGTGCATCATCATTTCCAGTAAGTAAGTACCTGGATTAAGCAGTACACACGATGCAGGTGTGGGCAGGGTTCTATAGAACTAGCTCTCCATGACATGCAGATTTAGCAGAATATTGTCCAGCCAGAGTTTGGGAATGTGATGAGAGTAAAAAGGGACAGTAGGAGGGTGGGAGAGGAAGGGGAGGAGAGTGAGAGAGTAATTCTCAAGGTGGGTGTGGCAAAAATCCTTCAGAAACCACTACTTGGAGCAGTGTGGCCCACCCAGTACCTGAAAGATAAATAAGATGCTAGGAGGGATCGTGCTCCGCTATACCTCTGGTGGAACTGTATAACACACAATTGGATAAACTCAGACCCACTCACCACATTTATAATAAGTGAAAAATATGTATTTCTTTTAAATTCAGTTCTATAGATCTTCGATCAGTGTTTTGTAGTAAACTTACTACTGCATCAGGATCTAAATCATATTTAAATTAACATTTTGTTTCATCTTGCAGGTAAAATAGTAACTGTGTTCAAAAGTGACTTCATTCTCCAGAGCACACAGTATAACATCTATTTTATAATTATCTAATTTCTTTATCTATATAATTATGATACGAAAAAGCACAATTCTGTTCTCTCATGCCAGTAAATTATTTCTTCTTATATACAAAAAACATTATATACATGCTCTGTTCATATATATTAACCACAAATAAAATGCAACAATCACCAAAAACAGAAAAATGTGTGTGTGTGTGTGTGGGGGGGAGTTATATGAAATACTTTAATGTTCCCACCTTAATAAGCTGACCTTCCTTTGTCTGCACTTCTTGTCCATTCTGTTTTTTTTTAATTAGCTATTATTTGTATCTAAGGATAGCAAAAGGAAACATAGTCATACTCACTGTCGCCTTAGTTTTACTAAAACTTCTTCTTTTAAAGTTTATATTTCCATTACCTATGAACCAGTGAAAAGGCTGCACGTGGGGGGCTACTCACATTCGTTATTTTAAATCTTGAATTTCCTAAAGTATGGTAACATAATGACATTTTATGTTTAAACATTCAAATATTATTCTCTTTCAGTTTTCTAATCTCTTTGTTACATCACATCAGTTTTGTTTACCTTTTCATATAATTCCCATTTGTTCTTGATTTTGAAGCAACGTGCTTCTTCTGTTTGTTTACACTTGCTTGAATATATAAATGCCAGTTTAATTCCTCATATATGTTGCAGTACATCACCATTTTAACCTTTAGTTGAGCACTAATGTTTCCTGTTTGCTCTCTCAATTTGCAATCTGCTAGGTGGTTTCACTAATAGCTGTTATCTGGTGCCTTTATTTCTGTTTGTTTAGCTTAACCCAGTCTTTTCATATTACATGCTGCCTAAATCATTATCTTTCTGCTATAGTTTACTTCATTCTCTCATTAGAAATACATTCTTTTCTATAGAAAGTGTTTCATTTCTTTGGTTAAAGTTGTTACACTTACCCAAGTAGTAAGTTTGTCTCTTGTTCAATTTTTCCTGCCCCCGCCATTTTGTTTTGGCATTGTGCACTTTATAAAGGGATTTTAAGTTAATCGCAATCACCTGTGGGTCCCCAACCTGAGTTTTGAGCATGCGCACTAGTTCCATTTCCATGCTTAGTTTTTTGGTGTTTCTGCATTCCTCTCTGTGATGTTAGGCATGCGTAATGGTATATAATTCACACTTAATTTTTTTCCCCTTTTCATTTTTATGTGGACGCACTGTTTTTCTTATGAGTTCAAATTATGCATCTTCTTTCTGTTATTTCTTTTTTTTTTTTTTCTTGTGGGAAACCTACCTACTTTAAGGTTTCATTATCATTAATGTATTCCTGGCATAAAGTCTGTTGTGGCTGCCTTCGGTTTCATATATTTTATTATCAATTCTTTTTATTCTTTCTCTTATATTCTCTCTATATCTTACATAGAAACATAGAAGTTGATGGCAAATAAGGACAGCAAGGCCCATCCACTCTGCCCATTTCTTTTTCTACCTTATGAATGTGCCATCTGCCTTTGCACTGTCACTGGCCTATCTATTCATACTCATCTGTATTGCTCCCTTATGCCTATCCCATGCCTGTTTGAATCCCTGCACAGTATTCATATCCATATCCACCACTTCCTGAGGAAGGCCATTCCATGAATCCTCCACCCTTTCTGTGAAAAAGAACTTCCTCACATTACCCCTTAATTGGCCTCCCTCTAATCTCATGTTGTGTCCTCTTGTCCTGCTATTTTTCTTATATTGAAATATGTTAGACTCTTTCACCTTGTTAATGCCCTTATGGTGTTTGAATGTTTCGATCATATCACCTCTCTCCCTCCTTTGTTGTAGGGTATACATATTGAGCGCTGTTAATCTGTCTTCATGTGTTTTCTGATGCAGTCCCTACACCATTTTGGTTGGCCTTCTCTGGACTGCCTCAGTTTGGTTAATGTCCCTGTGAATGTGTGGCCTTCAGTCCTGTGAAGGTGTGGCCTTCAGTACTGTATGCAGTACTCCAGATGGGGCCTAACCAGTGTCTTGTAAAGAGGGATTATTACCTCCATCTTCTGACTTGTGATACACCTACTAATACACCCCAACACCCCCCTAGCCTTTAGTGGTCTGCTTGGATGATTTCAGGTCATCGGTGATGATGATTCTTTTTAACATGAATAAATATAAATAAATAAATAAATAAGCGGGTGGGGGCAGGAAAATTTGAACAAGAGACTAAGTTAATTCATGGGTAAGTGTAACAACTTTAACCAAACAAATGAAACACTTTATACAGAAAAAAGTGTATTTCTAATGGGAGAATGAAGTAAACTATAGCAGAAAGATAACAATTTAGGAAGCATGTAATTTGAAAAGACTGGGTTAAGCTAAACAAACAGTAATAAAGGCACCAGATAACAATTATTAGCAAAAGCACTTGGCAGATTGCAAATTGAGAGAGCAAACGGAAAATATTAGCGCTCAACTAAAGGTTAAAATGGTGATATACTGGAACATATATGGATGAATTTAACTGGCATTTGTATGTTCAAACAGGTGAAAAAAACAGAAGAAGTAAGTTGCTTCAAAATCAATAACAAATGAGAATTACTTAAAAAAGTAAACAAAAGTGATGCGATGTAACAAAGAGATAAGAAAACTGAAAGAGAATAATAATTGAATGTTTAAACATAAAGGGCCCTAAGGTACTAAATGAGTACTTCACCTCAGTTTTCACCAAGGAAAGGGGGGCGCTGCATCATACATGGGAGGAGACGATGAAACTGAGGAGGGGGGAACCCTTACCAATAGGTGGGTTTGAGGAAATGGGGCATCACTGGCAGGAGGGGGGGAAGACTAAGCAGAGGGACAAGGTAGCGGAGGTGGAAATCATGGCAGAGAGAGTGAGGGAAGCCCTCAGGTCCCTTAAGATGGAGAAAGCACCGGGGCCAGATAAATTACATCCCAGAGTGCTGAAGGAACTGGCGGATGTCCTGGTGAAACCCCTGGCGGAGCTTTTCAGCATCTCTCTGAGGACAGGGTGGTGCCCCAGGACTGGAAGGTGATGCATATAGTGCCTATCCACAATGGGGGATCAAGGGAGGTGGCAGAGAACTACAGGCCCATCAGCCTGACATTGGTGTTGGACAAGGTGATGGAAGGCATTGTCAAGGAGAGGCTGGGGGGTCCTGGAAAAATTGGGGTGCCTGTACAATAGACAGCATGTATTTGTCCTGGGAAATCATGACAGACTAACCTTGTGGAGTTCTATGACTGGGTGACGAGTACCTTGGACCTGGGTAAACCGGTTGATGTCCTCTTTCTTGACTTCAGCAAAGCGTTTGACTCTGTTCCTCACGGGGGCCTGTTGGATAAGCTGGGAGAAATCGAGTGGGGAACCAGATGATCAGATGGATAGGCAATTGGCCCTGAGGGTCATGGTTGGCAGGACAGTCTCATCCTCAAGGAGGGTCATTAGTGAGGTCCCACAGGGATCGGTCCTTGGGCCCCTCCTGTTCAATGCCTATGTCTCTGACATAAGAACGGGTATCAGGAGTGAGATGAGTCTCTTTGTGGATGACTCGAAACTGGGGGTGGTGGTGGATGGGGAGAAGGGGAGGGTGGCCCTACAGGGGGACCTGGAGGCTCTGGAAAGGTGGTCTAGAATTCTGGGAGTGCATGGTGGTAGCTGTAGGCTACATTTATACAGTACAGCATAGCATATCATGTTCCAGTGGACAACACAGCACAAGCACAGGTGGTGGTGCTGCATTCAACTGTCAAACTGTAGCTCATGCCACAGTGCACAGCAGACACTATAGTAGCAAGGGGACCAGTAGTGTGAGGGATACAGCAATGCCTGTGGTGTGCAGGGCAGTGATGGCCACTGCATTGCACTGTAAACAGTGACAGGCCCAACTTGCAAGTGTTTACTGACAGTGGACATTACTGTTATGCTGCTGTGTGACTCGCAGATGCTGCATCACTGGCATGAGATGCTCACAGTGACATATACTCGGTGGCTGTGTGTGCTGTGGTGTCTGTACAGATGTGCGGTATGTGGCTGGGGGGGCACATACAATTGGAAAGGCACACCGGTGTTGGGGTATTCACAACACTGGCCAATTTGCACTGCATGATGTGTCCCAGCCTTGTGGCCTCACCCAGTCTGTGGTGCAGCCTGGCCACTTGTACATCCTCCCTTCAACAACCTCCATGCCCACAGTGCTGCATGTGTGTGCTGACATCTGTTGGTGTCCACAGAAGGGTGGTCTGAAGGTGTGTGCTGTATCTCCACACTGCCATGGCATCCACTGGGAGCTGGGTCACCACATACTGCCGGCATGGCTGGGACCGGTGGCAGATGATGGCATCATAGTGATGCCATCAGTGAGCAGCATGTTTCCTCTATGTCTGACTTATTTCTGTGTGCCATACTAATTGGTTAGGGTCACGCAAAGCTGTGCAAAAGTTGTACAAAAGCTGCACAAAGCCACAAAGACATGCACAGTTGGTTTGCCCAGGGTTAAGACTACCTTTTCCTGGGTGGTAATCTTCACCGTGCAATGTGTCGTCCTAATGTTGCGCAAAACCATTTTGCGTGGCTCTATTTGCTGAATATAGCATTATGCTGACATGCTCCCTCAGTTAGCCCCTTGCATACTTTATGAGTTTGCCAGGTGCTAATGCAGTTTGTGCATGCTATTTGACCTTTTGAATGTAGTGGACCCATGCTAACCCGGCTCTAAACCTGCCCAAATGGTTTGCGCCCACTGCAAAGTTTTGAATATCTGGTCCTCAATGTCATTATGTTACTATACTTTAGGAAATTTAAGATTTAAAATAACAAATGTGCATAGCCCCCCACATGCAGCCGTTTCACTGGTTCTTTAAAGAGGTAACGGAAATTGTAACTTTAAAAGAAGAAGTTTTAATAAAACTAGGAGACAATGAGTATGACTATGTTTCCTTTTTGCTATCTCTAGATACAAATAAGAGCTAATTAAAAAAACGGAATGGTCAAGAAGTATATAGACAAAGGAATGTCAGTTTATTAAGGTGGCCACATTAAAGCATTTCATATAACCCCCCCCCCACACACACACACACATTTTTCTGTCTTTGGTGATTGTTGCATTTTATTTGTGGTTAATGTATATGAACAGAGCATGTATATAATGTTTTTGGTATATAAGAAGAAATAATTTACTGGCATGAGAGAACAGAGTTGTGCTTTTTTGTATTATAATTATATAGATAAAGACATTAGATAATCATAAAATAGATGTTATACTGTGTGCTGTGGAGAATGCAGTCACCTTTGAACACAGTTATTATTTTACCTATAAAATAAACTAAAATGTTTATTTAAATATAGATCCTGATGAAGTAGTCCGTTTATTACGAATGTTGATTGAAGCCCCCTCCTGTTCAACTCCTACGTCTCTGACATAAGGAAGGGTATCAGGAGTGAGATGAGTCTCTTTGCAGATGACTCAAAACTGCGGGTGGTGGTGGTGGATGGGGAGGAGGGGAGTATGGCCCTACAGGGAGACCTGTAGGCTCTGGAAAGCTGGTCTAGAAAGCAGAAGCTGAGGTTCAATGCAGGGAAATGCAAGGTACTGTGCCTGGGGGTCAGAAACCCAGGCCAAGAGTACGCCCTGTGGGGGTAATGTTAAAAGTCTCGATGGCTGAGATGGCCCTGGGGGTGGTGGTGGATGTCAAGATGAATAACTGAGAGACTCATAGGAGGGAAGTGGCAAAGGCCAACAGGATGCTTGGATGCATCGCTAACGGAATCACCTCCTGAAGGAGGGAAGTGATACTCCCATTGTATAACTGCATGGTGAGGCTGCACCTCGAGTACTGCATGCAGTTTTGGAGACCACATTTAAAGAGGGACATTGAACTCCTGGAGAGGGTCCAGAGGAGGGCAACCAAAATAATTTGGGGCTTGGGGGATAGGACCTATGGGGAGAGGCTCTAAGAGCTAAATATGTACACATTGGAAGAGAGAAGGGATCAAGGGAACATGATAGAGGTCTTCAGGTACATGAAGGGAGTAAATAGGGGAGGAGCAGTCAGGGTGCTCTGAAGGAAGGAGGGGCAATTAGAGGGCATGGGTTGAAGCTGGAGGGGGGGGAGATTCAGTGGAGAAAGGAGGAGGTGCAACTTCACTGAGAGGGTGGTGGAGCCATGGAATGTGCTGCCCAGGGGGCTGGTGGAGGCAGAAACAGTGGAGGGGTTCAGGAGGGGGTGGGATAGGTACAGGGGAAGGGTTCTGGAAGCAAAAACCAGTGCAGCAAGAATATCCGGGACTGGAAAGGGAGAAGCCAGAGAGGGAGAGGGGGCAGCAAGATCAGCTCCCAGGGTTGGGGCTGACCAAACGAGCAGACACGAAAGACCGTTAGGTGTAGTCTGCTGGCATTTTAGTATGTTAGTATATAAGATCTATAGAACTGAATTCAAAAGAAATATTTTTCACTTATTATAAATTTGGTGAGTGGGTCTGAGTTTCTCCAACTGTGTGCTATACAGTTCCACTAGAGGTATAGTGGAGCATGATCCCTCCTAGCATCGTATTTATCTTTCAGGTACTGGGTGGGCCACATTGCCCCAAGTAGTAGTTTCTGAAGAATTAAAAGGTTGCTTTCCTCGGTGACCAAGGCAAGGAGGCCCCGCTAAACAGTACCCAAGGGACATTTAAATTATTGTTTCAAGATCAAGGAGCACATTGTACAGACATCGCATTGAGACACTCTGAAAGCTTGGACAATCTGTGGACCTGAGAACCCACTAAAAAGACATTGTTGAACCCTTTTTTCTATTTTCTGATAATTAGAAACCTAAAGATAGAGAAATATCAGCTTCCACCTGCATTGTGGCAAAACACGATTCACTTGTCTCTGTCTAAATATATAGCCATTACTTTTTTGGCTCTGTCTAAAAGATAAGTTGTCCAGTCTACTTTCAGTATTTTTTTGTTTTAACAATGGATGTGTTTGAGACCTTAAAAGAGATAACAGAAGAAAGATCAATAACTAGAACGCTGACAAAAACCTGACAAAGAAGGAATTTTACAGAGCTCAGCTAGTAAGAAAAAGTTAAGTAGAGATTTAAATACTAAACACCCGATCAGTAAATTCTAAAATTTAATGAGTTTAAGACATGCCTGGATACCCACTTAGTAGCAAGAAAAATATCAGGATAAGTCTGATAATACTGGTGAGCTATAATGGACCCACTGTTTTCCAAAAGCTCTGTAAATATCTATGAAACCTATAAATCAAAGAGAATTATGACTAGAATGGCATAGTGTAATTCTTACGGAATATTATAAACAAGAGAATACCCAGGGGACTTAGAGTACCCACAGAACCCAATTTAGGTTTTACAACAGCAGATTTGGAAAAAAATGGGATGGTATAAGAAATAAATGCTCTCTTTACTTTATCTTCCTACTAGTTGAAGCACTAAATATAGAGCTAGTAAATGTGAGTGGGGACATAACAATGGTCTGCAAACAATATAACAAAAAACAGCTCTAAAAGAATTTTAAGAATTTTTGGATACAATTCAGAAAGCAGTGGATGATTATGAAAATAGTTTAATAGAACAGAAACTAAAAACATTTAGAAGAGACCTTAACGATTACAAAGAAGGAAAGGTTTATACATATAACAAATTTAGTCCATATAAACAATATAGCTACAACTCCGATTCAGATGGGAACCTTTATAGCTCAGATAGCAGCTTAGAAAGCAGTGGTAAACAACAGGGTTTCAGACCTTTTGTTGGGAGTGGTTGCTTCAGAGGGAGGGGCAGATGGAACAGAGGACAGTGGAGAAACAGAGGCCAAGGAGGGTATACACAAGTAACAGAACACAAGAAGATATAAGAGGGCAAGAATCAGACATAGGACAAGAACAAAGAAAAGAAGCAGACACAATAGGGATCAGAGTGGCACAATGAGGCCACAAGAGAGGGCAAGTATAGTTTTTAACTTGTCAAAAAAGTTCTTAGTGCAACTGAGGAAAAAATTCTAAATTTGGGATTGACATTCTCCCCACATGATAAACTTAGCTTTTTCCATTTAAAAATGGATCTACAGAAATTTTATAGAACAATTTGACTTAAATATTTCTTTAACACTATTGAAGACACTACTGACCCAAAGGAAAAAGAAGGAAGTTGGCAATCAGCCTTAACTACAAATCCAAAGTTGTCCCTCCTGGACCAGCTCCAGCTAACATTACTACTTATATGGAACTTGTTGACAGAGTCTAGAAAAGAACCAGGCAGACAGGAGGAAAAGATTTACCTTACAGCACTGGAGTGTGGGACTTTAAGGAATTTAGAAAATGATAACATCATAGTAATAAAGAAAGCCGAAAAAGGAGGGGTATTGTGGTAATGGATAACGATATGTACAGAGCTGAATGCCTGAGACAATTAAAGAATGAAGAACATAAATTGTGTGACAGTAATCTAACCCAAACAGTTAAAAATCTAGTTAAAAAATTTTAGAAGAAGGAGTAGAAAACAAGTTTATCACAGAGTGAGAGTATAAAGCACTTTTTAGACAGTACCCTATTATGCCAGTGTTTTATACCCTTCCCAAAATACATGAGAACATAACCTAACCCGAAAGACCAATCAAGCAGGAATAGGCTCAGTGTTAGAATCCTTCTCAGTGTACATAGACTACTATTTACAACCTTTAGTTGTGACAATTAGGCCACTAAAAGACAGGCCAGGTTGTCCTGGGACCCAGCCAGGTAGAAGACATGGGGGAGGGAGGGAGGGCAGGAAAGGGGGGATACAGAAAAAGGGATGGGGCCAGGATCTCATGGATGACATCATCCGAAAGGGGTGCTTGCTGGGGTTGGTCAAGGAGGGCCAGCAGGGTCTGGAGGAGGGGTCCCTTGGAGATAATTAGGGACATGCATCCTTCAGGGAGCCCTCTTTTCTTGCTATAAAAATTCCTCAGGGATACTACAGCACAATCGTTGGCAGTTGAGGTAAGGTATGGAAGGCTATGGCCCTATAATGTGCATAGACAGCTTGTAATTGAGTTGGTAATTTGTAGAAATGGGTCAGGAAGGTTTTGATATGGCAAAGTTTATTTTAGGGTAGACGGTATAGCGAGGAGGCTAAGGATGATTGTTGCAAGGCCAAGATTTGGCTCAGCAAGGTTTTTAAGTCACATGCTTGCACAGCTACGCTAATATCAGTTATGTCTGCGATGACAGAGTTATCGTTACGAGTGGGTAGCTGTAAAAAATTGGATGCCTGAGGCCAGTTGGGAATCTGCGATAGCAGGTAGCCGGTGATGTGGCCATGCAGTTGCTGTGCAGCAGCAGTGGAGCTGTGCCGCTGTTGGATGTTTTCTCTTTCCAGCCAGGTTTAATTTGCATGCTTGTAAAGCTATGCTCAGGAGCAGCGTATGTCTGTGACGAGCGAAGATGGTTACAGGGGGTAACTGTGAGAAAGTGGATGCTCAAGGCCAGGCAGGGATCAGCGTGTTGGCTGCTGGCAGCATGGGAGCAGCACCACGGAAGACTTTTCATTTTCCCTCACAGTTGGAAGTGTGGAAGCAAGAGTTTTTGTGGGGGCCAGTTGAGGCTCTATCAGGATTGGCCTAACCTGTCTGGTCCATTCTGGTGATTTTGTCAGGAATCAGAGTTCTGGAGTGATAGCCATGGAGCTTGGTGAGGAGGCCTAGGCCTGAGCCAGGGCATGGCGAGCAAAGGGGGCTGGAAGAGCACCAGCAAGGGTAGCGGACCAAAAGGTTCATGGTGGGGGCGTCTGTTTAGCCTGGTGGTGGCCTGTGTGGGCCTAGGGAGGCGAGGGCTGCTCCAAGGGCAGTGAGGTGGTGGGCCACCTGGGGCCAGGTAGCGAGTGGCAAGAAGTGGAGCCACGTGGCCTAGGCCATGCCAGTGTCTGGGAGTAGAGCCTCGTGGTGATGGGGCATTCAGGATTTGGGATTTCTCAGCACTGGGCCCAACAGGCAATGGAGAGCAGAGAGGTAGCGCAGAGGGCACTCTCCTAGGAGGTAACATTTGTGGCATGGCTTTTTGAAGCACTTGGCTGCATGGTGGCATGGAACAAGGCCGGAGACCTTCCGAGAAGGGCAGCTGGAAGCAGTTCACAGGAGCCTCAAAACAGCAGCATGTGCAGGCTGAATCGGGTAAACTAATCCATTAGCGGTGAAGCTATGTTCTTATTTCAAATCAATTAAAAGTCAACGACATACAAATATCAGGTATGCTCTATTTAGTTGCAATCATTTAGTATCATAGAAATTCAAGTCTGATACAGGTGGTTTTGTGGAGAGGAATAAACTTAAAAAAAAAAGTGGAGTTCGGTACCTTGCTGCTCTGTGGAAACTGGAGGAGTGGCGGTGCAAGGTTTTCTGGAGGTTTGGTAGGTGAAGGGCAAGCTAGCAGCTTGGCAGTACGATGGTTGTTTTTGGGGAGGGGGTCCACCGGGGTGGGGGGGCAGGCCAGTGGGCCATATGGCAGAGCATGAACAGGGAGGCCTGACCATGGAGGGGCACTAGCAAAATGAACAGCTGGTTTTGTGCCAGCAAGGTGAAGTGGGGGAGCGAGAGGAGAGGGTTGAGCATGAAGGCCGAGCGGAGTGAAGGGGATTTGCTGGGCCATGAAGCAAGGACCCAGGCCAGAGGGTGCACACAGAGGTGCAGTTTGCAGCCTGGGTAGTGGGGCATGTACGAGGGTGGGTATTCGGGGTCCTCATGCAGGGGAGTCAATAGCCCAAAGGGGTGGATCAAAGGGTGGGCTGCAGAGGCCGAATGGCCTAGCCAGGGGGCAGGAAAGGGCAGCAAGCCTCAGCCTGTGGGATCTTGCAATGGGGACACAGGCCAGAGGTGGTGAGGAATGTCTCCTGAAAAGAAACAGGGACCGAGTATGAGTGCACCACCCAGTGTGGGGTGGGGGTGGGGCAGCTAATGATTTTGGTATAATCTTGTGGTTTTCTATGCAGCATTAGTTGCAGTGGAAAGGATGGCACCCAGGAGATCCACAGTGTCCAGGGCTGCCATGTTGGCAGACGCTGTAAAACTAATGAAGCAGATCACTGATTTGGTGGAAGCAGCAAAGAAGAGGGAGGCAGACAAGGAGGTCCAGAGGAATCAGAAGGAAAGAGAGGAGAGAGCAGGCATCGGGGCAAAAAACAAAAGGCCGACGAAGGCAGTTCCCAACCCGCCGATGGCACCCGGTGCAGGCGTGGGGACCAGTCCAGCCCTGGCAGGGCCCCATCCGAATGGGGGTAAGGATGAGGTGGATATGAACAATGAATTGAATTTAAAAGAATATATTGAGGGCCTGTTGGGTGATATAGGGGATGAAGGGGTCTCGAAACTGGAGCAGGTCCTGCAGGCCATCAAGGAGAACGGCAGGCAGGGCAAAGATGGGGCAGGCACCTCGGATGGGACGCAGAAGCTATACTATGGGCCGCCTGGTTTCACATTGGGTGACCACGTGCCATTCTCCATAAAGGAGAAAATATGGAAAGGGGAGTATGTGGATATCTTTGGTTTGGTGGATGAGGAGACAGCCAAAAAATATGAGCAACGGGAATCAGTGGGCAAGTCAGAGATGGCGGTAGCACTGGCAGTGGTGGGGCACAAAGCAGAGGAAGCTCAGCTGAAGGGAAAGAGTATTGACACAAGGAAAGTGGGTTTCCTGATTTATAGTGCTTTGGTGCTGGAGAAGCAGGCTGACCTGGCGATCCCGTTGCTGACGTATATGGCGATCATCAGGGACACGTATAAGGCGAAGCTAGGTTTTGAGTGGTTTAAATATGATGACGCATTCTGGAGGAGAATGGCAGCTAAGGGTGACCTGAGGTGGGATTGCACCCATGCAGAGTTATGGGTGAGGACACTGTCAGGTTCAGCAGCAGGGCAGACAGCGGAGCAAGGTCTCACCAACCCTTGGCGTCAAAGCCTGCTGGGATTTCAACAGGGCATCATGTACATGGCCTAGCTTCAAGTTTAGGCATGTCTGCTCATGGTGTGGGGGGGCACACCTGGTGATGGAGTGTCTGCAAGGGGCCGAGAAAGTCAGGTAAGCAAGTGGGCAGCCCCTGGAACCGCCCTTTCAGAGCAGTTGGGGGGGAGTCAGCAGGGGCTGGGGAGGCCACGGGAGAGGAGGTCATGCATCTACCTACAGATGGAACTAAGGTGGAACACAGGGTGGGGAGGTGGAGGTACGCCCCAGCCCGCACCCTCATCAGGTATGGAGTGGTAGAGGCCTGGAAAGCAGGTTACCCAGACAAGGCAGGGATGGAGCTGCTGAGGTTGGGTTTTAAGGGCAGTTTCCCACAGGATTTTGAGGGGAAATGGATGGGGATGCGTGCTAAAAATCTGGGTTCAGTAAGAGGGAAGGAGGACATGGTGTGGAAGAAGCTTCAGAAAGAGGTCGGGGCAGAGAGGGTGGAAGGGCCGATGCTTGAGCCCCCATACAAGCAGTTCAGGATGTCAATGCTGGGGGTGATACCAAAGAACCATGCAGGAGAATTACGGCTCATACACCACCTTTCCTACCCCAAAGGGGAGTCGGTAAATGGAGGGATCCCGGAGGCTTTGAGCATGGTCTCTTACACCTCCCTAGACCAGGTGGTCGAGTTGGTCCAGGCAACTGGGGGGGCATGGTTGGCGAAGACAGACATTGAGTCTGCTTTTCGGCTGCTGCTGGAAGATCCTGCAGATTGGGACCTGCTTGGTTTTCAGTCTGAGGGTGGTTTGCATTTTGATAAGGCGATGCCCATGGGCTGCTCGGTGGCATGTTCCACTTTTGAGACTTTCAGCTCATGGGTACAGTGGGTGTTCGTGTCCCGGTATGGACACAGGAGAGTAGTCCATTACTTGGACGATTTCCTGTTGATTGGAGCCAGTTGGGAGGAGACGCAAGGAATGTTGAAAGACTTCCAGGACATGTGTGGCAGGATAGGGATCCCACTGGCAGCAGGGAAAACAGAGAGACCAGCCCACAAATTAGAGTTTTTGGGGATTGACTTGGATGCGGAGCAGGAGTGCTTCCGTCTGCCAGGGGATAAAGTGGCGAGGCTGTGGGGTCAGCTCGCACTCATGGGGGTAGGTGGATGGTGCCGCTGGTGCAGGTTCAACAGCTGCTGGGGCACCTTAATTTCACCTGCAAAGCCATAAGCCTGGGCAGAGCCTTCAAGACAAGGTTGGGTAGGATCACAGGCAAGGCAAAGCAGCCTCATCACTGGGTGGATAGAAATAAGGACATAAAGGAAGACCTACAGGTATGGGAGGAGTTTCTGGATTCGTACAATGGGGTGACGTTCTGACAGGAAGAATGGGCCTGCAACACAGACATGGAGCTGTACACGGATGCAGAGGGGGGTTTCGGGATGGGAGCCTATTTTCAAGGGGAGTGGATTTCAGAGGCATGGCCGGCCAGGTGGCAAGAATGGGGATGGAACAAGGACATCATGTTTCTCGAGATCTTTCTCATATGGGTGGCCCTCAAGCTCTGGGGCCCCCAGATGGGAGGGCGGTGCATATTATTTTGGTGTGACAAGAGCGTGGTGGAGGTGATCAACAGCCAGAGCGGCCATAAGGAATCCATACGTAGGGTTCTAAGGAGGATGGTATTACTGGGGCTGCATTTGAACCTGTTGTTTAGGGTGCAGCACATTGAGGTGGTATGGAATGAGGTGGCTGACTGTCTTTCTTGTTTTCAGATGGGCGGTTACAAGACTTGGCCCCACAGGTGGCACCTACCCAGACCGGGGTCCCGGACTGGATGTGGGAGATTGGCAGGTGAAAGCCAGGGCGTTGTACAAAGGGTCTTGGTCAGCCAACACCCTGAAGGCCTATGAAGGGGTGTGGGCCAGCTTCTATGCATTTTGGGGTAGGCAGGGATGGGAAACAGGGGACCCAGTCCAGGAGGAACAGATCATGCGGTATGTAGTGGAGAAGTGGGAGGAAGGGGTGGCACCCACCACCATGGGGGTCCAACTGGCAGGTCTTAGCTGGACATGTCAGGATCAAGGATAGGAGGACACTGCAGGCAGCCAAGGCATTAAAAGGATGGTCTCGGGATGGCAGGGTGCTAGACAGGATGAGAGAAGACCCATTATGGGGCCCCTTCTCACGAAGGTAGTAAGGGTGCTAGACTATGTTTGCACATCAGCGAACGAGGCCTGTCTTTTCCGGGCTATATTTGTGGTCATGGCGAGGGGAGCTTTTTGGATAGGGGAGATGGTGGCACCCAGGAAGCGGGTGGCCGCAACTGGCTTGCAAGAGGAGAGCATGAGTTTAGAGGAGGGCAAGGTGGTCTTATGGCTCCGGAGGTCTAACACAGACCAGCGGGGAAAAGGGTGCGCAGTGGTGATACGCAGGCAGCCAGGGGAAGGAGTCTGCATGGTCCAGGCCATATTGGACTATAGCGCGGTGCGGGGCCGTGGGTCAGGGACTTGATTCATACACGGGGATAGGTCCCCAGTGACAGGTTTTCAGGTAGGGGGGGCGGTGTTGAAGAAGGCAGTGGCATTCGCGGGGGAGAACCCCTATGAACCCTGTGAAGCTACCTATGAAGCCCTTATCACCTGCATTACCCTTCCTTTCACAATCTCAATCTTTGTGGCTGGTATCTATTGCCACCCAAGCATTCAACCCTTGGTCACGACTGAACTCTCTTTGCAAATATCACCTCCCTCTCATAATCTGGGTAACTTTTCATAATGGATGACATGAATCTAAATTGGTTGTCTCTCAAGTTAAGCAAGCTATGCAATGATGTCACTGCTCTAAACCTCACTCAACTTATACTTGAGCCCACGAACCCTAATCCTAAAACACAAAATCTCACCCTGCTTGACTGGGCACTCACACCCCACCCGCACCGCGGCATTAAATCTGGTCTCCTCCCCGATGCCCTTAGTGACCACAACCCCATTTTCATTATACGTAAGGTTCATCACCCCAAACCTCCCCCTAAAATTATACAGCTCTGGTCCTTTAAATCCTTAGACCTTACCCCAATCATCTCTGCACTTGCTTCCACTGACTGGGCCCCCCTCCTCTCCACTGCCATTTCTGTTGACCAAGCACTTGACTATTTTAAGGATAAATTCATTGCCTCCTGGAATGTCTTTGCTCCTTTCAGACGGACCAGAGTCTGTGGGCTTCACCTACCCTGCATCACCCCTGAACTACTGGCCTGCTTCAGGAAGCGTGATCGGCCCTGGAGAAAACACAAATCTACTAAACATCCAAATGACTACACCAAGTACAGAATGCTATGCAATTGATGTACTAAAGCTACTAGACTGGCGAAGTCTGATTATTTCAACTCCTCATTCCTGACTAACACTAACTCTCTATCTAAATTCTGGAAGGTAGTTCATGCTCTGTTCTCTCTCCCTCCCCCTCCAGTTCTCAAAGTAAATAACTCCCTAGTTTCTGACCCTGGCTCCGTGGCCAATTAATTTGTCAGTGTCAGTGGCTCAGTAGGTAGCACACTCGCCTCTGAGGCCAGGAGATCAGAGGGCTGTGGGTTCAGTCCCCACATCTGGCACTTGGGTTAATATCCCAGTACTGACACTGTAGTGCAGCACGAGAGGGGTGCTGCACTTCTGAGGTGTGGTCTTTCGGATGAGACGTTAAACCGAGGTCCCATCTGCCTGGACTGGTGGTAGTTCAGGTGGATGTTTAAGATCCCATGGCACTTATCGAAAAGTGTAGGGGAAAGTTTTATTGTAACAAGAAATCGTGTGATATACGGTTTAACATAAAGCATAACAACATATACAGAAAAGAAAATCAATATAAAAGCAAAGTACTAGGCAATAAAAGCTACACCCAAAAAGAAAAAACATAACAAAAGGCATCAAGTAAGAGTCATCAAGTCACGGCCGAATCCGAATCAGTAATCCAGGGAAGGGCAGTCCATAAGGCAAGCAAACTTGAAGCAGAGTGCAATGTTTGTTCATACTAATATATGGCTTTCAAGTCCTTCACGATCTTCTGTTCAAGTTCCAAAAAGGTGCAGTCCTTTTGCTGTAGGGTAAAATGACATCGAGCCATCCAAATACTCCACTTGATCACTACTAGAATAAGATTTGGAGTGTCCGTATGCCATAAAGACCATCGAGGAGAAAAAATACCATACATTAACGTTTGAAAAGAGACAGTCTGGAATATAGGAGAGGCCCATTTAATTGCCAAAAAGGCCCACCAATGTTGGATAAATGAACATTCAAAAAATAAATGAGATAATGTTTCTTGTACTGCATTACACTGTGGTCTAGAACATAACCTGTCCTGGAGCTGCTTGTGTTTGTGGTTGGCTTTAACATTAATCCGTTCATGGCACGACAACCAATGAAAATCCCACATATGTGCGGGGATTCTTTTGCACTGTAACAAAAAGAGAAGGGAGGAAAGATGTTGAACCGGACATTTAACAAAAGGAGGTTGAGTGTTACACACAGATGCAAGAAGCAATTTATAAAGAGCTTTATGTGAGTGAGCAATGAGCAACTGAGGCGTCACTCGCCATTGCTTTAGACGAAAAAACATGTGTTTCACATACAAAGGTGTGCCACATGGAAGATGCAGCATACGTAAGGAGTTGTGTTCCCACTGGTGGAACCAAACCCCACAAGAGTCGTAGAACCACATTTCCCAGCCCTTCTGAGTATTAATCAAAAGCGGCCGGAGATTGGCTATAAAAAAAACACTAGAGTAAAATAACAAGGGGTTAATCATATCCACACCACCCTCTGTTATGGGTAAATACGTACATTACGCTTGATCGGTTCAGTCTGCTACCCCACAATGCCTGAAAACAAACTGAAAACTGCAGTTTCAGACACTTTGGGATAGGGAATACATAACTCAAATAGAGAAATAGAGGCAATAAAAAGGTCTTAATCAAGTATACTCTTTTCTTCTTCCCAATAGTTCCCCTATTCCAGGAGGCAACTGTCAGTTTTCCCTGACGTAGTTTCAGATCCCAATTATAAATATCAGGGTCACAGATTCCGAAATGGATGCCTAAAATATGAATAGGCCCATCTGCCAAATGTAGAGGGCCAATACATGGCATCGGGGCCACTATGGATCCCAACCGGATACCCATGCTCTTTTCGAAGTTCAGACAAGCTCCTGAGAAATGTCCAAACAATGAAAATTCTTGTAGTGAAGTCTCCACCGAGGCTAGATCAGCCAGTAGGAGGCACATATCATCAGCATATGCAATGGCTTTATATGGTGCCAACATCTCTGCACAAGAAATGGCTTGAATATGAGGGTGAGCATTCAGTCTGCGAAGCAGAACATCTAAAAATAGGACATATAATAGAGGGCTCACAGGGCAGCCCTGACGGACACCTCGTTTAACAGGAATCAGGGGTCTGACCCAACCATTCACAACTGGAACCACCGTGGCCGTTCTGTAGAACTTTTGCATCCATTGGATCATGGTATCCGGTATATGTAAGAAACGTAATGCATGCCATAAAAAAGCATGATTAACCGAGTCAAATGCTGCCTTTTGATCTACCGAAACAATAATACCAGAGGACTTCATTGCAAATCCATGGGAAAACAGTTCCCGAAGGAGAATCAGATGATCTGATATCCATCTGGTAAGTATGGAGCAGGACTGGGCCGGGTGCAGGACAGATTCCGCAATCCCAGATTTTCATTTTGCAATAATTTTCATCAATAACTTAAAATCTGTATTAAGCATGCAAAGAGGGCGCCAATTCTCCAAAAGGTGAATATCACCTTTTTGTTTATAGACATAAATTAATGTACCCCTGGTAAAGTCCAGCAGTACAGTTTCACAATTGAGCAGGGCATTAAATACAACCGTCAGTTCCGTTAGGAAATGGTCATGTAATACTTTATACAAAGCAGCCGGGAGACCGTCCGGACCCGGAGTTTTATGCAAAGGTAAAGAAGAAATTGCCAAAGACAACTCTGTCTCTGACAAGGGCGCACAGGCTATAGTTACACTCTGTGCCGAAGGGAGCGGAATATCTAAATCTTGGTGCAGAAGTGCTGGGTCTTCCCGACATTCAGAAAGTGGGGAAAATAAAGCAATCGTGTGGTCCGTCACAATTTGCTGACTATCAGAGCGTGTAGTGCAAAGTGTTCCGTCAGAATTGGCAAGACACAACACAGTCCTCTGAGAGACTTGTCGTGAATTGGACTCAAAAGGGCACACCTCGACCCGAGGACCTGACATATGGAACTTTTGTTGATGGTACAATTGGTGAGATTGTCTAGACAGAAAGCTCAACATGTCTTTCCGGACGGACTGGATTTGGGAGGACAAATCCTGTCCTGTCACATGTGCTATTGAAAACAATGACTGTAGGTGTGTCCGTCTCTGTAAATAATCCAAATAATCAGTCCTACACTTCTGTCGACTATACGTTTTCAGATAAACAGTTAGGGCGTGTTTCATGTCTATCCACCAACGGATGGGGTCATCATAAAAGAAGAAACACAGACTTACGAGCAGAAATAAAAGACAAGAGGAATCTCTGGAACATCACATCCTGCAATAAAGAAGTATTAAACTTCCAAAATCCAGGTCCTTTGCTAAAAGGGGCCATCGGGCCAACACCGATCGATAGTAGTTTATGATCAGAAAAAGCAACTGCCCATACTTGAGCTGAACTAATTGGTACTGTGCGTGATAAAAAAACAAAATCAATATGTGTCGCCAGCTTTCCTTTTTGAAAAGTGGGAGTATGTAAATTTGTGAAAGAAAGGTAAGCATCAGTCAAACGTGCAGTCCGAATCAGGTTATCCAATTCATGGGAGTCACAAAAGATCTTTTTAGTGGTGGCAAACGAACTCTTATCAAGTAAACTAAGACCACAGTTAAAATCACTCGAAAATATTACTTGGAAAGAAGTATGCAAGTAGGGGCGAATCAAGGAAAGCAAGGCAATGCGAGCGGATTTAACCTGGGGGGGCATAAATGTTAATAGCACGGTACAGGCAGTTACCTATAACAAAATCCAAAACAAGGGCCCTGCCAGGAGCTAAATCAATTTCAATAAACTGAATCCTGGAACGGAGAACAATATGCCCAGGTCTGAACAGGGATCCTGTCCTATGGACCAGAATGAAGGGCCCAAAAGCCAGTCCTGCTTTGCTAGTCTAACTTCTTGCACTGAGTGGAGTCTGGTATCCTGCATGAACAAAATACCTAACGGTAAGAAACGAAGAAAAGAAAACACTATTCTACACTTCTCCACTCGTTTCATACTATTGACATTAACAGTGTGGCAAATAAAGAGCGCCATAGTACCAGGTATACAATGTGAGCTTAACCTCAGGACTTTCGTTTCCCAACTACATTCTTACCTTTAAGTCTGACCTTAGCCTTACGTTTCTGCGATAGCCCAGAGCCCAGTTGAAGTTCTGAGTCAGTGGAGCCATCAGGGAGCGAGGATGCAATAGAAGAAGAGTCGGATTCACCGCCTGCATCTTCCGAAGTCATCTGAAGAATCTCATATGTATTAGACAGGGCAATTGGTGGGGGTGTCACGGGCAGTATAGAAGGTGAGGGAGCACGAGGACCTGTCCTCAGTGACCTTCATTGTGCAACAGTAGCAAACTCACTGGGAGGTGGCATAACACTCAGGCCAGGGGTGTGATCCGAGCTCACTTCTTTCGTCATGGCAAGCGGCGTAAGAGGGGGTTCTACAGTAAGCCGGGGTCCAGCTTCTACCACTGCCGAAGGGGTAGCAACCTGGGGGAGCATAGGTACAGGATCAGGCAGGGCAGGACCTACCACAGCCGTAATGGGAGCAGCAGTAGTGGTACGCAGCCGCGCCTTTTGTGCCTGTGTTATCACAAAGCGTTGATCTACTCCGCCATCATGATTTGCCTTGGCATGGGCAGACCAGGGACAGGATGCCCTACCTCCTCACAAAGATTACACTTGCTAACATTCTGGCATCGGATTCCCACATGTCCCAATACCCCACAATTGTTGCATCTCACAGTATCACAGACATTACTTAGGTGCGAGGGATTCCCACACCTATAACAAGCCTTAGGCTGTCCCGGGTAAAACAGCACCCCTCGATCACGACCTAGAAAAAAAGAGTTAGGCAAATGGATTGGGCCATTGTCATTGGTGCGTAACAGTACTTTAAACTTCCATCCTCCCGTCCAAATATTTTCTGTGTCCGGGATAGCCTCAGGGTGGCCCTGTACTGTACAACGCGTTCCCCAGCCAATATAATGATATCCGACAATCAACCCCTCATTCGAACATCACCGTAATTGTCTTAAAAGTAGGTTTTGAAAGGGGAATGGCCTGAAACGAAGTCCCTAAAGCAGTGGATTTCAATGCATGGTATCTAGTCCAAAAAATGGTCTAACCCACGAGACATCTGGAAGCTGACATCAAACGTGGATTCCCCGGAGACATGAATAAGGGCATAAATCTCATGAGCAAAGAATTTAAGAGAGTCTTTTAACAGTGTCCTGGCTACAAAGACACGGTCAGGGGGGTCTGGTAGTCCGCCTCTATAAACCAATCGGACTGCATTATGTCTCTTAGCAGCCAAGACTGGAGAGTGAAACAAGAATGAAAAAGAACGAGTATTCCTTACCTGTTCAGGGGGTGGCTTTCCCGGAACAGCAAAATCCTGAACAGTCCCCATTGAACAGCGAGGAGGAGGAGAGATATACGACTCAGATCCTTGTGGGAGGGCTAGTACAGGGTTCTGGGTGAGCGCTAGCTCCATCGGAATGCTCAACGGGTCTGAGGAGCTGCAGGCAGCAGGCAGATTCTGTGATGGTTCCAGGAAGTCGCCGGGACGGGGGGACCGAATAGGGGGACGGACCGGAAACCCACTGCTCCTGTCCAGGTTCCCGAATCTAGCCAGCACCCTGTAATGCTTCCTCCACTGACCAGGTAGGCTCCTCCGGGAGAATAACGTTTTGTTCATGCGATAGTGGGAGGGTTTGGTTCTACAGAGAGGATGTCGAAATGACAGAACGTTCAGTGAAACAGGCATCAGTCAGCGACAACAGAGAAGAGTGATCCTCCAAAGGCATAGGCATTGCAAATGTAGAGCCAGGTAAGGCCTCCATAGTAAAAACAAGTAGGTCCCCCATTCCACTTACAGAAGAAGAGGCAGTAGGACAGGCAGCTTGAGCAGTAGCAGGACGAACAGAGAGTGAGTCAGCTTTCAAAGCACAGGCAGGAAAAGAACCACATCGTGCTGTGTCTACTAGACGCTGTTCAATATCCTTCTCAGGCAATGCATCTGCAGTAGTAGGGAGAGCCTGTTCAACCATCGTAGAAACATCCAGGGTAACCGGGCTATCCGGTAGGGACAGGTCCAAAAGAGCTGCATCTCGAGAAATAGGTGCGTCCTGCAGGAGAACAGCAACAGCAGTAAAGCTATTCACAGACATTGTATTGTCCAACACGGTCTCCAAACAACCAGAGACAGGAGTCGAGACCAAGTCTCCTGTCTCTCCAGCCACCTCCACAGCAGGTAGAGGAGGATCCGCCATCTTGGACAGAGTATTCCCCTCTGAAAGAGTAGGGGAATTTCCCCGGTGTCCTGGCCAAATTTCCCTCATTCACTAAAAATACCACCAACAGCTTAATCTGGTTCAAGGTCAGTTGGCATTCATCTGTATCCCGCTCCCCCGGGTCGTGCCTGAAAATAGGCAGGATTTGTCTAGTGTGCTTACCCGGTCAACAAAAACTAAATAAAATAAAATAAATGTAATGCCTACTACACCTCGTGCACCACGTCTCTTCTAATTTCTCTGTCTCCATTGCCACCTACTAACTTCAGCCCTTCACCTCAGCCAGTGCCTACCCCTCCCCCATTTTCCTTCCCTCATCCTGGAAACATGCTGTAGTCCTTCCTCTCCCCAAGGGTGGTGACACATCCACTCCTGGCAACTATTGCTCCATTTCCCTCCTTCCTACCCTTGCCAAACTTCAAGAACCTTTAGCTCTCTCTGAACTATCACCATTCCTCTCTGATTCCTCCTTCTTCATCCCCTTCCAATCTGGTTTTTGAAAGAACCACTCAATAACCACCTCCCTCCTCAGGCTTACTGACTCCATCCTTTCAAGGATGGATGATGGCCTGATTACCTCGGCCATCTTTGTCAACCTAGCCAAAGCTTTCAACACTGTTTCCCATCCCCTGCTTCTTGATTCACTCTTCTGGGCTGGCCTTGATACATCAGCTGCCAACTGGTTTAAATCCTACCTCATTGGCAGGACCCAGTCAGTGAGAATCCTTGATTCCATCTCCCTTCCACTCCCCATCAACACTGGTGTCCCTCAGGGCTCAGTGCTTGGTCCCCTACTCTTATCCATTTTCCTTAATGATCTTCCCACAGCCTGCTCACCCTCTTCTATCCACATGTATGCTGATGATACTGTTTTGTACAGTTCCTGCAAAAATCCTGCTGCCGTGCAAACCAGCTTACAGCATGACTTCAACTAAGTTCAGCTCCGATTTGCTTCTCACCAGCTTTTTCTAAATGCCAAGAAGACAGTCTTAATGTCCTTTGGCACCAGGCAGAGACTCTCTAGGCTCCTAGCCCTACCCACCTTCCACACCCTTGATGAGACCATCTTGGAGGACACCTCTTCATTTCATTATCTGAGAGTTTGGCTGGACCAGCACCTCAACTTCTCTGTGTATATCGGTGCTATCCTGAAGAAACTGTGCCCCAAGCTTGGTGCACTGTACAGGAATTGTAGTTGCATCCTGCTGACTGTGAGGTGTGAAATTGTCCAGAATATGATACTCCCCATCTTTGACTACTGCGACGTAGTCTATGGTGCTGCTCCCAAATCTTCCCTGACCAAGTTGGACACTCTCTTTAACTCCTTCTGCTGCTTTGCTATCGACTCCCCTTCCTGTTCCCACCACTGTGAACTCTATTGCTCTCTAACCTTCCTTCCATTATCTCACATATGCATCTCTCACTGTGTCAAACTAACCTCCAAATTCTGGTTCGGGAGGGCTCCCCTCCTACCTCTTATTCTCTCTGTCCACTCCACCTCCCCCCACCCACTCTCTCAGATCAAATGAAGCCTGCACCTTGCTGCTCCACTCTCATTGGTCAGACTGGTTTTGCCCATCATTTCCCTAAAATCTGGAATTCCCTCCCCCTGAAATATGACACTTCTCCTCCAACTACTCCCTTACCTCTGCCCTACACAATTACCTTTCCCTCAGCTGTTCCTGCTTTAACCCACCTTAATACCTGTCCCCAGTTTCTGCCTTCCTACCATGACCCCCTGCAGGGTTCTCAATATCCTGAAGGGGGAAATCAGGAAATGGTTACCCCATCTCCTCATATTCAGTTATTGCCTCTCCCCTTCTCTTCTCCACCTGCCCTTCTGGGTCACCAGTGTGCACAACCTAACCCCATCCTTTTTACTCCAACAGCACTTGCATACTACCTCGAGCCTGCTCCTGGTGCACTCATGCACTATAAATGGTTCTATAGGTTTTGTATGTTCTTACGCTCTTTTGTATGATTTTGGACATGTATTGTAATTTACCCAATGTTCCTCTACTGTTTATTGTGCAATACCTTGTGTTCCAACTGTTGCAAAATCTTACAATGTTGTATTGTTTGTACTACCCACATACTAATGTAACTGATCATCCTTCACAACCCTGTGTAATCCCTCCCCCCAGGTCACACCATGAGATGAGCAACTTGTTGTTCAGTGTGCCCTCCTGGTGAAACATTTCAATAAATAAATAAAAAGAACCCCGATGAATTTGCCTCACACTCTTTCAGGATTGGTGCGGCCTCAGAATTGGCTGCGGCAGGAGCAGGGAGGGAGAGGTTAAGTTGATGGGCAGGTGGACATCAAAATGTTACAGGAGGTATGTGCAGTGTTGACAATTGCTAATTAGTGTCCCTTTTTCTCTTCCCTCAGCAGGCTTCAGGAGGCAGGTGTGGATCATGGGGTATTCATTCATCTATTGGACAGAGAGGTTTGCAGCCACCACAAAGACAGGGATGCAGTTGCACCCAGGAGTGGAACACACCAAGGTGAGGTGGAAGGGCCAGAGGTGGTCACAGATGCTACTTCTGCTGGAAGAGCTGCAGATGCGCTGGACTGCACTAGTTGGTATAATTATCCACCTTGGGGGGGAATGACCTTGGGACAGTGCCATGGAGGTCCCTGTTGAGAGATATCATGGCAGAGCTGGAAAAGGTGAAGAGCTGGTGGCCACGAGTGGTTACAGAAAACCCACGGACCGTAATGTACTCTTACATGCCAAAAGAACTTTCATAAGCATAGTGTAATTAAACAATAAGGCACGACAGGGTGAGGTATATCATGGGATATCGTCACGCCACGGGAGGTTGTACACGAGGCTGCAGGCCAAGTGCATCCAACCATCTGAGAAGTGATGATATCCCATGATATACCACACCCTGGAGTGACATATTGCTATTATGAACTGGGTTTAAAGTTTTAAAAATAAAAAAGTTAAATAAAGAGGTTTTAAAATGTTTTAAAATTAGTTTTGGGTGGTGTAGGGTCACATTTTGATAAAATAGTTCTTAAGACAGTACGTGGCATTATTATACTGGCAGTTGATAGAGGTGGGGCTGTTGTGTCCATGTGAACTCATGTCTCACTGTACATCGCATCCAGATGTGAATTGTTTCTGTTCCTTTGTTGTAGCGAGCGGCATGTAAGGAATTTGTGGAACTTACTGTTTTTTTTATAATGAATAAAAAGCTGCACAATGAAATGGAGCGCCGATGCCACGAGTCAGCATGGAGAAATCAGTTTACAGGAATGCGGCTGGGGTAAGAGAACGAATACTAATAGTAAGGAACAGCATGGGGGAGGCTGTGCAGTTGTCTGAACAGGTAGCGCTGTTAATCTTTGGCCGTGAGTAGTTGTTACTCTAGTCTTGCTTTGAAGAAAAAAAAAAGATGCCCGTTGCTGACACTCGCGCGCTGCTGGTATCGAAACTGCAAGTCTGGAGTTAATGACCACGAGTTCAGGGCAGCTACGCCTTGTGATTGGATTGATTAGTTGTTTTTTTCTTATTTTACATTGAAATCTGTGTTTTAGTGTATAGGAGGGCATGTTCTGTGTGGGAACAGCTTTGTGAAGCATGATGAGGGATCTGCGGAATGCTGTTGACAGAGGAATATTTTGTGAGTGAGGAGGCTGGTGACCGGAGGTTTTCTGAAGCTGTGATGATGTAGCCTGATATCGTCACAGCTTCAAAAACCTCTTTGCCAATCAGCTTCCACCATTTATGATCCCCAGTTCATAAGAGATAATATACCATATGGGCAGATGATTAGAGCAAAAAGAAATTGCTCTTGAGAAGAAGATTATAAAGAAGCTGCAGAAGAACTAAAAGGTAGATTTGAAAATAGGGCTATAAAACAGAACTTCTAAATAGAACAAGAGAAAAATGCGATGCCAAAAGCAGGACAGAACTATTGAGACCTAAAGTAAAGGCAGACAATATGCTAAATAGAATTACAGTACCCATAGATTATTCAGACCAGTTTGGAAATATTAAATATAGTATACAAAAACATTGGGAAGTCTTGAAATCAAATTACATAGGCCTAAAAACTTTTTAAGAAAAAACACCTGTTATAGCAAAAAAAGTAAGGTCACTAAAAGACAGACTATGTCATACAGTATATCAAACACCAGAGAGAATATTTGAAGTGTCTGGAGGCAGAACAAAAATAAAAGGCAGCTACTCACATGGCAGAAGCCAAAATTGTAACAATACCAGAAAAAACAAAATGGTGTACAACCCGTATAGAGAGGAGCACATAGAAATTAAAGATTTTTTGACTTGTCAGATAGAACACGTTGTATACTTATTAATCTGTCTGTGCACTTTACATTACATAGGACAGACTTCTAGAAGTTTAAAACTTTGTTTAAAGGAACATAGGAGTGATATCAGAAGAAATTATGTAGAATCTGTAGTAGCACAACACTTCAGTGAGAGCAAACACAGTGTTGTGTCACTGAGGTTTGTGGCACTAGAAAAAGCAGGCACTCCCACAAGAGGGGGTAACTTACAGTGACATCTATTAAGAAGAGAAGTCTTCTGGATAGATAGGTTTGGTACCTTAGACAAGACGTACAGTATCAACGAAGAAATCATCTGGTCAGAATTTGTGGAGTAATATCTCTGACATAGATGTACCTTGCTACAGAGCAGTTCCCTTTTAATAGGTCTAACCACAGGTCCATGCTCCATTCGACAGACAGGAGCCTTATGGCTGGTGGCCCCATTAGTAGCCACTTTTAGGCTAAGTGGGTCGGGACGTAAGGCTATACTATATTGTATAGTTCTTCGGTCCTGATTCAGACCTATGGATAGTTTTTTTTTTGGTTTATGTATTCATGATAAAAAGGAGAGACACAGAGAATATAAAGAAAGTATAAAAAGAATTGCTAATAAAAATATTACATGAAACCGAAGGAAGCCACAACACACTTTATGCCAGGAATACATTAATGATAATGAAACCTAAAGTAGGTAGGTTTCCCACAAGAAAAAAAAAAAACAGAAATAAGGGAAAGAAGATGCATAATTTGAACTCATAAGAAAAACAGTGTGTCCACATAAAAATGAAAAGGGGGAAAAAATTAAGTGTGAATTATATACCATTACGCATGCCTAACATCACAGAGAGGAATGCAGAAACACCAAAAAACTAAGCATGGAAATGGAACTAGTGTGCATGCTCAAAACTCAGGTTGGGGACCTACAGGTGATTGTGATTAACTTAAAATTCCCTTTATAAAGTGCACAATGCCAAAACAAAATGGTGGGGGCAGGAAAAATTGAACAAGAGATAAACTTACTACTTGGGTAAGTGTAACAACTTTAACCAAAGAAATGAAACACTTTATACAGAAAAGAGTGTATTTCTAATGGGAGAATGAAGTGAACTATAGCAGAAAGATAATGATTTAGGCAGCATGAAATTTGAAAAGAGTGGGTTAAGCTAAACAAACAGAAATAAAGGCACCAGATAACAGCTATTAGTGAAAGCACCTAGCAGACTGCAAATTGAGAGAGCAAACAGGAAACAGTGCTCAACTAAAGGTTAAAATGGTGATGTACTGCAACATATATGAGGAATTAAACTGGCATTTATATATTCAAGCAGGTGTAAACAAACAGAAGAAGCAAGTTACTTCAAAATCAAGAACAAATGGGAATTATATGAAAAGGTAAACAAAACTGATGTGATGCAACAAAGAGATTAGAAAACTGAAAGAGATTAATAATTGAATGTTTAAACATAAAATGTCATTATGTTACTATACTTTAGGAAATTCAAGATCTAAAATAACGAATGTGCATAGTCCCCCACATGCAGACTTTGTACTGGTTCTTTAAAGAGGTAATGGAAATATAAACTTTAAAAGAAGAAGTTTTAGTAAAACTAAGGAGACAGTGAGAAAGTCTGTTTCCCTTTGCTATCTTTAGATACAAATAATAGCCAATTAACAAAACAGAATGGACATGAAGTGCAGACAAAGGAAGGTCAGCTTATTAAAGTGGGCACGTTAAAGTATTTCGTATACCCACTCCCCTATTTTTCTGTCTTTGGTGATTGTTGCATTTTATTTGTGGTTAATATATATGAACAGAGAAGGTATATAGGGAATAAATCTAAACTGCGCCTCAAATGTGCGTAATAGCAGAGCAAGCATAAATCAATTGCGACATGCACAAGCACAACGCCAGTATTCAAACATGGAGCAAGTCAAATTGCGCAACCAGCCAACATCTGAATATCGCACAACCTGCGCCATAGCGCAATCAGGAAGGGGAAGCTGAGCACATATGATGCGCCATAGCACAACAAGGCCAGCCCAGGTGAGCATTCTAGAGGTGCCATAGCACAAGCAGGGAGCCCCCCCCAGCAGCAGAGTAATGGAACTGCACAACCAGGGAGGTAGGCAGGGGCCCACCACCCATGCCACAGATGGGCACAGGAACACACTGCAGAACTAACACACCCCCACACTTGAAGCACAGTATCACTGGTGGAGGGACGGAATATCCACTGGCCCATGGGGACAAGCCAACAAAGCACAGCTGGGCCATGGCACCCCAGCACACCCACTGGCAAGCAGAGACTGCCACACAAAGGGGCCAGACAACCCAAGTGTACAACAGCCCCCCCCCATGCCCAGCACACCCTGCACTGGAACCCCAAGACACCACCCATGAGCAGTGACTGTGACTGGCACTGCCGGAATCACCATGCCCCCCCCCGGCACAATGCAACCGTGTGTACCACAGAACCATACAAGCCAGACCCACCAGGAGCTCACAGCGGTGTGTGGCAGCACACAGCCAGACCGGCTGAAAGCCACTACCACACCAGGGACACCCCCCCCACGCACACACACACACACAATCCCAGGACAACACCACACCAGATGCCATGCACACCACTGCAACTGAGCACCTATAGCCAGCTGCAAATCAGAGACCACCACGGTATTCATAACAAAATATATATATTTCTAATCAATAACACAACAATAACAACAGGAACAACCATAACTATATACAAATATATACAATACAGGGGTGGGGGGTACTGAGTACAAGGTAGGGGTGGTGTGGGCAGGGGTGAAGAACTTGGTGAGGGAAGGCAGGGTGTGAGGAAGGGTAAGGGGTAGGTGGGGCAGCTACTGCCCCCTAGGCTGCATATCAGCAGACTGCTCTGTCCCTGGTGGGCCTCCTCCGGTGTCGGACACCCTCCGGTTCATCTCCCTCAGAATGTGCAGGGACTCAGTGAGGCAGCTCCAGCAGGCAGTGGATGGCCTGTTCAATCCTGCACATGACCCGGACACCTAGGGCAAGGGAACAGAATCAATGGCTGTGACTGTCCACAACCCTGAAGCCCATCCAATATGCATGGCATACAGCCAAGTGCCCCGCCCCTGTGATGGACTGCACCCACTCACAGTGACCATGCACAGGCCAAGCCCAACCAGGCAGCAACAGCCATGTGTGCCACTGCACACACACCCCACCCATGCCCAGCACAGCACAACCAAGGCAGTACAGTGACATGGCTACCTGGTGGTAAGTTAATGCCACAGCCATGTGCCCAGTGCATGCAAGGACCACCAGTGATGCACTCACAGACATGCAGTGCCACTGGACAGTGCTGACTGTCACACGTCGCGAGCAGTGGCAGTGTTGTCCATGGATGGTGGCCATGCCCTTCCCCCCCATAGCACGCAATAGCATCCATGATGTAATGACACTCACCCTCATCAAGCCGCTGCTGCTGCTGTGGTGGCTGCTGCTGCTGTGGGCCCACACTGCTGCCACCTCTGCCAGCCACCTCTGCAGCACCCCTCTGTGCCTCATCCCGGGCCCTCCTCTGCTCCTCCATGCCTGTGGGAAACAAACGTTGAGAAACACATTAGTGAGATCCCAAAGCAGACAGCACCCTGCCCCAATAAGTGTGCCTGCCCACACAGCCAGACCAATACATCACACTCCTGCAAACACTGTCACAGCCAACCATGGACCAACCCTTCCCCATGCTCTGGCCACAATACACAGTGTTACCCCTGCAGACAATGCAAGTGCATAGATGGCCCACCCACCTGGCCTAGGCACAATGCCCCTCCTGGCATGTGACCTGAGGCGTGCCAGCAGTGCCCGCTCCCTCCTGCGCAGGACACTGTACCGGTGCCTGCACTGCTCCAGTGTTCTGTGCCGCCCAGTGACCTGCTCCAGCTCAGTGGCCACCTGCTGCCACACATGGATGCGGGCCATGTCTAGGGGTTCCTCCCCAAACAGTGGCCCATAGTGAGGCTCCACCATGGCCACTAGGTTGGCCACCTCCAAGGCACTCCACTGAGATACTCTCCTGCGTGCCATGTCTAACAGGTGGATAGTAGGCAATATGGCGCTCCGCAGCGCGGCAACCCCATGTGGAAATGTTGTGCAATACAACTCCGTCTGTCCCTATCGTGCTGTTCATACAGCGCCGTCGGTCCCTATCACGCTGTTACCAAACAGCGCGATAGAGCTGCAGACATGCCATACGTACAGTGCCAAGGGTGCAAAGATCGGGCACAAGGTCATGGGTCTCTGGCGCAAGGCCACGCACAGTGCCATTGGATGCCTACACATCCAGCGTGATCGTTCACCTGCATGCCAGTGCCACAGTGGACTATTGCGCAGTTGTGCCACAGTGCCATGTGGTGACCAGCGCTGTAGCGCCACTGGCAAAATGGTGGCCGTGTCCTGAATTGCTGCTCACGCACAGCATGTCATCAGCGCGGCAGACGCCTGCGTAAAGCTACATGGGCATGCGCAGTGCGGTGTACTACGCAGTCACAGAACTGCGCCATTGGCTCAGCCATCTCAACCGTATTGCGCAAAGCACAACAGCGCGATATTCAGCCGTCATATGCAAATCATCTGATCAGCCATTCAATGGCACAGCAGCGCGATTTGCATCTCATTAAAGTTGCTCCACTCCTAATTTGCATGCATTGCACTATAAATGTGCGACATTGATCTGCAGTGGCCATATTCGGTTACTGCAGGTGATTGGTGGGTTGCATGCTGTGTGATGTTCTGGACTATGGTCATGGAATATTGCTGTATACTGCACAGTCACAGGTGTCCACTTCCACCCATACAGACTGTGACATGGCCGAGCAAGGACTGGGTGAGGAGGATGATGGTGGGCGGAAGAGGAGGCCCAACTTCACAAAAGCTGAAACAGAGGCACTCTTCGAGGTCTACCTGGAGGAAGAGCCACTACTCAGTGGACGGCGGGGCACCCCCTCAGGCCCGTGCTGCTGCATAGGAGGGGGTAGCTCATGCCATAAACCTGCACAGAAGCCACTAGCGCTCCATGCAGGAATGTAAGAAGAAGATGGGGACCGACAGGAGAAGGGTGAAGGAGAAGGTGGCAGCCCTCAGGGTGGCACACGCTGCCACAGGCGGGGGCCAGCCAGAGGTGGTGCAGCTGACCCCGGTGGAGGACCGTCTTGCTGCATCCATGCAGCGCAGTTGCCATCGAGGGCGTTCCAGGAGGTGGCATCACTGCACGGTATGACATGGTGGATCCCATGCACTAACATGTTCTCACTTTCTGTTACAGATCCTGTGCATCTGCAGGGGACATTGGTGGAGGGCCCGTGCACTGTGGACATCCAGCTGGAGTTGGAGGAGGGTCCATCCACCTCTGCTGGTAGCCGGCGTGCATTGCACCAGTGTGCACACCTGGCTGCCATCTCCGATGTCGGTGAGTCAGGTGTGGGGGGGTGCCCTTCCTGTGTCTCAGCGGTCTGGCATGCAAGCATGCCAGCATGCTGTGGCACGAACCTGCACCATTGATGATGCAATGACCGCTATGGGCAGTGACACGTGTGTGTCACATAATGGACACACAGCAGGACAGCTCGCGCCCATGGACCTAGCTGGTTCCAACGTGTGTGCCAGCACGTCAGCACAGTCCCAGGCTGTGCCTGTCAGCACCGGTGGGGCAGCACCGGTGGCTGTGCAGGTCTCTGGCACTGCTGCGGACACAGCAGTGGAACAGCTGGTCCCTTGGGCACAGCAGGCAGAGAGGCAGCAGCAGCAGTCACCCACCGGGTCTGGGGGTACAGGGTTCAGCGGTGGCACATGCACACCGCCTGTTGACTTGCCCATACCTGGTCCTGGTGAACAGCGCCCACCCTCAAGGGGTGTTGAGCATCAGGCCCTTCCATACCTTGAGGGACAGGTTGCTGATGTTGCAGACGACCCATTTGACAAGCACACCCGCCTGCTGCAGGCATCAGTACAGCAGCAGATGCGGGTTGCAACGTCCGCGGAGGCACTGTGTGTGGCTGTGGAGCGGCACAGCAGGGACAATGCGATGATCCTTGCAGGGATTGCCCAAATGCGGATGGATGTGACTGCCGCCATTGACATGCAGACCCAGGCATTGGTCACTGTCGTGGCCGCATTGGGCACACAGTCATGTGCCTCTGTGCCACGCACGCCACGCAGTACACTATCCACTCCCAGTTCCCAGCATCGTGCAACATCCAGCCTGTCGATGCCGGGTTCTGCTGTGGGCATCCCGAACACCCCTGGTGCAGGTATGTTCGGCATGCTGCAGACCCTGTGCGGACAAGGTCGCGCTCGCGCAGTGGGACCCCTGGTGGTCCATCGGTGACACCCCATGTGGCCCATGCTCAGCCTGCCAGTGCTGCTGGGTCTCGGCGGGGCCGCCCACACATCCGAGGTGGCTGTGGCACAGTGCCACATGACTGACCTGTCTCCCAGTCCTGGCCCTGTCTGTTGCTGCCCTGTGTGCAATGTGTGTCATGGTGGGCAGTGCACCAGTGGGTGCCCTGCCCAACACGCCGACACACGGACCACCTGCACAACCACCCGACTGCTGTCCACGGGTGCGTGTGCATGATGATGCCTGCAATGCACTGTACACCAAGGTGCAAGGGTGCCCACCATCTGACACACGTACATGGACAGTACAGGTGGTGGGGGTTGGCTGTGTATCTGTGTGTTTGACATGTCTGTTCCTGCTCTGCTGTGCACCTGCCCCTGTGCACTTTGTGCCTGGTGTGTGTGTGTGTGTGTGTGTGTGTGTGTGTGTGTCTGTCCATGTAGCGTGTAACTATTCACCCCTCCCTGGTTGTGTGTTTGTGCATCTGTACCCTTCCACTCCCCTTGCCGTCATGCACCCCTGGTGTGTTACCCTGTGTGTACGTGGGTTGCGCCCTGGACAGTGTTGGTTGCACATGGCCCCATGACTTACCTGTGTTGTGCAAAGTGCTCCTCTGTGATGGTGTCCCGGTGCAGCTGGGCGGCCAGCCGGATCAGTCAGGGGTCCCGCCGTCCAAGGAGGGGCTGCTCATCCCCATCATTACTGGTGTCACCAGCATCCCCATGGCTGTCCCCCTCCTCGACCTGTACAGCTATCCCTCAGTCTTTGGCTATGTTGTGCAGGATACAACAGGCCAGGAATATCCCACAGGCCTTTGAGGGACTGTACTATACGGCACCACCGGAGGTGTCTAGGCATCGGAAGCGTGCCTTCAGCATCCCAAACACCCGCTCGATGATGTTGCGTGTGGCGGCATGTGCCTCATTGAAGCATTGCTGCGATGGGGTCGTGAGGTGCCGGTAGGGTGTGAGCAGCCAGGGACGGAGTGGGTATCCACTGTCACCTGTGTGGAGATAGCGGAGATTAGTGTCATGTTCAGGACCATATTGCCCCTAGCCCTGTGTGCCACTACCATGGCACCTGTGGCTTGCCCACCCATCCCCCAACTTTGCCGCTCCTACATGCATACTCACCCACTAGATTTCCTGTGGGGATGTCCCCACTCTCGAATCAATGGCACAGTGCAGACTGGTACCATATGAATGAATCATGTGCTCCACCAGGGTGCGTGGCACAGACATTGATGATGCGCGCACTGGCATCACACACCACCTGGCAGTTGACACTGGAGAACCCCTTCCGGTTGCTATATGCAGCTCCATCGGGACCAGGTGGCATGTGAATAGCCACATGGGTGCAGTCTATTGCCCCTAGCACGCCAGGCATACGTGCTACCCTGTGGAACTCCTGTATGGTTGCTGTGCACTCTGCCGCGGTGCTGGGGAAATGGATGTACTCCACAGCATGTGGCAGCAGTGCACTGAGGAATTGGGTTAGGATGCGTGACGTGGCCAACTGTGTTATGCCTGTGGTGTTGCCTGTTGGCCTCTGGAAGGTACCCGTGGCAAGCAAGCACAGCCAAGGCTGTTACCTTTGTCTCCACTGACAGAGCGTGATCTGCCGTGAGGGTGCCTGCATCACATCACTGCACAGCTCACAGAGCTACCTCAGTATTGCCCTGTTCAGGCGGTACCGGCCCACAATCTCAACGTCCGAATACAGCTCAAATCTGATGCGGGCACGGTACTGCCTTTTGGGGGCGTACCACCGACGGGCCCTTCCACAGCCACGTCCCCCTGCAGCATGCCTTCTCACCCCCCTCACTACAGCATCCATGTGGAAGCTGGCACTGTCCATCTCCCTGGCTTGTGTCCACCCCCAGCTGTTGTTGTTCTGTTCCCCCCGCTGTCCTGACTGCTACCTCCACTGCACCGGGTACACCTACTGGCCTCCGAACTCTGTGGCCCCAAACGCCTTCAGCTGCACCTATTCTGTCCTGCCTCCTCCCTGGCCTGCACTGGTTGCTGCTGTGGCCTGCTCTCTGTTGTTGCCTCATGAGCATTCCCTGTCGAGTTCTTGCGCCTCTTCCTTGAGCCTTTTTATTTTGGCTCATTTCCACCATGGCGCAACTTCCAGCTGATCCACTGTTGCGCAAGCCTTTGAATATCTCATTGCGCACTTTATGCATGGATCCACCCCCTTTGGTTGCACATGCCTTCATTTGCATTGCGCTGTTGCTCAGCATGTTTTCAGTGGCGCAACTGCCCCCCGCTGAATATCGCTGAATGGCACATTTTCGGACTTGCGCTGGTGCAACCCTATTGTGCATAGCGCAACCCTTTTGAATATCCCACCCATAATGTTTTTTGTATATAAGAAGAAATAATTTACTGGCATGAGAGAATAGACTTGTGCTTTTTCGTATTATAATTATATAGATAAAGAAATTAGATAATTATAAAATAGATGTTATACTGTGTGCTCTGGAGAATGAAGTCACTTTTGAACACAGTTATTATTTTGCCTACAAGATGAATTCAAATGTTTATTTAAATATGATTATAGATCCTGATGAAATAGTAAATTTACTAAGAACCATTGACCGAAGATCTATATAACTGAATTTAAAAGAAATAAATATTTGTCACTTATAAATCTGGTGAGTGGGTCTGAGTTTCTCCAGTTGTGTGTGACAAAAATGCCTCACCAGGAACTTCAAGTTCACCACCACTGTGGTTTTACCAATAGGAACCAGGCAAAACCTGTTTCTTACCTCCTCCTCCTTTACACAAGATCAAGAAGGTCAACACAATAACTATGGGTAGAGTGCCGCTTCAGAGACGGACTGCAAAAAGAGTTCAACAGAAATAGTAGAATTACTCATTTAAATAAAACAAGCAGTCACTGATTCTATAAAAATAGAAGCTTTACTAAAAGACTACAAGTATTTAGGGTTTATGTACAGTCAGAGAAAATGATTACAGTTTACTAGAAATTAAAATAAGAGGAAGAGCTTTCTTACAGCCCCTCAATATGTCTCATTTACTGTGGGGAGGGGTCTCACTCACTTTGAGTGACAGTTCCATGTTGTCCCAGACCCCTTTGAGAGAGAGTGTGTGTGTGTGTGTCCCCACCCTTCAGTACCTCCTTGCTAACATTATGACATGCACCTGGGTCCTTTATCCAACATGGGAACATCTCCAGGAAGAACTCCCCTCTGGGGTTATTGCTTTATTGCCTCCTCCCTAGCCTTCTTGCTAGCTTTCCCATGAGAACATCAGTCCCTCCACCCTGACTGACACAAGCTGTCATATACTACTTGATCATGCGACGTGGTAGTCATCTTGGACCTGAAACAGCTGCATATTCAGAAAAGAATAAATGAATCGAAAGAATACATAGCTCTGGTCCACTTTCTTGTCACAGTGTGCCTGTGCAGCTACAGCCAGAATGTGCGGCTAGATGAGACTTAAGTGCTCGCTTGAAAAATGACAATTTGGGAAGGTTGGTGATACTTGCTGGGAGTTCATTGTACCTCGTGACTGTGCAACTGGTAAAGAAATGCTGGCCTAGAGTTGTTTTGCATCTTGGTATTGCAAGGAATTACCAGGTCATGCTCCTAGTGGTGTACAGGCTGCGGACCAGACAGAAGAGGGAGCAAGTATTAGGGGGTGCTAGGACCAACAGAGCTTTTTTTTGCCATTAGGAGTGTTTGATAGCACAGTCTGTCAGTGATGGGAAGCCACTTAAAGAGCACATATTTGTTTATTTGTAAAATCAGTTTACAACCTTTGAGCCAGAGGCTCATTTCCAAAGGTACCTCGTCACATTGAGGACAAACATAACAAATTTAGGTTACAGAATACAAGTCACTGAATTAGAGTTACACATATTGATTTCATACATTATACAATTTAGTAGCAAAATACACTGATACAGCTAGCACAAGCTGGTTATAACAGAGGTATGATGCACAGGGGGAGAAAGTGTGTGGGGGGGTGCATCTGTGGTAGCCAGTGACAAAGCGGCATGCTTTATTGTACAGCACCGTGACTCTTTCAAGGACTGTATCCATGGCTGATCCATAGATTAGGAGTCCATAGTCTATTACTAACAGAGGAGAACTTAAGACGGCCAGGCATTTTTCCTCACTGTTGAGGTTTAACCTCTGTCAATAGAGGACACCAAGTTTCCTGGTTCCCTTCCCTACCATATTGTCAATATATTCAGCATAGAACAGAGTGGAGTCAAGGGTGATGCCTAGGTGCCTGAATGATTTCACTTGTTTAAGGATGGTACTAAGTGTATTGAATATGAGAAGGTGGGGTAATTTATGTTTGGTGTGAGTTCCTGTGAATAGCTATGTTTTAGTTTTCTTATAGTTGAGGACAAGGCTATTATTTTTAAACCCTGATTCCAGGATCTCAAGGCTATGCTGGAGATCCCATGTGAGGTGAGAGTGTTGTTCATTACTGTTGAAGATCACTACATCATCTACGTAAAGCAGTATCTAAATATAGCGAGAATGAGTTAACTGGAATGGTAATGTGTAATTCTCTGATGATTCTGAAAATGTTCGGATCAAAAGTCATTCATTTTATAATACAAACTCCTTCAGTAACCAGTGCCACAGGTCCTTCCCCTGTGAAAAAGAGCTGGCAATGGCACTGAGAAACTGAATTTTGCAACATACCGTAAAGAGTTTGTGATCTCCAGCATCACTGATTGGCTGCTTCAGGTCAGGCGACTTGCCAACAACTTTGATATAATCAGGGTTTGCTCCTGGTAAAAAGTGCTGCATCATGACATCAAAGTGCGGAAGTGACACATGGAAACCAGTTTCCTTTGGACCTGCATCACAAGTGTTCAGCATGTGGTATCAGAATATTCTCTGAATACAAATTTGCCATTAGCTCATCCTTAATGTGCTGCTGCAAAATCAGAGAATCTCCATGAGCACAGTTTGATTTTTTTTTTAATTCAAAATAAGTATTAAATAGATAACCCTGCCCTTATTTGATGGCCAGTTTGAGCCATTATGCTAGAGACAAAAGCATTTCACAGGCTTGACTAACCAGTTTGAGCCATTATGCTAGAGAAAAAAGCATTTCACAGGCTTGACTAAATGTGCAGTAGATGCACTGAACCCGTCCACAACAGATACTGTTGAAAATATACAAACAGAACCAATGCTCATGAAACCACCCAGTGAATCTTGTTAATGTTGTTGTGAAAGTCAGTCCAGCACCCAAAAGACATCACGCAGGACAATATGATGCTGTCAGCACTTTCATATTGAATGACAATTTTACAGAGATATTTTACTATAGGTGATGAGGAAAATGAGTGATCAATGCTTTCATTCAGCCACCCTTTAAACACTTGCTCTGAATTCTGCTTTGCACAAAACTACTGCATTTAACCTCTGGAGGCATACTATATGTTTATATTCTGTTCTGCTGGGTTTCAACAGTGCTTGCCATCGAAAGCACAGATCTGCATAACAAAAGCACTAGTGGCAAAGAACATCCTTGACCTTTTTGTGTCTGCAGAGCAAAGAGATCACAGGAAATATCTACCCGATCTGCTAAACCTCTGGGGACCAAACCAATAGTGTTTACAAAGAAAGGCTTTGCCATGAGATGGGAGTGTGACTGACATTCACAACAACATTAACAACAAGATTCTCTGGGTGCTTTAAGGGGAATGCCAGCACAGCAGACTTGCTGTCTTCTGGACATCTGGCATTTCCAAGCTAAGAGGATGTTAACAGAAATTAGCACCAGTCGGGGTCCTTTAAACCTCAATTAACACATTGTTTCAAGCAGAGAACACCATCTCTTTTCAGAAACACTTTGCACCTGTCAGAAATGAAGCAGGCAGGATGAGAAGGTGTTACAGTACTGCCAGAGACATTCTTTGGCACATGGTGTAAATTATTTCACAACATGGAATTTTTCCCTGTTCCAGAAATAATAGTTGGACAGACTGACTCTAAAACACAGAATTTACAGAGAGAAAGAAAAAGAGAGGGAAAGCATTTTTAAACAGCTTGCTGAAACTGCCACTTGTACCATGTTTGTAAGGGTGCTGAGGGTTGCCACTATACATGTAACGTAATATTCATGAATTAGTTTGGTGCTCATGCAGCTGGGTTCAAAGTTATCATATGGTATTCAAATCTAGGGATTCTCAGATTAGCTTAGTTACTGACAGTGGGATCACTAGCTCTGATTTAGCAGCAGAGACTAGTAATACTACAGTCAATACAAAATCACACATGCCCCCACAATGCAAAGCATCATGGGCTGCATATGCAAATCACCACAGAATGTTATGCTGGTCCAACTTTAAGTCAGTTACTACAGTCAGTTACTAGAAACGAGAGCGAGAGAGAGAGAGATACATTTATAGTACAAGCCTGTTCAAATGAATGTATCATCACTAGAGATGCAGCGAATTTTTAATCCGCTGGTGAAGTGAACGTGAAGTGCTCATTTCGTGTTGGTGAAACACAACTTAAAGTGGGCACTGCAAAGTGCTCACTTTGTGTTATCAGTATTACTTCACATTGCCATTACACCTTAACACGAAGTAAGGCGAAGTGAGAAGTAAATAGGCAACCCCCCACATATCACATGGCTTACAGTACTGTAAGTCACATGCTTTAGCCAGGCAGGAAGGAAGTGAGTCAGAGAAGCATGTAACCCCTCTACAAATGGGGGTTCCTAAAAGCCTTCCCGGAGCTGCTTAATAGCTCCTTGCCTCCTTGCCTGACTGGTGTTCGGTGCAATGCCGCCAAAATGTGGCCATTGTGAGTGCTTTTAAAGCCTCCAGTACTGTCTCTTTAAGAGCTGCCTGCACGCAGGCTCCTGCAGGTTTGTATAAGGGGGACTGGGGCTTCCCTGTTCGAATCCCACCTGAGCTGCAGTGTAATTGCTACATTCTGTAGTCGCTGGAAGCACAAGGGGAGCCCACTTGAAGGATGTAGCTATTTTGCCTGCAATCATTTAGAGTAATAGTGAAAATGCAGTTGTTTAACCTGCCTTTGTTGCAGCTGGGACTCTATGTGCTGTGCCCCTCCATCTTGGAACAGAACTGGCTGAGGGGTCCAATAGGAGCAAGGGGGCATCTAAAATGGAGTAAATAGCAACCAGCCAGAATCGGGACTCTTAGTGGAGCCAGCTGACCAATGGGGATATAGCTAGTAATTCTGGGAAGTGAAGTCTGGACTATAGCGCCTTTTTGCACCAATGAGGGCAGTAGTGAGTAACTGGCATCTGCATCCCACCAATGGGATCGGGTGGTGCCCGAACTGGATTGTCTGCCCAAACTGCCCGGGGGCAGTTGTTGGTGATCGTGGAGGTAGAAGGAGCTCTGGCTCCTGCGCTGTGGAAGTCTTTGCATGGGAAGTGCATGTGGCAGGCCAAGAAGTCGGGCGATAGTGTTGCCAGAAGGAGCAGACAAGATCCGTGGAGGAGTGCAGGTGGAGGAGGCTGTATGCTTACAGCTACCTATCAGGCTCACCCTGTAGAGGACTGGAGAATCTGCTTCAATCGTGCTTGGTCTGTCAAGACAAGTGAAGCTGCATAGTTGGCCTGGGGGTGCAGTGAAAGTAATCAGGAGTATACAGCAGCTGCCTGGTATGGTACCCCTCTGCTCTTCATATAAATGTGTGGAGAAGTGTTGAATTACAGGCTTGGTCTGCGAGTGGTGCGAGAGCAATCTTCCTGCTGGAGTCATGAGTACTAAATCAGGGTAGCTCCCTGTCAGATGTGCATAGTGAGGGCAAGAGTTGCCTGGCTGCTTTACTGGCTACACAGACTGAGCCTACTGGCTCTAATTAATCCTCTTAGGGATCAAATGCTTGTTTTCTGCATCAGTGCCCCAACCAGCTGCATTGAGAGGCTAGCCTTCTCTTGCCTGGGTACCCAGAGACAGTGAACTTTAGGTTTGGCCTGTGCACAGTGCACTAGATATAGATATATATCTATATTAGAGTGGTAAGCTAATCAACTTGATCTCCCTGTCCTTGTTACCTTCCCTTAATAAATCAGATTTATTGTTGCAAGGTACACTGTTTGAACTTCGTGTTTGTGATACCCTTTGTGCACGGACTATTGTATAACTGCACCTTATTTTACAGGGGGTCCTCAGCACCCAGTTGGCCATCCCCACCTCGGGGAAAGGGTGAGTCAAGACGATTGTGTGGGAATCGCTGGTGAGCCACTAGTAGAAAGAAAGGGGTGTTGCAGTGACCCAGAGGGCTGTGACCCAGTCATATTTGGCTGTTCCAACCCCGACCTCTGGGTGGAGGCACCCGCCATCGGATCCAAGCCCCTCAACCTATTATTAGCTGAGCAGGCAGGGGTAGTAGCCCTTAGGATAGTGCCCACTGGGGGTTACATTTTGGAGGCACCACTGGGATCAGTGTCCCCTAGTGGCCGGATATAAGAACTACCCCACCATGGCCAAACCCAAGGAAAAACTGGAGGGGGATATCACAACTAAAATTAAGTTAGACCCTGTTAAGATGATGGTGTATAAACTGATGGGGTGGGGTGAAGCTGAAGAGTTGGATTCCCAGAAAATTGTGTTACTACTGGATGTACCTCTGGGGATAAAGAATGCTGACCTTGTTTCTGCAGTTGAGCGTGTTAAATGTTTGGGAAAGGTAGAGGTGAAGGGGCGAATGGCCGACCTACTCGACCAGACCTTACAGGTGCTGCTGTTATGCAGTGTAATTATAGACCCAGAGAGGGTTCCCCCCAGTGATTTACCCAGAAGGTATTCCAAAGGGGTGGAGGGTCATTCATGTTCGGAGTGGTTCAGTCACCCTAGGGGGGTTCCCCAAGATGAATATCTTCAAACATAAATTGCTTAAACTGTTAGCTGCAGAAGGGAGGACCACTCAGGAATTACTACAGGTGTTAGACCTTTCCAGTAATCCCACCCCCCAATCGTCCCCAGGTACATCTCCTGGGTCCTCCAAGAGTTCCATCCTGGCCTCCCCACCTATAGTTGTTCCCCTCATACAGTTAAACTCCTATCAAAGATTGAAACTTTTTTCTGGTACTGTGCCTGTGCCCTCGGGAGAAGATGATTTGGAGACTTGGATGGACTATGCTACCCCTTTAGTCCAAGAGTGGCAGTGCTCTGAGGAGGAGAAATGAAAGAGACTGATGGAGAGCCTGAGGGGCCCAGCTTTGGAAGCCATTTGGTTCTTGCAGGCTACTAGCCCTGAAGCCACTGCAGTAGAGTACCTTTCTGCTTTAGAGGGGGGTGTTTGGGAGTACAGAAACTAGGGAAGACTTGCTGTGGAAGTTTAAGTCAGCAAAACAGTGGAGGAATGATAAACTGTCAGCGTTTGTCACCAGAATGGAAAGGGCATTGCAAAAAGCTTATCAGAAAGGGGGGGTAACTGCCCCAGCATTGAATCAGGTCCGGTTGGAGCATATCTTGAAGTCTGCTAGGTTTTCCAGTGTGATATTGTTAAAACTCAAGTTACATGACCGATGGGCTGCCCCTCTCGAATACTGTCAAATGATGAGGGAGATTCGAGAAGCTGAGACTGATGAAGAGGGGTGGGAACCCTATGTGGGGGCCGTGAATCTATGCCAGACCCCTGAGCCCAGTGAACCCGAGGAGACTCACCCCTTGAGGGGATTGAACAAGGGACCTGATGCTTTTCCTGTGCCCCCAGAGACCCAGGATGGAGTGGGGGTGCATGCTGTCTCCTCTGATCCCCGGGTGGAGAGTGATTTGAAGGCTGAGATTAGAGATCTATGGGAAATGGTGAGAGAATTGAGACAAAATGCTACCAACCCCCCAAAATTTGGGGAAACCGAGTTATCCAAAAATAAATGACCCAGCCAAGAGGAGCCCTCCAGAGCCCCCAATGCCTGCTGGCAGGTGAGATATCTTCCTCCCAACAAAGACTCCCGAGATACTAAGTTCTGTTATCATTGTGGGGAGGATGGACACTTCCAGACTGAGTGCCGGTTACCCGAGAACTTAAGGAGGGTCAACAGCAGGCTAGTAGCTTGACTTCGAAAGGCCTATGCCAGACCACAGGGAGGGCCTCCTCAGAAGAGTTTTGTTACCCGGGGCAATGCCCAAGCAACCGCCCAAACCATGCCCCCTGAATGGTCTGACGTGGTGGGTCTCTCAATGGAAACCACCGTGAGGGTGAATGGAGTACCCACCCGGGCTGTGTTGGACAGTGGTTCCCAAGTGACCATTATGTTTCAGGGCTGGTACCAGAAACAGTTGCCTGAGGTGCCTCTGCAGCCTCTAGATGGACTACATGTGTGGGGACTGAGTGATAAGGCCCACCCCTATTCTGGGTATATCTGGATTTGGTTGTCTTTTCCTATTTCTGTGGCTGGGGTGGCTGAACAAGTGGAAACCTTGGCACTGGTGTGTTTCCCCCACTGGACTGTATGATGGGGTGCCCTTTTTAATTGGAACCAATGCTCACATGTTTGGTCGCTTAGCACAGCTGTGCTCTGAAAAACAGATGTCCAGGACTGGATGAGCTCTCCAAATATCTGCCTTGATTCAGAAGGCCTATGAGACTCAGAGAAAGGCCAGCCAGGCTGAACCCAAAGGCCTGGTGGGTGTCATCTGGAAGAAGGATTCAGAACCCTTACTACTAGCCCCAAATGCCCAGTGTGTTCTACAGGGGGGAAGTCCAGATTAAAAAGGATGTTACAAATAAAATATTGATGCTGGATGCACCAGGCGAGGGAAAGTTGCTGGAGGGGTTGTTGGTTAAACCCAGTATCTTGCCTGCTAGAGCCCATGCCTTTGCTAGAAGAGTAATGGTTCAAGTGCATAATGTATCTGATTGAGAGATTCGAGTGAAACGGGGTTGCACTCTGGCCATGGTGCACTGTGCAGATACTGGTGTTCTGCCCCACAACAAGACTCCCAGGAGAAGTGACCGAGTGACCCCTGATCTGCTTGATTTCAGTGATTCCTCACTGCCAGCCAAGTGGAAGAAAAGGATCAGTGAAAGGCTTGCCCAGAGGGAACAGGTGTTTTCCTTGAAGAAGGAGTGGGATGTAGGGTGTGTGCAAGGAGCTGAGCATCACATTCGACTACAGGATGAGCGACCTTTCCGTGAGCGATCTCGACACCTAGCCCCTGCTGATATAGATGATGTGAGGTGACACCTGCAGGAGATGCTCACAGCTGGGGTGATACAGGAATCCAGAAGCCCCTACACCTCACCTATTATAGTAGTGAGAAAAAAGAATGGAACTGTTCAGATGTGTGTGGATTACTGTACTCTAAACAGGTGAACCATACCAGACCAGTATATCATGCCACGCATTCAGGATGCCTTGGACTGTCTGAATGGTAGTAAATGGTTCTCAGTGTTAGACCTCCGCAGTGGGTACTACCAGATCCTGATGGTTCCGGAGGATCGAGAGAAGACTGCTTTCATTTGCCCCCTAGGCTTCTACGAGTTTATGTGGATGCCCCAAGCAATTTCCGGTGCCCCTGCCACGTCCCAGCGTTTGATGGCGTGTGCTGTGGGGGACATGAATTTGCTCAAATATTTAGTCTACCTAGATGATGTCATAGTGTTTGGCAGCTCCTTGGAAGAACATAAAAGCAAGTTGTTCAAAGTCTTGGATCGACTGGAAGATTTTGGTCTTAAATTATCTATAGATAAGTGCCAGTTCTTTCAAACTTCTGTAAAATATGTGGGGCACATAGTATCCATGGAAGGCATAGAGACTGACCCCAGCAAAGTGGAAGCTTTGACTACTTGGCCTCAACCAAAGAATTTGAAGGGGCTGCAGCAGTTCCTGGGGTTTTGTGGATATTATAGGTGATTTATCAAAGACTATTCTCGAGTGATCCACCCACTGCTTAACCTTACGCAGGGATATCCCCCCACCCACAAAAAGTATAAGAAAGCTGTGCCCTCTGAGACTGAGAAAAGATAGTTCCACCCAAATGATGTGTTTGGCACTCGCTGGACTGCTGATTGTGAGGAAGCTGTCCATGACATTATATATCAACTTACCCATGCCCCAGTACTGGCCTATGCTGATCCTTCCAAGTCATATGTTCTTCATACTGACGCCAGTCTACAAGGATTTGGGGCTGTGCTATATCAAGAGCACCCAAACGGTCTAAGACCTGTAGTTTTTGCCAGCAGAAGCTTGACTCCTTCAGAAAAGAACTATCCAGTGCACAAACTAGAGTTCTTGGCTCTTAATGGGGGAGGGAGGGCAGAGGGTGACTGTGAGGCATAGATACTAAACAAATATTTTTGCTCAGTATTTACAAAGGAAGAGGAGTACCTAAAACAAACAGTAGAAACACTCTGGATACAGAAGTTGATACCAGCCCATTTACAGAACAAAGGGTTCTGAAAGAACTCTTAAAACTGAAGGTGGACAAGCAATGGGGCCTGATGGGATTCATCCCAGAATTCTAAAGAACTAAGGGTAGAATTAGTGACACCACTGACTACCCTGTTTAACAAATCATGGGAGGATGGGGTGGTACCTGAGGACTGGAGGAGGGCAGATGTGATTCCTTCACAAAAAGTGGGAGCAAGGCAGAAGCAGGAAACTACAGACCTGTTAGTTTAACCTCAGTGGTAGGAAAATGATGGAATCACTTCTGAAGGAAAGAATTGTCGAGTATCTAGAGGCCAGAGGGCACAGGACCCAAGGCAGCATGGATTCCCAGCAGGAAGGTCATGCCAGACAAATCTGATAGATTTCTTTGACTGGGTGACCAAAGTAGTAGATCAGGGAGGGCTGTGGACATGGCCTACCTAGACTTTAGCAAGGCATTGACACAGTTCCACACAAAGATTAATATACAAGTTAGTTAGCCTGGGATGGTCCCAAGATGACAGCCTGGGTAAAATTGGCTGGAGAATAGGACACAGATAGTAATAGTAAATGGAGTCCACTCTGAAGAAAGGGGGGTTACTAGTGGGGTACCGCAGGGTTCAGTAATAGGACCTGTCCTCTTCAATGTCTTTATAAGTGACATTGCAGAGGGACTGGAAGGAAAAGTATGTCTCTTTGCAAATGACACAAAGATCTGCAACAGAGTTGATGCACAAGGTGAGGTGGAAAGGATGAAAAGGGACTTGGCAAGGTTAGAGGAATGGTCAAATGTATGGCAGCTTAGATTCAATGATAAGAAGTGCAAGGTAATGCACCTGGGAAACAAAGACCCAGGGAAGAGTACACAATGGGGGGTGAGATACTAACAACAACAAAATGGAAAGGGACCTGGGGTAGTCATATCAGATGACCTAAAGGTGGGCAAGCAATGTGAGAGGGCAGCAAGGAGGGCTGGGGATACTGGGATGCATAGGGAGGCATCACCAGTAGAAAACAGGAAGTTATTATCCTCTGTACAGACAGCTGGTCAGACCCCATCTGAGTACTGCGTGCAGTTCTGGAGACCCAGTCTTAAAGACATAGACAGGATGGAAGCTGTCCAGAGGAGGGCAACTCAAATGGTGCAGGGTCTGCACCAGAAGACATAAGGAGAGAGACGTAGGAGCTTAATATGTATAGCCTCGAGGAAAGGAGGGAGAGGGGGACATGATAGAAACTTTCAAGTACCTCAAGGGAAACAACAAAGTCCAAGAGGGTAGCATCTTTCAAAAAAAGAGGTGTGCAAGAACAAGGGGGCACAATTTGAAGATAGAGGGGGGCAGCTCAGAGGTAATTTAAGGAAGTAGTTTTTCACAGAGAGGGTTGTGGATGCATGGAACAGCCTTCCGGAGGAGTTTGTGGAGTCAAAAACACAAAGCACATTTGCACAAAGCACATTTGCTGGAGCTGGAAGGATACTGCTTTCTTCAACTGCGAGCTCTGTGAGAAATTCTATATTGCACTTGATATCTGCAACAAACGTGCACTTTTGCTTAATTCTGTGGGAGGTGAAAATAACTACCCTTGGTACTTGCTTTTTATTCACATATTTATTTAGGGTTTAACCAAGAAGGGGCTTGTAAACTCTGTTTATCTTGTTAGTAACTTTAGAAGGATTTAAATACTGCATTTGGGTAGGTCCTTGGAGGTAGCTAGATTGTCTACTAGGATTGCTGACAGTTAAACTATTTTTAAATTTCAGGTGGCTGAGCAGTTGAAAAGAAACTTGCAAACTCTGCTTATCTTGGAAGTAACTCATAAGTGTTTAAATACTTCTATTCTGGTTGTCCCTTGGGGTAGCTGGATTGACTACTAGGCTTTTGGGACTGAAACTATTTTAAATAATTTACTGTGCGAGGAGTTTGTGATAGTTAAACTCTTTTTAAACAGAGTTACTGGGGTTAAGGAGTGGTCACAGAAAACCTGCAGTGTGAAACAGGAAAAGACGGTCTTTCAAGCAACAGAGGGTGGTGGATTAAGGTTTACGTTTGTTTGTTACAATTCTTAAGATTTTCAGTGCAGAAAGAGTTTAAAGCACAGCTGACTTATTTTGGGGTGGACAGCTCTCAGAGCACAAACCACCAGGCCTGTTTTGGGGCTGGGAAGGTTTACTCGTGTCTGACTTGGATGTGTGATTTTCTCTGATTGATTAGCAGGGTATTCTCTATCAAATTGTTGTGTAGGGCATCTTCCTGACAGGAAGGCACTCATTGCAGCAGTGGGTCAGAGCTTAGCTGATTGTTTTGCGAGGGCACAGTTTAGGCCCAACCCCTTCCCACCCTCACCCCACCCACCCCTGAAATAGTTCCTTTATACCTGGGTTCTGACATAATTTCCTCAGAGTGCAAGGTGCATGTCACTGTCATATCCTCTCTAGCACACTGCACTGACAATATAAGCATAAACATTGTATAATATAAATATATATTTATATTACAAACCAATCACACAAAAAAAATGTGAGTAATTGCAATGTAATGGCTGTGGGGCAGCAGTCTTCTGGGAGTCTTTCTGGAGGCTGAGATACTGCCCTATTTGCAGACAACTGTCTGCCCTGAGGAGGAAGTTGCCTGTCTTCAGGCCACACTGGACAGTAGTACGGGACCTTCCCCCAGGCCACAATGGACAGTAGGAAGGAACCTCCCCATCCAGGGAGCACCAGAACCACCACCACTACCTCAGAGGTTGCAAAGAAAGCACAGCAGTTGGACCACAGTGGCTCAGGGAGGATGAGGATGGTGAAACAGAGGCACACCCAGTCAGATGTTACACACCACAATCCATACGCTTATTCTGGGGAGCATAGCCTCTATAGATACACCCGCAGAGGAGACTAAGGAGGCTGAGGACAACTGTCACAAGGGAGGCCCACAGGAAGGAGGCAGAGGACACCACAAGGAAAGGAAGCAGCTCCTGGTGGGACTCAATTATTAGGGGATAGAACTGGGAGGAGCTGGGAAATCTGAAGTGAGGTGCCTGCCTGGTGCCATGGCTTGGGGGACAGGAAGCACATCCTCAGGATCACAAATAACAGCTGCAAGGATTCTGAGCTGGGCGTACTGTCCACCTAGGGACAAATGACTTGGCTCATCATGAGGTTAGAGCAGTGCAGGAGGACATTGCAGAGTTGGGAGGGCCTAAGACAAGTAGCAAACACAGTATCCTTCTCAGAGGTGCTGCCTGTCAAAGGCATGGGGAGGCGAGGGTAATGGCACCATGCAGTTTAATGAATGGTTGAAAAAATGGTGCGGAGCACAGGGGTTTGGCTTCATTGGGACTGGGGTTCCACCTGGAGGGACACCAGCCTATACTGGCAGGATGGTCTGCATCTGTCAGGAAGGAACAAGTCTTTTGAGCAATCGGTTTCAAATGCTTCATTGGCAAGCTTTTAAACTAGTCAATGGGGAGAGCATGACAAGCAGCAGAAAAATCCCAGCCTCTCCCAGCAAAACAGGGTACTAAATGAGAAAAGACCAAGGTAGAACGGTCAGTGGGGGATGCTGCAACCTGAAGGTAAGGCCATCAAAAATGGAGACAATGAGTACCAATGCCCGTAGTCTAGGTAACAAGCTTCCTGAATTAGTGGCCTTGATGGAGGAGGAACATCTTGATATCATGGCAGTCACGAGAAACATAGTACACACAAAACCATGACTGGGAAGTAAACATACCAGGATACACTATCTACAGGAGGGACAGGGAGGGTAAAAGAGGGGAGTAGTTCTTTACATAGGGAAGGAATAAAAGCAACAGAACAAAAGGGTAAACAGGGAGGAGAAGAAGCACTGTGGGTAAATTTGAGACAGGCAATGGCACCACAATCCACACAGGGTTATATACAGACCCCCTTCTCAGAGGAGGAAATGGACAAGGAAATGATAGAAAGTATACTTAGAATGGCAGAAAAGGGGAGATATTGCTGATGGGTGATCTGAATATGCAGATGTTAACTGGAGCACAGTTGCAGCTGCCACTTGAAGAGTGCAGTTATTCTAGATGCCCTACAGGGGGCATGCCTTAGACAACTAGTACTGGAGCCCACTGGAGAGGAGCAATATTAGGACTTGATACTCTCAAATGGAGATGGAGAGATCACAGATGTAGAAGTGGGTAGCCATCTGGGAACTAGCGACCATGCCAACAGTATGGTTCAGCAATAAACACAGCAATAGAGTCAAGCCATACAAGACAAAAGTACTGGACTTTAGGAGGGCTGACTTTGCCAAAATGGGTGAGTGTCTAAGGAATGCACTAGCAAATGGGCAGGAAGGAGAGTTGGAAGAACAATGGGAATAATAAAACTGCCATCACAGAGGTAACGAGCCTTTGTGTGAAAGCAAATAAACAAAACAAGACGATGTAAGAAGCCACTATGGTTCTCAAAGGAAGTGGCAGTGAAGGTTCAAGAGAAAAAGAAAGCATTCAGGAAGTACAAGAATCACGTGGCAGGCAGGACAGAGAACTGTATCAGTTAAAGCAAAGGAGGCTGGGAAGGCAGTCAAACAGCAAAAAGCCCAAACTGAGAAAAGATAGCCAACTCAGTTAAGAAGGGAATAAAACCTTTTATAGGTACATCAGGGAGCAAAGGAAGACCAAGGGAGGGATAGTGAGGCTTAATAAAGGGAGGGAGGGTGGGCAGAGGAGAATGTGAAAAGGCAGAGATACTAAACAAATATTTTTGCTCCAGTATTTACAAAGGAAGAGGGAGGTACATAAAACAAATAGTAGTAACACTCTGGATACAGAAGTTGATACCAGCCCATTTACAGAAGAAAGGGTTCTGGAAAGAACTCTTAAAACTGAAGGTGGACAAAGCAATGGGGCCTAATGGGATTCATCCCAGAATTCTAAAAGAACTAAGGGTAGAACTAGTGACACCACTGACTACCCTCTTAACAAATCATGGGAGGATGGGGTGGTACCGAGGACTGGAGGAGGGCAGATGTGATTCCCTTCACAAAGTGGGAGCAAGGCAGAAGCAGGAAACTATAGACCTGTTAGTTTAACCTCAGTGATGGGAAAATGATGGAATCACTTCTAAAGGAAAGAATTGTCAGTATCTAGAGGCCAGAGGGGCTGAAGACCTAGGCAGCATGGATTCACAGCAGGAAGGTCATGCCAGACAGAATCTGATGGATTTCTTTGACTGGGTGACCAAAAGTAGTAGATCAGGGAGGGCTGTGATTATGGCTACCTAGACTTTTAGGCATTTGACACAGTCCCACACAAAAGATTAATATATAAGTTAGCCAGCCTGGGAGTGGGTCCCAAGATGACAGCCTGGGTAAAGAATTGGCTGGAGAATAGGACACAGAGTAATAATAGTAAATGGAGTCCACTCAGAAGAAAGGAGGTTACTGTACGAGGTACATGAGGGTTCCAATATTAGGACCAGTCCTCTTCAATGTCTTTATAAAGCGACATTGCAGAAGGACTGGAAGGAAAAGTATGTCTCTTTGCAGATGACACTAAGATCTGCAACAGAGTTGATGCACAGGGTGGGGTGGAAAGGATGAGAAGAGACTTGGCAAGGTTAGAGGAATGGTCAAATGTATGGCAGCTTAGATTCAATGCTAAGAAGTAAGGTAATGCACCTGGGAAACAAAACCCAGGGAAGAGTACACAATGGGGGTGAGATACTAACAACAACAAAATGGAAAGGGACCTGGGGTAGTCATATCAGATGACCTAAAGGTGGGCAAGCAATGGAGAAGGCAGCAAGGAGGGTGGGGGATACTGGGATGCATAGGGAGGCATCACCAGTAGAAAACAGGAAGTTATTATCCCTCTGTACAGACAGCTGGTGAGACCCCATCTGGAGTACTGTGTGCAGTTCTGGAGACCCAATCTCGAAAGACATAGACAGGATGGAAGCTGTCCAGAGGAGGAAACTAAAATGGTGCAGGGTCTGCACGGAGGACATATGAAGAGAGACTTAAGGAGCTTAATATGTATAGCCTCGAGGAAAGGAGGGAGAGGGGACATGATAGAAACTTTCAAGTACCTCAAGGAATCAACAAAGTCCAAGAGGGTAGCATCTTTCAAAAAGAGGTGTGCAAGAACAAGAGGGCACAATTTGAAGATAGAGGGGGCGGCTCAGAGGTAATTTAAGGAAGCATTTTTTCACAGAGAGGGTTGTGGATGCATGGAATGGCCTTCCAGAGGAGGTTGTGGAGTCAAAATCAGTGGTGGAATTCCAGCATGCATGGGATAGTCATAAGGCAATTCTGGGGGGTTGGGGTAGAAAGAAGTAGGCTGCTGGTTAACTAGGATCTGCAGCTTATCCAGTAGGTAGGGAAATGGGCAGACTGGGTGGGCCAAGCGGTCCTTATCTGCCGTCAAATTCTATGTTTCTATGTTTCTATGAAACAGTGGTGGAATTCAAGCATACATGGGACAGTCATAAGGCAATTCTAGGGGGTGGGGGTAGGAAGAAGTAGGCTGCTGGTTAACTAGGATCTGCAGCTTATCCAGTAGGCAGGGAAATGGGCGGACTGGGTGGGCCAAGCAGTCCTTATCTGCCGTCAAATTCTATGTTTCTATGTTAAAGTGGGCCATTGTTGATCAATTTCATGACTACTTGTACGGTGCTAAGATATTGGTGAAGACTGATAACAATCCTCTGACATATGTGCAGACCTCAGCCAAGTTGGACGCCACTGGCCATAGATGGCTCTCTGCATTGTCCACCTACGATTATGCAGTTGAATACAGAGCAGGTCTAAACCATATAGATGCGGATGCTCTCTCATGGAGGCCTGTGCCCCGAACCAACTGGGTCAGGTTGTCAGAACCTGACATAAGAGCCCTTTGCCAAAAATTTGACAAGGAGGTACAGGTGTCTCCTGATGCTGTGGACTGCATGGTGGACTGCTTGGGGCCATCTGAGAACTGCATACCCGCTGCTTACTGTCATTTTTCTGCATTAGATACAAGTGCGCTGCCCCAATTCAACAATGATAGTCTCCAATGGGCTCAATCCCGAGATACCATGATAAAAGCTGCTTTGGAAGCTCTGCAAGGAGGGAAAGATGTATCAAAACTGCGTTCCACTGACCTGAGAACTGCCCAGTTGCACAAAGAAGGACCAAAGTTGAAACTGATCAATAAACTACTCTACAGGGAGACCGTAGACAAAGAGGGGCGAGTAGACAACAACTGGTGTTGCCCACTGCTTTTCGAGAACTGGTGTTGAGGTCTCTGCACAATCGCATGGGACAACTCGGCAAAGACCGAACCCTTGACTTAGTGAGGTCCTGATTTTATTGGCCCCAAATGGGTGCTGATGTGGCGCAGTATATCAGGACTTGTAGCCGATGTTTGCAAAGAAAGACCCTACCTCAGAGGGCTGCCCCCCCGGTTAACATCACTACTAGTGCCCCTATGGAACTGGTCTGCATTGATTTCCTGAGTCTAGAACCAGATCTGAAAAACATCAGCAATATATTGGTAGTTACCGATCATTTCACTCGGTATGCACAGGCTTTCCCTACTAAAGATCAGAAAGCAACCACGGTGGCTAAAGTACTTGTTGAAAATTTCTTTGTCCACTCTGGGGCCCCCCAAAGAATCCATTCTGATCAGGGGAGAGATTTTGAAAGCCGACTGTTTAAAAAAAAAATGCTATCCTAGTGGGGGGTGCTAAAGTCAAGAACCATCCCGTATCATCCCCAGGGAGATCCCCAACCTGAAAGGTTTAATCGCACATTGCTTGATATGTTGGGCACACTAAAACCTAAAGACAAGCCTAGATGGAGCCAGCAGATTAGCACCTTGGTACATGCTTATAACTGCACCAAAAGTGATGCCACTGGATTTTCCCCATACAGACTGATTTTTGGGAGAGAAGCTAGACTGCCGGTGGATGTGTGTTTCGGGGTTTCTCCTGATGGGGTTCAAGCAGCTAACCATCTACAGTATGTGCAGAAGTTGAAGGCCCAACTCAATCATGCCTACCTACTAGCCCAGACCATGGCTACTAAACAAAACCTGGTCAGTAAGGAAAGGTATGATAAGAAGGTGAAAGCAACGGAACTGAGAGAAGGGGATAGAGTGCTACTGAGGAATTTGGGACTGCATGGCAAACATAAGATTGCTGACAGATGGCATCACCTCCCTCATATTGTTGTGGGGAAACTGGCAGATTTACCTGTATATAAAGCGCGGCCTGAAAAAAATTCAGAAGATGTGAAAATTATACACAGAAATCATCTGCTGCCAATCGGACAGATTGTGATAGAAGCTGAACCTCCCAATCCCCCCCCCCCGGGGCCTGTAACTAGAGCTGCTGCTAAGAAAAAACTAAGATCGGTTGATTCTTCAGAAATCAAACTAAAGAGGCCTTCTCCACCCACCTCTGATGAAGCTTATTGCCAGTCTGTGTCTGAAGACAGTGAGAATAACATTGAGTATTACCCCTCTTATGAGCTGAGCCAACTGTTCAGGGGCAATCTCCTAATTAACTCTGGTGATGAAGTTGGGCTTCCTGGACTGTCTGAGTCCCCAGCTTTGTCCCCGGAGCCAATGCTCCCAGAGGATGAAGTGAGTGGCATCAATGTCAAAGAGGTGGGATCCTTGAGCCTGGCTGAACTGTCTGGCCTGGCTGAGCTATCTGACTTTTCAGAAGAAGGAAGTGATGTGGGGGAGCAAGCTAGTGATATGCCAGAACCTGAAGAATATTTTGAGTGCCCTGATGGTTCCTTGCCAGTACCAGAAATTCCCCCTGCTGATCCAAATATTGTGAGCTCAGAAATGGTAGAACAAGGCCCTGAAGGTACTATAGACTCTGGGTCCCCTCCTCCTGTAGTGGTTTCCCCAACCAATCCAAGTGGGGCTGAGATGGAGTCAGAACCTTAAAAAATTTTATTTGAAACTCCTAGACAGACTGGTCGAGAAGTACGGCCTGTAGTGAGGTTGCGTTATGAGTCCCTGGGTCAGCCTGTGGATCTGCCTGTGAATGTGGTCCATAAGGGGGTGTACGTGTCCCCGAGCTCCTTGCCTAAATTGACCCTGGGAAATGATTCTCAACTGTTAGTATCACCCTCTGAGTATGGTACCCCTGCCCCATTTAGCCTACACTTAACTGATAGGGAAGGGCTCCCTCTATCCAAGTGTCATGGGCAGGAAATAATGACCTGATTTATAAAAGAAAAAGGTTGTCTGTATGTGTAATGTTGTATAACCAATAGTAAACTGTTTATTACAGTACCAGTATATGTAACCAAAGGTCTGATGATATGTCAGTTTAAACTGCTTTGCCTTAAAGTGATTGAAGGGTAACTATTTGACATGGACGCCAAGTTCTTCCCAGGCCAGGAAGGGTGTAACCCCCCTACAAATGGGGGTTCCTAAAAGCCTTCCCAGAACTGCTTAATAGCTCCTTGCCTGACTGGTGTTCGGCGCAATGCCGCCAAAATGCGACCGTTGTGAGTGCTTTTTAAAGCCTCCAGTACTGTCTCTTTAAGAGCTGCTTGCTTGCAAGCTCCAGTGGGTTTGTATAGGGGGACTGGGGTTTCCCTGCTCGAATCCCACCTGAGCTGCGGTGTAATCGCTACATTCTGTAGTCACTGGAAGAGCAAGGGGAGCCCACTCGAAGGATGTAGCTATTTTGCCTGCAATCATTTAGAGTAATAGTGAAAATGCAGCTGTTTAACCTGCCTTTGTTGCAGCTGGGACTATATGTGCTGTGCCCCTCCATCTTGGACCAGAACTGGCTGAGGGGTCCAATAGGAACAATGGGGCGACTAAAATGGAGCAAACAGTGACAACCAGAATCAGGACTCTTAGTGGAGCTGGCTGACCAATGGGGATACAGCTAGTAATTCTGGGAAGTGAAGTCTGGACTATAACGCCTTTTTGCATCAATGAGGGCAGTAGTGAGTAACTGGCATCTACATCCCACCAATGGAACTGGGTGGCGCCCCAACTGGATTGTCTGCTCAAACTGCCCAGGGGCAGAGTCGTTGGTGATCGTGGAGGTAGAAGGAGCTCTGGCTCCTGCGCTGTGGAAGTCTTTGCACGGGAAGCGCGTGTGGCAGGCCAAGAAGTCAGGTGATAGTATCGCCAGAAGGAGTGGACAAGATCCGTGGAGGAGTGCAGGATGAGGAGGCTGTACGTTTACAGCTACCTACCAGGCTCACCCTGTAGAGGATTGGAGAATCTGCTTCAATCGCGTTTGGCCTGTCGGGACAAGTGAAGCTGCATAGTTGGCCTGGGGGTGCAGTAAAAGCGATCGGGAGTATACAGCAGCTGCCTGGTATGGTACCCCTCTGCTCTTCATTTAACTGTGTGGAGAAGTGTTGAATTACAGGCTCGGTCCTGTGAGTGGTGCGAGAGCGATCTTCTTGCTGGAGTCGTGAGTACTAAATCAGGGTAGCTCCCTGTCAGATGTGCATAGTGAGGGCAAGAGTTGTCTGGCTGCTTTACTGGCTACACGAACTGAGCCTACTGGCTCTAATTAATCCTCTTAGGGATCAAATGCTTTTTTTCTGCATCAGGGCCCCAACCAGCTGCATCGAGAAGCTAGCTTTCTATTGCCTGGGTACCCAGAGACAGTGAACTTTAGGTTTGGCCTGTGCACAGTGCCCTAGATATATACTGTATATCTATATTAGAGTGGTGAACTAATCAACTTGATCTCACCCGTCCTTGTTACCTTCCCCTTAATAAACCAGATTTGTTGTAGCAAGGTACACTGTTTGAACTGTGTGTTTGTGATACCCTTTGTGCATGGACTATTGTATAACTGCACCTTATTTTACAGGGGGTCCTCAGCACCCAGTTGGCCATCCCCACCTCGGGGAAAGGGTGAGTCAAGACGATTGTGTGGGAATTGCTGGTGAGCCACTAGTAGAAAGAAAGGGGTGTTGCAGTGACCCAGAGGGCTGTGACCCAGTCATATTTGGCTGTTCCAACCCCGACCTCTGGGTGGAGGCACCCGCCATCGGATCCAGACCCATCAACCTGTTATTAGCTGAGCAGGCAGGTGTAGTAGCCCTTAGGATAGCGCCCCCTGGGGGTTACAAGCAGTTTCACTTTCTCCATTGCATTTGTAGAGGGAGAAGGCTTGTGAGAGAGCAGAGTAGGAGTCAGTGACAAAGTGCTTATTGCCTCTGTAAAACAACAGCTTTTTTAAAAGCTATCTTTATTAAGTTTTTGTATTGTGTTTGCGATTGTTTTTTTGGTAGTTAATTTTTTTTTTTTATAAGTGTTGTTTTGTTTTGTGTGTGTGTAAGTGACTGTGTGTGTGTGTGTGTGTGTGTGTGTGTGTGTGTGTGTCAGGGACTTGTATGGAAGGGGTAGACATGGACCCTGGAGAAGGCGAGTCACTGGCCCGTGGACATGGTCGGAGGGGAGTGCGGACACGTGGGTGCGGTCGTGTCATGCTGGACCGCTCCCGACTCCTGGGTGTTGCTTCCCCACGGCCCCATGTTGAAGCAACAGCAGTAGCAGCAGCACCAGTGCCAGTGGCGGCTGCTGTACATCCACCTTCTCCACCACTACCACCACCACCGGTAGCAGCTATAGGGGCTCCAGCAGCATCCCCTCCACCACCTCCACAGCCACAGGAGGTGCCCCTAGAAAATCAAGGTGGTGCGAATCATGCAACTTGTGTGAGGACTGTGTCTGGTCCTCCCGCAGCTCCCCAGTGTGAGAGTTTTTTTAACTCTGTGGGGGGAGACAGCACAGTCATGGTGTGCCATGTGTGTGGTGTGCTGGTGTGCAGTGGCCCCCGTGGGACACATTTGGTGACCAGTGGCCAGCGCACCTACATGCTCAACCACCACAGGGAAGAGTGGCAGGCTTCCATGGAAGGGGCCAGACGTCCACCTGCTGGCCCTTCTATGGCAGTGGCCAAGGGTGCTGCTGGGGTCAGAGTTGTGCCTCGCAGTCACTTCCGCAGCAGGAGGAGGGCCAGTACAGTAACTGCTCCACCACCACTACCACCACAGCCACCAGCACCACCATCCTCACCACCACCCCCACTACCTGGATTCCCAGCTCCAGTGGACCCCACCACAGTCCCTGCAACACAGTATGACATCTCCCTGGTGTGGGCAGCTCTGGAAGAGAACAGTCAGAGGGCTGGTGCTTTGCAGCAGCAGGTCCACACAATAGAAGAGCAACAGTAGCAAATAGCTCGAATGTTGCACCTGCTGCTGGACCACCATGGCATCCCACGGCCACAGTAATTTACGTGATTATTTTCTGGCCCCTTCCACCCCACTACTGTGTTGTACTGTTTTTTTGTGTTTTTTCTTTGTTGTTTAATAATACACATTTTCCCTTCCAAGGGAATCTTTCTTGTGCCACATAGTGCAATACATTTCTGTGAAAACCGCCCATAATTTCATTACAGTGTGTCAAGTGATGGAGAAACTCCCGTTCTGAAAAGCCACCCACATTCTGCCTCCCTTCTCAGCAACGTTAGGACGTGATGCCAGGGAGCGTGCGTGTGTGTGTTCCATTATAGTGAATATCCGATTGCCCGGCACCTTTCCGAATGTTTCTGTATGTTATAATGGCCAGTTTGTGGTGAAACATGTGGGCACGTTTCCAATAAGAAGAGCCTTGTTAGTGGAAAGGTTCCCACATTTCACCACAAAGTG